>CM036922.1:2728831-4084497 GCA_020800305.1 Porphyrio hochstetteri
TATCTGATAACAGTTTGGCTTTAAAAATTCCAGGTTCCAAGTTTAAAAGTTTTAAAGGAGTCCTATGCTTAGGCAGGAGCCTCAGCTTCCACCAGCAACTGCAAACTAATCTTCCAGACCTCACAGATAATGTTAGAGAAACCCCTGCAAGCAACCGTCAGCAGACACATTAAAAGGCAGATTAAAAACCATACCCCTAATTCAATGCATTGTTCTGAATAATGATTTTTAAGAGAAATCACGTTATTTTCTGGAGCCTGACTCATGATTTTTTAAACATTAGGGGTTTGCCAAACTGCTGGTATAAATCTGGAACCACTCCACTGACGTCACTGAAACTGCACCAATGTAAAAATGGCATCAGGGAGAACAGAAACAGCCTGAGAGAATTGGACAGCTGTGACCACTAACACAGGCTGCGCATTAGGGAAGATCAAAGACTAATTTTTACACAACATTTTGGCTTGGTATTTATTTCACTGAATTAGGGTAAAACATGGCCTGTATTTGCTCTCAGTAGCTTGATGGGCTAAAAAGCCTTCACTGACTTTTGGACACAGCATCATGCCAACGGGAATGTAGCTGGTTATCCTTTTGAGAGGTACTTCTATCTGCTGTTAGGGGATTTCAGCCACTTGCAATACAGCATTATCTTCTCTCCCAAGTTCAATGAGGACATCGCAGCGGACCAACACATCCTTCTGGTCTGAAGTCCTACCCTGATCCCAGACTTCATTACTCGGAAACATCCCCATCCTCTTGGCATGGAGAAGAGAGACCATCAGGGATGCCTCTGAAGGTTAAATGCATGAACCTTTTGTCATATTAAAAAACAAGAAAAAAGGGAGGAAAAAAGAGCACATGCAGAGGAGAGCACCACAAATCAGGCCAAGTGACTGCTCAGCAGAAACAGAGGGCAAAGGGTGTGCGCACCATTATCTGGCGGGGAACACGCTATCCAGAACCACTGCTCAGACCCCGTGTCTGCAGAGAAAATGATCCTCATAATGGAAAACCCCTCAGAGCTAGCAATTTTTAGTCATGGGGTTGGTATCAGGAAATGCCGGATCCTGGCAGCAAGCGTGTTACTGATAGGAATGATAAAACAGCAGGGTTATAGGAACATGCCCATATCTGAGGCTAGAGGAAAGGAAAGGCGAAAGTCTCCAAGGCCCTTTTCAGAGAAGAATCATAAAGCTACAGACAGTATTTCCCGGGTATTTTGTATTGTGATTAAATCTGTTTCTAGCATTACACCTTTAAGAAAGATCAAAGGTAGGCAGCAAGGGAAGGAGGTACTTCCACTAATTGAAGCAAGCTGGAGCCTCCAGCACCTTCTGGGTTCTCCTAAGTTTCCCTCTCTATCTCAGCATTTCCTCTCCCCTCCCCTGTGGCCTCCCTGCCCCAACCCTTGCAAAAGCGAGTGCATCCAGATGACTGACACAACAGAGATGCCTTTTATACCTGCTTGGGTACAGGACGAAGAATAAAAACACCCCAAATCTCACCACAGTCGCTGGCAGAAAATGGCAGCAGTTCTTTCATTGTTTAATTTTTTCCATGTTTAAGAAAGGACATCAAAGAACAGGGAGGTTTAGGAGCCGTTAACAACATACGCGTATCAATACCAGTATCAGCTGAACACTGCATGCAACTCATCTTGGTCACAAAACCCAGCAAAGCAAAGCTGTACTGGGAGAACAAGTTTCTCAGCATAACTGTATGTGTAGCAAGGGTTTTTGCCAATCTCCTCCTACCCCAGATCAACCTAATTAAGCTGCTAGAACCTGTAGTGTAAAGATAACCATGGCATCCCACGTGGGGCTTTGTAATAACCTGACTCTGACTCAAGCACGATAACGCTGAGAGCATCGTGGTTCTGCACTCAGCTAAACAAGCGTACTTGGATACCTCTTCTCTTACCATTTACCTTCTCCAGCGTCTCTGCTTCCTTCTCTCATGCATCTGTGCTTTGATTATAGGCTCTTGGGGAACTCCTGGGAGATGTGGCTTCCCCAGAGAAGCTGCGAGTCGGGGTCTGCACTAGCCTCTACGGAGGCTGCGATTTCCATCCGCTGATCCCACTGCGCTTGTGTATAAGCAAGGAAGAGAGTTCCTTGTAAATGCCTCCAAGGGTCAAACACAACTTTGCTTTTGATGCTTAATAAAGTTTTGAAATCAAAAGCACTATGTAAATGTTGTTCTTATTATCGGGTAGGTGTGCTCTGGTTTCCTTCCAGGAGAGCTCAGCTGCCGAAAGTGGCTGGTATTAGAAGCAGGTCTTGGATGTTCAATGTTCAGCTTTGCTGGGAGAAGACTGACATAAGAGCTTGGCACACAGCGACCAAAGAGGATGCAATCTGATTTGGCAAATTAGCCCCTGGGATGATGCAGTTGCCATATGTACATAGGTGCCAAATTTCAAATGGAGCAGAGTGACCTGACCCTGACCTTTGGCTCAGAGCGCTAAATTCCCTCTCCAGGGAGCCTCTCTAGCCTGAAGCGTGTTTCAAAGCTGTGAAGAGAATAAACGTATTCACCTGGGGGATATTTACAGCAGAACATTTGTTTTCACTTACGCTGAAATCTAAGGAGAGTTTTGGTAGAGTCCCTGCATGTCACTCATTCCAACAACAGGTTTTGCAACTCTTCTTTTGCAGGTGTCTGAGGCCTGTGCAAATCTCTCTGGCTGACCGCAACTATCTGATGAACTCTCTGTTCTAGCCAATAATTTGCCCAACCTGGGATTATTCAGAAAGCAAACATCATCTTCTTTCTCACTGCTTACCAACAGCACTACAGGACAAGACAAGAAGGCTGCCAGTTCCAAAACGTTGCCACTTTTAGTAAATATACTCAAGAAGTGTACAAGTAGTAGCATAAATAATTTAACCCACACTTTCCAGAAGATGGATGAAGTGTTTTGTTGTGTTTTGGTTTGGTTTTTAATCCTTGCTAACTACTAGTTAGCTGGCTAATTAAAAACAATTCCTTAATGGGTCACCAGATAGCCAGTCAGACAGGTTAGATGGAGGAATGAACGTTAACTAGAGGCAACAGACGGCGCTTTCTGAGCTTCAGACTAGTATTATGGTACCCAAAATGCAGGAGCAGTAAAGAAAGGTAAGAGAAGGCAAGTAAAGGTTCAAAGACAAGGCAGGTTAGTTAAAATAACTCTATGACACAAACCAACCGTAGATCTTTACAGTCTGGCTCAGCAGTGAAATGTCACTTATGTTCAAAAGGCAACCTCCATGTGGGTATGCTTTTCTCTTGGCTTCTGGCTTTATCCTTTATTTGACTTGCATTAATTTTTCTAAGAACCCTGGTACAGACACAAAGCCAGAGATCATCTCAAACACATGCCCACTCTTCTGGAAAGCAGCATCAGTCCTAGAAAAACCTGCTTTCCTTTTTGCCAATCACCTCTCTATCAGTGGTTTGAAAACTTATCCAAAGGCTTTCTTCAGACTCAAGTTGTGCTTGAAAGAGACTGCAGAGGCTTCAGAGACAAGGTGAGAAGGACTGAATGCAGCATTAGGGGCCATGCAGTGGGCTTTGGGAAAGGCAGCTCTATAGACAAACCAGGTTTCCATTCAGTCAGCTAGCAGAAATACATCTTTATTTTAAGGAACCGAGTTACTTCTGAAATGCATCATTTGTTTAAATTACAGGAAATAAAGGTTTATAACCAGGGACGAGCTTGGCAAACCTTGTTAACAAAAAACAATGGTTTGTACAATCTGCAGAAGCTGATCACTGAATGGCTGATACATCCCTAAAAGCAGCAGCGAAAGGGGAGGGAAGGCTTTGCTAAACTGCGACTCTATCCAAGTTTCACATAGAGAACATCTGTTTGCACCCTGGAACATACAGAGGCATTTGACGATAAACACTTTCTTTCTTCTCACTGTAGGATGGCTCTTTGGTTCACACAAAATTTAACACTACTTTTTATATAGCCTCAGCCATTTCAACTGCCACGCAGTCAGGCAGGAAAAAACCCCACATGCTTAAAGATGCAAAGTAAAGCATTTTTTAAAATTGGGGAGAAAAATATTTAGTGCTGTCCATACAACCTTAATTTAGCTCTCCTTTGCATGCATGCTTTAGTTGTGTAGCTCTTTGTTTCCAAAATCTGGTTCCCCTGTTTGCTCAGCAAGCCCACTGCAGACTCTGGTTCCCCTGTCACCACGTCAGATCCACATCTCCATCCACCCTGCAGCCTCTGCTGTCTTCCTCCACACTGCTGGATGCTGACAGGAAAAGCTCTAAGTGTAAGTGGGATGTGCTTTTGCCATCTACCACCTTCTCCATCCAGAACTTTGCTGGCAGCGAGGAGAAGTGGATAAGTGGAAGAGCACCCTGTGCTGAAGTGTTTCAGCTGAAATTCACCCAATTAATTCAGTCTCAAGACAACGCTCAACACAGGAATTTGCTATGATGAAGCCTGGCCAGAATGTAAGCACATGAAAGCAGAGGCTTGTGGTGTAAATTGTAAGATAACCTTAACATCTGGCTTTCCTTCCTGTCCTGTTTACAGCAGGGTGGAAAAGACCTGTGTTTTGTGACTTTGAGAATAATGAAGAGAACACATCTCTCAAGATCCCCCAAAATAAACAAGGATAATTTGTGTATCCAGGATGACAGTAAAGCTTGTCAGTGAGAAGCTTCTAGCAGTGAGCTGCACGTGACAGAGACAAATGCCATTTCAAGGAAAAAAATTGTGCTGAGATCGGACAAGATTTTCCATACTCCTCTTGCCTCTAGAAAATAACCCTGAACTTTACACTTACAAAAACACACTGAGAGACGAGCCTCTTTTACCTTGCCTTGGCAGCCTCAGAACGCCAGGAATAAATCACAGAAACAAACAAAATAATCATAAAACCCCCTCACTGCATGACACAGGCTGGAGCAGAGGATGCACTGAAACACTGATGCATGAGCAATACCTCTGAACCTGCTTTTGTAAATGTCATTTCCCAACACCTCCCCATTCCTACCAGCTGGCTAAAGCTGCAATTAAAGAAGTGGGAGTGCTTTGCAAGCCTTCCCTGTCTGTAACCGACCCACAGCCAGCTATTTATTAGGTAATCCAATTACTCTGATGTGACCTTACTCCATGCATTTATGTCTAGTCAGACTACAGGGATTGCCTATCAACCTGGGTGTTTTTCTTACGATGCCAACCTCTGTTCCTCTAATAACAGAGGTTATTACAAAACACAGCTACTGCACAAAACAGAGCATCTCCTTTGCGTCTTCCCTTCTCTCATCGTTTTCCAGTTGTTTGGAGAGTAATTACATGCCCAGCCGCAAAGGAGAGCAGGTTGCGACTGGTCTGTCTTCCAGGCCTCCCCTCACACCCAGGAGGAGTTTCCCATTAACATCTACAGAGCTGCCTCATTATTCTCCTCAAAATTTTCCTTTATGGCAAGTTGGGTATGGTGAGGCTACTGCTTGCCAAGTTGGCTTGTGGGACCTCTTTAGAGCACACGCATCCTCTGTCTTTTTTCCCTGGAACATGAGTTCCCTGGAGTGGGGACAGCTTTTATGTGAAGGACATAGCCTAGTGTGGACGTAGTCCTTGGCCAGAGCTCCTGGGGGCTTTGATACAGCCAGTGATACAAGGGTGATTTCCCACATCACCCGAGAAAACAAACTTTGGAAATCAACAGCAAAGTTGCAAGACTGACTATCAAAGCATCTAAGCAACAGCCTCTTCTGCAACAAGGGGTCAGAAATCTCTTGCAAAAAGACCCGCAGAAGAAACTTTGAAGAACTTGGATTCCTAACCAGCGTGTGAGGCAAATCCCAGTTTATGCTCCATTTGAAAAACGCTTTCAAGGGCTGCAGGGCTTTTTGCCTGGAAATATGCCAAGGGAGGACCTTGGCCTGTATCCACTGACCTCTGATGGCAGAGATAAGATAACGAGTGAATGGAAGTGCTTTCAGCAGTGGTGGTGTGTGCTGAGAGACATAATAAAGAGCATGTATCACAGCAATACTCAGCATACAGAATTCCCTGGGGAGATTACCCAGTGAGAAAAAAGGCTTTGGTATGCCCCTGTTTGTTATACTGATTTTCTTGACTTTCCTAAAGAATACTTTCCAGCTCTCTCCCACTCTGAAAAAATGCTACAGTCTCTGCAAACTCCTGAAGAAACTTGCAGTACTTGATGCTAAACACACTTTATTTCCTTCTTTTCAATGCTTTTCACACTATGCTTTGACAAAAACCTTCTGGTAAGACCCAAAAGCTAGGGCGCAGGTGAGGAAGGCATGCAGGTATGGGAGCGGGCACATCTATGGCCATACGAAAATGATAAATAAAACCAAAACCAGTAAGGGAGATTCTAACTGCAAAGGATCACAGTAGCCTGTCTAGAGGTCTATCAGGCAAGGGTTCACAGGTAAGATTTCTCATTAAAAGCTTTTCTTATTTTTTTTGGCACTTTTACATGACACAGCCCATGAAATTTGTGCAGGAGCCAAAATTTTGCATACCTCAGTGAAGACTGCAAACTAGGAACCTGTGCTGCATTAGTGAGCAATAGGTATCCCGGGCAGGGTTCACTTCAGAGAGACACAACTCTGTATGCAAAATACAAAGCTGAGCAGAACACAAGAGGCTTATTTCACTAGCTAAAGCTTTTGATCAGCTGCAGGTAGAGGAAACGCCATAGTCCTTGCAGTAACTCACATGCTTTTTGCCATGCTTCTGACCAAGTCTGCCTGGTTTTATAGGCCTGTCTTGTAATTGAACGCAAACAAGTTTACACCTTTGGGCTTGGGATTATTTCTGGCTGCATAACTTTACACCTTACACCCTGCTAGGTCTTAATGCCTCTCTTCCAACCTTTGCACAGGTCAAAGATGCATATAAACTTCTATCCTTGAGAAAGTCCATCCTGGTTAGCTTCTGCAGAGGCAGAAACTACTGCCTACCTCGTCTGTGAGCAATGGTGCCAATGGATGTAGGGTCTGCTACAAGCTAGACCCCATCCAAGCCATAGCACCAGCCAGGTACAGAGTCCAAAGCCATTCTCCCTGCTGCATGTTTACTTCATCCTAAGCAGGCAGAGGCTACCACTAGGAGGAACGGCTCCTTCCCTGTGCGAGGCTTTACAGAGCTCTGGAAACATCCAAGCTGCCTTCATGGAGCAGCTGATCTGCACAGGAATCCCAGTAATCAAATCATGGTGGTGGCTTCAATGCTGTTCCTCCACCACTGTATAAAAGGCCACCGGGCAAGGATTACCTAGGACGATTTAATTATGTGTGAAAACAGCTGCAAAGCTTTATGGGGTTTTAGGGTTGTTGTTCTTTGCATAGGAGGGGGAAAAGGAGAAGGAATTAGACAGAGAGCAAGCTGGCTGGGGATGACCTGTGATGGTAGGGAAGCAGAATCATACACACCAGCAGACAATTAAGGACTGATACATACAAAGCTGGTTCTTCTCAAACGGTTTGCTCTTCATGACTTGTCACCTGGAACAGGGTCATTGTGACCTGCTGTGTCTCCCACACTCCTAGTGCCACGAAAAATGACCGCTCATTTCCTGCACCCACCTTCTTTATCAAACAAAAAGGCTGCTTTGCCACTATTTACTTACACTTCCATGTAAAAAGACCAGTGAGGTATATTCTTGCTGAATAGTAGCTGAAATCTTGCTCATATTTAAATTAAAGAGAGCTTTATTACTGCCTTCAAATAGGCCAGAGGTTCACCCATGAGAATACAGTGTCTGGAGAACAGAAGGTAGCAAAGTCCAAGGCAAAACTACAGATTATCTTTTAAACAACCTTGTCTGAGATATTTTTGCCCTCCTTGATTCCACTGAAAGGTTTCTGTGCCTTGCAAAGTATCTGTAGAAGAAAATAAACCACCACAGAGAACGCTTCACTTGGTATCAACTTTCATAAGGCACGATGAGAGCTCATCAATACAGTCTGTAAGCTGGTTGATTTAAGGACTCCACCAAACATGTCTCACACAGGAATTACAATACATGCGGTATTTGTTTGCTTTTGTTTTTATTTCAATTTTATTTCTGGATTCTACTTTGCTTTGTAAGTTATTTTTCTTGCATGACAAGCAATATCCAATTATTCATGCAGTCCTTTTTTGTTTTGTTTTAAGTTGACATTTTGCCCAAGCTTAAAACCACAAGATGCTTACTAGGGCGGTCCTCCTAGCTTCAACAAAGTCTCCCGTACTGCTAGCTTTCAAAAACTAGTACATGCTAAACCTAATACACATAAAAACAAGGCACACAATTAGTGACATCAGCCACAATTTCCCCTCCACATGCGTGCATGCATTTTCTCTATCTATGCACAATGCTGTTTCCAACCTGAAAACAATGTGTTCAAAGCAAGAAACGGGTTTGTGGGACGGGGTTTCCAACCGAGCCTGAAGGACTTTGGTATCCCCAGACTATAAAGAAAGGCCAGAGAACAGAATGCTTAACGTCTCCAGTCTCCTTTGAATTCCCAGCCTTACTGAACCAAGAATAAAGAAAGCCTGGCCCATAAGCAGGAATCCACTAATTAAAGAGAAATGGGGCTTATTTGTCTTGGTTTCTGAAGTCACAGTTCTCCACTTCTGAAAACACAAGTTTCTCACCAGTTCTTTTCCGCCCTAGGGCTGTGACCTAAGCAGCTTAAATGATACACAGATTTTGGTCAAAATCTGCTCTTTATTTACTGGACTTCAAATGTGCAAGCAATTACTGAATGGGTCTCGTTTACTGAATAAAAGTATTTAGGCATTATGTTTACAAAGGCCTAGAAACATTAAAATCTAGTGAAAAACAATTATTTTTACAGAATACATCTGCAAGCAATATGAAGTCATTTTGTTTTTGTAAATTTCTCCGTAATAGACTTATTGTTGATGTGGAAAATGTTCACATTGCAGCAGTGAATTATTTTGAAATGCCAAACTTAATAAAGGAGAAATTATTGCAAATAATATCACAGCCCTTAAGGAAAGAGGGAAAAAAAAAAAGGAAAAAAAAGCCAAAATACCAGTGGTTTCCTGACTAGTCAATCCTCTTCAGATTGGCAGACCTCTTCAGACTAATCAGGAAGAGTTAGACAAATAGTTACTTTATTACGGAGGCTGTCAAATAAATCAGAATCTGGCGAGCAACTGTTTTCTGAGCCCTGCAGCCTGCCTGGCCCCCTTTCCTGTAAAACCAAGGCGGTTCTAACAGACCCACGTACGTGTGAGTCTGTCTGCAGAGCAATGCGTAGGCCTCAGGCCTCTAAACAAAAGTTCTTCCAAATTTGGGCCAGAATTTTTCTTGGCTTCCCCGGGTTTTATTGTGGGACACGGCTGAGCGAAGAAATGGTTTCTAACCAATTAATTCAAGTCACTGCTGTTATTTTTAATGGAGAGCTCTGAAGCTCAGCTCACAAAGGGTAATGAGAAAATAATGTTTTAAACAACATCATCAGAGGAATTAGGCCACGGACTTGAACTGCGTTATCCGATTCTCGCGGCACAGTTATTTTGCCCCCAAAATGTTTCTCTTTACAGTGGCACGATGAATGGGAATTTTGCCTGAGGGACAAGCCTGAGACGTGGCCACAACTGAAGGCCCCAGAACAGTGAGTTTCAGCTGTCAGCCACAAGAAATAGCTGCTTCTGCTGCCACATCCCTGGCTCCAAACATGCTCCTCATGCTGGCAACTTTTGCGTGTTGGGGAATGAGTGAAAACTGAGCTCTTGTTTTAGCTGGGCACTGGGGCACTTTTAATCTGCTGTCCCACAGTGCTTCAGCATGGTTTAACCTGATGCAGAGAAGACTTAGGTACATAATTAGACTTCAGCGTTACTCAGGCATTCTGCTGACTAGAGGGAAGAAGAGTGCTGCATCAAGATGTACCTAACAACATCACCTTCTGCATCTCCACTCGCTCCACCTGGCGTTACCTGCACTGAACAGTACTGATTTGAAAGGCAACCACAAGGCAGAGGGAAGGCAAAGAGGAAATGGGGCAAGGAGGAAGGGGAAAGGTTTGAAATTCACATCCAGAATGGCTCCAACAAACACTGGGGCTTATACTCCTGATGGAAATGTTTCCAAGCATTGCTATAATACTGAAAGTATTCACCAGCTGAACAGCCAAGAACTGTAGATGGGAACAGTAAGACTGCCCAGGCAAGAACTGCTTCATTCTGCATCTTTCACATCCATGCAATGCAAACTGGCAGCACTGACAAATCAATTCAACACCACTGACATTCCAGACTTGCTAAGAAGATGGGATACAATAACTTTTGAAGCTAATAAAATGGCTTAAAAACATCCTTTTAGTTTTTTTTACACTGGACCACATTAAAAGAGAGCAGCACAGATGGACTTGCACCTGCTTCCAGATGAAAGTGGGAGCTAGTGCTGTGCTATTCTTAATATGAATTAACTTTTAATACAGATCTGCTTTACTTCTAATTGACTTTACAGTGCTACTAAAAATAACTATTCATCTCACTGGCAGGCATGCTTCTCCCCTTCTCTGTGTCTCAATATGGACAGGGCACCTCGGCGCAAGTGCCATCAGCCTTTTTCTCACTCAGAGCCATTTCCTACCACCTGCACCCCTTTTTCCTCCAGGGGACTAGCAGTGAACCACTGGCAACAGCCAGTAGCAGAACTGCTGACCACTGGGACTTGTCCCCTAAAAGTAACTTACTTGCTGCAAACCCCACCCCCTGTAGATTGGGCTGGCTGCAGCCTGTGTGCCATCCACACATGCATGTATGGAACACTGCCACAAGGTAAGTTTGACTGTTCCCCAACAGCCACCCATGTGCCTGCTCCTCCCCACCACAAATGCCACGTAACCCTTTCCTCCAGGGACAGTCCAGACCAGACAGGATGCTAGAAGTGCTCCTCGTTTCTCATCTCAGTGCATGACTGGGGCTGACCATCCAAGGTGAAGGGCTGTGGTGGGCACGGGGCAGCCTGCACAGCTACCAGTGGTACCCCCCTGATGGCATACTGTGCCACGGGGTCAGGATGTAGGAACCTTCTCCTTCCACCTTTACTGGTGCACGCGGCTGTGCCCTGCTCTGTGGACAGGCATTGTGAAGGGCAACTTCTGTCCTCCTCTCATATGCAACCTATTTCCCATCTCCTTCCCAGTTTTTCTATATGTTAGATTTATTTTGATTTTTAAGTGAAAACAAGTTTTTTTTTACTCATCTGTTTAAGGCAACTTGCCTTCCATCTGGATAATACTGTACATCATCACCTATTGTCCTGCCATGAGCCAATTTCTGAATGTTTGAGCTGTTGATGGCTGTTGGCGATGATGTATGAAGCAGAAACAAAGCCAGAGTCGCAAAGACTTCAAAAGGCTGAGGATAACTAAGAACATTGTTTTGACTAAACACAGACATATACACCAAGAAGCTGTCACTTTTGCCAACCTTGCTCTCCTTCTCTGGAGCCACCTATTAATTTGTTGCAGTTGCACAAATGATCTCTGTGTGTTAAGAGTTCAAAGGAAACAGCCATCCAAAAAACATCTTGATATTCCACCACCTTAAAAGACACTTCTCCGATTAAATTATGAAAACAGGCTCTAATGCCTCAGAAAGAATAAGACTTTCAAAGTAATACGTAAAGCTTTATGACTTCTTAACAAAGCAAAACCCAAACACATTCCAGTTCAGCTAAAGGTAATTATTTTTTCAGGCATTATCTATCACCAGCAGAGACGGGGTGTAGAAGGCAAACATCCAAGGGTTAGTTTTGGCTGAGACAGCAGTCTGCCATCCAGACTCACGTGAGGAGGCCTTAGAGCACAGAGCTGAGCGAGATGACCAAGAATTTGTGTCCCACGACACTTCTGATCGATTCACTGCAGGACCGCAGGGAAGTCGCATTTTGCCTGAGCCTCAGTTTCTTCAGTGGAAAATGATAATAATGATGTTTATTCCTTTTCCTAACATATTTTGGATAAAACATGCTCACAAATTATTTCTTTGTCCTCCAGGAGTGATCATGAAATGCTAGGTCATCTCCTTCATGGGAGGACCCGCTCTCTGTCTTATGGATCCTAAAACCTAACACTTGATGCAAATACAAGCTACCCCTAAAGGCATGCCATGCTACGTGTAACGAGTGGTAGGCTCTGGGGGAGGAACCATAGTTGAGTCCTTGTAGGCAGCCTACCCCATGGAGAGAACGCAGCTCACAGCCCCTGAGGTCCAAAGGCCAGCAACATGGGCAAAGCAGAGGGGGTGTGAGTGACACCCTCAGACAGAAACAGAGAGATGTTGCAGCTCTTGAAATGTAGGACAAGAAAATTGCATTTCACCAAAAAGGGGGGCAAAAATACAAGGCTGGGAGTGAGATCTTTTCAGTGGGATATACAGTGTCTTTTTAGGGGACAAGCTCAAAAACCAGGATACAAGAAATTCTATTTCATTCAACTTCACCTTCTGCGGGCAGGGTGAGGTTATTGAAACATTTAAAGAGGGGAAAAGAGACTGCGGTCATCCAGCACACAGGATCTGAGTGTCCATGATACACAGTGACTGGCATAACACACACTGGTCACTTCAGCCACCTCTGTGGCAATTAATAAAAAAACCCAACACTTTAAAATCTGTCAGTTATCAAACGTTACTCTGCACTTTTATCCTCACACGATACCCTTAACTCAGTTTATATATGAATGGGATCTCTTTCAATTTTTAGGCTAATGTTCTTTTATATTTATAATATTCAGGATAGCTACACATGCTTGATTACCTTTAAATACTTATCATGATCCCATTTAAAAATAAATGAAACCCATTTAAAAGTGACTTGTCCCCATCTTCTAGTATTTATGGACAAGGACATATGGGGCCGATTTCTCTCATTATTAAGCAGCATGTCTGAGGCTTAAATCATTTAAATTATTCATTGACAGCAATTGGGCTACTCATGCAAACTCCCACTTACATGAGAAGTCCCAGTGATAGGCCCAGTCAAGTGGATGAAGATTGCTGAACAGATTTGGGGATGCACTGAGCAGATACTGCTAATTTTGATTAGAGTAAGAAGTGCTTTTGACAATTGGGCCCCACCTTCACTCGTAACACAGCTGGGACATTCACTGGGGCTATTCTGAATGACATTTTTTTCAAGGTTGCTGTGACTGAGGCTCTGAGTGGTGACAAACAGCAGCTGAAGGAATATGAGTGAGGGCACAGTGATTACCCTGACAAAACCCAAGCCTGCTGCAAGAGATGTCTAGAGCAATGAGTTACGTGGGACTCTCCCTTTTGGTGTGCATTCTGGGGGTTCCTGACAGCGGCCAGGCCCAAGGTGGGCACCTCTGCAGAACCTGGGCTATGAAAGCTTTCATGGAGAGCAAGGCTGACAGAATGAAGAAAAGCACCTACAAGCAGCAGAAACCACCCATCTCTAGTATGAATACTAATCTTGCACCAACCCTGGATTCAGAGATAGGAGATGGAGAAATCAACTGCACTGTTGAGCTTGCGCTGTAATTGTCCAAATGACAAAGGCTGTGAACATCTAAAACTCTGCTATAAAAGAGACCTTCCAGCCTATCACAGACTCTCTGACCACCTTGCCAATGGAAGGCCTTGAGCTAACTGTTAGTGTGTTTTCAATCAGTGGAGTCAGAGAAGAGGAATCATCCTACATGGAAAAAAGCCACCATTATGGTTATTCCTTGCAACATACTATTTTTAATTAAAAAGGCATGTTTTCTGCTCTCTTCAAAATGAGCCCAAGGAACATCTGTAATCATTTTCAGGTCACATTTTATTGTACATATTGCAGTTGATTGCACAGCTATGGGGACAAATTACTATTTTCCTGCACAACTAAATTATTATCAAGGTAGCAGCAGACAGTAAGCATCACTAATATCTAGTGGTTACAATGCATTTTAGAAAACCATGGTCTATCTCTTAGAAGAAGAAACTCTGTATTTCAGCCAGATCCTTCTTCCCTTCCCAATCCCAATTCCAAGCACCAGCAAGTACCAGTCTCTGTCCCTATATGTATTTGATCTTGATGGTAAAGATTTTGTTTTGTTTCTTTTTCCCCTAAGAAAGGCAAAGAGGTTAGTAAGTCTTTAAACTCTCAGTTCTTAAGGCTGTTAATATTTCACATTGCCAGCAGGGAAAGGAATTAAAACTGCCAGTAGCTATCCAGATAGATTTTAAAATCCCCTTCCCTCCCCCTTCTCTCTGCCTCCCTCAGCTTCAGAGGATATTTTCCCCGCAAATTGGTTTTAAATTAAGGAAGGTGATGAAGGCAATGTGCCATCTCAGCATTTTCCCAGGTGCACTTAATCTAATTTCATTAAGGAGATCAGGACAGATGATCGCTACAGTCGAAACATTAAGTCTGTCCATTTTTGTATAAAAAACCATTAAGTCTGTCAAAGTGTTGGCGGGTGGGCTGTTTATTATTGGAGATGAAGGCGCGCTTTGCTTCCCCAATAAACTGTCAGGAGTAGTAAACCACAAATTAAGTCAGCTGCTGCCAAAGATTTAGGCAAAGATCTCCAATGAATTTTGACACGGGTTTGGGAAGGGCCAAGGAAAGAGAGGCCACAAGGCAGTCTGCATGCTTCGGAAACCAAGCCTTCCTTGTGTGATTGAGATATTTCAATCTGACCCATCGAAGAGCAGAAGATTGTGCGTCAGTGGATACGATCAGGCAGAACTGCTGATGCTTCTGATGCTCCTGACACAGAGTTGATGGGAGCCCAACAGTGTCCACTGCAGAGCCCGAAGTGCAGAGTTTCCCTTTGCTTCCCTGCTCTCATCCTGCTGGGCCCCATCATCTCACGCAGGTGACTCGTAACAGCGTCAGTGAGCCACTGCTCTGCTCTGAACGTCGGCACAGCTTAGGCTAACCATGAAATCCTGTTCCTCAGGTAACACCACACATATTATACACCATCAGAGGAAACCCATCAAAACACAGAAACTACGAAAGAGTATTTAAAAGCCCAGAAAGAAGTTCAGTGAAGTTTTCAGATTACATTTTCAGGTGCTGCGAAACCAAATGTGAGACACTTGCTAAGGACACCTTCTTGAGAAGAATGCAGCAGGGTAAGCTTTGGTATTAAAGACCATCAAGAAATGATAAGAAGTATAAACTACTAACTGGAATTACACAATCTTTACTGTATGTACAGAAAAATTAATACTCACTAATGCAGAATCAGGAGTGATACTCTGGAGCTCTGTGGTTAGACCGAACTGCTGTGTTTGTGATTATCGTGTGCTATGTGCTGCTTTGAGTACCAAGGGCAGGCAGGGCAGAGGAAGGTGCATTTTCCCATCCCAGAGCAGTGAGGGGAGGAACAGAGCCTGCTCCGCTGGCAGAGGCTTCTGCAGCACTGCAGGGATTAGAAGGGAATGAGAGAGGAGGGAGGAAGCCAGCCTACACCATGAAAAATGAGCGGCTCCCCCCTGGGTACATCCAGAGCTGCAGGCTCACAGGTGAATGAAAGACAAAGACTTTTCCTTGCTGCCGGGGAAGAACTGTGTGGAGCTGGTGTGTCTGCACTGCAGCCAGCGCTGGAACCAAGGGGTGGCTAAGCAGGGGCAGAGGCTTATTTACAAACACTTATTTTAAGCTCTCTTGCTCTTGAGTTTTCTCTGAATGAAAAGTACCCCACTTTGGTTGGTGCTTGTGGAAAGCCGGGTCTCTATCTCAGGGTCTCCTGCCCCTGAGGAGGAACAGCAAAGGCCGGGCAGCACTAGCTGAACCGTCTCCCCTGACTTAGGGTGCCATGGCAAGCCCCTCACTGATTTTGCAGAGAGAAACAGCAGTTGATAAGCTGCTGGTAAGTGAAAAAAACAGCTGAGAAGTGTTAGGAGACTTGCCTAGGCAAACGAATACCCATTTTTAGTGTGATGCTTTAGGTAAGGGTGACTTCTCCAGCATGGTCATGCATACTACTGATCCAAATGTGGTTGCTGCTTCTTACATATCTGGAAAAGTCCAGTGGTGAAACCTAGTTGGATTTTACTGCAAACTGGTCCCAGAAGCAAGAACCACTGAAAGGCTACACAACCCAAAGCTGACTATCAGGCCATCCTTTATGCTGGTGTGGGACACACAGTGCTGCACGCTATGCTCTTCTGTATTATTTAACCTGGTAAAACAATTTTGGAACACAGTGATGACAAGCCAAATGAGGGCCTGCAATTGCAGCTATTAGAGTATGCATTCTCCAAAATTCTCATCTTCTTGACATATTCATGGTTAATTAAATCATTCAATTTAAATAATTGAATTGCCTACCTCAATTGCCAATTCCTATCACCTGCCTACTCTGTTACATTCTTTCTGATCACCTTCCGAGGAGCTCCTGCCATCGCACAGGTAGCCCTTTGGATTTATGGGAACGTTTCTTGATGTGGGCAGAGAAATCGCTCTCTTTCCTGCTGTCTCAGATCTTAAAAGTTTCTTCCAAGGTCCTTGGTAAGGTAAGAAAATGCTTACGGATGGGGAACTGGAATAGGGAGACGTTAAATAGAGAAGCCAGAAACCTACAGACATGCCAACAGCCAGTGACAGAGCTGGTATTACCCTGTTTTGACCAAGAGCTCTCTGTAAGATCTTTTCAGTCCTTTTACATGAGTTTAGGATGGATTTTTGTCACCAAACTAGAAGGCTTTTCTCATTGTTTGCCCGAATTTTTTTCCCCCTACATTTTCAAGAATGAATATGGACGCTCCAGCCTGTGAGGACTCAGCTTGTTATACACAGACTAATGTACTTAAAGTCTGAGTTTTTGTCTGGATAAAAGAAAACCACAAAATCTCAGTAGGAGGGGAGAACACTCGTGCTGAAGCTTTGAATCTGTTTATTTTTTTAATTGCATTCCTGCTTTACTTAAAGTACCATTAGTAATACTTTTTGCTGGAGTTGCAGACCTTCTCATTGGGAAGGACAACTTGCAGGGCTCCTTTCCCTCTGGAAGGGCTTACAGGGCTTAACTCAATCGCCCAAATTCTCACCTGGAAGCTTTCTGTCTGGTCCATGTACATCCTGAATGGAATGCCCAGGACATCCCCAGTCTATCCCCCACCTGGCACTTCCCAGAGTGACTGAGTGAACTGGGCATGCAGTAGGCTTGCAAGTAAAACTGTACACAGAGAATGGTGACATGAATTCACTGAATAGTAAATTTTTATCTTCCTGTACTGGCAGTGATTTTAAGTTTACCTGTTCATAGCACACGAATCCTTCAAGGGCTACAAAATCATTTAAAATTCAGTATTTTTATATTGTTTAAAAAATAGATCTGCTTTTAACAACGACATGCAGCTTGCCTGTCAGAGACTTTCTTCAGTTAAGAGAACTCATTACCTTTACACAGTTATTACTATAGGGGAGTCAGATTTCTCACTGGCTTTCACTCCACATCACTGGGATTTCAGTCTGTAAGAATTAAACCTTAGAAGAAACTGTGATCCTGTGCATATATGTGCGTGCACATGTGTATAGACTGTACTACTGAACCCACAACACAGCCCAGGCACATGCTTCTGTGACTGCATGCTGTCTGAAAACCCAGCTGGGAGGTAACTGGCAAAGGGAAACTTCTCATTATTAAAGCTAAAAAACTGTCATAAATCGAAGTGTAATGCTAACAGAAACACAAATAATGCCATGGGAAAGCCCTCGGTTCAATTCCATGTTTGATCTCTCCCTTCTGTTGCAGTAAGAACTGGGGCTGTTGGAAAAGTACCAAGTTTCATTTCTCAGAGAAAGGGACAATCTAAGGATGCACAAAACCCATGTGGGGACTTTTTGCCTGGGTAAAGCTTCAAAACCAGCAAATAAGAGACTATTTGAAGTGGGAACTAAACTTCCAGCCTTACAGAAACAAGAGCTTCATCAAGTGGAACCCACCTCCTCCCCTGCTAGATAAAACGTGAGGAGTGGTGGGGGGAGAGGGGAGGGAGGAAACCCCCAGCAGTGGTGCTGCCAATAATAACCCCAGTGGACTTCCAGAGATTGGCACTAAGGGGGCCAGGGATTGAGGCTTATTCCAGTCCCATACAACAACACACCAATGCACTGACAAATGAGGCCAAGAAAGCTCAGATCTAGGGAAGGGAATTGTGAAGGGCTTTGGAAGTCGAGGTGCAGTTCAGTGGGGCTGAGGAAGCCAATCTGTGCAGCATCTGTTCCCAAAGAACCTACACCAGTCCGAATTTCTGTGTGTTTTGTTGCACCTTTTACACTGCTGCTGTCATGGCCTTTTCCTCTATAACATAACGAGCATCCTCTGTTCATCCATACAACTAAATTCTTGGCCAAGATCTCACCACTCCGCCTTTCATTTACCCTTTTATCCTTTCCTCTGGTGATGGCAGAAGTAACTGTGTCCTCATGCCAAGGAAAAAGCTGCTTCAAGATGATTTTCCTAGTCCGTGGCTTTGCTTCCTACACCCCAAATTGCAAAGTATCAATCTCCATGTTTTGACTTCTTCACAGGTTACCTCTTCTTCCCAGCACTGACACTCAGTACTGATGTAAACTCTCATCTCTTGTTGGTCTGGCTTGATCACCTCCTTGTTAAACTTTGAGATCAGGACCCCCTTACAACTTACCGCTCCCTTTTGCTACCGAGAATAAATTCCCATTCATGGCTGTAAAGCTACCTGATTTTCCCTCTCAAATGCCTCCTAAAAACCTTCCCCTTTACCTTAATATCCACAAACCCAAAGCCAGACCACGAGGAGGAGGCTGCTGACATAGTGAAACAGTGCTGCTGCTAACAGTGCCCCCTCATTTATCCGAGTCCCTTTGCTCTACTCTCATCCTTAAGCCATGAGCTCTTCTGCATCTACACGGCATGTAGCAGGATGGGAACCCAGCCCGGGTGGAGTGATCACAGCACTCCTGTGTTGCTCTTCTCCCGTGTATCAAGTGCTAAACTGCACCTGGTCGTGCGCTGCTGCTCGCTTCCAGGCACCTACTGGGACTCAGAAATTAACACAGCAAACAACAGCGTGGCGAAGCTGAATTCTGATTGCTGCAAGCAGGGCCTGATGAACTCACTGTGCTGCTGCAGAAAGCAGTGTGAAAATACTGTTTCAGAAACCTGCCTTCATAACTTTTTACTTCCACCTTGGTTATAGTTTTACCAGTCTCAAAGGTTGCTTACTATAGCTAAAACACAAACTACAGAGAGCACGTATACAGTACGTACTGATTCAACTTCAAAATACAGCATCATTTTTTGTACATCTAACTTAGCCCCACATTAAATGAAGGAATGCCTGATATCTAACCCCTGATTTGGAGAGCTTGCTTACACCGCGGGGCCATGCAATTAATCTGACAACCCACAATTTCGCACACAGCAGACAGAAGTCCAAGACTGAAAGAACATGAACACTGAATTACTTTTAAAGAAAGAAATAGGCTTTTTTTTTTAATGCAATCTTGAACACTGTTATTAAAAAAATGAGAGCAACGGTTTGGAGTAATGAGTAGAGATTACTCATTCCCTTGTTTTACACAAGTTGACTTTTGGCTTTCTGCAGAACACCATTTAACAGAGCACATTACCAAGCTGCTAGCCACTTTTCACAGTGATGCTAAAGCAGGTAAGAGACAATAAGTGGAACTGTTGATGGTTTATATTACTCTATTATGTTAATGTTCACTAAAGTATGCCATAAGCTCTCTCATTACATGTGTATAAACCAATTCTCTGTGGTGTTATTCCTGTGCTAAATGCTATAACTACATAAATCTTGAATTAATGGAGACTTTATAGTTCCTGAAAATGAAGGGTAATTGCTATCTGTTAATGCTGTTGTTGCTATTAAAGGAAGTATATATTTTCAGTAACAATGTTTATGGACCGTGAGCCTAACATCACAGCTATTGCACAGTGTGGAGATAGCGTAGTACGGTTATCAGACTAACTCCCTTTCTCTTCCTTCTCCCTCACAAAAAGCACAGTATCATTTCCACACCTTTGACAAACTACCCTGCAATTCTCCCAACAGTTGCAGAGTCCAACCCAATGTCCTTCAATGAACATACAGTAACAGAAAGAGGATTTGCATTTCCATCTCTGGGAGCGGATGATTTGCTAAGTTTCTCGCTTGGTTAAATGGCTGGACAGCTCACTTTATTAGTCTGGGTATTTCAAACAGTTCTTGGAGAAGTGTGTGGTGACAGAATGATAGGTGTGAGAAAGTATCATCCCACTTACTTCCTTTGAGATTTCAGCAGTGATGCAGAAGTGAAAGGCTATACTTGGCCACAGACAGTTCTCAGAAAGTAGATGGGATGGACAAGTCCCCAGCCTTGAGCTCCTGTTCTCCAATTATTAAAAGCAGCAGCGCAGTGTTCAGAAGCACTCTCACAATCTGCTGTGAAACTGTACCTTGCACTAAAGTAACAGCTCCTCAATTCTGACACACTGTACATATGAGTGACTATGCTCAATTACTTTTCTCCCCTGGAGTCCTGCACAACGCCACACAAAGAAAAAACCAAACCCATCAGGAGTGTGTTTATATTTTTCAATGCAATGAAGGTGAAGCCTTAATTTTACTCTAATGTCTATGCTTTAAAATATTAAGAACTCAATAGCCCTATATACCTATGAACTAAATAAATGGTGGATAATTAGTAGCCTGGTACAGATAGAGAAGTAGGAGGTGGAAAATTTCAGTTTTGCTTCTAGCTCTATCCCTGACTCAGTTTGTACTTGTACATGAACTTCTTTTTTTTGTCTGCTTCCCTCACGAGTTACATACAGACGCCAGGGATCCGCTGTTCATGACTAACAAAAAGTGTGATGCAAATCAAAAGTACCTTAGTAATTCCTGCCCTGCTCTGCCAGCATGTGTAGGTGTACCTAGAGAAAGTTGGTTCTTGCTGATGAAGCAGGAAAGCAGGATTGTTCTGTAGCACTGTGAAATGAAGCCGACCTGTCATGTAACTTGGGAAGCCCGATGCTGGGCTAGACAGCATGTCAAAGACTCCATCTGGCTGTGATAGCCACAGAACATTATTAGAAGATACGTTTTTCCAACACATGGAAGGAGGAAAAACACTCTTCAATGCAATCCCTCAGGACATTCACGCCAGTGTTTTTATAGCTCCTTGTTGCATCAGCTAGGTTAAGTTCTAGACAGACACTGAATGTGTTCCCAGGGGAGTATAACATGTCAGGTATCAACAGAGAGAGCCAGGCTGCCCTCGTGTTCCCCAACTGGAAGACAATGTAGCCTTTATATTATGCCCATATAGATGGGTTGAAGCCTCTTGGCTTCAACCTTGGTGAGTTCCCATGCACATGCACACATCTTTGCTGACAAGAAAAGCAACCCTACTTAATTCCAGAGACCTATTTAATAGAACCAATGTCATCTCTCATGTCTCTACAGATCAGGCAAGAGATAGAAAGATGATGATCTTGTGCCGCTCTCTTTATGAAGAAAATAAGTGTTATTTTTAAGCTGGAGTCACCTCAAGGAGAAGGTAGCTGGGAAATATGTGAGCCTAGAAGGTCAAATTACAGTTATAGATATGTAAGAAATGCCATATTAATGGTAAGGAACAGTATAATGGCCTTTCATTTGCTGTAAAGGACAGTGAGCTACCAGCCAAACACAATGCAGCTTCCTCTGAAGGTAACCTCAGATCCCACATTCTGAAAGCTAATCAATGTTGTTCAGATTTCAATTTCTTCTCTACAAGGTGAAGTCAAACCTAATCTAACAAATGTCAGTCTCAGATGTAATGCCGCTAGCTGGGTCTACCAGTGTAATTTAGATAATCATTAATAGCATAGCTGTATAATAAAACTACATGTCACTTACAACTTCATCTGAGGTTTGACTGGCAGATCTTTAAACAGTTTTCTAAGTGATTGCTTTTACTTTCTTTGATTGGGCAGTCTAAGAAATGTTTTAACCCCATGGTATCTAAGCTTTTAGGGAATAATTTTTCACCCTCACCACCCTTTCTGTCAGTTCTGCTGCTGCGTAACCTTGTACAAAACAGAACTTGGGGGGCTGTTGTAGCTTCAGGGAGTGACTTTATATACATATACACATGAACCAAAATAAACCAAACCAAACTAAAATAGGTATGTTATCTTTCATTCTACATATACAACAATGATTCTCTTCGATCAAGCCTTCATCTCAAAACACAGCTTCTGCGATACTCAGGGATATTTAGCATCCGATAGGATTTTTAAAAGAAGTAGTTGAAGAAATCTTAATGCTTCTCAAGCTCTAACAATATGTAAAAAAAGAAAAAGACTCAACCAGGAGGAGCTTTTAGAGTAGTCTCTTGAACTCATGGTAACCTCTGAAGTATGGCTGCAGCCAAGTGTGCTGCTAAGGAGACAGGGCTATCCGAAGTCAGCCTTTACTTCTGTAACGCTGATCTGGTAGATACCTGCGTGCCACAGCTCCTCATGAATGAATGCAAGAGACTGGACAGCCAAAATATAATAAAAGTTTGATGAAGATCTAACCTGAGACTGCCAAGTCCGATCTGCCAGAAGAGAAGTCTGCAAGGGATACTCGAAGTCGTTTAGGCATTTGATGCTTAAAAGCATGGTGCAACTGTTGCTATGTAGTGGGACTTCTCTGTTTTCCTTGCAAAGCTGAGACAAATACAAAACCACACAACTACAGCCTTTCAACGACTAACCTCTGTATCCAAAAGGAGGTCAGAAAAATCATTGCTCTGTGATAAATACGCATGCAACATGACAAAACGCTCCTTGACAGTTACCACACTGCCTCTGCGGGTACCAGTTGTCCCATCTTCTAAACTGATTACAAATTTGACATCTTCAAAGGTTACTCTAAGTAAAATACTGGCTCCTGACAAGTTACCAGAGGAGACTTCCTCTGAAACAGCACTAACACTATGACTCGGGTCTCACCAAATGCTCACGTAACAATCAAGAAAGACTATTCTGTTACTGGGAGTTTCTTTGCTGCAAACGAAAGCTAGCAAAGATCACAGAGTACCTGGTCCATTGTTTTTTCCATTAAATTATAGATTTTAAAAAATTTGACATGAAGACCGGAGGAAAAATATTATTTTCAAGTTCATTCTTATTTTGACTACAAGGGAATTTCCAAGCTAGTAAAGGACATGAAAGAAGAAAATTCAGTCTTACCTTATCGTCAATATCACTCTCGCTGTCACACTGTGGATTAGAGAGAGAAAAAAAGATTTTGAGAAACATCTTTATGTATAGGGATCTTTTGCATCATCCTCTTAAATCTTCAGGATAGCTGTTTATGATGTTCTCAGTTCAATGAAACACACGTTTGATGTTTGCAATAATGCCTTTTAGATTGCTAGCATAAACCAGACAAAGCCAATTTCTCTCTCGTACAAAACTACAGTATACTCTTACTTGGATGGGGGAAAGCGAACTTTAAACAAAAAAGACAATCAGCGATGCATTAGAATAACAACTGTAACATGAATACCGCAACGAAAAGCATGTCTTTTTATCGTCCCAAATTGTGGAATATATAGTAACAGTTTTGCATTGCTTCACCTTGATAAGCACTTTGTCATCTAACACGGAAACTGTGAAACTGGCAATCAATTTCTAATTTAACGAGTGGTACCAAGAATAGTAATTAAAATACATCATAAATTCTGGTACATTTTTTAGTTTGAATGAGATCATGATCCCAGGAGGAAGTGTTTACTTAAAGAGTTTCAGAGTGTAATCTCTTACAGCCCCAGAAAATTAAACGCTCTATTTTCACAGCGCAGATGATAGAAAGATAACCTGAGCCCTGAACATTTCAGGACATGCACATCTTGTTGGCTGGAGCTGAGAAATATTTACAACTGGGCACAAAAATAAATCTCCTGTTACACAAATAGAAAGTGACCGGTGTGTTTTGGAGCTTTCGTGCCCAAAGGGAATTTTTTCCTTCAGCCAGCAGCTGACAGGGATGGCCAGGGCACATTGCTCTAACTGGTGGCACCCCGTCGAGTTCACTGGTTCAGCAAGAGGGGACTCTGCAAGCCAGCAGTGACAAGCTACAAATGTGGAAATGGTCCCTGAGAACACACATGCTTCAGTGTCACGAATGTAAAAGAAGAACTAGATCTGTATGGTCATTTTGTCCAGCTCCTGCTCCTCATGGAGCGGGGACGGGGGGAATCTTTCCTGTCCTATCTTTTTATCCTGAAGTTTGTAGTGGTTTAGCCCCAGAGGCTGAGCACCACACACTGCTGCTCACTCCTGGAGGAGAAAGAAAAACCTTGTCCTGGGTTGGGTAAGGACAGTTTATTCACAAAATCACTGTGAACTAGAACAAAACCAGCCAATTACACTCACACCCAGTGATAACACAGAGTACCTTACTGACCCAGCAATTAGAGCACTGCCCGACATAAGAATGGACAGACCAACCAACTGACCGATGCCTAGCCACACTCAGACTGTCCCAGAGGCACCAAGCCCACACCCCTCCCCAACCAGCCCCTTTATGGGGAAGTGATGTCAGGTGGGGTGGAAACAGCCCCATCTAACTCAGCTCACTTGGGCTGACTCAGCTCACCTGAGCTGGCTGCTTGGGGAGGTTGACTCTGGCCTGGCCAGAACCAGGACAAGCTACAATGCAGAAATTTCAGCTGTGGCATGCTTAGTTTTCTGCAGATTTTCGAGAGACTATTTAGTATCTTCTTGTATTTAGTACATGAAATGATGGACCCCAAATATCCGAGGAACCTTATACTCTTAAATTCTCTGCAACACACCGAGCACATGAAGGACCATGACACAGCTCGAGGGTCTCCCACAGTGATTCTGCAGAGAAGACCACTCAGCTTCCCACTGTGGGAACACTTGGTTGAAGGAACCTGTTTTTCTATAGTTTTGACTAAGCAGAACCCTTCTTCTTTCAAAATGAAACTGTTTTATGCTGCCCCACCTGATCCATGGCTCATTTTTCACAGAGAAATCCAACTGTTGAGAAGGATGCGAACAGATCTAACTACATCTGTAACCATTCTGGGGAAAAAAAAGAGCCTAAAGCAAAAATGGAAGAAATTACAGGAAGGCAGGACAGTGCTCTGCAGGGCCCAGGGAGCAGTGGGTGGGCAAGTCCTGGAATAACCAGGGCTAATGCCAGCAGACTGCATTAAGCCCTAGGCAAATACTTTGTGCACGGAAGGCAAGAATATTGGGTAGCCACGTCTTTAGCAAATACTGTTTCATAAGCTGCATGTGCCTTTTTGGGGGGACTTTATTGCATCACTGAGCTTTATGAAAATTATTACAGAAAACAGGTTTTTTGTTCTTCGCAAACCAGACATTCAGACCAAAAATAAATTCAGTCCTGATATACCACCAGCAGCAGTCATTTACTGACTCTCCCAAACCCATGCCACATAACCACCAACAATAACAAGTCTCTGCCCTGGGCCTGGAACGGGACTAATTGTCCATCATCTCTGAGACACGTTGAAACAAGTTTGCTGGGCAAAGGCTGCCCCAGTACCTGCTGCGTTTGTGCTTGCTCGAGACAGTGCTAATTCATGCTGACAAAGCAACACAGTCATCAAAACAAAGGCAAGAGGTGGGGGAAGATGCAGTCACAGCAGTACCCTTATTATTTACGTGCTCCTGAGAAATGCTGGCGGGCTCAAGGGAAGCCTCTCGCCTCCACCCGGCAGGCTGAAATCAAGTCAGAATGCTGCAAGGAGCGTGCATCCCCCCAAATTACTGGCATAATTGAGCGGGTCACAAAGACCAAGTTATTTTACCCTTTACATCTGGTCTACGCTGAAGTATCCTAAGTCCCTGTTAATGATTGCGCTCATTCAACCTGCTCTCTCTTATTTTAGAGGCAGAATGTTGGGATTCAACCTACGCAGTTCAGCCTAATGCATGTTACAGTGGAATTACACCTAGCACCAAAATGGTATAAAAATTAGTACACTCAGCCTCGTGCTGCTCAGAATTGTGTGCTTAGGCAACACGAATACAAATGTTAATTCTTACAGGGACTTAAAGAATGATACACTGAAGTAATAAAAAAATCAAATAAATTAAACTCAGAAATACATTGACCAGAAAACATTCAGAATTATCATTAAAACTTAGACACTTTTGCCTATGAGCCTGAGTTTAATAAAACCACAGTTCTGTAAACCTTAATAAATTTAGCTTAAAAATATTTGAGAGCAGATGTAAACAATCTGGGGGAACTTTAGTTAACACTATTTAAATACAACATAGTATTTGCATCTTGCGCTCTGTTTTTGTAAGAGAACTTGTCTTCCTAGTTCTTGCTGCATTACGATATTTAAAAAAAAGAGGAAAGGCTTTTTCATCTTGAAAACAGATTTGACCTCAAAAATGTGTATGCCTATAGTGAGTACCAAAACCTATTGCAGGTGGCTTGCATTACTAAAAGGTGCAGTGTTGCTCTATTTAGATGCCTAATTTTGCTTTGTAGCAATATGCAGCTTTGTCTCATGTAGATAAGTGAAAGTTGCAAAAAGCCAGCGAACCATCAAATACACATGCTAAATTTTATAAACAGACATTCGAATGAAGCAAACATCTGCTCTCTGAGGATACATTTTTCCCCATTCAGGATCTGTAAATACTTCATAATTAAGTGTTTTTAAAATGGAAAGGACAGCAAGGAATTTTATTTCATTTTAGCTTACATCTTCCTTACTTTAATCATGCCTACATCAGTGTTGCAACTGAAAAAGCCAGTGGGGCTGCGGATGCAGATCTGCAGGCGAATGCAGCTCTGTGTGGACATGGCGCCCACCATGCAGCTGCGACTGCAAGAACGGTGCTTTAAAAACTGTATTTTGTGACAGCAAGTTGCATAATTTCTTGTTTGCCTTATGAAATAGCTGTCTTCTCTCACCTCTCCCAGCCGTGTAGGACTCACTCATGCACACACAAACCATCCCCGCACCGATTCCTACTGCGTGGCTTTGAAACCACCAAAACACGGTAACTCAATCCCTGTGAGAGTGAAGTCCCAAACTGACCCAAAGCTTCTAAGCAGTCTACGTGATGAAAGACCATGGCAGGAGAATTAGCACACCATTATTTACTAAATTTGGACTTCTGCTTATCATATAGCATCCTGGAAAATTAAGAACTTGAGTCTCACAGCTACCAACCTGTGCTCTTCTCCACTGACTCCTGAAGAAAACCCAGCCAGCTTTGGTGGGAAAAAAACACAAGCTTCAGAACTCACTTATGTTTTCTTCTTTTTATTTTAAAGAAAGAGGCTCCCACATTCACATCGAGAAACAGGAACCCACAGGCTGCTGAACAGGCAGGAGCACTGAAAAAAAACAGCAGCAGCAAAACCAAACCCGCCCGGAGAGATCTGCGAAAAACAGAACCGCTGTTGACCCCTTCCCTTCTAGGGGTGTTAAAAAACACGATTTCAAAGGGCTGGTTCAGTTTCTGTGGTAACAGCCTTCAGTCTCCACACCCCGCTCTCCTCTAGCCTCCTCACCTAGGCCACCGGGCCCTGCAAAGCCCTGGGTCGACAAAAAGAGACGGAAGCTGGTGTGTTGCGGGCCGGGGTGTTGAAATGAATAACAAAGTCATAGAAAAAACCCCCACCTTTGGTCTGACCCAAAGGATTTTCTGCGTCTTACACGAAGACAACTTACTCTGGCCAGGCGAGGAGGCCGGTGGGATCCCTCCTCAGCAGGCCATGGCCGAGCCTGCTCCTGCCACCCGCCGATGCTCACCTCCCACGCTGCTGTTGTCAGAGGGACAAAAGCTCTTGTCAAAACAAAAAAGTTAAAGAAAATGTGGAGAATGGCCACTGTTGACAGCTACGGGGGCTCATTGAAAGACAAAAGCTTCAATTACCTGGATTTTTCTAAAGGCCTGTTAACACTCCTGGTCTATAAGCGAAACAGTAAACAGCCATTGTGCTGGGTTCATAAAGGCTCCTAAAAGGATTATTCACTCGGTTGTGCCAATTGCCTCTCAATTCCACCAAGAATGTTTGCAAAGCCGAGCCCTAATTGTGCCGCTTTTTGGAAACAATTTCTTGCAGTGACAGAAAAAGCCTCCCGTGAGGTAAAGTTCAGCAGAAACAACACACAATTCAGGTAGAATGGGGTCAGTGGCTGTAAAAAGGCCTCAATCCATCCCTCCTCCTCCCCACTTCTGCCCCACAGGGGAGGATGATGCATGTTTTGCAGTGGGACCTCATCCAGCGATGATCCAGCCCCAAGAAGACTGCTGAGCTGGCCACAGGTTCACCAGGGCTGGGCACAATCTGGCAGCTGCTCCAGAGGAAGGTTCAGGCTCTGGACGAAGCAGGGAGTGAAGCTGGTCTTTCCTAATCTCCACCTAAGCAACTGCTGCAACTCCACCATCTCCCTTCTCTTTTATTTTTTGGCAGCTGAGATGGAATTTCACATTTCAAGATCTGCCTCTATCGTGCCGTTCCCACCAGGGAAGGAGTTACGATGCGTTCCAGCACTTGCTTGTACAAATCATCTCATCAGGGGAGAAACACGGACTTGCGCTACTGTAAAACACAGGCAAAGGCCTATTTGGAGAAGAGCTTCTTTTACCATGGAAACATAGATGCCACCAGCAGCACACCTACCTGCGGCGAACTGAAATAAACCTCTAACCCTTCCCTCATCCCAAACACGCCAAGGTTGAGATGGGAAATACAAACATTACCTGCTGTAGGTCACCCGCTGTAGAAGCATAAATCAGATAACCCCATTTAACAGGAATGGATGCTGCAGAGGTTCTTGTCGCTATAAATAAAACTAGATCTCCACTACAAAGGTTCTCTGGTGGACCTAGAGTCAGAGGTGTTCAGTAGTATCACTGCTGGCTCTACCACAGCGTCTAGGCAGTTAGCACAGTTTCCGAGTGTTTTAGCCATGCAAGTTTAGGTATTTCAAGTGCAGAAGGGGAACAGAGCTGGAATGAACTACACACAGATTTTCCTGAAAAAGCAGCATCTGCAGAAGCAGCACATAGGCTCTGTGCTCCAGGACACCTCCACTGGCATGTGACTCCTCACAAAAGCATTTAGTCCAAGAAGTGGCAGGATCTATATTAATGTTGTTTGTACTATGATTTTAGATACCTTCTGGTGAGATCAAGAACCATGAAAGTATCCTTAAGTCTCTTTGCTTATCCCCAATGTTTTAACTTCCAGATCACCCAGTCTTTCTTCACATAATAGAAGTGCTACATTGATTAATATGAAATCTGAGTCTCACATAACCACCTCATGCGAGGTACCAGAGCTCCAAGAAACAAAAAAAGCCCATCTAGCAAGATTGCAACAAGATTGATAGCTCTTGGGTGTTAGGTGCAGAGAAACACTGTTTATCTGAAGTGGGCCCACATCCTCCAAACTTTTGAGAACTGCACAGAAGTCACCTCAGGTTAGTCACATAAAGATGGTATCTCCTGTTCCACCCAAATCCAGAGGTTTATGATCTAGATTGAGCCTACACTGCCTCAAGGCTACAGAGCCCTGTTGTGCCAGGCATTATACAGCACAGAAGTTACAGGTGCAAGCCCAAACAGCTGACAGAAAGGCTTGTTACTGCTTTGCACACACACATACCTACAGGTATTATTTGTGTTATGATTAAGCAGAGGGTGATAGACGTCTGAACTATGTGAAAGAAAAAACTGATCCCAGCCCAGAGGGACGTGTAAACTAACCAGTCTACCTGCAACTAAAATTGTATGGGGAAGCGGAAGGCTGAAAGAGGAGGCAAAAATATTAAAGAGACTATAATATTACAATGTAAGCTGGCAGGGTAGAATACTTGTAAGAAGTTGCACATAATATATGAATAGCGTTAGATACATATGGAGCTTGCACACCCACTCGGGCAGTCCCAGAGGGCAGCCACGTTGCTACTTATTATTTCCAACCATATTTAGTTACTGAATTTTCTTTTAATAGCGAGGCTTGGGGAAACATTAGGCTTAAATCCCAGTTCATTAATGTTTCTTTTAAAGGAAGAAGTAAAACCAAGACTATTTTTAAGAGCCCTCTGCCTCGCCCTGTCCTCCAAGCTAACTTCCCAAGAGCAGCACGCAGCAGCAGCGGCGATGCGTATGGATGCACGCTTGTGTGTGCAAGGGGAGGGTGTTGTTTCCTATTAAGTCTGGCATCAGATTCATGTCTGCAGGGGCTTGCTTAAGATGATAGGAAGAGAGAGTTTTATCATGAGCCAGACTGACAGAAAAGCCTGCTAATGGGACTTGAGGCATACACAGGAAAGAAAGTGCCAAAACATTAAGCTACCGCCAAGTGTCAGAGGGCCACTGATTTATTGCAGCAATTTTGCCACTGTGTCCTTTATAAGGTCCCACAAGTCCTTCCTCCTGGCAAGAAGCTGTGAGCTGCCGCAGCTCGGGGAGAAGTTTAGATCCAGAGCACAGAAAGTGTCCAAGCGAAAGGCGGGGGCCGGGGGGAGGACGGAAATCGAATGTTGACTTGAACTTGCCCCAGGCAGCAGAGTCCTCTTAGCTCCACTGCCTCCCTGACAGTTTGATGAAATGAGTCAGGGCCTCCCTATGGCTAGACCAGCTCAGGCTTCCAAGTGCCGGGGTAGAGCTGTAAGAAACAGATTGAGCCTCAGGGCAGCAATTTTTATTTTTTTTCCCCCCTCCTTTCTCTCCTCAGCATTTGGCTGGGGGAAGGGGGAGGTTACGAGCACTACAGATGTATAGGCTGAGCCTTTGTCTACGGAGGGGGAGGGCGGGAGGGAGAGAGAAGAACAGCAAGAGAGTATTAGCTATGGCAGCCGAGAATAGCCCTGAGCACTATAACTAATTTTGAGGGGCAGTGATGCATTGTACGGGCTATGTGCTGTTTGGTCTGAGGGGGCCCCTGTTGTGAAGCAGCAATCAAGAGGACATTTTGTTAAGTGACCAACAGCTGTCATCTGCAAGCCCAGAGTAGGGAAGGAGGGAGCAAGGGGGGAGGGAGAAAAGAAAAAAAAAAAAAATAAAAAAATAAAAAAGAGCATTTGTCCCTTGGAGGCAGAGCACATTAATCCACCAATCTGCCACAGCTTTAACTCTAAAACCGCTCGGTGCCTCTGAAGAGCCAAACTCCACTCTATCAGCTGCCCGGAGAGATGGGTACCTCTCACCCTGCTTCAGCCTGTCAGACACAAGGAGCTTCCCTACCTCTGCGGGTCGAGGAACCGACGCTAAAAATACTGTTTAAGCCTCCTTTCATTCCATAAAATTGAGTTGATCTGCTGCAGCTTAGGGTCAATCCCTCAAGGACTGGTTTTTCCCCCCTTCCCTTTTCCTTAGCACTCATAAATTAATCACGAAGACCCTGACTAAGTCATTTCATGCTGTACAACATAAAAGAAAGTCCCCTGATGATCCATGCAAGGATCTATTAAAAGCGGGAGGAGGGAGGAAGGAAGGGTTAGGGGAGAAGGAGAAAAGGGAGTGGGGGAAAGAAAAAATCCCAACCTTTTTGATATTTTTGGATAAAAGCTGGAGGACTTTGTTACAAATTCTAGCCAACATCAAAACACCTTAAATAATTCAAAGAACATGTTAAAGGGAAGAAACTGAATGTTGCTCTGATGTTCAGTTGATGCAACGTAGAATATTACCCAAAACAGCACAGCCTGTTAAGGGAGACAGCAGCCTTGAGCATTTCAGTTCTTTAGAAAAATGTCAGAACCTGTAAAAATCATAATTTCCAGCAACTTTTTTTTTTTTTTTTTGCATGATATAAACTGAGTGAGACTGAAATGTAGGTTTCTGACAAGCTGTTAACAAGACAACTTTAGAAATCTGTCTGGAGCTCTCAGGGAGATGGGCTGCCATTTCACTGCTTCGAAGAAGTTCATGACATGACAAGCAAAAATCAGGGAACAGAGACCTAAAAACCACGGTGTAATTTTCATTTGCTTCTGTCGTGAAAGAATTCAAGCAGAAATATTAGAAGGCTGCACAACTAAAAAAGCCAGCAACTGGAAAATCATTGCTGTGGTTTGACAAGCACATCTTTTATGCTGAAAATGGTTTCTTTATTATTACACCTATACACAGGAAAGCACTTTTGGAAAAAAGGGATAATCACGAATTATTCCTTGAGATCTACAGCTGCCTACATTCAAGCTGAATCTAAAAATGACCTAGTTCATGGGAGAGAGTGACCAACCAACCTAGCTTGAAAAAGCTGTAAGAGCTACCTGATTTCTCTTGGTTTCCCACATTCACACAGGAAAGGAAGAAATATCTTTCCATAATGCAATCTTTTACTGGAGCCTTCACAGATGAATGTTGCTATGTAAGCGTTTAATAAAGACACAGCAATTGTACCACATTCACAAGAGGCTTTCTGGCTGGTTTAGCATATTATTCCTCCTACTTTAGGCCTTAATATACCAGAATCATGCTTTTCCATAATTTTTGGATGATTTCATGATGCCTTTTACAGAATCAATGTATTTTACTGTATGGTTAGAAAAAAGTAGATCGATCAATCTATTTCCGTATCATATATCTCTTTCAATATATAACCTCTCTCACTGTTTGGACTCATTTGAGGTATGTAATGGTAGGTTGATATAGTTGCCACGAAGTCGATTTACTGATTGTGATTGACCATTATATCCACTGTTGCAGAATCTTGGTACCCTTGGGACAAATGCTTTGGGAAACCCAAAGACAGACAGCTGTGTACAATCTTATGCTTAATTTCAGCCCGTGTTTGCCCAGAGACAATGCAGGAGGTAATTTTCACTTGTAATGCCTGTGAACATGCCAAGAGGTAATGTGTATTACAGGCCAAATTTAGCGAAGACCACACAAATAATGAACCAATGCTTTTTCACCTCTTTCCTATTTCAACTCATTTCCACAGAGCTCTGGTGGAGCGGTCCTACAGCCATGCTTGGGTAATTGAAAGGACAGTGCACGCAAAGTTGAATGGCTGACACTGCATTTCACCAATTTACGAAATGGAGGAGACTCTGACAAGAAAAGAGATGCAGTTTCCTTCTCTTCTGAAGTGCTCACAAGTTCTTTTCATTCTCCCCTCGCTTGGGCATTGTGTCACCCGTCACTCAAGTTTCTTTTCATTAGACAGACACTCTTGGAGACATTACAGCTTCAGTGCTACACATGGGCTTTCACTACAGAACCAGAGAAACATCCATTACTTTCTTACTCTACAGTTTTAAGCTATGAGTAACACCATTTGCTTGCAAGAGACATCTTTCTTTGATGCCTCCCCTTTACTATGAGCCTCCTGGCTTGGCGTTACCTGGACCCCCCGCCCCAGCTGCTTCAGTCCCTCATGCTCTCCAGGGACAAGCAGAAACCAAGAGAATTCGCAGTGACTCACGGCACCAAGCAGCTCCGCTTTTGTTTGGTACAAGGCTGCCTAGACAGGGTATGTCCAACAGAAGAGATGTGGCTTAAGGCCATTATTTACAACAATTAGAGGCTTCTGCAGTTTGGAGGGGAGCATTCCTTAAAGCGTTCTTTAAAATTAACGAGGAGTTTAGGACTTAATATGGGTATAGCCAAAAGCCACTTTAACCATAATGATCTGTCTAGTAATTCCTCACTTACTATAAACATCAGTTTTCTTCTATTTGGACTGCAAATCAAGTCCATTACTATTCCATGTCCACATCATTATGGAGTCACCAAAAAAGTACTCAGCCACTACAAAGTAACAGGATTTGTTCAAGTAGCCCCTCTCTAATGGAAAGCGTTTAGTTATTCTCAGCTCTCTGACTCCATGGTATGTGACTCTGTTTGGAAGATTCATTTACATATTTATTTAGTGAAGAACATGCATGGCTGTCTTCCTTCAGTGCAGAACCATTATTAGCTGCAGGAAGCTGTTAGCAGAGGAAACTCAGGAGGAAAGGCATTTCATCATACCTTAGAATCCTGCTTAAGATCAGTCACTCTCCAGAATGAGAGCGACCGGTTTCTGGTTAGGAAACTTGCTGTTGTTTGTTACAGCTGGTTCAGATGCTTATTTGTTTTATCTCACTTTTATACAGACACACTTTTTCTTAGGCTGCCAACTTCCTTCTTCCTTGTATCTCCCTCTAAATCCAAGTGGCAGAGTGAAAAAAGAAACACATAGGGCTATGCATGAAGACACCCAGCTGATTACCCCAAAGTGCCTCCCCCAAGTATCTAACAGATTTTTCCTTTCAAATGAAAGCTGGACACCCAAAAATTTCTAACATGAACACTCAGAAGTTGGGATTAATTTCAGTATCTGAGCTGGCATCCTTTAGGTGCAAAGCCAAATCTCCGTGCCTTGTAACCATTTATTCTGGACCTGGCAGGATCAGTGTGCTGAAGCCAGTCTGAATCCAGCTGGGGCGACGGGCTGCACACGCTGAAACATGCCACTACGATGCTGTATGTAATATTTTAGCACACTAATCAATTAGGAACTTTGGACTTGGAAAACAATCCAAAGCACCTACTGTGTGCTCAGCATACATTAATTCAGTAAAATGAAGTCCAAGCTTAATCAATATAGGAAGGTTATATGAATCAGCTGCTTTGTTTTGTTTTATGTCCTTAGGCACTAAGAAGGGAAGTCCCTGTTGTTCTCAAGGACAAGATTTACAATACTTATATATAATTAATATAATAATTAATATAAGAATTCCACTGACATTGAACTCATAGCAAGTCTTCTATTGTTGTGGCTAGGAAATAGAAAACATACAGTAACATACCACTAATATTTGCATTATTCAAAATTAAAATTCAAATGTGGTAAAAGATTTAGCACAAGAATTGAGACATCTACAGAAGACCTATTCCTCCAAGGAAACACTCAGAGTATGTGCTTCCAGATTTCAACCACTGCTTTTAAAAGAAACCCTGAGGGATGGATGCCCCACTTGCCACAGGCAAACTTCTCTGGAACAAAGAAATTCACCAAGATAGAAATAAAAAAGATTTAAAATACAGAAAGTAAAGACACACCTCTCCCCCTCCCCCCCAATCTCCAGCAGTAGTCATTAACATTAATACAATGCAAATTAAATCTTTCTTTTTTTCCTTTTGTTCCATTTAGATCTTAAAAATATTAAAGTAGGCAAGTCTTGGAAGTGAAGGACAAGCATTGCCTAGGGCATACATTTGGGTGTCTTCAATATAATCTAAGGAATATAGCAGAGGCTGCAAACTAATCTGATTAGAAAATAAAGTAGTTGATTATTCACTCTTATGGAATTGTTCCACGACAAAGCTGTACATCAAAGCTTCATGGCCTATGCCTTTACATGGCAAATACTTCTTTGGACCATTGAACAACAAACCTTTAAACATTAAGCAATTTTTTTTTAAAAAATTGCTATTGCAGGTGAAATTGTAAAGGTTCCCTACTACCTTGGTACATCTGCTCCTCTCTTCTGACCCCCCTAGATACTCATTTGTTCTTGTCAGCCCCCAAAATGTCAATGATTAATGTAAACATAATGACTTACAAGATGGAGCTTACTACCTCACTGTTCTGCTTTCAGACTGCAAAGGTAGTTTGGGCAACACTGACCTCGAAGATCAAGACAAGGGCTGAGAGTATGCATTGGAAGACAGGAGTGCAAGTATCTTTAGCTAAACTATCCTGAACCTTTATCAGCCTGTTGTCACTTCTGATTTTTTTAATGTGTATTTTTCTTCCAGGAGTGATGTGGAAATGCTCAGTTGTGTGGATAGATGTTATTTATGAATAGAAGTTCCATCATGTCAAAGTCTTTCCTTAGCAGTGACAGCCCCCTGTATGGCTAATCCAGACTGGAGTGATTAAAGAATAAAAGAAAGAGGAAACATCTCAACAGGAGGGAAAATAAGAGAAAAAGAATAGAAGACTGAAGAGCAAGAATGTTAAAAAGGCTTACTGCACTGTGGGCCAATAATGAGATGGGTCTGCAAACATTGTCAGCTCAGGAATGAACTCTATTGCCTTTGATCAGTAACCATTATTATTAGCACGACGATAAAACTGCTCATAATTAGATGGAACGAACTATTACATATTTGTCACGGAGCGAGAGTACATTCAATTATAGAAACTTTTCATTTTCCAATAGGCTATTATGAACAAAGGTGAACATGAAATCTGTTAGAAAAACTGGAAAATACCTTGACCACGATGTTTAACTCCTCTCAGCTGGCATGCACCGGCACTATGAAGTAGTAGACGGGCCTTCCTACTCCAACGGGAGGTGGGCACAGCCTGTAGTTCCCTTTTCACTTGCAATTTGTGCTGTATCAGCTGTGATACACCAACCGTAGTGCGGTTTGAAGCTACATGTAGCAATAAAATGCATAAATAGCAACTCTTGAGAATGCTATTATTAGTTTATGTGTCACTACTGCACAGAGGGGTCTTCATGGAGTACAGAGTAATTAGGTGTCTTCAAATATGCATTAAAGCCTTTTCATGGAGGTAAAGTGTGGCAAGGTTGTCCTCAGCATTTATGCAAAGTACTTGCACAGATAACTAAAAGCTTGAGAGCTTCTGGCCAGCTTTTAGCAGCACAGGTTGAGAGTGATGGGGCCTCATGCTAATCAATGTACATTAGGAAAGTTTTTCTTTTTAATTCACACCTATCACTTTTGTTTATGAAGCAGAAATAGCATTCAAAACAAACCACTTTGTTAGCTCAGCTGGCTAATGAAAAATTGCAACAATTATGAAAACAAATCTTTGTTTTCAATTTTCAGTAAGCAGAGCTTTAAAAGAACAAGCTGCTCTTGAAAGCACAATAGTTCTTTTCCCTAAAAAAGGAAAGACTGAAATCCTTCCTAGCAACTGCAATTATGATACTTTCATGTCAAATGAATTATATTACTGAAAATAAATCTTTCTAAGATGCACAAGAGGGTTATCTGGCTCCAGTCAGACTTATGCATTACTGGTTTTATATGTTGTACTCTACTTGATTAATATAGGTAATCAAATTATATTGCCTTCCACTGTGCTCTCAAATTCAAGGCTATAATGTTTTCAATGACAAAGTTCATAGAGTTGTATAAAAATGTACCTCATGCTGTACCAGCCCTTTATTGCTGTAGTAAAACACCATTTTCAATTTAGTAATAAGTGATATAAAACAGAGTGTCTTGATTGGCAGGGTCGTATTCATTATGCAGTGCCCTACGACACACCACAGTTCAGAATGGAAATTTAAGGATAGAATCTACCTCAATTGTCAGATGCTGATACTTCAGGGAATAAAATAATTCTTTTTTCATGAGTTGTCCAAAGGAAGGACGAGGAATTGGACACAAAGACACACACACATATTATACACACATGTACATGGATGGGAGGGAGAAAGCAGCAGGACAAGACTCATCATAGAATGCCACTACTCCATACAAGTTTTCCTGTACTGGAGCCAATCCTATACTGCTGCTTCCCACTTGGAACAGGAAATAAAGAAAGAAAACAACAGAAAAAGAGGAAGCATCACAGTCTGGATAGCAGCAAATACTGGAGAGATCTTCCTGGCTCTACCACTGGCCTGAATTGTGACCACAAGAAAAATTTCAGGGCTTTGTGATTCTGAGTGTTTAACTTGAGGTGCCTTAATGAAGTTGTGTTATCAAGTGCTCTTCACTTTATGAACATCAGGATTCTCTAAAGAGCTGTAAATTAGACTGCTAAAACTGGCAAAATTTTAAGTTTGCAGCTGTCTTTGAATATGTAAATCTTAACCATTCCCTACCTTCATTTTCCTCCTATAAATTAGGACTAATGTTTAGCATAGCGGTAAACCCTCCAATCAACCAATCTGTGAGTTCTATAGAGGCAAAGTATTCTGGTGAGCTTTATCATCACTATGAACACTATCTACAAGAGGAAGAATTATAAAGCCATTTTCTGTGGAACTAAATGGCAGAGATATTGTTAGCTGGTATCTTTTCTAAGCATGTATGTTGAGCAAATGATATGATCAGGAAAGACAACTCTTGGACTCAGGAATTAGTAATGTTATCTTAGTTTTGTTTCCTTGGCAACTTGACCTTTCATAATTTGCCCAAAGGCAAAATATGGGCAGCATATCCCTTTCAAATCATACCTCAATAATCTTGTGATTAAAAGCATCACCAGAATGTGGCCTTGCCGTAAAATGGAGAATTAACGACTCTCTACTAAATGATCCACTGATGTTGAATCTAATTTAAGTAGCCTTGCAAGAATATTTAACACTTAATGATAGGCTCTGTATTAGAGTAGGTTTAATCTAGGATGCAGCCACAGATGTCATAAGAAGGAATTAATCAGCATTGCTTCCACTAAAACAGAAATGCAAAATTGCTGAACAGAATGTATTAGAAACAGATTAAAGAACTGGGACTTAACATAAAAGAAACAGAGCTGATGCCACCCTCAGAGAGCTAATTTGAAATACAGGAAAACTTAATTCGCCTTTAACTGAAGAATTGGGATGTTTGAAGTTACTAAAGAGAAGCTTGCGTTATCAAGAAGGAAAGAAAGGCAGGCAGTCTTTCCCCTCATCAATTAAAAATGAAAGCCCAACCCAAATATTAATGCCTGCCTCAAAATCCCAAAAAAATGAAGTTATTGATGCTCTAGGGACTGTTGCTGCATTCTACACAAAGTTCCATGCTCAATGAAGTGCTGTGGAAGTTTCACTGATTTGGAAAACTCCTGCCCAGTTTAGGTAAGTTACATTCCAGAAAAGCAAATCTGGGGAATGGGGAGACACGGCCTATGGGTAGCGAAATGCAGTTGGGAGAAATACGGAATATGACATCTGCAAATTCACTCTAAACTCCCTATCTAGGGAGAGCTTTGCCCATCCAAAGATTTGCGTAAAGATCTACATTACAATTGCCCATTGTTGCTTCAGACAGTTGATCATCTCCCCTATTATCTGAGGACTTCATGCCGTCCATAGAGTTTACACCGCTCAATCTCTTTCAGTAACAAGAACAGGTTAGAGTATAAAGCCAGAAGGGACACCAGACCACCAGTTCAGAGGATCCACAGAGAACAGGTCATCAAATTTTAACCAGCAGCTCTCCTCCAGTCTTGATCTGAAGATCCCCTAATGCTGTGCATCCTCAGAAGCACATAATGAATTAAGTACTGTGCTCTTGAAGTTTTTGAGTTACAGTTAATATTCCTGGTAACGATGAAGACAACCTCAGGTTAGCACAGTTGTACTTCTGCTGAAAACATTTAGGAGTATGCTGACTACCCCAAAGGCCTGATTCAACTAATGCACTCCTGATCTGCTATCACTGCTATTAAAAAGGTTTTTGACTGGGTTGAGTGGCCTTTCCTTGAAAAATTTGAAAACAATCTAGCTTTGGTCCCAATTTTCATTGATAGCCAAACAGAACATACAAATCATCTCGCTGCTTGTTCCCAAATTAATGAAAAACTTATATAAAGCTTTGATCTTGATGGAAGAATCCATCAAGACTTCCCATTTGTCTCCCTAATTACTTGCTTTGATGCTCACGGCTTGCAATCACTGCATAAGTTAATGTCCTGAGGTTGCCATAGTTACCATTAGTGAAGCAGAACGAGAGACATTGCTCTGCACATAAGCCACCTTTGCTAGATGTTTGCTTCTTTACCCTGGCTGTTCCTCCACCAGCGCTGGGATAAAGGTACTCCTCTACTGCACCAGAAGTTAATAAAATAGTTCTTATTAATTTTATTAGAAATGTTACTGGTAGCATTAAAAGTTTCTTTCTGCTGCTTATACACTGGAAGCTTTGAGAGCAGTGAGAAGGTTCAAAGGCAAGTGTGCAAGCAAGGACAGAGCTTACTCCCTAACTTGAACAATGATTTGCTGTGTGATTCTGTGCCACGATATTTCTTGACTCCTGAAAGAGTCATCCGACACATCTTCCATCACACAGTCCTGTTCTGAGAACACACCGCTAAGAACTGATGAAGACAAGGTGTAACAATACTCACTTTTTTGGTTAAGATATTGCTTGAGGTGAGTGAGTTCCCTCTATTTCTGAAACTTTCTGGTTACCTAAAAACCTTTCATTAAACCTCTACACTTCTCCTTTTTAAATAAAGGACACTGAACAAGTAATGATGCATAATATACCTCGCCATTACTAGTAATTGCTCATTGAAAATAAGAAATGAGAAATCACTTTCTTATTTGCTTATCTGATGACCTCTAAGGACAATGACATGTGTGATAAATGCAGAGTGTGGCGTATTTCCCATTCGCTGTATCGATCTAACATGATGGCAAGTGCAGCACTAAGCGGTGAAATGCCAACAAAAAGTGTCTTTTGCTCTAAAGTGTCATTGTAACTTTAGTCCACACACAAGTTTTCCTACTTTCAAGAAAATCTGGAGCACAGTCTGTTCTCAGAAGTTTTCCATTCTAAACCAGATGACAAACAAATGAAATATCTGAGTGGGAACCATCAGCCTAACATATTTCAAGCAACTAACCAAGGTTGACTGAAAAATTCCTACAGCAACAACACAATACCTCTTGTTTTGGTTATTAGGAAGATATATCACTTTAATATTCTGTTCCTGCCAAAGTTTTATGCATTCTTTTAAGTGTACAAACTCTAAATCTTTTTTGTTCTGAATATAGCATTTTCCACTGGGAGGTACAGTACATGGTAAGTATGGGAAGTTAATATGTAATTAGCATGGTAATGTCTAAGAAAATTACATCACAGTCGAGTTAATAGAGGTTCAGATCTGAAATAATCCTCTGAGCACAGCCAGCGTGAATGACATGTTTCTGTACTGCTCAGTAACCTGATAACCTGCAGATCCTGAAGCACCTACCAAATGCCCTGGGCACCTCAGATGCTCCACTGCTCAGTACTGACCTATGGTGTTTAACGCTGCTCCAGGAGGACCTGTCTGAAGTCTGGAAATCACTCGGGCAGAGCTTTGCAAAGAGCTGGAGATGGTGGGAAACAATGGAAGGCACATCCCACAGGACCAGGTTCTAAATCTTTACCCCGCTGTGTGAGAGCAGGAGACTTTATTAGATGCTCTCTTGTTAATTTTCTTCATGATTAAATTTGCTTACTTTCCTCAAGGAGTGACTATTAAAAATAAACCTACTGTGGTTTTATTTTTGGAAGATCCTGTAGTTAGGTCATGCCTGACAAGATGTGAATCAGAACCACTGCACTAGCAACAGGGTCACATTTCTAACAGCAGAACGCTAATGCACTCATTAACTGACCCACTATCGGTATCCTAACAACTTCTTACTATTTTATTTAGAAACAAATAGCAAGGGGAAAGAGGGAGATTCCAAATTAATTAAATGGGCTTAGTGAAGAAGAAGGATCAATTTAATCACAAACACTACGCGTTATTTTTTGTAAATTAAACCGACACCATATGCTGTTTAGCAACTCCAGAACTCACTCAGTGACAGAAACCAACTAAGGGAATCAACAGTCAGAATAAGCAGAAATCAGTGTAAACAGATGAGGGCAATCATTGTTGGACAACCCACAGAGGTAAGGACAGGTATATTTCAATGATAGTACCAAATGTAAAGACAATGAAGAAAAGGAGTAGGAGCTATTTTGAGACCACTGCCTTTCTTCTGAAGAACACTAATCTGAAGAGCTTGGATCCATCTCTCAAATACTATGGCTCATCATATGACAGGTTGTAATGCACAGCACATGAGAGAGAATACATAAGCCAACATGAAATTGAGCATGATTAATATGTGATTAGTTCGCGTTTCTACAATGCTTTGAAGATGTGAAGTGCTAATTAGAATTTCTGGCTTAGGCTGGTTGATGCCCCAGTGCAACCCAGATCAGTAAATAAAAAACTGCAGAAGTTTAAACTAACTGCCCAAAGATCGAAGAGCCCGTGAGACGCTAAAAAACTGCTTTAAGTTTCAAGTGGATAAACAAATGTATAAAGAGAGAGAGGAAAGGAGAGTTCAATACCCCAGTGAAGATACTTACGACAGATAGATGAAGATATTTAAAACAGAAAGATACAGCTAGTAATTATTTGAAAAACATTGGTTCACCTCCCTCTACCATCACCACAAATACTCCCATTGGCTCATGAGATATAGAGATATCTCAGCTCAGGAACCCGTAAATATTTGCTGAACCAAAACTTTAAAATCTAATGACCTCAGTGGAACATAAACAAATATCTTCCCAAGAGTCATTCCGCAGTAATGAGAATGAAAAAAATATTTAGTTTGACATATGCAAGTGAAAAAAAGAAAAAGATGTAGCCTCATACTGGAGAGTGGGAAAAGAGAGAGAAAAAGAGGAAATTCCTCTCCAGCCTTCATTAGAAATTTAGAAACCAGATGGGGGAAAGAATGAAACCTGCAGCAGATGAACAATATGTGGCTCACAGCATCAGATTTTTTTTTAGTTATCAGTAAGCAGAATATGTAAAATCATTAATCATTTGCAGCAAAAAGACCATCCCAATACACTGTTCGCATGGGACCAATATAGAGCTTGGGATCAAAACAGAATGCCATCCAACAGAGAGATGTTGACTCTGCTACTGATCTGGCCTTTTCCTGCTTAATTAAAGCTACTGAACACTTGAGCTGGAAAACTGTAATCCCCATTAAAGTGTCATTTTAGCGGTAGGTGATCAGACTTTTCAAGCTACACTAAGTAATTACGCTAGCAGGAACCGTGTGTAGTATTAATGTGACCATAGGAAAGCCACGTTCATGCAGCCAGGAGCACTGTTAATGCACAGTCTGGTAACCAGCTAAGGATTACCAGGCAAACTAGTACTGTCAGCTCCAGCCATGTCTGCATCGAGACAAAAGTCCCGGTTGGTGGCTGTGCCCAGTGCCAAGCAGCGAAGACGGGTGGCTGTAACTCTATGTCAGTACCACCTAAGATCGGATAACCACATCTGCAGGAGCAGAGACTGCATGTAACAGTCGTTTACCTTTTGGTTTGAAATAAAATAAAGATGAAACATACCAAGAGTTGGCACAAAACTACAGAATACTTGGCATGTGAATATTTACTTCTGATCTCCATTATGTCGCAGTAGATGGGGAAGCCTAGAGAACAAGAGTCGGCTTCGTACTGCAGCACGTTTTATGGAATGAGAAACGCGACCGAGGAAAGTCCCGTAACACAAAAAACATGCAGACTTAAAGCCACTGCAGATGGGCTGCAGTTGCACTTCAAGCTTCACAAATCCTTTGTGAGCTTACTTCAGAAACAGTACTTGGGGGACAGGGAAAGAGGGGTCCGGTGGAGATGCCCAGTGGTTAGAAGGCATATTGTCACGATGCAGAAACCACATTAAACCCCACATTCTCCAGTGCCCAAATTGCTGGAAAGAATCGAGTCAGAAGAAAGCCAAACCAAAGCAAACATCCTAATTAGTGTTAAAATGAAACAAAGGCACTTTCTTGTTAAGCAGGGCGCATATTTTTCTGTAGTGTGCTCTTGCAGAGGTCTAGGACTATCACTCACGTAATGTATGAAAAGATGTAATCCCTAGGTATATACAAATCTCTTCCAAGTGTTTTTCAAGCTAGTGCCTGTAGCAACACATATTTTGTGGCAAATATTTAGAATGAAATATTTCATAAAGTACTTCAGCACTTCTTTGAGTGTTTAATTTATCTGACATAAAAGAATAAGAGTGTATAGCATTTTCCTGTAAGTGGATGTAAAATACGCATTGCATGGATCCCTATAATTAAAAAAACAGCAAATCATTGTCATTAATGCACAAGCAAGATCATAAATGAATACATTATTAAGTCCTACTGAATTAATGTTTAACTGCAATAGAGTTGAAATTGAATGAGGCAATTAATCAGAGTAAGAACTGAAAAAAAAAGCCACATCTGTCTCACTTTGAATACATTGAGCAAAACGACCTTCAAAACGGTACTGCCAATCAAACCACGCCGCCCACTGATTTGACAGTCTTGGTACCACCACAGAGAGAAAGTTTAGTCAGTGTAACAGATACAAGCTTTCCATCTGAGTCACTTCATGGGTACATCTCACCCTGAGGGAATAAAACATTATGTCTCAAGGGTCTTATTTCATAAAATCATGAATGTTCAGATGGTGAAGATCATGCTGGTTATAAATGTGAACTACATCTGCTCAAAGTCACTAGAAAATGAAACCGGGGGAGTTGACATACATAATGATAATTTTTAAAGGCTTAATGCTCTTCAACATCTAGGGGAGGCTAAAAGAAATTATGTTCAGAAGCTTTTGTTCCACGGATTGTGCTTTGATCAACTCAAATGCATTAAGCTAAATTTTTCCTCATCAGTCTAAAACTCTGTAGTGGAATTTTCTTTAACGGGTTAATTAAACTCCCTCAGGTTCTTAACTGTTGAAAAGTCTTAGTTCAATTTATTTCAGAGTTTAAGGAGGAATGAAATGATAATACTAATGATGATAATGACCCTTATCCTAGCTAAAGCTTTTTGCACTTCCCATGTAGAACAGTACCTATTGTTCACGAGTCCTACCTTTGACAGATAGGTAGGTATATGTACTTTTCTTCGGTGTAACATATTATGAATATTAAACAATATTTTAAAAGAAAAATCCATCGGTATTTTTGTAACAAGTTCTTAAGCAATAATTATCTTTGAATAAAGATTTTTTTTTTCTCTTAATGCAAATGAACTGCACATTTTTCCCAACTATAATTGTTTTCCTACATTGAATTGATGGAGCAACTGGCATGTAGGTAATCAGCATACTCATTTCCCTTTCAACAGCAATAAGGACTAGGTTCAGGATTTTCCATTAAAAAAAAAAAAAGGAAAAAAAAAGATTGCTCAGACGTTCATTGATAAAGCAGCTAATAATTAGGGGTTAGGAAAGTTTGCTAGAGAGCTGAATAATAGTTAACCTGTTCCTACACTCCTGCTACTGTATTGATGAGTGCATTAAAGCCATTGTATTACTCTACAATGCACAATAATTTGTCATTTGTGCACAATACATAGCTTTTGGCACCAAAAAAGCCAAGTCAGCCATAAAGTTATCTTTCCATTAGCACTTGCAATCATGGATTTGCCCCTGTGCATAAAATGGGTACCAGCAGCGCGCTCGGGGATCAGCGCGCGCGTATCTATACAGCACGCACCACCTCAGTGCATCAGGGGAGCGGTGATGTCTCAGGTTCCAGTTCACCCTTGGTCACTGCAGTTTTTATGGTGCAACTGAAGAGCAACTCAGTGTGGAGAATTGAAACACCTGTTGGGAAACTGAAGTCTAGTGCGGAGAATGAAGCTACTGTGGGATGAGAATGGTTCTGGGTCAGTGGGGAGGAGGATGGCAAGCCTGGTCTCAGGCAGCTTTAGGAAGAGTTGCTTCATGTCCACTTCCTCACTGCCAAACCCATGAAGTCCCATCAGTGAGCAGGAAAACTGTGCCTGACTTTTGGGTATTAGTCTAGGACTAATAACTGTTCAGTGTTGACCTACACATCCCTCTCTTCAGTAAGAGCCATAGTAACTATGTAATACTGAAAAAAAGCCAGTTCATCTATTGCTTGCTTTCAGACTGTGATCTCAAAGAGATGGTGGGCTTGGAGGGAATGGACAACAGTTGCATAGAGGTCTTGATCTTCACAATCCTCTAACAAAACTTGTGAGTGACTCAAAGGCACCATCCTGGGCAATGAGGAATGGTAACAAGATAAAAAGTTAATTTCACCTACTGTAGAAGGTCTGAGGAACACAGATCTTGTGTGTCTTCTCTCTGGTTGTATTTATTAATGAACATTAACAATGCCAACTATCAGCAGGGTTAATTAACTGATTTTGTTTTATGGGGTGACCTAAGAGTCAAGGTGGAATCCTGATCTGACCATAGCCAATGGTCTACATTTTGTTGACTTCCATGAAAACAATGTTGGAATCTGTAATAGAAAGGGTAAGCAAGGAAGAAGGAAGGGAAGAGAGAGGTGGGAGCAATTCACTAACACCCACAAACCCAAAAGATAAAATCAACAAAGCAATTAAGCTTCAACAGAAACAAGACAATTCTTTTAGTTTGTTGTTGGTTTTTGGTTTCAGTTTTTTTCCAGTGTGAATGTTGGTTACCGTGCCTTACAGCAGAGGTAATGAGAGGGTTTTACTGCCTAGCATTTTTCAAACAAAGACATGAAAAATTCATGAGCAGGGAAGACCTTGGTGTTGATCTTCAGTTTTCTTGTCAAATATTTCAGTTCTGGAGGTCCTTGGGAAGGTTACATAGCAATATTCCAGTCTAAAGGATGCCTGTCAGCTGGATCTAAGAGCAACAGGAATTTTATAGGCTACATGTGACCCTGTCAACATATTTTCACTGGCCAACAGTGTCTTCCAGCATCATTCACCAGTTTACAATAAAAAATGAACACTAAAATGCCTGTTCCCCTAAGGCCAGAGCACTTGCAACACCAATCTGTACATAACATAGGAACTAAGATGGTTCATCTGATGTGAAGAAATGCTGATGTCCACACATCACCCTGAAAATGGTCCAGATGTACCTTTGTGCTGACAATCAGACACTGGGCTCCAGGGAAACTTTGCCAGTCACAGAGGTTTTGTCAGGACTCTGCGCAGTCCAAAATGCCACCCTCTTTAACTGGGAAGAACGATCATACTATGCTTGGCATGGCTTCTAAGAACATCTTAAATCTCTTTTCAAGTAACTGGCTTTAGACGTGGATGTTTTGCAAGTCAGCCATACTGTTACTAAAACTCAACTGAGGGACCTTTTTTTAAAGGCTACAAAACCAAGTTGCTGTTTGCTGACATGTAGGTCAGGCACAGATCAAGTGCAAGGAGAATAAGGCCATTTAGTGGACTAACAAGAAACAAGTATAGCACAAAAGCTTTGAGGATCATGTGAAACTCCTTCCCTTACCTAATCAAATTCAACATAGCAGAAGCAGGAATTTGATGAAGTCTTCGAAGTCTGAACCGCTCAATGTTTTCTTTCCTTGTTAGTTTAATAAAGAGAAATCCCTCAGGTGAGTCACTAAGAATCATTCTTCAAATCAAAGACTTCCCTAATCCGTGGCCCCACACTTTTAAAAATTATTCTGCATCAAATTCTTCAGCATAGCACCTCTTCTAGAATACAGAGTATTGGACAAAGTCAAGATAATAGTCTCTGTGCTCTGTCTGCACCAGTCTTCAAACAGCCAGAACTCAGTAGCACAGAACACGCTGCATGATCAGAACTCTGAATTATGAATTCAAGTCAATTGTTGAACTAATCTCCTTTCCCAGAAAGCCTTTTTGGCGAGTAGGCAGATTTAACGTATGCTTGTGTCTCTGAAATTAGGAAAGAAACCAGCTAAAAATATTAACTAACGAGGAAAAACCTCATAACGTTAGTGTTTGAGACCTCAGTGGAGCCAAAAGTTCACACATGTACAATGATTCTCTCCCTGTTTTGAAATTAGACTCTTCTTCAGAACCACAACGTCCTGGTCTGAATGGTTTGCAGGTGCTTCCTATACCTGTGTGTGGCTCATACAGCTTAGTTTCATACGAAACACCACACTGCTGCTTGTGACTCAAGAACCCGGGAGGTATTTCTCTTGCTGGTGTTGCTACCACTGGAGCCAAAAGGTTTTGGCAGTCACAGAGTTACCAGTATTTTCTAATAAGGACACTGGAATTGGAAGGGCAAAATTTGATTAGTACTAAACCTTTAGGGGTAAAGCTGCAGCTCACAGGTTAAAACAGGAGTCCCTGAACACTCCTGTCACTCTCCGATGAGTGGTATAGGCAAATTTGTAACCCGGGCTCTCTTCCTCAAAAGTATTTGCCACCAATATCACAAGATTCTAAGCGCTCAATAACTACAAACCCTCATGAGCAGGAAACCCTGCAGTCAAAACACTTTCTCCTTCACATCTGCTGAGTTTTTACTCAAATGTGGCCACCGCTTCCCTGCTTAGAAGAGCAATGGGATTCAACTTCTACTCAGAAACCAAAAAGTCATTATGAATGTTAAGTTTTTGTTTTACAACCAAGTGACAGGAAAGAATGCTAACAGCTTCTTTGTCTTCTTTGATAAGCTGCTGCTGCTGCTGAACGCCATCCTGGTCTTTGAGAGAGATCTGGTGATGCTTAGAGAAATCGTGGTAAACAAGAGACAAAAAGTCAAAGGAGAAGTAAATAAGCACATTGGTTTCATCAACTTTGTATCTCAGACTGGTGATAAAGAAAGATGTAGTGCATTTAACCTCAACATGTTTCTCTTAAGTACCCACACTACTCTGTGTGCTTCTGACCGCTGTACGCTCTCAGCTAACCACACTCAGCTCGCAGCCCTGCTGAGGCACGCAGTCGTCCAACACCACTGTCTCAGCCAGCCCCTCTCAGCTCTTCTGGGTGCAACAAGGCACAATACTGCTCTTCCCAGCTGTTCTTTTCCACGCTTTGCTCCCTGGCTGCACTTCTTTGAGCAAACAATCTTCTCCTACTTAGGGGACAGATTTTTGTTGCAGGAAATCTCTTTCAGAGAGTTGCCTTACCAGCAAAATTGTGAGGATGGATTCTCAGCTGCACTGTAAATCTGCTGGGAGCAGTGAGTGCGGACAGATAGCTGATGTAAAATTACTGCTTTTACTTTCCTAAGGCCAGCACTGTGCTCACCACGCCTGCTGGACAAACAGCACCAGCAAACCGCACCCATGTGTGGCTGCTTTGGTGCTTGGTGGACCCGTGACAGAATTCAGCACTTGGTGTGGAGCATTTTGAAAGCCAGATTTCTGGTTCCAGTCCGAGCCAGATTCCAGCATGATCTAAGCAGAGCAGTATTTTGTGATTCCTAAGAAAAGGCCTGGCCTGATAAAGAACGAGAAGAATTCAAAAGCCATTTGCTGCCCCCGTGACCTTCGCTTGCACCTCTTCATCATGCAGTGACCCTGATATGAAAAGAAAAAATTAATGTATCTCTGTAACAATTTCTGACTCTGCATTTGGGAATAACAGAGCAGAGTTCAGGAGTCGATCCTGCACTGATGTTGAGTTTCCTCCCACTGGTACAGAGTCCCACTGCGGCTCCTGAGATCCTGACCAGCTTCCTTCTGAAATGCGTGTCTCGGCTCCACCACTTGCTTTCAGCATCAGCTAGCAAGAATCCTTCACAAACCACTTTTTTCAAAGTTTTCACTCCTGCCAAGTGCCTTCTTTTTTTGTTTGTTTTAAATCAAACAAAGCTGTCTCTTCCCCTGCCTGCTCTTCCCTTGCAATCCTTTTTGTTCCTGCCAGGATGGGAAGCGCTGCCTTTCATTTCAGATCACTGCGAAGATGCAGGTGAAATCTGTTAGACCACAGAGCAGGTAATGCAACAAAGGAGAAGTTTTGACTTAAAAGAAAAGTGCCCTGTAGATTTTCATATCAGTATCTCAGGTTGACCAATTTGTAGCTTGGTTTGTGCCCTGGAGCTCCTCACTGAGAACATTACGGGGTAAATCAGGGCAAGTTTGGTCCATTGTTCCTGACACAAAACATTTATCATGCTGGACCTGCAGACACAGCAAACTGCACCATGTTGCTCCAGTTATGAAAGTGTCTGGATGTGAGTCACCAGCACTACCAGCATGACCAATTTGGTTTCTACTTTACCAGAAATCCTGTAACTAAACCACCACAGAAGAATACAGACCTAATGACCGCACAGAACTTACATATTCAGACAATGGGTCCCTTCCTGGATTTCCCACATACTCCCAACATCAGAGAGTTCAAGGTGAAGCAGTGCTGGAAATGGCTTGGCAAAACCAATTAAAATGTCCCAATATTCAAAAAGCAAACAGGGAACTTAAAACTGGTGCATCGTTTGGCATTTACCTTGGGTATGAGGGGGCAGTTACATGGTGCCAAACCACAGAGACTCCCTCTCCCCCTATACCTTGAGCTGTTTATCTTTGCTTGCCTATTTTTCAGTTATTAGCCAGTGATTATATTTTTCGGGTTTGGGTCCAACCTACAAGATAAAGTCTGATCAAAGAGATAGAAAGGAAAAACCCTTCACTAAAGGCGAGAAGATTTAAAGCATGTCTGGTCCCAGCATTCTTTCATTTAAGAGATTTATTTCTGTTTATTACTTGCTAGTATGTCTAAACCATGCTAATATCTAGTCCCGATGTTGTAAAGATTGAGGTTTAAAAAGCAATCTGTCTCCACCAGTAATGCAAATAAGATTCATAATCACAGATTCATCTCTGTGGAAGCGTGTCGATATCCCCCAAACACAAGCCAGCCCGAAGCTGCGGTGGGCGCAGTTACACCTTAAATAGGAGCAGTTTCAGGTCTGAATTGAGGCGCAGAGTGGAGTTATGACTGGACGGCTTGCGCAGCACCTGCACTTAACATGCTTGGCTACCGTTCATTCTCTCGCTTTCATGAGAACGAAATTCAGCCTCCTACACAGCCACCACAAAGAGGAAACACTGTAGAGACACCACTGAGGTGATGGCAGCCGATGGTGGAATATAACCAGGCAGAGCCACCAGAACAGCGACTAACGGGCTGCGTGAGGCCGTCCTGTGACAAGGCTCCTCCATTTTGATCTTGAAATCACGGCATCCTCCACCCAGTGCTTATTTACCCAAGAAAATAACGCAGCTGCAGGGTCAGTTTTATCACGGCTTAAGCTCTTTTCCTGCTGAGCTTAATAAAAGACGGAGAGTACTCAGGCGATTTAGGCATGTCTTACTGTGGGTTAGTGACTCATCTGGGTTTAGAAAAAATTCAGGGTTTTTCCTTGCTCACAGGCCTGTATTTCAAACACAGTGTTTTCTTTTGACTATTCCGGTTTCATTTCATCTGGTTTCCATTGAGTAAAATTAGAAGCATAAAGTTTAAACTATATTGTGGACTGGTGAAACATTCAAACACACAGAGGAGTTTATATTGAATGCAGGCCATTTGCTGAGACTCATTATCAGCTAAGCATCGACTAACGAAGGCTGCCAGATTAACTGTCCTCAGCCATGCAACAGTAGAACATTTTCCTTGTCTCCAGCTGGCTATTCAGGGTTTTTTCATTCATGGATGTGGCTTATAGCACAGAGATTACTAGACAGAGGCGGGCTGCCTTGGTACTGAATGTAATCCCCAAGGAATTTCCGAACATGTAAGCCTGATACTCGCTGTTTCACCAGCATCAGAAACACTGCGAGGCACAGGTAACACGAAAAGGAAGCCGTATCTCAGTGATAAGAGAAAAGAAAAAACATTATGAACAAAGATTTGTTTTCATTGTACTGCAAAGTAAAGCAATGTTACAGAGTTTAGAAACACAATTCCCTTACAATCCAGCTGCTGGATCATCTCTGTAATAGGATAAACACTTTCAGGCCAGCACCACGTTCAGATGCTACATCCTAAACCTTAGATCCTGGTCATCGACCGTGTTAAGAACACAGGAACAGGGAGGAAGACAAACTGAAACTGGAGACTCTATCCAGTATTACTGCCTACTAATCTTCAGCATGACTTTGTAAGCCATGGATACAAACATTTAACCAAGCTCATTTGAGGGTTTACTTCAAAATAAAGCAAGCTGTGAGAAGTCTGTACTTGCATGCATTCTGCTTAATTATTACAGGCTTCCATTAATGAAAAAATGGCTGCAAATTGAATTAAGATTTTTAGTGTGCAGAAAACTCTCCTTGTTGAGAGAACTTTGTGCTGCTGCAGGTAGCTGTGCATGTGGAAAACCAAAATTTAATCAAAGAAGAAATCAAACACAATTGCTCAGATGCCAGTACTCTGCAGATCCTGCAGAGAACTGCCCATGGAAAAACCTGGGATGGTGACATCACAGCTACCGCAGCAGCCCAAGCATCAACTCAAGGATGTTTTTATAGTTTGATGGGTAACTTGCCTATCTGCAATGAATAGAGGGTCTCAGTTGCTTCCTATTGCACAGATGTTTGGCACTAGTCTGCAGCCGTTCTCACACAGAGACAGGTACTGATTCCAGCAGATAAGAGTGACAACCAGAGGCCTGACGAAGACCAGGACCTCACTGCGCTCCTCTCAGAGCTGACATCACACCGTCAGCATGAGCGAGGTGCAGTTCAGAGGTCACAGTTGGACATTCCCATGGAGAAATGGGCAACTGTGCATGCATGAGCAAATGCCGGGTGCCATCGCAAGGCATAAGCCTCAAGCACTGAAAGAGCCTGTCAGTAACAAACAGCTCTCAAAGCTTGAGGCTTGGTGCTCATCTCAGGTTCTCTGCAAAAGTCCCTGTCACCACCTAATGCTGCCACACAACAGAGCCTCAGGAAACCAATGAACTCATGCAATTTTCCAACTTTCTAGCATATTTCAAAAACCAAAGTCTATATCTATTTAATAGAAGCTTTATATATATATGTACACACACACACATACAGACACACAGATTGATCTATCTATCTATCTATCTGTCTATCAGATAAATACAATATGCCTTGATCTTTTGAGAAGGAAAGAAAATTTCCTGGGGAAAGCACTTTTAGCCACGTCTAAACTATGAACTGAAATTCAAAACCATGGGGTTTTTTTGTTAATTTTTGTCTTATGTTGTAATTGGCATCACAGCCCTGGAGCCACTAGTAGTGGAAGTAGCTTTTTTACCAAAACACTGTATCATTTCTGACCTTAGCAGTTTGGGATTTGACTGCAATAGTGATCTATATTCCCACGCTGCTTTCAGATTGGTTTAGCAAACAGAATATAGAAGTGCTGGACTATTACAACAGTTATATCTGCCTCTCCTGCTCTTCTGAGAACAACAAAAATAAACCATGCAGTCAGGCAGGCGAAATCCTCTATTTTCTATACAAAAAAAAACCCCAAACCAAATCTGCCACGAAAACCTGTTATTTTTAAAGGGTCTGAATTAAGTCCCATTTAAAAATCAGGCTGATGAACACACTATAAAAACTCATAGCAATTAGGAAAAAATTCATATCTACTTGAAGAGAAATTTACCGTGCCCCCCCCATCATCACACTATTAAGGAAAATGTTATGCTATGATTTCCACATGGGAATGCTTTTTTTTTTTCCTCCTAACACCACAACACTTCTTTTTAAAATGGTATGACAAGTGTCATGCCTCTTAATGACACTTCGTTATCTGAGCAGCTGGCTTTTAAAACGAGATGTGGCACAAGAAACTTCAGAGGCAGCAGCAGGCTGCCAATCACGGGTACGTCCCGCAGCCATCTCTCCATCTTTGCCATAGCTCGCCCTTGCCCTATTTTGGAAGCAGGCAAAGCAGTGGAATCTGTTATTTAGACGATACCCGACAAGACTGTTTAACATTCATGCCGTTCTCCGGGGAATTAGCGCCAAGGGATCCGCCACAGCAGTTGGCTTGGCTCAGCGCTGCCGGTCGCAGGGTCCCAGGCTGGCGGGCTCACCCAGGGTCGCAGGCTCTGCTGTGGTAACAGATTGAGAGGAGCCAAGCACAGGCATACAGCTGAACTCATTATTATATTTAAAATGTTTCAGGAACCTCAAAAACAGATTAAGTAATGCAATAATAAAACTCTCAGTGAACCTGTGCAATAAAATCCATCAACAGAGGAGATGGGTAATATAATCTCTTTAGAAAAAAAATATCCTCTGCTCTATGCCTGAATTACCTTGTGCACCACAAGATAGAGGATTTAGACTATGGCAACGGATTGAAATCTCTCTTCAGGGACATCCTTCTCATAATTGTACATTCATGCCTCTCTCCCCAGTAGTAGCCTAAATACAATTTACCGTTGCACACATTTTTATAGGGTTTCTGCAAATCCGCCACTTTATTACCACCCCGGTTATAAGGGGCCACACGGCAATTCCTAAGGGTTCACTAACTGAGCAAGATATTAAGCTTGAATAAAAAGAATCAAAAACGTCTATCTACAATTTATAGTTCTCTATAAAGGACCTTGGGGAACTGCAATTTGAAGGTGAAAAGTAAATGGAAAGCAGATTTCAGCTGAAAAATTCCATATGATCGATGGAGAAGACTTACGAAGAATTATCCAGCGAGGTTTTTAAGGTGTGCTAGAGTTAAAAACATACAACTCCAAATTACACTCAAGGCACACAACATCCCGGTGTGGATACATCTAATTAATCAGGTCTATTCAGAGCTCGGTAACAGCTGCCTTCTTTATGCACGGCTTGTGAAAACCATCCTGTTTTACACCTTTCTTCACAGTAAAGAAAGGTAGAAAGAAGATTTGGAAAAATCTGAGGGGGCCCATGGTACTGAACAGTTTCCTACTTTGTCCAAGAGATCTGGAGGTCCAAAGGTGAGACCTCTGCTCCTAACTGAGCCACAGGGTTTTGAGTAAATCACCTAGTTTGGCTGTACCTCAGTTTCCCTGTAAGGAGTTTCAGCTCATTCACCACAGTTGTGTTTTCCAAAATTGGAATGAAAATGTTACAGAAATCAAAGCTACTATTTCAGTGGGTTTTGTCCTCCTAAAGTTAGAAGAACACTAATATAAAGTCAGTGTAACATCGAATTATAGATAACAAAAATAGAGAGGAAAAAATGAAGCAGTTATTTATAACTCCCACAGAACTTCAGGAATAGACTATTAAGATGAACAAAGTGAGGTAGAGAGCAGAACATCCTCATACCAAACTCAGAAGGCAAGTGCCTGAATGTGGAAGTCCATCACTAACACCGTAAGACCTTGAAACACCTGAAAATCAAGATGGGATCTTTTAGAGAAAGATAAACTGTGATCCAACACACCTTCACGTCTGGCTGGGTGCAGATGCCCTGGGGCACGGGAGGAGCCAGACAATGGAGTCATGATAAATGATTCTTACTTCTGAAGAGGTGGGCCAAAACCTCTGCTGCCTTACTTCCTTAACCGGAAAACACCCAGTGCCGAGCTCGTCTCACTGTGTCTGTGAACTGGATTCTGCCTACAGGGAGGACTCTGTTCTCCAATGCTTCCTTTCCCACCCAGTATTGTGTGAGGTACGGCCACTGCTTTGGTACAGGGTCTCATGTGCTGGAGGGACGGGACGTTTCCAGGCAGTGAACTGTCTTGTTGATGAGAATCAAAATATTTATCTCTGAATCTTCGGCAATTTTTGAATAGTGTCATAATTCCCAGACTGTGGAATCTGAAGCACTGGCATATGGTAATTAACCCTCTTTTCATCTCCTTTTGATTCAGTTGCACCGGATAAGTATGCTAAGGCATAACAGGTGGGAAAATCTGTATTTTATTTACTTTTTTTTTCTGCTTTGAGGAACTAGAGATAAAAATTGTGGACTTATAGATGCTGAATCAAATGAAGATGTGGTGCATTCAGGCTGCTGCATACCCACTACTGCTGTGATGGGTTTATTACTGCTAAGTCCACAAATAACAGCTAAGAAACAGAGCTCTGAAGGTGACACTGTTCTGCTTGTGACCTCCTCTATGCTTGCTCTGTGGACAGCAGCACAGCTCTGCCAAGTCAGATGCTATTATTTATGACATTTCAATTTCAGCCTTAATAAATCACGCTCAGAGACAGTGTGATTTCCCAGTGAAGGAAATGCACACAAGGAAGAGGTAGGTGCAGTCAAACATCTTGTGAGCCCATGGGTGATGGGCTCTTAGAGGAAGATGTGTGGGGAGGCAACCTTGGTTTTACAGTGACTCTGCCACAGTGTGGACATTTATTTTTCCAGAAATCACATCCTCTGTTGGTGCTTGGTTCATCACCCAACCTCCCTTCCTCCTCCCTCCTCTCTCATACTCCTTCCCCACTTCATAGGTATCTAGAAGGCTCTTGGCAAAGCTGTCTCTAACACATACTTGCATATGGGAGAACATCTATCTTGACTGAAACAACTAGGCATTAATGTATAACACAAATAATGAACAATGATTCATCTGAACAGGCTTGATATGAAGGGCTGCTTTTTTTTGAATCTGGGACTCAGTAAAGCTTTGAAGGATAATTTCCACTAAAAATTGGATCAACTCCATCAAGAACAACACAAATCCCTGTTTCCTCCAGATTGTTTCACTCGATTCACTAAAATGTTTATTCTACGCTGTGAAAAAAGTTGCTGGAATTTCTAAACTGCATTAAAATTAATCCTTTGCTTCTTTACAGTTGCCTTTTTCAGTGCTTCCTTTGTTCCAAGCTGGCGCTTACGGGAGCTTTCATAACCAGCAGGCAATCACATACATCCTTCCTGTTTGCAGTTTTTACTGTACTTTACACAAACAAAAAATGTGGAACAGGCCAAAGTACATCTCAGACATCTGAGAAAGAAGGTAAACGTTGCTTACAGTTCCCAGCAGAAGACAAGAAGTGGATAAAGACATCTAGGCTTTGAAATGGAGCTACCTCATTAACTCACTTTCTACCTTGTGAAAATAAGAGTGCAAGATGACCCAGCAAGACTCGGACAATCCCATAGTGCTCTTGAAGCACAGATCTGCTCCAAAGGGACAGTTCGAACACCAGGACAGCGGCCTTACAAAGGGAGGTGGAAATCAGTGCACAGAAAGCCCGGGCCAGATAACGGCATCAGCCCTGGCAACTAGGAAATGATGGGGCTTGCCCTGTAGCATTCATAACAAATTAGCATATAAAATACCAGAAGTCTCCTCCCTGCAGTGCTGTTCAGCTAACCTGGCCTATATTAGGCTCTAATTCCAACTGAGTTTTAATTAAAGGCTCTTTCCAGCACATACCTCCAGCAGGTTCGAACAGTTTCTTTTCAAGGCAACGGTCAGCCATGAGAAACGCTCAGCAGCCAGTGACATTTTTTTGTCTCTCTGCTTAATACATGGGGAACAGATACAATGAACGAGCAACGTGTCATGGCACTGTTTGACAAATGTCCTTTCCCATCAGCTGACGCTGACAACAGACACCTACTTCTGCAGCTAGCACTCCAGGATGGTTAACAAACCCTTATTACCTTTTGTGAACCTGTGTCTCATCAAAATTTAAACAGACACATTGTCACACTTCAAAAATATCCTATTTCCTGCCAATGAAACAGCGAATTGCTGCTTAATGTTCTCCAGCAGTATTTGTTATAGACCAAGAAGCTCGGTCTCGGCGGTCTCTGGTACACTACAGAACATACTCATTTTTCAACAGCCATGTATCTGAAAATAGACAGGGCTCAGGTGTTTTTACTACAGTGGCATGAAAAAAACCCGCAAGCGCGCTGATCAAATAGGCCTTGTCTACATGAGCATTTGATTTCTGCTAGCCCTAGCGCAGCTGTACTGCTACTGAAAGCAGCACAAAATATTCAAGTGTACACGGGCCTTTGAGGGGAAAAAAGCAGCCGTATGGTTTAGTGCATCTCCCATACGCATCAGTGGGGAAACGCGGCCTAATTGTTCAGCTTGAAACAAAGGAAATATGTTTCATTGTGTCCTTACCCATCTATCTACCTACCTACCTATTATCTGGTGATACAGCAGGAAAAATAAAAGTTGTCCATCATCTGCCGCTCCCCAAGCATTGGCAAGGCGCTGTACCAGCATTTCATAGAAGACTTCTGTTGCTCCAAAGCTAAAGCAGCACCAAGGAAGCGCCTTACCCATGGCTGCAGCAGCTTTGGATGTGGAGCTGAAGGCAAAGTTCTGCTCTTCTAACAGACCCTGTGTCAGCTATCTCTGCTGCCTACAGCTCACGCACGGTGCTTTGGAGACCACAATTTATTCTGTATGGGACGATGTAACCAGCATCAAAGGAGTGGAAGGAAGCTTAATCCACTGGTGTTCTAAGCATCAGAGGGCCAAACTGCCTTCAAGCTCACAGCGAAGCTCTCTCTGAAATCACTCTCCCACCTTAGAGCTGATGTACAGGGTTTGCTGCCGCACAGCTACTGCTTGACCATCAGCCAGTTGTCTGGAATAAGCTTTATTCTCTTTGTAGGAGGGAATCAATGCTTTTAATAGGGAAAATAACAGTTAAAATGTCTCTGCAGTGATTGGGGAATAATAATAATGAATATCTGTATGAAACTTTAAATAGTCACGATGGATTAGCTCCAGTCCTTTGCCAAGAAGGCCACAACTAGAACAAAATGCAGCTGAGATGCTTTTGTTTGTGTTTATTGCTTGAATGAGTGATGTTCATAAGGCTTCCCATAGACACAGAGTTCTGATTGATATCGGTGCCATGCTGCACAGGTCAATAAAGAAAAGAATTTCTCTGTTTCCACAATGATTCATGAAAGTGATTACTTCCACTTTGACTTGCTTTCCAAAAAAAAAGAATAATCTGCATGCAGCAAGACTTTTCTGTGGTCTTGGTAAGCATCCTGAAACTGCTGCAGACAGTTTTGTGAAACAGAACTGGAAATAGTGAGAAATGTGGAGGACACAGAACACGTACGGTCCCTGATGCAACTAAGAATAATTTTCATGCTGCTGGACTGACGAGGAACAGCCACACAGCGGGTGTTGCAGCTTCCCGCTCAGTCACACCTCCTGCCACAAGGAATAGGGAGAGATGGGATCAAGCCAAGTGCCCCAACCCCTGGGAACTCACGGCTCACCCTCCAGCCCTGCTTCAGGATTTCACTGAGGAAAACCACCTCAGAGGCTGTATCCCAGATCCTGCCCACCGCACCCTGCGTCTCTGTCCATCTCACACACACTCGCTCTTACTTTCTTTTTTCCTGCTGGCAGGAGACACCTTATCTAGAAGGTTATGCATTACTGTGATACATTTGCTTTTGAAGTACTGAGTGGCTTTTAGACTCTGGCATTTTGAACTTTCGGGGAGGAAGAATGTTACTTTCACAACAAACTTTGAAGTCTGTTTCCTGAACACCTTAACTGTTTACTCTCTTCTTTTCTTTCTTGGCCACTTCAGGCTCCTCTAGAGTAAACACAGTCCTCACAGGGAGAAACCTTATCATCCAGGTATCATATAACCCCAAACATGAGAAATCAATGCAAGGATTTCAAAATCATGGTGTCTGAGAGAGGAATAAGACCACGGCTGTAACGGAGACTACAGCCCCATCTCTGCATGCTTCTCATGCACCCTGTGTGAATGGGGTATCTTCTGCCACTCAGGTATGTACTTCAGAAGCAGCAAAACCTACTACCAAATATCCCCACATTTCCAAATTTCCTCAACACAAGCAAAGCTGGGTCTCAAGCATTCTTTCAAGGGCAGGTATTTTGGTTCCTAATCCCCACCTTTGTTTCACAGGGTTTTAGCAAAAGCCTGGTTGTGTGTTTAAAAATGACGACTGCAAAAAAGGACCACATCAAAGAAATCTTTGACTGTATTTGTGTATTCTCCCACTTCCAAAAAACTAGGTCATAATTTCATATTCAGTTACACAATCACCAAATCCAGCAATGACTAGAGAAGAACCTGATCCTGTAATTTATTCTATCCCAAACAGAAGTTTAGGAACAAAGATTCAGCCGGGTAACTTCCCCCATTTAATGTAATTCTTTGTCATGAAAAGAGAGACAAAAGCAAGTTCCTTGTGTTATGCTGTGTTGTCAATTTAAATACCTTTGAACAGGCTTCTGCGGTTGACTGACCTGGGATGGCTACATGCTCAAAACAACCAGCCCTCCATTTAAGAACAAAGAAAACCGTGTTTTAATTTTAATCTGATAAACTTGCATCCTGATCTTAATGGGTAAGGCTGTTTTGCAAAATTTGTCTCCCTCTGCATTAAAGAAACAAAATTTCTGACTAGAGCTAGATTGTTTAATTAAAACTGGCAATTTAAAAGAAAGCAATGTCAACCAACAGAAACCCCCAGAACTCCACCTAACACAGTGAAGTTTCGTCAGTGAGTCACCATTTCCTACTTATTAGCAATTAAAATATACATTGATTTTTTTCGCTTCTTTGCAGTAAAACACATTCAAAGCAAGTGTTAATAAACATTTCTCGGTTCCTGCTTCAACCTGACCGTCTGCTTCTCATTATCCTTCTAGAAACAGAAGGAGGAAACTTGCTCAACTCACTGAAAAGAAATGGCTTTTGCATAACTGTAACTTCATGAGAAAAACAGTGACGCAACCATCCTACAGAAACCTGGGTGATGATGTAAACCAGGCAGTTTCAAAGCATAATGCTCCTGCTCATGCTGGAGTGAAGGTCTGAGCTGAGGGACCCAGCAGAAAGGTGCATCAGAAGAGTACAGCAGAGAAGACATAACTACACCTTGCTCATGCTCATTTCCCCTTTTTTCCTCCCTCACAAGTGCAGTGGGAATATGGACCTTGTACCCAAGAGTTCCCTCTCTAGTGCCATTCCTCCCAATGTGCATTTTCTCACTGTTACTGTATCATTTTTCATGGAAAAGTTTATGAGAACATTCTGTGCCTTCTTTTTGCTCCCACCCTTCCTAGGAAAAGAGACATCGAAGAATCCCACAACTTTGGAGTTCGTACTTGCCCTCCAAATTTGGGTGGAATCACTACTGATGATTCAGAAGCTTCAGAAGATAGACATCAGAATTTTTGTATGCTGGACCTAAGGGCTTCTTTCCTTGAAGCCAAAGCTGGAGACACAACAATTATAAGCCTGTCTCTGTTGTTTCCAAATTTTCTATGCTGGGTTTGAAGGGTCTTACTGTTAATATAATTGTTTTTATTCCTAGTCATGAACAGAGAACTTAAGAAGAAGAAATGGTGGGATGGTAAAGCTAGACAAATTCAGAAATCTGGTGGAAGATGTTGTTGAGTCACCGCTGCAGATGAAATATGGAAAAAAGGAGAGTGAAAAGCAGTGGACTTGCACTGTCCTGAAGCAAGGCTGGATGCAGCTAAGCTGTATGTGTGGGAAAAGAGCCCAAGAGATACCTGTCCAGCTATGTCCCTCTGAGCACTCCCTGCTCCTGCTGCTGGCCTAGCTGCTATGGTACACCACTGCTCAGTGTTCTGATCCAGACTAGGTGACCTGATGTGCACTGGTCAGTCACAAGCTTCTGAGTTCACTACAAGACTGAAAGAATAAAATTGCCTGGCCTGTGTTATACATAAGGTGTGGCTGTAAGATCTCCTTCCCCCTGGCCCTAAAAACCAATTATTTAAGAAGAATATTCTGTACTTTGCTATGTTGGCTGAAAACTCTCTGAAGCTTTTAGCCACATGTATTTCATCACTCTGAGTCGGCTGCTTGGCGTCGCTCATCCAAACACCCTTCCTGTGGTCAGCCTGCTCCTGTACCCCCACACCTCCCATTTTACACCTCCAACGCTGCTCTCTGCATCACAAGGACCACTTTCATCCTGAAATTTAAACATTTGTTTTGAGAATTCATGACATGACATGACACTATGATAAAAAGAAATCACTGAAAAGGACAAAACGGCTTTTGAGGAACCAGAATTTTGCACTTGCCAATTCTGTGTTGACTTGCCTGGTTTTCCCTGAAGCCATCCCTTCTGCCCTGTGAGCACGCTTTTCCTAGGCACAGACTTAGAGGGCTCTTTCCTCTTCAAAAACCCCACAGCCACCAGTACCAGCTGACTGCTGCTGCTCCTTTGCAAGGTAGCGAGCTCCTTCCCTGTAACGACTAATTACTGCGTGTCAGACTCGGCTGTGCTCAGACTCAGCTGGCCTCTGGCCTAGAAGCTGCACTCTGCTTCCTGGCTGCCATTTGGCATGTTTTCCCTATTTTTGTTTTAACTCTTTTTCCTTTCTTAGATGATTTTCCAGGCTGGGAAATTCAATCAGAGGCTGCCCCCAGGGGCTTGGCTGCCAGCAGGGAGGTTTGCCAGCCCGGAGCTGGCAGGGTGAGAGTTGGGACTATTCCACTCTCATCTCCCTATGAACTCACGGACTGGGCTCAGCCTAGGCACAGCTGCTAAGCCATGGAGAAACAGTGGTGTCTTGGCTTCCCCGCTTCCCCTTGGAGAACAACTGGGACTTCTGTCTTTTAGGAACCTGGTTATTCCTTTCAGCGACAGTGGCACACAAACTGCAAGGCACAAGAGAGAACCATGCTCAAGAAAGCCAGGACACATTCTCATGCCTGCAGAAATGGCTCGTGCCCCAAATAAGCAGTTGAAGTCTCATCACCACTGAATGAGTTAAGTTTCAAGAAGGTGGAAATAAATCCAAAAGGTCCCCAAAGTGTCATATGCCTCCATCACTTGACCTTCAATTTGCCACCTCCACCACCAAAACTTTAGTGTTTTCACTGACAGAAAGATTGGAAACTTCACACACGAATGGCTTTCCCTTTGCATGGAAGATCTATGCATGGAAGGTAAAAATCTGGGGTGCAACTGAGGCAGTACCAGAGGATTATCAGGAGAGAAGAAAATGGGAATCACAGTCGCAGTGCTGCTGGGTAGGTCATGGAACTGATGGCCCATTAGGCATAAGGAGTACAGCACTCAAAAACCCCTAAGTAATACCAAATATTGGAATTTGTCCCTTTGGCAGGAGAACCTACTGTAAGAACATCAAAATCTTTGTGTTTGACACTAAGTTTCCATATAATTTTGAATCAGGTTCAAAGCCTTGGACCTTATTGCTACGGCACTCCCCGGCTTACAGCCAAGTTATCTCAGAGATTATTGAGTGTTCTAGGATGACAAAGAAAATGTTGACATATTTACAGTTAGCTTTTCTTTAACTTCTAAGTTATAGAATCGATGTCTGGTATCTGCAGACAGTGTGCATGATACAGACACTGGAAAAAGAAGGTATTTGCTCGCTTGCTCCTTAGACCTTTCGCTGCAAGCATTCATGATATAAATAAAAGCTACAAATATTATCTCACTCCCAATACAATTATTTATGTTCCCCTACACAACCTAATAACAAACATATTTCTTTTCTGGGAAGAGAGATCTCAAGTGGTTTAAGGACTATGCTGCTTTTATCAGAAGGGCAAAATGAACTGCAGCCATGTTGTAGCACAGACCCAGCCAGGATAACCCTATGGGTTATTAGAGGAGTTATAAATACACTTAGACCGCAGAAAGCCCATCTGTGTGTGTATTTTTTCTTTTGGAAGGAGAGAAATCTGACAATAAGTTTCCAAGATCAGAGCTGAATTTTCTTTCCTGTCACCAAGCCAACAGAGGAGAGCACATGGTCCATCAGGAGGGCCACGCACTGGGGACAGGGCTGTTCACCATGTGTGCCTCCAGCAGCGTACAACTGCAGCTCTCCTGTGCTTCCTGGCATAGTCACAGGTGAAGGATTTCCTTGGGGAAAACCCTGGGTACGTATGGTTGGTCCTTGTGCAAGAGGGCATCTCCGCCACTGAGAAAGGTAAAGTATCCCCCTCCTGCAAGCACAGGAGACCTGGACCACGCCACAAGACAGACACATGGACACTCTGTGTCCCCACATGTGGTCATATAATAAAGTATTTGCCTGGCTGTGTGCTGTTTCTACCAGCTCAGCATGGCACTACAAGCCAAGGTTGGGTAAGTATTGAACATACAAAGCTAGTGCTGCTGTTCCTGCTTAAGCCACGATCTGCCTGTAATCCTGTTTGAACTGTCCGTGTGGGGGATGCAAGGGTATTTAAAAGAAATTGCTTAAAGTTTTTTTTCTTTTCTCAAAAACCCCACCAAAACATAACCCCCCAAACACTAACATTTTGTCAGTGAAGAGTAACCCTCCAGTTCAGCACCAGAGTTAATGGAACAGAAAACATAAGGAAACATTTTCATTTTGAAGCTCCCAGGAGACTCTTCCCAACAATACCAAGAAAAACATTGCAGAAGTGCCAAAAATCAGGAAGTGCTCCATTTACTTATTTTTATGGTCAGTCCCTGATCAGGCTGCTATTTGACTTCGGCTCTGAAATCTTAGCTGTGTTAAAATAAAGATAATACACAACTCGCTCAGGGCAAATCCACAGACAAACATTCACAGGACTTGTACAGGCACACAGGCTGTTGCCATCTCTAAAATGCTGACAGAAATTTGTAATGTATTTTTAATATTTTTCCCTTGCAGATTTCTAGGACAGCAATACTTTTCTGTTTTACATTCTACACCATGGAGTGTTACCTGTTACACTTCCACAGACCTTCATATGCAAGTACCCAAAACATTTGTTCTTTTACCAGAAGAAAAAATTTGAATACACATATCTAAACTATTGTGATGCTTATCACAAGGTTTAAGAATCTAAGTGACATTGAAAGCCTTTCAGTCAAAGTACAGGATGTTATGAAATACAAGAAATAAAGGCAAGTGGCCAAATAAAACAACTTCCAGTTCTTCTATGTTACTTCAGACTATGGCTATTACACATTTCCAGACACCAGCCTACACTGGAGTTCACCTTTAAGGTATGATACCTTAAGCAGTCCCACTTGCTTGAGCCTCTACAAACTTTCAACCTACACAGCGCCTGGGAAAGCTACCGACTCTTGGATGGTATCCAAAAGCCTGTCCATACTCTGCAGAGCCCAGGGGTTGAACAGATCATGGAGGCAAGACCCATCCCAGCAAATGTGCTCTCCCATAGTACCTAGTTGCATATTATATACATAATAAAACTGAAACAAACCACAACTTCTACTGTATTTTCATCCCTTGGTGCAATGGGGAAAACCTACCCATCCTCAGATTAGTTACCACCCACTGAGCAAAACACTCAAGGTTGCACACTCCTCACAGATGAACTCAAGAGCTGAGCTCTATTCCCATTTTACAACATTCCTCAGACGAAGAAGCATCTCACAGTATCTCAGTGCCTGTATCTGGGTTTATTTGATGCTGCCAAATTTCCTCCTCCAATTCTGTCTATCTCCTTTCTCATTGGCCTCTGTATTAATGAGACTGAGCTAACAGATTGTGGCATGTCAACATGCTGAGCTGACATCCTGCTGCCCCCTCCGTGTCTGTCTGACTTTTAAGCTTTTCCTTTCCGTTTCCCTTCTGGATTATGTGTAACATGCACTGTAGTCCAGGAATGCCTCTTGCTTTGGCTGCCTCGTCTCTCTTTTTGGCATGTTCCTGGAGCCAGAGGGAATCTTGCTGAGGCTGGCTAAGTCACATGTTTGCCCTTTAATGAACATTAAAAAGAAAGCAGAGTCTCTGCCATTTTGATGTTTCTATTAATACAGGCCACAAGAAAGCTCAGGTTCCTACTACAAAGATCACAGACAAAGGCGTTTGTAGCAGTTGTTGCACAGAAGGGTTTGATCACACTGCAAAGGAAAGAGCAATTTTTGGGCAATCCACGGCACGTGCCTTTAGTTTAAATCTGTTCAGCATGGCCATTTGGTAAATTCTACTGTCATTTGCTGGCATTCCTGAACTTCCTCTTGAATGACCTTTACCTAAGGATTTATTTTCACTCACTGAACTAAGGATGTTCCAGCACAATGGAAATACATCCTTGGAGTCAGTTTATAGGATACATCTTGAGGTTGGGAGCTGAAACACTCATGTTCTTCCATAACCCTTATCTTCTCTCTCTTGGATACCACAAAGGTGGAGAACCTTTGGGTAATTATAACTGGTTTTCCCCTAGGGTGTCCCACACAGCAAGGTCTCCTTGAGAACAACAGCTGCAGGTGCAAAGGCCAAGGGGAGGCAAAGGGAGGCAAGAACAGCATCCGCAGTACCACAATTTCACATTCAGCTACAAACACGTTTGGGAAACTGAAACTCAGGGTCTCAAACAGTGATTTGCTGTGTCAAAAAAACCTACCACCAAACCAAAAATATGACAATGTTCAGTTGGAGTGACCTTTGCAAGAAAGCTAGGGAAAAAGAAAAGAGCAGGATCTTCCCTTCCTAGGGAGGATTGTGAATCATCTCCCAACTGCACTCCTGAGCGTGAATCAATTTTCTTCCAGTCGATAACTAGCGCAAAGGTTCTAACCTTCATTTGTGCTCCAAATACTCAATCGGGGATGTAGAACACATACCAATTAAGCAATTCAGCTAAAATAAGAAGGCCGTGAACCAACATCGTTGCTGCAGCTGCCCCTGAGGGATCGAGGGTTAGCAGCTTGGGGAAAAGGTAATTTATTGAGCTTAATACTCTGCGAAATGTTCTCATGATAATAAGATTGTAAGATCGTTTTAATATCTGAAGTCATGTTGAAAAGGTCATTTCTCATCTTTTACGCCTACCTAAGTCATGTAAATTAGAGCTACTCAAACAGAGTTGAGGATGTTTGCAGCCCAAGTTTTTCTATATTTTTGGATGACAGAGAAAAATGTCAGCAATCCCAAGTGGGGGACACAATCAGAGTACCCAGGAGTTTTAGAATAGCAACAGTAATGGATGCAGCTACTTCTGTTATGCAGTAGGCTAGCATTTCATCTTTGACCTAGTAGATTTTAGTCAGAGGTTTTTTTCCTCCTTTTTAATATTGTGATTTGGAGAATAGTAAAAAAGTATTTGAAACACACTACATGTAATTTGAAAGGGGACGGGAATACAGCTGATATATTTACCAGAAGTTTTATAACCCATGAAAACGGGGCACCGGCAATTTCACAAAGTACTTGCCTCTTCCAGCATGCTTTTTTCCATAAGAGAAATTAACTTGGAGATTTTTTTCTTTCCTTTTTTTGAAATGCTTTCTAGGCAGAAACTTTGTAGACTCTGCCTCCACATCTCCCAGCCAGCATTCCTAAATCACAACTTGCAGCTGCCCTTGCTATTGCAGCCTTGGAGCCTTCATTTGGCAGAGCACCAGCATCATGCCAAGATGTGATGTTTCCGTGATGTGTGCAATTAGCCCACAGGGATGGAGCAGAGATCCCCAAACACATTTCACTAAGGCCCCTGAACCATATTTGAAACCAGGTCTTCAAAATTTATAACAGCATTAGGCTACCTAGGCCCTTAGTTTCATTTATGTTTTGAAGCTTCAAATCCATCACGCAACTGAGCTAAATGAGGGCATTATTCAGAGTAGAAATGCATTTGATCCCCTGTAGTCTAAATGATAGAAACCCCCTCCTGTCTCTTATTTTTCTTGTCTTAATAGGTTCCAGAATCTTCTTTTCTCCTCATCTTTCAGTTACCCCAACAGCCCCAACTCTTGTCCTCTACCACAGCCACTACACAGAACAGCCCCTTGCCCCAGGAAAGCTTCCCTTGCTGTCTCCTTTCCTGGGAATTTTTCTGCCTTCTCTCTTCTGAACCACTGCCCCACTTTTGGCTCTGCACTGGTCAGGCCACAGGCTTTTCAGAGGAAAAGCCATCTCTCTCTTTTCTGCTTGGCATTGTGCTCCAAAGGTGTTATGCAAACAATTTATTATAACAGATTGCAGGCCAGAGTAATTTAATAGACTGTAAAGCCCAGCTCAGGAGAGCTGGCTACCCAGCGTTTACAAAGCATGCCATGCTTGTATTATTCAGTACACAACACATAAATCTCTCTGTTGGCGTGACCCTGTTTGGAGATTTGTTGGGTTTTGTATGTGAAAATTTTCTGACTATTTATCGTCTTGATGTTCTCCTTCAGCCTTTATCATCCCTGACAGTCCTGAAAGCTCCCTGAAACTGAGAGACCGAGGCAGTTGCCAAACAATGCCACAGTCTTTCAGGAGTGGGACTCTCTGCAGAGGGCTGTAGCCCCACCATGCCAAGACTGTCACCCTTATTGTTATACTAGCAATAACAACAATAACATCCAGTTGAACCACTATCCCACCGGAAGAGCTGAGAGGGCAAGGAAACATCTGCTTGCTTGTCTTATTTGGCTTCCTTGGTTTGGTCAAAAGGGTTGAGGGTAGGATGCTTGAAAAACAAGGATCCCACCCCATCATTTGTGGGATATCTGGGGGATTCACTGACAACTCTTCCATAGTAATGTTGTGTCCCATTGAGACCTCTCTGGTTTTGTAACTAGGTGGCCACATCTAAGAACAAGCCTGCCAGGAACTGCACTGCTCCCCGTTAGAACACTTAGTCGGCAAAAAGTTAACGCCAGCTTCTCGGTAACAGAAAAAGCCCCAGCTGTACCAATGCTCACTCTTCTTCTCAAGGGGAGTTTTGATAAGGGGCACATGGCACCCAGCTAGAAAGTTCTTCCACTATGAACCATGCTTTCAAGGAAGGTGATTCACAAATGAAGAAGGGAAAAGATAATCCTGAGAAACAGTGAAGATGGAGCAGCAACAAAGCTCCCGAGCAAACGCCAGAGGATTTTATATTTGGCCCATCGATTAAGGCTACACCTGAAATCTACCTTTCCCTGGGTTAGGCTTGTGTGTGAGCGTGTGCATTTGTGTGCTTCATCATAGCCAAACCCACAAGCTTCAGTTTCAAAGACTGTTTCCACAGGAGTGGTTCCAATTTGGATGTTGACTGCTACCAATAGACTATCACATCAAGAGAGGCAGAAAGCGCGCATCTCGCTGAGCGCCGGTGCTTACCAGCTTGTCTCCTCCTTCCCTCATCTCCTCAAGAGCTGCTGAGCAAGTGAAGTTTCCAAAACACGAGCAGAACTTAGGCAACTGTGGAACAATAAATCACGTGTGCCACGCTTTGGCAACAGGCTGCTTTACAAATTTGCACCCTGTTCTGGGTAAATGTGGATGTATGTGTTTCACAGGCAGAGGCGAGCAGCGGTTAACGGGAAACTGTCGTCTACTCATGGCAGCATGTGCCAGGCGCTGCAGCCTGCATATTAATAGATGATAAATGGCTATTTGGTAGAAATGTATATTTTACACATAGCTTAATATACGTTCATAAAAAAAGGCTGAAACTTGTTAATCCCAGACATTTATACCTTCAGCCAATTAAAAAAATTCCAGTAGAGTTTTGGAGGAGCCAATATTTCATTGTAGGCTGGAAAATTCTCTGCAAAAGGGAAAAATAACCCTCAAACTACATGAATAGAACAAATTATAGAATACATTTTCTGTAATTCTCCAAAACTTATCTGGAATGCTATTTAAAAAAATGAAAGGTAAGGGTGTAAGATTACATGGAAAAATCACACACCTTTCACACATGTTATTTTAAAGTCAGCATTTTTGTAGGGAATTTTGCAGTGTGCATAATAAAAATGCAGCAGAGACACAAGGTATTCCAAATAACCTCAATTTTTTGAATACTCATTTGGTTTTCCTCTAATTCTTTTTAGGATAGCAGCCAGCCTCTTTCCTGAGTTTTTATAGGTTTAGTATGGTCAAATGTCTCAAGAAATAAAACCAGTAAGTAATGGTCTAGTGGACTTACTGCAGTCAACAACAAAAAAGGAATATTTATTCCTTAATTAGAGACTTCAAGAAATACCAGGTCTGTAGGAGACAATCAGCACAAGATTCATCCAGCTATTGTGACTCCAGGCAGCCAATTCCTAAATCTGTCCGTTCCTTCCTTCTGCTTCAGCCCTGCTCACCAGCACTGCAATGACTACACCATATCCAACCAGCATTTTGAATGCCAGAACACCAGTCACACCAGCAGTGCACCACTGCCATGCTCCAAGCTCTTATAACACAGCAAACTCCTGCACGTTATTGACAGATGGGCTTTAAATGCAAGCACAACCCAAAACAAATCTCCAAGAAACTCTGCTCCCCAAAGGCCATCCACAGCCGCCCTACGATGTTGGAGGGAGCAGCCTGGTGCTCTCCTTCACAGCCCTTTGTTAACTGATGACCATAGAGAGCACAGCCAAGAAAGCAACCACAGTGCTGGATCTGGAAAATGTGCTGCATGAAAGCAGTGGTTAACTTCATATATTCAACCAGATCAAAGATTCCTAACTTAAACTTTCTATGTGTCAAACTTCGCAGCTGTTCCCTTTATCAGCTCACTAGGAAAAAGTCTCCATGGATTGGTGCCATTCTTCATAAAACCCCAATTGCTCTGCAATAAAAAAGGTCTAATTTTTACAGTAAAGTTCTGCTTATATATAGTATCAAGATCTGACCACAAGTGCCAAATATAAAAGTTACTGGGACTTACTTTAATTGCATTTTGGGCTCTCTTTGTGAGCCAAATTCTTCAGCCTAACTCAATGCACGCTCAGGCAAATGTGCCATTAGCTTCTACCAGTAAATACTTAACCTCCCTTCAATATGGAAATCCAGCATTAACTTCCATCACTTTAGACTGGAACCAAAATGTCCTTCACCAGTAAAGTTCTACAGGTAATGTTATGTTACAAGAGTCCTACTTTACATCAGTTGTCCTCCTTTTAAAATTTTCTCTAAAGCAAAAATAAATATTAAAAAACATGTGCCAATTCCTTCTCTCCTCTCAAGTTAGTTCTTAAAGCCAATTAAGGCGTTGTTAAACAGTCAGGCCCAGCAATGTAAGAGCACCTACAGCACTACTGCAACCGCTCATTAGAGCAAAGGCCGTCATCCCAATTAAGGATGCTCACTGTTTAAGCAGCACAAGCAATTGCAATCCTTCCAGCATTCAAGACTCCACAAGTCCCCGGCAGGGATGAGGGGGCTGTGATCCTGTTTGGGAATGCAAATTGAGCCTCCAATAGTTGGGTGCAAACAGACTCTCCATTTACTTTCTCCTCTTCAATATTTGGTTTAACTCCCCGTGTTAGAGCTGGGGGAACATTTTCTGCTAAGTGCCTTCATTTGCAGGCCCATCTCTTGCCCAAATACCTGAAGTAGCTCAGGAACAGTTTCATGTTAATGCACACCTTGGTTAAATAAACCAGCTTTCCAGACTGCTAGCTTTTCATTTACATTTCTGCTAGATTAGCCTGAGCTATGGAACTGAACAGCACATATGCTGGAAAATGGGAAGAGGTAAATTAGTCCTTTCTTCTACCAAACATCCTCCCAAAGAGCCACCTGGCTCCACCAGGTCCCAGCCACTTGCGTTGCGTGTGAAACTCTGGGGGGAGAGAGATGAGAGCAATGCTGGGGCCAGCACACCAGCTCAGGATGCTGGGGCTGTACACAAACCACCCTTTTCCATTGAATATAGGTACCATATTAATGAGAAATACTTGGGGTGCTCTCCTTGGGGTTTGAACTGGGATGTTTACCCAACCTACCTGAGGCAGTCACCAGGAGGGGGGGAAAAAAAAAGAAAAAGAAATGATAATAAAAGGTTGATTAATTATGTGCAATAACTGGGACAGCATATCATGAAAATTCCATTCTTGTTTACTCAGCTAATTCACTTTTTATGAGTGTTTAGGCTTTAAAGCAAAACAAAGCACTAATTACCCAATTAACGAGCAATTAAGTTACTGCAGCCTAATAGCCTGTACAGTGGCTGCCTTTATGAGTCTGATGGTGAGTTAGAGACCCATTAAACAAATTTATACACAGCTGTAGCAAACATTACATTTCCAGAGATGTTACATTACATGCTAATATTTTCACAGCCTTGAAACATCATTCACTGGTTTAGTGAATAGAATTTGCCAGTTTACTCAGCCGAGGTCTGACAAAGGGAAGGTCTCTCCCATTTTAACCAGCAGCTATTACCCATGGGTAGAAGAGAAGTGAGGCTCTATATTTCAAAGCTGTCTGGAAAAATCAGGTGACTTTTAAGCAAGTTGAGTGACATTTACCTTAAAACTTTAGTTGGCCTTTATTTAGGAATAAATCACGGTCCAGTCATTTTCAACAAATAAAGGGACTTATTTGCAGGAGTCTATGGTACTGCCTGCAGTAGGTGACATTGTACTGGAAGTTTCAGGTCGTGGAGGTGAGGATGCTTTACTGTGCGAAAAGAGACAAGATGTTTTTGTGAAGTCCTCCAGGCAGATGGGATTACCTGTGACAAAGCAGGACACCCCTCAGTTATGGTCCAGGACTAAAGTGGGTTCTCCCTCCCTGTGCACTGAGCAGTACCAAGTCACAGTGGCGTGAAGGCTAAAAGCAGCGTTTCAGTCTCAACGGCTGTGTTCTTGTCAATGGTTACAACAAACCCATAGTATTATAACTGTGTTTCAGTGTGGTTCAATTTTTACATCAATAATGGGTGTACCTTTTAGTGCAATTCTGATTGCATTGAGAAAAGCTTTATTTTTAAAGCATCCATTTCATCTTAGTTAAAGATTTTTTTTTTTTCTTGAACATGACTAATTGAGGCTCAAAATGCACAGATCATGTATTTCTGCCCATACAAGACAGGCTTCCATTTATCTGCCAGCACTCACCAAAACCTTACTCACCTCTTTCACAGGCTGCACTATGTATGTAAACAGGAACTATTTCATAGACCAAAATAACGTAAGCAGCGCAGTTCCCCAAGCCTCCTGTAGCTCCCAAGTAACTCCATGGAAATACACAGATTATTGGGCACACTGGTGGCCTGACTTTAACCTGATGTGAAAGACAAGCCATCATTTGGAAGTCTGGGAGCTGGAAGAATGATATGTTTTTTGTTGAATACACACATCAAACCTTCAAGCTGGCACCATCAGAGTCCCACTGAATTCCACGAACTGGGCTGATTTATAGCAGTCACTAAAGATCCAGTTCCCCCACATTCATCAATAAAGATAAAGATAAACCTGTGTTAATGAATTCAAAAGCACAATACTATCTCATTTGTCTTATGGATAAAACAGAGTTCTGCTCACACCTTGTACCTTACAGACACATCCCCAGGCAGAATTGCTAATGAAGCCCCCTTGTCTTTGGCCTGTGCTTATTTCACCTCATCAGGCATAAGCTTAAGCCCCAACATTTCCTGTAGTAGGGATACTGAAGATGAGCTCTTTTCTTTTTTTCCCCACAAACACTACAAGAATTTACTGGGTTTGAGATGTTTATTGTTCCATCAAATTTGATGGACCAACTTGCTGATGGCCTAAAAAAAGTGAATAGAATGGAGAAGCACAGACGGACACACAAGGACACGTGACTGCATAAATCTACTTTTCTTGGGAAACCAGGCTAAAGGAGAAAAGTAACATCTCCTTGTGGGGCAGATGGTTGCATAGATCAGTATATTGTAGTAGGTTTTGTAAGATACTTAAAACCAGCATGGCACAAAAAAGGTATGGAAAAAACATCAGGCAACAATAGGACAGACCCAGAGCAATCCTCATTTGGAAGTCGTAAACAGCGTAGGGAGGTAAATGGTCAGCTGAGATGAAAAATGTGGAAAACAAATCTGAGGGCAATAAACAAGATTCAAAGCAACTCCATCTCACCTAAAAAGGGACACCTTTTAATCATGTCTCCATTAATGCTTTCTTAGAAACTTCATCACTGATCAGCCAGGCAAACTCGCAACCTAGCAGCGTCTTGTTTTGATTGAATAATGTCTCCCAGCTCTATCTTTAGTCTTTAATTTATTTCTTTATTTTAGTTTTTATTAAAGAAAAGGTCTTACCTGGCCTGTTTTGTATTGTTCTCTCCCCTCTTTTTTTTTTTTTAAAGTCATTTCAAAGAATGAGCGTCAGATATCAAACCCAATATCCTTTTTCTCATTAGCACTTTTCCCGTGCAGACCTTCAAATGTGGTAATAATTAATGAGTCTATGTCAGAAAATGAATAAAAGATGGCTCAGATGCTTCACTGTTCAGGGCTGACCTTTAGCTGAGTCTACTGTATTAATATATTCTTGTGTTGTCAGACTCAAAGAGCTAACTGCCTTATGAATTATTTATCAACACAAAAAGTCTTAACCAGAAACAGTGTTAACATTAATTTCTAACCCTCTGTGTCACAGCAAAGCCTGCCTGCACTGCATAATTGAATTTTAGTTTTAGACAAGCAATCAAAGCACAAGTCGCTGTTGTTGTAAGTGTGGCTGCCTATGATAGCAAGAGGAACGGCTGCTCTTTTTGCACATCTGGTGCATTACAGGCAGTTCAGGTTTCTGTGAGCAATAAGCCCGACTGGAGACAAACGTGGAATGGGTTTGCAGCAGCGAGAAGCGCTGTGGTTCCCTCCTCCCCAGAGCGATTCTAGATGCTGAACTGCTTATTACCCTGGTATTGGTATTTCTAATTGGGGCTGGTGTGGAAATGTTTTATGCCTTCTCCACTTTCAACATACCAAGGGGTTGCCTGATACATCTGAATCACAGGGGATGAAGCTGGGAAGACTGTCCAAAGGCTCTGGTGCTTGGTTCTGCTCTTCCATTCATCTCTCACAGATGAGAGCCCATTGATCTCCCTGCATTGCCCTGCATGCTCCCCAAACCTGAGGTTCTGCAACTCCATTGTTTGCAGCTGCTGTAGAAGCAGGTTTCAGTTGCTGTCCCCCACCAATTTTGTGCAACTGTCCAATTGATTTACAAGTTAGGCTTCATTTGTATCACACTAACCCTATCAAGACCTATGATACGAGGGCTCAGCTAGGACTTAAGGGCTGTATTCACAATTGTTCTCTTCAGAAGAGTCTTGGGAAATTATGCTTGTGCTGGACCAAGAGCAGAGATGTAACAGACCTGTAGGAGTGAAATACCTCTATACCCTGGTGGAACACACCAGTCTCCTCACAGCTCCAGCAACATCAGCTCCAGCCTAGTACTATTTTATTTTTTTTCATACTCAGTGACTAAGGTTTGATCACCCCTGAAGAAACAGTTCAGAGATTACCAGCAGAACATAAGGGCCTCATAGAAATGAGACATGGCTTTAGGCTCTAAATCCTGGAGCAACTCAGCCAAACAGCAGCTTTGGCAGTTTTCTCCCGCCTTTCTCAGAGTCAGCAAGGGCAAGGAGAGAAGAATTACATCCCTTTGGTCCTTTCCCATCTAAGTGAAGAATGAAATGGGAACTTTTTAGATTTGCAAAGACACTCTTTCTTTTCCTGGGAGCTTAAACCTGGAGGTTGAATGAGAAGCAAGAGAGCCCAGCACAGAGAAAGGCTGCTGCTGCTCCAGAAGAACTCAGGTCTGAAGTGAGATAACGGAGGGGCACCAAGAGCTCAGACAAGTGGCCACACTGCTGAGGAGAGAAAGACAGGCACTCTGGGAAGAAGAAAATCTGCAGCTCATTCAGCTACTTCTAGGGAGAGTAACCCTATCTCCCCTCAAAAAAAAAAAAAGGGGGGGATGGGGGAAGAAAACCCCCAACCTATAATTCAGCTATCCATCACCTCAGTGGCCTGATAAAGGGAATGAGTTTGCCTACATTTGTAAAACCTGTTGTGGCCTCATGCTGAACCACTCTCCTCCCTGGCTCTGGCACACAAACTCCTGCTGGGGATGTTGGGATCCAGATCAAAACCTCTGAACTACAGGTACCTTAACTGTGAGGCAGGAAAGCTGTGTTTTGATAAAGCTACCAGCAGGATCTAGGTGCTTAATTCAAATTAATGGAAACTAGGTGCCTTAACCCCAGAGGGCTTTGGAAAATGTTAACAAAAAAAGATCTGAAGCATCTCCATAGTGAGGAATAAGTATTACCACCCATTACTTGCTGACTGACCTGGTAATCAAACATTCACTCTTCCTAGGAGCTGTGCGTATCACACCTTTGCTGGGAGAAAGCAGACGACTGCAAGTGTTTTAATCTGAGCTGAAAAGTGCTGAGCTTTGTGGGTGTTGGACTATGTGATTCTGGGTTTTCCATCCAAGACTGCCAGCCAAGTTTCAATGGAAAACAAGACACGACGTTTTTCAACACTCTGCTAACTCTTCTTAAGACTAATCTTTTATAGGCTCTGGGATGTTCAGCACAGATTTTTTTCTTTTCTTTTCTTTTTTTTTCTGTAGTTGTTTTTATTTTTACTCTGGAGCCTATGATGGAATAAATCAGTCTTTGCCAAACCAGATACTTTTCCTTGGCAGACATTTACATATTAAATCTAAAATTGTTTGCCATGACACAGTGAAAAGCAATTCTTGAAAGCCACTTCACATCCTTCCTGCAAGATCTCACTGGCACCTCCGTAAGTAACACCAACCTGTTTTTTTGGAGACCTGATAACCTGGCACATTCAGCTGTTCCTTGTACCATTAATGCTCAGAGCAAAATCGATGATAAAAGGTCTGGAAGACATGTGCTTCTGCAGTAAATCTGTGAGACAGCTCAGGTCTCCCTTCAATTTGGTATTTATTAGGTTTTTCCCCAAACACAGCAGAAGATGGTGACAACTAGTTCCCATCTGTACATGCCTGCTCCCGAGCTATGGAAAATGACACTATAGGCCAACTGGAAGCTGAATAGTTTATACATGAGCCAAACAAATGAGGTTTAAGGATGACTGATACGCTGGGCTTGACTCTTTGCCCCTGCGAAGGCTCGTGGAGGGTATATCCTACGCAATGCATCGCAGTGTTGGCAAACAGATAAAAATAGCTCCTTGCTTTACAGCTATTGCACCAGCACAGTGACCTGCTCCCCATCCCACTGCTCTCTGCATCCCAAACTGTCGGTTGTATAAAATATGTTACAATTGGGGATATTATTATGATTTTTTTTTTAATCTTCCACTTCAATATACCAGACTAAGCTAGTAAAAAAAATGAGACGGTCATGCTCTTTTAAAATAACAAAACACCCACCCTGGCAGTTATGACATAACCCGGCAGATTTTTCTTGTTACTTTGCTGTTTTAAGTGCCTCAGTCAATGTGAATCCAATTACCAAGGCCTTTGTTTTCTCTAACAAAGGGACTGTGTTTCGGGGCTCCATCTCATCTGGCTTTAATCATCTCTCATGAGGGGAGCTCACTAACAACCACTCTGGGATACCTTTTATGACAGATTTGGGAAGGCGCATGAAAGAAGGGGTGGTTTGAAGAAAGAGGAGATGAGGTAGATCCCCACCCCCTTTTTTTGTGTTGTTTTTTTTGACAAGTGCATAGGCTTTCCACAGAGCTCCAGTAAACCCAAGTATGACATACCCCCGGCCACGGATGGAAATGATATTCGAGTGGCTATTTTTTTGGATTGAACCATGGCTTATTTTAGAAGTCTCCAAAGTCCTCTGAAAGGAGAAGGGAAAAAAGCCCAGCTCTGGATCTTCCCTGGCCCATGTGGCTGAAAATTACCCATTTTACTACTAGGAACTCCTGTGCCAGTTGGCCAGCCTGGACAGACATGTTTTCTTTTCCCTTTTTGGCTTATTCCATAACAGATTTTTCCTCATAAAACTTACAACTGGTGCAGCTCTTCTCAAGTTTGAAAAGCAAAACTTTTGAAATCAGTAGGACCCAATTAATGCAGTCGAACACAACAGATCCTTCAAGTGCTACAAAGAAAGAGAATTTCCTCTGCTAGAAATGGTAATTTCATTCTCTCCTCCTCCATCGCAGGAGGCAATCATTATTGCTCAAGTCACGCTTTAAAAGTAATCATTTCAATACCAGACTAGTAAACAAAGTCTTATTCCACCCTGAAATGCTGTATTTAAAAGGGAAAACCCTTCCCCAAAGCATTCTTTCCCTGTTAATTGCAGTGTAAAAGACCATCAAACATACTGTTAGCATTATTTTCTCAATGTTGCATGTAAAATTTACGGTGCAATTTCCATTGTGTTCAATAACCAGCACAAAAACTAGCGCTAAGCCTAGAAAAGCTTGTTTTAATCATATATTAATCTCAGTTGTTTTGGTTTTATTCAGTTTATTAATTTTTCACAGGAACATGAGCAGGCTACAACAGTTCCCAAATACCTGATGGGAAAAAGTATTTGAGGTTTCTGGGTCAATTCTTTTCCACAGCATGTGACAAGGACAGGAATGGGCCAACTGTCCCCTCTCTTAACATTCTGGTAACTCCAGCAAACAGCCAACAGTCATATAAAGTCTTCTCTAGATTAGTCTATAATCTCAAAGTTTCCTGGCTGTTGCAGCAATTGGTCTGAGAGACCATCACCCCCTCATGTATGAGGGGGAAAAGAAAGGAAAAAGAACCCTCCAAACAGCTGCAATGACCAAAAAATCCCTTTCAAAAAAAAAAAAAAAAGAAAAAGCCCAAAGGAATTAATAAAATGAGAAAACCAATGAGAAGTACTGATCTCCAGACCCTGTTACCCAGTTTGGCTTTTGACTAGTTAAACTGGGCTTTTTAGGAAGGACTTCATCACCCCACAGTATTGACAGCATCACAGTCCTGGACAGGACCATCCAGTCCTCCTTCCTCTCCCCAGGATCAGCTACCACCTGCTCTTCTCTGGAAGAATAGTGATCTGCCCCAGCACCTCTCTGTCCTTAACCTTGGAAAGATTGTCACAGTGTCCTCGTGCAGTTGTGTGCTCTGGTTTGCCTCTGGGTTTGAGAGGTCGTTTCAGATGAATACAGCTGTTCCCAAAACACAGAGGGGAATCTTTGCTCTGGGACAGCCTGGTCACAATTCCTTCCTGGGTCCTGAAAGAATGCACAGACCTGTACCAGATGCAGCACAGCACTGACAAGCCCATACAAATCACAAGAGCTACTGTGTTAGGCTAATGTGGGCAATGACCCAGGCAACATGATTTACCAGTACAGTAACTACCATACATTTCATGTTGATTTACTAAGTCCTTACGCAAGTGCTGGAACTAAAACTTACATTGGATGTTGCAGAACTCAAATGAGAATTGTTTTGATCTACTCAGAGCAACCAGGCTGCAGCACAGGGGTATCCCCAGGCCTCCAGCTGGGCCATAGAAGGCACTCCACTCCAGACCCTATCCACTACCGATCCAAAATGCCCACCCAGCAGTGTGTAAACACATAGGACTACACAAAGGCAATCAAGTAAATCACAAACTAAGAAAAATTAGCATGCTCCTCCTGGAACAAAGGAAAATGTTTTCCTAGTTATGTGTTTTCCCACCTAGCTTTAAGCAATTGCTGAAATGGGATTGCTCCACCAGGCTTGCAGAAATCTAAGGGGATGAGAAACACTGGGCTTAAAACCATAACTGTGCAAAGTTCAAAACCAGCACTGCAGATTTCTGCAGCTGAGAAACATGCAGCTACTGTGAGCTGATGGATGCAGCTAAGGGTTAGTCATGATGCTTCAGTCAAGACTTCAGGAGAGCCTAATCTGCCTGCCATAGCCTGTAGTTATTATTTGCTATTACAAAACCTGATCTGCTGAGCTTCGATGGATTAGCTTGAATTTTAAACATTTTAGCTTCTCTTCTTTATAAATGCATTTGCAGGCTAAAGAACCCCAACACTGCTCCACTGGACAAAGCCTATCATGCAAAACCACTGGGATCCCAAGAATTTACCAGTTCCAGGCAACTCTTGAGGTTCTGACAACGTTCCTATGCATCTCATACTCCTTGTTCTGCCCCTACCCTCTGTACCTGCAGGTACCCGACATCAGCAGGGCAGCAGAACCATCCATGCACAAAGAAGTCATGTCTTGGTTTTGTGTGAGGTTTTTTTTTAATATACAGAAAGATCAATTCGGCTTTTCCATAAAGCACTAATCATTCTAACTCTTGCTATGAATAATTAAGAGCATTAATCGTATTTCAGGCAAATATTTCCATACAGTCTATTAATATATCCCAATCAGATCAGAAAGGGTCAAGACAAGTAATAACTGCGATTCTAGGCTCTGCTAAAAGCAGCCTTTTAAGACATACTGTGGTTCCAGATGTTTTGTGCAGCTATTTATTTAGCTTGTAAACAAGCCACCAAAAACATTCCACATAATGATGGGAGAACCGCAATTACATTGTTGAGGGGATTTACAAAGAGCTCAGCATACTTTTGTGATTTAGAGAAGAGAAATCTCTCATTCTTTCTGAGAGCTGATTTCCAGATTTATGTCTGCACTGTGAAGCACCCTGGGAATCATTAAAATGGTGACAAAGATTATTAAAAGGAATGAAGGAGGGGAGGGTGTAATAAGAGAAGCCTCCCTTCTCTCCCCCACAACAGATTACTTTCCTCCTTGTCAGGGATTTTATGGGGAGTTAAATGATCATCAGGTAGCACTGATACTCTTTTTAGGCCAATTTTTATACATATTTATTAACAGTAAATCGGTAGAATAACAACACTTCAGTTTAATGTGTGACAAGCACCATCCTCTCTGCCTTTCCAAACCCTACTCGAGCATGGGTACCACCAGTGTGACTGCACCACAACCTATTGCCCGTGTGGTACCTCTCAGCCTGCTAGTGCCAAAGCCTGGAGAAGTGTCACAACATTCACTACCCAGCCTGGGAGGGTCTCGCTCCCTTGCTGCCATGTGGTCATGTCCGTGATAGCTACCTCAGGACTGCCACAGCTGCTTCCTCCCACCCTGGCCGAGGCGAAGACGTGTGCTTCAGGGGAAGAGCAGAGTGCAGCCGCAATGGGGCCAGCCCCACTGTGAGCTTTCTGGATCTTAGCAACCCCCCAGCTGCTGGGACACAGCGTGAAATCAACCAGCGCAGTTCATTCAGCGTGTTCAACGGCCATCAGGTAGTCACGAATTTTAGATGATACTGATCTGAGCTGGTCAGTGAAAGTGGAAATCTCTGTATCCCATTAGCAGTTTCCCCGAGCTGGGGAGACCCCATGATCACCTTATCTCATTTTGTGATTTGTAATACAAGCTAATCACTCCAAGCCAAACTGGGTTCAGCCTTCATCTCCAGATGCTCTCTTTGGTCCTGCAAAGGGTCACTCCAGTTCAATGCTCACACCTTGTTCTACTTCTACAACATAAAAATTATAACCATATTTTTCTCAAAAAAAAAAAAAAAGACCAAAGAACCAAATCCCCATTTTTAGCACTTCATAGATTTGCTGCTTTCATTCAAATCCAGGCTCATAGCTGTGACTCCAACCACTAGCTCCAGGAAATTCTCCTGTTTACGCTCCAAGTCTCACACTTCGTGCAGCCACAGGGGCACAGCTCACCTTCACGCTGCTGCTGACACTGCCTGCCTCTGCCAGCAACTGGGGAACATCGCGTCCTCAAACCCTGCCCTGGGGTTTGGATCTGAAGGCAGCCACCTAAAAAGACCAAATGCTGCTTAATTCAGTCTACAAGGACACAAAGGTCCCTTTCTGAATTTAACTTTTTTTGGAACTATTTCAGCAAAAAGTCCTGGTTTTATAACTTCTGGGCAGCTGGCTCTAGCTGAAGATTAACACCGTAATCTTGAGGAGGGTGCAGAGCCCCAGGGCACTATCAGTCCCTGAGCTGCAGGTGACTTCATGCCATGGATGGAGATGGTTTGTGCTTGGCACCCTCTTGGAGCGTGCTCCCACATCCCGCTGCTCCCAAGCAAGCACTCGCTGTGCAGGTAAATCCTGAGCCTGCCTGCTGTAAATTAATGAAGAAGTGACATCCCCACCATAATTCCTAGGGAGAGAGTGATGAGAGGCCTTAAACGTGATTGCTTTCCATCTGTATATGTGCTTAAAGACTGTAAAATAAATTAATGGGGAAATCTAAAACATAATGATAAGGATTCCCCACTGAACAGGTGTTTTTTCCATCCATAAAATTATGAGTTGCCAGGAAAAGACATGGGCCCAGCTCAGTTTTATTTCAGTCTCAGCTCCTTCCATTAAAATAATAACAGGCTTTATGTTCCTGAAGCTGTAATTAAACAAGCACTTTGGAAGGAAGACCTACAGCTTGTTGTACTGGAAATAAAAGAGAAGCTACAGCAAACTGCTCAGATCGGCTATTCCCGCTTCTTCTTCTCCCTGCCTCCTGGCATGACTTTCTAGCCCAAGCTCTCATTTCACCCTAATGAGTTTATTGTTTTCTTGGGGTTTCTTCCCTGTTCTTTTTCTTTTTAATGGAAGATATGTAATCATTGAAATATATTTAAAATCCAGTCAGAAAACAGAAACTAGAAAGAAAGTACATCCTCCAAGAGCTGCACAGACAGCCTTTGCCTCCATCCCACGCAGGCATTTGCCACCAGTATCTAACAGGGACAACCCAAACAACTTGTGCATGGCATTGAGCATCCTTCCAGTCACTCAGAGTGTAAATGATGAATTCTGCTCTCAAACATGTAACATAATGTATGGTGTGAAAAAAGAGAAAACCCACGAGTGCTGTCGCTGCATATTTATGATATAAAATAAGCATTAGCATATGGGAGAGCTCTAAAGGGAAAACAGAGCACAGCTTCCTCCAAATTTAGAACAATTGAATCAGTTTTAGAATCTAGGACTTCCAAGAGGAACATGCATTTTTACTAAGTCAGAAGTCACTTAACCTGTCTATAACCCCTTCAAATAAAAGATCCATCTTCAGCATACATTATAGGAGAAGACTAACGTAAGCTGAAGACGCAGTTTAACTTGGGACTTTTAGTTTTAAGATACCATTTGAAAAAGCAATAAGGAGGATTTTCTGACTCCTCTGCTTATCCACTTTTCTAAGTGGTGAAATATAATTATGAAGCAACAGTATTACGCTTTGAGAGACCCAGGCTGTGTATGGAGTGATGGTAATTACCAATAAGCAGCTGCGGTGGGCCCTTCGCTTGCATGTAGAGAGCAGAATTTCACATTACAAATTAAGACACATTTATGACTGGTACTCGCTACTAATATGTGCAGCTGACCTACAAACATCTAGCTCAACGAGGATGCTAATTATGAAGCTTTATGTGATACAGCAATACAAAGCAATTTAACATTGTGGGAACGAAAAAGGCTCTAGCAGCAGTTCCTGAAATACTGGAAGCCCATGGCTGTGGAAGGGAAAAGTCACTCTGCAGGCAAGCACCAGGCTAGATCCCCAGGCAGGACTGATGTCCACCTCCATTTAAATCAAAGCCTTGGTCATGAATGTCCTGCTGCCCTTTTTCCTGATATCCCAGGAATTAAAATCAGAGACCTTTGCAACCAACAAGATTGGCTGTTGCAGTGTCAGCAAAGCCAAGGTTCTGCAGGCAGGGCTGGGAAGCAGCAGCCCTTTTGCAGACTCCAGCTGAGGAGATTCGTGCATATTCTCAGCTCTTACAACTCAAGTGATTTGAACTGTCTTCCCAAAAACTTCACCGTTTGTCCAAGTGCACCTTTTATTACACTGCCATTATGCACAAACTCTGCCACTTTAGTAACTAAAAAGAGCTCATGTCGCCTAACAAAGAATATTGCCCAGTAGGTAGTTAAGCAAATTAATGCTACTTCCTTGCAAAAGCAATCTGATTGAAGTTTCAGGTAATCATACTCAATATTAATCCTAAGAACAACATTAACAAAACTCAGGGAAAAAAAAAGCAGGCAAGAACAACTCTCTTGTACAGCACTTTACATAATTAAAAATGTCTACAATTTAAAACCCCAAATGTAATGCAAACTGAAACTCCAGTGATACAGAGCAATGGGTAGAAAAACCATCACAAGCAGTAAAACCATCACCAATCCAGGACTGGTCAAGCCCATATTCCCCACTACTACATGTAGCTTTTCTCCAGCAGCAGCAGTCACTGGTCAAAAGATGGAGAGAGAGTCCCCAAACGTTGTGCTACGCAAGGTCCAGCCCTGTGAGGCGTTTAAGGATGCCTCCAAGATCTCTCTTGACATTAACAGCATAGAGAATGGCCTGCTGGCATTAACTGGTGTAATGATTTCCAGTACATGGAGGCCCTGGCTATGAGGAGCCCTCAGTGAATGATAACTGGTGGCAGCATGAGCATGATTTTCCAGCCATTTGGTCCACAGAGGCTAATTTCTTTCTAGACACTGCCAAATAGACATTGAAGTCTTTTTTAATCCAAAATATACAATGCTTGGCCAGAGCAGGAAAGCCATGAAAGGCAAGAGCGGTACAGACATCAGTAAAACACTGATGAAATGAGCCTTAGCTACTTGTCACATCATCTTTGCTGTTTCAGCTACAAAGTGCCCTGAAAATTCCTTTAAGTTTGAAAAAAATTATCTTCTGGTGCTTCCTTAAAGACACACTTCATGAGGAATTTCCCCCCTCTTACTGTATCTTAATTGTTGCCCAAATTGTTTCCTAACAGATACCTACATGCAAATGTAATGTTTTGGTTTTATCTTTCAGCTCCAAGATTAGGCTTCAAATTAAAATGGAAGGGTTGTGTTCCAGGCTTCAAGAAGTGAGGTATAAATAAAGTCGAGTTAATTAGCAGTGTGCTGATAGGTGCCGGCACCACAAAGACAACGCTTCTACATTCTCTGCCTTAGCGTAAGTGCTCATCTACTGCAACAGTGTTATGCTTCCTACCAGTCTTTCAAAGTAAAGGTACTGATACGGGGCGTATTTAGGAGAGCAGCAAGTGGGTAGATGTAAATGGAGGTCCCACATGCCGATAAATGCTGGGTATCGCTGAAAATGTAACTTCAGGAGTAGGACTGTGAATTTATCAGAGGTCTGTGTGAGCTTTGCCCACAGTACACAATGTGGAAGTGCAGGGCAGCTTCTTGCCAGATGGGAGGAGAGGAGGAGATCTACTCAGACTTGGTAATTTAATGTTGTCTTTTTCAATAAAACTTAAAGATACTTGGAAGCTCAGGGTACATAAATGCTGGAATTTATAGCTGTCTTGCAGACAGCTGCATGATATACAGTTCAATGGGAAGGCCACCACAATTAGTCTGGCTTCCAGGATTATTTTATTAGAGGAAGAGGATGATAGGCACTGTTTAGAAAGTGGGAAGCAACAGAGAACAAAGTCTGTCTTTAGAATCGCTTTATGAGCATACGTGAGTGTAAGGTACACATACAGGCCACTCATTTGTGGAGGGAGGATCCCTTGGAGAACATGACTCCAGGATCCAGACAAGGGAGGGACTGCAATATAGCCCTTTCCAGATCCAGACAAGGGAGGAACTGCTGCAGTATTACCACTCTCTTCTCGGGCTGTCCATGGTATTGCAAAACCCCACTCACACTGCCTCACTCTTGGGAGAGTCGCACACAACACAGAACAGACACACATTTCTGGTGCCTGCAGAGGGAATACCACGTGCTGCAAGGTATTTAGGAACCTTCCTACCATGGCAAGAGCACAATGTACAAATAAAAGCATGTAGAACACATAAAATAATCAATTGCTAGAAAGTTGCCCTTATAAAGCTCCCAACAAGAATCAAAAAGCATTTTGCAAACACTGGCCATATTTGCATTTGCATAGGAGGTAACCAGGCCCCCATGGTATGTACACTGAGGTCACACCATGAAGATTTTACAACGTTTGCACCAGGGGAAACACAGAATTGTATGTGTAGATAAGGACTGCATACGCAGGACTGGCTGTTTGACTAGCTTGCTTGCCCAACTTTACTTTATTGACTTCATAATTCCATTGACTTCATATTCTGGTATGTATCTCACTATATACCTTTAAATGCACTGTAATGCAGTGCTACCTGCATCAGGCTTAGTACTTCAGTACAGATCCCACACCACTAAGAAGGGGAGGAAGAAGCTATCATGGCCAGGCAGAAGTGTGGTCGAAAGGCATTTGTTATGGAAAATAGGAATTTCAGCATGCAAAGCAGGTATTTTCCGTGTCACTTAACACTAAGCCACTTCCCTGTCCATGCTAATATAATTATTCTGTTTTCATGAAGAGCTGATCCCTCACAGATTGAGGCTGAGTTAAGAGAGCTTTGAACAATGTGCCACACGTTTTGCCTAGTGCTTGCCTGAAATACCTAATGCCTTCCCAGAACGTATAACCACCGAGCAAAAAAACACGTGCTATGTTGTATGAACCTCCACAGGATGAATTAAGCTGGGTTTGCTTTAGCTTTCTCATACTTTTTAAAAAAAAAGACCAGAGGTGCTTGAAGAACACAATCAGCTCAGCCCATTTACCTGTTCCCAAGCTGCACTCAGTGTGAAGTCTGACACTTCTGCTCCAGACCTAAAGACAGGCTTGTCTGTTTTCCAGTTTGTCCAATAAAAGATTGTCTGGGTACCTCACCTCTTCCATAACCTTTCCTGAGAAAGCTTTTTACTGAAATCTCAATGGTAGGTAAAGTGAGAAAGGATAAAGTTACAGCTGCTGACTTAGAGGAAATCATTGCACCATCATTTTCAGAAAAGGAAAAAAAAGGTCAGGATTAAGCTAGCAGGGCTCCAAGTGCAGGAGTTGGTGTGGTTAAACATTATCATCGAGGGACAATGACAGGTAGGATGGTTGGTGCTCTGAGTGGAGAAGTATCATGCTCCTGACCTCATCCTCAGCGGCACCAAGACCGTCCCTGTTGCACTGAACATCCCCCATTGGGGAAAGGGGCCAACAGGAGGGAATTCCAGGTTTCTTTTTTTCCCCTTATCTTTCATAATAGTGGGGCCACATGGATGGACAAATAATAAATAGTAAAATAGGATTAATCTTACCATCCCTCCTTTGAATCTAATTAACGTGATCAAACTTGTAACCCTGCTTTGTCTCATTACTTACAAAGCTAAGTAAGAAACCAGGATGCTCGAGACAAATTCCCAGCAGCAATGATTTTTGGGTTTTCCACAAAAGAAGCACCAGCAGAAATCTCACTCAGCTCATGTGAAACTTAGGGGAGGAGTAAATGAATTGCTCCTTTATCATGTCTTATTAAGAATGCTCAGTATATAATCCATTCTTCAAATTAGGCTCTGTTGAAACAGTCAGATAATCATATTAAAAAGGTGAATGGAAGAGGAGAGCAGCACAGTTAGTACCTGTCATTTCAGTAAAAGCAGATGTATGCACACATAATACATTTGTTTCTCAACCAGGACTCTAAAATAGTGTATTTATAATACCATGTACTCCAATAATGCACTGTAATGTTACTCAAATTGCTGTCACAAATGAGAACTATGGTTCTTAAATATTTAAGAAAATTTCAGCTACTGTATTGCAGTAGCATTTCTTCAAGCCTCCACTCCCAACCACCACAATGTGAGGGAGGCAGCAGGGCACTGGGGGAGAGAAAGGAGCTCAGAGAAGGTCACATGAATGCAATGGCATCACGGAGAAAGCACATCCAGCCATTTGCAAACAGTCATTTTAGAAGCTGGGATAAAATATCTTCACCTTTCATTGATATACAAGTCTCAAACAGTAAAGTACATCTACATAACATGTATTATGCAGCTTATTTTTAACACAGGGTTCTTCTAGCTGAATGCACAAACCACTTTGGCTCTGCTGTCATGATTTATTCTATCGCCCCAGAACCCCCAGTAAAAAGAGGCCTTTTATCCACAGTTTGACAAGCTATAGTCTCTATTTATTTCACACTACAGCACATCGCAAGGGTGTTGTGTTTTTCCTCTGTGTAGGAGACCCAGACTGAGCTTTGTGACTCTCCAGTCTATTCTGTCACTCTCTCATTTCGCTATTTCTCCACCTGAACACTTGCCATGGTCCCTACTAGCTGCTCTCTGATGCTTTGCACAGTGGCAGCAGGAAGGCCACCAAGTGACTCTCCCCTTCTCCTCTTTTCCCAACAGTTGCTGATGACCAAAGTCATGGTCTTTATCTAGTTGGCTAATAAGGAACTGTGTTACAGAGAGATGCAGGATCTTTTTAACAAGAATACACATGCAAACCTTACATATTGGCTAAAATCTGTACTTACTGTGTAACATCACAGCTCTTTGCTATGTAAGTGAAGATTTTATAATGTGATTTTTTTCACCTGTGTGCTCAAAACATCTGCTTTAGGAAGTGTACTTCCCAGAGCTTACAGGAATATTCTGATACCAAAAGGAAAACAACTGTCCCGTTATAAAAATTCAGGACTCCTCAGATTTTTAAATGTCTAACTTTGCATGTTCAAGGCTTTCCTTGTGTCTTTGCACCTTCCAAGTGCAGAGTTCCCTCTCCGACCCTGCGATTTTGAATGAGGCATCACTTTTTCTGTTTCAAGAACTTTCTTTAAATGATCACTGAATCATGAAATACCTTGTGTTTTGCCAGTTCTGGGTACTTCACTGTAGAGTTCCCACCAGATTTGCTTATCAAAGGTCATAAACCTTGTGCTGCTGCTAATAACAGCAGCAGCTCCATGCTACTGTTCTGCCAAATTTCCGTACGCAGCTGCTGGCTGCAGTTAAACTTCTGATCTCATTTAGGGTAGATAACAACATGATACCATTTCACCCGAAACAGCTGTGCAGCTGTGCAATTGCTGATGTTTCAGGGTAAATATATGCACATATCGATATTTTTAAGTCTCTTTCCCTTTTCCAAATTAAAAAACTCTTTAGTTTTGGCTCTGAACTGGGAGTCAGAGCCAAAGATTTTAGTTCCTATTCCAGTGCTGCTCCAACTCACTATTTTCTGAGCCAACAACCTGTGGTTGTGGTACTAAGGATAGAGATACAAAATATATGCATTATCACATAGATCTGACATGTGTCAGTGTACCTATGTGGACACACAAAGCTGGCAGGTTAGAAACAGAGAACTATTTAGAATATGTCCCTTTTGTCTAAATCATTGACAAACCTCCTTAAGAAGTAGCCAGTAAGGCAACTAAGCTAATCAGTCCACCGCTAGTATTAAGTCTAAAACAATCTCCAGCTGAAATGCGATTAATCCATGCATGACAGCTTAAAGGTCAAAGCTAGAATGCAGAGCTTCTTGACTGCAAAGAAAGAACGGACTTATTTTTATCTCTTCTTTAAAAATTACAGCAGCCATGAAGTGGCTCAAGGAGCAGAGTAATGAACGTCATAAACCTGCCTCATAAAAATGGCATTCATGCAGTAATACAGCAGGTCAGATGAGCAGGGAACATTTCATTAAAAATTCCCCTTCTTGCCTACCCAAGAGAGACTTAAAACTAATCATATAAAATGGCTGAGTGACACCATTAACGAGCATTAATATTTTAAAGCTTTAATAGTACAACAGAGCTAGGCTGTTATATCAAAATTATACAACCTTATTAGACAGCGCACTTGGCCGCATTGTACTTGAACTGTCAGTAGCCCTGATTGGAAATATTAAGGTGGCCAGGAACCGCTGCACAGACACGTTAGCTGTTGTCTGTCCGTAGTTTGAAGGCATGGTAGTTTCCTGACTATGCCAAATCTGGATAATTTCGTGAGAAACAAGCTGGTTTACCTTACCTATACCAAAGGAGGGAGATCTTTACTGCCATGAGTAGGAAAGCTGTTAATTTTAAAAGATCCTGATTGGAATTCAGATTCTTGCGATCCAGATTACAGTTTCCCACAACCATGTAGGTAAGAAGGTATCTTTTAGACTTCCCTTCAGCAGAAAAGTGACCAAACTGAACAAAATAGGGACACTAGCACATCTAAGTATCCTTAACTCTTAAGAGAAAAATTAATTGCTCTTCTGGGGACAACTAAGGATCTAGTTGACAAGCTCAACTAAAAGCTTCACTGGGGATCACCTGCAGTCACATGCAGTAATCCAGTGAGTCAAAACCACTCGCTTAACAATCAACAGTTTCCAACTTTGGCTCTTTTCTTTTTGGCAAAACCAAATCTTGACCATAATACCTGGACATGAAATGCAAGTGGAGGAGGAGATATAAAGACAAGGTTTAAAGCAACTGGTTTATTGTTTTCTTTGTGAGAAGCATAGATCCTATAAAACTCCCCAATTGTATGAAATTTTTGCTTTTTTCATTCTCTTCCATGACTTTGTACTTCTAAACACACACAAAACCAGTAGCAACCAGTACTGCTCCTCTTTTAAACTTTAATGATTTGTAGGACAGTAATTAACCGGCTCTGACAATAATGTAGCCTGTATATTTCAACTTTAGCAGGGATCCTAACTTCAGGAACATCTGAAAGCTCAGTGAAGTTATCATTTAAGAGAACCTCTTAATTACTCTGGCATTATAATGAATGTTTCTCATAGGCACCCAGCTGTTTTGTTTCCTCTTGCATAGAGGCAGAGAAAGGAATTGCTCAACAACTGCCTGAGTGATAAGACACTGGTATTCTTAAGATTGAAGAGATAATGTTGATGACTGTGAGCTATTTCCCTCTCCCTAAGTGCTATAATTTCAGCAAGCAATTTAAGAAGGGATTTCTCAGACAAGAGGGGAATGGAAAGAGTTGGCTCAGTGTTGGTTACTTAAGCAATATTTATATTGAACTGATGCTATGATTTTCAAGGAGAAAAAAGCAGTAATCCAGTACTTGACAGTTTTGTCTTTGTTAAATACTGCATGTAACTCATCAGCACCACGTTCTGCATTTCACAAATGAGGAAGTTGAAAGAAATATTAATATCCCACATCTATAAATGCTATTGAGCTCAGGTAAGCAGTTTTCTTTGTGTATGTAATGATAGATTATCAGCTCTTCAGTTTGTTGAAGGAATCTAATAGCCTATCTTATAGCACACACGTATCTAGTAGCATTCCTCCCAAAATGCACGAGTATCTGACATCACCACAATTCCTGGGGTCAAGTAATCAACTGGTACAAACCAAAGATGCTGCAATAGACCTACCCACAAAAGAAAAAGACAATAAACCCATGAAATCACCAGCAATAAAGACTGGTTAAAACAGTGGAGGGCTCGTGTTCAGTACCATATTCTCAGCATGCAACTACAGTAGCTTCACCAAATTCTGTTCCTTTGCTCATCTGGGACAAATAACTTGTCTGACCTATACACCTAATGCTGCAATAGGGCTGTCTTCTCTTTCCAAATCAGTCTTAGTTAAGACTAGCTGGTTGGGTCATATTTTGAGTTCAATACGCTAATTTGAAAACTTACAGTAATGATGTATCACTGTGACGTATGACCAGGCACTACATGACAGAGAAGAAGAGAATTCATCACTCTGTCTCTAAATGCTTTGACACTGCTTGAAGAGCATGGTCAGCAACAGCAACCTTCCTGAATTACAGTGATGTTACTCAACTGGAGAGAATCAAACAGCAAAAATAATTAGGGAACTGAAGTAATCTGCTCCTGACTTATGACAGAATGGATTGAACAAGAAGGCCTTGACAGCAAGAGCCACACAAGAATGCAACGCTGGAGTGAAGGCATTAAAACACTGTCATTAAAACAATGCTGAGAAAAACTAAAACTAACAGTATGTTGAATAAACACCTAAAAAGTGGATGTATAAGACTACTATTTTGGCCTGTCTATAACAGAAAAATAAGGAGATTCATTAAATAAAGGACAATTTAGAGTGACTGCAAGAGCTCAGAAACCTTCCCAGAGACACGCGGAACAGTGGCTGCTGCTTTGGGCAGGCCCTTCAGTAGGGTGCAACCAGGGGATGAACTTAGACAAACCATCTTTTCCATGATCATTTGAAATTCAAGTCTGACCTGCTTGTAAATAACTGTTTCCACAGCTAGAAAATAAAATATCATACAAACCTGAACTTTTCATTTACGACTGGTTTAGGATTCAGACTCCCCTGGGGTTCTGTACTTGGTTACACAAGCAAGATGCAAAAGCAAAGAGATACTGCTGCAAAGCAAGCTGACAGTAGCTCCACTCAAACGAAACATAATTGATAGGACTGCTTGGAAGCATACAAGCTGAGAAGTATCTCTGACAACTGAAACTGTGCTAGAAATATGTAGTAATTTGCCAGATAGAGTTTACAACCCGTAATCATTTCAGAAGTTCCTCTCTTTCAACAGTGTAGCTCGAGTGAAAATTAATATGAGACCTGCAGTGAGCAAACATCCATTATTAGTAGCACATAAGTGTAGGGTAATTGCCACAAAGCAGGTGCATGGTTGCTTTGAACTGCAAGAAAGGATGAAGGAGGTGGGGTAGGACACCCGAGTTCAGGAACCAGTGCAAAATGTTTGGCTTTAAAGATGACATTTCAGCCCTTGCCAGGCTTGCCCTGTGTCACCAATGGGTTTGGTAAGCAGCATCTCCTTGTGCTTCTCCTCCATACCTTAAGGTTTTCTACCCATAGCTGGTAAAGAAGAAATGGCAAGTGAGAGAGAGAGAGAGAGAGAGAGAGAGGGCAACACAGAAAAATGACAAACATAAAAATGCCAGGGCTTCCATCACATCTGCAGGCTTCAGGAATCACGACAACTTACAGACTGCTCTGGAGGGCAAAGCTACATGGTTTCTATTAGCCTCAGCAGACTGCTCATCACACAAATGCAAAGTAAATTCAAATCCTGCCACGGCACCACAGTCTCCCTTGTGCTTCAAAATATTTACAGAATTAATAGAGAAAAAGAAATCTTTCCCTCTCCCCCATTTTTATTGAAGTACCCATAAGGTTACCTGAGAAAACTGCACTTCAATCTGACGTACACCAGCAAAAGGACTAAAATAAAGGAGACAAAGTCGTCATACCACTCCTGCTTGTCAACCAGGCTCAGTTTGTCTCATTCCCAGCTTAAGCCTGCATTTCAAACCACACATTCTAAAAAGTCTCTGATCCCTCCACTTCCCAAATCCACCTTTGCTTTCTTCTTAAACAAAGTTATGAGAAAACACAAGGATGATTTTAGTGCTATAATTATTATGGATGGTACTGTTAAAAAAAAAATTAAATAAAGAAAAATAAATCAGCGCTGAACTGTTCACTTGCCCAAATAATTACTGCGGATGCAGAATCCCCTTTGTGGGATATATTCTTCTGTGTCAGTGAGGATGGGAGGCAGCAAGAGTGTATCAATCAAATCAGACAGAAAAAGCCTGTCTTTTTTTATTCAAAAAGGATTTTGCATTTCCAAGTGTGTCGCTCCAGTTTTGCGAAGCCAGTGATTGCAAGCTCCCATGTAACACTCCAGCTCTGTGCAAGGACATGCAAAGCCTTCCAGCCTTTTACACAATTTATTTCTTTATCTAATAAATCAAGTCAGGCCTTTTTGAGTAAAGCATCGCTCCTTGTGAAGGAGTGAAGAACCGCCTCATTTGACAGTGCAAGGAAGGGGAAAAAAACCTAATGGGGGAGCCAGCTTCATTTCAAGGTGACACTAAGCAGAGAAAGAGGAGAGGCTGCAGATTGGTATTCTGCGAGGCTCCACGCAGGCGTTGGACATGAGATTCCTCTGAATTGAGGGAGTCTCACTCCATTAATTCAAAAACCGATTGAGGTGGAGGGAAAGTAGAGCAATATGCATTATGTATTTGTTACAAAACTATTGTGTCAAAGCAATATTTAGTGGTAAATTATGGCACTATCAGGAGTAGGATGCCACATACATAAATCAATTTGTCTCCTCTGCTGGCAGGAGTGTGACAAAAAGATAAGAGCTCATCAGCGCCATTATTTCCCTGGGCTGGAGGAGGAGAAGGGAGGAGGGGGTGGGAAGAGCTGCCGGGAGAGCCAAACAAGCCATTGATTGTAAGCGACAAAAGGAGGAAGGCCTTTAACTTTGACGAGCAGAGTTAAGATGCTATCGCCAAATTAAAACAAAGAAACCAAACCCCTGCTAAGGAAAGGTTGTTCTGTACAAACAAACTTGTCTCTTCCCTACAGGAGAGGGAAGGGGAGGACAGAGACCGACTACTCACTCAGCCTCGTTTGTTTTTCTAAAGTCAGCTTGAAAAATTGATAAAGATTGGAACAATAATATTTTCTGTGGCAGAAAAGGGAGAAAAAGGAGTAAGGGTTTATTAGAATAAAAGGAAGTACAAATAGCGCCCTGCTAAATGGTAATTATGCCTTTATGGAAATGTCCTGTTAATTACTAGGTCATTTTTTGTTTTACAATTGAGTTGTCAATTTACAGTTAATTTAGGCCATGCCAGTCTAATAGCTATTTACAGATCGCACAATTGCCTATAAGGGAGGAGCATGTGGCCTCCGGGCAACAGATGCCATTTTGGGAGTGCTGGAGGTAAAGTATCACTGAACAAATGCAAGCTATCAACCGAAAGGCATCTCCGGCAGGGGGGTATGTGACAATAACAATAAACACAGCGAGTGGAATAAGGAAGAGGCTTCTTCACTTTGCTTAGTGCTCAGTTTATGGTAATAAGATAGAGCAGCATGGTAGAAGAGCTATTAAATAAAATCATAATTATGCCTCTCTTTAACAACAAGTGCTTGTTAGCTAACTAACTGCAACCCAAGTTGCAAACCCAAAATAAAAGCACTGAAAGCTACTGAAACACCACCACAACCAAGGATGTTTGATTTGCAGTGTATCTGTTTACCTGTTTGCCACAGAGATCTTTGCATAAGCTCGGCCCTGAGATGGTTGAAAGCGTCTCTATTTCTGGCACCTCCTTAGAGCAGGTGACTCACGCCAGGGCAACAGGCACAGTGTGGAATAGGGTAAAATGAAAATGTGAGACAGAGTTTCAGTGTGAGAGGTGACGAGGTGAAACCACCCAGAACAGGTGCCAGCCAGGACGCAATGAAATGCTTAGCCAAGTGAGCAATTTGCTTTGGTACCAGGGAGGCATCACTATGACCAAGGAGAAACAAGGAGTTCTTGGCAGTGGAATAAAGCGCCCAAAAAATATCTCCATAAATTCCTTTCCTCTCTGAAAATACAAAGATCTTTGAGGCATCCACAAGGGTTACACCTACAAGGCATTTCAAAATGTAAAATACAAACCCAGCTCCTGATGCTTTTCAACATGCCTGTTTGTTCTCAAATAGAGCTTAATGTATTTTAAACCATACACTGCTGCCCTAAGCCCATGTAATGACTGGCAATAAAAAAGCCCAAGATTACTGTCTAGTCATTAACTTCAAGGAAGCCCAAGTGTTGCTCCTGAAGTTCTCTTCCTCAGTGTCTTTGAGGACAGTGGAAATGTTCTCCTGCTCAGTTCCAGCCTTTAGGTTTTAGGAACTGAAGACAGGTGAAATCAGACAACTTCAAACATCTGTTTGAATATAAGTAAACTAATAGCACAAGGGATCTTATGCACCACATTTCACATGGAGACCTTTTCTTAAGACCTCCTGAAGTGCTGACAGGTATATTAAAATTTAAAGCCCTGGTTTTGTTTGGTAAAGTGAAGTAAGGGAGTCTGTTCTTAGTAACATGTTGAGACGACGACATGAAAGTCTTCACAAGCTATTCTACTTTCAGCTTAGTCCAAAGCATGATATCAACTTCCCATAATAACTACAAATGGAAGTAATGAAGGGCAAAGAGGAAAAAGACAAAATAACATACAACAAACAACTCAAGCAGATTAGCAGGCACTTTATGAAATTATCAGTTTGCAACAGTATAAACAATTTTAAGTCAATTTATAAAAAATATTCCCAGAAGGCAATCAAGTAAATCAGGTAATTATATCCTGTAAAGGGAGATAACATCAGGAAAATTAGAAACACTTCTGCACATAAATCAGAGGAAGGAAAGCCTTCACACTTCATTTACTCATTATCACATTTTATGTATTTCTTTGCAGAAGACAGGGAGCTGGCATGGTTAATGTTGGCTGCTGGGCGTCCCGATTATCATCTGTGCTTATGGAAATGGCTTGAGGTCAGCTTATACAACGTTGTCAATCAAGAAAACATGAAAATTTGACAAACAGATGATGGAGCAAAGTGACAGGACCTTATTCCATAGCAATAGGGTTCACACTGTGAATACTGATGTTGGGAGGTAGCCTGACAGTTCAAAGTTGAGCCTTGTTCATACAGGATCAAAGACACCCACAGCTTCAGAGGAGCTTGGGATTTCAGATTTGGGGTCAGGCTTCAACGAGCACATACAGTTGTTGCTGCAGTAACCTAGTGACCAGCAAGCACCCTCCAGTAAAAACAGAACTCACATGTCTAAAATAATGAGGAACCCCAGGGGTTTCTCTAGTTTCTTGTCTAGAAGCTCAGACTGTTTACTGTCATGGCTAAAGGCCCCTCCAAGTGCTGGCTTGGCCTAGCCATCCAAGAATGAACCACTGGCTGACTTTTTGATAAAACACTTCCAGCACAGCTCTATGTTTGGTGTATGTTTAGCATCCTATCTACATATCACAATTTTACCTGCCTTCGGATGGAAACGGTGAGCAATCTTCATAAGCAGATTGAAAGGTGGAGTCTAATTTCACTTCAACTTCTGTCAGCAACACCAGCGGTATGTCATTTTGCTCCCTCTATCTGCAGTCAATCACGGCATGTTTCAATGTCTTTTAGTAATTGTATCCATGGGGAATTATGGTTTCTCTTTTCACCAGAAAAAGAAGAACACGGATGTCACATACCTAAAGTGTAGCACTCCACTCAGCCAAGCTGTTAAGCATCTATTTGAAGTTAGGCACATGCGTAAATTTCATTAAAATTAACAGGACTTAAAGAAAGTGCCTGGAGCTAAGCATGTTTTAAGTGCTTTGTTGAACAAGAATGTACTTAAGCAAATGCTTAAATGCTTCCCTGAATTGGTGTCAAACTTATATTAAATCAGGGTCCTTACTGTTTTTATTCCAGCATGTCACAAGTCATGCAGAAGAGATGGTGTTTAACCAAATCTTCCATTTCTTCCTCAGGATACGTAAGAGCTGTCCTATTTCCTGCTGCCAGCAAAATATATAAAAAAATGCCGATGGGGAATCGGTAGTTGCCGAAGCATCTCTAAGATATTATGGTAGATAAGCCTTTTAGTAGTTAATATTCGTCCCCAGCCACATCCCTACTTTATAGATTATCATTTCTCTTTAATAAAGGAAAACCCTAAATCCCGCAGCTTCAGCTGGAGATGGATTTTCATTTATTTGGTTGCAAGAAACCAAATTAAGAAAATTACTTTCTAACTAATTTTATAGTGCTAGAGAACATCTGATGATATGCTGGGGAAAAGCTTCAAGCTTTCTGTATGAAGCCGTTAAGACATGAGTAATAATTGGAAATTTACTGTGAATAAATCTTGATGAAATTAAACTGCATTTAAGTATGTTCTATAAAAACCAGGTCAAACGGCAAATGACGAATGCCCTGTGCCACTCGGTGTGGGGAAAGGTATTGCATAAAACCACAGTAATTATTTCCTCCAAGTACTAAGCACAGGCAAAAGCTGGTTTATTTTTTTCCTTGTGTACGAGAAATCCAAGCATAAAATTACCAAATTTTTCTTTGTCATTCCTGACTCAGATTCATCCCTGGAATGAAACGGTGCAGTGTAACAGGAGACACAGCCTCCTTTAATACCACATTTGCTACCATTAGACAGTATTTTGCAATATTCTTCATCAAATCAGTCCAATTACTTTTGACACGGAGGAAGAATTATTTCACCTTTTTTTCCCCCAATCATTTTTAGAGGTTGGCCCAGATTCTTAACTGGTGTGAAATGAAGACTGTGTAGCCCGTTTATCCCAGCCCCTGACCTGGTCTACTGTACGAAAAACCAAACCTCACCACCACTCCCACATGGTTGTGCATTACAGTAGGGGTTTAAAATGATAACTATTTAAAGGAGAAGGTCCTGGTTGAATCCCATGGAGCTAAGATTTCACTAGCATTTGCAAAAGCACTATCATACAGAGAGACATCCTTCTCCTTAAAAGAACAAAAAAATAATAAAAGGACAAGAATATAATTCAATCGTGAGCTATCATCCTTCTAAAGACTTTGTCACAGTACATTAAAACAATAGAAAACCACAAATGTGATAATCAAATGTTTTTTAAGTTAATCATTTCAGCTTACAGGACAGATTTTTCACTGGTGAAAGCTAACATACTCACTTGAAATCAATGGAGCTATGACAATTTACTCCAGCTAAAGGTCTGGCCCATTGGTTTTTGAAATTCAAGCAGAATTGGAGGAAGAAAGCATAAATTTACAAGCAAAAAAGATTGAGAGAGTCAATGAACCACCCTGACCTTCACTTCCCAAGTCACAGATCAGAAAGCACAGCCCAGAATAATGCAATGGGGAAGAAAATCTGCTCTTTACCTGTATTTTCTTTACCTGTATTTTCTAACAGAGATGGAAGAAAAATGAGCAAACCAGGGCCAGGTTTGCTCTGTAGTCATGAGGTTGTGGGAAACATTAGGAGCTATATAGTTACACTGTCACGTTTCACTTCAGTATTAGTGATACTGGCGACTGATACAAAGTTCAAAGAGCTCATTTTAGGAAAGCTCAGAATCTCAATTTACAAAATCTGGTCACCATGTCATTTTAGCAAAGTAACAGCAGAGAAACACACTTCCCAGTCCTACCCTCGTTCCTAGCTCACCTATCTCTACCCTTCCACATTTCCCTTCCTCAAAAGTCTTTAGCATCTACAAAGAATTTATCTCAATGTCATCAAGTAGAGAAATTCAACTCATTTTATGGGTGGACAAATAAGCATAACCAATGAGGATTTATCAGCTTCAGGTCTTTGGGATCTCGACCAAAAAGTTACTTTGTTTCCAATTAAAAAAAAAATATTTTACTGAACAGGTGGAAACTGAACTCATGTATCAGGTACCCCAATTCAGCACCACAAGTTATGAAAGCTTCCTTCTAGAAAGCCACGGTTGGAGAGGTGGAAGCCAGGACATGGGAATGTCAGAAAATGAAAGAGTGGGTACAGGGAAGGAAAATCAACTACCAACATGAGAAGTACCTGCATTTTGATGGCAAAGGCACCTTCTTCACTAAGGGTGAACATGGACCGTGGGCAGAGAAGGGGCAGGCCAAGCACACAGCCAGAAACACCCCCAGCTTTGCTTTGCATGCAGCCGTAATGCCGACCCTGCTCGGGGCTGAGCCACGCAGAGAGGGAAGAAGGTTTGGAAAATTCCACAGACATAGCTCAGACTTCAGGATGAAACAAAAATATTGTAATTTAGCATGAAAGGCAAAGGTAGTTCCTGAGGAAAACATTGGGAAGAAGGAACTTCTCTTTTCTTGCAACCCGGAACAGAGGCATAATGTCCTTTTCTGAGATTGCACAGCAAATACCTGCTCGCAGGGTTGTATTCACCACTGCTAGTTTTTCCTTCACAATATGCTGCATTTACAACCATGCAGTTAAAAACAAAAGCCCTGCTGATCCAAACCCTTTCGAGTAGTGTTTGTTACGTTTCCTGCTGTTACTAGTTCTCCAGCAATACCTTGGTATAGAAGTTAGGCAAACATCATGGAAAGTGTTTCACAGTCCCCACAGAGAACCCTGCCCCTGCTCTCACACCAGCTCAGGTGCCCATCAAACTGCAGGACATTTCTGGTTTAATGTAGAGGAAAGGAAGGTAGGACTTGATGTTATTGATCAGCTCAACAGACCATCGAGACTACCAGATACATCAGCTGCTAATCCATACTTGCTGGTTCACAGGAAGGTAACTGCACGTGACGTATGTGCGATTTGTCTCTGATAATGCACTGAGAATAATTAGCTCACATTGTTTCCTTTTACCTACTTATCTTTGTATCTCTGTCTATATTTCCTTTTCTGAGACATCCTTTAGAGTATCCTATTTTTGATATTTATTTGCCATGAATACACCATTGGCAGGCATTGTTAACTTTAAGGCACCAAGAAGAAAGAGCTCTACGCTACCTAAATTATTCGTAGTGTTTCCTAGCTGAATGCAAGTGTTGAAAAACATCAAGCAGGAGAAAGAAGGATGAGTTACCTGAAAAGACTTTCGATGGAAAGGGTTCAGGGTAGGCTGGTTTAATAACATCTGCTCCCGAGGAGACTGCAGCTCTTTTAGGAAAAGGTGGAAAGCCGCAGCCAAGCCTGTGAATTGCACATTATACCCTCCTGCACAGAGACAGCTTTGTGGAGACAGAACATCCTGTCAGCATGGCTATTTGACAGCCCCAGGTAGCAGATGCTAACAAGGAAGAGCTTTATTTATTTATTTTAAAAGAAACTCATTTTTATGATTACTCCAAACCAAAGTGAGGTTTCTGGGATTGAGTTTGAGAACTATTATCTGGTTCTGCACAAATGCAGGGACTCTTCCTGGAAGGTCACAGCTCAGCAGAACAGGGAACCAATTATACACCTGCTCCCACAGCTTGGACTCAGGCTGCACAGAAGTACGATGCCAGTTTCTCCTTGTAAGGATTGGGTATAAATCTGAGCTGGGAACAGAAATCACCATCCCTTTAGACAAATAGTGCTGCAGCTCCCTGGACTGAACTGTTCAACTCTCCCTTTCTTTAGCAGCAAGGATGAGCCTCGCAGCATCCCCTGGGGACGGTGTCACTGCAGCCCCAGGAGAGGAAAGACGCACACTGGAACACACAGCTCTCGCTGCACCAACGAGAAAATGGCTCCTGCTTCAGGCTGAAATGTGTCTCGGTGGCACGAAACAGCACCACTCGCTGCCTTTTGCCCAATTATTCATCAGCACCTACCACCAACCGAGCTGGTCAAAGGCTGCCTCTGACTGTTTGTTGTCTTCCAAGAAGTCAGCAGCAGGATGCCGTTTTTACACTCCAGGTTAGGTTTCCTCTCCCATCTGGCCTCTGCTATGTCTTCAGAGAGAAGATTTCATTTACAGGCTGTTTGCCATGAAGGAAGGAAACTGTCTGCTACTTCTGTTCTCTGCAGGGATGATGATACAGCATGCTTGCTCTGCTAACTATCTGCTACTGCTTTGTAGCTCACAAGAAAAATGTGTACTGACTGCCACTGACTGTTAATAATACTCACAAGAAAGACATCAATTATTTTTTCAATGAATATGCTGCTCTTGAGCCCTCACTTGGATGAAAATTTGTACTTTCAGAAGGAGCACAACAGGATGGGCAAGGGGGATGGAGACAGGTATCTCCATCACTTGTAATTTAGCTTCGCACAAAAGAGATTATTTCCTTCTGTCTTCTCCATCCATAAAGCCCACGGGACTCCACCATGTTCAAGACAACAGCAAATGCTGTTGCTCTTTCTTCTTGATGCCCGGGACTTATTTCCTCTTAAAAATACATTTCATCAAGATACTGCAACTCAGTACCTAGCACAGGAGGAAGGGGAGAAAAGCAGATCCTAAAAGGTTCTATGCAAGTGGCATAGTCCTGTCACAGATCTCCTCCTGAGGAATTTAAATGACTTCCCTATGGATATCAGATAAATATGATTTTCTCCTGTCCTTTCTGGTTCGAAATGCATGAAAATCACTACAAGAGGTACGTCACAGCCTCCCAAGTTGGCGTTTGTGTAACACACAGCCAAGGCCATGCACTGCCCATGTTGGGCCCTGGGTGGAATTGCTGGGAGAGACAGGGCACACTGGGATAACGTGGGAACAAATGTGGTGGAACAAGACCCAGTGCTATTGGGCTGGAGTGGGCACTGAAGTCACCTGTGTCATCTGTGCCCAGATGACATGGCACAAAGGATCAGATTCTCCCCTTGGCTACAGAGCTCTGTATCTGAGAGCCACACAGCCAAATTCACACAGGCGTCCTGCTCGCAATTAAGACAAAGGTATTTCAATGATGAAAGTTGCAAGAACAGAACATAGAATATGAATCATTTTCTCAACAATCTGAGCCAAAAAACAAGTCCTAACATTTACGGTTTGAATTCAATTTTGAGCTTGTGGATTTTCTTAGCCCTCTCTCAGGCTCGCAAACCCTCAAATAGTCCTGTTATTCTCAGCTCAGTTCAGGTGCCTGCAATAAGCCACAGGCACCCCCCTCCTTCCACTTCCACTGTCTCCTTTTAATCATACCAAATTCCTTTGGCATTTGTCTCGGGGTAGTACATAACTCCGCAGGAATTCCATTGTCATGTAGCATTAATTTAATGTCCGCTTATTATAAAGTGTTATGGAGAAATAATACACTATTCGTGGCTGAAAAGATTACATTAGAAACCTGACTGTATAATGAAGATGCCGTTTTGAAAGGTGCTGCCTATTGTTCAGCATCTCCCACTCCGCAGAGGAAAGTGCTGCTTGTTTTGACAAGCGACTGAAATTTCCGTTTACTGCTTTAACAGCAATGTTTTAACTGTCATTCTGCAAGGATAGAAACGTTCTGTAGTTCAAAACACACTTTTCAAGGATTGATTTGGACATACTTACTTGCCTGTTTATATATATTTTTAAATGTCAAATTAGCTTGGAAGTCTAATTTTCTTGTCCTGGTTGATAAAGGATTTCAGGGCACAGGACCCAGCAGCTCTTCAGACCAGACCTGTTATACGACTAACGGGCAATTTGCAGCGCTCAGTTTTATTTTACTTCAAAAGATAAACCCCATCTACTGAGGACCAGAGCTCCCACCATCACTTTTTAAAAAATATTTTCATCTACTTAGCCGGGAGAGATAACTGTGAGGGCACACAGCTGTACTGCAGGGTGATTATCGAGTGATACGGTGCTGCAGCTAAACGGAGATGCTCATTTCGGAAATAGCACATGCAGCTCAGAGAGGGTCCCTGCACCACCGAGGGAGAAGGGCAGCCTGCCTGGGACCACCAGCCTGTAATCCTGTACCCTTCCGCCTGCAAGTGCTCAGCTCTGTTAGCAGGAGAGCCCTTCTGCCACCACCTCACCCACAGCCACATGGGACACAGCCCTGAGAGCTTCAGCTCTTCAGGGCAGAAACAAAGCTGCCACTCAGTGTACATCCACCTTGAATGGCTTTAGGAACCACTCTGGACCACATCTCAACTGGATTTGGTGCGGACAAGAGGTTATTTGGTTACTGGATGACATTTACTTCAATGTCCCACCTGTGCCACATCTACATTGGCACAAGAAAAACACTTTTACAATGGGAAGCTCCTATATAAAAAAGATGCTAATGGCTTGGGCAGCCAGTTTGAAAAATGACAGGGTGGCCAGTGGCTGTAGTTAAGCAGTATCAAACAGGACAACACAGTGCTCGGCATTTGATACAACTGTGATCCTTACACATTGCCACAATAAACATAATTACTAAAATCCACAGGAACTTAAAAATTACCAAACCCACAGGCAGTGTCTAAATAAATCCGAGTGAAGAAGCACTCAAGTTGCTGGAACAACAATAACAATGCTCCTTCACACCATATTTTCTTGTTTTCATTTGCAATATTGCCAACGATGCACATTTCACAATAGGCAAGAGGTTATGATCCTGCTAGTTAGATGATTTTAATTTTCCAGGCCAACAGAACCGAGACACCAGCTTTTTGTATGAAGATGCCTGAGTTTGAAAGCTAAGAGGGTTTTGCTACAGCAAAGATCTTTCACTGACTGACATTTCAGGATGCCATGGGATGATGAACATCAACAATCACACCACAGATCCCCACATTGCTTCCAACATCCCCTTTTGTGCCTATCAACACTTTGCTTTATGGAACAGAAAGGAAAAAATACCAACAGAAGTTACAGATTGTAACTTCAATCTGCATTTAATCTTCCAGGTCAGCTCAGGGGTGGGAAGACCGTGGGCATCACCCAGCAGAACACAACAGAGCTCAGGTGACCAAGTATCTGTCTACCCACAGCAGGGATGCTTGGCTTTGGTGGTACTTCATCCACTTTGCTTCCAAAAAAGTAGGAATAATTTTTCTCCTGTTCCAAAGATCATTGTTTCACACATAATATTACGGTGTTTTAACTTAATGAAGTCAATGGTGTGAATAATTAAAATTAACCCATAAAAGAGAAATCAAAAAACACTTTCCTCCCAAGTTTGAAGCAGTTATAGGATATTAATTAAAAAGTAACTAGAGGAAAAAAACCCACACCTTACATCATGCTCAGATAAAACTGAAAACGAAGGGCTGAAGCATAACTAAGTGGATCCAGGCAAGACAATGCAATTGGCAGGTAGCCCTTTCCCGTTTCTCCAGAACAGTTTTTGGACAATACAAGGAAGCGTTAGAAATGAAGTGTCTGCAACTTCCCTGACACCGTGACAGCGACAAAGAGCATATGTCTGTTTAGCTTCAATGAAAGCTCTGTAAATACTGACGGTAAATAGACAGTTGTCTGAACAATTAAATCAAGGGAAATCATTACCGAACCCGCTGCCAAAGTCTATGCAGAGACACAGACGTGACGCTCTCACAGAACTCCTCTCCCATGCATTTTGCCAGGTGGACACAATTTCCCTACACTGCAGCCATGGTGGAGAGCAAGGAGGAGCCCAAAGACCCGATGGACCTACCAACAGCATGGTGACATGCCAGGCCTGGAGTCTGTCTTTGCACACTGCCAAGGCATCTCCTTGTGTTGGTCCACCAGCTCTCCTCTAAATTAAGTGCTTGACCATGGAGAAAAATTCTTGCCCAGATCTCTGTCAGCATCGCTGCCAGGTCTGATACTGGCACGGCTGTCCCTGCACCAGCTACACCCCAAGGGCACGCTCAGCCTGGGCACAGACCCACACTGGGAAGGTAGGGGCATCCAGGCAAGCTTCCCGGCTCACACAGCACCAGGACTCGGGAGCAGCGGATCGACTGGCGGCTTCAGATGCTCACTGACAACTTACATCGGCGTATGGCAACAATCCACCAGCACAAAACTGATACTGCGAGTTATCAAGACTGTCTGAAGATGAGTGGCAGCAAGGAGAGCTCACAGAAGGGATGAGGTAAGGGAAAGTTCGACAATGAGAGAGAAAACACAAGATGGGGAAACAGAAAAAGAAAACAAGAACCTATTCCAATCTGTTATTTCCTCTGTTACGGCTGATACCTCTTCCCTCTAAAAATGCAGCAGGCTGTCAGAGGCTTAAGACTCATAACTTATTTGGTCTGATGAAACGGAGGGAGATACTGTATAAGTCACCAGCCACAAGGGTATGCATACGAGCTTCTGAGCGTACGGATCCAACACGCTGCTTCCCAGCTCAATCCCAGCTACAAGAAATAGTCTCAGTGATATACAAGGACCTGTATTTTATATAAAGACAGTAACTTGAATCCTCCAAGATAACAGAATTTCAGTTATCACGTATAATAAAAATTAGCAAGGTGCTCCATTGCTGAAGGAAACATTTATTTTGTGTTTATTACTTTATTTCAGTGTCATGCTATCTTGATGGCATGGGACAAGATGTCAATTTGAGAATGAGCACCAAGGCCTTACATTTTTACTGTGTTCACTCAAAGCTGATAATTTCTACATCCAACAAAAATGCTGCTCATGGTAATATTATTTCCTTTTAATATGCCAAGAGCTGCTGCACAAGAGCTGTTATTTACTGAAAGCAGGTCACAAAGGTGTTGCACTTCAAAACACAAGAACATTCTCTGCAAATGAAAACATAAACCATAAGGTTTTTAACAGGGGAATTTCAAAATCTAATGCATGCCTCATCTGGCAGCTGTGGTTTCACCCTACCATGGCACAGAGGTCTCATTACTGCATTTAAAGGGAGATTTGGAGAAGATTGAAATTGGCTTGCAACCATTTCCATGACCAATGTCCAGCTATCCCACACTCCAAACGTGGGTGTCTCACTACCTGCAGCACATCACATCACTTTTCAGAGAGGGAGAGGAAAAATGAATGGTTCAACTATCACATGAAGGTGAACCTCAGACCTACTTTCTTGATATCAGCATAAAGTCTCAAACCTTCTGTTAGACATACATGCAACATTTTTTCCATGAAGTGAAAATTTACAGTGTCTGAAACAATAGATGAGATACAGTTGTTAGGCATCAACTGATAACATCTATGGCTAATGATCCCTACAGCATTTAAATATGAGCCAGCACAAAGATCACAGAAAAGAAATCACAAGACTACTGCTTAGAACCTCCACCCCCAAGCAACACACACTTTGCTGGGAGTAATGTGGCTGTTGTTTTAAATGGGTGAGGTAGTTTTACCCAATTTTAAAGACCCACATATAAGCTTTTAGGAGTCCTTCCCCACTTGGCTTTTGCTACCACCAACTGAACCAGACAGGAGCAGAAGAGAACTGGAAAAGCAGCAGAGCCAAAGGGAGAGAGGCTGGCCAGCAGCCATGGAGATGAGGGGTTCCTGGTTCACCTTAGCATTTTCTTCTGTTGCCGTAGGACTACACACATTACGCATGCCTTTTGCACCACCAGTTGTACCTTGGCAACACAGAACTCACACTCTTTTTAAAGGTCAGTCTTTAATCATGCAGCTGTACAGCCTTTAACTGTAATAGTGCACAGAAGGTCCACAGTGCTCTCCAATGCAAGTAAATAGCAGCCAAAACTAAATATTTCAGAGCTCCAGATAAATTATCTTCTTCCATACTCACTGGGCTATAATCCAGCAAAGTCTATTTCAACTTGAATTTAATGCAAGACTCTACACCGGCTTTTTCAGCACGTCTGTAACACACACAGGTACTTGCCAGAGAAGGCTGCTCGTATGCACTCCCTATATGATAATAATTTCCATGGCTTCTAGTATAGATCACTCCATAAATGTATTTTTCAGTGCCACGAGGCAAGATTCTGATCCCAGCCATGCTGGTGTAAATCTATTATAATTTCATAATCTAGCCTTTAGCATTTTTAATTTCTAAGAATGCCACTGGGGTATATTTACTTTCTATTTTCTACGGCCTGTTGGGTGAGAATTATAGTCATGTTGTCCAAAGCACACTCTAATCTTATATGCATCCATTAGTGGCTTAAGAAAAATAATCAGACTGTCCAATCAGCCTAACAGATAATGCACAAGCCATCATTTACATGTTATCCCTTTCTGCAATATTGTGATTTCCACTTGGCCCCAGGGTAATACACTATCGGTATTAGCAATTTTCCTTGTAAATTAATCAGAACCACCTAGCAAATAATTATAAACTTCTCTTCCAAATCTATTATCTTCAAGTTTAAATGTGGGCAGATGGTAGGCCTTAGGGCATGTTTTATTCCAGGTATGGAATTAATTGATGATTTCTCACATTATAAACAGAGAACTTCAAATTATTGTTGAACCTCTAATTTTTTTCCTCTCATCCTATTAATGTTCATGCTAGGTAAATGTCTGGCAGCAACAAAATGTGCATTTTAAATACTGGCCAATTTCAATTCAGGTATGAGAATCACAAGCTCCCTCCTCACTAGCACACCAATATTCAAAGCTTCTCTGTAACATTCATCCTCTGATGGGTAAGAATTAATTTACTCCTCAGGCTGCCTGCCCTTGAGTAGAGTTGGACACTTTTCTAAATAGGACTATGACATGCACAGTAGTTTCAGAATATAAATAGTCCAAGTATAAAGCATTTGGGTTTGAAAATCAATTTTTCCTTCAAATTGATACCCTAGAGCTGAGAACTGATTACTCATTAATTAATTAAGCTTTCAATGAGCACAGGATCTTTGGAAGCCCAGACAAGGGGGAAGGGAGCTCCTGGAATACCTGGTCCAACACCTACATGGAATATCTAAGCCTTCATGGTCTAGGAAGCCTTTAATAAGCCAACAAACTCAGATACCATCACCCTTAAAACCAGTATGTATAGACAGGTTCATGCAAAAGGCTTCCCCTGCCTGTTCAACGGGTTCTGAATCTCAGGCTTAAGACATCCAGGGACCCGGGAAGTCTCCGTTCAATTTGAACACCCACCTACTATGGAGTTACACAAGTACCAAGGTTTGCCTTGAAGGCAGCAGGGTTGTACTGCATCAGTTAAAGCCATCAGATCAACTAAAACAATTTTGTAATTAAGAATCTATTTCACGCTCAATACCTTTTCCTCTGAACAGCGTGGTACTTGCTACTCTTCACTCCTCACAAAGCAGGGGTATACCAAGAATAAAGCCACTGTCTATTGCTTTGACTTTCATCATCAGTCCTATTGTCAGTGTAGAGCAATCTCCAGTATCTTAAATAAAATAAATATGAGCTGATCACTGGCAGCCAGGGTCCAGTATGGACACGGTGATACGTTATTTTAAAACATTATTTTTCATCTTACTCTATAGAGAGATGGAATTCCTTCTGTAAGAAATAAATAAATACCTCTTTATAAATCACAGCCATACAACAAAGCACTAGGAGTTTAATTCATTGCTTCCTTCCTTTATTATTTTTCTTTATGACTTCCTCATTTGGAACTTCTCTTATTCCATCACTCACACAAGTAAAAACAAGCTTATGCAATCATACATCACTTTTTCCTCTCTTTCCTGGAAGGAGGGGGAAGAAACCGGCTCAAAACAATTGAAACCATCAGAGAGATTTTCCCAGTTGTGAGAAGTGACAAATGTATTGCCAGCACAGCGTCCCTCTGGCTATCATCTCCCTAAGACTGTCTATCAGCATTGCACGTGGAAATTCTAAATTCATAGGATTCAAGCAAAACCCTAGGAAAACAGCTATTAAAGAGCATTTGTTCTTAGACTTTCTCAAGAACTGTGTAGGTATTAGTATAAAGCCTGGGTAACAGAGATGGCATACACAGAAAGCTTTGTTCTTGCTTTTCACTTGAGGAATGCCTATTCTTTGTCAACAATTCCCAATCAGCAAAATGAAATCAGAACAACTAACTGGGTAAAAGACAAAAAGACAAACAGCTTTTAATAATGTATAAAGTTGATCACAGTGCATTCCCAAGACTGAGCTCCAACACCAGTACCTAGCAAACAAACCATTATGATTGCATTAATAGAAAATGCCTGAATGCACAAGGAACATAATTAATTTTAAACAAGTAACTTCACTGGTCAAGGTTCTCAGGAGCAACAAATCACCTTGAGCATCCAACCCTTCCCCCCACCCTAGTCTACAACTTGAGATGCTTGAAGGGAAGCCTTGCTTTCAGAATATGAACCTTATCTTGAACTATCTAGAGTTGTAGGTGGAAGGGAGGGGGTGTTTGGCATTCACAATCATTACTGGGAGCCAAAATGACAAGCCATCTTGGAAAACAGCAGGCACTGAGTCCAGTGGGAAGGGTACTGCAGAAGCACACGTCGTGCTGCACAAAGCAAGAGCCCGAAGTTGCACAGACAAATCTGCCATTACAGTGAGTGTGATGATGGATTCTGTGCTGGGAAATGTGATTGCAAATAATTACTTACCAAGCTGAGTATGCATCCTAAGGGGCTGGAGGAGAAATGTATAAAGAGCTGGAAATTTGAGAAGTAGGCAAGCAAGAAGATCGGGGTTTCCACAGAAAAAATTCAACTTCCTCGAACAGGAAAAAATTAATTTTGTTTATCCAACTAAAGAAGCTCCCATTCTCTCTCTCAGCCTCTTCACCAGTCAGAATAGTTTAGGTAATGCTTGGAAAGACAGATATGGTACAACCAGAAATCAGGAACCATATTCTCTCAGCAACACATTAAGCTCTTTGAAGACAAACAGAAATAGTTACTAGTAATTTTTTAAATAAAAAAGGATGGTTGCAACTTAATTCCATAATTATAGGGTTAATTATGTGCATGATAAAAATAAGTTTTATGTTTTACTGTGCACACCCAATCCCCATAATCTGGTCATAAATAAAAGGGCTGGTGATAAGGAAAGCTGCAGGCAGGAGAGCAACTCACCATCTTTAATGGGCAGTTATATGACATGCTGCTAGTACATTGGCAGTAAATCAGCAGAAACATCTTTTATAGAGTTCTAGTTTTTATGATGTCATTAACTTTCCTCCTTATACTTAAGGGATAATGAAATAAAGTCATGAGGAGGGATCAAAGGATGAGCCCGAACTGTGTAGTTTGAAACAGCCACAGGGGAATCAATTTTGCCCACACTTTCCTGCAGACATTTTGATGGCAGAGAGGAGTGAAGAGCGGAGGAGGCAAGACAGACCACAAAACTTTTGGCAAGCCCTAAATAGCACACATATTAATGAGCTGTTTTATGAGAAGAGTTCTTTAAGCAATATTCCTGTGGCTTCAAAACACTGCAATTTAGCAATAATTTAAACACACAAGGTGGTGGGATCAACACTACATTCCAAGAAATTGCAAGACAGGCTGCAACGTTAGCACAGCCGTATTGGAAAGATTCCAGGTACAGCAACGTTGTCTCATGCCCTCGTGTAATTAGAAACACTGAGCCAGCGATCAATAGGGTAATGCACGGTGTACAATAACCAGTGGACACCATTAAACGAAGGCAGTGACACTGGAAAGTTACGACAGTTATGAACCGTTTAGGTCAAGTCAAGCATCAATCTAACATAAATGGAAGAAAATGTTGCCAACAGATCTGTATCTCATTTAAAAAAATTAAAGCAAACGTCCCCCTGCCTAGCAGCAATCACTGATTAGAATTCTTCACACAGTGTACCCATCAGACAAGCCTTGAAAAGAACTTTTGAATGACACCTGCAACAGGTCTGTGAGTAACAGATTATGTCAACACGTACTAACTGCCATTTATAACTCCCAGCCTAGTTTGCATAGAAACCCAGGAAACTCTTATATCATCTGTGTTCCGCAAAAAGAACATTTCTTCCATCCCAAGGAATGGCACTCTATTAAGTCACAAGAATAACCTTTTTTTCCAGTATTACGGAGCTTTTGTCTTCCATACTAGTTAGACTTAACAGGAAGTGCCATTTGCTCAACACCTCATGACTGTTTACAGTTGCAGGACCTCAGATGAGGTGCAAAACCCTGTGAAGAGCCTGCATGGCCTGCAATGAACAACTGGAGGATACCTTTAAATAGCAAGGCATGACAGCTTCCTGAGTTCAGGTGAGCGTTTACTCCATTTGCTCACCTGAGTGATTTGTTCAGATTCAGAGGAATCATTTCCAAGATCTACATCTGCTAGATTTGACCCAAACAAGACCCCATGCTAAGTCCAGGTTAAAGCTACTGCTATCAATTTACTGAGGACAAATAACATTTTAAAAATGCTATTACTGCTGAAGAATTGAGAGCCTCAATTCCATAAAATGACATAATCTAAAACTTGGTAGGGGGAACAACACCTTGGCTTTCTGATCATTCCTTACTGTTCATTCTTCTCTCATCTACCCATTAAAGAGGAAATTTTGTGCCTTCCCACTGAAGGAAGATACCCAGTGTTGGCTGTTTCTTAACACACAAATTATATGCAACCTGGGTTGTCTCCTCCTTGCAGCCCAATGTTTTCTTTCATTTGTTTTGCATAACTCTGTTTAGCAGGTTTTGCCATGAAAATGAAGATGGAGAAGTTAATTAGCCCATCTTAGGGATTTGCACGAGCACGTGGAAAGCTCTAGGTCAGCGCATCTGTCTGCAAACACGGTGGTCAATTAGCATGAAGAACATTTATCAACAAGTGCTGTTACATTTTCCACGAGCAACCTTTCAGTGAAATACCAGCCATACTGTATAGCAAGGATTAGGCGTGTTAAGATTCCGGAGGCTGCTCTGCCCAAGTATCACAGGGCTCACAGCAAAGTACCGACTCCACTCATCTTCCCATTCAAATTGAAACTGTCTTTTGTCTGATATATGCATGCAGCGGTGCGATGGAAGAGTAACCCATCCTGTCTGCCATGGAATAATAATGGCTCTGTCAATGTGCCTGTCGATCTCCTGCCTGAGGATCTTTCACGTGCTCCCCCATCCTCCTTGCAACTGCAGCTACATTCAAAGTTCAACCCTGCAAGGCAGTAGTGGAGATGGAGAGAAGCTCTACTGGTGTTGTTAAAAGAATAGAGGGGAGGGAACAGACGAGCTAATTGCGTGCACCGCAACTCTTCCTAAAAATAAGAAACTGAGTTATCACAGTGTGTCTTGTAGGGCTTTATGCATTCAAACTTCTCTAAATGAGGGACTACACCATGCATTGCGCATCGCTACACAGATGATTGTATACCATTACCTAAAATTGAACTGAGTCTGTTCAACCTACCCTGCACTCCAATTTGTCACAGAAAGAGTTTTCCTGGCCCATTCACATAATGAATGTGGATATGAAGTTAATGCCAAGGAAGATAAGCACCCCCAGGGTTATTTAAGCTTACCCTTCTCTGTCATTCCCTGCATTATTTCTTAGGCAGCATTATATAGGAGTTTAAAAAAAAGCAGAAGGGGAAACAGGGCAGTGGCACATCATCCACAACTGATGCCAGCGTTTACCGTGACCTTGTTGGCTGAAAAATATTTTACTGTAACCTACTTCAAAATCCATCAGGATCAATCTCTGAGATTTTCAAAGAAGATACTGAAGGACATATTGCACAAGTATAGGCTAATGTCTCTCCTGTTTCTACAGAATGCTTCTCAAAATCTTCATTTATATCATATTCATCCAGTGAAGTATCAAATACGAGGTTCCACAAAGCAACAAGTCATATTTTAGAAGCTTGGGGCTTTGTGAGGGTACATCTAGATAAAGTCCTGTCCAACAAAAAGGCTCAGCTCCCATTAGTAACAGTCAGAGGACAATTTAACTATTTTTAATTGTCCCTTTTAGCTTAAACATAGGCATTCGAGCAGTAGGAAGGTAGAGTAAACCAGCTTCTGTGTCACAACTCCAGCAGATTCAGAGAGGAAGTGCTGTTCAGTCAACCTTTTCAGCTGCTGAAGCCAATGTTCACATCCAATGAAGAAACATTGCCTACGCTGCAAAAATTTGCAAGATTCTTCGTCACCTAAACAGCAGCAGTGCACGTGTGCTGGATCAAGCCTGTTCTTGGAAGACACCAGCAGGATAGAGGTGTCTTGAAATGCAAGGCTTGTAAGCTGGGAGGTTAAAAGCAGCATTAGAGAATTAGGTGTCCAATTCCCACTGAGACCTAGTGGTAATTAGTATCTACAATAATACAAAGGCCCATGCAATTAGTATGCAAAGATGCTTGTGCAGAAGTCTGGCTGACTGAGATTTAATTTTTAGGGTTTCCACAGAGATTTTGTTTGTGACCCAGCACTTGATTTTACCTTCAATACTCCACTATATCCTACCTACCCTACCCCTTACAGCACAAGCCGGGGAGACAAGGCTTATCTACAGAGCGTTTCCCTGCTATCAAGCCTGTGATGCCCCTCAATTTAAATTGCAATGGTTTCTTTTTGAAGGATTGCTAAGTGGCAAGAACAAAACCTATGACTGTCAGGCTCTAAGCATCACAATTTCTTATGGCTTTACAGCAGAACATTAAGATAGGATGAAGAATTAGCTGTGTCAAGGAGAAAATTTGCTACTGTCAAATTTGTTTAGTTATTCAGAGTTACAAATATGATTTGCTGCTACCAAAAAATCAACTAGGCTGTATTAAAAGTGTAATTTGATACCCTGCTATAAATCTCTTTAATAAAGGTGTGGTGGAAAAGATGTTATCCATACATAAAGATTAATCTCTATTTAAATATATATAAATTCAGGGAGCTGAATGTTGCCGAAGCTGAGAGGGGCTTCTTCTAAAGTGCGAAGTTGCTTTGTTAGTCCTGGTAAATGCTAATTCTTTTTTGCTGCCCGTTTCGTTGTACTTTACATTTAACCACACAGTTTTATTTATTATTCTCACTCTGAACTTTCACGGCATCCCTTTCATCAGTTAAATTCCCCCTTTCGAAACAAACATCTATTTGAACAAAAACAGTCTTAAAAAAGAAAAAGGAAAAAAAAAAAAAGAATCAAAGCATTTTTAGTGAAATGAAGTTTTCTGGACTGAATTACCCAGCCTACACCATAGCATGCTCAGCCACTGGAAATTATTTAGAAACAACCGAAGGATAGGGCCAAAGGCCCGAGGCCTTTATCTGGGCCAGATGATTGATGTGCTGTGGGCCCCGCTGTGGTTAACAGTGATTTTTATCTGTTGCTAGCAGCAACAGTCAGGGGCGCAGCGTGAGGCCAGCAGCAGGCCGCAGCGCTGCAGCAGGCCCGCACACGGGGACAGACAAATAGTCTTTTCAGCCGGACAGGTCTCGTGGGGGGCTTTGACATAAAGGGCCCTTTGGAAAGGCTGGAATTGTCAGCCCTTTGATGGCCGCATGCTGGGCCATTAGCTTCTGTTACTAATTTGCGGTGCATGTGAGAGGGCAGATCCACGGGAACACCTGCGAGCGGCTCGGGTGCATTGTGGGATGGGTTTTGTAGGGAGAGCCGAGGAATAAAGGACGAGGCATAACCCTTCCATCTAAAGGGCAGATGACACAGGCTATTATCGTTTCCAGCCATCAAAAGGACGGCTCTGAAGTAACATCAAGCCGTCTGACTCAAACCTGGGAAAGCAAAGAAACTCGGGAAATTCAGAGTTAATAAGGGACCATCTGTAACGCAACGTGCAGGGCTCTCGCAGGAACATTTTGGGGAGAGGTAACCTTACACACTGGGGACACCTGAGAGGAATAGGTGGGATTCAGTGATAAGCCATCACCTGTACTTGTCCTGACTTTGAAATTCCCCGTACGCTTGAGTCCCTGTGTGTAAAATATAAAAATATAACAGGGGAAAATAATATTGAAGATGAAGATGTGCAGAGCAGAGGCCAGGCCTGGACAGAAGTGGAAGAAATGCCATGTTTAACTGTTGGGGTAACTTCTTAAACGCATGGATTCCTGCGCTCCAAGCAATGTGACATTTTTCCACCAGCAGATCCCATAGACCATTAAAACCTTCTGTCAGCTGGGCCTGTCAATGCACCCGAAGGTCTCCCTGCCCCACTCACGAGTTAACCAAGGCACTGCAAACAGCATGCCCAAGATCGCAGAGCAAGATTGTAGGAGTGCTGGGAATACAACACAGACCTTCTGTCTCCTCCTCCTGGCTTTGAACACAAAACCATGTTTCCTTTCTTGGTTAACATTCAGGATGCTGAAATTACAAGCATTCAAGGCTGCAACTTTCAATATTAATATAAAAGCAACTTTTGTATTACATTTGTGCAGGCAACCAGAAAAGTACATATTGTAAAATAATCCTCAAGTCAGACTACTGTAGGCCACTTCAGCACCTAATGAACACGTTACCTTAACTGAGTTTCACTGGGAAGCAATTTTTCCAACCAAATTATGAAGTCTACTAGAGTAACAGGATCATTTACAGCCCTCATGGCACTATGGTGTCACAAAAATACTGCTCCAACAGATTTAAATAGGCATCAGAGACCACCACAATAGCCAAATGAATCCAACCCCAACTCCAGTCAGAAGGAAAGGCCACTGGGACTGAAACACTGAGTTTGCACTGATGCTGAAAGTACATTTTATCAAACAAAACTTGCTTTGCACCATCATAATTCATGCTACAGCAGTGCTTAGAGGCAGGAACCAGGAACTGGGCCCCACTGCATCAAGCCACTGGTTTTCAGCTCAGGAACCTCATACCTCTGGCTTTATAAGTACTTCTTAATTAAGCTGTAAAAAGGTAGCTAAGAAAAGCAAGCCTGTGGTCAAGATGGTCTTAAATTCAAAACAGAGAGCTCTACAACTTTAGCGGCCTTCCTCTTAAGGTGTTTGCAAATTGGGAGAGGCTGAAAAACAGCAAGACTAAGTGAGGTATAAAAGAAACCTACAGTTATAAAGAAGGTTTGGGTAAAAAGGCAACAAACTTTGACCAAACTGAAACCCCCAAAAAATATTAAAAGCACATTGCTACAAGTCTGAAATCAGAAAATGCCTACAGCAAGGCTCTAAGTTGTTCTGGATCTGGCCCCTCACAATGGAACTTGAATTACACATCGTTCCTACCTGTGCCTCCAGCTTTGCAGCAATTGTACATGTTTAAATCTCTCACAACCCCAATTCAGGATATCTTGATCAAGCCATTGTAAGCTTATTTTCAATGACATGTTTGCCTTAGGTTTCACAACAACTGATGAGAATTCATTTCTTTTAAAGCAAATTCTGACAAAATCAATCAACTTGAGAAGGTACTGGTGAGAGAAAACATCACGCTTAGTAAAGCCACAAGCCACAGCCATGCTGTGGTCCTGCTTAGTCAGTCAAGACCCACTCCCTCTATGTACTGGGCTTTCTTCGGATTTCTGCAACTTCCTCTTGCTGTCATTGACAGACATGAAAAAAATCCTACTGTTCTCCCACTCATTGTCCAAGACCAGTGAGGTAAAGAGCTACCTGAACAGAACACGCACAAGGATGTTTGTCCAAGGCAAATACAGATCCGAGATAAGGTTTAGATGAGATCAGGTAGAAAACATCCGTAACATGAAATAGAAACTAGTCCTATTGAGGATTTTTGTTCCACAATCCATTCCTCAAGTAAAACATAGCAAACCCCCCTCTAAATCCTTCCTCTTTGCCCCCAAAAAACGTCTGGATAAAATCAGTAGGTGCCAAACGCGTTGTTCAGACACTGAACTATTTGCACACCCATAGATTATGATCTGTCCCACTGGCTCTGCACCCACGAGCTGGCAAGCAGCCCCCACAGCAGCTTTGTTTCTGCACATTTCAACATTACTCAACCCCTTCATGCAATCATCTTCTACTCACTTTCCCTGGCTGTTCAGTAGAGCAATGAAGAAAACTGATGTGAAACTGCAAACAGCCCTTCTAATTTTTCTTTCTCTTTGAGAACCTGCTCTCCCCTTTGATCCTCCCAGCACACCGGTTTTGATTGCTGACCCAACCACCTGAACAGAAACTTCGAAGTGTGAGTTGGCGATGCACAGTGTGTCATAGAACTTCGGGCCAACAGGATGGGTACTGTGTGGACACTTGAGTTAAAAACACACCAAACCCCTTCTTCCTAAACACCAGATTAATCTCAAGTTCATTTGCATTGCTCTTCATGCATGTTTGAACATGTACACTTCATTTAAACTGCACTGCCTGAGACAACTTCCAGTCTTTCTCATCCAGTGCTGCAGCAGTTCTAGAAGCTTTTGTGGAACTAATTTCCTTTATATTTGCAGAACTGTGCAAATATCAGCATTCTGTTCCAAAAGGCAACTACGACATCAATCCTGCCAACCCACAGCTCAGTAGCCATCATTCAACTGAGAAACTCAACAGAAACACCTTCCAAAATCCCTGAGTTTGCTAGCCATTCCTCCCTTCCCTCAAGATGCTCTAAAACCTACAGAGTTTATGGATGAAGTAGGGCCTGACACGCTGTCCACAATACTTACGAAGACCATCAGCAATGCAGAGGCTAATTGTCACCTTGTGTTAACATCCTTCAGTTAAAATGATCAACTTTACATCAATCGTTGGGCATTAGACAAATAAAATCGCTGAAATAAGACACTACTGAAGAATCCATTTCTTTTTGTTTAGATAATAAATGCTCTGCCTTTTATTTCCCACATAAATGCCTATTTTTTTAATTTATGTATCAAGAGCCCATTATACTGCAGCAATAACACAGATGCACATTTGTCTTCTCTAGTGTCTACTAAGGATTCCTATGTGGTGGCCATCATCCTCAAGACCACGCCCAGTTCCCCAGGCCTTCTGCCCTCCTGCTTAGGTTGTAAGGCTATATTGCAGTGTCAGATGAAGGAAACAACATAGAGAAGTTGAAGAGATACATTGAGGAGAAGGAAACAAAGGGCTTTCTTCTAGGGGACTACTGTAATTTCCTTGAAATGTTAACCAGTTCTTACCCTACCTGCTCACACAGCACCAGATACAGTGTTTGTGGAAGCAGCCCCTTAAATTCCCTCCCTTCCAATGCTCTAAAATAGGCTCCATAAATAGGGTTCATATAGTGAAGCTGATTCTGGCATGCTTGAAAAACTTACAGTTGTTGAGAAAAATATTTTAAGAATTATGTACTGTGAGAAATATCATTGTTTGTTTGTTCTGAAATGAAAATATGCAAATAAGGACACAATATGTTTTAAAAAATAAAAGACGTCTTAAATAGCTGCCCAAAAATAACACAGCCAAGTTTGAGAAAAAGATGTAGATATGAAAGTCATAATTATCTAGCAGTAGGACTAACCCAAAGAGATTGGTTGGGAACAGAAAAAGAAAACAAGGGAGGTGATAAACACACGAGACAGCAGCATTTGGTTTCAAAGCAGGCCAGGTGGCTTCCTTGGCACTCTGGCAGCAGAGAATATTTCAGACTCTCAGCACATTCTGAAGGCAGAGAAGCTGCTGCCCCAGCCTTCTGGATTGTCACAGGTTCAGAGATCATGCTTGCTATCCAGTAAAAGCAGCTGTACTTTCCCCACTAACAGCTCGATTTAGATGCAGTCGTGGAGATCTTCATGCTGCCATGCTGCTTTGCAAATCCGGGCAGTAACTACTGCAGGCTGCAGGTTAACCTAAATCAGGTATCTGATACTTCATTTCTTCTACTCCTCGCCCAATTTGCAGGAGGGTGAGACTCTTCCAAGCTAGGACATTGCTCTGGTTGGACTGAGCAGTGACTAGGACTTTGAGAGGCCAGGGCAGAAGGGAGATGCCGTTGGCATGTGGCTCTGCAGCTTTACAGTAGCATGTTCTGTTCTGACTGGAGCTGATGCTTCCTAGTCCTGTGCTACATTGCTTTACCTTTTGAGTTTCAGCTTATGCTCCACACAACCACAGCCCTTGGAGCATACTCTGTGCAGACTTTCCTAGACCTGTAGACAACTTTTGATGTGGTCAGTCCCTGTTACTAAGCAGTAGTACAAATAGGAAAAGTCATTGACCTGATATTGTCCAAGACAATGGGCTGGGAAGAAGTGGTGGAAAGAGAGGGAAGAAAAAATAAAAATAAACATTGTGCAGTTTGTGGCTAGTATTTTAAGAATTACATCTTCTCTTCCAGTACCTTCCGTGCTCTTCATCCCACATCCTTCAACCAGGCACACTAGCCACAGGAATGATCTTCCCAAAGTCTGACATTCTAGGAAGGGCAGCAGTTTAGCCACCTCCTCAACGTTCTGCCCAACAATTAGTAGGAGATTCATCGCTACACATCAAAGATGTGTTCTTGCCTTAGATTTCACGGGAGCTTTTAAAAGGGATGCATGAAATAAATTTCTTGGGAAAAAAAGCATAACAACAACAAAACCTGCAAAAAAATACAATACAAGAAACCAACCATACACACAAGCTTCCAGACATATAATTACAAAATATATGCGTATGACAGACATCAACAAGCCTACAGGAAGATTCCTGCTTCAGTATTCAATGCAGCCTCAATAAATATTTCAAGGTTTCAAATGGATGCTTTGCAATAGCACAGTTTCCATTTGCACAAGTGCCAGAAGGAAGAATTCAACACGGGCTTAAAGCAAAACCAGAGTATTTTCCTGTAAAACTTTAATTGAGAAACTGACACTATATAATCTGTACATCATTGCCTCCGAGCTGTTGTTAAAAATTAAAGCTGTATCAAAAGAACTGCTTTGTTAAATTAACACGTTATGCATACCAGACATAATCTGCACCAGGAAAGGAAATAGCTTTGAGTCAAAAATGCACTGATTGTTATGGTTGTCATTGACAGAGGCTGAGCCAAGCAACATAAGCAGACAAAAGCATCTTACATGCCTGCTGTAAAGACACATGCCCTTACAAACACAGAGGCTTTATTTCCAAGCCTGAACAAAGCCAACGGATGAGCAGGATTTCATTATGACTGTTATCACAGCTACAAGTGACACATCAGATTGTGCAACTTCAGTATGTGAAGTGTTTAAAGTTTTGACACTGTGCAGGTACAGGGTGAGGCTGTGCTGCCAGAGCCATGCCACTGAGCCCACCTCTGCTTTTACTCCTGCAAGCCATGGCTGGGACAGGACAGGAGAAGCTGAGGGGCCTGGTTTGAGGAGACGGATGGTCAGACAGGGACACGGGACAAGAAGCACCGAGCTCCTTATACTCTAGGCACAAGACACAAAAGACTTTCTTTTCAGAACTGCTTTACTTAGTTTAGCAAATGCTCAGTAAAGCACTCTCCATCTGTACATCCCAATGTACAAAGGAGATGACTACCACTATACCATTTTAAGGATAAAGAAACTCAGTCGCTGAGGCTCAGAGCAACTTGCCCACTGTCTCTTTGGAAGTATTAATTTAAAACCTCATTTGATCAAGGTCTCTCTCTGAAGCTTGTCTATTCTAATCCTGAGGTTTGCTCAGCAAACATATGGCAGAACCAGACCAAGAACCCTAAGTGATCCCAAGCATATGACCACCACCTCTGTTTTAACTTTTGCAAGCCCACATCACAGCCACAGTAATTTTGGCTTCAGATTAGTCCAGGCTCATCAAACAGGCGATGGTTTAAACAGTGCCTCATCACTCTGCATTCCCAGACTCCTGACAATGTGAGAGCCTCAAAGAGGCTGAATTTTCTGAAAGCACGGAGCATGATTCCTTGAGAAAGACTGTTTCCTCTCATATGTTTCGAGTTGCTCACCTCTGAATTTGAAGTGCCAGAGAAATTTTGGAAGATCTGAGCTATAATACCTCCTCAGTAAGATTTTACAGCTTTGCACATGACGGTCTATCTTCGTTCCGTGCACTGAGAGTCTAAGGCACCGCTGTGGTCTGCAGTGGTGAAGACGGGTTAACAGTTTTCAGGCTTTTAAGATAAGCAAAATTTCCCTTGACGTTGTAAACTCTTCAGGTGGTTAGAGACAACAGTTTCTTCTTTTTTGATGTCTTCTCAGAAAAGAGCTCACATAATTTTATCAGTCTCTTGGGTGACCATCAGATAACCAAGCTATTCCTGTCTGAACCACTCAATACATCTCCACCTTCCTGTCACTGGCAATCCACAAGACAACCAGAGGACTCGAGCTAACCACACAGCTCACAGCTTAACTGATTAAGTAGGTGGGAACTGATGCCAGCTCAGCTCAAAGTGTCTTTCTCTGCTAACCAGAAGCTGGCCGCAAGCTGTGGAGGGGAATGACCACAGATAACACACTGATACCAAAACCGTTTGGTGAAGTTGCAGCTTCCTGTTTAAGTAATCTCACAATCTCTTCGAAATGAATCTTCAGCAGGAAACTGGCTGCAGTTAAATAGGCTGTCTAGGTCGTCATGTGGTGTGTATTACTGACTCTTGTTTTCAGGAGACCATTTATTACTCTCTCCTGCTCTCTTCCCCAGCTCTCTAGAAACAACCAAATTAGGGCTTGAGAGAGCAACAAGTCTTTAGGGGTAGGGAAAGATGCTTAGAAGAAGCATCTGTGATCCCCCCTCCACTTATTACAACTCAATGTCTGCCAGTTACACAGCGCTTAGTGGCCTGAGGCATCTTCACTGCAATATCCTAATCATTATGCTTCAGGCTTCTTTTCTCTTAAACCAGCGAGCGACTCTGCCTAGATGCTATTAAGCAGCTTTGGAAGAGCAACATGAACACAGTGGGGAAAATGTGTTCTGTGAACTGGAAGAGGGGGTTTGATCTAACTTTGATCACAAGCATTACAGTTGTGCTTCTGTCAACACTTGCTTGCATTTCGCTATGAGGAATGCTTACAGATAAAAGCATTTTAAATGAGTGATTTTGAGAACAAATTTTGACTCATTAAGTTTAACTTCTCAGCTGTTCGTGCTGCTGCTGCACAAAGTCTGAAGGTTCTCATCCTCACCTAATGAAGTCAGTAAGAAGTTTCCTCCACTGAAACCACTTGGTGTCCTTAACTAGATCGCAGAAAGAAGGGCACATGGCTTTAGTCACTCAATAGGATTTCACTTTTGGAGGTCTAATAGTTGTCACAATGATCTGATGATATATGGAAATCAGTTTACCAAGAATAATCTTGAAGAAAACTAACACTAAACCCTACTCTGCAACTGAAAATAGGGTCCTGCTTTGAGCTGATTTCATGGGCAGCATGAGCTATCTCAGTATCTAGTTTGACCATGTCCAGAAAACCTGAAAATCACATGCAACAGCTTCTGAATCAAAAAACTTCTTTTTGCTTACAGAGAGCAAAGTATTGGTCTAAAAACTGAACTGAGATTTGCCAACACCTAGCACCTACACAGTCCAAAAATGTTTCTCATGAAAGCCAATGTCATGAGGCTTTCTGGAGAACACATGTGGTGGACTAATCAGACTAGTAAATTCCTCAGGATACTACAGATTCAGGCTCTAAGTGTTCAGGCACACAAAATCTTATCCATCATATAGCACAGAGATGAAATGCAGATAGTAAAGCTATGACTCAGGCTACGTTCCTGTAGAAACCACCGCAGACGTGCCCGCAATGATGTAACTGTATGCCAACTTTCCATCATTCTGGTTGCAAGACTGAATATTCACAACCAGTAGCACAGTAATGCATCTGGAAAGAATCTATATATAAAGCAGTTAATTCCATTCAAATCTAGATGTGATACCATTTGAGTGTGTAACTCAGCAGCATCATGTAAGGACTACTAGTGCTTGCTGGATTTTTTTATTATTTTGAGACATGTACTAATGCCATAATCAAAAGCAATTTTGAGCTCAAAACTGACCTCAAGGTTACAAGACTGTGGTACACCGTTATCTTTCATTGGAAGTACATTGTACAGCCAAGACGTTAGCACACACACACCCCGGATGGACCACAGGGCTAATTACGAAGTAGCTTTGGTGGCTGTATCTGTTCCAAGAGCAGGTTAGTAAACCAAACTTTTTTTAAAAAAAAGTAATGAAATCGAAGGTGCTAGAGAAGCAGATGATGCCTACAAAAAGAAAGCAGAGCTCAGAGTGATGAACAGTTGTTTTATCCAACCTCAAAGCCTTTGAGTTCCTGACCTGTGATGAGCTGAAAAAATGAGAGAACAGCTACAATCACTTGAAGCCTAAGCTGAAACAGTGAGTATTCTGAAATGGAAGTTAAAAATTCCTCAGTCTCATAAATAAATGGGTTTTAAAACCAGACTTAAAATGACCAACTTTTGGGTATGTCAGTACCTGAATTGGAGAATTATAGTGCTGCCTCCTGAAAGCCATTTACTATAAACAAAGGAAAAAAAGTGCAAAGTACCAGTTGCCAAGGGGTACTGCAAAGATCTCCTAGACCAGTGTGATTTGTACCTCACACACAAGCTATCCGCTACAGATTCATTTATGCCCTTCCCTGCATTCCCTGGCTTTCTACAACTGCACTTGGTCCTTCTGCATCATGTAAGCAGGAGTCTCTTAGAGTTTCATTTATTTATTTGCTCCAAAAAGGACAAAGGACACCCTTCTAGAATGTTACCATCAAGTCATGGTGACTGGGGCTGGAGTCAACCACAGGAACTGTGATGCTGAAACGCTAAGGCGGTGGGAAGTGAAAACACTGACCCTGTGTAGGAACAAGGCTGACAAGGGGTTTCACCTGAACGCTCCTCTTCCAGCAAAGCAAGCACTGCAAAGATATTCAGTCTCCTCAGCAACAGTTTTACTCTTGCAGCAGGGGGGTATAAGCATTCCCAGAAAGGCAGTCCAGACGCCGTGGGCTGCTCCCTGAACCACCTCTTTACAGAAGGAAGTGAGGGGCCGCGCCTGCACTTGCACCCCTTGGGAAGGGGGCAGTACTGCCTTTCCGCTGCAGACACAACTACCTACCCCAGTATATTCACATTTTAGCAGCCAGGCTGATACATGAAGCAAGAGAGAGAAACCTCAGCCTACAGATTTCCCTCCCATTTGCAGTTTTTGCAGTAGAGCCACCACACCTTCAGCATGTCACCAAAACCTTTCCTTGGTGTGAGCTCTGATTTAGGATTGCATCTGTTGTGTTGTTAAAGTTGCAACTTTGTCTTCTGTTCAGACAGGGGAGAAATTTAAGATCTTTCCCTGGCCTTTAATGATGTAGCCCCAGATGAAAAAAAAAAAAGACAAGAAAAAATGCATGACATGAAACGGAATAAAGATCACCAACCCCACCAACCCACAGAAAACCTTCCCTACACTCTGGATGTGCAGTGACCAGCTTTATTACCAACCCAAATAACTTACCCTCTCTAGATTACTTCATTTCATTGCAATTTAACACAGAGAAAACCATTTTAGGACCACTAAACAATCGGTGCCTGAGTATAACAGCATATTCCACTGAGCTGCACAATTAAATGTTTTACATTTTTTAATGCTTTAAGACAACTAACCCAACAGCACCCACAAAGTTGGTCCTCGATCCATTTTCCTTGCTCTCTCATGTTCACCTACTGTTAGTCAACAAAACATGTTGTTCATCCTGTATTTCGACAGCGGCATTCTGAGTTAGCAGCATTCTGAGTTAGCAGCACTGTTATTTCCCCTGCTGCTCCCCTCACACTCTGTGGTTTTGGGTGCAGGGTTCTGCAAGGGCATACTGAGATACGAGATAAAACAAGAGAGCATGAACCGCTGTTTCCCTCACCGTGTATTTCCTCCAAGGAACCTACCGCAGCACCCAGCACAACAAACACCAGCACGCACCAGCAGCCCTCAAAAATCGGCTAGTTTAACCCCTTCTTTAGGCAATAAAGCCCTAGCAACGCCAATTCTCACTGTGCAAGACTACTGGAGAATTAAAGAAAAATCAAAAGCGAATCCCCCCAAGAGGCCCCACACTTAACCCCTGTTCTTTGTGCTCAGGAGGTAAGGAGCCCTGATTCTAATCAACCGTCTTTTTTAATCATCTTTTTGTTGGTTTTGGTAAAGGGAAAGGAAAGAAACTTAAAACAAGGCAATGGATTTTAAGGAGAGAGCACCATGAGAGCAAATAGCAATATGAAAACAGCTGAGAGACAAGAAATACCCTGCCCTATTACACAAGGAAAGCCACAACATATAAATGACACTACTGCCTCAGGACAGTCTTAATCAAAAAGGTCCAGAAATAAAGACCAGCTATGCTCAAAATCCTTTGCCTTCCCCTCTTCAGCAGGCTGTAATCCTTTCCAGGCTGGTGAATTCAAGATGGATTTAGGACAACTCTTCATTTTAGCATGCAAGGCTATCCTACCCCAGAAGCCAAGGAGCACTGGGATTTTGGGGGGATGTATCTGTATAACAATGGGGCCTTTTTAGTCACATTAAAGATCTGACACCCCCGGGCTCTGAGCTGAGCTGAGGGCAATAGCAGAGGAGATTAAAAACATGGGCAAAAATCACACAGGAGTCATATGCCCCATCCCTCAAGGGGCTCACAAGGGCTCATGGTGTCAGCTGGCTGCACTTCCCCTGCAGCTGGGGGTTATGGAAATCAGCATCATCCCATCCCACTCCGGCCACAGGGACAAAGGGGCTTCGTTGCCAATACGGCTGCACTGGGAGCCTCCTTAGCAGCCCCTCTCTGCCAAGGCCACTGGTTGAAGCAGACTGAAATTCAGCCAGAGAAGGCCCTTTGTGCTTACTTGTGGCTGTGGAGATGAGTGAAAATTTATGGGACTTTTCATCCTAATTAAAAGCAGAGGTCATCTAAGAAGAAACAGACTTTCAGAAAAGGGAACTTCTAAAGGAAAATGTGTTGTAAGGAAGTTCATGGACTTCAGTATTTGTAAAGCTGAAGTATGTAGTTTATTTATGTTTGTACTTCTGCTTACACTTTTCATGGGACATTTCAAAAACCCTCAAGATCTCCCATGGATGCAGAATAATATATGTACTAATTACCCATCAGCATTTTTGCTGAGGGGCTAGGGACAGCCTCCAGAGCCAAGGGGCCAGCTCCTCAGCTGGCTTACAGCAACCTGGCTCCATCCCACACGGCAGGCAGAGCGAACAGACTCTACCCAGTGTCAGCCTGTCCCAGTCAATTCAAACATGGACAGCTCTTGTACAGGGAGGCTGTTTAGGAACATGTGAAGAGAAAACCAGAGGAAGTTAAATATTTTGGCTTGAATTCATGATTAAACATGGGCTCTTTAAAACTCCTGCTATCTTAGAGGGACAACTCCTTTCAAAATTATTGTGATTTCTATTACACTATTATTTTTCAAATCCTCTGTGCTGTCACAGAGGCTTTATCACTCTATTCTAGGCCCTTTTTCTTTTCTCTTTTTGAGTATGTCTTCAAAGACGACAGAGATTGCTCCACCTGAAGGGGACCTATCTGCCGTTATTTTTCTAGTCCAGAAGAAAGAGACAATTATAGTCCCTCTTTTATAGTTGGCATCATGGCAAAACGAGATTGATACTTATTTTGTCATTATTACTCCCCTATTCATAAATCTTGTCCAGAAAATCTCGCTCATGCAGCCAGCCCACAGGCATACTATTGTAGGAAATATATATTAAATCCACTTTTATCATTTAACTTTGGCTCCAGCTCAAGGAGTTTTAGATTCATAACAAGAGCCCTGTTTCCAATATTGATTTTTGGCAAGGAAAAATGCTAATTTGTCAGAGGTCCTAAAATACAATGAATTTTCCAGCCCAGCTCAGAAACATTACCTACCTACAGAGGAGAGCTTTTCCATCAGTGTGTGACAGATCAGCAGGTGGAGAAAGCCCATTAGTTACAGTTCAGGTTTGCGTCTGGTCACCAAGTGTGCCTCCACAGCCATGAGCTGAAGCACACTCAAGAATTCCCAACCAGAAGTATTATATGGTTCATAGTGATAATTTTGTTGATCATTAGGTAGAAATTCATCCATCTCCAGTTTCTCCATGGCAGTCTCAAAGATGTATCATCAGTATATAATCATCACGGGGATCTTGGGCCGTGCTCCATGTAGGAAGTGGTACTGAGTTATACTCTGTACAGAAAAGATGCTGTTGAAGGTGCTTTTCCAAGCCTGACAATTTGATCCCAAACCTACAAGTACAAGAACATCCTCGAAGCACAGGGTGGATCAGGGGGATGCTGCTGGTGAGATCTTCAGCAAGCTTCTGTAACCATTACACTGTACCAGCGAACCTGCCTGTGAACGCACTGAGGAATGCTGGCGTGGGAACAGCCTCCTTAGCAGGGACCATCTGTTTCAGGGTTTCACAGAACTGCACTGAGCTGGCACAAAACTGAAACAGGCCACAAAAGGAACTTTACAGGGTATATGAGGGTATATAATCCTGCAAAGAGTCAACAGTTGCTAGGCCCATCTTTGCCTAGCACTTCGCAGTCATTCCTACCTGTCCTCTTTCCCACTGAGCTCGCTGGGCTGGACGCTACCTCTGTGCTGTGAATTGGGTGAATCACAGCTCAGGCCTTGCTCTCCTGTCAAGTGTGCTCACAGGTATGAGCTTTTTAAAAAGATCTGAGTGGGTTAAGGTGTGGGCAGCTGTGTTGGGTGATAACCCTCAGGGTATGCAACCCTAAGTGCACGGCACAGGACAGGAGTCCTGGAAAGCTGTGAAGATCATCACTAGAAATTGGAAAGCCAGTTCCAAAAATCAACAACATACTTTGAGAGACAAATTCAGGAAGGAGCAGAATGGGGTACAGCCAGACAGTGCAGCCAGGCGCAGGATGCTCAAAGCCTCCCCAGTGCTTGCCTGGGCCACCTTGGGTTCCATGTCTGTCTGGGTAATGAGATAATCCCTCTCAGGCTATGTCATCAAGTAGAAGGAAAGAAGGCTGCAGATAGCACTGAGCTGGTTCTGGATGACCCAAGTGTCTCTGCAAGCCTTATGGTGTTTTGCACATTTCCTTCTATCCATGAGCTGCAGTCTAAGCTATCTGAGACACCGGTTTCCGGCACTCAACAAGGAAGATGTAAAATCAACAGAACTTGATGAGCTGCCAGGGATTTGACTAGGCTGCAAAGACTTTGATATTTTACAGAAGCTCAGAATAAAAATCAGCTGCTGCTGTTGCCAAGTGTATGTTACTGCTTTTATTTTTTAAAAAAAATCTTCCAAGAACAAATAAAGCCAAACAAAGACATCTCATCCCCCTGTACTTTCGTTCCAAGGTACACTCAGACAGGTTGGTTCACTGGCTACCCATTTGCCATATGCTTTCAAGTTTATTCTTTTATTCATTCCCCCATTTTAGCCCTTTCCATTTCAGAAGAGGAACAGCTGCACAGATGCTCTATAAATAAACTACATAATTTATTGGAAGAGGTTTTGTATTTATTTTTTTTAAGCTACCACATATTCCCAGTTCTATCCTTTTCTGCGCTCTCCACAAAACTGAGTCAAGTTCAACTGCAGCTCGGGTTTGTCTATATGATGTGCTCAACGTTATAAACAACTGAAACTTTTTAGACATTAATAACAAACTGTATGTACTGATCTTATGTTCATTGAAACTACTTTTTAAGCATGTTGGGTCCTACATTGACTTAACTATCAGAAAAAAAATTGGAAAATGGTCCACAGGGCACCTTCAGTAACACACAGCAACCTCAGCATACAGCTAATTCCTACCTCTCTTGGGGTTTTTTTTTTTTTTTTTCAGAAATCAGTGCATTTTCAGGTAGACGGCCCTCTCATCCTGTTACCAAAAAGAAAATCTGTTTTGTCTGTTCAGAAGACAGACAGACCTTTCTGACTAAAATCAGTAATCTCATTTGTGTGTGCAGGAAGTGTGACAAATGGCTAGAGTAGTTTATCGCATGTATGTGACCATCAAGTCATAAAGGGAATAAGATACTAACCTCCATAAACAAACTAGCATTCTGTTTCTCAGCACAGCGGAAGCATACATTTAATAAGATAAGGATATGAAACACATGCTACTGATGAGATAAAAAGCTTGCAGAAACAGCACAGCCATAGATATGTCTTATGTTATCCAAGTAAAAGTAAACGCCATTCAAAACTTTATTCTGGGAAATAATGATTGATAAGAAACTGTGTCTGCAATATCTACAGATAGACTGTGAAACTTATGTGCCAAGTCACTGTTAACGCTATTCTTGAGCCTACAATTTAAACCTAGGTGCAGCTGAAGTTAACCAAAGGTCATTTGATAACTTTAATAAGACCTTAATTTTATGGCATTACTGCAGGCACTGTCCTTGTTTAGACATTTAACATTCCATGGGAGCCTGAAGTCCACGAAGCTGTTGGAATATTCAACAGTTGGGAGTTATTGTAATTAGTTTTCTTCTTAACTCTAGCTTTCTTCCTAACTCTTACTCTTTCTTAACACTAGTTTTCTTCTTAACTCTTATTGCAGTCAGTTTTCTTCTTAGCTCTAGCTCCAGGGTCTGTACCTTATGTAGGAGCAGTTTGCCAAGGTTTTCAGCATTAGCTGCCTCTGTCTGCACTGACAGGCCTCGCTTTCTTACCATGGCCCAGCTGGATGAGCTGAACCTTGAATTGAGATTTTTTCATACAGGATTACTACTCAGGTTTTAAGTCCTCTTTTTGCAAATGCACATTTCCTTAAAGTGCGTGTTTTCTACAAGCCTTTCTGAAAGCAAGCACTTCTGCAAGGACAGCTGAAGCAAGTGAATGGTGAAGCGTGCAGACTCGAAACTAGCTAATTAAAAATGAACACGCACAAAATAGTCTGTGGTATTTAAACAGCTGCTTATGAAACCCAGTACAAGAACTTCACCAAGTAACGATATATCATCATTCTGCAAGTGACAATCTTCCACAACACAAGCCGTGCAGAGGTATCAGAGGCACACTCAATACCAGAATGGTGTCTCCATCATGCCTCTGACTAGCACTACTTTTTATCATGCCCTCACCATGCCTGGCAAACAACCTATTTGATGTAAACAGGGGCAGAGCTAAAACAGTGACTTAGTGTTTCATATACAGCTGCTTTCACAAGAAAATGAAAACTGCTAGAAGACATTATGGACAACCCCTGGTTTGGGGCCAGTTGTCTTGAACCAGTGGTTTGAACATCTCTCTGCCACCTGGGAGAATCAGCTTCCAAGGCAGGTTTGGGCCAGCGAGGTCTGGCAGTGCTGGAAGTGATAGTCTCTGCCTTATGCTAAATCAATTTAGAGCAGCATTGGAGTCTTAAGGGAAATGGTCAGCCTCAACAGCTGGTACATGGTGAGGCAGAAGGCAGTTTAATAGGGAAAATGACAACCCGTAAGGAAAAGCAACCTCAGGCTCACACTACTCATGATCTCAAAATACTGCCTTGGCATGCAGAAAGCTCTTACTTCCCTTGAGAAGGTATGGGCTGGCTAAATAACAGAACCCTGTCCCCACACATGCACAGAGGAGGAGCTAGAAATTCTCTCAAAATCATCTCTCAGAGACAAAAGAAAATTTCTTAGCAGCCAGCAGCGGAGGGAAACAGTCCTGTGATTTATTGGCCTTGAGACTCTAAAAAGAATTCTTTGGCCTTTTTCCATTAAGATTTTGCAACCTATGGTATAGCCAGTGGGAAATTGTTTAATTCCCAAACCATGCCCTCAGTCATAAGATCTGTGAAGATGATTCATTATTATTTATGTGGTGTCACGGGCATGTATGGCATTTTACAGACAAAGAGAAGATACAGCATCTGCCTTTAGAAGCTCAGATGAATCCAGCTGTTCATGTGTACGGGAAGCAATGCTCTACTGGTCCTAAAGCAAGCAGTCCTCATCACTCAATGAAGTAAGCAATGATACTCACCTGGGACACTGGAAAGATTTAGACAGGATGATACTTAGGAGACGTGTCATTACTGTCTAAAAATTTGTGACATTATTTCATTAAAACCTTAAGACTTTTCAAGTCATATGTTATTTTGTAATGGCTTTATGATTAAAATGTACATAGACTTGTATTATGAATTTCTGAAAACATGTATGATAGCATGAGACAGTATCACTATGAAATCAGACCATAAATTCTGCACTGCCAAGCAACTACTCCTCTGTGCACACAGCACCAGACAGGAACTCACGGGTTCCATCAGACAACGCTAAAGGTACAACGTCAACTAGTGAGAGAAAATCATTCATGTGATTATTGGGGGGGGAGCGGGGGCAGCGTACCAGGTCTCCACATCAACTTCCTGAAGAATATAAAATCCACCCTTGTTCTGGTCTATGAAAAGTGAGCAGTTATAGCTCTTGATAAGAAACAGTTTGGGACCATTCACCTAGACAGCAAACGTCACTGTGGCAGAGGTCATGAAAGAGCCATTACTGTCAGGGAGCGCAGGGAAGAACTGGCTGGACGAAGATATCGTCCAGGTTTGCATATAAGATTAGCGTGTGCCTCCCACTACAACCTTTGCACTATCAACGAGGGTACACACGACTCCTTGGCTGAACAACCAGGGTATCATAACACATACACACATTTGTTCTGAGCATCAGATAGAATGTCATTCCAGGAATTTTTATGTTGACATTGCTAAGCCACTCATACCTTCTCCTACTCCCTTATTAATATATATAGTAAGGTCTACGTGCCTGCCTTTTTGGACAGCTGAGTGGCAAAGGTACCCATAATAAACATTAATTATACCACCTCTACATGAAGAAACATCTTTATTGCACATACAAATAAGGTAAATGTGAAAAGAAATGGTCAGTTAAACATGAGTGTTACACTGCATATGCAAGCAGATGCATGCTGGCCCTGTAACACCAGCCCTAAAACACCGGTACCTATGGCACTCCTGCGAAGAAAAGACCAGTAACACCCTCCCGAAACAAGGGAGCTTGTAAATAAGAGAACATTGACCTTTTTTTTGTTCACACTGGTGAGGGTCACAATTCTTCTTAAAATGGAGATATCTTGTCTTTGATTCTTGTATTTAACACACAAATAAAAGCCTATATGGAGGAGAGAGGAGAGGAGGGAGACATCTCCCACCAGTGTTCAGAACTCTCCCTGCTCACGTCTCTTAATTCTCAGTAGGTATCTATTTAGCTGAAATCCACTCTAAAACAACCAAAAAACCACCCCTCTCTATAAGCACGTAATTAAACTGAAGAAGCTCCTGGACTCTTAATGCGCTCTGACATATCAGGGCTGTCCCCTGCCAGGTGCATGACAGCTCTGTAACTCTAACCCTACTTTTCACACTCTGCATTTCTTTCATGTCAGTGGATATGCAATAGGTAGTGTAAACCTCTGCAATCAACATCAACAGAAGTGAAAGAATTAGCTGTAAAATGACTTACGGAGTAGCCTCTTCCTGAAAGCGATTGAGCAGAACTCTGTGGGAGGAAACAATATGCCACAGTAAGTAATGCAAGAGATTCTGTGTAATGTAAGATAAGAATCATTTTGCGATTCCCTCCCCCAGCCCAGTATTCCTTAGGGGAAAACTTCACAACCAAAGTGCCTCAAATGATCTTCTGACATTCAGCGCGCTGCCACAGGAGTAACAGCAAAGGAGCATTTCCAGGTGAGGGCTCCGGGGCTGGTTCAGACAAGGCTTTCATAAGCTAGAGCAGGGCTTCAACAGTGCCTCCCAACTAAGGTAAAAGCTCTCAGTGTGAGACACATCTTCATAGCAGCAGAGGACAAGCTTTGAACCATCCCTCTTCGGTGTGTACCAACAGTTTCCAAGGAACAGCACGCATGTGTAAGGACGATTCCTGAATCAGGGCTGCACATTTTGCCTCATCGACTCCAACTTCAATCATGTAACCATATATCCCACTTTCCATTACCCTCTATGCATTTGTGAGCCTCCAGCCTTCATTGCTGCAGTATTACCATATGACAACTCTATCTGAAACAACAATAGCAGCAAAGCACTAATTTATCATCCCTCAGAGCTTTAATAAGCATTCTGTCCTTTTTGAATAAGTTAAATTACATTGTTTACTCCTGTTCTTCATTTCAGCTCCTCCTGCTCCTTTCTCTACCACATCTTTACCTCTTTCACACACTGCCAAATCATTTGGTTCTTTTTCTTTTCATTACACCATCTCCAGTCACTTGGATCTCTTTCCCCTCTCTACGACCCAAGACTGTCGAGCTGCTGTTTTTTTGCTGGCAATGGCTTTCTCAACACAGCTAAATGAATTCCACCTCTATCTCCAGCTGCTGCTATATGCCTCCTTTTCGGAAATTAAAAAGAAGCTGGGAACAGTGGTGGCATATGACACCACATGACCCAGCAAGTGCTCCGCAGGCCAATTTCCAAGTGTGATTTATAATCATGGTGCCCTTGCTACGTGCTTTTATTAAACAAGATTCAGGGAATCTGAGCAGTCCCGTTTCCAAGACTGATGTTCTAGCGGGTACTAAAGCCTGAACAAAAACACTGAATCCTTGCAGGCTGATTGTGAGGATTGTTTGTCTTTTTGCAGCAGCGCCAGAAGTTATCATGTTACTAAATCACCACAACAGCACAATACCCCCAAAGAGATTGATCCAAACCAATTGCAGGCTACTGCAAATACGTGTAATTTTCCACTAGTAAGATAACAGTTCCTTTGTACTACCAGTTTACAAAGCTTTTGATCAGAAGATACCTCAATACAGAGAGAAAACTTTCCAGACTCCTGCACTCAGTGGAAGACTCAACTGCCTTGTTGAACTGCCCACGCATGCTGCTCTGTGCCACCATCTTGCAACTGCCCTAGATACCAGAGAACTAATTTGCCAGCCAAGTGTCCATGGAGAAAAGTTTCCAAAGGAAAGACAAAAGCAAAGCCCTAGAATGCAGCTGAGTGTGCTGCTGGAGGAGGAAGGGCTCCCCGTTAACCCTCTCACCAGCTGGCACAGGAACAGACAGAAAGAGAGCTGTGGCACACCTTTTCCTGGGTTTCACACACAAGTCTGCAGCCAGCATGTGATGGGCTGCCACCCTGGCATGCAATGCCCACACCTTTGTCTTCCTGCAGCTCTGGAGACCTCTATTCTGCAGGAAACAGCCAGCTTCCACAGGGAGTCAGAGAGAGAACTGCTAACAGCATTTAGCTTGCCGCCTTTTGCATACTGCATGTTGGTTTGGCCTCTGCCTTCAAACACTACAATAGAGTTATTGATACACCTCTTTAATGTAAAGTGCTCAGAAATAAAACTAGACACTGGTGAAGTTTTTGAGAAACTAAGACAAAATGTATCCCTCCCTCTAAATACTTAACCCCCCCACCCCAAACTGCTCACGGAATTCAGCCTTGTATAGAATAAAGGTTACTAACGATATCCTGCTATCTACGTATGTCCAACAGCTGAACACAATTGTCTGCTCTGACATCCTGGATAGCTTCATCAGGCTGTTCACCTAAAATACACAGGGAAATGAGGAGAGGGCAAGTTACCTGCTTGGAGAAGTAGAAGGAGGAAAGGAGAAAGGGTGACAGTTCTCACGCACATCCCCTCCCATCAACTCAGAGTTAACAAAGATTGACAGGGTCTGACAAATTGGAAATAATAACCAAAACCAGAAACAAGAGGTTTCATTAGAAGCGTCTCTCTGGGGAAACTGCTCCTCAGAGCTTTTTCACTTTAACAGCTATTTTCAATCTTCAAGTCTTGTGCATGCCCAAAATACCTTCCCAAGATGGAGCAGACTCTTGGACAGCAAACTCAGACACACTAACAACAGACCTGCTTTTCTTAGATAACTTCCAGGCATCCCAAGCTGTCCGAGAACCCCAGGAATTTGCAGACCACTGATTTAAAACCACTGAGTAGAAAACAACAAAAGCAGTTACTGAATAAAGTGTTACATCAGAAATAATTAAAACTGAATAGCAATTTATTCTGGCATTTTTCACATCTAAGAATGTCTTCCTCCCTTGGAAGTTTTAACATTACATTTCCTGGAAATTAGGGGGAGAAAAAGGCCCCTCTCTCTCCCCTTCAAATTTTTATTGCATATATCAAGTTAGTAACTGGTGAATTCTTTGGATTCAACCCATAAAACCCTTTCCAACAAATAGGTTTATGCACAGCCACGTCCCACACCCTCCAGAGCTGTCTGCATGCTTTTTTTCTGCACATCTAACAAACTTCTACTGCCTTCTTGGTTAGTTGGGAGCACTGCAGGCTCTTTAGGGGGTTCCATACCAACTGCCACATGTAGACATTTTGAAAGCCTCAGCTCCTATCAGCTACAACTGCCAGAGCAGAACAGTTTGCACGAAGCTGTGATGGATGTTCCTAACGAAAAAAAAATAATCTTGGGGGTTGATATAAACATAGCTCAATCCATATGTCTCTATATCAAGATCAAATAATGAGAAAAGTAATCAATTGTGGCTGCAAATATAAGAAATCTTAGTGGAAGTTTAACTTGGCATCCACCCAAAGCTGAAGAAACCTCCTTTGACTATGAATGAGTGCTTGTTTGGTGAGAGCAGTTCCTGGGGCAAATCTTCAGCTGGAATGACTTACAGAGGCTCTTACCTACAGGATAGGAGCACTTACATGAGGGCTGTCAGAAAATTCTTGTTCTCAAACTAGTCTGTTTGCTATTTTGGTCAAGATTCTCCCTGTCTGAAGGTACCTCAAGGGTACCACGGTCACCGCAGCACCCAGATAGCCACGTTCATGCTAGCGCTGCACTGACCACCACAGCACCTGCCTGGTAGCTTTGGTTCAACCCAAGACCAAAATCCAAAGCAGCTCTGGTAGCCAAGCAGGCTCAGTTCTGGCCTTCAAACGCTGCCTGAAGAAGGCATCGCAAGCAGGAAAGATGCAGCCAAACACACAATCCAAATCAGAAGCACATGACCCCACCTGGCCAACTCTCTGCAGCCAGACACAGGAAGAGCTGCCACGTCATGCCTTTCCACAAGCCTTCACATCTGCAAAGCCCAACACTGCCGAAGTGGGAGTAGGGGCAAGCACTGTGTCCATACAAGCTAAGTGGGGCCTGCTCCAAGCGGGCAGGGGCCAGCGGGCATTGTCTGCCAGCCCTCAGTGGAAGCCGCTGCAGTGGATGCATCTGTGCCCGGCGTGCAGACACCACTCCTGCTGGCTGTGGCTGCCACGTGAAGCAGCTCAGGCACAGCCTTGGGGAGGGCAGAGGTCCTCTCTGCCTGGCTTGAACACCAGATTTTTTAGCCTCTCACACCTCTTTCAGCACAGCTGGAATACTCTGGGTTTCTAAGGGAGACTGGCAGTAGTTAGGGGCAAAATGAGAGTGGTCTGTGCATTTAATGACACGTAAGTGGAAGTACAGTGCAAGATGGCATTTGTGCATAAAGATAAATGGCTTATAATATTTTTGCAGATGATGTGCTCTTTTACAGCTAAAGATTTTTGGTTCCTTCTCAGCCCAAGGTTAAAAACAAAACCAGACAGGAGAGAAGACATTTCAGTTATCTCAGAGTGAATTATTTCTACCTGGGGATAGCTCTTGTGTTAATTATACTGGATATAAAAAAAAATATACCTTTCTGACAGCAAAGACAAAATCTTACTGTTGAAAGACTCCATCATCCCCCCACCAACGTCCTTGAGAGTTTGAGTTAAGCTGCAATCTGCAATTGTATTTAAAAGATTTCTTCCTTTATTCCTAGTAAACACCATGATTGCAATTTAGAAAAAATAATAAATAATAATGACAAAAATCTAGCCTGTAACCTTCGGCGGGTTTTCTGAGATTGTCTATTAAACTGACAGGAAAAGTTATTTCCCTTGTATAAATAAAAAGCATGGCCTTCCACTGCTCTCATGGTGCCAAAGAAATCAAGACACACTCTCTTCAGTTTCTTAGAGCCACTGGGTTATTTACTGAAGTAGAAAAACAGTAGAAAGGGCTTTAAAACCCAGTAATAATCAAGGTAATAGGGCATCTCAAGCCAATCTCCCACTCTCAATGGGTCACGCAGGTTTCAACTTGGATCTTTTGTATCCTTGATACATGAAGTAACTATAAGGGGATAAGATAAAAGCTGGTGATAGCAGCACCACTACAAAATTAGTTCTTAGGTTTAGTATTCACTTCCCTCCTCCTTGGCTAAAAGACCTAAATTAACATATTTCAGACATGTCAAGAGTTCGTTCCAGTGTTTCTGAAATGTGCCATTTCCACTGGCTGAAACCAGAAGCTCCAAGTCACGTGTGGAAATAGCCATTTTGGGCAAACACTTGCTCCTCTGTTGGCACAGGACAGTCCCCCAGGAAAGCCTCCTAGAACTATTATCAATGCCACCTCCATGTTAGTGTGGAAGTCGAGGCAGAGAAAGACTCAGACATGCCCAGTGTGACCCAAGGAGTCCCCAGGAGAGGAGGAAACTGAAGGACACTTCCCAGCTCCTGTTTACTGCCTCACCTTGCCTTGCTGAATCACAGGTCCAGCCTTATCATGCAGCCCAATGCCACAAATGTGATTTGGTTGATTAGGACTCAGCACAGTTAATCAATAATACGAAGAAAACTAATTTTTAATAATGTTTTATAGCATTCATCCAGGATGAAAACTCAGCTGTACCTGCCTTTTGTTATTCCTCTGTTACACCAGTTCTGCAGTCAGATAGGACTGAGGCACAAGGAAGCACACACACACATCTACACGTCCACTCTGCCATTTATAGGGCAGAATACTGGTTCAGCTCTCCCTACTGGAGGAAGCTAGCACTCCCTTCCCATGCGAGCCCCTGTAAAACTCCAATATTTTACAGGGAGTAAGAGGGGAGGAGGGCAAAAAGGGCCAAGGGCAGAAGGTATCCCAGACTTAACACACAGCCCCTTAACACAATTAATTTCCATAGTCACACTCCAGTCTGCTAATACAGAGTTCAATTGACTTGGCAAAGGTCACAGAGTGCATCTGATGTTCACTCAGATTAGAAACCAGAACCTGACAAGATAACCACAGTACATGACAAATGATTTTGGATGTCATGCAAAACTTGAATGCATTCCTTCTTTAAGTCACTTAGTTTATTATATTGGATAAACAAAGGGGATAATGCTTAGAAATACTACAAAAGCAGTTCAGAAAGATATCAAACTACACAAGATCTAAACATCTGTAACTGGCTTAAGTTACAGAACACCTTCCAACCACGACACTTCGATTCCTATAGCTGATGGCCACAGACAGCAGAAGGAAAGGTGGCTGCTGACCAGGAACAAACCAAGTGCATACAGCAAGCCAGGAATAATATGCAACGAGCTCACCTTTACAAAATGCATGGAACATGCACAAGTGCAGCTCCCATTCAAACATCACCCATCGGTCAACTTCACAAAACCTTCTCCAGACTTTCTTCCTAGCTATGCTAGCATCTGGTATTTTGAGGGACACAATGATAACAGTAGATAGCAGGCTGGAGGGGCATGAATATTTGTCTCCAGAATACTCTTACTCAAAAGGTTTCATAATCCTCACATGTATATTCAAACCAGTTTCCCAAGACTCATGACTTGAGGACGGGTCTTAAAACTGCCCTCTTGCTACCTTTATGTCACTAAGCTCTAGGATGCTCTTATTCCACTCTTTACACTGGGGATCAGATTCTGGTGTGTTACACATGGGGAACAACAGACAGCTTGTGTCACAGAGTTTGCAGCCCACGTGTTGCTATTCCAGGCCTTCCCAAAAACTCCTTCAACACTCTCAGTAACATTTCTGACTGTCACACTGTGGTGTTCCTGGCCTTAGGCCTGCCAGGTTTTGCTGTCCCACCGTCACCCTGATGGAGCCGAGCCGAGATATCCCACATGTGCCAAACTTTGCAAAGTGGATAATATGGACCTACGGTGTGACTGTGGTCCAATTCTCACTTCAGAGGCTCAACTGATCCTGCTTCTGGCAAGGTACTTCCGCCTGAGGCACACATAACGGACCAGCAGCTTTGTATCCTGCTGCTGCTTTAATCCCTTTGCCCCAGGAGGGGAAGCGTGGTACAGAAAAGTAGAAGGGGGAGACAGTGCCTGTGATGGCACACAAAGGAAAGAGATCACAGTGAACTGTTTGAATTAGAAATCACAGAAGTTATTTTGTATTCATCTACCAGAGAGAGAATTTTATATCTAGTCTATACAATATGCTAAACACTTATCAAAGAACATTTAGAGAGAGGAAAATCTCTGCCTTTCCTAAAAGAATACTTTTCATTTATTATGTTTAAAGAAAAACAAACAAGCACATGAAGATAGGATGATGGAAAATTAGAAGAGATAGCCTGGGGGGTGGAGGATGAGAGGAAAAAGCTCTGAACAACTTGGTAGCGGTGCTTTCTGGTTTTATGCACAGCTCAAGTCAATCCCTTGAAAAGGAGAGTTTTGACTCTTAAGTGGCCAGCACCTCTTGCAACATATTTCCTAATCAGTGAGTATTTATGGTCGATATTTTATATTTCCAATTTCCCCCTAAGGGCTTGTGAGAAAGCAGCACACCTGCCAACCTTTTCAGCTGGGCCAATAATTGCCAATTTGCTCTTTGCCTTAGTATATCACTCAATTTAGCCCTGGCTGTGCCCTGCATACATCCTCATTCATCTCTGTGCCCCCATGACAATTAGAGTGTTAGCTTCAGCTAACTAGGGCAACTATTCTACTAGGCTTGGAAGACAATTATTAGTCTATTTTCCCATCTTGTGGCAACAAAATTGAGAATCCATGACAATTACATTCAGCAATTCTGCACTCCCCTGCCCGCTCCCCCTTCTTGCCCCCACCTTCCGAATATTTCAAATTATCACAGCTCTACTACCACATTCAAATTTTCCATGTTCACAGGGAGTGAGGCTTCTATTTAAATGATAATGAGGGACGATCCATTCAATTTAGTGAGGGAGAAAATCCATTAAAAAGCAGGCAGTTCTTAGGCTGATGGGTCAAGAAAAAGATAAAAACCTTTTTTAAAAGCTATTATACAAGGCTCTGTGTGGATTTTTGGACTGTTTAGGACATCAGAAAAGATTAGGACAATTATGGAACATGGGGGAAAACCAAAACAAAATGCCCAAGCCTTCCACTTTTACTTGGGTCAACACAACAAAATAGCAATATGGCTTATCTGGCTCTTAACTCTCTGGCAACTTCCAATTACTTCGCTATGAAAGACACCAGAGGAAAATCCCATTTTGGAAAAAGGCTGTTGACTCCTTGTTGGCCGTAGAAGACCTGAAACTACACGTGTCATAGGCATGTCAGCTTTGTTGCAGATTTTAAGGGAATTTTACATCCACACTGGGAACATAAACAAGTGGCAAATTCCCATCCCCTCTTCCCCCACCACACTGTGCAAACCTGGGCTAAAACTTCTCTGGTTTTCTGCTCTGAAGTTTCATCATCCCAAAGAAGAGACCAGCTTCAACAAATCAAACCTGCGCAGCCAGGGATGATTTCACTAGATCATAATAAGCATTTTTTTCCCCAATGACCCATAATAAATGGCAGTGTAATGTCTGGAAAGATGTACTAGACAATTGCTGTCTTTCTATGAAGTTGTGGCACATTCTCCCCATGGAAGTTTCATTATGACAAAGAAGCAGCAAAATGCTCTGGGTTTTGTTGTGGACGGACCAATGACTCTGTGTGTGTGTGTGTGTGTGTGTGTAAGACATAATCAATCATTTGCTTCAGTTTTCTTTAGAGTGCAATTATTTCACGACAGACCAGGCCACCTCTTGACTTCATGGTCCATTAGAGACTAATGACATGCATTAATGTAAATAAAGAACAACTTGCTGGCATCCCATTGAACAAGTCACCTCAAGAAACAAATCACACAGAGGAGCTAAGCTGTTCATAATAGCACCTTCTAAATGGAGACTGACAATGAAGCCGGAGGGAGGACTCCAGTGCTCCTATGGTGGCAACGCTGAATGCTATAGCCGACACTTTCATACACGTATTTCCCACCACACCTGCTGTGTGCTGCTGTACAGCCGCCAAACCTGCCACCTCCCGCCTCATTTACTCCATTGTTCACCCAAGTTAATGGGGAAAGAGATGGGAGGGAAAGGCAGCTTGAAAAACAGTCCTGAAGGCCAAATGCACCAAGGAACAGCAGGAGTGCTACTCTGGGGAGAGCGAGAAACAGCCCAGGTGCCTCCTGCTGCAGAGCATCCATCTGCAAGGACAGGCAGCCACCCCAGCACAGCCAGAGTGCTGGAGCCTGGATTTGTGACTGCTTACCGCACAGAAAATCCGTCTCTGCCTTCCCTTTATGTCCGTACTGCCCTGCGGCTTTGTAATCCTCAGTGCCGCACGTAAGGGGCACACCAGCTATTTAAACAGCAGGATAAGAAGTACAGCTTGAGAGCTGTACAGGGACCAGGCACGGCTGGACAGGAAATCCTGCAGGAATCCACACTCAGAAGCATGTCATCGGCATCGTTTCCTCTCGCCTTCCCTGCTCCCTTTCTACAAAAAGAAAAGTCTGCCACCTTATTCCTTTGCATGCAAATAGGGAAAAGCACCTGATTGCACCCACGGGACTTCCTAAGACTTTCTGACAGTCACTAAATAGACCACAGAACATTTACTAGTACGCGAGGAAGTGTTATACGTAATTAAAGCTAAATTGCACTCATCAAATAATGAACGAAGAGCATTCTGTGATTCATGAACCTTACTTTTCAAACTGCTTAATTACTAATTTGAAAAATTCTCATTTGCGGTGGGTCGCTAGGTCACGAGAGCAGCTTCAGCAAAGCTCTGAAGTGTGCCCCGGCCTTCAGGCACTGCCCAAATGTCCCCGTTGACTAAAAAAGAACGGAGCGCCTATTGCCACTGAATTTCGCTTGCTGCTGTACTAGCTTTGAAGATTTTTCAGGAATTAGGCACTGGCATTCAATTCCTGCAGGCTGAGCCTGCAACTTTGGGGTCAAAGGGAAAGGAGGAGAAAAAAATGGAAGTACATCAGCTTAACAAGAAAAGTCTCCAAGACCATTTAACGCTTTGACCTAAGCTAATGGCTAAGTCTGAATACGTTATTCCTCTCCTGTGGCCCCACGTTACAGTACAGCAGTGCTACCACGCACCCTGCTCACAGACCTGTCAAGATGGGCCAACGGGAGGTGAAGGAGAGAATCATATATATAGAGAGAAAGATATATGTATAAAATAACAATTGTTATTGACTAATAACCCAGTCAAAGATGCTTTGCAGCAAGGGGATTTGTCCCAAGGCCCCCCCGCTTGCTGACTTTCCCCACTGCGGCACGTGGGTTTGCAATCCTGGAAGCAGATCACAGGACACGTTATTTTTCTCTTCCTCCCACTGCGCTGGCTGTTTACAGCGCCCCATTCACACTCCAAACATGTAGAGAGAATTTTCCCCCGTCACATTTCCCTGTCAGAGCTGTCAAGCTGAATCCCGCTTTAATCTGCCAAAAGCACTTTTCTGCTGACATTTTTAATAAATACTTTCAGCTTTTAAACACATTTGTGGGAGCCATTTTTCCCCCTTTTTCTCCCTTCTCCTCCTGTAGAATGGGCTCTGAAAGCCTTAATAGCAAATACATTACACTTATCAAAGGCTTCCCCCCCCTCTTTTTGCATCCTGAAGCGGAGGTAGTGTTTTCAATTTTAAAGCTAAATTAACTGTCCAATTGAATTTAGCTGGTGTGAGCCGTTTTCTGTGACAGGTTTTAGTTATGAAGCATATTTTACATTAATAGAACTCAACATGAAAACCGTTCGCTCTGGGATTTCTGTGGCTTGCCATTGAAATGGCAAATTTAATATTTCAGACATGCTCGTGCCAGCGTTTGATTATTGTTCTTCATTTAAATCTCTCCTAACGGGAAAGGTCCTAATTAGTAAAAAATCATGTTTTAATGAAGGCGAAATGCTAATTGCTAACACAAAAAGCCTTCATATAAAATTATCCCAGCACTGCCATTGATTTCTTGGTGACTCAAAAGCCCATTTGTGTGTTTACACACTAAGGCAACGTTTGCTTTTGTTTTATCATAACATTTCACTCAACCCACCATCAAATTTCCTGAGAGAAAGACAGCTTCCCCCCAAACCCCCTTCGTATCTTGGAGGAAGGAAGCATAAAAGTAGATGAACTGACTTTGCTCCCAAACTACGTGATCACGTGCAGTAGCTAAACCCAAAGATACTGTAAAAGCTTTTTAACACAACTTCTTTGAGAAAACAAAACAAAACATCAAGCCATTCTTCCCTGAGGAATAACAATTCCATTTTGTTTTCCCATCTCTGATCTTTCGCTTATCATATTATTTGCACCATGATTATAGTGTTTGCAAGGCAGCTCAACCACTTACGCCATAACACTCAATCATGACATAAAAAAAAGTTATTACACAGTGACCTCTGGATGCCAACATTTGTTCAGCAAGATTTATGAAAAGCCATGTCAGCAGCGGGAATTGCTGCAATGAAGCGATGCTTTCTCCTGAATGGTACTTACATCACTGAGACGGTCCCTTGAGCTGCTCCGCTGAGAGCTTGTGGCCTCCCTGATGCTGTCTTCCTCGCTATTTCTGCCACTTCTGCTTGTAGGGACCTTCATCTAGAGGGAGAAGAAGGAGGGGGGAAAAAGGAGATTTTCAAGCACTGCTCTGCCACCTGTTCCCGAGGTTGCCGACAGCAGTTTATTCAGCATTTCACTCCTTCGCCCACGGAACCGTGGAGAGGATGCTTTTGAATGCATGGGGCATTCTCTCAAGTTGTGCTTGACCACATACATCCATATTCCCTTTTGCTAGCACGCAAGGGAAGGGATGCTTTTAACAGTCCTGAAAGCAGGCCAGGCTGTGCCAAAGTCCTAGGGCCTGACAGGAGAGGGAAGTGGACAGACAAACCCCCTTCGCTCTTTGCTCTCATCAAACCTCAACTGTGACACCAGTGTTTCAGTACTGCCGCTTGCTGCTGGCCACTGCTGACCCAGCTGCCAGGTCTCTGTTTCCCAGTCCAGAGACGTCCCTTGGGGACACCCACAGTGACTGAGAGGTCAGTATGGGCATGACAGCCAGGAGCCTAAATACAGTGAGTGATACTGGCCTGAAACAACTTGCACAAATTTGGAAGTAAAGCATGATTAACTCTTACAGCCAAGGTTGGTTCTCTAACCACTAAATCCTCCTTCTTTCACCTGAAGTTGTGCTCGTGTTTGTGTGCAAGAGGTGCCAATATTTGAAATCACAGCAACTTTCTGCTTACATCTGAGAGGAGTGTTACAGGAGGAGGAGGGGGATAGGATAGATATGTCATTCACAGCTTCATTCCTGGGCTCATTTACTAACAAATTATTCTGCTAATTCCCTTGTGAAATATTGGGTGGAAAGAACTGTTTAATTTATTAATAGGTTCTATTCCTATCAGTTTGGTTCCATTTAAATTACACTATTTAAAATGTCGGCTTGTACAAATCGGTACTTTTAATGGCAATAAAATCCCCTTGTTTCTTTCTGTCCTATTTTATTGCAGTCCCGGTAGCTAGCCAGCTTTGCTCATGGTGCTCTGACATAACCCCAGCATGTTCAAAGAGCCCTGCTGCCATGGCACAAAGAACCCTGCTTGGTGAGTGTGCTGACGAGACGTGGGCACTGCACCCTCAATTTGAGGGTGCATACAGATCACACCGCGCTTCCCTCGACGTTTGATATGGCTGCCAGCTAAGTGCCCCACAGTCTATTATTTTAATAAAATATTTAAAATGCTACATGCAGAATGAGCTCCCGTACTCATCCAGTCTGGAATATATAGCCCTGTATAGGCTTGTATAGGAGAATACAGACAACTAGCATAAGCTCAGGGTAAAGCAACAGTGCATTTCTCCTTAAAGTCATTACTCTGCACGCCTTTCTGCCACCTTACACCTCATCAATATAATTTCTTCCTTGGTATAAGCCTTCTAGACTCAGCCATGAGTAAGTGTTAGAAACACAAATTTGTCCATGACCACCTCATCACACAACCACCGCTCTCAGCATTGGACTCCTGTCTCATCCACTGTAAACCATCTTTCTAGAATGTTGCCCACCTGCAAACTTCTATCAAGACTAATTTTTTTGTCTTTGCTCCTACATCAAAACACCACAGCAATGAGAGGTAATCCCTGCTGGGATCTGCTAGAAGCTGTTCCAAACAACAGTGAGCCTGCATTCACAACTACCAGCAACAGGGATAGAGGAAGGAAATAATTCACTTGAAATTCATCATATTGAATCCACATTGTCTGTTGTCTTCATAAGAAGGCCAACAGCACCAAGCACAGAAATCTACCTATAATACATCAAAACTGTGGCCCTTATCCAGAAAATTTTTAATCCCAGGTGTAATTAAGTAAATTTGATAAGATTTTCTTCTAAGTGCATAAAAAGATTATTTTATTCTTTTTTAGGTCTTTATCAGCCAATTATGATTCCAACCATCCCACTATCTTACCTAGGATTGATGCCAAGCCAATAGGAGAAACGGTAGTGGCTCAATAATTACAGCCTTTCAAAAACACTGACACACCAGCTTTCTTCCATCAGCTGTTATCTTCCTACACTTAGGCAAAAAACAACTCAACTGGTTTCCACTCATCATCCAGCCCTTCTTAAGCTCTTGGATGTAAAGTATCTGACCTGACAATTTCAAAGCTTCCAGACACAGCAGGTGCTTTGTTTCTCCCTGAAATAGGAACCGTTTAACTATTACAGGACAGAATTACAATTTCTGTAAATACAACATAGAAATACCCACTGAATTCTGCAGCTTTCTGATTTCTGATCCATAACCTTAACTGCTCTCACCTAGGAACACATCAAAGCCTGTCAAAATTATTACACTTTTGACCTAAACAACTCCTAGACAGCTGAAAATTAAGGGGAAAATAAATTACACCTTTCCAAATACTTTCACCTTCCCAATCACACAAATGTTCACCAGAATTATTCAAAAGGACTAAACTGCCAGCTGTTTAAAGTTAGCACAGGCTCACCCAACCTGTTACCAGACTCTGACTTTTTGCTATTTTTCTTGAGTTACAGTCAGCTCCCAACACCACCTGCTTCTTTTCTCCAAATTTCATTAAAGGAAAACTACACCTACACCCACGGTAACAAATTGAGACAATTTGACCTGACAAGGTCTTGCACGGGCAAGCAAATTAGAAGCATCACTGCCGCCATTAACCTTTCCAAGTAAATATCAATTATTAAACTTGCTGCACTACCTCTGTCCCCAGTTTGCTGCTGTGAATTAAGAGGGTCATCAGACTTTTTGACAGATCTTGTTCATTTACACCTGCTGCCTGCCAGCAGGGGAGCCCGCACACCCGCGGCCAGAGTGCTGAGCCAAGCTGCCTTAATTCATCAGTAATTACCCTAATGAGCCACATGCAGGACCCAACTAGGAGGACAAGTTGTTCTGCTAAATGGATGCATTGGTTTCACGGGCACTCTCTGTAGACCTGGGTATTAGCAAACTGGTCAAAAGCTTCTTTCCCGAAGTTGCTTCTGGCTTGGCTGTTTGATTTCTAGTGATTTTCTCTAGAGTTGCAGAAATTCCTCCTGACCATGTTTTCCCTAGTTGAGCTTTATTATAAAACCTAGTGTTTCTCTCCCTTTGAACAGGATATCACATTTTAAAGTCTGCAGAGGCTTTGTGGCCCAGCAGCGAGGTGGGCTCCAGCCCCAGCCCATGGGCATCATGGCTGCCTTGCACCACACAGAGTCAAAGAAGCAACTCCCTAAATTTATACACAAAAACACACTACATCCTCACATACAACACATTGCCAGACACACAGGCATTAGAGCAACACTAGTCACCATTAATAAATGCCTGAGGTTGGAGGAGCCAAATAACCCAACTAAACATAGGCCTGAGAAGGGGCAGGCCTTCTGAGAGAAGCTGCCTTTGCACTTGGATAAAGCTGCCCCGCTACTGCTACAAAAAAAGCAGTAACAGCACTAACAAGCAGCATTTCGGAAGGCATCCCCTCCAGCCTGATTTGCCTGAGAGGATCCACCAGCACACTGGTACTTTTTGCTCTGAGGCAGCCAAGGCCCCTCTCTGGGCCCTGCCAGACAGCACTTTCCCCTCAGCATAACAAAGCCGAAACACAAGCTCAGGAAACAGCAGGAGGAAGCATACGGGGGCCAAACTCTAGTGTGTTTGATCCCATTGCCTTTAGGTCTGCTCAAAAGATTCTAGGAGTCATCTGAAAAGAAAAAAGTCTCAAAAGAACCACAACACACAAGGCTTGGCGAGCAAGAGCTTTGGAAAATGACTCCTCTGCCTCGTCTCCAAGGTTCAGGGGGCGGGAGGGAATCTTTTCTTAAATGTGAGATGACTACTCCCTCACTTCAGGACAGTTAAGCTGGAGCAAAATAAAAAGGCAGAAGGAGAATTTATATCTTCCAAAGGCCAAATCCTGTCCTCATCCAAATCCTAAGTCATCAAGACATTCATGTCAGTATGTATTTACCAAAACATTTAAATACGCGCCAAAGTTTTACTCAAGAGGAGCCTATTTCATCACTGAAGTTAGAAGGATTCTCCAAAAACATTAATTAAAACCAAGGCTGCTTAAAACCCAGACAAACACAGCCTCCCGTAAGATAAATCACACACCTGACACCACCGCACACCGCAGAGAAAAGCTGTCAGTAGGCAACGCCAGCTCTCCACAATAGCTACGGTTGAGTTTTTACCAGAAACTACAGATTTGTGTTTGAGAACATGAAAGATGCCATTTCCAGCTCCACTGGAGCAGGCCAGAGCTGCAGACCAGGTTGGCTTGGCAAGGATCAACTGGAGGCAAGGTACAGAGGGCTTGTGAGGCCATGATCAATCTGCACACTACAGGTGCTTGTGGACAGTCCCAAGCCTGCTCAGAGCCAAGAATTATGAACCTTGAGCTGTTGGACATCATGTTGCATGATTAAATATCATAACTCATGCCAGTAATAACTCCAGCTCTCATTAAAGTCCAGTTCTGCTATCCTGGACTGATGCTGCCTTTTCGGCTCTCCCATCCAACTTCCACCTCCCTATGTCGTCTTTTATGGGATGAGGATGGAGGAATACATGAATGAGCTGAATGGGTCTTGCTTCCCTAAAAGGGCTTTTTCATTACCACTACGCTGGCTCTCAGCCCCTGCTTTTTAATTATAATAGATCAGCCTGCTCTCCATTTACTTAAGCTTTTCCGATGTCAGAGGAAAGCACATTTTTATTTGGCACACCTATTTTCAAATCACAGGCACGCTGCCCCTGCTCATTATTAATAAATACATTTCGATTTATCACAAGCTCTGTTTGAGTGCCACAGGGAGCCTGGGGCAAAAGGAGACAAATTCTTTTCTTAAGTTGTTCTGAAAGGTGCTGGGCTTCCCGACCCTCACCCCCATTAACCCAGCACAGCTAGTGTGCTCCTACTGGGAGCTCCACGGCTTGCGCAGCGGCAAACTCGGACTGATCTTGTGCCATCTCAATATATTTGTTCATTATCTTGCGCACACACAGAAGCATTTGGAAATGTACTCGGGGCACAGGCCAAATTGAATCATCTGCCTTCATTTTCCACACGATCTGAAGCTACAGCTGCTACAACAGGCTGTGGGATTTTTATTTTCCTTCCTTAACAGTTTTTTTTTCTCACTCTTAAAGTCACAGCAGTCTGATTCTCAACCTCTTGCCGTTGCTTGGGTTTGTGTCTGATTTTTACAAAACAGGTCTTGCAGACACACACGGTGGGAAAAGAAATTCCCAACAACCTCTTTCTGTGCTGCTTTAAAGGCAAGACAGAAAGCACAGCCCTCGGGGAGAGACATAATTAAAATATTCAGCTTGGAGATGCCTGTTCTGCTGGCGCAGATGGGTCTATTAATCTGCTAATCCTCTCACCTCCACCAGTGGACAGGCACCAGCAGAAGTGGCACTCACCTGCCTCGTGCTAGGGTTGGGAACAGGGAATGTTCCTACAAAAACAAAGAAGCCCTCCATATCAGAAGGGGCAAAGAGCTCCACATAGCACTGAGCCAACTTGCCTCCTGTCAGCAACATTTTAACTTCTCGAGAAATTTAATTCCTTGAAGATCAATTTTCATTTGTCTTAAGAGAAAGGACAGACCAAACACAACCTTCAGATTTAGGATTTTCCTGACTTCATGGCAAATCTATGTTGGCAGAAGCTACTTGGAGATAAGCAGGTACAGCTGAGAGGTATCCAAGCCCCTGAGTTCAGGTCCAAGCTTTCAGATCACCAGAGATAGGGATGAATCCACCTTATCATGCTCATCTATCTAAACTAATGCTGCTGAATGCCACTTTACATCTCATCAGTGTGTAATGACTTTATCATCTGTTCTGCCAAAGGACCCTTTTCCAACTGTTTCTACAGGATCAATCTAAGGAAGAAAAATTTTCTGCAGATGACATTTCATACCAACAAAGATTATGGTTCCCCACAGCTAAAAGAATTGTCGGGAGCAACTGTTCCAAAAACTTATCCAACCTAATTGTATGGCCTGTTCCCTTCCCAACAAACATGAAAATTACGCTTAAACAGTATTTTGGGAAGACTTTTTTTGCTAACATATGCTTGCATTTTATTATCATCTCCCAGATAAGCTCATGTTTCTCTTGGTAGACTATCAGCAGTAGTAGCTTTCTGCAGCAGGAGACAGTAAACTGTCTTAATAAATACAAATGGACAATTTAATTAAAATATATTGGAGACTTGGAAAAAGTACTATTTGTGGACGAAACAGTCTGTTAAGGGATTGTACTCAAGGCTAGTTCAGAGTATTTTAAGCAGGCAACAATAAGTGGCAGTGAAACATACTGCACAAAGCCCTACCCCAATGATTAAAGAGCACGCTGAAATTATTAACGTCTCTTTTCCAAAAGGGGGAGGTGGAAGCAAGGGGGTGAGGGGTGTGGAAGTCACCCAGTTGCCTCTGGTTTTAATGCTTGAAACAAAATAAACCATTTGGCTTTAAAAATGTACTACTTTAAACCTGAAAAGACCCATGTATCAAAACAAGGTGGAATCAGCTAAACACATTACTTCTGACTTGTTTCCTTGAAAATCCAGCCTTAATGCATTCTAACAAAATTTATCTATCCCAAGCATAGCTCATAATGAGATCAACTGGGAAAAATATCAGGCTTGTTTGTATATTTTATACTTGCTCTAACTTGGCAGTTTGGAGATTATGTATTCCCCAGGTCCCTCCTTAAATCGTTTCACATGCCGCAATTTGATTTTCTTTGCTTGCCCTTTTCCACAATTTTTTTGATACATTTTATTGAGTTCTGGCTCAGAGGGAAACGTTCCCTTTGAATTAAGGGTGCAATCATTTTTTTTCCCCTCTAAATAAGGACATATGGCGTAGAAAGCAATGCTATGGTCTGAGGATTTTATGATGGAAGTAGGACTCATTTTAAAAAATGACAGTAGCATCAGGTTAGATTAGAGCAGTTTTTCTAATTGGGTGGTGCTGCTGTGGATGTACTGATCAGCTGTCTTAGCCATAACTCATTTTAAATACAACATGTCCATTTTTACTTACTGCAGAGAAAACAGCAGCAGTGTTAGGATACCGAAGGAAATTTAACAGCATTCATTCAGAGAGTTACAGGATGTTTAGAGGGTTAATGTTGATGTGTTTAACTAGCATGCAAACTTCTGGTTTCCAATCCTGGTTTACCTGTTTCCTCTGGACAAGTTACTTAAATAACCTGTACTGCAGTTGAGCAGTCTGCTACCATTAACAGTGGTTAATTTCTACCTCTCTCTGGGATGCAGAGAGGTTGAATTAATGATAGCAAAGTATTTCTGTGCTTAGAGGCTGTCAGAGTCAGCTGCTGCAGGAAGACAAGTACAACTTACTGTAATAAAATGTGTTATTAGTGAAAAATCAAAAGCTCTTCTTAGTTTCTCAGCTACCCGAGCAACATTAACTACTCCTTACTAAGCTAACTTTGTATCTTAATGCTTGCAACTAGACATGAGTGTCACCTTCCGTTGTTATAAGCAAATGAAAAACAAGCTCACGTGGTGCAGCCAATTCTCTTTGTAGGGTTTGGAGGAATTGCCATATGGCGCTTTGATTAGCCAGGGTAACATCCTGCAACTAGCTCTCGTAAGCTCTCCAAGAGACACTTCTCCAGGGTTGGTGCCATACCTAACTAGAGAGAAACATTTCATCTCAAGATTTTTGAGAGGTGTGGCCAAAAGAGAAGGACGGTGTTCTTGGGGACTGGAAAAGCCATTTTCACTAGTGCCCAGCGCAGAGACGCCGTAAGGAGCAGCAGCATTGGGTTTTCTGCAGCTCAAGCCATGCACTGGAACTGCAGCAAAGACTCTGCACAGCTTCTCCGCTGGCAGCTGGCCTTGGCTGCAGAGCAGAGCCGGCACCGCTTCCCCACGACGGCCTGCGCTCTCAGGATCCGGAGGCTCACCGCGATACGAGAGCTAATGCTTATTTTGGAAAAGAGCTGGTGCTTAAGCAGGCAAAACTGCTCGATTTTACAGCTGCCATCAGGCCTGCATAGCAAACTGCACTCTGCATGCCCCCAGCCGTACTTGGCAGATGGTAGGAGACAGCTGGGAAAATCTGGGTTTGACATACGTCAATGATAAACTGTGTCAGTGTAGACCTGCTTAGGTTACAGCTAGCTAGCGTGTGTGCAGGAGTGAGACTTGGACTGGTGAAGGGTAGACAGCATTCCTAACCAATTTAGCGAAAACCCGCCTTCCACAAAAGGGTACGCAGCAGCACCTACAGCCTCAGGGCTGTCTGCAGGGGAAGGCAAGGCAATAAAGGGGTAACATGCAATTTTGCAGTTCATGGATTGCAGCACAAAACCAGCACGACACGTAACAAAGCAGTGCCCGCCACCAGCAATGACTTGGAAGGTCCTGTTAGGAAGGCAAACTATAAGCAAATCAGGACTCCCTGCACTCCCACCGTTAAGAAAACCCTGAGAAATCAAATAAACTTATTGGGGCACCTTAGTCTGTGTTCATAAATAAATTGAGGCTGCTGGAGGCACCAAAAAAGTACATACACTACTCAGTGGCTGAAAAGCAGCAGCAACATAAAGCTGGGAGGTGGCAATGAAACCATAGTTGGACAAGGGGAAGACATAACCACCATCAATGAAAAGGCAGCACCTAATAGTTACTGCACCAGCTGTAACGCTCAGCCAGAATCAGATGCTCTAACTACACTTTAATTTAGCATCCAATAAATACTCTGTGAGAGTGCTAAAAGACTCCAAGAAAGTTACTAAATAATATTTGTAGCTTCAAGTTTCACAGTAAGGTGACTCAGACCTGTGAGTCTTGGCTATAAAATTCCATCCAATATGCATCAAATGAGAAGTTGATTTTGCACATTTTTGTGGCAAGAGGAAAGAAATGGATACACCAAAGATCCGCTCAGAACTCTTACAACAGATGCATCAAGTGTTACCAACACTAGTGCAGCTGACCATATCGAAAGGATCACTGTAAGGGAAGTAACTCCAAGCACGGCAGAGGTATGATTGACTGAGCATCTATTTAGCAAGGAGAGCGCTGTGTTCAGCTGGAGCCAACTGACTGAATTAGGCTGACTTTACACAATGCTTTTAAACACCACGTAGGAGGCAATCAGAATTGACAGCTTTAACATTGCTGCCATCTATGCATACAGATACCATCTATTAAAGGCTAATATCAACAGCTGTGATATTCAAAGCAAAAGTAGATTTAATATACATATTAAATTGTCCAAAGCTGCGGGAGATGTTTCAAAATATATCAGGAAATCCAACCAAGAAAAATCTCTCTGTATACTACGGTATTTTTCTTCTAGTAATACTACCTACCTAAGCAAGGGTTTTGATTTGAAGAGAAAAGGTGACGATAACCTTCAAAGGTGATTTTAGTAAAAGATCCCCAAAAGCAAGGTAAACACATTACTAACGATGCCAGATAGGCAAAACATTCAGTGCAGTTCTGCTGTGTCCTTGGGAAGAAAACAGACTCGTTTCTCAGACTTCTGATAACAAAAGGAAGGTATTAGACAACATTTGCTAAGAACAAAGTCCAGACCTGTTGCACAAGCCCTAGAATAGGAGATCAGATGTTTTCATAGATCTTGGAACATCCACTGAGAAAACTGAGAAAAGACAAGTATTGGAGAGATATTTCAAAGGAGCAACCAGGACTGGCTGGGCAGCCACAGGCACACTGCCATGATACCAGGCTTGACAGAAGGAAAAAACCCAATACTGAATCAACTGAATTTAACTATTTCAGCCACCAAGGTTTTCTGGAAAATTAATCTTCTTGAATAAGCCTGGCTTCAATTCTTTGATAGGCTTGGTTGAAAAGGGAGCTGTATGAGCGTGATATATTTAGAATTCTTGAAGCGCTCATACTGCAAGAGTATTCTGATAAAAATTAGCACATATTTTAAGCAACATATCAGGTAAGTTCTCAAAAAATAGTGTCCATAAATAATCATCAGGAACAACACACCCAAAGCAGAGCTGCACTATGTGAGGAACGAAGGCAGCCACCTGCAGCTACTATAGAACTGAGATGTTGCTGCCAGAGCTGCTCGCTTGGGAAAAGCTGGGGGGTCACAGTGGAAAAGCACCTCCGTACCATCTTCCAGCATGCTGCTGCAACCAGAGGGAACCAACCCAATCCCTGAGCAGGAGAAGAGAGGTCACTTTCTCTTGGACACAGCATTGACATGAATAATTTTGGAAGGCTGGTTCGGTCTACAGCTCCCCCAGTAAGACAGCATGGCAAAGCTCTTCGGAACTGACAAACCTTGGCAGCTACAGTCTACCCCGTGGAACAAACTTGGACAGTTATCCTGAACTGCTCCAAGTCCTTCCTGCACAGACCACAGAGATCAATCAAACTGCCATTAGAAAAAGCAAACCCTGCCAGCAACTACCCAGGTGTGATGCACAGCGTATCTCTCCTGAGAGCTGGGAACAAAAGTTACCGTCCCACTGCTGACTGACAGTGAAGGAGGACTTTGTCATGGCAGCCCGCAAACCCTGTGGGTTCTTGTCTGTAGCTGCAGGCAGGGACAAAAGCATCCACGTTCTCACTCAGCATTCATTCTTCACCCAAACCCTTCAAGCATTCCATGTGGAAACCCCAGGCTTAGTACAGTACGGTTCTGAATTCGTCACTAGGACTCTGAGGCACGACAATAACACAACTGAAGCACCACCACATGTGTGTCATATAATACACATTAAAAAAAGACGACACATACTGTGTGCAGATACAACAACAATTTGCTGTTCAAATTAATTCAGGAATCAATACCATCCCCATAAAGCGAATATACAAAACATATGCTACTGTAGGCATGCATAAACTGCAGGCAATTTTTTCCAGATAAAGCCACACATGCAATTAATAAACTAAAGTGAAAAAAGAAAAGAAACAAAGTAAATCAATAAATACAAAGGGAATGATGAATTTGACAGAAACTGCTGTCAAAGATCACAGCGCTGAGCAGAGCCACAGCCGTGAGCCTGTACCCTTCCCTGGGCAGCATGGTCACACCCTGGCCTCAGCTCATCTCAGGAGAGGACCCACATATAGCAAACCAGAGAGCAACCAGGTTTTTTGCCCAGTGCTGGTGTCCGGTTAAGCTCCAGTGGCATAGTTTAAGTCACAGAGGATAACAGACAGGCTTTCACATACACATCAGGCCTAATATCAGCCACTCCACAAACCAGCCTGCAATCACATCGCAGGACTGAGCTTCATGATGTCCCCCCCAGTTACTTCCGAAGACCCCATAACACCTAGGAGCAAGGCTGCACCACAGCAACAGTGGGGGGGAGGAAAGCTGGCACAAAAGGCAAGAGAACCACCACTTCAGTGCAGAGGGAGCCAATGGATGGCTGGCACGAGCCATGAGTATGATGTGAATTTAGCAAAGCAGAGGTAACCCCCACACAAACATCACCATGTGTACTTTTATTCCAACTTCTACCTTCATATAGTCAGATCTCTGCTTTGCTTTTATTGCCAGTTCTAAGTCTACCAAGCCCCAGCATGCACTCTGCCCAGACTTCCTGGGACCTGTCCTTTCCCTGGCTGAGGCATTTGACCCCCAGGCAACCGTCTCTCATCACCCACAGGCAACAGAAAGCTAACCACAGCTGCTTCACTAAGTCCCAACAAGAATCTGAGCCATTTTCTCCAGGCTCCCGACACAGGCAGATGAACCAAGCCACTCCAGAAAAATCAGAGCAAACCTTAGACTTCTCCAGGTCTGGAAAGCAGGTCCCTGGCTCTGCACTTGAGGCAGAGGTAATCTGAGGCATTGTTGCTGTCTGGTTGTGATCGGTCAAGACATTAATGTTGTCAAGGAAACTTTCAGCAAGGCCATGAGATCCTATACCACCAGTGCAAGTTTTTTGATTTGAAAAAACAGTGTTATAACTCCCAGAGCAAGCACAGCCAGCTCCACAAACAAGCACAGAAGCAATTTCCTCTAAATGCCCAAGGGACATCCTGTTTGCTGTTCGACATCCTGGAGAAAACAAAAAAATCTAAGAATAATTACAGCAGAAACACCGAAGGTGAAGCCCTTTGGTAATTTTCAGACCTGAATAACTAAAAAGGGGTGACAATTATTTTAGCTAATGATCACTGAACTTTGAGATTAACATTTGCAGCTGAGGAATTGGAATCAGCTCTTCAGGAAGCAGCTCTTCAGAAGGCAGCACTGCTGTTAGGCTAAGCCCCAAGCTCTGTAAAATACCTGGTTGACACTTGTTATCATCAAGGCACACAGTGTGCATACCCAGAGATCCGAAGAAGCAAAGAAAGCACAGAAAGCTCAGTGAAGATGGACTGGGAGCCTGGCCCTACCGTGTTCCTACATACCAGAGACTGCATGAATTTGTGGGGGAGGAAAATGCTTCTTGTTGGTCTCTCTCATGATATGAAGCACAGAGATGCCTTGGCACTAACTCTGTTTTCCCTACAACTGTAGCTTTTTTAATTTCTCAGACACAAAAGGACTGGCTGGAACACTGTAGCTTAGAGCAAAAAACAGGATCTGGATTTCATACTGTGTTTTCTGTCATGACAGCAAAGCTAACTCAAGTGTCCTTGTTCAGAGTGCTCTTCCTGACTTGTATGCCTCCAAAATCCAACCTCAAACTGTTTGGATCAGATTATTCTTCTTGTGATGGTTACAGACAATAAGAAGGAAAAAACCCCACCACACTAGTGTGCCCTGCTGAAGGGTAATCCTCTCCCTGCAACTGGATCCTCCAAATGGGAACCTGCATCCTGATACGGCTGAAACGGCCAACTCCAGGGGAACCACAAGGCAGATAAACCATCCACTGGAGGTTAGTTATCCAGCTGGTCTGAACTGCTCTGTGTGAGGTGAGACATCCTCTCCTGATTCTGGAGAGCAAAGCTGCACTGGTGCCTTTCAGAAAGGAGTCGTGTTGTGCTTGGGGATGACCTTAGAGGAGGGGACACCTGCCTAAGGCATCTCACCTGCATGAGGGCACAGAGGCTTGTCAGGCACCCAAATAAACACTAGTTTAACTAAAAGCCTGATTTGAAGCTGGTTGGAAGTGCTGTAAATGGTGTAGAGCGTGCCTATTGAGCTTTAAGCCACACCTTAGTTTTGTTCAGATTAACTTACGAATCAATCTAACTTGAACTGGAACAAGCAGCTTTTAAAGCAAAATTAAAGTAACAGCCCAGTTAAGACAAAACTGCTGCAGTCCTTCCCTTAAGAATGGTCTTAGCTGCAGGAAACACTTATCTTCCTTGTCACATTAGGTGCAGAAAGGTATTTTAAACAGGAATAAGCATCTGTTTTCTCTACTTGTTCAGTGGGAAAGTCGGGAGTTACACAAACAGCACCTAAGAGGATAATGCAGTAATGGCAAGATACATTTATTAATGATCTTAAAACTATTTCCTGAGAGCATCTCCAAATCCTCTGCAAATACCCATCTAGTTTAAACAGCAAGGACTCACAAAGGGCAGAATTATCGTCCTAGTTTCTCAGAAGGAATGAAAATATCAGATGACTTTGGGAACACCAAGCAATGAACCTGGGAGAAGGCTAGGAGTACAACTATAGAGGAAACTAGATGGCTAAAAGTACTGCATCTTTTGATAGCAACCATCTTGCTTCTTAACCATGAGAATATTCTCCCTGCGCACTGTGTATTTTTTAGAATGAAAGTATAATGTTAAAAGTAGAGTTTGCTGATGAAGCACAAAAAGAAAAAAAAAAGAAGGATTGCTGTTTTTCTGGATATGGCCTGGAAACTCCACCCCCTCACAGCGAAAAGGGGCACGAGATACACTGGGAAAACATGAAACCATCAGATAAGGTTTTCTGGAAGAGTGGAAAGAGACCGTGCCTTCACTACTGGGAAGATACAATGGGATTCAGGACTGCTCTCAATACATGGGACAGAAAGACCTGTGTCTGAGAGCTGCCTGAAGGCAGGAGGCATCGAAGTACCTGGGACAGAGATTTGGGAAATGACCATGGTCCATCACACCACAGGCTCTTTCCAAGCAGCAGCAGGGCCCAGAACTGCTGTAACCAGGGGGAACAAAACAGAAAGCTCAATGCAGAGACCAAAAGTCAGCAAAAGGACTTCTCTGAACTGTAGCTCTTTCTGTAAAAGCGAGCGTGGGAGAAGGAACAAAGCCCAGAGTAACAAAATTCACCAAGGCAGAACTAGGCTAGAGCTAGATAACCAACTAATTATTCAGATCTTTAATGTTCCCTCGTTGCTTCCAGTGGATGAGCAGCAAAAGGACATTAGAAGTAGCACGTGGGAATGGCAAAAGCCTCTAAAATATGATGCAAAAATTGAACATGTCTCCTAGAGATGTAAAACCGGTCTCATGTGGAGCTTTTGTGCTAATAGTTGTCTCAGCCGATATGCAAATTCCATATAACAGTCCATGTCTAGATACCACTGCACTATAAATATCCTTGCTCAAAACACTTTACCTTACTGCTATTCACAATGTACCTGACAGTTTCCTATTTAAAACAATATTACTGCTGAAGGAAGCCATTAACAGAGGGCTAAAGGAAGCAATCTTATTCACCGAACCAACACTGTTGTCTCGGCAAAACAAAACAATTAACATCTGAGTTCACAGGGAAATATATTAGCACAACAGATGCATGTGCATGTATTTCGGCCCTTTGGTAAAATGCACTGTTTTGGAACCAGATGTTTCTGCTCATGCCAAAGAAGAATCCAGCTGCATCAAGCTGTGAATATTTCTTCTGATCTGTCAAAATCTGCTATGAACTAGGAGAGAAAAAAACAGAACTGAAGTTTGAAATAGAAGTCTGTTTTCCACTGGGGATTTTACCACCATCTGTATTTTAAAAGCTTTAGTACAGCTGACAGTCTGAAAAAGTTTGCAACACAATAGGTAAAAGCACACTGAAATACCATTCAAGTAGTAAGGTTCCTGGTAGAGTTGAAACATATGGTAAAAGACTAGTTTTGTGCATATTTCTTCCCCTTAAAATCAATTTATACTTATTAGTTGGATTTACAACATGTTTAAATTGTACAGCCTTTCTTGTAACGTGCTGCCATTATGAGCTGAACTCTTATTATTGAGATGCTAGAGAGCAATATTGCATTACTGGGCAAATAAGGTCCTTTTCAAACACCAGAGGTTTGTCATGGTTTCTAAACCCTTTTTTCCCTTTTGTTAACAGAATTACCATGGATTTGCTCAGATGCACGAGTAAAATGATAACCTTTTCCTGAAACCATAACAAAGGAGTCAAAATGGAAATGAAATAGCTACACGTAAAGCGTAAAAGCATCTCATAGCAAAGGAAGTTCACAAACTACACCATGTTTGTCAGCATTTGGTATGGTCCTTCCTAAAAACCATCCACCTAGCGAGACTGGCATGCTCCCACCTCAAAGCCCACCCATGCAGAGCCCCTAACTCATCCCACAGAAACCTCTGGTGTTTTATCCCCAAAGCCCAGCTCCTCCTGCCCACAGCGGCTGGGGCAGGATCAAACAGTGACTTGCTTCCATCGGCTGCACCATTACCTTCTGGTGAGTCCTAAAGCTGAGCTTTTCTGAAGTGCTTCAGGTACCTTAAACTCCTAAAGGCATCGAGTTTCCAATCTCTCGTGTTGTACCCTCAAAATTTCAGCCTTAAAAAGCAAAAAAAATCTCCTGAAACAGGCAAACACACGTGGTACAGCACGGAGGAAGCTGAATATAGCTGGATATATCTGAACTGAACTCAGTTTAAATTCTGATCATCTCCGGTTATCGCCTGCTCTCCACATTCGTACGCCAGCACTCGGGCAGCTGTGCTGCCTTCCAGGTGTGCAGCACAGCTTTGCCACTGACAGGGTTATCTATTTTACAAAGAATTATGCTAGCAGTGAAAATCACAGTAGAATTGTTTTGAAAGAAGCAAGCCTCAGATGGACAATTTAGATTTCACAGAAGTTGAAACAGGATTTGCAGGTTCAAATTATTAATCAACACCCTGCCAGGCAGGGGCCAAGAGCAATCTGCTGGTGCTGAGTTTTCTTGGACTTAAATGGTAAAATCTGGATTTTTAGATTGACTCAGTGGGGAGAGGGGATTTTGTGCCTCCAGCCATTCCTGCCTGAAGCATCCAAGCAAAACCTATTCCTGGCTTTTAGGGACAAATATGAACTTATGGATGATGGGGGAAGTTCTTCCTCCAGGAAACTGGGGATTCAGGGGTGTTCTGAGCCAGTGGGCACCCTGCACGTGACAAGGTTACTTCTGTTGTTAAAATAATTTTCCAGCCATGATAAGACATTATAAACTGCACATGGGGCTTTTGTTAGTAAGAAACACGGAAAAAAGAGGCCAGAAAAAGGTGGATGCCCTCGGAGCACCCAGCCCATTGCTGCAACAGCATCAGTTCCCCCACAGTGACAATCGCCATGACGCAGGCTGCTCCAGCAAAGGAGAATTTAATTCTAATAAGCACCTAGCACGATGTAACAACGCTTAATCACAGAGAATCACACAGCGGGTGCGCCTCCAGTCACATCAGACTAGCTTTAGCATCCTTTTGCTTGACCTCTCAAGCTGCTACATGCCTGCCAAATTCTGCAGGGACAAACTTAAAGAAAGGAAGGGAAAAAAGGGGGGAAATGGAAGCTCTTCATGAAGAAAACACCAACTAATGTTCATCTACAAACAAAAACGTAAACCAGGCATAAGTATATTCCACCATATGCTGCACATCTCTATAAACCCCAACACAATGTCCTGGGGAACCGTCCCTGCCACTACAGAGTGGAGCACTGGCATCGTAGTCAGGACAAGCAGTGGCATGGACATGGCATGCCTTTCAGTCACAGCTTGATGGTGTATTTCAGAAGAGCACCCTGGCTGTGCAAATACTAAAAATGCAGCCAGAAACTGCCCCCTCTCCCACGTTGCTGTACTCAAGGTGCAGAACGGTGACACAGGGGGATCCCACAGCACAGCCGTGCCAGAGTTTGGTGCGATACGGGTTCCTCAGCAGCTGCCTGTGCTCTCACATCCGAAGCCCCAGAGCACGCATGGCTGAACGTTCCAGGACCTGAGCACAACCTGCTGCTGGCAACTTCCCCTGAGCAGGGAAATAGATGCAAGCAGCAGAAGGGTAGGGGAAAGGCACAACACCATGTGAGAGAGAATATGTGTGTTTGCCCACATGCATGAACAAGACAGGACCGACCACCCAATGTACAAGGCAGACAGCATCAGTTCCAGGTCTCCTCTCTCCTGTACATCTTCATTACAAAGAAGTATTGCAAGATGAAAATTGGGAGCTTGAGGCCAAAATCAAAATACAAAGAACAGGACACACTCCCACAGACCTTGATTGAAAACTGTGATTTCTTTTTTCTTTAGTTTTACCTGAACTGCCTCTCAGTGAGGCTATCAGCAGACACGTCACACTGCCACTCCTGTTGTGCTATATTATAATAATACTTGTTTCCTCTTGCCAGCTACTCATCAAGGATTACCCCCAGCACAGCCCTCTTTTCTTTCAGATCTAGTCAGAAGGCAAATTAGTTGCAGCCTGATGGGGGAGTGCTAAATTTTTCATTACAATCTTTCTCTGGAGGTTTGGTGTTTAATAATTTGTACTGTATAAAATTTCACATATGGGAAAACACGGCACCACACAGCCTCTCCAGATGCCTTTTTTTTTTTTTCTTCCTTCTTCCTCACTGCTAAGCATGTGAGCCCCCCAGCTAAAGGAGTGGATTTAGGGCATAATTAAAGCTTTATACTTTAATAGTAATATGGGTAAAGCTCCACTTTATTTTTGAGAAGAACACGCCACATTTGTAAATTCCCATTTCACTGAGGATCAATTTTCAAACAGGCTTTGTACCCGGGCCCCTTTGTTCCTGATATACCATGGAAACATAAACCACGTAAGCAGCTCATGGTGCTATGAAAGATGCAGGCCCCTGCTTCGTCACCACAAAGGCGCTCTCATTCCTTACAATCAATCCAAGAGTGGCAGTGGTTGTGCAGGGGACATCTGTAAGACAGCCCTGACATCACCTGCTCTGCTTTTCAGCACATAATTTGGCAGGGGAGTCTCTCACATCACTCACATGAACTTCAAATCTCTGAAAGTCTTAGCTACAGTGCTAAGCATAGCTGAAGGGATTTAACTTTGCTGCTGCGCCTCTAAACCTCCCCTCCCCTCCCAGCCATCACCCTTCTTCCTTCCCTACACGGCCCGGAAACCACAGGGCTGCTGTCACGCGTGGGAATGCAGAGCCTTCTCTGATCTTCACACAACATTGCTTTCTCCCCACATTTCTGATGAGAACAACCACCTGGAAAACACTGTGGGGATTAACTACAGCTGCATGCAGAGGACCAGCACAAGGTTCACACACTGGCTAAGAGCCCCGAAAGCCTCACTGTAAAGGCGTAGCTGGAACCTAAGCAGGGGACAGATTCTGTAGTAGGTATTTCACAGCAAATGACCCACCATGTAATCTACTTACTGCTGTACCCTACCAAGTGCTGTACTGTTTCTCATCCCCAGGCTTTTTTCCCCCAGCGGGTGTTTTTCAGAATCCTTTTCTCAGCAACATCAAGAGATCTCAGTACCACCAGAGCATGACAGATAGGAAGGGTAAGTGAAATGGAAGAAGGGGTACTGGCCGAAAGGCAGGAGACAGATTCCTTGCATGGCTGAGACAGGAATAGTTATACGATGGTCTGCACTTTGAGGACTAATTTTAATTACTTGATGAACTCAAGCTCCCTTGATGAAAGAAGCACCCCAGTGATTACATTCCCAGGATGACAACTTACAACATCAGGTCCTTTCCCTCTTCTCCTAAACATCCTCTTAAGTAAATTCAGGAAACACACACTGAGAAGGTGAAATGACCACCTTTCACAACACTATTTTAATTCAATCCCAGTTTCTCCCATCTGCTTAAGAGATCCAGGCTGCCTTAAAATTAAGTGTTTTGGTGCTATGATGGATTTCTGATTTCCCACAGAGAAACCAGGTGATAAAGAGCCAGTTTGAACAAGCATGGTAAAAATTTACAGTATTCTTTGACAAATATCATGCTTCAACAGAAAGGAGAGAGTCCAGTTTTGCCATGAAGTGTCTCTGTGCCCCTATGCCACGGTGGAAAGCCAGGCTTTACTTTACCAATCAGCAGCAAAACCAGGTGGGGTACAGTAAAACTGTTACTACGGATATGAATCTACCCGGCTCTCCGAGCCTGCAGCTCGCTGGCAAATATATCAAATGACCTAGCACTGAGAAATAACGACCTTGAAAGTAAGAGCTTATTTCTGGTTTTATCCATCTTTACTATCACAGCTTAAACTAAATCAACCATGCCTTTTAAATTCTGTGTTGTATCCTTGCAAATCTATTTCAAAATGCTGTTTGTTGAAGTGCAGAGCTTAGCGCAGGTGAAAACTTCACTCGCCTTCTGACTACGTGTGTTACTTAAGGCGTACAACTGACACGGGCCAGACAGCTCCCTGAACTTACTGAACCCTCGCAGTGGACACGAAACTACTGAGATAAAAGTGTCACATATGGTAGCAAAATTTAAATACAGGAAAGGAATACATGCATTTAAAGTATTTTCTAAGTGTCCTTCTGTTGAGTTCTCATTTTACTGGCATGTATAGGTCCTGCCAGGTGAAGACTTCCAGTGCTGTGATCCTTGTGTATTTCACCACATCACTTTATGAAGAGTTGATCAGTGACTGGCTGCAAGGCCGGCAATGTACCACTACCTGTGCAGGCGAGAAAGTGGCCTCGAGGAGCTTCGCTCACCTCAACGTCTATCAGTCATTTCCATGAAATCCCTGGGCAGGAAAATACACATATGGAGACATAATGGAAGCAAAGCCTCCATGTCAAAGAGCAGATTGGACTCTTGCCATCAGGCCCGTGACAGCAATCCCTAATTCCCCAGGACATCTGCTTATCCAGCAAAACACAAGACAGTTGTCCAGCAGACAGCACAGCGCTGGCGTTAGCATACACGAGAGAGTCAAGTTCTACAGCTAGCTCTGACCTTAGGCACATTCATCTCTCCTATTGCCTGCTCCCCCCTGCCTTTTTCCACCCCTTAAACAGACACCAGTTATACATAATGTTATTACGCTCAGTTTGTGAGGATGAATTTATCTGTAACTGCCAAAAGCACGGTAATCTTCAGGACAAAGTATGATTACTCTGTCATCATGCATCTCTACAGATAGCAATGCTTATGTTATCCTTTGAACGGGAAGAGGTCAAACCACTGATGTTAAACCCGTGAGGCCTGAGAGCTAAAGGACAAGCTGCAGTATCAGTTATTGCCAGAGGAAACTCATCCACGTTCTGATTTGGCGGGAGAAGGATTTATATCAACTTACACCAGATAAGGAACATGGGAAATAAATACCTAAGTCAGAACTTACTAATGGGTATTATTTCTCAGATAGTAGCAAGTTAATGCTATATAGCTAGGCAACAAAGCCATTCCATCCTTGATAAAGGCATAAACACGTTCAAGGAATAATCCCTGGGTGACATGAGGTTACTTGTGCATTCATAAAATTCTCACCACTTCTGCCAGCACTGCCTTGGAAAATCACTGTCCTGCCCCAGCTCGATCAAACCCTGCAGGCCAGGATTTGCTTCTCCTTCAATATGCCAAAACACACAGAGAATCCCACTATAAATCCCTTTTTAAAGGACAAATAGAAGTCTCCTATATCACAGACAGACCGGCAGCTTGACCTCATTTCAGTAGTTCCACATTATTTCCAGTATCAAATTCTCTATCAATGACCCCCTGCCAAAAAACAACAGGGTCATGCATTGCACCCACGCCCTGTTTCAAGAGGAGGAACTATAGGAAGCCAAGCTGGTGCATCACCAGTACCAGTGTTGGGTTGGGCCCTGCCCACTGATCTGCAGGTTGCTTCAGTTGCCTTTGAAGACGCTACAAAGTACATTATGAGTAGCAGACCCTATTAAAACCAAGCACTGTTAGGAGTTGCCCGGCTATGGACTAGAAAATGGGCAGCTCTGAAAATGGGCAGCTCTTCTTTACCATGTAAAAATAAAAAGCTAATGAAGAAAGAAATAGTGATCTGATTCAGTGTTAAAGAATCCAGCTTGAGCCAACTCAATATTTGAGATCTTCTTCCCTTTGAGAAAATTCACACCTAAAACCCAAAGCTGGTAAGATACAATATCTTAGTAGAAACATTTACTAGGGGATAATTTCACATTCTTAGCTCAACACCCAATATTTATTATCACTTCACCATTCTGAGTGTGGAGTCTGTGGGTTTCTGATAAATCATGGAATGCTTTGGGTTGGAAGGGACCTTAAAGATCATCTGGTTCCAACCCCACTGCTGCCATGGGCAGGGACACTCTTCACTAGACCAGGTCGCTCAAATGGATTGATCCATCAAAATTTTGTAACCATCACTTTCCTTCTGCAGAAAGACAACACGGGAGCCTTTACCAGTCATCTTCGACTTCCCTGCTCAGACAGGGATAAGCAAGAGAATTTTAAACTAATGGAAACAGCTATTCAAGAGAAACTTTCAACCTCTTAAGGACCAGGAGAGTCCTTGCAGTAAGATCCCAACAGAGGTGAAAATTCTCATTAATTCAAAAGTTGAAGTTATCCTTTTTCAAGCTATAATTACGGTCATAATTGTATCTTCATTATCAAAATACAGTGGTATTTCCTAAACTTCAGTCTAACAGTTTAAAACCTGAGTTTCTAGGTTTGGCCTCTCCCCAGACACAGTCCTCAGCTGCTGCAAAATACAGGATTGCTTCATTACTGGCATGCACATTTGAAAATAAACATTTCATGAGAAATTTGAGAAAGCCACACTCAACTCATAAGGGAAGATTCACACATGAGGATATGAGTTGCCAGAGCTCTGCTTAAATCACTGAATGACTGGTTCAATCATGTAGAGGGACAATAACGAAAGATGCCACATCAAGCACCCACCCTGGAACACCAAGTATGAAATCACAATACAGAGAATTACACTGAACATTATTTTGGAGTACCTTCTTCTTCTGGGAAGCCACAGCAGAAGAGAAGATGGCAATATCTAAGTATGATTTAAAAAAAAAGAAAAAGAAAAAGAAAAAGAAACAAACTAATGTTGCGTTTGTCTGTTAGTAAAACAGAGAGAGGGGAAAAGAGATTACTATTAAAAACATGGGAAACCTTCACTGTTGCCTTCTCCCATCTCCTCCTGCAATCCTTCCACTTCCCTGAAATCAACTATAATATCTTGAGGCAAAGAGAGACAGCTTTTTCTTTGCTGAAACTTCACAGCAAATGGTTTTCCATGCTCTGTGTCGCTTTATCACCCATTACTGGATCACTTGAATGGGAAAACCTACCCCAGCCAGTAGAAACTGCCACATTTTAGGCAGGCTCTGAATGAAAACAGTTTACCCAACACAAAATACAAGTGACTGAACGCTGAACATGCCTCTCTCTTTCAAAGGGTAAGTTGCTAAAAACAAAACTCTGATTCCAATTTGTAAGATTTAATGAATATGCAGCCTATTAAATGAATAGACTATGCCCCAGAGCTGCTCATTTAGGATGCTGCTGTTAAAACAAAATTAGATGAGTGTCCAATGAAAGCTCAGGACCCTGGGCTGGTGCCATCTAATTGAAGTTTACAACTTTATTGGAGATTCCTTGCATCTTAGATATTTGCTTTGTAGAGTTTAATAGCTGGTGGCCTTGACTCTAACTTAATTACAAATCAGAAGGGAAGGTTGTGTCAGCATGATAGCATTTGGCAAAGCTGAAATGTCGGTTTCAGGCATATTTCACCTGTTCTCATCTTAATTTAACTGGACTAATATGTCCTAATCACACAGAAAAAAAATGGGCCTTTAAAGTAAAGATATAAAATTAAGGGGCAGGTGCTGCTTGTCCTTCACCGCCAGTGATTGCGCTGGCTGTCGGTGGCACCGAGCACCCATCAAGCAACCCTGAACTGCAGCTGAAGATGAGGACAGACAACGTGGGTCAATCCCCATCAAACAGACCCCGGAAAGGCCCAAAGTGAGGAGGGGAACAAGCCCTGGCTTTGGCTTTCTGAACAGTCAGGAGGTTGGATTTTGAAGGCAAGGGCAGAAAACAGCCAGCAAGTCAAAGACAGTCCCAGTTACCTGCCCAGGGTTAATTAAGTCTCCCGGCAGGGTCACTGGAGAAGGAGAACATGGGGCACCTGGTATCTGTTGCAAGGGCCAAGGAGGGAGAGGCAGGGCAGGTTTCAGCAGTGGTGTGTAAACACCATTTATTTTTTCAACACTAGAACAATAACCTGATGGGCAGACTTGATTGGCAGATGCCAAGTAAAACACTTTGAGACGATTAAAAAAAGGCATGGGAAAGCAAGACCATATAACTTTCTAGAAGATAAGATGGAGCATGTTCACTTATAAACAAAACCACATCCCACATACACAGACACGTACTGTGTGGCGGTCCATTAACACTCACTATGTTCCACTGATTAAAAAGAAAATTTAATACATCTGTCGGAACAGAGAGACAGAATAAATATCCTTATCATTCCATTTACTGTAAATAATACTTAAGTGCAAGTCAAATATTAGCTATATTCAGCACAGCATCCTAACAAAACAAGCACTGCTAACATTATGGTCCCAAACTGTGTTATTCTTAATTAACATCTGACATATATCTGCTTTTGCAATCACCCATTACTGATTAAATGACAAGGCACAATGTCAGATGCATAATCTGATTGGTTAGTACTCAGTTACCAAGGTGTTATATTTTGAAATTGCCTGTGAATTGATTTCTTTTATTGAATTAATAAGTGTTATCATACTGTACAGAAGGTAAAATTGCTACTGAATGTGAGCGATAACATATAATTACAGAAAATCAAATCCTAATCTGCAGAGCCAAGCCAGGTGTCAACATTTTAACTGTAGTTAGGGAAGCACAGTAACACCATGGAGCAGGGGGAGGAAGGGAAGAAATGTCTCAAGTGTAGGAAGAAAGAAATATACTGCATTAAAAACCCCAACTTCAGTTAGGCACGATAGCAACCTTGAGGGATATGTCAAACACTTATGTGTGCAGAACTAATATACTTAATTTTTCATTTTAGACTATAATCCTGCATGCTTGGGACATCTGACTGTCATCCAGACCCAAATCTATCTGTCAAGAGTCTTAAGACTGGCATTTTTGGGAGAATGTTTCTGAAAGATTTTTAGCAGATACAAGCATAGAATACAAAACTGATGCATTTCTTCTACTCTTTCCTTAAAAAAATTAAATTAAGATCCCTTCTTTCCCCAGAAAACCCAAGCCCCCGTGAGATGATACAATTTTCTGCTATAAAACCCAAAGATTTTAATATTTTCAGTAGCTTTCCACACTGTTTCAGTGAAAAATGCCTCTCCAAGCCATTTCCTAGCTGCTCTCCCTGTTAAGTCTGCAATCAAACACTGCGCTAATGCAACTACTGGCGTCTAAATTGATGATGTTAAATTGGCGTAACCCCCTTGCACGGACACTCTCAAATTAGCTAGTTCCAACACATTTGATCTATATCAGCCGCTCTTAAACCAATTTGAGTGTTCATGCTAACAGACTACACCAGTTTAACTATGTGTACTCAGAAAATGATGTCGCTAAATTGCTGCAATTTCTTTGGATTAAGGAGGCCTGGGAGAGCCCCAGCTTCCTCCTCACGCCATATGACGAAGGAGCCATTCAAGCCACTGGAAATGACCTGGCAGAGATCTTGAGTCTCACTCCTCGGTGCTTATCCAAAACCTTTCCATATCACCCCTCTGCCCAGGCAACACCACCCAAGCCCAGGTCCCCATATCTCCAACCCCTTCCTCCTCTCTGTTGCTGCCTTCCCACCAGCAGTACCAGAGTCATCTCCCACTGCCATTCCCAAGAGCCTGGCTCGTGACGCTGTTCCTCCTGTACTCCTGAGAATTCAACAGGGCCATTCACAATTCCAAGCCCACTCTGCCAGCTTCTCCTGCTGTGAGCTTCTTTCAGCATGGGTTCTCTCTGTGACCTCTGTCCCTGGGAAAAGGGATCTGTCTGGGCACAACACAAGGCAGCACACATATAGGAAGCACCCAAGGGCACACGACAAAACTTTTTTCAGAGACCACGCTGCTTCCCTACAGCATCACGAGCCAGCTCCCAATTTGCAAAACGTCTGTTCAAGTCATCAGCTTTTTCCTTTGTTCAGGGATAAAGAGGAAGAGGGAAAGTCATCCTGTTTGTATACAGAGAAAAGTTAAAAACCATGCTACTACCACCCAATTGGCAAGATCTCTTGGCAGCAGTGTGGCATATAAATATTTTACATGAAGCCCTTTCCAAATTAATTCCTTCTATGCTTCTGTTTTCAGATAATAGTAAAAGTTTCCTTCTTTATTTGCAACCCCCTGGGCTTAGCTGTGAGATTACCGGCCAGCAACCATCTCATCACCACAGTTACACAGAAAGCCACGCAACGGGTAGCCAGTCGCGGCTTTGTATCTTGAGATCTCTGAGCACATCTTGCACATAGAGTCCTTCAAGGTGGTGAGGAGGAACAGCAACCTAGGAACGGTACACAGCACAGCAAGGTGGAGTGCTTGGGTGAGCGAAATTTTGGCTGGCTGCAGTCATGGCATCATTGCACAGAGTAGGGAGAGAACTGCACCTCTGAATGCATTTTCATTTGGTGCATCAGCCTGCCTCAGACACTAATACAGCTATTGGAAGAAAAAACCCAGCTTATTATTGGAGTTGAAGTAACTTATTCTAAAATGAAAATTTCTAAAACACGAGATGTACAGCTTGGCTCCGCAGGGATCACAGTGGGGAAAAGGACTGGGAGCAGTTATATGCCTGAAGAACGTTAATTTGGGAGCGCAGACTAGCAGAAGGAGGCTGAACTATTATAATGAGAGAAAAGCTACACAGAACAGAGACCTTTTCCTCAGATAATTTCTTTCTACCGTTAGAGGTGCCAGGGAACATAACTGCAGGAGAGTGAAAACCTGTATCGACTGAGATGAAGCGCACTGACTTGGAGGCCCTTTTGGGAAGATGAACATCTGCATGACCTCCATGCAGGAACTCCAGAAAAACAGCCAGCAGCTAATTGGGTTTCCCTTCCAGTCACTCAGTTTACAGCTACTTCCGGACCTCAACTTTACAATGTTTGGAGGCTTGGTCATTTAATGAGCTAAAATCCATGCTTTTTCACCAACAGACCTTGTCCAGGCATGTTCCTGTTTCTCTTCTAGGTTGCAGCCGCTGCAGTGCAGCAGCAGCTGCACATCACTCCCAACTGACCCAGTTTTTGGAAGAACATGGGCATGCTGATAGTGCTGACACATGGGGAAAGATTAGACAGAGCGGCACCACGGAGCAGCAGCGGTCTGTGTGCTGCCACACGTGAAAGGAACTCCTGACCTCAGCTTGATGCATTTCTTCCATCTGAAGGAGACGGAGCCGTAACGGCCCAGACGTGACAGTCCCACAGCAGCTTCAGCTGATGGAAGTTACAAGTCAACCAATTCCCACTCTTCCCTCTGCCCCCAGCCATATGTTCCCAACCTTCTCTCTTGCACCAGTACCTTTATGACTAAGTGGTGAGACAATTCAGGAAATTAGCCCAAAAGAAACTAATTCCTTTTCCCTTTTTTTTGCCGTGCTAGTTTTTGGCCGGTTGAGCTCTTCACAGCAGTTTGGAGCACATACACCAATGATCAGGAGGAAGGGGAACATGCAGCAGGAAGCATAAGGAAGGGAGCTAGAGGCCCTTTCCCTGTAAGCTGAGGCCGGGCTGGAAGCGCTCACGAGAGCCTGCAGGGCTGGTACAGCACAGGGCAAGCTCCTCCTGCCCTATTTTACATGGACCTTCTAAAGTTCAAGAGGAGGATATCCTGGAAGACATCGTGGCTGTTTAAAGGCATTATGTCAAATATTCCCTTTTGTGCTCCAATAATTCCTTTGAATTCCCCTGTGCAAACCCAGTTACAGCTATCCTAGATCTTGCTGTTCTGTGGGAGAGATTCCCAGGATGCATCTTCCCTCAATAATCTCCTGTATATTGCTGCCACCGACTTGGGCACCTACTTAATCTGTGACCTTACAGCTCCTGTCAAGCAGGCTGTGACCCCCTCTAGACTCGTGTTATCCATTACCAAATTTTCATTTTTATTAAGCTCAGCAGAGACTTTCCCTCTCCTCTAGAAAGACATGAATTCTCTTGTGTCATTTATTCCACAAATGATTTATACCAAGAGCCTGTCAACTACAGGAGGTACTTGCAGGTATGGTAAGCACAAGCAAGTAGCTCTGTCCTTTCCGGGTCATTACTAATAAAGCACTTATCCCTCACACAAGCACAAATGCCTCCCTGTACTCTTGCAGGTATTTATCTGAGCACTTCAGAGTCCTCAGTGGATTTATCCTCGCAGTGCTCTGGCGAGCTGGGCACTGGCATGATTTTTGGTACAAAAATAAAGAACAAGGCTCAAAGACTGAATTCAGCTCTTTGTTACTTTGAAGAGACAGTCTCATGCATCAGGATGCCATAACCACCAACCATTCTTCCTCCTACTTCCCACACCGGCTTCCCCTTGGGACAGCAGGAAACTACTCATGGGTCATCCCAAATTCTCTGTGTTATCAGCCAGCCCCACATCAGCAGAGTATTGCTGCCCCAATCTGCAAACAGAAGGCTGTTACTTACTGTGGAAGCGCTTATGAGAGTATCGAAAACCTCGTGGCCCAGCCTGCATGACCTAAATCATTACCCTCCTGTCCCACTCCCTGTTCACAGATGACTCATGAGATGAAGTCTCACTCCTGCTTAGCACCATTCGCTACACAGCCAGCCAGATTTCATGAACAACAGTAAAATAAATATATTTGTCTTGCAACTAGAGTGCCAAGACAAGCAAGGAGCAAAGCTTGGGGCCAACTGTAACACCACAGATTTTGGCAGCCAGCCGTCTTTCCAGCTCCTTATATATTTTTGTCCCAACTTTCCACCTCGTTCTCCCTCTTTGCAGTATTTCTGGGCAGATCATCACACCCAAAGAGCAACAAGCGGCTGCGTGGCTAAGTGCTTGCCCTTGAGAAATGAAGGCATCTCCGCACTCGCTCCTCTCCCACTCTTTCCAGCATCACTTTATCACAGGTGAGGATGAAAAACCTGTTGCTGCTGTTTCTCTTTCAAACCCTAAAGCCAACTGGCAAACCAGAATTTAACCTCACAGCTGCTGAATGCAGTTAGATTAATACATGCTGGCCAAACAAAATATTGCTTTTAAAATGCAATTTGTGCTTGGCACCGAACACATTGGGAGAATTCAGAGCAATTTGCACTACAGACCAGCTCATAACCCTGTGCAGAAAGTGCTTTGATGCCCCCAATTTACATCTGACAGCCTTAATGCATGTTGGAAAGAGGCAGCAGAGTAGAAAGCCTCTGCACTAATCACATCTGATGTAAGAAAACTGAAAACGCTTTAAAACACTTAATTGCAGCTAATTTGTTGTAAAATTCTGCGTGTGCACATGCACACCCTCTCTTTCCAAAATCTAAAGTGTCACAGCAAGATGCTGGAAAAAATGGGGAAATTCTGGCAAGTTTTTATGACCCTTTTAGTCTGAAAGTCCTCCTTACTGATCCAAAACGTAGCTGGCAGGCTGTTTCTGGTGGGGTGGGGGAAAGGAAAGGCTTCACCTGTGATGATCTTCCCTGACCCTCACCCAGCTTCCCACTGCCATACCAAGCACAGTAAAAGCCAGTTCAAAGCAGGCTGCTCCCGTTGAAGTCCGTGGGAGATATTACCCCCCCCAATCAATTTAAGAGTTTTTCCCCCAATCAATTTTAGCAGGAGTTGGGTTGGACCCATCGAGACAGTTTGCTTTAGGAAAATCCTCACTTGTTGATCAGGGCTCTGCAGGAAAACCCACAAAGAATAGCTTCTTTCTAGTGATTACACCCATTCCCCAAATAGTTTGGGATTAATCCTCCAATTTCTCTGCAAGCTGCTTTGTTGCCAAAGGAGAAAGAAAAGTCAGGAGAAAGCGAATTACATTTGCTCACCATTTTCAGCATTAAATAATCTGCACATAAGTCAGGCTCACTCCAAAGGTGCACTGCAACGGTGAGACATGAAATATAGCTCTGCTAAGCCAAAAAAGATAAAACAGGGATAGCTTCGTATTTGAAGGAGAAACAGTGAAGGATTTCATATTTTAATGAGATACAGATGCCGACCACTGAATGAATCACTCTGCCCATAATTAAAGAGTCTTCTGATGTCTGAAGACTCTTCCTGTCATGAAAACTCTTGGATGCTATTTCATCTCCATCCTAAGCCTGATTTCAGACTGAAGGAGGGGGTTCCAAACGCTGATGTCACCCCAGACACCACTTATATTCTCCATTTCCCTTTTGAAGAGCTTGGTATTAATTTCTGTCTATTCAGGTTTTTATGTTTTTATAAGTCTTCAGGCACCCTTAGAACTAGTCAGGAGATATGAAAAATCAACAACAGACCAAGGAATTTCCAGGCACCACACTTCAGCATGTCATGCAAACCAGCAGTATTTAAATTCAGGATCTGTCTCGCTGACATTCAGACCACACTACAGAATTAGAAAATTTAACTTGCAAGTACACAAAGATCACAAGATTTGCTGCTGCTTTAACTATAGCTACCTAAGGATCCTAGGCAGCTGAAAGTTACAGGCAGAAGTTGAACCATTATCATTATCATCATCATCATCCAGCTGGGCTACCTGGGGTCAAAAAGAACCCAAAAAAGAAAAAGCAGCTTCCAGGTACGCAGTCTTTTCATGAGATGCCCAAGGGCTCATGTCTCACCTGGTTACTTTCATGTCCAAAAAACGCTTCTCTTTTTTTCCCCAACTAAGTTAGAATTCTGTCCTTTTTTTTTTACTTACCACTACTACTCCCTGGGCATGAATAAATCTCGGCTTTTCTGCTACAAGGTAAAAAAAAAAAAAAAAAAAAAAAAAAAGAAAAAAAAAAAAAAATCTTATCTTGGGCTGAAAAATCACTTAAGGGTCTTCTTGCTTAGCTGCAGCCTCCCCAGGGAAACGGGTCCCCACTCTTAACTAGCCTTCTTGTTCCAAAATTTTCTTTAACGTCTCTGCTGACAGCCAGTATCCTCCTTGAACAGCGACATTGAGAAGGAAACACACTGCACCCACTGCCAGAATCGAATTAAACGAACAGAATGCCTTGCATATTTTATAGTAAACCAGATTTCTAGGTCCCAATGATATTTTTTTTTTGGCTCTATTAACAAGATGGCATCACAGATTCAGGCTCATTTAGTGATCTGCTGTAATCCCAAACCCCTCCACACACATTTTCTTTTATCAATTCTGGGAGAACAGGTACCTGACCAGTTCTGGTCTTTTACAGTCACTCATTCCTTCTTTGCTTAGCCTTGCTAAGCTGTAACCTAGTTTTTTCAGACTGTTTCTATTATTTCAGATCCCCTGAATCCTAGTCCTGAACTCTGCTGTGCTTGTACCTGTCTCAGCTTAGCATGATCTGTAAAGTGAATAACCGTGCTCTCTAGTCTGTCATCCAAGTATTAATGGAAATTCTGACTACTGCGGGAGCTGCAGGTCTCCAGCTCTTCCAGTGACTGCTGCCTTCTACGTGCTTAGAAACAACTTCATCATCTTTATCATACTTTTCTGAAAAAAATCCTCCTGACATTACAGGCTTCCCAGCCTGCAGCACCTCCCTTTCTCCCCTTCCGAAAGGTATCCCATTAAGTCTTCTTTTCTCCAGCCATCTCAAGCCTCATTTGTCCTCCACAGATTTTCAAAGATTATCACTAATGAGACTGAAATCGCTTCAGCCAGTTTCTAACTACCCAGAGCTGAATTCCTCCAGGCTCTGCTAACTTAAGTATTCAAACCTATTCTTTCCCTCTTTCCTGACAGCATGCTGGCTGCACAGCTGCAGCTGACCCTCTCAGGAAGAACAGAGAGGATAAAGAAGTCATTCAACACTTCTGCTTTCTCACTTCCATCTTCTGAGAGCTTTTCCTTTCCACTGCGCAGTGGACTAACTCATTCCCTGGCCCAGCTCTTGCTACAAATACATTTATAGAAACCCCTCTGGCTGCCCGTTATGTCTTTTGCCAACTGTAGCTCATTTGGACTTTGGCCCTCTCATTTTTCTTTGCATGTTCACACTGAAATTATTCTCAATAGTTCGACCTACTCTCCACTTTTATATGTTGCTTTTGAGTTTCAGGTCATTAAAGAGCCTGTGATTTAGCTAAGTAATCTCTTACTACATTTCCCATCTGTCCTCTCCATTAAGGGAGTTCATACTTACACCATTAAATTTGCTTTCCTAAGAAACATTCAACTCTCCTAAACTTCCTTTTCCCTCCAAGCAGCTTGCCAAGGCTGCAGCTCTGAGCTGACCAAAATCTGCTTCCTTGAAACCCATTATCTTCCCCATGCTGCTCTTACTTTTTTCTTAATAATCAGCCATGTGGCAATCTAGAAATGTTTTAAGCTATTCTGCTCAGGTAGCATCATTCCCTAAATTTCCCAACCAAGGCCGGAGCTCCAGTTACAGTGTATACCTGCTCTGGGAGCTCTGTGTTCTGGAGATGAACAAGGGTGTACTTCAAGCAATTTGAAACCATTTCCCTGCCAAAGTCTCAGAGCTAAACCTGTACTGCTATAAAAGCAGCACCCCAAAAGAAAGGAATTTGCAAAGAATTGGGGAGGGGAGGAAGGAAACCTCAGATTTTTCTGGAAGGACACACACATCCTCCAAGGTATCTGAATCTCTAGGTTAGTGCCCTTAGAAAAGGCTGCAGAATCTGCCTTGCTGCTGGCAGAAGATATAGTGAAGGATTTAAGTGCAGGTTGTAAAATTCTATGTGCTGTCCTAGATAATTTATACCTTTCCAAATGATGCCTCTCCATTCCTTAAATACAGGAGATCACCCTCGAGGAGGCAGCCCTGACCTCAGTCCTTTCAACATCCTCCCTCTGCACAGGGGATACTTACATCCTGCCGCCGCGCTCAGCGGCACAGTAGCAGTCGATAGGAAGGAGCGACTTAGAGGAGCTAAGAAAGAGCAAATATTTCCATAGCAGCCCCCTAATACTGAGAGCAGGGAAGGAAGATGACAGCACGTACAAGGGAGCCATTGAAAGCAGCGCTGCTCCTAACATGTGCTTAGGAAGATATCTGTTATCTAGGGTTTGCCAGCTGGCTCCTGTATGCACAAGATCACACTGCCTTTAACTCTGTTTGCTTCGCCCTTCCCAGAAACGCAGTCTTTGCCCTGAAGCAAAATCCCATCCTGCTGCTGGCTGTGATTAGCTGGCCCCGAACAGTCCCTCACCAGCCAGGCTGGAGTAGGGCACATCCCGCGGGGAGCCGGGGTGCTGCACTCCTCCTCCCTGCCCTAAGGGAGCTGCAAGCACCCTGGCTAAGTCCAGGCAGCTCTCCTGGGGAGCAGCCTGCAAAAGAAATGCATTTCAGCTCCTCCAAATCCCCAGCACCCCTACGGCTATTACCCATTTTCTTCTGCAACGACAAAAAAAACAAGTTTTGAGTAAAAATCCCAAAACCATCCTAGGGAATGGACAGTGCCCTGCACTGGGAAAGAAAAGCAAACCCTCTCCTCAGGGTCCCTGTCAATCCCACCTGCAGGAATCCCACCTTCCCTCCCAACACCAAATCTGTCAATGGTTGATCTTAGCAACTAGGCACCAAGCATCACTGGGAGGACCAGCAGACCCATTACCAGCTCCACCTCTTGCCCTTCAGCAAACCTCCCACCCCCACTCCTGAAGGCCTGTTATCACCAAGTCCAGAAGAAGAAATCTTTCTTGGCCCTTACAGAAAAGCAGAACACATCAGCCACAGGATTAATATGGCACAAGTATGGTGAAAACAGTGAGGTATCCACAACCTGAGCCATACTAAGGAACCGCATTATTGGCTTAATTTCTGGCTGTTCCCTGTTGAGCCCTACAGCTCCTTCTGTAAACGATTTAAGCTTTACCTTACAACAATTGAGGTCCGTGCTCCCATGACCGTCTTTGGCCAAAACCCACTTCTAAGAGCAGCTGGACACTGTCAGCACGTCCTCTCATGGAAATTAAAACTATAACGTTCCTCAACAGAGGCAGCATTTCTCCTACTAATTTGCTTTTACCCAAATATTTGTGCCTCCACCAAACGGCCTGTGCTGGCTGTATTAATATTTGGGTGGTTGGTTTATTTTTTCTTTCTAGTTTGTTTCCTTTTATGGTGTGCTTCTCCATTTAACATTAAATCGACACTGACGGATCATCAATATTTTCCCAAATTCCCTAAATTGTTTAATAACATCATTTCTAGAAACAGATTTGTGGCTTGCACACGTATGCACACACCAAGGCAAAATAAAGATGACAGCACATTTGAACAAGGCAGCAATAAAACAGTGATAGTAATAAAGAATAAAAATGCTATATCGGGTTGCCATGGGAACCAGCATTCAAGGACTCCAGGTAACGTTGTAAAACATGCCACTGAGCATAAAGCAGCTAAGCAGGTTAAGAGGTTATTTATTAGGCTGCAACATGTTGTGCAGTGCCCTCTGGTGAGAGCGCAAGAGAGACAGGGACGGGTTCAAAACAGGTAGAAAATGCCGGTACTGCTGCCCCGCACGTCCCACCCGGGAGCTGTCAGCTTGGCAGCCGCAGAAATTGGAAGGAACCGGAGGGCGCCGCAGGCAGCGCGCAGAAGGTAACGGCTGTGTGCAGAGCCACGGGGAGGTGACGCCGGGACACGCACCCACGCCAGCTTTCATCTCTCTCCTGCAGCAGCCAAGAGCACGGCAGTGCACCGAGGAGCTTACCGAGGGCTCTGGGAAACATTTCAGGCGGTGGGACCTGCCGACCTCTGCGAAGTGCTGCTTTTCCTGCTGAGGGCAAGGGGACTAGCTAAGATGAAAGCTACAGCAGGTATGATTAAGGCCGTGGTCGTGCTATGTTTTCTTAAGGACTCAAAGCGTAACTGTTCCATGTCCAGAAATCTCACTAAAATTAGCAGCAGTTCCCCACGTGGAAAAGTTGTGAAACCAGGATCAGATTCCCTGGAGCACCACACACCACACACCCCACAGCGGAACACAGAGAAACAACTCAGCAAGGTGAGAAGCCCATGTGAAAGCAAACAAACAAAAAAACCCCAAACCAAAAAAGGACTTCAGTAACTCCATTCAGTGTAAACCCACCCTAAAGTGTCCCTTTCCAACATGAGACAAAAATACGTAGATATCAATCGATCACAAGATGATCTTGAAAATCCTGGTGACACAGAACCTTTTCCATGATTGCACATCCCCCCCATACAAGTCAGGGGATGCTGCAAAGCATTTGGAGGGCAACATGCTCCATTGCAACCTGGCAATGAAACTCCGGGCTCACACGGAGGTCTGTGGCTGATGGCCATTTCTCTAGCTGCAACAGCCGACATCCATGCCTCTTTCCAGCTACCATAAGCATTTATTTTGGGAAGCAGAAAAGGTTGCTTAAAAATATCACTGCACAGGCTTTTCTTTTTTCCCCACAGGCTTTTCTGTGGGGGAATCCATAGAAAATCTAGTTAAATGATTTTGAATAAACACCGCTAACATTTTGTATAGATTGGCTCCTCCAAAACTGGAATCAGAGCTAACACCATCCCATTCCACCATCCCTCCCATTACACCTAAAATAATGGAAACTATAACACAGAAGAAGAATGATTTCTAAGCCTGCCAAAACCTTGCATAACACAAGGTATGCTGATAGAAAAAATTAATCCAGCCAAAGACAGACTATTTAGCCTCCTATTTAGCAGCGCTCTCAGTGTGGCTTTCCTCTGTTGGGACCCCGGTCAGTGCATGTCCAGCCCGCCAGCACTGCTCTGCTGACAGCCATCTCCAGGACCCACAGCAGCTGCTCTGTGGCTAGCAAGAGACTTGAATTTGTATTTAAAGTTCAGAAATACTGCTGGGAAGGTGGAGGTGGGGGCTGGAATATGAAACCCAGCTCTCCTCATTTTCCCCTGCACTGTTAAAGCTGTCAATTCAATTCTCCCCCCACTAAGTGGCACCAATGCACCACAAACCACAACGAAAACATCTGTACAGACAGCTTATAAATAAATATTCCCCTGTCTTCCTGAGCCTGGCCCGCAGCGGGGGAAACCAAACAAGCAGGGGACTGCCTGCGGGAAGGGGCTGCCGGCGCTGCTGCAGGCCAGCGCTCCCCCAGCGAGGCATCCTCTGGGCCACAGCAGCAGCACCTCGGGGCTGGCTCTCCCCCACCAAGAACGTTTTAACTACATTTCCATGGAGGAAATAGAGCTTACAGGGATGCAAGAAAGGGGGAGAGGGGGAAAAAGGTAAACACCAATCTCCTGTTAAACTGTAGTCGCTGCTACCTGTTCTTCTTTGCAAAGAAATGGGGTGAAGGGACAGGAGCAAACATCAAAATCCATGCAGCATTGGGCCAAGCCCAACCCAGACTCCATGCAGTTGGACTGCATGTAATCTACACCACCAATCAAGCTGTGAACTCCAGAGCACTGCCCTATCCCTTTCAGATAGCCCCTGCGAGGCCCTGCTGTCGAGAAGAGCTGTACAGACTGGCCTCAGTTCCTGGCTGAGCTGCCTAAGGCTTTGCCCAGCTTTACCTGCTGGACACTCACCACAAGGTAGAGTGAAGGTATGGACCAGGGACATTTCTGCTCTAAATCGTACAAAAACCTGTAATAACAAATCTATAGCTCAAGTGTACTGCAGCTGGGAAAAGGATATGCAAATCACAAAGCCATTTATGTTTATCATCATGCAAGAGCAGAAGCTAACAGCAGAAAATGGCTGGGAAATACCAACTCACAAAGAGCACCACTGAGAAAGTATCAGGCAAACCCATCTTGGAGAACAACTGCACTTCACTCTACCAATATGCATGGGAACAACTGAGCAATGTGGGACATGCCATTTCCCCTCGGTGTGGCCCGCCATTTGGGAGAGCAACGGTCACTGCCAACTGGGGAAACCAGGCCGTGTGTTGAGCAAAGCTCTAAGGACATCTTGTTCAAACTGGCACGTCACCTCAGTATTAACACGTGAAATACTTCAACACAACATACTAGTGATTGCTTATTGTAGGTATTTCAGCTCCAGTGCAACATCAAGACGTGTGACAATCACACAAGGCAGACAAGACACTGAAAGCCTACATTTCAAAAAGGATCAAAAGATGATAGTGGTCTGCGCTGTGTGCCACAGGAGGAAAGCCAACTCTATATAGAAATGTGGCACCACCTCTACAGCAGCTGTTTTCATTACTGACCCATGGCAACCTGTGGTATTACTATACCATGAGACGTACAGCAGCTGGTGAATGCACAGGTGACAGCCAAGTGCCATGCTGAGTAATGCCCATGCAGGAAGCGCAGAACCTGGCAGGGATGGAAGATGGGTCTCAGTGGTTTCACCATCTGCCTCATATTTGCTTTGGCAGAAAGCTTCTGAAAGAGAATGTGCTCCCATGCAGGCCAGATGCCTGGATCACGGTGCTGGAAGAAGACATTCACTCCCCCAGCCTAGGGCAACCACCTGTGGCTGATGGTCACCATGCTCCAGGCTGGACATACCAATCTGCCTTCCTAAATCAGCAATATGCAATGACCACAGAGAAAGAACCTCCCTGCATCTCCATTAAAGAACTACTAGCAACACCTTGTTATTCCAGCAAATCTGAGCAGCTATCCCTACAGAGAGAAAAATATTCCTAAGGGGAGGAAAAAAAAGAGTTTGTAGGTGCTCTCAGAGTTGGTTTGTTTTTAAAACAGCACTCACAGGTGTAGCAGAGACATTAAAGCTCCAGTGCACTGAGTCCAAAACAGGGAATAAAAGAATCCGATTGGTCTTGAAACATTACAAATATCCTCCACTGACCGCCTGGGCATCACGCCACTGGCTATAGATGTTGACATGCTTCTTTATGCTCCCTCCACCTTCCCCCATGCACTATCCAACAGCTGATTATTCCGTTGTTTGTAGTACACTGAAGTAATTAAGCTTAACCCTAGTCCTGTGGGAGCCCCAGAGAAGGTTAGTGATCCACAGGCATGACATGCTGTTATTTATAGCTGATTAAGTTCTATTTATCTACATTTAAATGTTGCAGGAGATGGGAGAGATCCCAAAACACATCTGTGTCTTATTAGAAACACCAGCTGTGTGTGGTAGCTTAAAGTTTGCCTTTCTGGAGAGGTTATAAGGAAAAAAAAACCCCACTAACCCAGAATAATTCAAATTCTTCACTGTAGCTAAATAAATTGGTGTGGTTTAGTAATGAACTTCCAGATATAAGCCTGACATCCCATGCAACTGAACTGCTTCTAGGGTCAAGCTCAAACCCCAAATTAGGTAGGTCACTTTGAAGCTGTTCTGAGAATGTAACTGCACTGAATTTTTACTGTAAGGCTGTCCATATCTTAAGAGACATGAGAAAGGTGACCAGCAGGTCACAAAGCAGATCTTCGGAGTCATAACTTCTGAGCCCCTATGCATTTAGGAGCAGCACTGTGGTCCCACTGCTAAGACCATCTTTGCACACACACTCTATTTCAGACACACACACAGAGGAAGATGAGCAAAGCAAGGGGATGCAGTTCTCTCACTGGCCTTTCCTTCAGACAGGCGTGGTGCTTGGGCCCACAGTAACAATAGATTGGCATTAAAGCCTTGATGTTTGCTTCCTCTGAGCAATTTAAATTACTGCATTTCTGGTGGCAGAGAGCAGTAGCAGAATTACTTGCACATAGATGAAAATGTTTTCAAGAATAGTTTAATGGTAACTCCAAGTCAGGCTCTAGAGGGACAGCACTGTCCTGTCACTATCAGCACCGAATGGAGAAGAGGTATCACAGCGTTTACCTCCTAACTGACAAAGCACAATGTCATGAAGGAAACAGTAAGCTGATGTGTCCTCCTGTAAGGAGTAGTGAGTTAAAACATCCAGACAGCAACAGTGGGCTCTAACTAGGTCTTGTGGCTGCAGAACTATAGTTCACCATAAGATGCTTCTCAAGAACCAGAAGAATGATCTATCATGTGTCTTACCTATCCTACTGTTCTACATGCAAGCTATACATGGTTTGTGAGATTTTCTTTGATAACTGTTCCAGCCCAGAAGAACTAGCCAAGTTTCTCTTTTAGAATCACCTGAAACAGTGCTGAGATTCAAAATGAAACTTTAGGGTAAAAAGTGAAACCTCTGAGTCTTGCAAAGCCTTCTTTGAAATGCCCCACCAGAGCTTTGATAGCTTCTCACACAGGAATCAATGAGACTGTATCCACAGGAGTTCTGTGAAACCATGCATCTTGAAGGGAGGGCACCTGCAAAGACTACTTTCACCCAAACCACTGACTGCAATCTTCTGATGGAAGGTTAACCAGCTGTCAGTAGTTCCACCACAGACTATATAGCCATGATAGCACATGTTAGGCTTTGCTTGCAAACCTCACACAGTGTTTGATCTAGGTGGTAAAAGCCACCCAGCTCTCCCTTTGGAAGCTCTCTTGCAAGCTCCAGGCTCTGACCATTCCTACACCATGCAGTGGCTAGAGACTCCTCAGCTCTTACCAGTTCCAGTCCACACCTACCAAAGCAATCCAAGTGTGGGCTGATATTAAGAGAGCACTAAACGTCAAATTAGAGTATGACTGGCACAAGTCTGGGACATTTCTACAGTTTCCCAGAGAAAGGCAATGCTGCCAGCTCTTTGTTTTGTTGTGAGGCCAAAAAAACCAGAAAGAAAAGTCTTATTATTTCTTCCAACTTTGACTGCCCTATTTACCTACTGCCATCTCTTCTAGGGCTAGAGAGGGTTTGCACCATGCCTCCAATAGGAGTACCTAAGTCATGCAAATATCAACAATCAGCATATCTTCACAATCTCAAAAATTAATCTGTTCCTGGACAGGAACCAGAGCTCCATCACAAATGCTGCCTTGTTAAAAACTTGCCACGTACATGCTATTATCCACCCACAAACAAACATCTTCTAAAACTGATGTTTTGAGTAATATCCAATACACAGAATGATCAGCCTCCTAACTGCTAATTTCTCTGACCGGTGTTTTTAGATGACACGTTTCAGCAGTGGCAAGTGTACATGGGTGTACATTCAGAACATCAACTGCCAAAAAGGTTCCTCCCATATTACAGGAAAAAAAAAAAAAGCATTTTGGGTTAAAACCAAAGAAAAGAAAAAAACAAACCACCACCAATGCAAAGTCTGGTTATTCCAGAGTGCAGTTTCCCCTGGTACTTTGTGTCGCAATTATTTACATATCCCCAGATAGTCAAACTGATACAGTCCAAAGTTTTGTTGTGGACTTTGTAGAATCTGTTGCATCCACGCCAACTGGAGCACACTCATCATGTTATCAGACTGAATGAAAGAACAGAGGATACACTAGATTTGCTACTAAAGAGAAAAAAACACATCAGTAAGCTACATGAAATCAGCTCATCACAAACCCCAAGTCAAAAAAACACAACAAATTAAAAATAAATTCAAGAACACCAGAGGAAGTAGGTATGAGATGCAGCCACCTTGACAGCTTGAGACTCTTTGGGCTGATGAAAAGCCCTAGTAACTACTACACACCAGCTCTGCACCATCCAGCTCAATAACTTTAACACCAGGGCTCAACAGCGAGTATGTTATCACAGATTTTAGGCCAGAATGTAAACAAATGTACTTGAAAGCTGCAGTTAAGACTTCTTCATCTGTTGCCCCAATTAATCTTTTCTCCATTCTTACAGATAAAAGATAAATGCATACTTACCAGTTACATCTCTGCCTGGCTCAGCAGCTGCCATCACAGACTCCTAGAACGGTTTGGGTTGAAAGGAACCTCAAAGCCCATCTAGTTCCAGTCCCCTGCCATGGGTAGGGACACCCTCCACTAGCCCAGGTTGCCCAAAGCCCCATCCATCCTGGCCTTGAACCCTGCCAGGGATCCAGGGGCAGCCACAGCTTCTCTGGGCAACCTGTGCCAGGGCCCCACCACCCTCACAGAGAAGCACTTCTTCCTAGTATCTAATCTAAATCTCCTTTCTTTCATTTTATAGCCATTCCCCCTTGTCCTATCACTCCCTGCCTTTGTAAACAGCCCCTCTCCTGCTTTCAATCCCTGCCTGCCACAGCTCCCAGTGGGGCAGCACCCGTGTAGCCACAGGGTAGAGACATACGACGTCCCGTAAACGCCGCAGCAGTGTTGAGGAAGATCCAATCCAGCCTTACCAACACGACGGTCTCAACACTCGTAGAACAGCAGCAGCATTTGCTACACAACAGGCTATTACAAACCCTGCTCGGTGTGAGAATTACAACCGCCCTGTTGTGCTAGCAAAGCACACAGGCATCAGGACGCTGTTTGAAGAGATAAAGCCTTTAGGTAGGAGTATTCAAGCAGCGTAATGCCAACAGCTCTGCTGCCTACCAAACCAGGAAGAGGTGAACTGTGACTGGTCACTGATTATTTCAGAACTTTGTCCATATCTCAGCAGGCACCTCTTCCCCATGCTGATTTCATGTTATTTACATTTATCCTTTGGGGGGACAGGCTAAAAACACATCTGTCAAGGAGGAATGCTCACATGCACCACTTTACTATTGAGCCTAATAAACATGAGCAGAAATCTAAAAGCAAAGAACACTAAAAAGGGGTTTTGCCGGTTCAATTCATCCTGACTTTCCAGTTTCTAACCACAGTCCTACAACTTCAATATTTTCCCTACTGTTCATCTGAGTTCCATAATTTCTCTGCTTCTTCATTTTAAATTATATTTAATTGAAAAACAAAATAATTGAAAACAATTTAAATAATTTTGAGAAACTCAGCAGCACACAGGTTTAGATGTGTAAGAGCTGCTGAGTGCCTCATTCATTAGAAAAGAGGCGGAACCAACATAAGGCCACGTTGCCTTGCTACATGAATCATCTTCAATACAAGCTAGTCAAAAATACCCACATTGGTTTCCATAAACCTGCTTCCATCCCATTTGGTACCTACATATGGGAGGAGCACAACTAAAGGTTTCTTACCAGCCTCTGTCTAAAAAGTCCACAAATCACAAGCTAAAGAAAAAAGAATAGCATCAAAACCTAATATAAGCAACACAAATGAGCTGCTGCCAACATTGGGGAGATTTTTAAGGACAGTATTTTACATTTCTACTAAATGAACTACCATAAACTATCAGATTTACACAGGGCTTTATATTTTGGCAATTACATGGAGAATGCTACCAAGCACATTGAGCTACCAGTCTTCTGTATCCTTGGAGCTTCTCAAACTCTGTGCACAGCCGAATGCACCTAAATCAGATCAGATGGCAAGAGGCACCCAAGTACCTTGTTTTTCTTCTTCCTGTCAGCATCCACTTCCACTCCTCAGTACAGGTCACCTCCTCCACACACATGAGCTGCTCCCATAAAGTGCTCAGACTCAAAATAACAACGGTCCAAAACAAGAGCTTAAGCACTTAAACAAAACCACGAAACAAAAGAAGGGGGGTGGAAGGGGTTGGGAAAAAAAAAGCAGTGGAATATATCCAACTGTAGCTTCTCTGCAGCTCAGCGAAGCCCCAGCAAGTGCCAGCAGTTTCAAAAGAGCTGTAATCTCTAAACTGTTATCAAGGATTTATCGCACTGGAGTTCTTATCTAAACCAAACAATCACTAGAACAGCAGCTGATAAGGCATCCTGACAAGGTAATTTCAGCAATTTAAGTATGCAGCCACAGCCATCATACACCAAGAATATTTTAACACACTTTCCAGTTGAACCTCTAATCTCTCTTCCTCGGTTCTTTCCAAACACAGGGGCAATTTTTCTCTCTCTCACTTCCCACCACCGCTCGTGTTACAGGCAGGTGCCCTTTGAGCTCTCCCCTTCAGCATGTGCGGCCCAGCCACCAGGACCAGTTGCTTAATCAAAAGGATCATTATTTTCCCGCTGAATTCAAGTGGCCTTTTTCCTGGCTTGACTTAAGGTCCATCGTTAGAAGCGGTGGCCACATCTGCCTCAAGCTGCTGTGTGGGAAAGGAGAGGGAAATCAAAGGCAGCAAACATGACGCAGGACCAGCCTCAGCCCTGGTGTAATTGGGTGTAACACAATAGAAATATTTTGTTTGTAGCCCTGTGGGATTTTCACCTAGAACATCTCACCCACATGTCGCAAGGGAGGATTAGCTCAGGAGCCTTTTAGCTCTAGCCTCCTCTTCCAAAATCATTCATCAGCCAGAAAATCCTGTATGTTTTTCAGACTTTTTGTATCAGGCCAGATTTTGATTTACAGGACATCTGAAAACACTTATTCATCCTAAAATGTATCTGGCAAGTGACACCCAAACCAAAACAAAACCAGCTACCTCAACTGGACAGAAGCATTGGGCGATCTGACGCAATTTCTTCTGGACACTGGACACCGCCTTGACACAATTCCTAATTATTTCTCATCTTATGCTGCAGCAGAAAAGCGGTATCGAGCTACTACTACCCCATCCCTGTGACCCCAAAGCTAAGCAGCAACGTGCCTACATCACATTGCATTTATGTACATAAGACAGGGCAGAGCGGCTTGAGTACCACCCGAGTTTAGGCTTGGCTTTCCACAGCTCCTGCAAGGCCTCAGGCCGAGGCGCAGAGCACGGCTCTTGTGCAATCGCCCTGGGCACACCCAGCATCTGCAAGTGCATCAGACACAGCAGCCAGAGCTACTAAAGTTACTCCCATAACTAGAGGAAAGTTCCTGAAGTAAACTGCGACCGGGTCCCTTCTGTGGAGCTGTAACCGACTACACCAGAGCTGTTGTCTTCACAGGAGACAAAGTGAACAGTGTAAACTTGAGAAATTGCTCAATTCCCTCAGGTTGAACTTTCAAAATCAGGAAAGGGAATTGAAGGTTTCCTGGCATATGCACGCAGGGAAAAAACCCCCAACAACCAGATGCTGCAAAACCCAAGAAAACCCTTCACTAAGGACAAAGAATTCCTTTACACCCTATTTCAAATCTTTCTTCAATCAAAACTTAATGAATCAAGAGACAAAACAGATGCAAACCCCCATTTTCCTCTATAAATCATTGTGCCTGACATGAAATGCAAACTAATTTGTTTAAATTACAAGACTTAAATGTGGTTATAGGAATAATAGAGTGTCTTCAGATTTTAATCGGAAAAAATATATCTTAAGATTCGGAAAAATTACTCAGGTCGAGTAGGAACAGAACATATAAACAGAGCACAGTACCCTTCACTAGCCCAAAGAGTGATGAGCTATTTCCTTTCTCTTACAGTGTGAAGACTAATTATCTTTTCATTCCTGAATACCTCCAATTGGGCCTCTGGCATCAGGAAAACCCATGAGAAGTTAACTCATTTACTGGGTTTGAAAGTCTTGACGTGTATTGCTCTAAAGGAGGCTACATCAAGATCCAGAAGTTTCTATCAGAAAGAAAGAAAACAATCATTTAGCTCTAAAAAAAGACGTGCAATTTGTACCAAAATACACATCATCATCGTATTCCTCCTCCATGGCTTTTTGGGGGGGTTATTTGGGCTGGCTATTGTACTCAAATGGCTCTCTATTGTATAGTATTTGCAAGGTCTGTGCATTACCCCAGGGTCCAACTGGTCTGCTCCAAGAACAAACAAGTATTGCAGTTCAACCCATTTCTTGAACCAATCTGAGCGCACAGCAAACTCTGCTATAAAAGCACAGTTATGATACATCCACTCAGCATTTAAAGCATCCAATTGGACCTGCCATAAACTGTCACTTCAGGCATTTATGGCAGACAGTAAACACATGCTTATCAGCAAACAACTGCACCCTGTGAGCTCAGCCAATGGAGCAGCCTCTCTTATCACATCAACGGCTTATCGGGGCACCTAACAAAAAATAAAGGTTACACCATATGGTCTCCTCCTTTTTACCTCTGCTCCATCGAGACGTATGACTTCAATTAAAGCTACATTGCTCAGGCTTTGTAGACTTGCTTCCTCCTTGTCTGCCCTTGAAAGCGAAATCCTACCTTCAGAGCAAAGCCGGTGGAAACAATCCCCGACACAGCCCTGCTGAACTTGCCAAATATCCCATCGACCCAGCTTTCACCAGAGGCCCTCGCTCGTACCCACCTGCACGAATCGATAGCCCCACACCACAGTGTTTACCTCACGTGAGCCCCCCCAAAGCATCTGCTCACGCAGGGCTTCCTGCGCTTCAGCAACAAACTGAAGGTCAGGAGGCACCGCGAGCGAGCGCGGCGCCTTCCGCGCAGGGGAACAGTCGCGCTGGAATCACATTTCCATTTAACAGCAGGGACAAGTTCTGCTGTTAATGCCACACCATGATTTGGTTAGCTAAATTAACAAATGAAACCAAACAAACAAAGGAATAAAAATAGGGAAGAACTCTGATTCCTTTATGCCTCCCTTTTACCAGTCTAAAAATCTTAGCTCCTATTCCTTCTGTAACAGCTTACATGAACAAGAGCACTTTCTGAAGCCCACAGAAGCCAGTATTTTTGTTGGACCAATGCAATTATTAAAGCCCCCTTCAAAAGGCACCTCTGTGTGCACAAAACAAGCTATTCCTCTTACTGCAGTTGGGATGTACCACACTGCAGCCCCCATTTCTTGCTGGCAACGTAACAAAAGCTTCTTCAAAAAGAATAGGTTGGATCCAACTTACCGTCTGCAACAAACTTAATCATCTAATTAACTGTTGCATTATTAGATCACCTTCTCTCTGTAAGTTTACAGCAGTGGCACTGGAAGGTAACCATGTAAGGAGCAGCCAGATGCTGAGACGCTGGTTTTTTGTGTGATTATCCATGCTGTCATCTGGAATAATTGCTATTAAATTCAACGTAACTGTTTGTATTTACAATCACACAAGTAAATTGAAAAGGATCAGAAGAATTTCAGGTGCCAAGTTGCTCGCTGTTGGCAAGCTGTACTTTACACTACCTGACATCTCCTCTGGTTCCAGGAAACAGGCTTGTGAAGAGTTATCAACACAAGCAAGAGATGTCCTTGATTTGTTTTTTTTTTTAATTCAGATCAGGTTTTTCAGATTACAAAGCAGCTGTCAGCATTATCACGGCACTAGGGTAATAATGACTTTAAAAAAAAAAAAAAAAAATCAATAGAAGCAGCCAAACTACCCACTCACCACTTTAAACTACACAGTCCTGGTCACTCCATGGTCCTCATCACAACACGTGAAGTTCCTTTTAACACATCTGTCTCTTCAGATATTAGAAGTTACCCTGAAAAATGGAACTACACTGCAAAGCAGTTTGTTATTTCGACTTTTGATACGATATAAGAATAAAACATTTGGGGTCTATAGTCTGTTGATGAGAACACTTTACTTTGCTGAGCTGTATGATCTGGAACAAGAAACATTTGTACTTGCAAACAGAGATTGATTTTAATGAGTATTACCCAAACTGCTGCAGTGATATTTCCTAGGTTTTGAGAGCATAAAGCTCACTTTGTGTACTGTCACCAAAGGTGATCAACGTAATATGCTGCTTATGAGCTGAAAAGACATTTCCCTGCCACACAGCCAGACACACACTCCTCAGAGCTCTGCTAAGCACAAGTGCAACTTGGCCACCAATGTTCACAATTCCCTGGAAATGACTCCCAACTGAGGCATGATATCAATTTATATGCACAACATTCCTTTCAGATAAGCAGCCTTATCCACTTCACTTTCTTACACTGAATCAAGGTAAACTGCCAGGAAAGCCATGTGCTGAGTTCTTTTAGGTCGTTCCTCCTTGTAAACAAGCCCTAAAAATCCAAGGGTTGCTGAAAATGCCACATGGGATGTCAGCTGTGCCCTGAGGAGCATCCTGTCTCCTCCATCCACCTCAGCTCCAGGAACCACACCTCTCCACTGCAGCCTGATGACCTCATATGCCTAGGAACGGTCTCCATCTAGAAGAATTATCCTCTTGATTAGCTGGGTTGGTTTTATTTTTTTTCATTAAAATCTTTAAAATGCAGCTACTCAACTATTCTTGTAATACTATTGACAGCTTCTTTGCCGAGAAAAAACAAGAAAACACTACGATTTTTTTTTATTTTTAATTCATCAATGCCATATAAATCTGTATTGTCTTCATGGATTACCTACGTATGCTGTTGTTACTAAGCCAAGTTAAATTTGGTTCTAACATAATGCACTGAAAACTCAGTGAACTCAAACACAAACCCTCCTTGATAAGCGAGCAATAAAACCCTGTCCTTTATTGCCACCAAGGTAATTCATACTTTAATATAGCTATTATTTCAGTACTAAGATTGTTTTACTGCAGCAAATTGAATTCCTCATGAAGGAAATAAAAGAAAAGAAAATGCATGAGAAATGCTGAAGCAAAACTCAGATTCTGTGAGAGACCAGAGAACAAAAAACCTCACAGAAACTGAAATTAGTACTGATATTACAAGACAGGATAACTTAGAATAACCTCGTGTCTCATAGTGTTGCAGGGATAATTTGAAGAATGTCAAGGCTAAGCATTTCTATACAGCACTTCATCCAAGACTATCAGAGAACAAGCATTAAAGCAGCTCACTTCACAGCCGCCTCAAGGACAGGAGGATTCCCAGCTTCCAGAAAACAAACCCACAGAGGCGAAATGCTGCAAGTCACATCCTGAGGTCTTATTTCTGCCTCGTGCTTTCTATTGCAAAATGCTTCCCTCTGCACAGCCTGGAACTGATTTGCAAATTATTCCTTTACTAGCACTCAAAAAATTGGGAATGGGTTGAAAGATCACGGGTAGTCCTGAGAATATACCCAATTTGCGCAAAGATTTAGAAGGCAAGTTAACCATCTGGTGTATGTTGGAACAGCTGAGAATCAGAGCTCTTGTTCCCATCCGTGATCTTAACTCTGCAGGCTGCAGGAATGTTTTCATTAACACAAATCTTGTATTCAGAGAATCACACACCACAAAAGCATCATCCCAAACCCCCGCTCAATGCTTTGTACCATACAACGTTTCTTGATCAATACTAATATGATTCACAAAGTGGTAAAGGATTTGGAAATACAGTTTGTATTTTATTCTTTTGGAAGTCTCTAAGACCTCAGCTACAGGGAAGCTAATCTCTTCCCCCTTACCTCCCTTCCTCCCCCCAGAAGAGGAGAACATTAACCAGTTCATTTCTATTCACTAGTCAATGGAACGTAACTGGTATTTCAGTTGCCCAGGTTTACTACGCTTTAGGAGGAGACTGGGATACAGATGGAGCAGCTCAACACGAGCCACAGCCAGCAGAACTAAAACCCTTGCCACCCCAGGCAGGTCCCACGCAGCTGCTGAGCGGTTTGGGTGAAGTGAGTTGCTCTCCAGTTCGTAGCAGACAGATGTCCTGTGTCAGAAGCCCCATCACCACCACCCATGCTGCCCAGCGGTTGCCTCAGGAGGTCAAGCAGAGAATGGCCCATCCAGAGCACAGGGAGAGGGAGGAGCTGCCTCGTTTGTTATCGGTATTAATGTGTGCAGCGTGGCAGCCTACAAAGGCCGGCACTGGGATAGGGGCTCACCAGATGGTGTATGCATCTCAGCAGAGAACATTCGTCCCTTCAAAGATCCATGTCTACAGTTTAAAGAGACAACATAACACTGGCAAACCTGTGCAGTAAAGAACTGTGTAGCTTTAACTTCATCGGACTTGGCTTTTCTCGTCTTTCAGCATCGATGTACAGGCAGAGAGGGGATTCGGAAAGACTGCAAAGGGAACTAAAGCACTGTGTGTTTTGATTTGGGGAGGAAGGCTTTCCTGTGCATTAGGAAGCCGTCAGATAAAACATGAGATACAGCACTCATTTGGTGCTCAGTAATGGCTAGGACATTTGTGGAGGAAAAACAGGGCTGATGTTTGCACTCAGTAGATACCAGATGAGAAAGAGAGACTTAATCAATGTTGTTAAAAATGAAGGACCCTTTTTCTCTGTATAGCGTTACAGCACAGAATCCCCATCGGAGGACAAGTCTACTGTCATTGAGAACTTCAAGCTTCTCCTTCAGGTGGAGCTCTGCTGTATACAAGATTCAGCCTTGAAGCAATGGGAGGAGTTTACAACGTACTTTTACTTTCAAGTAACATAATTAGAGGGTGGTCTCTCAGTAACTCAAGGATAAAAACAGAATCGGGATCTCCACCAAGTACAGCACAACGTGGTGAACAACTACCAGCCCCACCAAAACCAAAGTAAGTTGGAAAATAAAGAAAAGAATCAGAAAAAAATAAAATAAAGATCAAAATACTTCAAGCTTCTATCACCCCACCAAGCCAAAATCAAGCAGACAAAACATACTGGCTGCATCCACACAACAGAGAAACTAAAGAGGAAGGCAGGACCAGGACCAGAACCATCTCCCTTGTAACTCCATCTCCAGCTACACACAGCAACAGCTCACCAGGCCTCATTTCCCTGACTGCCGCAGAAAGTCCATCTTGCCCAGACACAGCCTGGCTGAAGCTCCCACAACACCCGAGTCCATGATTATTTGGGTAACACAACCCAGCACTTGCCACTAGACAGTGAAAGTTCATTCTTCGCTGTAATGAGAACAAGAAATTATCAAAACCACAAAGATCAGCAACGAAAGGAAAACAGAAAACTCAGCAAGTGAAAGCAACAGTAGAGGACAGTTAGAGCCAGGTTAATGATTAACTCTGAGGGCTTACCATCCTCTAAATCGTTAAACATGTTTAACTAGCAGATAGAGCCACAGTAAGGAAAGTACGTGGTTGAGTCGTCTTTCCATTCTGCAGAGGAGGAAACTGAGGTGAGGAATGAGCTCTTAAAGCCAGAGAAGGCACAGCAACCTGAATAATGTGCGTCTGGCTCTAATCCCACCTGTGACATTTAAAGTCCTCTCTACTGGTCTGTTCTCTTACAAACCTGGATGAGGAAAGAGGAAAGCAGTATCTTCTAAGTAGCAAAGTTCTTATTTGTGAACTGAAGAGCACTTGCCACAAGGGACAAAAAAAATAAAGACTAAATTTTGACATTTTTGAAAGCTCAATAAATGACAATAGGAAGCAAAATTCTATCATGCACCAATAAACTGTAAATTATTTTATGATATGCGAGGTTACTTAATCTAAAACTATAACTATTAAGGAGAGTGATAAGAGATAAGGAAGGTAAAGACTCAGGGACTTTTCAGTCTCGTATCTTATCACTTCTAGTGTAATATTAACCTGCCTGATTCACAATATCCCAGTCACTTTGTGATCTTTCCACAGTTGAAAACAGTTAGCAAATGTGAAGTATCCAGAACTTTGTTCAGTTGTGCCACTAAAACAATGCAATCTTGGTTTCGATCACGCATTCGAGGCACGATAGCACCAACACAGGGAAGATGTTAATCCTGTAGGTTGGCAGGGAGGTTGAACTTGATGATCTCTTGAGGTTCCTTCCAACCCCTACAATTCTGTGATTCTGTGATTTGTTTTTTCTGTTAAACCTATGTAAACTTTGTTCTGATTTTACTCTGAAAAGGAGAGTAACATTCTAAGTAAGAGTACTGAACTCTTACTACTCCTCTACAGTCAACAAACTTTTTAATCCACTTGGCAAAGATCAGTAAACTCCTTCCTAATATATTGCTTTGACATCTCTCTAACCAATTATGTGATGTTTTCTAGCAGGCATTGATTAAAGTTAGAAGTCTACAAGAACAGTCACATTAATAAAGCTGATTGTGTGTCTCATCAGAGAAATTATTTAATGATGGAGGTACTGTCATGCACATTCACCTGTACCCAACAAAAATCAAATTACCAACTAGACCACCCACCCACTGTTAAATCTTTCATTTAGCTTGCATCGTTATTGATTTTAATTCAAGCAGTCATGATTTGTCATAGCTTGTACTGCCTGAAAACTAAAAACTCTTTAATGTGCTGTTAAAATCACAGGTGGCTTTGTCCACAAACAGTGGAAGAGTGTTGCTCCACTAAATCCTCGTATCACAAACCTGCAATCAGACCCCGCAGCCTATGATTGTTGTGGCTGTTGTAAACTCTTGGGGTTGGAAGACAGCTCCAAGCACAATGCTGGTTAGAGATAGATAGATATAATTGTATTAAATATCATTTATCCTCCTCTCCTATAAATCCTCTGTCCTGCCGAGATTTATTCATATCAATAATCTGTCAACTTCAAGAGGTTAATGAGCATAAAATACTGGGGTGGGCTGCAACCGTAGGGATATAACGTCACATGTACATCAATGCAACACAAGCCAACACAGCAGCCAGGAGTGTGGAACCTCCTGCTCCTGCACATCAGGAAACCAGTGTGGCTAAACACAAACTGCCCAAAAATCAGGGGGGAAACCCCCACTCTGAAAACAAAACCCAAAACTCCAGATTCACCATCACCCTAACCCACAGCTGTCCTGCCAGCGGGGAGGAAGCCAGCTGGGACGGGGCAGGAGTGCTACTGTGTGCCAGTGCCACTCAGAGCCCTGCTCCAAAAGTAATAACGGACCCCCCCACAGAGCACTGTGGAGCAAACACTTTTTGGAGGCGGCTGTTAGGTGACTGGTTTTGATGACACAAGGGCTACAAGCAAGAAAAAGGCCAGGGAAATAAAGTACAATCCAGCCTTGCACATTCTCTTCCCTTCTAACCCAGAGCTGTCTTCAGCCACTTTACTTACTGATAGCTACTTGGCTGATCTTCACTGATGCTGTCCAAAATGAGGTGTTTCAACACATGCTTATGTTGCAAACAACATTAAAAAGCTTTTCCTTTAGTTGCAACATTGAACCAAAACAAACTTTGAAATCTCAGAAGCTGCAACAAACCAGATTAGTCATTCTCCCTGCCAGCTTTAATCCTCACACTGCAGGAGCCCGAAAGCAGAGCCAGAGACACTTTCTGCTAGGGCTGCATGAGCTGTATTCCAGGCATGCTCTTGGAAACTCACCATCCAGTTCCTCCACAGGCTGTGCCACCAAGAGCCTCTAATATGAGGAGGTGGCTGCAACCTCAAACACTTGATATTACTCAAGGGAAAATAATATCCTTTCTTTCCCCACCGGAGGGTGGATGGGGAAAAAGAACCCGTGAAGGCTGTTTGCAGCCACCATTGCGCTATAGGAAGGCCCAGCGAAGAGCACAAACATCTCCCACCCACAGAGCTCACCTTTAACTCCTACGTGCTGAGCAATGCTCTCGTTTATCTTACTGCATCTGCTTGGTGAAGTTACACTGCCTATCATTACAGCAGCTATAGATCTGTGGAGCCATGGATACATTACCTCATTAGATTTGGAATAGATATTTTATAAAAAAAGAAACATTTTAATGCAGCTGCAGAGCACGTAGAGAGATGAGAATCGACCTGCTCAAGTGTCGCTGCTCTCTCAGCGGACTCACCACCACCTTTAGCTCTGCATCTATTTCTTTCTCTCCCTCTTGGTATAAATACTAACTTGAACCCGAAAGCCGGATCAGATTTGAGTTCCTATTACATAACTCTTCATTTGACACACTTCATCAAAGAGGGGGTTTTCCTCTTGAAAACAGACTGATGTGCTCTGTGTGCTGGGGAAATACAGAACACCCCCCACCTTTGACCAGCGCTGTAACACCTGCATCTATCTCAGAGAAACAATTCTCCCTCAGACATTTCAGAGAGCTGCCACCAGGACGCTCTCCTCCTCCCAAGCACCAGGAGACTGGGGAGGCAGCAACACTGAAAAGCTCTGTCAGCTCTGAGCACTTAACACTCTCTGACAACGCATGCCTGGAGCAAGCAGCTATAAATAAGAGGGTAACAGACATCCTCCAGCTCAGAAAGATGCAAGGGGAAAACAGAGCTGGAAGAGTCTCTAGGCTTTCTAAAATGTAAAAGAAGATTCCAGCTCTAAAGATTTGAAGGATGGAAATCTCCCAGCATCCTGCAGCAGCAGCCAGATGGTATTTTTTCACTTACCGAGGCCTAGAAGAGCCATCTGAGCTAGAGGGCCCAGACAAACAAGCAGTGGGAATCTCACAGTTTACTAGCACCTGGCAGGTTATAAATACTACCACTTAGGAAACTTATAGAATAAGCTACATTTGGCTCAAGAGCCTCAGCTGAAGGTGGCTGAACAGCTATGAGCATCACATTGTACAACCCATGGTAACTCGGAAGAGAAATAAGAATGGAAATGTAGAGGGAAAAGCTGCGAATTAAGGGTTGCATCCATAGGAGCAAGCTGGACTAGCAGGAGACAGCAACAGGCACATAATCTAACAGAAAGAATATGAGGGTTTAGGAGATTTCCTTCTCCTCTTCCCTCCTTTACATACCAGGCACCCTGTTACCACCTCCCCAGTTGATTCCTCAGATCCCTCGCAAAGCTGGATGTGACCAAGCCCACGGACCGTACCACGCAGGGTACCACTGCACCCAAACATTCCAGAGAAACTGGCCCTCCTCTTGCACAGATGTTCTACGATGCTGGTCATATTTACACACAGAAAAACCCAGCACGAGACCTGAAAGTGTGAGGCTTTCCTAATACACCAGTGTGCCTCTCCACTGACCTAGCAGTTCTTCTAAGGGTCAGACTTAGCTTCATTCTCCCTGCTGAATTAATCACTGGCTTCTCAGTAAGGATTGCCAAATGAAAAATGGAGCCAAGGAGTGCAGATGCTGGCACTCTGGGAGCTGGACCGCATCCACCATCTCATTTTGTACAGTCACTGCACAGCTGCCCAACAGAACAGTTATGGTCATTACCACGCAGAGAAAGAGTGGAGCCAGATACCTACACACAAGTGTCTATTTTATAATCAACGTTCGGAGCCATATGTTGACTTTTACTCCACAAAAGTATTCAGAGGTACTGTGGTGTGCAAATTGGAAATAGAAATTAACAGATACTAGCAAACTGAAGGTATTTCTTTGCAAGACTCATTTTTCACACATGTAATGTAGCTATGTAAGAATATACCCAGAAAAATGATGCTGGGACTTTTCTGCACCTTGTTTACAATAGGAGAGTAAATAACCTGGAAGTATATGTGAATCTACAGCTGTCTCAATGATTAAACCATCTAATTCACCCTCTCCAAAGCTGAGGTTAGGAACAGTTCTGGCCTTTAGTGCAAAGAGTGAGTATGGGCCAACCCTGCACTGGGATGCTGGGGGCAGAAACAAGGATGCAACCTGCTTACTGGGTTAAAATGTGGGAATGTGGGTTTCTTGCATTAAACAGCAGCTCACAAGCCAGTTTATCTCCATTAATCAATTATGCTGAATCCAGAGAGGATGCAATACACTTTTTGATTCATGCTGATAGAATTAAATCCATAACATCCCCTCAGTGTCTCTGACCTGTGCAGCACATTTGCTTGTTGTAGTAGAAATTGTTTCTCTCGTTAGATACTGCTTGAAACAGCCCTGTATCTTATGCTCCTACTTCAGAGCTACATTTCCTCTGGGTTTCTATCTGCTCACAACCAGCAACAACTATTGATCACTGCAAACAGTCTCCTTCTCTTTCCTGCTACTTAAACAAATGTAGAAAAATCCCAGGCAGCTCTTCTCACAAACCAGGCTGGTAACACCAAAAAGCTCTCTTATCTCAGTGCTGTATGGCGTATGTACAGCAGCCTACTGCCAGGGAACACCTCCACTGAAAGAGGAGAACTGCAAGAAGATTATTAATGCAGGAAGCATTTCAAAGCAAATAGAGATCTCCATACAAGCACTAATCTTTTAAATAACCTCCCTCCCATTGTACACCTTGCCAAAAGGTGATTTTCTGAGAGCAAAGAATGAACTGTGAGCACTGCAGCAGTAACTGGGTTGATATTTTACATTTGCCTCCCTATACTGATGTGCTTTTTTCAGGACCACACAAAATAAAACTATATATTGTAGCAACAGGATGAGGAGTGATGGTTTTAAAACTAGAAAAGGGTAGATTTAGGTTGGATATTAGGAAAAAATCTCCAATATGAGGGTGGTAGATAACTGGCACAGGTTGCCGAGAGAGACAATGGAGGTTCCATCCCTGGAGATATTCAAGGTGAGGCTTGATGGGGCTCTGAGCTATCTGATGTAGTGAAGATGTCCCTGCTCACTCAGGGGGGTTGGAGTAGCTGACCTTTAAAGGTCCCTTCCAACTGTACGCCTTCTGTGATTCTATATGGGTGGTTCTGGGAACTTTTAAATTGGTATTTTAGAAGTCATATATACATATATAGATATACACATAAAACTATACATATATATATACACACACACACACAAAATTCATGTTTGTTTCAAAGAACAAAAGAAAATAAGGAATTAGATTTTGTCTTCCTATATCCTACGCTTCCTATTTGTAGGATATGAGAATAAAACATTATTCAGAAATGTATTTAAGTGTTACTAAGAAAACAAAGAGCAAATCTACATTCTCTGACTCTATACCATTAGCCAGCAAGGGATTGTATTAGTTTAGGCATCCATGAGGTATATTGCATAAATAATGCAACTACTAATGGAATGATTAACACCTACTCAGTTTAGTTGAACACATGTTCCTCAATAAATGTAAAAAGGAAGGCAAAATAACACCCAAAAAAAATATTCAGAAAGAGATCTGAAAGTATTGATTTTTCACTCACTTTCCTCATATCTCCCACAAAAGAAAATCATCAGAGACCAGTGGCAATGCACTGAAGAAATGATTTGTCCTTGGTGAGGCAGCCACATCAGCGAGCTTGCTGGCATCCCACATTCCTTTACTCTGATTCAAGAAGTCACTCTGGTTTGTGAGCAGGCCTGAGCTGAACCACGCTCAGATGCAGTTTCAGTGCCTGCAGCGACTGGTTTCAGGTTAGGAAATAACTGCTTGGTAAACTGAGCTGGGATTTGCAACATACTGTAAGAGAAGCCAGCAGGAACTCCTCCTTCCTCCATATTCAACCCCAGCACTGGCGCTGAGACCCTGAGCCAGAGACACCTGCTTTCACAGGTTCCTTCATCGCCTGCTGCAGAGTAGCTCCCAGGTGGCACAGCTGAAGCTGCTCTTCAGTGGGAAGGAAGGTGAAGCATCAGCTCAGACATCTCTCTCCCTCGCACAGGGCAGCGAGGTGCACCGCAGGCTCTCCTACCTGGCCAGTTTCTTACAGGAGCAAATACAGGATCTCGTTCTATCCCTCAGGTGCTTATTTATATTTCACTTTTATGAGGTCTACTGGACTCTCCCTACCTGGTTTAAGTCAGCCAACTACTGGACAGTAGAAGAAAAATAATCATATCCACAAGTGTACCAGGCAAATTCCCGTAGAAAAAACCATGCTAGGAATAAGCAGGGTGCCATCTACTCTCAGGAACACCACTGACTCGTCAGGACATTGCCTGAAAGACATGCAGCTCCTTCCCCTGCTGACTCTTTACAGCCACCTGACTTGTCAAGGCCCACGGCTGAATGCAGGGAGCCACCTTACCCTGTCTTGGACAAGGCTGTGATCAAGCTTTACTTAAAGATCAACCAACTAACAATGCAAAACTCAAAAAGCTGTGGAAGGACAGAAGATTACAGGTAACTGCCAGCTAAAGAGCAATGTACTTATTTGTTTAAGTCCAACACAAATATGGCAGAAGCCTAGGGACAAGGCAGTTGAGACAAAATGACTCTGCACACATTTAAAAAACCTTATGAACTCTCTTTCTTTCTATGCAATCAGCCTAATTACACTTATGTAGATGTCTAATTACACCTCTGCATTAGCTACCAGTGAAGTGTTTCTTGGGTTATTTCTGAGCAGCCTACAATTAAATGAGCCTCATCCATTAAGTGACACTTGGTGTGTGTAGTCTTACTGCTCCAATTATGTACCTCAAATCAGCCCCAGAAAATCCTCCTTGCTGCCAAAGATATCCCTGTGAAAAATGAAGGATATTGGAGGTGGCTTGAAAAACCACTGCTGACATTAAAAACAAATGCTGATAAGCAAAGCTCTGCATTTTATTTAAATTTGTGCTGCTTGAGATGCAAACAAGACTCATTTCACTACGTGGCTGTGCTATTCATTTATTAACTATTCCGCATGAAATCCATTTCTAAATGATTTCACTAAAGTTCATAAGCCATTTTAAAACTCAGAAACTGATGAAAAAGGAAATGATCCAGCAGTTACCAACCTTGAACTAAAAGCCTGATGGAAATAATTTTATTTCTCGATTTAAACGGTATATGAAATTTGATTCAATCCCAAAATCATTGCATGCTCTTTTTAATTAAAACTTATGAAGGTTGCAGAAAGTGGTTATACATTCAAGAAGGAAGGAACTCTTCTGCATTTACTACTGTAGTAGCCTATAACTAACATTTGGCAACAGCTAACAAATAATGCAAAGAGAACAGGGTTGCTACATTTTTACTTCGGTGATGCATGCTTTAACATCCAAGCCCTGGTATTAAGAAGCAGTGTGACTGCAGCCTGCAATAGATAACCTTCCTCTATCTTCTAGGCATCATGTAAATAGGAAAAACCCTGCAGTAGGCTGCAATTTGCTTAGTGTCATCAGCCTCTGTCCCCCGTCCCCCCGAAGGGAGTTTCTGATTCACCACCTATAAAGAACACTGACAGCAAAGGGTTTTGTGGGGTGGGGGAATTATTTTATATATATATACTCACACCTTTATCTGCTTTGGGTTTTAACAACCTCTTCCACTCTAAGCAAGTTCCTGGGCAAAACAGAGTACACCCTTTCTTACATGCCCTGCTACCCAGAGCTAAGGACTTAGCACATACAGCACCAAGTGGTTCATGCAATCAGCTCCTCCCCAGGCTCTTCCCAGAGCAGGTGAAGATGGGAGAGCTGCATTCCTCACAGAGCTCAATGGAGCCCTTTAACCAGCACTTGTGGAAGAAGAAACACATCCACGCCTTGGCTAAGCAGCACGAACGCTGAACTGTGCCTCTGCAGCCCTGTGTGCCCTACAAACCCAAAAGGATGCCTCCAAGGCCAGCTCAGTAGTAGCACCATGCCAGCAGTGTGTAATGCCACAGCACTGTTCTTTGACCCCTCCACTGTTCTTCTCTTCAGTTTCTGGGCAAGTCCACCTGCAAGCAAGTTCAGCTAATGTTTCAACAGAGACCACACACAGATGGATGCCTCAATCCCCGTCCCTTGCAAATGTCTCGAGTTCACCATGGCTAGAATAATGTTTTTTCCTCTTCTGAATCCCTCCTTGTCACTGAACTCCAGCACCAGCCCATCCACAAGTGAAGTATTGTTTTCAACTTAAGACACACACTTGTGCTCCCATAACCCTGGTCTTTTTGAAATATTTTCTGCTTCAAAGTACTAACACCTCTGTTTTCTTTCCACAGAGGTGAAGCACTTGCCCAGGACTGCACTGCACTTCCTTTGCTACAGCCACCTTAGTGGCATTTACCTCCCCTGCCATTGTAGGGCTGCTGCAAAAATCCCTGCTACCTCCCTGCTCCGAACAGAGCATCCTATCCTTTCCTTCAGTCACTCCAGTGATTTATAATCACACCAAACCTGAGCTTCTTCTTTTCTCCTTCGAGACCTCCACAGCCTCCCCGTACCCGACTCAGCTCTCACACGCAGGCGTGTCAACTACCACAGCCCTGTCACCCAGCATGGACTTGTTCATGTTGTTAAAAAATTAATTACACCATCCTCCAGCATGCTTCTTGGGTAAGTCCCACAGCCACAACATGACCCATTTATTACATGTGTACCTGCACTTACAGAACAGGAGGTTCCACAATACAAATCCCTGTCTCAAAGATGTTAATGGAAAGTGAAACAGCGCAATGTTGAATTTCTCTGCTATTCCCTGAGCTGCACCCTAGGGTAGCATTGTCCTGTGCAACTCAGGAGGAAAGATCCATCAGCCAGAAAGCAACAAAACTCAGCCAGGTACCTTTTTTTTAAGCAAGTATGCTGTATGCAAATTAAATCCAACCGAAGGCATCACTACAATGTTAATGAAACCCTAAGCACTGAAAAAATAAGTGTCAAGGGAGAGTAAAAGCATATTTTGAAACCTTAGTATGCTATTACAGAAAGCATCTTATGACTACCACGGTCACCTTTGTCCAACAGACTTTGCATAGTACAGAAACGTTGGCCATCTGCAGGATTACTGAATAGGCATGTTCTCATTGCTCTATTAAGAAGGACAAAAGTTTTACTCGTTTGTGTTGCTTTTTCACTTGTAAAGCTGTTTAAAATCATATCATGCTTTCAGAAGTAGAAAGATTTCTTTCAAGATGTAGTTTCTTCAAGTAACTTGATTCAACTATGAATGAGCAGCTGCCTGTAGACCAGAGCCAGCGCTGCCAGTTCCCTTTTGCAGGATACTCTGTTTGTATCTGGACCCACAGGGAGTAGACTTAACAACAGTCTTGATCCTACATTAGTGCATAACTTTATACACTATCAGTAGTCCCACTGAAATTATGGCCTTAAACAGCAGAGTAACTTCTGCAGAATTCAGCATTACATGAAAAGCTGGTGTGCTGCCAGAAACAGAGGGACTTTCCTTAAGCTCTTGGTTTGACTTAACATCCACTGAAGGCTCCACTCCTGTCAACTCTGAAGAGTGTAGGGTCATGCACTCATACCACAACACACAAGGAGGGCCTCTCACGAGATACTCATAGCTACCTTCCTTCTTACAGAATCACAGAATCACAGAATTGTAGGGGTTGGAAGGGACCTCGAGAGATCATCGGGTCCAACCCCCCTGCCAAAGCAGCTCCCCAGCTCATATTGCTCAGATAGGCGTCCAGGCGGGTCTTGAATATCTCCAGTGAAGGAGACTCCACCACCCCCCTGGGCAGCCTGTCCCAGGGCTCAGTCACCCTCACTGTGAAAAAGTTCTTCCCCATGTTGGTGCGGAACTTCCTGTGCTCCAACTTGCAGCCATTGCCCCTTGTCCTATCCCCACAGACCACTGAAAAGGGGCTGGCTGATTCCCCCTGCATCCCCTGCTTCAGATAATTATAAACTTTGATTAGGTCCCCCCTTAGTCTTCTCTTCTCAAGGCTGAACAGTCCCAGCTTACTCAGCCTTTCCTCATAGGGGAGATGCTCTAGGCCCTTAATCATCCTCGTAGCCCTTCTTTGGACTCTTTCCAGGAGATCCCTGTCCTTTTTATACCAAGGAGCCCAGAACTGGACACAATACTCCAGGTGGGGCCTGACCAGGGCAGAGTAGAGAGGGAGGATCACCTCCTTTGACCTGCTGGCTACACTCCTCCTGATGCATCCCAGGATCCCATTGGCTCTCTTGGCCACCGAGGCACACTGCTGGCTCATGGCCAACCTGTCATCTACCAGGACCCCCAGGTCCTTCTCCACTGAGCTCTTCTCCAGCAGGTCATCCCCCAGCCTGTACTGATACAAACAGTTCTTCCTTCCCAGGTGCAAGACTTTACACTTGCTTTTGTTGAACTTCATCTGGTTTCTCACTGCCCAGCTCTCCAGCCTGTCCAGGTCTCTCTGGATGGCAGCGCAGTGCTCCTGCGTGTCAGCCACTCCTCCCAGCTTTGTAATACATATGCTGAATGACTGTTTGAGACATTCAGAGTGACTGTAATGGACATATCAAATCCCAGACATGATAGAAACTTCCTTGGGTAACCTGGGACCTCTGTGATATAATTATAATATGAAGATTGCTACAAGATCAAAGTCAGGAAGCTGGTTAGGGTAAAAGACAGAAGACCATTGTTTGCAAAAAGCTCCAACTGCAGTATTTGAGGCTTTTCAACCACTACAGACACAATAATGTTCCTTCTCTATCTAGCTTTGCACTCACCTATGCTTCATTAAACTGCTTTCTTCATAAAATGTTTGAAGTGGTGCTATCCCACAATGCTATTTCACCTCACCAATGGTGCAACTCACCTTGTAAAACCCCTCAGGGAAGAGGGATCAACATTTGAGTAGTTCCTTCTAATAAAGCACAAAATGATCCAAAACAAACACCAGCAAATTTGCATTTCAGCACAACAGCAGCGATGTCAACAGCAGTACTCCATCCAGCACAAACAACTAGGTTTGTGCTCAGGTTTGCACAGCTATTGCAAATCAACTCTTCGAAAAAAGAACTTTGCTTTTAGGACAAAAGTCTCCTTAAAATATGCAACCTGGGTGCAAATGTCAAGAGGGAACCTGCAGGTCTCTTCCCACTCTTCCCTGCTTGACCTCATTATCAACTCAGAGCCCACTTAGCAGCTCAGTCTAACCACTGAAACCTCACAAATTAACAGCTCTTACAAGAGTGCGTGAACCATAAGACACCTGGGGCAACCTTCCAGCAAAGAGGAGCTGCCACATGAACTCTCATGGCAGAGCCTGAAATGAGCTTTTTCTAACTGCAAGAAAAAAAACCCTCTTAGAAAGCTTTTCCCAGTTCTTACCAGCATCAATTGAAATATTCACATTAAAATCACGTGAAAGAACAAGTCTAGGTTAGCAAACTAGTGTCTTTCTTGAGCTCAGGTTTCTGTTCAATAATGAGCAGCTTTAGGGGGGTTTAAGCATCTCCTTTTAACTGTGCCCACAGCAGGATCCTGTGGGAGAAGGCGTGCTTAAGCACATCACTCAGAAGGGAAACGCTCTTGCAAATCACAACGCTGTTAATCCTTGAATGTTTGCAAATACCAGTTAAACCAGCAGGAGACCAAGTCACCAGCTGGACTGGTTCTCACCAGCCCTTCTCATCAGCAAGCAAGTCCCCATGGCCAGGCAAGGTCAGTAAGCAGGGGATGCTGACCAATATGGACACCAACAGATAAAGCAGTACTCCACAAACACTCTGTGGCTTGGGTTATGCTTAGAAACCAACTTGAGAGAAGTTTCTTACTTGCTTTCACACTCAGATGTGCTTAACAGTGCTATATTTGCTGCTTGCTTCATTTCGCTTTCCGGGGTTCTTCTGGTAAATGATGATCATTCCCCCAAAACACGAGGCTTTCCAGGTGCACCCTCAGAAACTCCTGTCCCACTGACACTGTGGTACATGTCCTGGGGTGATGCCAACAGAGGTGCAGGTAAGCACTGGTATTTGCAATGCTCTATCACAAGTGACCCCTGTTATTTCACCATAGGAGGAAATTCCCAAAATGAAACTTCCTCCTAAAGTTTAGTTTCAATGACCAAACACCGTGAGACTCCGTGTGCACAGGAGGACCTCTTACAAGAAAACACTCTATGGAAAGAATCATGATGAAAATAACGAAGACCTCTGCATGAATTATCTGCCTTTGAAAAGTACTAGTGAACTTTTTTGATCAATAGGGGTTTTTTCTAAACCATACCAACCAGACACACCAAGAGCACATGGCAATCCTTTCTGTCAGGACAGACTCCTTTAATCAGAAACTGGAAAGAGGAAAAGCACTGGAAAGAAGAGAAGAAAGTTTGACCTCAGCAAGCACACACCACGGAGCTACAAGCTGCCCTCACTTCCCTGGCAAGAGGCAGGCAGCACTGAGTGCTGCTTTAGTTTTCTGGGGGTTTAAAACATTAAACTTCCCCGTGGAGGAACCCCATACACTGGCATGGGACACTGACAAAAGAGCACCAAAGTTGCTTTGTGATCTCTTACTTTCCACACAGACAAAGCAGTTGTTTTCCCATAAAAATATGGGCCTAAGGTGCAGAGATGAGGGGGACAGCTGCCTTCAGGACTGTTCACACACAGGGCATTTTGTTTCTTATATTTAGAAGGTGCCAACACGGGGAACAAGAGAAAGGGAAGACTCTGCATCACGAACAGCCCCCCATCTTGCTAATGAGACAAATTAACAAGAGGAGTCATTTCACAGATCTGGCTTCACACATCAGACCCATGCTGAGATCGCAAGGCAGTTCTCCCAGCTGGGGTTCCTTTGATTTGTCAACTAAACACATACTCTGAACGAAGGGATCAATCGCTTGGAATGTATCCCCTTTCACTGCGGTGTCAGGAAAGCGATGTGCTGCTTTTCCAGATGAGAAGACTGCAGGAAACAAATCCTTTCTTTAAAAAAGAAACCACCAAACCTTTCAATTGTGCATGTTCCCATCACCGGGTGCAGATCTCCACTTTGATGCCTGTGCTGCAATTAAAAACCCTCCTTTTCCAGGAAACTCCAGTGTGCATTAAGAAACCAAACTCTGTTAGGTGCAGAGGCTCTGACACGGTTTGGAGGAAGCCACTCCTCTCCATCATCTCAGCTTCGCACTCCCTGATGCAAGGCCACCCAAGCACACTCCTGCAATCAAGGGCACTAAGCTGACAGAGCTCTGCTTTTTGCTGGGAGGGACAAGAACTGGGACTAGAGGCTGGAATCGCCCCTCAGGCACTGCCAGCTGCTACGTTTTTCCCTTTTCCAGGTGGACATGACTCATCTACCTTGCATGCACCACAGACTATCCAGAAAGTTTCCACAAGGGAAGAGGAAGAGCACGTGCAGTCCCAGGACACCATGCCGAAGAGGCTTTCATCAGCAGGTGCCTTTTTTCAGCAGCCCAGCACAAACCTTTCCATTACAAGGTTACCATATCCTGGCTCTGAACTAAATACCAAATCCCTCTGAAAACATTATCAGCATCCTTTCCCTGAATGCACAAAATATTACTTTAAAAAAGGCATTATATTATTACAATACAGGGCTTTCCTCTTCCTCCCCTCCCTCCTTTTTTTTTTAAAAAAAATCTCACTTTTCTGATTCATGTTCACTACCTGGAAGGGGTGAAGGGGTGACTTGAATCTCTACCTTCTGTTAGAGGTAAAACTACCTCTGGGATGTGTGCATGGAGAGGCAGGAAGAAACTGGAGTGGATGAGAAGTAACTATTGAAAAGTCACTTCAATTCCCCACTTTTGAAGGAAACTCATTACTAAAATCCCACATTCATGGCACTTGAACTCATGTGCTGCCTGCAGTACATTTCTCTGTTCTTACGGCCCCTAGAAGGACATTTCATGAACCTCTGGGTCCAAAAGTTGTTGACTGTGTTAGGTCAGGCAACGATCACAAACAGCAAACATCCAGTAACTAAAAAACCCAATGCCTTTAAGAGTTTATGTACAACGAAAACACTTCCTGCACAAGCCCCATTTGCCACAAGCCCATCACCTTACCAAGCACACCATGCGCTCTCACAGACAGTACGGCATCTAACTGTCAGTAGGTTTCAGAGATAACAGCCCTCTGCACTGAACAGAGGTATTTCATAGAGTTCAAAACTACCATTTCTAGTTGTAAATAGAAACAGACAGAAATCAACCCTGTCAATTCAAAAACTTATTTGAACTAGGCATCAAAACCCCCTGTGTCTGAATTCGTGGATATTAGGGATGACAAGACTTAGCTCTGCAATTCTTTTGAAATCAAATCTGAAAACAGGTCAAATGATTGCTGCACACTCGAAACATCAGCCAGATTTACCAAGAAATCCACTCAGAGTTCAGACAGGAGCTTTAGGTGGTAATTTAATGGTATTGGGAGAAAGGAATGAATAATTCACTGAGTTTAGACAGTCAAAACTTACCACTTTTGGTGAACTTTACCTCTGAGATTTTAGATTCATTCAAACCCAAACCACAGCTCAGCAGGTGCAAATTCATAAAAGCACAGAGTTTGCATGACTCGCTTCTAACTGAAACCACCATCTTCTTGCAAAGCAGCAGCTGTGGCAAGCGCTCTAAGAGAATAAATATTTATTCCTCCTTAAATAAAGCTGCCTTCCCACCCACGAGCGCAGGCAGAACAATCAAAGGCTTCTCAAGGACAATTAGAGGAAAAACTCCTGCCTGCCAAAGTCAACCATTGCCAGCACAGTGAAACCTGGGACACTAGCTCTACAGCTCCTTTGAGGGAAAAGGCTTCCGTTACAAATCCCTGAGGATTTCAAGCTTGTTTCATAACCACAAGGATTATTTCCCCTCCTTTCCTGGCCAGCTCTTCCTTCAGAATTCATCAATATCACTCCTTGCTGCTATATAGCATCAACATGATGCATCACACAGCAGCTTCTTTTCCCAAGGGGCACGAATAGCATACTAGTGCTAACCGTATTTTTCAGTTCAGTTTATCTATTCACTCTGATTCCTGCTACTTTTATATCTCTGACTATTCATCTTCTAAAACACTCTTTTGTGGTGACAAATAGCAAGATAGATCAATTCCTTTTTGCTCCAGCTGTTTAGATAAATTATTTTAATTAGATAAGAAACAGCCTTTGTCACCGAAATTGCTAAAGATGCTCAGCACAGAGTACTGAGCAGCTGAAACCTTACATACTTAAGTTGATGTTTTTCATTGGATTTTTATTGTGCTCTGTTGATTTTTCTCACTTGCACTCAGAGGTACCCACTACGTGCTCAGAGGCACCGCACTGAGGGATCAGGACTGCAACATCCAGGTGGATGAGGCCACAATTGAACTTAGAGACTGTGGTGGTGCCTGCGCTCACGGAGGAACAGGAGCTCACAGAAGGAGTGTGCAGCTTGGCACTGACGCTTCATGTTTCATCAACGCCGCTCACGTAAACGAGTTAAATCAGGGCTACTGAAGGCTCCTCCCAAGCTCCATCTCCTTTTTATCACTGGTTTCTTTGCCAAGAGTGATGCTGTCTGGAGAGTATTCGCACCCAGATTCTTATCTCGTGTGTGGCAATATCACAAATGCAAATTCCTGTTTTCTGCTTCTAAGGAACAGAGCAGTGACTGAGCAACCACACACACGTGATGTCGAACCCTCATAAAATCACAGGCTCCACCAGTGCTCGGTGGCATGTTCAGACTGCAATCCCTACTGGGCATGTAATGGCAAAGGCAACTGCTGAGTGCATCCTGGCTTACATCCAGCCTCTTCCCCAGCTAAAAAGGGTAATTAAGCTTTTGGGTATGGACTGGGAGCGCTGTCTGGAACGGCTCCTTCATGCAGGAGTTTCCCAGCAGAGGGCACTTTTGATTCACAGACCACTCTGGATGCTGCTTTTTGTTATTCTCCATCGCCATCTCAAAGAGCCGAAGCAGAGGTGGTGCTGTCTGCTTAAAAATAAAACACATCTCTGCGTTAGCTCTACTTTCCTTCCTCCCTCTCCCCTCCAACAAGTTTTATTAAGTTCTCATCTTTAATTCATGCCTGCAGCAGAGCTGATGTCACTTTTTTTTTTGCTATTAAAAAAAGATCCTCAAAGCACAAGCCAAGCTTGCAGTCATACCTCACCTACTTTCCTTCTCTATTTTTATTTTCACTTCCAGTGATTTGTTAACATTCATTATCCTCAAAACCTGAAAATGTATTCCAACAGAAACATGACTATTGCACTTTGGGAGGAAAGCAAACAAACCACCTATTAGATTACACACTCCGTCCCCTACAAAGGCAGGACACAGCCCACCAGAGACGTATCACAAATTAAACCCTCCAGTTGTCTGCTGGGAAATTGCAGGGTGTTAGGGACCCAGCGAAATAAACAACTTAGCAACCGTTAAGGTGAATTCCCCTTTGGGAAACTGTCGTTTCACGGTGGATGCAAAGTGAGAATGAGGGAGGACGTGTGATAAGACAGTTTGTGGGGGAGAATCTTCCAGCAAAAGCCCTGGGAATTGAAATGTTTTTCACTGCTAAAATAAAAAGCAATAATACAAAAAAGGATGTCTTAATCAACTAACACGCACATCTGTCCTAAGTTAAAACACTGGGAAGGCCAAGCACTGCAGTGTTGCTGTAATTCTGCTTCGTTTGCATACAGCTGGATGTGGTTTTTAGGTTGGCAGCACCATGTAGTTGACTGAAGGCCAGACAGCCTATTTCATGGCAGTAAAGATGCCAGGAGCCCTGTCCCCGGGTTTCCTGCTATGAAATCTACACCTGTGCCTACCCAGGGCACCATCCTGGAGACAAACAACTCAGCAGGGCCCACCAGAATGCACTCGGACTCACCAGCATCCACATCTGGCATTCTGGCTTCTACCAAGAGCCCTGAGGACACCTGTGGGTACCAGAAATTTCCTAGAGGTTGGTCAATGTCACACTGCAGAAGAGAAGCTTGATCAGTAGTAAGCAGACCAACCCAACAAGTTATTTCCTCTACAAATTATGTAATTTCAAATCACTCTGGTTCCTCTTGGCTCATGGATGAACAGTTCTGTTCTTTTCAAAAGTCAGAGCAGTGGGTGGTATGGTCACGTCATGTAAGATAATACAAAGAACAAACAATTACTGCTGAAGGAGAAGGCGCTGTATCACACAGGCTTTGTGGTTTGTTTGGGTTTTTTTTGAGTAGGACTTCTTGCAGAATTGCTTGTTTGTTACTGGAATGGACATTATTACCAACCATCTTCCCAAATGAGGAGAAGCTGTCATAAACATCCTTAAATAAAATGCAAGAAAGTCATTGAAGATCACTGGGATTGTGTAATATTTGTGTAACAGTATGTCGGGGAAGAAGGTTATAAGACAATCAACCCCAAATACCAGAGGGTGTTGCTTTAGAAAGAACAAAGAGCTAACCCCCAATATGTCATGTGTTGTGGGATGGGGGCACGTCATTTGGCCTACACAAGGAGCACAAGGAACTGCATGAGGTGGCACTAGTACAGTGTTAAAAGCTAAAGTCTGGACTCAAAAGCAGGAAAAAAAATGTGGAATGAGGCCCTTTCTATCATCTGGTACTTTGCCTTTAGGATTTGTAATATGATATTTAATTACATGATTTCATAATGTCTTTACTATTATTTTACAAAAGCTGTAACTGTCGATACCAGATACTTGACATTAACACCACACACCAATCCTATTCTGTGTAAAGCCCAGCACCAAAACATTGCCCTACATCAGCACCAGCTTGTAAATCATTAACGATATTGGGAAAAGGGGATATTTGGCTGCTGGCTGTTAATCACTAGCAGGCCTGAACATATTCAGTAGCAATGATTTAAAAAAAATACATGAAATCTGCAATAAAACGATTGGCCAGATCCCAAATCCTCTGCAGCTCACTACAGCCTTCAGTGTGCTCTGAACCACACAGCCCTCTGGGCTGGATTATGGTCCTTATAGAAACAAAACCCCCTCCAGAAAATCCTCACAGCTACCAATTTCAGTACACACACAACACAGCCATGAGTACCTAAACTATAATTTCTCAGCTATGGCCTTCACATCAGCTACAAGACAGCTTGGTGGCTGTACTTGAACTCTGTAATTCAGACAGGTGGGGTAACAAGGAGCAAACTGGTCCCAAGACTAATGGCAAAAAGATGGATATGCAGGCATAGCTCTCAACTGCACAGGCCCATAAACTGCTCTGTTGGGCACAGCAGGAACCATCACTACTGGCACTATGCTCAGGAGGAATTTTTATTCCTATTATAGGTTTCTGGAATAATAACCAAAAAAAGCTATCAAACAAACTTTTGCAAGAATGGTGTAACAGCTTTGAACAAACTTTTACTGCAACCTCCAATCCCAAGCACAACCCTGATTCATTCGCCTTTTCCCTTAAAACGCTGATTATCCAACCAACCAGCCAGCGTGCTGGTGCCAATATATCATAAGGAAAAACACATCTGACCTCCAGCCCTTGCAGGATTGCAGCATCCCAAAGACTAGCTGTCCCCACCTACCAACAGCTTCCCCAGACACGGGAGAATGAAGGGATTGTTTGCATCTCTCCCCACAGCCCTGAAAAGCTTCGTGCCACCACTGAGCTTTTGCTGAATGGACACGGTGCCAGGAAGTCAGTGCCTGTGAGCTCCTGCTTGTTTTTAGGCCTGGCAGTGATGGATTACGTACAACCACAAGTTGGGCACAAACCAGCTGTCTATCTGTCTTTTCCAAACATCTTGCTTCAGTTTCTGTATTATAAAGGTGTCAATGCCTTGTTTCAGGATGCCTACTGCATAAAGAGCACATATTTCTCTGAATATTTTACTGTCACACAGAGGGACTAGACTTGGGGGTTTTTTTAATGCTGTGGCTCCTTCCCCAGCACATTCCCCATAATAAAAGTCTCTCTGTTCCCAGAGGCCTGAAGCTGAAATGATGAACTGCGCTACAGCTTTTCTCTGCACAGAAACCCATGCATGCAGGTCTTCTGCTCATGTGTGAGAAACCTGTGCCACACATACACACTAACCCCCCCTCCCCTCCTGCCCCTCCTGCTGTGACAGCAGCACCTCTGAACTTTCCAGCATGGACTGGGAGAGGTGGAAATTGAGAAAATCCAGCTGGCATTCCCCTCCTGGCCCTTCACAGAAACCCTAAAGGGCAAAGTGGTATAACAGCAAAGAGTCTAAACCTGCCATGTCCAAGGCTGTCTTTAATCCTCTGTGTTAATGTATACACACGCTACATGTGTAGGCACATAGACAATTCACGTGGCATTCAGTTACTCCAAAGGATGTCTGGGGGAAAGGGGTCTAAACAGCACCTACTCAGGACAGGTAACCAGGGGGGCAGGGAGAAGATTAAAAAATACTAGTTATTGAATTCAGGTCTGTTAACCACAAGGATCAAGTGCTGAATGCACTCTGAAAAGCCTTCCAGAAAGCTTGACAGCAAAGGCCACAGTAACACCACCATGCTGTCCTGCAAAGGCAAAGCAATTCCCAGGGAACACCCTGGATCTGACTGCAGCACTGCCTACACAGCAAAAGCAAAACTCAGATGAAAGATGTTTCTCCTCTTCTCTCCCTAAAGGAAAAAAAGAAAAAGCCCACAGAGAAACCACCACACCACCAAACCAAAACAACATCCTGCTTAGGTTGAGGAGGAGATCACAGGGAGGAAAACATGTAGGAGTCCAGACGAAAGGGTAGAGCTGTAGACCAGGCATCGCTGCATCTGCTCCAGCTACACACAGTTGTTTAAAAAAAAGCATTATGAATTTTTCTCCCTCTTCAGATGTCTTGCCTGGATGCTTTAAAGCAGCCTCAGAGGAATGTGCTCTTGGGTCTGAATCCCATAGGAAATTATCCTTTGTGGTGGATGGTCTCCCCTTGGGGCCTGTCTGTGTGTTTTGCTTTCATGTAATCCTCCCACCTTGGTTTTCTAATGTAATGCTATCCACATTATTATAGCTCTTTGATACTCTCAAACGGTACTTACTCATGCTGTTGTATTTTCACCTCTTCCAGACTGGGTTTGACTGGCTTGGATGGTTTGTGGTTAGTGCCATAAATATTTAGTTAAGTCACCAAAAGATATCATAGAGCGGTTGCATGTCCATGGCAGACACTGCACACAGGAATGCCTGGGCCATTTGCTCTTTCCAAGTGGGACACACTGGTGATGTGTGCGGGCATGTGCTCTAAGAGAGCAACAAAAGCCTAAAATATAAGCACCACTCTGTCAGGGGTTGCTGACAGCTGCTAACTAGTTTTTTGTCCCAGTTCCCTTTTCTTTCTACAGCTTCTGTTCCAAGAAACTCCAGCAAATTACATGCAAATTTTTATGACAGTTCATTACTGTTTTCAGATCAGTTTTACCAACAGCCGACCAGGTCCAGCATCCTGACCTGTAGACAAGCCTCCCTTGACACTGCCTACGACTCGGCTTTCTCAAAATACATGAATCTTCACTGCTAGCACTGCTCATTTGCACCGAGAGCAGGGGTTTGTGGTTTCCTTTCCAGTTCCTCTGCATCACACCACCTCAGTATTAGGTTTGCATTGCCTTCGTGTCTCACTGATGCACCATAGGAATTTAACCATACCCGAGAGTCTCCATGCTGGGTATTCTCTTTCCTTCATTCTGGCACAAATTTACACCCTGGCAAGTTGGATGTTTAATATCCTTCCTACACACATGCACAGAGACAACTTCAGTGCCTCCCCCGCTCACACAGCACGTACCCTTAAAAACATGAATCAACATTTACCCGCAGCTTTCCTACGGCGCTATCTAACTCCCAGCAGTTATCGCCCATGTGTAGGAACAAACTCAAATACCACTATGTGGCTGACTGCTCTCCTGTGGTTTCCCTCTTGAAAGTTATCTCCACTTGTAATAACAGTGAGGAAATGCAGCCCATCAGAGTAACAGAATAAGGGGACCTGGGCTCTGGTTCTGATCCTCCTGTTTGCCGGCTGGATGCCCACAACTAAGCCAGCGCTCCTCACGAGCCTGCCTTTGGGTTCCCCATCTGCAGCACTGCAATAATAATTCCAAGAAATCAATGACAAAAGGTAAATTTTGTAGCTAGTTCATTATTACCAACAAATGTGTGCTGCACTCAAGCTCCAAGCTTTTCATCTAATGTGGGGAAGTGTTTCATGAACACAAGGCAGATAAACTTCACAGCATGTGTGAAGAGGTGAGAACAAGTATGCTCATTAATGACATTTTCCCTTAAATTCTGAAGGCTTCTCTGAACTAGAAGCTCAATCTTGGCTGAAGAAAAACTGTGATCACATCCCAATTAGGATGGTCCATCCCTATATAAGCTTCACTGCTACATCAACATGAATGTTTGGCCTGAATTGGGCTAGCATTAAAAGATGTAGAGAAGAAAAGCCAGGTAACTTGTAGCACTGTGTCCCCCCTCCCCCTTATTGTATTTTATAATACAGAATCCATTTGTATGATATTATTAACTGTATTATCGTACTAATTATATAACAGTCCATAGCAATAGAGGCTAAGAAAAACTCTCTTTCCCCCTCCCTCCCTTCCCTGAGGAGGGCTGCTCCAAAGGAGAAATGTTCAATTCCATGTACAAGATGTGTCCTGAGCAGGTGCTCGAGCCCTGTGGATTTGCAGCAGTCCTCAGGCCATTCCACCAGAGAAGAGCTCAAGCAACAGCAGGACAATTCTGCTTTGTTGTACTATCAACTGTGTTGAAAAGCAGCAGAAGTAGGAAGCGTTTTGTTTTGTTCTCCACCGCACAGCAATAAACCAACATCACACAGCTGCAGTGTGCTCAAGCTTAAAGGAAGGAAAAAAACCATTTGGGGTTCACGTCTGTGCAGCAGCTAGGAGCACCCACCCATCTCTATTCCACCAGAGGACTGACCTAGCTGTGCAGCTCACTTTTGCTGATGACATTAGCTTTAGGAAACTCTCAGCATGTTTATTTTGCAAACAGCATTTTGCTTGGAAATTACAAAAGAACCAGAAGTGCCACTTGCTGTTAGACAACATTATAATGCAAAATGAAGCACATCCATTGTGATGGGAGAACACATTCATTAACTCAAGAGAGTTGGCAGTCTTCTGATATTTAGTAGATTTTTCTCAAATTCAACCCCCTGGAGTCATGTGATCTGAAAACCTAAATTTCCTTCCTTTAATAAAGATTTTTAGCAGCCCTCATACCTACAGGAGTCAAAAGTTACTTACCTAAAGGGCAAGTATAAAGATTTGAAAATTTTATCTTAAAGCATCATCTATTTGCAGGGCAATGTTGATTCTGAACATCAGGTTTAGTAACTTGGAACAACCAGCACTCAGGACTTCTGTCCCTTATCTCCATATCAAAACCTGAATTATTCATTGGCTTATCTTTCTAAGACAGTTTATGATTGCTTACAAAACAATGACACTGGAATTCTCAAAAGCCATGGTCCCAATTTCCATTTCTGTTACAGCTATACAACCAAGCCCATTTGGAACTGACTGTGACTGACTTAGAATATCCCAGCAGCACCAATCAACTGGTCCTTACATGATATAATGACCTTTTTTACTTAAGCCATCTTTGACCTGAAAAAGCCTCTGCACTTTGAGGGTACTCACAAGGTGTATGTACTGTAAAAATACCCAGCAGTATTCTGAAAAATTTCCAAACTGGGCCCCTTAGAAGAGAAGTACTGGACCTACACAAAGTTGATTACTTCTCTAAGAAGCCAAATCAGACGTATCAGGTTGCAGAGGAACAAAAGGAGATGGTCACATCCTTTGAAGACGCATTAGCAAAAACCCCAAAGACAAAGCAAATTTGCCTAACACTTACTGATGCAAGCATCACTTATGCAAAGAACCAGTAGCTCGGGAGAAGTTAAAGAAAAAGAAATAAGGAAGAAGAAAAAAAAAACCCAAACAAAAAAAAAAATGAAGTTTTACTTCCATGCAGTGTAATTGGAAAGCCCACCCTTCACACCACTGACCCATTTTATGCAGCATACAAAATACCTTCCCCTTGGCCAGGCCACTGATGGAAAACAACAGCAAAGTTGACAGGACTCAGAAGAACGAAGCTTAATGACAAGTTGGGGGAAAAGACTGGAACAGCATCGAGTCTGGTTTCCTTCTGCCTTCCACAGTTTTGCCTACACAACTGCTAAAGCCATAGTCCTTTCGGTGCTGCTAACAGTAATTAGATCTGCACAGACAAAATGGAATACATTAAGGTTAAAAAAAAAAAATTATCCTCTGAACCCACAGGAACCACTCATTGAAAGTTCAACTTAAATTCGTATTTATCTTTGTGCCCCAAAGTCTAATAAACTTCATTTTCAATTTGACCTCTCTTCTATGCTTTGTAGAAGCTGTACTAGATCATTTATGTAGAGATGTAGTATTTAGAAAAAATTCAAGCAATTCAGAAAGCCAGGCATTTCAAAGGGTCAATAATCACCACACACAACCCCTGCACCCCATCCAAGCAGAGAGATACAGGCAGAACTCTGAAGTGCATGTTAGGAACTGCACTATGCTTCACATCCCCAGGGAAGCACGGGAAGGCAGAGCTGCAGAGGGGAACACAGGCATGATCCTCCAGTAATGTAACCTGCAAAACCAACTCCTCTGACCACAAGCTGGCAGAATCCAACTCAAATACACCCTGAAGTCACTGGGGCAGCTCGTAACGTAAAGCAATTCTCAGGAGGAGGTGGCGGTGGCAGATATGGAGCCGAGGTGTGGAGATATGGCATTCAAAGCCCAGAATCGGAACACAGACCTGGCTGTGCACTGCTTCCCTGGAGCTTCGTCTCAATGTGCTTATCTGTGCCACACTTCCCAAGAAGTGCTGCTTGCCGAAGAGGGCACAGATCAGTGTGTGTTCTGCTGATGGACCTAATCTCCGTGTATTTTTTTATTATTATTTTTTTAGAGAGTAAATCAGGAGAGCCATCATCCAGAGATATCTTTCACAAGTACAGACAGAAATCCCTACACGTCTCGCAGGCTGCATTCAGCCCATGTACACAGTTGTAAAGTCACAACCTTTTCTTTGCTAACCAGCACTGTTCCAGCACCGAGTAATTCAAAGTATAATCCCAGCGTGAAATCCCCACACAAACATATCTAGCAAGATGCTCTCAAAACCATTTTTTCCAAGGTTGATTTCCTAGCATTGTGATGTGGTCCAGAGACTCTCATTTGTAGCTCTGACCCGAAACTAAGAGCACTTACGTTTGGGGTTTTTTTAATCAGAGATGTAGATTTAATAGCTTTATATTAGGTCTGTCCTGATAGAGTCTCTGAAAGCCAAATTCCTGCTCCTAGCACATGGAAGGTTAGAATGGTTTCCATTACACACTATCCAAGCTTCTCATCAATACTAGGTGACATTTTGCGATCACTATGTACCTCTTCCAGCTTCTGTGTTTAATAGGAAGATATTACTCCTGGGTTTAGAAATGAAATAGTAAGGAGACACAACTACCTTAAATAACCTGCCAAAGGTCATATGTCGATCTATAGATGACCTATGCCTTTTTTTACCCCACTTGAGCACCGTAATCAGGCAACTGTCCTTTCTCCTTTCATTACTCTGTTAGTGCCCATAGGGGATTTTTTGTTGTAAAAGTTAGGGATGAAACATATCTTTCCAGTGGAAAGACCCCAAAACCACAACTACACATAAACATCAATGTTTTGTCATTTCAAGATGCTTTGTTTAGAGGTGCTATTTTAGCCACTTTCAGTAGTAATATACAGTTAATCTATGCAGTAGAACAAAATGGCTTTGATTAAGGAGAAAATCAGCATATGGTGTCCAGAGTGCCTATTCTGACTCAAAATTAGAGATAAAACCATTTCAACTCGGTAAAAGAAATGCTAGAAATACAGTTTAGAAGAAGCTTTCTTCATGTCTTTGTATCACCCAAGACAGAATTCCCCCCCCTTAATTCTTGCTCCTTTAATACACAACCTCAAGTAACTTTTCTGTGCTAATATCCCCTTTCTCAATGAAAGCCCAACAAAAAAAATCAGAACAAACATAATGTGAGATTTTAAATGCAAATTTTAAATAATGTATAACAGGTTTGGGGTTTTCTTGTTTAGATTCTCATCAAGTTTCTATCCATTCTCTTCTGAAGGTTTTACTGCACAGAGGAGGTTCATAATGTAATGTGTGACAGCAAGCATGTATTACAGACAGTAACTTTTTCAAAGCATACATGCAGATACAAAATATTCTGCAAGCATAACTAACAGGGGCTTCCTTCCTCAAGGAAAATGCTCTTTCAAAACAGGGTCCAACAGCTTGGCTCTCAAGAACCCACCATGTCCTCATTTCAGTGGCTTGAACCCATGTTAATATCCAAGTACGGCTCATGAGAAGCAATCTGTAAGGGTAAGCAAACAAATCACACCCCCAAACACCGTGCATCCAAGTATATACCAACAAACAAATCTGATAAAATCTCTTTTAGTACTTACTGGAAGAAATTGATCCCTAAGGGCCATAATAGGCTAGAAATAAAAAAATAAAGTAAGTAAAAGTAAAGCAATAATGTCCACTTTGTCTTAAAAAACCCCATCCACCCCCAAAATTGCCTCTCTCAGGGCAGCGGGGCAGCAGCTCTGGAGCAGCCAGCAGCGCAGCGCTACAGCTGTCAGGCAGCACACACATAGCCCAGAGCTTACTGAAGCTTTGCAGATAAGAGATAAGCAATACTTTATATTTCACTCAGATGTAGATTATGAGCCAGGGAAAAGCAAGCTTAAAAGGTGAATGGCTTCTTTTGGCATTAGCTGAAATCTCTGTATAGTCTCCAAAGAAAGCCGACAGCGAGGTCAAGCTACAGTATGGGAATTCTATAGTCAATAAAAAACGCTGGTTTTTAAGCTCTGAGTCAGAAAAATTCAATGTGGATGACCACTTATTGAAAGGGTTATCATCCAACAGAGAGAAAATTGCTAGAGCAACAAAGAGCCCAGAAGTATTCCTCAGTTTATAGAAACCACAGAGAAGGGCAAATTCTAAATCTGTCTCCTCCTAGTATTAATCTAGTTTGCCTCCAAGGATCAATTTATCCAGTAGAAACTGCATTGTGACGGTGCAGCCAAGTTCTTTCTCTGAAATCTGAGTTTAAATCACAAAAGAAAACATTATTGTTTTATAGCTGCACGCTGACATTTCAGTATCTCTCTAGCACTGAAAGCAGAGCTCCAGCACCGCACTGACAAGAGGAGGGCAGACACAGGCTCTCGCCATAAGCTGGGGTTCTTCCAGTTTTTTCTCAGAGGAGCAACTTCACTGGTTACTACACTCCAGGTGACTGCGCTGTGCATTGGCATTCTCGGGACATTTATGGAGTCAGAGCTTCAGAGGAATGCTTACAGGTTTCCCACTGACTCCCAAGGCCCCATGCACGTCACTATCGGAGAGCAGCTCCCAACGCACCCAGCCACACCATGATTGCGCCCATTAGACCTGCGCTGCTGGTGAAAGAAGACTCCTAACACAGCACTAACCTTGCCCAGGTGCTCTCATATCAAGAACATTGAAGCACAGCTTCAACAGGCTCCTCCATGGATCCTGCAGTGGGACTTTCTATGCTTTAAATGACTCGCTGGGAAACAAAGCCAGTTCACTGACTCTTACACTGGAACATCCCATGGCAGTGCAAATAAACCCCTTTTATATCCCATGGCAGTGCAAATAAACCCCTTTTATATCTATATCACAAGTCCAACTTTCTGCAACTATTCCCCTTCCTGATAGACACTTTTAAAGCATCTGGTTATGTTGTTCTTCTGCTCACTTGCTCGCACTGGTGCTCCCAAAGCAATGAATTTGGTTTGCTAATTACTGCAATCAGGGGAGATGGGGAACATGAGGCACAGATTAAAAAATTGCTCAGGGTGGGTTCGTTCTTAGCACTTCACCCTTTTGATATATCTGTGTGGTAAGCTCAACACTGAACAGCACTTGACTCAGCCTCAGTTTGGAGTAGGGAGAAATTAATTGCAACCTAATAGATTCAAATTGGTACAAGGGATCCCATCATTACGGGACAAGAAAGAGTAAAACCACAGTACATTAGCCAGCTAGCAAAGGGCTTCGGTCAATGCAGTGGAACAGGCAACACCATTGCTGAGACATGATGAATTGATACCTCAATAATTGTAATTTATTAGTCAGTGGTGTTGAACTAGCATATGAACCAGGTGGGAACAGACTAAACCTACACAGTGTTTGCAGAAGGAATGACATTCCCTTTGCAAGGTCTAACTTGAAATAATTTTACACTGATGTGAAGATGTGTCACAGCTTAATTCAAGCAGCAGTTATGTGTACTGGAGGATGAAAGTGTAAATCAGCAGCAGACTGGGAAACAGAAGGCTCTCCATATCAAATGTCAGTGGAGTTGCTCCCTCACTGTGCAACCTTTGACAAGTCACTTGACCTCCTGGTGCTTCAATCAAGGCAGCTACAGCACCAGGTTAGCAGCAAGCTTCCCATCATAAGCCACATTCATCCTCTGTGCTTAGATCTTGGGTAAACTGCAGCCTCTACCTCGCTGTAGTTGAAATTGGAATTACCACATGTGACTGGCCTGTGGATATTTAAAGTCATGTGTGACAAACAGGCTTTATGTAATGAATTATGGTTAAGCTGCCAGAGTAAACTTGACAGACATGCACATGCATCCGCATTCACACAAAGTCCAACTGTCCCACTTCCACTTGAGCAGCTCCAAGGGAACATCTATAAAGCAAAAGGAAGGTTCAGTTGTGGCACGGATGAATGCACCTCCAATGATTTCCTTCCAGGTAGCACACAGACAGGGTAGTAGAGCCCAAGGCAGCAGAGGTTAACAAGCTCGGATCCCCGTGGGCTTACATTCCTGTTCCTCCTCTCTGCTGAAGCCTATGCCACTGAATATTCATTACTTGTTGCTAAATTAAGCAATCATTCACATGGCTAGAAATGCCACACTTCCCCTTGATTTTGCTGGGCAGGCAGAATTTTAGGAATTTGGAATATTCTCCAGTTAGTTCCAGAAAACCGAACGTAACCCACCAACACTGGAGGTGCCAACACAACTCACTGGCAGCTGCTATTCCCCTCCCATCTTCTGTTAGGGAAAAATCTTTTAAATGCCAAATCCTCTGAAGCACACATCTACCACTGGAACACTTAACTGGACCTTAACAACTGAAGATCTCCTAAGCAGGCACTCCAGGGAGGATCAGAAGACCACACTGTAGGTTAAGGTCTGTGTCTCTGAGCTAAGGGTGTAAGCAAACAAATCCCACTGCTGGGAAGAAAAAGAGGGATGGATTCACACTGAATTGCAGATAATGTTTTCCTTGGCAAGCCAGGGCTCTGACAGCCCTTTTTAGCCCACTGCAATCAGCATCACATCTCATACTCCACGCTGCATAATCAAGTGGGGCTATTTGAGAGTAATAGATACCTGAGCCCTTTCTCAAGCATACATAAGTGGATCTATTCCTTCCTAAAGCTTCCCAAGAAGCCAGTTACTAAAGACAGAAAACCACAAAATTATACACTTGGTATTTCTAACCAGCTCTTCACCCTAGAAGACCTTTGGAGGGTTTATAATTAAGAAAAAGAAAATGTTTAGGCTAGAAAACTGGCCCAGCCAGTTTGCTATCAAGATCCTTCCCTGGGTTTGCAAAGTGGAAACACCCTCAGTATTCACACCTAGTTCTCAGTCATTAGATGATGATTAATACCAGCATTAGATCATCCTCAGCAACTGCTGGAGCTTTCTGCAAGGTTCTTGGACTGAATTACTGAATGGTGCTCAGCACCTCTAAAATCAAGCTCTTGAAAACTGAAGCTCTCATCCATCCTGGGTACCGATGTGGCGTATTTATATGGCATGATGCAGAAATACAATCTCAGATGGAATGACTTCTCTGATGTCCTCCACCTGAAGCGGTTTGTCATGCTCTGGGTCAGTTCTGAGCTGATGTAGCAGTGCTATTTCCAAATCTACTCAAGTCTCTGTACGATGTTCCACAATTTAAGACCTGTCCCTTAAATCTTGCTAGCAAGACCAAGACTCCTACAGCAATGACCTCCTCCCTTCCTTCTTTAGGTTGAAAAACAAACAGCCTTGCATTTTCCTGCATGGCAATAAATAATCATCATGTCCCCTACTACTTTTGTTCTGCATCTTCCAAGCATTTTAAAAAGGAAATAAAAATTATCATCTCCATATTACAAGATAAGCAACCAGACAAAAGATGGCTCAGTAATTTACCTTGTTGCTCAACAATCTAGTGCCAGAATTCGGTAGCAGAAATCCTTTAACCTCAACACCTCCACCAATTAGCAGCATTGCCAAGAATACAGCCTCTCCTCTCAGACTGAGCTATTTTTTTGAGGAGGAAGAAGAGGAAAAAGGTTTTTAAATTACATGTCTGCAGTGTCTAGAAACAAACAAAACCCCAGCTCCTCAGATGCTAACTACCATTGTGCTAGAAGTCAATATTAATATTCAATTTAGAAATAAGAGCACCACATACAAGTTAACTCCTTATGGAGGAACCATCAGGTGAAAGTCACCATCTGATAGCTAAAAAGACCCTATCACTTGTTTAATTCTTATTTTAACATTTATAGCTCAGCACTGGAAACAACTAGGTTTTTGATAGGTAGAAGGAAAGTTTGACTTTTACTGATTAAACCCTAATTCTGTGGGAACAAGCTTCAAGTGAACAAGTACATCACTACTTAACTAGGAATTAACTAAGAGCTCTCATTTGTGTAGTTGTATTAACAGCCTTTGCTGGATCAAAGGCCTAGAAAAGCCTTTCAGACTAAGCTGGTTTAGCAGGTACACCTTAAGCAATTACAGACCATCTCAACAGGTCTTTCACACTGATCAGGTATATCCTGCCATTCAGTCACGTTATGCTGGATACTACCAAATAAAACATAATCTGTTTTCTACATTCTGCAAATGCACACAGCTGAAGCAGTAGAAATTCCTGTCATTACCAATTTAAGTTAAAGACACACAGCCAAAATAAATAAATAATAACCATTAGGAAAATAAGCACATGATGGCACAGAAGGAAGCCTCTGAAATGATCAAAAAACCTATTTTTGAGTCCCATTAACAGAGCACAACATACATCTTGGAACAGCTTGTACGTTTCATTTGATTAGCTCTATCAACACAGAAAAAACACATTTATTCTAGTAAGAAGATTCAGAGCACAAAAAAGGAAATAAGAGTAAACTGTAAGTGGAGTGGGATTTATGTAGAGGGAGAACATTGTATCAACAAGTCACTGGGATTTAGGCTCTCAACTAATTGAATCCTTGTGGTGGTAATTTCTCCTAAGAGCATCTTTTTTTATTTGTGTTTACAAGACTTGAGTAGCAGAGACCTTACTTTCGTTTTTAAACGAAGTGGCTCTTACCAAAGGACTTCACAGGTCTGCAAGAGCTCCCACTTCTGCAGCCTCCTAATCCAGCCCTCACCAGCAGGAAGATTATAAGGAACATCCAACAGCTTCTGTTCCCAGGTCTTCAGGACCAGAAGCCTAGGATGTGCGAGTGCTCCTCTTCCAGTTAAGGGCAGAGCTACCGACACGCAAGACTCTAGTGTCTACATCACTGCTAATTTCTTGATACAACTCATGTTTTCTTTTTCATTTTGCAATTGAAATAATTTCTCATAAACCAAATTCTTCCTGTGCTTTCAGTTTCAATAAACAATAACAACCAGGTATTTGTCAAGTTCCTGTACAACTTATTCTGTAACTTGTCTGCCTTTGGCTTTGCCTTAGGCTTATGCCTATTTGAGGTGACCCAAGGTTGCCAGACAACAATTCAGTTCCTACTAAATAACACACACAAAAAAAAGAGCCACCCACAAAAAACATACTTTTTTTTTTTTTCTCTGGGACAATGTAGACTTTATTACATCTGCTATTACAACGTGCCTATAACAATGTTCTCTAACAAGCAGCCCTAAGGTCAAATGTGTCCCTTGATCAATTTACTAGAGGTCCCTGGTGCGGCTGCTGTGGGTAGGCTGGCTGGGGAAAAAAATAATCCCTTTATTCCTTTGCCTCACTGTAAGGGAAAAAAAAAAAAAGAAAAGCTATCACAAAGACATTTTTCTTCTCCCTCTGCTCTTGACAAGTCAGGTAAACAGGGAGGGAATATCTGGCTGCAAAGGACTGTAAGGGACCAGCATTTGTACAGGCAGAGAAAAACATCCTGATTATTTACCAAGCTACTCAAGGCACGAGGATGATTCAGAACAAGGCTAAGGGGATTGGGAAGATGTCTTAGCAAAACAGCTGCAGAGCTATTTTGCATGAGGACAAATAAAAGGCGCTCTGGATGTGAGTGTCACGTGGTGTATTTATACAAGAATTTAGCAATTCAATACTTTGTCAAAACACTCTGACAAACAATAACACTTATTCAGAGATGCTCCTAGCCGTGTAACCATCACGTTAACCTGCTCTGTGTTTGTCAGGAAAGCTGTGACAGTTTATTTTCGCTCAACAGACCAGTATCAACCATTAAGTAGTGACCATACCCGGAAAAGCAGCCTTGATCCCAGCAGACTTGCTAAAGAAATCCATCCCTTCCTGCTTCCACTCTAGCAGCAGGGTAAGAGTTAATCTCATTGGCCAAAATGGCTGAGCACTACTCTTACACCCGACTGCTTGACTTTTGTTTTGTATGTTGTGATTTATTTTCATCTCTACATGTGGGTTTCAGTCACAGACTAGCTCTGACATTAATGGGAACTGCCCTATTCAGCCCCACAATGCGGAGTCAGACTGGAGCTCTTGGTGCATCCAAGCTATTAGTAGACTGTTTTGGGGATTGTCTTTGTTTATTCACTATGTGCCCACTCCCATCACTGCTGATTAAACATGGCAATTCCTGCAAACACAGAATGAACAGCGCCTTTAAAAGACATCCTCCCCCCCCCAAAAAAAAGAGGACCCTTTGCAAATGACCTATAATGGGTCTAAATAAAGCTTGAGCTGTTCCTTACTCATGCATAACTTCATTGCTTCTGTTCCCTCCACACCCTGCCCAGTTGGCATAATTTGCAAAAGGGTTTTGGCATGTACAATTCAAACACCCACACGTTGCCTGAACTAAAAAGCTTGATCCTAGAGTCCTTTTCTTTCTGAGCGATCGCTAAATGAGACTTCTATTTTTGTCATACAGGTCCCATATGCACTATAGGTTTCAACTGATGAAGACTGGACTTCAACCATGTTCCCAGACTAGGACAGCTCCAGTCTACAGCATCTCATCCCACATGATGGCTCAAGAAGGCCTAAAATCTGGCAAAACTCCAACTTTGTATTTCATATGACCAGAATGAAATTCCCCTTAAACTAGCAGGTTCCACCTCTAGAAACCCCAAACACCACACATGGTGATTAACACACATCTCAGTGAGGTCCAAACCCAAAATACAAAGAAAGCAGCAGCACAGGCCATGAGGAACAGTCACAAGCTTCTTCAAAGAGCACAGGTTCCCCACCCCAGCGTCAAAACCCAAAACAATTTTAATCCATCTTTCTCTTTAAGCAGAGACAGCACCACAACCGGCGATGATATGACAGTGACAAAGGTGGGCTGAAATTCAGACCCAAATTGTTATTCCCCTCAGCTAGGCAGTTATGCACAAGAAACACTGCTTGTAAACACTTCTTTGTCAAACACTCAATTACAAGCTGCTTTATGAACAAAATGAACCAGTCACAAGGAAAGCAAGAGACCAAAATGGGGAAGCAGCCTGAAGGGCACACGGTGGTTACACCACCGCGTCACCTCGTGTCCCCCCCGTAGCGCTGCTGGTCTCTCTTAAGGGGGAGCATGGAAAACATTGAATTCAGCTTTTCAGAATGGGGTTCAGGTTCTGCTCTGGGGATTGGTTCCTATGTGGTAAGCAAAGAATAACTTTTTATTTTTATATTATTTCTTTTGGCAGTACGTGCCTGGAAGAAAAAGAGCACAAGTACAAATGAGGAGCAAGTTGAAAACTATCTTAATTCAAGCCACATTTGTACGATGATACTCTTCCTTCATGTCATTCCTCTTCACCTTTAAACACTGGAATTGCTCTGTACGAACTGAAAAATAACTGGAGAGCACAGACATCCTTCTCACATTAAAGCTGCAGATGTACTCCTCTGCAGACCTATCTGACCAGCTGAACTATCTCCATCTTCCATCGTAAAAGCCTGAGACACTAACACCAAAAAGACACCCAGGACTGACTACAGACATTAAATGTCATGTGAAATTATGAAATACTGCCCCATGGCCAGGCCAAAGTTTTGAGAACCAACTGAAAGACAGCTTTATGAGATCCAGCACCACCTTGCAGGAGGCTGCAATACTACAGCATCGAAGGGCTATTCATCACAGCACTGTTATTCTAGCTGCCCTGGACAGCATCCACTACTTGATCCATTACCTTGTCCTTGGATTCTTTTAGCAATATTATTCCAGTGGATAAGATTTCCCCTGGAAAAGCTTTTTTCCCTTGTTTTTGCTATTTGGTGTCAATGAGTCAAGAAAGGTTGTGAGAGGAAATATTATAGAGTGCAAAATGAAACCTATCAGTAATCTTCAACTTGCACTGGAGCTGCAGGAGCTGAAGGAAGAATCCAGCCTGTGCTCCTTTCCCTAGTGCTGAAATCAAAGCCTTTAACCAGAATAGAGTGGAATGTGGAAGAAGGGTGAAGAAGAAAGATTTGGTTTTAAATTAAAAATCCTGCACACATTTACATAATTGACTGGAGACACTAACATTCAGAACCCAGAAGCCACCCAAATAATAGTTTGGTTTATAATCACAACTCCAACTGCAGAGAGACAAAACTGAGGGAAGCTACTGGGGGTGGTGTAAAAAAAGTTTTTTTAAAAAGGAAATAACAACCCCTAACTTTTGTATGTAGTGATAGTAATAGTTTTTATACATACATTTCCTACACTTAACATTTGAAATACACTCCTTGTTAGGACTTTTTTTTTTTTTAATATAAACAAACTGATGTCAAGGTTCAACATCAGAAAAACTTTAGAATCAATTTACAGTGCTAACAGCTGGAAAAACCTGTATACAGACAGGGCATATTTCAAGTTGAGTTAAAAGTCTCACACATACCTAACTATGCCTTAGGACTCCCTCAACCAGTAAGCTTGGAAAAGCTTTAAATCTATCACAACCCCCTGCTGGCTTTATTTAATTCTTCAGCTTCTTTTAGACCAAATGTTAGAGAAAATAGCACCAGTTTCGTAGACTGATCTTGCTAAATAAATACGGCAACAGCATCCACCTGAATAGCTACTGGTAACCTTGCTTGAAGGACTGGGGTTGGGGGGAGGAGTGTGCTTATTTTACCTAAGAGATGTCTTCAAACCAAGAATGTGCTTGCTCAAGCTGTGTATATTCTCAATAGCTCACATAAACCATTCATCAGGCAGAAGTATGAAAATAAGTTCCCTTAAGAATCCACAGAGAGAAGAGGCTGAGGGATGTGGGTAACGCTGCCCGAGGCGGCAGTTTGCGAGGCAGAGCAACTGAGAGGTGGAAAACAGCATCATCTTTGATACGCTTCCACGAGGAAAGCCAAGTGAGCTGGACCTGTGCCACGAAATGACTTCAGGCAAAGACTGGCAACTGCAGAAGCGATTCTGCTCCAGCTCCTGGCACACCCATTCCAGCAGCCTCTTGCAGAAACAGAGATCCAGGGTCAGCAGTGAGCAAGGCCAAGTTCAGCAAGTAACAGTGTCTCAGGAAAAAGACATATATTCAGCCTCAGTCACAAATTACAGTGGGATATCATTTTTATGTTCACTTTAAATCAGCTCAGATTTAGACGGGAGCTGTGCAGATGGTTTAATTAATATAGTGATAAACACAGTAGAGGAACAACATTGTCCATCTGCATCTACTAGGTTTTTGGGTGTTTAACACACACACAAACACACAAAAAGGAAGAAACCTGTGATCATCCCAAAAACTTACAGGGATGATAATAAAGAACTGTGCTCTACCTCCTGCCACTCAGAGGCTATTTCACTCAGACATTTGCTGCAAGCCCAAGAACAGTGGCTACAATCAGGTAACAGATCCCAAACTCTTGTACAAAGCTAGATTAAGTATTTGGCAGCAAGTGCTTAAATCAAGATGGAATAAACCTGTAGACACTTCTTGTCCAAACAGAAAAACAACAAGCAAAATGGCCATGGCTGCTTCAGCTGCTTCTAGGTCCCAAGACTAGCCTGTGGCATCTGCATTCCTCCCAGGAAAGGGGGCTGCTCTGTGCGGCTCACAGGACACCCAGAAGTGTCTCACCATCATGAAGATGTACAAGAAAAACCTCCAGCCAAGGCTCTAAATCTCTTCGAAGAGCACACACTACCAGGACCAGCCGGGGACAGAACACCATTCACACAGTACTGTGCTTCTCCATTCTCCGGTTTGCTAAAATCACGAGATCCAACAGAAGTGCTCTATCTTGGTGCCTTCTCTTCTCCCAAAGCAAATACACAAATAAAACAAAAAAAAACAGAGGAGGGAAGAAGGAAAAGAAAGAAGACTTTGTGCATGCTGTCAGCCAATTATATTCAACAGAGAAAAAGATACAAGTGGTTATAGCTTCCTGTAAATTACTTCATGTAATTAAATCCCTTTCTCTAAATTACAAACCATTTAGCTCTGCTTTTATAACAATGTAACCAATGACCACCAACAACCTTTTTTATAGTGTCTGATGCCACAGAAGTTTTTAGCGATGAGATTTCTTTTTTATTTTTCCCTTCCAAAAGCAGCCATTGTAATGAGATGCGTTCACAGCTACTTACAGAACATCAGCGAGAAGAGAGGATTGCTTTGTTTCTCTATTCCGCTTCTGAGGCTGTATTTAAGCAAATGGGACCTAAGGTCCTTATCATCATCTAACTGCAGGCAGAGAAATTAAAAGTGACCTGCAAAAGTTGTAGAACACGGAGCTTATAACAGGTTTGATGCTTAACATACATAGAGCATAACCTTCTGAGGCTGTAGCGCTGTGATTTAGCTATCTTCCCATCAACTCAATTTTCGATCTTTTTAAAATTTGGAAACACCAGGAAGTTTAGGTCAAGCCTTCCCTGTTCGTTAGGGATGAGCCTTGTGAGATGGGAGCTGCTCTGAGCCGCTTCCTCCTCTGGATTGCTCTGTTTACACAATGTCAGTGCATCTCTCTAGATACCAAGGTCTGGTTGGCCACACTTCACTGGCTCCGCAGCTATTGCATCTTCTCAGATGGGGAACCGAGATGGAGCCATAAGGCCCCAAGCCGCTGTGGTTAAGCTCCACTAGAGGGAGCATAAGAAGTCCCACTGCAGGGAAAGCACTGGTAGCATCCAGCGCTTCTATCACCGTGCTCTCTAGACCTGCTCTAACACATGTTAAAAACGCCAGCAGCCATCTGGAGGCCTGAACACATTGCTATTGCCCAAATGCTGTTAAGTGGGAGAGGTGAATAGGGACAGACGGGAATTTCAGAGAAGAGGAAAAGCAGGGACAAAGAAGTAGAAGCCAGTGCTGCAGGCAAAGCCTGGGGGTCCAGTTCTGAACACAGCTGGGTCAATATTCCTTGTAGCAGCCTTAGGATCCTTAAATACAAAGCCAAAAGCAGAGTGCATGCAGCAAGCACTGCATCCCCATCCTCACATTCCCCTAACCATCTCTTACTCTGGGCAGTCCCCACCCCAAGCAGGACAGTGCTGGCCCAGGTGAACAAGTTCTGCCTGACCAGGCGCAGAGCCAGCATCCCCCATTCGAGCTCCTTGGCTGGGGACACCATGGAGCTGTGTGTACTGAGAGGCAGTTGAACCACTCTGAGAGGATCAGGCAAGTCCTGCAAGAGCAGGGACAAGCCAGACACAAAAAGTAGCGATATTGGCAAGTTGGGCCAGCTACAGAAGGAGAACCCACTGGTCCAGAGAAGTATTTCGCTACATCAGTGAAAACCACAAAGCCACATTCTCCTACATACAACATTTTGAGCTTTACATCTCTCTGTTCAGAAAATAGTATTTACAGTGTAGTAAAATCCAGCACATGCTTCTTTTTCATGCTTCCATGTCAGCCTAAAAGCAGTTGGGTTTCCCCTTGCAATTCTAATAAAAATGGTCTCTTCAATTTATGTTTGCCTACCAGAACCGCAGAGGGTCTCAAAATACATTTTTCCTCCTTAAACAATGACCTTCTCCTGCTGTAGTTCCCAGTGGTTTTATGGCACTATTTTGCCCTACTCCTGACACACAGTACGCTACAGAGATCACTTAGAGAAGCCATGCTGCAGCTCTCAAAAGGTGGCTGCAATCCCATGATTTGCCACATCTGTAAGACAAACCTTGTCTAACGTCCACACAGCACGTTAAAGAAACACTGAAGAAACTAAACCCGCTGTGAAGTTTGCCCTCTGTTGCCGAGTGGGCTCTGCAGCCACTTCAGGAATCTCAACGAATTCTTGGATAAATTTAGCAGAAACAACAGCACTTCTTTGTAATAGCAGGGTTTCATTTGGGAAATAAACATCCAGTATTTATTTACAAAGGATTTTTCCTCCTCCTGCAACTGCTGTGTTATGCCCACTGCTTCCCCTCTTCTTTGATGCAGAAAACTGAATACCAAGTGCCTAACCAGGACTTAAAGCAGATTTTTAAATTAGCTCCTGACAGTGCAAACAGATTGCTATTGATTAAAATGAGGCTGATTTTAGGCCTTGGATTAGCAAACCTAATGACTAAATACCGTATTGCCCATTTCGGTACTTTGCACCGTTACTCCCCAGTGGTTTCCCAGGCAGCTGTGAAGTCTCTGCACTTGCAGATTAGCGTGAGAGAGCAAGGCAAGGCCATCTGTGTCTGTGCCGCGCAGCCCTACTCAGCCGGAAATAAGGACCTCCTCTGAAATCCCCTGGGACAGGGCCCCCGGCACGACAACCGCATTAAGAGCTTTGAAGTCAGCAGACTGTTCACATGTTCCAAAGCGAGCGTGTGCTTGGGAAGGCGATGCCGAGCCCGAGCACAGCACCGAGCCCGAGCACAGCACCGAGCCCGAGCACAGCACCGAGCCCGAGCAGGCCTCACGGCTGTCCGCGGCTCAGGCCGAAGGGAATCCCAGCACTGACCCAGCCGGGTGTCCAGGCAGCTTGGCTGGAGCCAGTGGTGGGGAGACTTCTCCCAGATAACATGGGCTGGGTTAACAGCCCGACTCTCCTAGCAATCATAAATGCATACTTCTAACTAATTGGTGCTGAGCTTTCATGTCCATGTTGTAAATTCTTGTACTTACAAAGGTAGAAATGGATCTTGGTTTTAAGCAATACATGAAGCAACATTTTCCTGATTAAAAGAAAAGGGACTTTTTTTTTTTTCCTTTTGCTTTGTTGTTTAGTTTCAAAGAGCATTTAAATAACAATATCTGCTAACAAAAAGGGTAACATCAATTAGAAACAAAAAAACCCCTGGTTTGTATAATTTCAGTGTTCAAAAGCAGTGAAATGCAAACACCAAAGCAGCATACACCAAACCAACCCAATCCCCAAAACCCACATTAAAGGCAACCTTTCTTTTGTGCTGGTATTTTTTTTTTTAAGTTGGCTGCCTAGAATTCATTTATTTTTAATAGCCCAAGATACTGAAGGAAACAGAATAAGCTACTATTATATTTGGACCCTCCTGGGCACAAATCAGCTTCCAAACACCACATTATTATGACCTGGAAGGACAGGCATATTCATACTTGTCCTCTGGCCTGCAGACACGGACTCCAAAGGTTATTTTTTGGACTCGCTCTTCCACGTGGCTGCTGAACCTCAGCTAAGAAAGGTCCATTTCAGTCTCTGAGCTCTGTATCACTAAGCAAATACTCTCCCTCCATCCCACCAGTGGCTTCAAAACCACATCCAAGTTTTCGATTTGCCATTTATCATTATCTGGAAAAACACAAATGAAAATCAAGCAGCTACTTGCTCCTATTGTCCAACCATCAGCACAAGCAGTACGATGCTGAAGGAAATGCTGCACACAAAGTATTTCATTAGCCAGATGAGTTTCTAGACTGTTTCTCTCTACCTTGGGAAATGCCCCATAGCCTTTCAGTATCACCACCACACACAAAATGGGGCCAAGGGTATGTAACTGGTTGGAAGACAAGCTATCAATTTTCACCTAGACTTCAAAAAGCCCAAGGCGCATCCGGGACAGAAAGTGACATAGTGTATCACCTTTAGCTCAGATCAGCGCTAACCCAGAGCAGTGTTCTCCTTGGGGGGGACAGGGAGGTTGTTATACTCATCAGTGAATGTGGGATAACGAGCTGATGAGCATCACAGAAAAATCACATGAATAGGTAATCAAACATGTTAATGTAATTTAGCAGTTCCAGTCCAGCGAGAGCCACAGCAACAATATACATTAATCATCAATAATGCTCAGCAGTTTGACGAAGGCTGGGGAGTGAATGAGACACAGGAACAAGTTCTGCTTTCCCTCCCTCCAGGAAGCTCTGCCAGAGTCACAGAGATGTCACATCTCCAGAGCAACACGATAGCACCAGCTTTCTTGCCCTTTCCTCCCATGCTCCAAACTCGGCATGCTATTTGTGAGCACTAAATACATGCAACACCTCCCTGCTCTCCTCAGCATCTTTAAGACTCTTCCTCATTTCAGGTGATTTAAACAGTGGGTGAGAAAAGGAATGAGGAGGTGTAAGACAGTCATCTTCATGACAAATGACTATTTGCAGAACAGAGTGTCATTACAGCCACATTTAACATCTAAATGTATGCAACACACCGTGATGCTCCCAGGCTAACCACAGAAATTAAGGTTAAGTTAACCTGAAATATCAGCGGCTCTTCCCTATTAGCCCCACTCTCTTCAGGAGGAGGTCAGCCCACTTTTGCCCACTTTTAATCTGTGCACTAGAAATGGCAATGTGTCCTGAAGCTCAGAAAAACCTTGTAGTCTACAACCAGGGTGACCTTATTCCTCTGCTCAGGCATTCAGAGGAATAACCAACTCCAAAAATGAATCCAGAAAAGAGAAAACCAACTCAGCTAAGGCTAATGAAAGACAGACTCTGAGTTCAAAGGGTTCTAGCTCTCTCTGAGAACTAGGAGAATGACTTAGGACAACACAAGGACATGTAACTGGAATGAAGCAGTTTCAGCTTACATCTACCTCTCATTTCATCTCTTTTCATCCTTTAAAAAGGCAAAGGGCTCCTCTTGCCCAGCAGCACTGTCTGCAGCTGCAGTGGGGATTCCCTTCTGCACCCCCCTGTGTTAGCCTCGGACATGGCTTTTCAAAAAGCCAATGACTCAATGTGCAAGAAATGCTCCCGTGTAGAGGCAGCTACACGCTGCAGCAAGGCAAGCAGCACTGCAGAGCACCCTGCCTACACCAAAACACGTCCCAGCTTTAAACGCTTTCATTCCTTGGCATGCCCCTGATGTCTCTGAGAGGGTTTGTTGATTCCCATCGAGGGGAAGCAGGTTCAAGTCAGCACCTCTCTTTGTGGACACACATTGAGAACAGCCCCAAATCCTGACAAATCTTTGGCCAAAGAACAGATGCCTCTTTGAAATGCCATTTTCTCCCTCTGCTTGGTTACAGCAGGAGATAAATGTGTTTGAATGACTTCTACACACAGTTGGAGTAATAGGCGAGAAAGGACAAATTGGCTCTTGCAGCCCTCTCCCCATGCCCTGAGGTACAGAACCACCAAATATTCGGGACCAAACAGTAATCTGGATGCTTTGTGGAAAGGAGTGAAGTATTAATCTAATTTTCTAAACAAAGCAGACGACCTGGCACTCAAATCAGCTTACCACTTTGCACCTCTCTACAAGGATTAGCAGAATGCCATAATTATAATGCCCAATTTGATTTATTAGAGGAGGCTGTGTAGAAAAAAATGACAATTCAGTAGCATTGTGAAGAGAAGCGATGAGAGTATAAGGAAAGCTTCAAATTGAACACTAATTTCTAAGCAACATCTCAATATAATTAGCATTAATTACAGTAAGCTTTCCCAATTAGGTATAAACCTATGTTTAATAACCCCGAGATGCAAAAATCACCCCCAAATTCCAGGAAAGTTAGTATTAGAGCCAATTTGTCTAGACAGCTTGGCAGGAAATGCCAGAATTCTAGGTGTGAACTTTGTGGTTATTAAAAAAAGGAAAAATTATTGAACTTGTCTGTATCATTTGCATAATTGGTTTAAACTAAGAATAGCCTAGTTCATCTAGCTTAGATGTTGCTGCTACTTTTATCAACCTTACAGACCCAAAACTTGTCTGGTTTTCACAACTGTATCAACTAGGATAATAAAAGGTATTTTAAAACCTCCCTTCTCAATAAAAGATGAATTTTAATTGTGACTTGTTTAAAAAGGCACAGTGTATTAATGAGTCACACATCACAGGTTTTATTTTATACTCTTTGTGCAAGCTCCTCACTCTTTGTGGAGTTTGTTACTTATACTTACAGGGGAAAAAAAAGATTAAACAATGAAAGACAAATTCAGGTTTTCATGACTGTGGCAGCAAAGACCCTGTTTAATCACTGACAGAAGCCAAATACTAACCAGAATAAACAGATAACAGAGTCCTCATTTTTCAGAGCTGAAAACAAATAATCTAAATGTCTGGTAAATAAGGCAGCAGCATATAATTACAGAAACTGGAGTTTGGCCACAGAATCACAAGGTTGGAAAAGACCTTTGAGATCATTGAGTCCAACCATACCTGTCCTTTACTAAACTATATCCCTAAGCACCTCATCTACCCATCTTTGAAATACATCCATGGTCAGTGACTCAACCACCTCCCTGGGCAGCCTGTTCCAGTGCCTGATAACCCTTTTGGTGAAGGACTTTTTCCTAACATGTAATCTGAACCTGCCCTGGCGCAGCTTGAGGCCATTCCCCCTCATCCTATCACCTGTCGCTTGGGTGAAGAGACCATCGCCCACCTCTGTACACCTTCCTTTCAGGTAATTCTAGACAGCATCCTCTTCTCCAGGCTAAGCAGCCCCAGTTCCATCAGCTGCTCTTGGTAAGCCAGCATAACCAAGCCTCTTGCCCCAAAGCGCCATGAAATCCCTAGCAGCCACAACTACTTGAAACTTAGTTTTAAGTTCCACATAGAAGATGTCAGTAACAGCAAACCCCTCCCTCTCTGCAGCAGGTAAGGGTCCGGCTCTCCCCAGCTCCAGGAAGAGGGGACCTCACTGCTGCCCAGTGGAGCATGGCCTCACACATCTGCAACAGTGCAAATACCTGAGCTGCCCTGAACTCCCTACAGCTGAACAACTCTCTCACCCCAAGAAAGTCAGTATTTACTGAAGCCAGGCTATTATGTTAAGAGATATTTTGGTGGCAGTCGAGATCAACAAGCTCGTGTGGTGCTCCTTGTTTCCATACTCCAACTGCAGTACTCAGTTGCATCAACATGAGCATTTGCAAGGTGACTCCCAGGACCAGAGCAACAAGCGGGCCAGCTGTATGTACACTCTGCACGGGTTGCTGGGTTGGTGCTTGGGGCCTTTTTGCCTAAATACAACACCTGACACAAGGGCAGCTCTACAGAGAGAGAGGAGCTGATGAAGCACGATGCCACAGTCGCGGTGTAAGCAGCAGGCAGAAATGCCACCCCACACTATTGCTTCTGAACATTTCATATCAAATCCAGGGACTTCTGGTGAGATACACATTGATCATTTTGGGGGTTTGGATGCCAAGAAAAGGATCCTAATTGCATAAACTGTCATCAGAACTAAAATGTGCATCTATTCACCCACAAGAAAAAGTAATTTTAATTTACACAGAGTATTTGTGCACAAGCTCACTGCACCTCTAACCAGAGGGAGGTCTGATACCCTATCACTCAACCACTAGCAAAAACAAACAATAAACTCGATACATTTTAACAACATATACACTGAGGAGTTTGAACACAAAGCATTTGGTAACATTTCAGGGAGTTAAAAGAAAACAAGCCTGGGGAATGTTTTACTAGGAGTGCCTGGTTACATGGTTTCCTACCTAAACATATGCAAACAGAAAAGTACTAATATTTTACATAAGTTACTTGTACCGAATTGTTATGACAATTTTTTTTAATCAAAAGGAAGGAAAAAAGAAGTCTTCTAATTTGTTAATAAGAACAATTAACTACCAGAAGCATGGGGTCATGAACAGACCATTAGAATTCCTAATGTAAAATGTCACAAGCCCTTTTGAAAAAATACACTACAATGCAATCCTGTAAGATTGTGTGTGGTGGTGAAGTGATGCAGGGGGTTACTTTAGATACCTTTAACAACCCTCTCAAATCTCAAACTACCAAAAGCCTGAAAACACACTTCCAATAACTGGACAACTTCAATCTTTTGTTGCCTGGCACACATACAGAACTAGTTTCACAGAACAGAAGATGTGCTCGTGCTACACAGCTCTTTTTCTCTGCATCACGGAGAATAAAACACAGTTTTTTGTTGTAGTATACTTCTCAGGCCAGAACAAATGCTGGAGGGTCAAGTACACTGGTCTTCCCACTGGCTGCCATTTGGCACCATGTTAAGGGACAACTGGGAAAGTGTTTGTTCATAGATATAGGCTGCTGTGCCATGGGGATTTCAAACTGATGAATGAGCACTGAGTCACCAACAAATCTCCCTGCTGAGCAGCAGTTAAGTGATAAATAGCCTGCCAGCAATAGTGCCTCTTCTTTGTCACCTCCCCGGCTCTGAACACACTGTGGTTCAGATGGGAGTCACCGCAATCCTCATTCCAGCACAACAACTCTTAATTCATTAATGCTCTAAGACATTTTAGAAGGGCACAGAGAAAAGATTAATTCCCCAGAGCACAACTTCCTCCAAACTGACTTTCCACTTCTACAATACTCGAATATTCTCTCCTTCTCAACGTACCGTTTTGGGGGCACATGAAGTCAATTCACAAGACAGACATATTCGTGTTTGCAACTTCCAGGTGCACGCTGACAAGCACATCTTCCCCAAAGACGGCTGTGATCTGGCTGATGAGTTCCTGTGCTGTGAATTACCACGTCTCAAAGGTGCTGGATACAAAGGAGGTCTGCTCCTCCCTTCCTGCCCTACCCAGTACACCTGATCTTCTGTTTCAGCTAGTGAAACTTGCCACAAGACAGGATTTGTGCACTTGGCCAGAAGTCTTATAAGAGGCACTGTTTTCACCAGCACAAGTTATCAGAGACCAGTTACATTAACACCCCCAACCTACCAGCCAGACAGCATTTGGCAGTGTCCAGTAACGCGATACAATAGCTACAGATGAGAAAAGCTTCCCCTACCTGTTTGGATATCTTCAAGGGAAGTTTCTTCTTCATCCGTTCTTTGCCTCTTTCTGCCTCCCTCTCAGAGCTCCCAGCATCATTGTTATGGCCATTTTCACTTGGCTCAGCAGACACACAGTTTTCAGATTCTCTAGGTTTCTTTCCTGGATGCCTCTCCCATTTCTCCTTCCGCTCCTGAGGCTTTAGCGACATGTCCTTCTGTAAAGGAGGGGGAAAAAAATGGTAAGTTCTTTGAGACTGCTCTTTAGCATTAAGCAATATAAATATTGAATAAAAACACAAACAAGACAGCATTTTCTTTCCAGAGATGACTTAAGATAAATAATTAGGCACGCACAATGCAAACAGTAATTTTAGATTAGATTAGGATGAATACTCTCCAGGCTATGTGTTTGATTAGTTTCAGAGATGCTGGAAATGGTTATGAAAATTAGTTTGCTTCAGATTAATTCAGGAACCATATGTCAACAGCACCCGAACAAATCAGCATGCTGAAGGAAAGACTTTAACTGTTCAGCTGGAAGAGAGGTGGGTTTTATTTTGTTTCTAACCTCAGAAAGCAAGGTATCCGACCCCCTCTGGGGTCTGACAGCCTCTGAGCCACAGCAGCATTCATATGGAGAAACACACTTCTAAAGCCTACCAGCATTCAATAAGCCAGCTAGATCAATGGGATCTAAACACACAACAGAGGTTGAACACTTCTAAGTGTTAAGTGTCTTGCCCTGAATCAGGACTATAAGATACAATCTAGGCATAGTTTAAAAGCGGGTATGTCGTGTCATAATGATTAACATAGGAAGTGAGATCAGAGAAGGGAATTACTACTGCAATCCCTGGCATCTCTGAGGACTGAAAGCTGAACTCTTGGTGACAATGGATCAACTTCATCCCCTACACACCGCCCAGAAAGTTTAAGAAATAATACACCAAACCACTATGACACGAGGTCACTACAGCTTGATAAATGTCTTTTATTAACTGCTCAAGAGTAAAAACTAAACACTCTTTGGAATGCTTTGCAGAACCTCTATCCCAATTAATTTTTATGCGAGGTAAATATATCAGATTAGGAGATACCTTAAAAGCACCATTTGCCATGCCAAAATTTGTCAACTTGAGCCACAGAAATTTTTCTAAATGCCTCATCCCCTCTTTTCTGAATGCCTCATCCCCTCTTTTCTGAATGCCTCATCCCCTCTTTTCTGAATGCCTCATCCCCTCCTCTTTTCTGAATGCCTGCCTTCTGACTCAAGCCATTACGTCATTGATATTTCCATCCTACGTGAATGGAGCTTGCAACACAACTTGCTCACGTCAATGCACACACACACCTTCAGTACTGCAGAAGAGCTCATGGCTCTCATTAGTGTTCTAGTCTCTCAAAAACTAAAGCCCAACAAAAAAGAAAATTAGGAATTGGGATGAAATGCCCTGCTGATTGCTCTAGATTACTTCCTCCCCCTCTCGTTTAATTAGCGAATTGACTGCTCAGTGTGCAACGTGCTGATTCCACTCCAAATCACTCACTGCTTAAAGTCACCCTTCCCTGGGAAGCGAAATGATGCACTGACACTTTAGGGTCACAGAAATTTGAATCACAAGGATAAAATACATCCAGCACGCTCAATGACAACTCGCCAGCACCCAAGCTCTATACACCTTGCCCAGGGGTCCTGTGTGCCTGGCAAGCCCCTCTTAAAGCACACATACATACAGCAAGTTGCAAAACACCCAAAGATGCAACCCCAACCCCCAACTTAAAATAAGTAGCACTGTCTCAGAAGCACATTCACACCAGACTACAGCTCAACCTGCCAAATCCAAAACTAGTGAAAGAGCACAGAAAATTATTGTCTGGCATTATTTTCCACAAAGGATAAAATGAGGAACACAAATTAGCATTTAGTTGCTCACTTAGGGCTTTAGTTTTAAGACAACACTCTAAAGGAGCAGTTCGAGATGTCACTTAAGGAAGGTCACACTGTCCTGTTTCCAGGGAAGTTGCTGAGACAGAAATCAAAATGCTAAGCTTTAGTAACTAATGGGAAACTAGTGCAATGGAAATGACATCTGCTAACTGATGTTCAGCAAACCATTAGAAACAGAAGCCTCCAAAACCGTGCACTTCTTCAAAAAGCCTGATGCAGCTGCATGACAGCAGACACGTGGAAGATGCTGCATGAGGTGACATATGGCCCCTGAGAAGGGAGAAGGGAGGCTGTGGCAGGGGAATGCCACCACCTGAAAGCACCAGAATGCACTCTGGGTTCAGTGTGCAATACTCAGTTTAAGGATGCTTACAAAGACAGTAAATAGTGGGTTTGGTTTACATTCAGTCTGGCTTCACACAGGGATTGGGCCTCTGTTAGTGCCTCAGGGAAAGTCGTCCCTCGGTACCCACAGCACGTTCACTGCAGGTTTTACATGACACACTTCACCACATCGGCTACTCTGGAAATTCAGATTTTCCCCTTACTGAACCCTACAAAATTCCCTACTTAGAAATTTAGCTTTTTATTTCCATTTTGTTTGGAGATTTAAGGTTTGTCTCATCACCGAGCTACCAGCAAAATTAATTCAGGGAATACAGTCATAGCTGGATCAAAGCCAAGGAGATAATGCATTCACTTGTAGCACCACTTGCGTCCAAGAATCTCAAGCACTTTCCAAACAGCCATGAATTAAGACCCAAGCCCTGGTAGCAGAGGCTGCTGCTTGCCTCTGGCAGGAGGAAGGCAGAGGGAGGCGTCTGCAGCTCCACAGCACGTCTAGGGAAGCCACGGGAACAGGCCAAGTCTCTTGGCCCAGTGACAAGAAAACCCATTGCACAGTCCCATTCCTCCCCACTTCAGCAGAAGATGCAGTTCACAAGAAGTTGCTGTTTTCTGGGAATGCAGGACAGTGAACTTGGCTTCTCCTTACTGACAGAGGGTGACAGCAGAGCTGTTCTCTATGCTGCTAAACGCAGACCTCTTTGCAGCCTCAGGGGGAGAGCAGGAGAAGGCTAATGGGGTTCCTGGTCTTGCCTCCTTTGTTTCATTTCTATTTACTAAAATAGCCTTCCAGAGATTGCTCTTTTACTAAAGTTTATGACCTCCAAGTTGGGGACCTCACTTAGCACAAGAGCTTACTATTCTTGGATGTGCATCTGTGCTTGTGCACAGGCAACTGCTGGAAAACTTAAGCACATACAGAATACGTAGTACACAACTACAGTGAACAATGCTTATTGATGGACCTTGACTTCAATCCAGAAATCCCAGCCAGCAGGTGAGACCAGCCTTCAGACAAACTACTCCGCTGGAGCCTCCCGCCAGAACAAGCCCAAGCAAGCAGTTACTTTTGCCCTTTGCACATCATGTAAAGCCTAAGGGTTCAGGCAGCAACAATACCTCAAGCCAAAAGGTCTCCAGATCCAGCCTTTGGGTTTGTCTCCAACCCACAAGTCAGCAGAACTAGCTACCTTTGCTGTCAGGCTCACTAAATCCTCTTCTCCAGGGAAGGCTGGTGGATCAAGGCCCATTCTTTCTTCTTGGCTCCAGGAAGGAGACTGTCAATTCTTGTTCCAGACTATACAAAGCTATTTTGTTCCTTACTACTCACTGCTTCCAGGGCTTTCTCCTACCTGTCCTCACTTAGGAATCTCTCTCACACCTTCCAGGGTAGGCTACAGCCTCTCCATCTGCAGCCCCTCGTCTGTCTAGGCTGCAGACGGAGAGCAGATGGCTCTAATTGGCTGCGTGGTTACAGATAAGGAAGAATTAGGCCTTTCTTTAGAGCATCTTTCTGGCCAGTGATTCCATGAAACATATAGATTCTGTCCCTCCATTTCCTTGTTTGGATGTACAGACATCAAAGAACACTTCAGCTGATTAAAATGTAATTGTGGTACCCCTCCAGTTCTACCTAGAATACCTCTCATGCCTCTGGCTGGGAAGACCCGCTGGCAAAGGTCTCAGCACAGGCTGGCAACCCAAGTATGTAACCCCGACCGCAGCAGACTTTGAGAGTCTGCAATAAAAATCTCTCTGAGCTTTTTTTCATCACTATTAGGCCCAAGCATGTTAAAGTTATGCAATTGCACCTCTGCTTGCAGTGGAGCTGGCAACATCCTTAATCACTTGGAACGCTCCTTCTGAAAAGTCATTATTCTGTCACCAAGGCACAGCTGCAACCTCCAAAGACACTCAAGGTGCACACTCCTCCGTTTACAAATAAAGCTGTGAATAATGTGGGTGCACAGCCCTCGGGGCTCTGCAAGACCGTTCTTACCCCTAAAATACCAGAGCAAGAGACTTCTGCAGAGCAGAATCCAGATTTTCTGTTTGACCAGGAAATAATGACCAGCCCTGGAGGACCCTGGCGCAAACTCACATCCACAGCCATGGGCTGGCTGGAGTTATCATTGCATGTTTGCTCAGCCCAGCTCAAACTCTGCCTTAATCCTCTGAGTTTACACAGCTCTTTGAGATCTCAGAAAGCATGTAAGGGGGAGGTTGGGGTTGTAAATACCTTCCATGCAGAGGCAACACTTAAAGAATCTGAAAAAAAAAAAGTGCAAAAACCACACAGCTAGATGGAAAACCTCGAGTGTGGTGCTGGGGTGCAGAGGACAAATATAACACCTACAGTTAATAAAATAACTACCCGCGGCCCTCGAGCACCAGTTCTATACGTAGCCCTGGTGCAAAATCAAGTCCATTACAATCCCTGCTCCCCAGGGCCCACTGGACACTGCAAGGCGCAGACACGCAGCCAAGGACTGGTTACACTCCGCTCCTGCCAGACTGCCTCTGCCGACTTTAGAAGATTATATGGACTGATTTCCCAGAAGGGAAACAGCCTCCAGCTTCTCTCTCCACAGCTCTTCACTGCAGCACTTATTCCTTAAGTTGGGGAACATGAAATATCCCACTGAACATCAAACAGCAGAAGGATCTGTGCAAAGGAAATAGAAAAAGCCCACTGCTATCTCTAAAACTGACCCTGCTTGTCCTTGCTTCTGCCTCCAGCTTCTCTCAGCAAAGCTGCAATGGAAAAGCCCCTGAGGATCTAAGCACCATCTATCCTTATATCAACTTTATCATGCAATTAGCACTAGGGTTGTCAAATGTGTTTGTTTAATAGTTCAGGGAGAGATCCTGGCTCAGAGAGGAACTGAAACGGATTTACTTTTAATTAGGCTACTTTTAAAATATTCCTATTGACATGATACCCAGTTTTTAGCACAGCAACATAGAAAGCAAACCCTGACTTAACATTCTTGTGCTTTCTAAGCAGACAAAGCACATTACAAATACAGACAGGATCTCTACTAGGGGAAATCCACTGTCCATTTAGTTGCAGAAAGGTGACAGAGGAGACAGTAATTCAAATGGAGAGATAATATTGGAGATACATGAGAAACACACATGGAGGAAATTAACTTTAAGGCAGGGATTTCAATATGGGTCTGTAGAGACAAACCACTGCAAGACTAGGAGCCAGCACAAGAAAAGATGAGTAGCCAACAGGCAAATGAAATGAGGTGAATAATAAAAGGAGAAAAAAGCAATGGGATAAGAGGTAACTCGACCAGAGGGCACCAGGTAGGACCATGCCAAGGTGATTGAATTTGAACTTAACATGGTAAACAGGCAGCAAATTCAAGTGGAGATCTTCAAACTGAGCAGGAGCACACTTCAGTGGTTGGAGAGAAGTTTGAGAGCTCAGCTCTGGGGAGCTATAGGGTAGAAGGAGCACACAGGGAGGGGAAGGAGCTGTGGTGGTAGGACTGGCTAGCAGCTTGCCACAGCCACTTTTTGCTGGAAGCCCCGTGCGGTAGCCCACCAGCCCAGCTTTGCTCTCCCCACAGCTCAGGGCACTTTGGGAGGCAGTCTGCTGGCATCTCTAGCCAGGAGCCTGCCATTTTCATGGATGGGGAAGGTCTCACTTTTCCTGTAATCTAACACACATTTGTTTTACTTTCCTGCCCTCCTCTCTCCCCCGCTGGAAGCTTCACTATAAATGTAACTCAAGACTCCAGCCTTTCAGCCAGAGCCACTAAAGCTTTTTTAAAAAGGGGAAAAAAAAAAAAGTCTAGATTTGAAGTGACTCTCTTGCTTTGACCCTACATTCAAGCAATGCAATCAATATCAATTAACATGATTGCAAATAAAATCCTTGCTTGTTTAACCTTAGACCAATTCTCCTCTCATAGCTGACATATTCCAGATGAGTTTGGGTCTTGCTTTTTAAAATGCAGCACATTTGCTCTGACCCTGTCACATGTTTAGCTCAAGAATAAGATGACTTTTTGACAAGACAGCTTTGGAAATGTTAAGACATTTGAAGCTGCCACTGGTTTGCAGGTTTATGATACAAGGTTTAACTTAAAAATAAAAGTGGATGAACCAAGAAACTCACTGTAATTGAAACAGTCAAATTTATTACCAGAGGCTGCATTCCTGTCACCTGTGAAGAGCTGAAGAGCAAGCTGCTGGTACTCTGCTAAATGCCCACTTGTTATGTCTCCCAAGAATGATGACCTTTGCTGACAGGACCTTGAAGACACAGTATCAAGTAGGGGTACCTTGGACAAATGTTGCCGCAATACAATGTAGCCCAAAATTACAAAAGGGAAGGTCAGTGTCGCTCTACTCTTAAATGCATTTCCATCCACAGTGATTTTACAGAGCTTTGATCGCTCTTTCTGCTTACATGAGACCTGAATAAAAAAATGACACAGTGCTGAACAATAATTGTTTTTAAAAGTTGGGGGCATGGGGGCCAGTCCTGTCCTCTTCTTTCTCAATTACTCATGAAAAAAACCTCCACCATACCCAAAACAAAATGCAGTCCTCTCCCTCCACCTAGTACCTGGAAACATTGCCTTCAACAGTCTTTTAGGGGACAGTAAAAGAACCTACAGGCAAACACCTTCTCTTTAGCAAGCAGTTGTGGAAATCTGCCTGAATATGAACACATGGTTGTCCATGGTGGTATAAACCCTTCTCCACCATCAGTCATTGGGGAGACAGATACAGAAAATCTAGGGGTTTAAGGCACACTCTGTGAGCTCAACAGGAAGCCAGCTGTGGCCTGCTCACTCTCCTCCAATTTCCTGTCCGGAGCCTGCGGGCTCCTCACTGCAGAGAGCTGCACCCGTCTTCCCCGCTACCTGCTAACAGACACACTGCACAGCTATTAAAACTCCCACAGGTGCTTGCTGTCCATCAGAAAGGAAATGATCCCATTTTAAGCCATCAGTATTTCCTCTAGTGATGGCAGTAAATGCCCAATGAGTGCTCACAGAATTACTGTCAGCGGAAAGTGTGTCAGAGAGCAAGGGAGCTTAGATGATTGAAGGGAAGCTGGGGCACCATTTTCAGGTAGATGAAATGAGGCATATTGCAAGCCCAGCCTGCCCAGCTTTTACAGGCTGCAGGAGCGTTGAAAGGCGTTGCTCTTCGTGCTCCAAAAGGCCAACCTGCCCAGCTTTCACAGCAGATAACAGTATGTCTCGGCTGAAGCTGCTTTCAGCCAGGACTGGGAGCTCAGCCTGCCCAGTTTACGTAGCGTATGAAGGAGTTAGAAAAGAGCTTGTGCTTATCTGACAGCACCTACTTCAGCTTATTTGAGCAGCTTTGCTGCACTGCTGGGTACAAATGCTGAGAGCAGAGCACGTGCCTCCTGCAAGCTCCCATCATCTCCGTGAGGACTGTCCCCAGAGGGAAGAATTAGGATGGCAGCAGCACTGCATGCAGCCCTTGCATTCCCCAACATTTCACAATACCACGCATAACACCTCTATTTTAAAGACTGTGATCAGGGGGACATCGATCTCAACTTCCAAAGGTATCCAACAAGTAAGTGTCACGGTCAGGCACATGCTCCAGGTCCAGTGTTTTGGGAAGGCATTCCTCAAGCATGCCAATACTCAGTGACACTGCTGGGCCCACGCTGCTGATAGGCAGCAATCACAAGCTTGTTGACAGAGCAGCCTTTAAACACTTAATCTGAACTAATTCCCCTTCTCCCCAGATTATTTAAACAGGCATTCATATCGAATTCAAACAGCTCCCATCGAGTGGCAGAATTAGGACCTGAAGCAGCAGTTCCTTGCTTTACACCAGATGTGGCCATTTCATCACTCATTTCCAACCTTGCCGGGAAGGAAACTCAACCCCAGGTCTCCAGCTGCACCAGCTGGCTCCAAGCCGCCAAAGGAAAAGGCATGAGGGTGCTACCAGCACAAACTGGTACAGCAGCTGGATGCTTTCCCCATTACAAACTTGAAACTAAAATAGTCAGAAAAAGCAGCAAAGCACCGTTGAATAAAAGATGCCTCCAGCCTATTTGTCACTATGGACAGGAATGCCTAGAACTACTGTCTTCTCCATTTAAAATTAGTAACAAAAGGGGAAGACACAACTGTTTTAACCTCTGCTGAGACAGGGGGACGTCATGCTTCCATGAGCTGGACTCTGGAAACAGAGCTGAGCCAACCTGAGGCTGGGCAGATGGACCGGGCATATGGCTCATTTACTGAAGGCAGGGGCCCAAATCCATCTCCTCCATCTATTCTTATGCGTTTTAACTTTTCATCATCACACACACAAATTATCTAACAACTACATTATGACTGCACTGACTGCTATGCAAAGAGCTTCACAGTTGAGACTTAAAAGATAGAGCTATAGTCTTCGGTAGCTCGATCATGACATTCCAGAATCCCCAGCCTGATTTCTCAGTAATCCTGAGCTTCCACCCATTAAACAAAAATGCAAAGTTTTAATTTACTTTCTAGGATTCCTGATTCAGCCACACAAATCCCCTTATTTTTTGGTGCATACTTTTAAAACGCAGCCTTGAAAAATGTACTGCTCATAAGGCAGCAGCACCTACAGAATGAAAGCTCCAGACGAATCTCCCACGTGGTGACAGCCTCAAGCACATTCACTCTGCAAGTAGCTGCGGACGTTTTGAGACTCTGCCTCCAGCCTACGCTCTTTATTACCACCCTCCTAAGAAGGGTGCCATTCCCAAAGATGCTGCAGAACAGAGGTACGAATGTTCTTCAGCAACAGCAGAGCAGTCTGCAAGCTTAGCTTAAGCTGCAGTTTGACACAGCTTGCACAAAGCCGATGAACACTGTGCCGAAGGAGACGAACACTCGCAAATTTACTTCTGCCAACGCTCACAAATCCAACTCTGCCAACTGTAGGGGTGAGAGTCTCCAGAAGAAAAAACAGCCATATCCTGATCCCTGGCGCTGCATGAGAAATTAATTCACATTTAAATGCTATGACACTGGAGGCATTTTTTACCAACTCTGCAGTTGCCCTCAGCGGTAGGCAACAATTTTCAGTTCAGCTGTCACGAGGTCTAGAACACGTATTAAATAATTAGTCCTCTGGTAGTTTCTTTTGGCTAGGAAACAAATGGGAAGAAACATAAATGATCCAACAAGAAATATGTAGAAGCCAGCCGTCTCCAGAAACAGCTGCCTATAGCATATTACTTCAACCTAAAAGGACGAGCGAGGTGAATTCTCACAGGAGACAAATGCCTTTCTAAACGTCTAAATGTCACATACACTAATGAACAGTCCAGGCCAGTGCATCTGTGCCACCTTTGTCCCCCCCTCCTTGCTCCTCCTCAAACATGCTGCTGGAGAAATGTATTGTACAACAGAGGTCTACAGCTGTCAGTCTCACCAGCAGCTATGTCCTCCCTGGTCAAGCAGCCTAGCACACCCCGTGCTCTTGAGCAGCTCATCTATAACTGGTCTGCTACAACAAACAACAAGCAACCAAACATATATCCTTAGGACTTTCTAAAATAATTCCAAATACTCCAATATCTGTGTCAGGAACGCAACCTTCCTTTATATCCTAGACAATCGCTGAGAAAGGGGAAAGAAACACTATAGTAACAAGCAATTTCAATGTATTCTATGTTACAAAACATTTTCAGTCAGAGAGCTCAAAGGTCATTAACAGATTTTCATGTGTTTACAGACAGCAGCAATTTCAAGCTCTGTAATTTTAAAACTGCATGTCAGTCTCTCAACTTCCAGCTGTTATTTCAACATTAGATAATGAATACAATGCAAAGGTTACACAATCACTTGAACCAGCTTATGCTGTAGATCCAGTCACACAAATCATTATTAAATTCTAATTACACATATATTATTTTACAACTCTTATTAGAACAGCAGGGCAAATCTTTTTTATAAAGAGATCAACAGTTTAGAAAAAGAGGCCAGGAAGGTTATTCTTTTAATGTGACGAAGGGTTGCTCCTCTCTTTCTCTCCATCACCAAAACCACTGCTGATTTATGAGTTTCAAGAAACAAAGCTGCACCTTGTTAACACCACACCAGTCCACACACATACAGCTATCAGCCCATATTTTGTTTAAATATTTTGTAGATTCCTAACATATAGACATCGAGGCTTGCTTAAAATAATCATCTTTGATCGGGGGGGGGGGGGGGGGGGGGGGGAAACACAACAGAAAGATGTTTAGAGGTTACCCAGCGTACTGTCTGAATAGGCTCCACGTTTTTGCTTTGAAACAGAAAAGACACCCTCCAGAACTTGGAGATTTCTCTTAATGAGAGTGTTATTATCTAAGTTAAAGCTTTGCAACACATCAGGCTTCCATACCATGGATTTTTTTTTTTTTTTTTTTTTAAATTTGAATTTTGGACCAGAATAAATCATTGCAATCATCTGGTCTGACCCTTTTAACATGCAGCCAAATAAGAAAACCACCCAAGCGTGCAATGGTCTTTGGGAAATTCTGGAAATGCACTAACAAACCAGCCCATTACCAAATCAGAAAATCAGCAAATTATGTTTTGCTCTTGCCTCTCATTTTTTTCTCTCTATTCCCAGGCAGTGCAAAGCATTACCGACTCTGGTTTATTCCGCCCAAATCCAGCTGTCAGTCACACAGCATGTAGCCTCAATGGGAATTGAAGAATCTCATCCCCGAGATTCAGCTTTGAAGCAGGACAGACCAGCAATGTCCCTTTGTGCAAGGTCTCCTGCGGTGACAGCAACGCTACCCTGGCAAAGTGATGTCTCTCTAATCCCCAGTGCATCCTTAGCCAGCAATGAATTTCACACTGGGAAATTCCATGCTTTGACATTAAATAATTCCAGCTGGGATTTTCAAAGGATAAGAGATAGGAGTCCAATCCCATCACATTCCAATAGGAAGCCCTTAAGGTTTGGTTTATTTTCTTTTAAAAAGGAAACCCATGTTTCATTCTCATTTCCATCCCAGTTTCCTCTGGGAGATGAAACCAAAAGCAAGAAACAGAGGGCAAACGCAGTGCTCATGGGAAGGCAGGTTTTCATGGGACTGATAAATGGCAACCCCGATTCTTGGGTACACCAGTTTGCACCGTGCAACACGAGAGGGAACCAATAAATCAGCACGTTCATTAATGTTCCTGAGAGAAAGGAGGATCTGCACTTCTGTCTGGTTAATCTCACTTGCCACTAAGAAAGAAGTAACCCAACAAACACTCCATACTCCATCCACCAGGATGGTAGACAATTAAAGCTCAAGAGCTAACAAAACCAGCAAGCTGTAGAGAGGAGGACATGTGCAGAATCAAAATGATGCGATCCACTTATCCAAGCATGTCAAATAAGGCCTGGGGCAGGCAGCGCTGACAGGACAATAACCCACTGCAGAGAAAGACCTCAGCAGAGCAGGTGCTGTCAATCACTTCTCCTTGCTGTCGCACCAAATCCTGAGCAAGTGGTGCAAGTTTTCATCGGCTTTGCCACTCTCTTTCCATTACATTTAGAGGATCTGGGTTTTCCCCCACCCAAGGGGTTCTAAGCTGGGCCTCTCTGCAACTGTTTCCTCAACGCATACTAAATCATGCTTAGTTTTCAGATCCATAAACCTCTATCCGCACTTGGCAGACCTGAAATCGAAGGCCAGCTGGTTTGTAGGATCTTTTCTTCCTGTGTGGAGCAAGACTTTACCAGGGCCTAAAGAAAGGGGCATTCCTGCAAAGTTTTCCATTTGCTGCTAGCCTACAACTTTGAAATGTGGTGGGGAATTCAAACGCGTTATAGTAGCAGCAACTTTCATCACTGCTAACCCGCTCAAATTAGTTAAGAGCTCTTATACATCTCACAATTCATATCTCTGAGGGCTTAACTTTGCTTCTCATTTACCTTTCACAGCACCTTGCTAATCGTAAACATCATAGGGGAAGAAATACAGATGTAGCACACTATTTATTTCTTCAAACCAGCATAACCCTGTGGCAAGAACCAAATGATCCAGTCAATGTGAGGGGCGTTAAAAACTGAATAGATGCAGCCAGAGACTCTGGAGAACAGCCCGCATGGAGGCAGGGCTTCTTGTGATTACTTCTGTCTTGTAGCTCTTAATAAGCCACATCACAGCTGACATGTCCACCAGCTATCTGCTTCTTTAGGTAGATAACCAGAAACAGAAAAGCTGACATGGCAATTATATTATACACACACACACTATCTAACAACTGTCGCTGCTGCAGCAGCACAAGCAGTGAAGAACTGAATTCTCATCCAGGCTCTGACACCAATTCTCAGTGCAACCATATGTGAAACACCTGGTTTAAAAATTGTTTTAAAAGCGCTCATAAAATCAGCTAAGAGTTGCAACACATCTCTCTGAATATAATTATGATACAAAGAACTTTCAAGATGAAAGACACCTATTTAAAAAAGAATTCAGAACTAGTTTTTCTCATTACAGCTCTAATCCCCATCACAGTTGTAACTGGGGAGGCTCTTGGTGCCCACCTATTCCCACGGCACATGGCAGCCGAGTGGCCTGGCCCCAGGCTGGAATGCGCAGGCCCCAGCCAGCCAGGCGGAGCGGGGAGATGCTCGGGTGGCAGGGCAAGCATCCTCTCCGCCACCTCCATCTCGGGAGGCTGTTGCTAAGCGACAACGTGCCTCTGAGATCTGCAAAATCCTCCTGTCTGCCCACCCCACGCGCCTCGGCCCTATTCCCAAACACGGGACCCAACGGGCCACAGCATCTCTCTGTATCCCCTGATAATCTCACTTTTATGTGTAAAGCAGCTCTTGTCGAGGAATTCAGGGAGTCCTATGATAGGAAAAACTGCAGATAAAAAGATAATATCAAGAATACCACATTTCAAAGAGCAGATAAAAGGGCAGAAAGGGAAATTTCACACATCAGACCAGAAGAGCTTGCAAAAGCAGAAAGGGGGTTTAAAACATAGGAGCTTTCAGGTATCTATTTTCCCTGATAGATATGGATTTCCCAAGGTCCCCATCGTGACCAAGCAAAATGATGTCTGCTCTCAGGTTTGAGCAGGATCTATAAAAGCAGGTGACCAGCACCCTTTTTGCCACAATGCCAGAAGCAAATGTCTTCTCAAACCTTACAGATACAAGGCTGACAATATAAGGGATTTAAAAACCAGAAAGACCAGCTTAAACATCCACCCATTCTACAGAAGGCAGCAGCCTGGGGAGTGCAGAGCCATGTTAATTAACGTGTGCTTAACAGCAGCCCCCATCTCTCTCCACACTGAGCACACTTCTCATCCACACATTACTCTGTTGATATATATGAGGTTTGTGGCTTTCAAATCCCATTACAGAAAGGCTTGGGGGGGGGCGGGGAGGGGGCCATGCTGAAAAGGTGAAAGTTCTTTCGTAACTGATAAATAACATCACCATCTGGCTTTTGGCTTTTATCAGGCCTTTTTCATTAGCAATTCTTAAAGCACAACACAAAGGGAATCCAAATTTTGATCTGTATTTTACAGAACAAGAATTTAACAAATACCAACATGCCCTAACTGAACCATCAGTCCTGTGGCAAATCCAGGAGGAGAACCTGCATCTCCCAGCTCCTAGATCATACAGTGTTTCAGGAAAACCAACCAACAACATAAAAATCTCCTTCTGACACTAGAAGGGATTTAATGTTTGTGTCAGAGAGCAGATTTTCCTCAGACACAATGTAAACACAAACGCAGATATTAGCTACAAAAGGAGGCAACAATTGGGATTTGTACAGCTTCAACCCTCTATCCTTGTGAGTGTGACAGATAAAATCAGCTTGAGAATAACAAGGACAACATGATCAATACATTAAGTCAAGCTGTTTGTTACCAAAAGAGTAGAACTGACAGCTCCTCTTGGCTTCTGAAATGTGACACATAACCTGGCCTTTCTAATGCACTACTTTGGATGGCACCCAAACCCAGCACCATCTGGCTAGCATGGGCATATGTATACAGAGAGGACAGCAGAGACTCCTGGCTGACAGATAAAGTGATGTATCAGTGCAGCAACACGGACTTTAAACCTCTTCAGAGTTTGCAAAGCCAGCTAAGCGACTTCGGGGCAGTACGAGGGCTGGGAATTTCTGGTACACACAAGAGCAGGTTGAACACTTGTTTTGTTTGTAGAAGCCATTGCCAATGGTACAGAAATATGCCAAATATTTTCCCAGGTACAGATTTGAAGTGGAGGGTATCACATTTTCTCCCCTGTCCCAAAAGTAATCCCTAAATTCAACCCCCTTATTTTTCCATCTCTGTTTTTACACTCACTCTTGCATGACACTGTTCTGGCAATGCACAGCAGTCAGGAACATGTTATTCCATGGCTCAGAGTTTCTTAAAGCTTAGCCTACCAGCCATGGCCCACGGCACTCCTTCCTCCTCTCCTGCTGCCAGGACACAACATGCAGACTCATGCAGGTTCAGTTTCTAGCATTTAAGTGATGACTTGGCAGTAAGGAAATGAGAATACTTAGCTAACAGCACAAATAGCAATCTGTCCAAGTGGGATGTATCAGATCTAACATCCAACTCTGCATTCACCTACATGGTTTTATGCAGCTGTTAACTCTGCTGAGACAGGGAGAGTCAGTGGGGAAGAGGGAAAAATCATAAACTCTGTTCATGTCAACTCAAAAAAAAAAAAAAAAGTAATTACTGAGGAATCCCACAAAACAGCTATTACAGTTTAAGTAAACACACACCCACCTATCCCTTGACTTCCTTCTGAAGGTCACTGTCCTAAAACCAGAACACACAAGAGAACATAGGCTAGTTGGATATGATCAAACTGGAAATCCATTCAAATGAACAATCCTCTGATACACCAAAACCTGAGGTGTGCCGAGGTTGGGGGATTCAAAGGGACTGTAAAACGCAGCTGTCACTCAGGAGGAAACTATCCCCCAAAATGTGCTCAAAAGTTCCCAAATCATTCTGTCTTAATTTTAAAGACATCAAGCTTGAAATGTAAACAATTTCCTTATTACATGAGTTCAAAAGGACTTCTTAACTGTCCATGCCCCTGGGCCCTCCCATTGATTTAGGCCTCATAGAGGGATTTTTTCCCCACATAGTGAATGCTCCCCCCCACACACCCTTGGAGCACATTAAAGCATGGCTTCAGAAAGCTGAGGGAAACAGCCCCATCACAAACACAAGAGAGACAACTCCTCCTCCCTGGATGTCCAAAATTCCAAAGCCACAGACACCAGAACATATCTTTTAACAAACAAGAACATGCCAAGAAGGGGTGACTCAGTGTGATGATCCAAAGCACAGTAGCCACTTTTAAATTCTGAAGCCAACCAGACTCCTACATATCAGCCTCAATTTAAAGAGTGAAGGCATCTTTTGTGCCTTTCCTCTTTGCTGTGATACTTGACAGCATCACATATGTCCTTCTGGTTGTTTCCTATCTGGCATTACAGTACAAAACACTGCACATAAGCCATGTGTAGTTTCAATCCTGAAGTTTTTAACCAAGAACAGCAGAAATAAATTTGCTTTCTCTGCACAAAAAGGGAAGAACAGAATCTTTGGGAACTCTAACCCACCATTTTTTCTACATCATTTTCCTTTAGCTATTAACTATCCTCCACTATCCTGATAGCTTGTGCATTTATATTGCCTTCTCCAAATATGCCACAGGGAAAATCTTTTGTCCTTGTTTTAAATTCCCTTGTGAACTCATTGTGAAAGTGTAATGTATGTGTTAAAACACTGAAGTTCACTAGCTATCAATCGTATTACAAACAGCAAAGAATTAACCTTGGTTTTTTACTCGTTAGTCCAACAATTCAGGTCAACAAATAACTAAGCACATTTGGCAACAAACAAATAATAAGCTCTTGGAAAAAGGGCCTTAAGGTTTACAGGCCAAACTTAACGGGAGTTACGAGTTCTGGAGCTAACCCCCCTGTTCTGAGCTTGGTATTTTAAGCCATTAGCAAATCTGTTTGGCAACTGTAAAACAGATGGGAAGAGATATATTTAAATACTTGCCCAGTATTTTACACAAAGTAGTCAAACTTTGTCCTGAGCCTGACCTGGTTTTCCTTCACAGAGATCAGCTGGCTTCACAGAACTGCCCAGTTATCCCTTCCTCAGTTTTGCAGGTGATAAAACTCCCAGTGAAGTGCCTTCTCCCAGCTCTAGCCCCACCACCTGATCTCTGGTTTCAGCATCCCAGAGCCTGCCTCAAGTGCAGACCAGGATGCATGGGGCAGTGGTTCCTTCCCAAGCCAAGGAACACAGGGCCAGACATGCAGACAAACAGCGTGCAGCTGCCCGCACAGCGTGGAGCCTGCCCGCACCACTGTCCCCATCCAAAGGTTTCATTTAGGCAGCCTCCACTAGCTTTGCCCTCACTGAGCACTTGCTACTTCCCCTTATCTAATCTTACTTTATGGTACTTCACAGTATCACAGTATGGCATTTAAAGCATTTGAGAGAAAAAACACACTGCAGAAGCACCCGGGGAGATTAGAATTAAGGCGCTAATTGTCTGTGCTGGCCAGCGAGGTGTTGGTGCAAGGGCGGGGGCTCTGCTTTGGCCAGGTCCCCATCCCTGCTGCTCATCCCAGCCTGCCTTGAACCTGCTGAGCACGACCTTGGTAAAGCCTCTCTCCTTTCTTCTTGACCAAAGGGACAATGCAGGCACCCATGAGACAGCTCAGAGTGGCTGTAATAGTCCCTGGCACAGCACCAGCACAAATATTTGGGATGCAGTACAAAGAGATGGCCCAGTTTGCTGAGCCAGTTCACAAGGTAACCACAGGGACAGAGAGACTGACACCATGCAGCCAGCAGCAGAACTTGAGAAGCAGACAAGGTGTCCATGACTGCCTCAGTCAGCAAAGTCACTGAGTAGTTTTTAAACAAATGATACCCTGAGCTTGAGGCGAAATGTGCTGTGAAGAAGGGATGAACAAACAGAAAACACAAAGGGGAACTGTAAAAGAAAGAGTAAGCCCCTTCTCCCCTCAGCACACCAAAATAAAAATAATTTGAAAAAATAAATTAGCATTTTTAGAGGATGCAAGGGATCCATGAGGAAAACACGAAGTCACCAAGTTCTATTCAGGTTCTGGACTTCTAAAACTTGAATATAAACACATCAGCTACTGACACAAAAATGCCTATAGAAGCTCACACAGCTATCACAAAGCCCCTTCCTCGCATTAAGCCACCCACTATTGCCTTCAGTTCTGAACTTTCATATAGCTCAAACACACCTCAGTAATAAATACTTTTAAAACCTAGTGTTATCAATTATATACTAATTCCCAAGACCCAAATTCACTTCTTGTTTCTGAAGAACCACTAATTCTTCAGGGCTCTCCTGTTCTTTGACATACCTTCCCTCAGCTGGTTTCCCTGTCCTTTTCTATTTACTGAACTACAAACATTTTGGAGGTTTGGTAAGCACAGTATTTAACATTTTATAGAAACATCTGCCAACAGAGCTGCTAAACACTCTTGTAAGAGAGACAGAGATGTTTATTTAGACATGCTGCTGATGTTTCCTGTTGCATTTTGATCCTGAGGCATATGTAGTCCTTCCAAACAATTTAGCATGTACTGTGGAAGTGCAGTTCTCAGAGAAGTGCCACTGAAAGAGAGATTGAAATTTCAGGCCCATCACAGGAAAACAATTGCCAGAGCTCCTCACAAGGCTCCAGGCAGAACAAGCACCTACCAGAAAGGCAGGTACAATTCTTCTAGAGTACCAACATTTGAAAGGCACGAAGTTTGGGGCTTGGCGGAGACAATTTTGTGACTCCTGATTAATGCTGGTTAAACTGGCAGGCACCACAGAACTGTGAAGTGCACTGGCTTCCTTTGAAGCTGGCCACCCCATCCACAGGACACCACCACAACAGCCTACGTTAATAGAAGGTGCAAAGTTCACACAGAAAATTCACACTTCTGTGGCACTGCAGCAGCACTGTGGGTGTCCTGAGCTGCATGCTTCTCCCACAAGCAAGGTCTTTGTCACCACGTCAAGCTAGTTGGGTTACCTCTTTAACTCTGTGAGTCTCAGCACTGAAGGATGCACAGGTACGTCTTCAGGATCTGTGATCTCTGCTAGCTTTAATTCCAGTGGCCAAAAGATCTCTCTTCAGCTAACTCCTTCCTGCCCTTCTGCTGGAATTTACCACTCCGCAAGTACAGCTGATAGAAGAGAGCTTATCCAGCCCACATCCCCTGCGGTTCATAACCTGATGGATTACTGCAAACTATAAATTGATCACAGTTAAATCACCTTCAGCTGCTGCAGCAAAATCCCACAGGGATAATGAATCTGCATCCCCAGTCTCTCTCTCTGCCTTTGTTTCTTATCTGGTAAAAGAAGAGTAACCCTTCATTACAAAGCTAAAACCATTACATTGGGCTACAGATTTTTCAGACCTGTTAGACAAGTACTTAAGGCAAAGAGTCATTTATTCTACAGCCCATGAAGAAAAGCCCACAATACCATCCAGCACTACAGCCACGTGAAGGAAAAGGGAAAAGCCCAAACTCATGCTTTTGACATCTGATCCCTAAAAGCAAAGGATAATGCTTTCAACAACAGATTATCAATCTGTGTACACAGAAAGGATTAATGCAGGTTCTTGTTGCAGAGATGAAGGAAATAAAAGAAAAATTAAAAGGAGGATTTTTGTGCTAACCACACAAAAATTAAGGGGTTCATTAAGGGCTGCAGACTTAAGCAAGCAAAGTACTCGAGTGCAGCAAAGGAAATCATTACTCAGCAGTATGGATTTTGTTCTCTTCCCCAAAGAATACTTATGCACAAAATACTTATGCACAAGTATCTGTTTTACCTTGAGTTTGGGTCTAGAAAACAGTGAGGAAACAGGATTTTATTGTAACCTCCTCATAAGGAAAAAATGGAACTTAGCCTGCAAAGCTTGATCCTAAACAGTAATGTACATGGAACAGTCTCTTCTGATGCATGTTTTAAGTGATTTGTGTAAATAACCATGCCACCAACCCCCATCTGGTTTGCATAGGGAAACATTTTAACTGTAAAGAAAATAAAGACAAAACCTGTTATATTGTGAAAAATGCATTTTCTGCAACTACTTTCAACAAGAACCACTCCAGGAATCTTCTTTCACTTCCACAGCCTGCTTTAATAATGCTGAGAAACTGCACATATTTGGGTAAATCACTCCAATTAAAAAAGAAACGGTGCTGCTATATCTATCTACATACTTCTAATTACTCTGAAAGAAGTAGATTTTTCATATTCTTCTTTTGCATTCAGAGGTTTTAAATTCCTGATAAAGGTCAAATCATCTCATTCTGAAGAAATGATGAAGCTCCACCAGAGTTTGACTGAAAAAGGTCACCAAATCCAAATGCTCTCATATTCTTTAAATAAACTCATAGGCCTTTGCTCAAGTGTTAAGGATATTTAAGGACACTGCAGTAAAATACAGATACTTGTTTCCACTCTTACCAGTCAGAGCTTGTATTAAGTGGCTAGAAATCTGAATAAGAAACTCCTATCACTGCACATTTTTGTAAATTCCTTTTATCAAAAGGAACCAAAAATTCCTGATGCTCTGAATATGCCACGGTGACTTATGAGTGGAGATATATTAATTTTAAAAAGGGGGTAAAAGAGGAATACATAAAACTCCAGGTCTGAATCTCTTTATAACAGCTTAAATGGATCAACTAATAAATTAGCACAAATCCAGAGATTGATAGCACTAAATAAATATCAAACCCTGTTTCAGAAGCAGTGGATGCAATTGCATTAGAAGACCTGATGCACTTGCCTTCCAATTAATAAGTTAAGATACACAACCACATTTTATTTTTCATCACAGACACCCTTCCTAGGACAGGGTATAAAAATCTGTTAAATAAATGAACCGGTATGTATCCAACTTGAAGAAACACAGGATTCAAATTTGTTCTGTCCAACAACTACAAGGAAAAACACCCTGGTAGGTCAGTTCCTAGAGATGACCGACACAAATCTGAAGCAAACCTCTGGGCCACAAAGACTTGCAAAAACTAAAGGCAGCACACACAAATGGCAAGTTCATAAATTAGTCATATTAGCAGGTTAAAAAGTAAACATAACCAACAACCTGAACATCTTCAGACCATTTTGATCCCAGCACAGAGCATGGTCAGCCAGTTGCAAAGCTGGAACTTGAAGTTGCCAATGAGCAACTTCCTAAATCTCCTTTTCTTGTTCATTCCCTGGCACTGAATGACTGGATTAACCACGAGGTTAATTTAACAAGTGACAAAGAGAGTCAGGGGAATCCCAACAATAGCTTCATTCTCACCTCCCTGGCTGCAGGGATAGCTGTATTGCAGAAATTTTGATGAGTTGTTCAGTCAGTCCAACATACCCTCTCTGTCTGCTTCTTCTCCCCTTGTTCCTTGCTCCCCAGAATATTTCATTTGGGACCTTTCCCTGATACTGAAACACATAATTTGAGGTCCTGCTGAGCTGATCTCAGCCTCCAGCCAAGGTAAAAATGGGAAGGGAAGCACTGAGAATATTGATACTGGGAAGGGAAAAGTAAAGGAAGGATGATTTTTCAAAGAGCTAGGCTAAGAAGGATGCCTTTCTTCTGAGTGTAGTACAAGAATTTGATGTGTCCCCACACCTGTGTCAGGTTTTCACAGGAGCTAAAGGAACAGATCTGGCCCCTCCAGCAAGTTCACCCACAAAAAGCTGTTGACCAGCTAGATACAAAGACCATGTGCAGGTCCTGTGCCCCCTGTGCAGGGACTGCAGCTGAGAGCCATCCACATCACCTTTGCAATGTGAGGCAGCAGCACCTCCATGGCTTAAGGTCTCAAATATTTCTTGCCCCAAAAGCTCTTTCTGGTGTAAATTACTTTAGAATCATAGAATACATTACGTTGGGAGGGACCTTTAAAGGTCACCTAGTCCATCTAGATGGACATTTTAGGCACAATTCAAATACTTTCCTCTGAAATCACTTCCAAGAATTCAGAACCAAAAAGCCTTACGCAGACTCTCAGATAACGCCCTCATTTTAAAGAGCAAGTGGAAGTGCAAGCTGCCTGCCAAGGGAATTATTTAGGAGCCACGTGCACGGGACTTTCAAAGCTGACTTATTGCTGCTGGTGTAGTCCCTTCACCTTCAGAACAGACAACTCTGTGTCTTGCTCAGATAGACGTGGAAAGAAAAAGATCCCATTGTGCTAGAACAGAGGCTCTCTCATGTGGCAAAACTCATGAGCTGAAGCACAGAAAGACAATACTGTATATAAAACCCAAGATGGTACAAACACCATTACAGACTCGTGATGAGAGACTGTGCTTTCTTCTAAGCAAATTACAAATATAAGCCCTACTACCAGTTTGTGGTACCTCTTTTTTTTTTTTAGTTATTTCTGCCAAACTTTGTGCTTATACATACAAGCGATGGTCGGAGTTTCATCCAGACACATTTCCCCATTAAACTTCACTGAAACACATCCCCTAATTCAGCCTTTACTCAAGGTGGGTTCTGACTGCCAGATTAAGCCACACATCTGTAACATGGACAAAAATCCACTAAGAATCAGTCTAAAAACCAAACCAATTTCCTTTTCATGCTTGGATCAAGATTTGAATCAAGGTCTCTGGAGGCAAAGAGACTACAGCGTTATAAATCATTACTGACTGCCTATTTTTACACTTATTTGAAATCCACATATGTGCAACATTAAAAAACACTGGTGTGGCATTTCAGATTATAATTCAAGAGGCAAGAGCAAATGGCTGCTTTGAAGGTCTGTGGATTGAAACTTGCTGTTTGCATTCATCAGTGGATTTGTTATAAAACACAAAAACTGAAATTAATTCCTAGCCAGTTAATCACAGCAGCCCTGATTCACCTCTCAGCCACAAAACACAAAGACATGCCATGATTCTGTGATTCCAAGACTTAAACACCTTGAAATCCCTGGATAAGAGTTAACACCCTTTTATTTCACTAACTGAACTAGTAATTTCACTAAGAAAACAGTCACAGGTGTAGTTTCATGTCTACATACATTATGTTTAAGGGAGTGAGAGCACTTACCACTATTAGCAAGTCTTCTTTATTTTGCAGGTTAAAAGCTACCCAGGCTGTACATTAAGCACTCTATTTTGATAATTTAATCGCTTCACATACAAATCTCATACCTTTCCTCTATCCTGGCATTTCAAATGGGAAAGCTGAATCTATTAGGGTCAGGCTACACAAGTAGCTAAATCAAACCCAGACAGAGTTTTCAGTCATCTCAACCTTAAACCTTGTTCCTTGGGGCATTCTCTCTCCAAAAATTTGGCTTGCAATGAGAATCACTACCTCAGGATATAAGACCACTGTCAGCTACAAAATAAAGCTCAGCCACTGTTCTGCCTGGAGGAAGCCAGTTTAGTCAGGACAACGATTCAAATACTGCTGAGGAGATCCAAGCAAAGGCTCAGCTGTGGAACGGGCGCTTCCTGGAGAAGATGGCCACAACAAGGTGGGCTTGACGAGGTGGGGTGGTAAAGGAAAAATCCAATCTTGGCAAAGGCCAAAGTCCTCTCTGCAATCTCAGTGCTTCCCAAGCTGTCAGTAACGAGGCGGCTTCTGTCACTTACCCCCTCATTCACTCTCTCCCATCAGACACTGATAGCGCGCCTGTCACAGCCATCGCAAAGCGGGAGTCAGAGATGACAAATCACAGGGAATACGTGTCAACACAATCAACTGGCCTAAAGACAGACAGCTGGTGCGCAAATTCCACCACAGACAGTATCGCTTGTGAAATCATTCCAAGGCATTTTTAGCAATTGCAAGCTCTCAACAACAGCCCTGACTGCTAAAAATAGCCCGCTGAAGACTTGCTCCAGCATTAATAACAGCGCTGGCTAAATTTGAGTCATGACCCACTTGGTGACACGCAAGCAAAACAAGCACAAACCTCAAAGAAGAAAGAGATGAGAGTGCTTCAAGCCCTAGCAATTTTCATGCACCTATAGTACAATGTTTTCTCAACAACAGTAACGTCAGTTGCTAATATATTCCCCTGAAATGTTGGATAGGGAGGCAGGATTCTCTACAGCTATGTAAAAAGCAATGGCTCAGATCATTCTTCAGCACAAACATACATCAGCGTAGCTCAATACAAAGCCTCCTCACCACAAACAAAAGGGGCTAATGCATCAAAGGTGGTAAGCATCCCCATCTCTCCCATTTCAGAAGTTCCTACTGAGCATCCATCAGTTTACAGTATCCTGGACAAAACAGCAAATGCTCCTTCCCCGGTGATTTTGAATCTTCAGAAGTATCAGCATGACAGGGAAAAAGAGATCCGCTTCCCTTTGGTATTCAACTAACCCACAGAAACGCACTTTCAGCAAGTGCTGTAGCAGCACCTGCAAGCTCTAACTGTTCAAGACCTTTGAGAACAACACAGAAAAACGGCACTCTTAAAATTCACATACCCTGGGGCAGCAGCATTGACTCTTCAGGTGTAAACAAGGACAGAATTCATCCCCAGACTGTTTGAACAGAAAAAAAAAAAAATCTACACTCTCAAAATTCCTCATTGCAGGTACGCTACTGCAAGGGAGGCTGCCAGACTTGTCTTAATCCCAGATTGAAAAACACGGCCTGTTGTTTAAAAAAGGCTCAGCTCAGAGATATCCAGAGATGAAGGAGTCATCACAACCCCTGATAAACTGCAACAGTCATTAATTATTCACTCTGGTAAAATTCTGCAGCTTATCTCTAGTCTAAACGTATCAATGTTGTAGCCTTCCAGCCACTGGATCTCGTTACGGTTTTGACTGCCAGACGGAAGAGACCTTTATTATCAAATTTCTCTTCCCTATACAGGCTGTTATGAATTGTTATCGTGTCACCCCTTACCCTCCTACAATAAAACAGCTCCTGGAGCCCTTCCCTGGAAGACAGATTTTCTGACTCTTTAACAGTTCTCATGATACTTTTCTGAAGTCTTTCCAATCTTCAAACACCCTTCTTGAACTGCAAGCACCAGGATGGGATAATGTACTCAGGTTACATTTGTGCCAGTGCCAAATACAGGGCAATGTAGTAACCACCTCAGACCTTCTCAACTAGGTATTTCCCTGCCTATATTTTCCAGGATTTCCTTAGGCTGTGAAAACTCAAGGTCAGATGGCTATCTATCTTGACATCCAAGTCTCTTTGAGGGTAGCCACTTCTCAGGAGACAGCTCTCCCTCCCCTCCATCTCCTCATTATCCAAGAAGGGCCCTCACTTTGTCCCTAGAGCATTTATTGCATCAGAACACCCTGTTCACGCAGCAATCCCAGTCACTGAGGTCCTTATCTTGCACTCCACCTAATCTGCGTGTTATCTGAGGACTTTATGAGTAATGGTTTTATTCCTCCCCTCCCCCCCAGGTCACTGATTAAAAGAAGTTAAATAGTGCTATTAACTAAGGTCCTACTACAAACATACCTTCTGGAAGCTGCTTCTTTTTTGCCTGCCCTATTTTGAAACCTTCCAGTTACACAGTTTTGAATCCAGATCTCACGCTGCTTCTATTAAATATCTGCATTAACAAAATAATAAGGCTGGGACAAAACCACTCCACTTCAAAAGTTACTGAATCAAGGATCTGGGGCTTTCACAGCTGATTGCAATGGATCTCAAAAAAACAGAGCTACCAACTACTATGCAGATTGCTAAAGCTTATTTTAATTGTCCAAGGGTCTACATCCAGCTGCCTGCTTTGCCACTGTCCCTCTAGAGAGCAGAGCCACATGTTTGGTGGCTGCTGCTGGAGGCGGTGTCACAAACCAACCACATTATTGTCAGGGGTTTAGGGGGGTGGGTGCTGTGGGTGAGGGGGTGCTGACACCACATCCAACAGAGGAAGGGAAAGCTCTTGCTCCCAGAAGAAACTCCTCAAGGTTATGTAGGGTGGCCTTCTCCAGATTAGACAAACCAGGGTTGTGCCTTTGAAGCACAGAGCAGCTGGTCCCCTTAACTCTTCTCAGTGGGGTGCCTTAATCCTAACATGATAGAATTAGATTATCTGTAATGCAAGGAGATTTAAGCCAATGAGAACAACGCTCTCCAAATGAGTACAACAGCAGAGTTACAAGACTGTGCAAGACACGTCCCATTGCTTACACAGTGCCGAGCCGCCCCAGCATGAGCTCAGCCAGCTCCACCATGCAGCTACAAGCCTCAGCTCACCCACAGCATGCTACTTAGTGCACAGGACAACCACGCTTTGCAGCCCTACTTGAAGAAAATGAGATGTTTTAAGAATACGTTTGCTGAACTGTAATATAACAATTTCTTTTCTGGGATTATTGCATAATTCCTTCTAAACCCTAGGAAACTGTACACCATATATACGGGCTTGCTGCTGCCGATAGAGAAGGTACAGGAGGTCATCCAGACAAGGTGGTGAGGTGCAGTGATGAAATGCACCCCTCCTTTTGCATCTCCATAAAATTATGGATGAGGAAATCAGCCAGTACCTCCACCTGCCACCAACCAGACCTCGCAATCCCCATTTTGCACTTAAATTACATCTCTCTATATCAAAATACCCTAATTGTCAACTCTTTCCGCTCTTGCACTTAAAAAAGCCACAACCACAGCCAACATTGTGTTTCCAAAAGGCCTATTAGAAATAGGTCCCTGATAGACAAGCAAACATGAAGAAAAGGATGCAAAGAATGCCTTGAAGAAACAGCACGGGATCTAAAGAAACATAGTTGATTCCTCTGGGTCTAAACCTCAGAATTCATCCTCATGACACCAGGGCTTGATGCTGCTCTGCCAGCAGCACTGCCACGCTTGCACAGTGCAGAAGTCAATGGAATTTCTATCATTTGTTTCTTAGATTGCTGTTAGTCCTCAATCAAAGCAGATTTTATTCTTTAAGAAGTGCTCTTGACGGCATAAAATCACATGTAGCTTAACCTTTAAAACAACTTTCATCTTTAGCCTCTCCAAACCTAAGATCTGGAAACCACATACTTCAAATGCTACTCAGGGGTCTAACCAGCCAATGCAAGGAAAAAAGTGAAATGTATTTTTGCTGCCTCTGCATACCACAAAAGAAAGATGCCTATTTTCTGCACTAGTGAGACATTTTAAGAAGGATTTCTGGTCTGCTGTGAAGTATCACCTGCACACACAGACAGGGATGACTCAGGAGTGAGGCACATCTGTCTTTGTCTTAGCAGGGCTTGTCCTTCCTTGTGATGACTGATGACCCAGACCGGGGTCCCTGGATGCTTATGGTTAACAACCCAATTCTTCAACAACTTTATACTACAATACAAACCCCAGTCTGATAGAGAATCTAGCTGGAGAAACGTTATGCCTTTCAAGTGTGAAGTATTACAGCATCCATGTAACATTAATGGCTCAATGACAGCAATGAATACAAAAGTAACTTCACCCACAAAATAGTGAGGTTGTGACTGACTGGTCCAGGACAGTGCTGAGATCCTGTACCAAGAATGGAAACAAAAGGCATACAATTAAATTTAAGCAGAAACAAAACCTAAGACAGCAGCAGAATGGGTGTCTCCAATTCCCCCCCACCTTAAGAAATTAAGTCCCTGCTTAAATTCCCCTTCCCACTTCCCAAAGCTTTATAAAGACAGCCCTGGATAAACTTCCCAGGATCAACAATCTGGGATTTCTCACGAGAACAGCATGATAAAGCTGTTAATGATAAATTCATGCAGGGGTGTAGGAAATAAATATAAAATGGCAGTTTCATGGGCAACACTGCATATCCCACAGTAGCAAAAGCACCTTATCCCCACCATCAAACACATCCCCGAGGTCAAAGGAGGGTGTTGCTTTTCTTTGTACTTGGCAGGAATAGCCTGGAGTAAGGCAGCGAGCAGGCAGCGGGTCTGGGCAAGCAGGTCCCAGCAGTGGAGTCTGGGAGCTCGGCTACAGCTTCCAGCCGAGGAGAAGCTGACAGCTCTCTCTGTCTGGCAAGGAGTCTGCATGCTCACGGGGGATTTGTCTTCCCTACATTCTCCCCACCACTACTGTCGGAACACCAAGGAAAGTACTTGGCAAATCTGGCTGTGTCATTTTTCAGCGGCTCTGGTGTCACTGGAGCTGACAAGCCCTTTATCCTGCCTGACAGGAGCAGCCACGAGGACTTCAAGTGAGTCAGTGGTACAGGCCAGGCAAATCTCCTCCTTTTCCTTTTAGCTCCAACAACAGCTCTCCAAGTGCTACAACTGCATGTCTGCCCCATGCAAAGTTTTAATTTAAACACTCCTGCAACGATGATTTGACTCATCTCTGCAAAATGAGGTTTTGAATATATTCATAAGAAGACTTATCACAAGAATTATATAAATGAGCTTTCCTGATGCTTGCCAATGTTTTTAGCCACGTCAGTGCAAAGCCTTTATCTTGTCTAGCAAAAGTTGGCAGGTTGAATCCAACCTAGACACTCGAGACTGCACAAGTGACTGCTGCCAGTCAAGGCAGCAAAGCATCAAATCACTCTAAGTGCAGGCATACTCTCTCATAATCATTTAATACTTCAAGACAAACAATAAACGTGCCTCACTTCCCTGCAGCTGCAATCCAAATATCTCCCTGAAACTTTGCTGGAATTTGGACCACTGTCACCATCTCATTTTCAAATAATTTTCCTTTCACCTCCACTGCCAAAATAGATACACTGTTCCCCTCAATACCTTTTTAAATTTGGTTTAAATAATATATATAAATTCCCAGGTCAGAGAGACCTCTCACCTTGTACTACTTCTATGAGTATCTACACCATAAATTGAAAATACACAGTGCAGCACGGGTAGTGCACACCATAGGGAAAATCCATTCATAGAAAACTTACTCTGAAAAAAAGCAAGTGAAAAGAATATCAAAAGCAGATCAAGTACAGCTCTACCAAGAAATACAATCTTTTCAAACTTTAGAAGAGAATTGGAGTGGCCATAAATATCTAGTTAATGAGAGCTTTAATGGGATCTGTGCTCCTAACTCCTTCAAACTGCAAAAAAAAAAATCCCCGAACATCAATAGTGCCAAAATCTTCAAGAATTTTATATTTTCTCTGCTTATAGAAACCCCAGACATTCTTACAACCATCCATTCCCTTTGCTCATAAATATTTATGTAGTTGGAGCCAAGTGCATAAACGAACCTTCCATCCCGCTTATGGCTGTTCTCCCTTTAATCCTTAATCCCTTTGCACTATCTTTCTTGTCTCTAACCTGCAGAGGACTCTGTTTGCATTTAATTCTTCTTACACATGCCCTGGAGCACAAATGGCTTGTCAGGTTAAAGATAAAGCAAACATGTACTGCCACCAGTAGAGTAACCAGCCTTTTTGATATCAGAGCACCTGCAGCCAAGGCAGGCTGGGTATTGAAGGAGGAATGAATACATGATTCGGCTGAGATCTCCCCACACGGCAAATACTCATCTCTCCTAGGACAAACGCCTCGCCTGCCACTCACATTCACTAATTCTGAAGGTGGGACTCTTCCTCATTTTAATTAAATGCAGCAACTCCAGGGATGGCACAGCAGTGATGAGCCAGAGAGATTATGGCTAAATTCTGTCTTGAACCACGTGAGCAGAGCCAGAGCACGGAAAGGGATCATATCTGTGCCAAAGAGGTCAGCACTGGGAGGCTTGAAGCCATCGAGAGAGACCCACACAGGTTTTTATCAGTACAGGCAGAAAGGTCAAGTCAGGAGGAACACTTGGAAGAAAGAAACATTAGTATTTAGACTTGGAGAGGGTCAGTGGAACAAAAAAACCCACGGGTTTGTCAGAGTCAGGAGCTTTGGTTCCTGAACAAGTCCTTTCCATTTTCCTCCTGACCCACATTCCCCACCACAAAGCCTTCCACTTATTTGGAGCTACATTTGAATTAGTCCTCAATTTTAGACCAAAGACAGAAAGGAAATCCCAACACAGTTTTCTTCAGTAATAAACATATCTCATTGCTGCAGAGGAATTTAATACCATCCACCTTCTTCACTCCCTGAAAAGCCTTCCCTTCACTTTAAGCAATGCTCGAGCTGTGAAGTCTGCCAGCTAGAGCTGCTGCTGCTGCTTGGAAATCTGATAGACCACTGCCCAAGGCAATCCGTGGGAAGATGCTGCCAAAAAAAAAAGTTGCCAAGGCCCTGCCCACACTCACTCTGGGACTTGGAGAGCATGGATTTTTTTAATGGGTGTTTCTTTCTGTTGTTCTTTCCAATCAATTTGTTATTGCTATTCCTTCAGAACAGAAAAATTTAAGGTTTTGGAAAATGTATCTAAGCATATAACTGCATCATCTGGCAGATTAGGCATTTAACAGCAAGGACAACGTCACATAAATCACTGTGAGGAGCCTGCTGAAGCACAATGTTTCCACCCTGCTTCTATCCTGAAATGTCAGATTGTTGAAAAACGTATCAGATTTTGACATAATTTGGAAAATATTTATCCTTATTTCTTTCAAAAATCCTCCCTTAAATCCCTCCCCTCTTCAGCCACAGAGAACACCAACAGCTACAAAAACCAAGGGGAAAAAAAAAGAAAAGGGGGAGGGTGGGTGTGTGTGAAGTTGTAATCAAAAGAAGTAAAATCCCTTAAGCTGCAGGAGCCCCCGGACAACAGCGCTGTATTTGCCAGTCTGAGAGCTCTCAAACAGAGATCTGGAGTAAATGTACACTGCTGATTCTTTGATATAATTAACATTGTTTGTCTCAGCATCAGTAAAAACAGGCTTCTTCCTGCTAGCAAAATTTTGGGCTCTGCACACTATTGTTTACTTGAATGAAAGGCTAAAGAGCTAACTGAAGCTTGCTTTCTGCTGGGAAAATTTCAACTGCTGTGGAAGCGCCTCAGTTTATGAAGGAGCCTTGCTAAGCGACACACACACAGCATATCCTTTAACAAAAATAAACAAAACCCCAGAAAAACCAAACCTGATCTAATTGTTTTCTTCCAACATTTCTCACATGCTTTCAACCAAGCACACAACTGTCCTTCAACAACTACTTCTAAGAGTCTTTTTGAAGCCTTATGACAATGTATCAATATACCTCCATCCGTTATTGTACCTTTACATGGAAAACTCAGCCCTGAATAAATAAATACTTGAAAATGCCTCATTTTGGCACAAATCCTTCCTCCCATTTCAGCCATTACAGGAAGATTAAGCTGTGATCCACTTGCTAGCAGGTAGGAACAGAGAGGTGATGCCCAGAACAGGTAAGGCGAAGGCTCCAGGGACCTCAAGAGCCTGGTAGATGCCTGCTACAGCTGGAGAGGGATGTTATTCCAATTGCTGGGACAAATACACTGCTAGAGGTGACACAAATACCCCTCTCTACTCTCCAAATTTGGGAAGAGACCTAGATTTAGAACTTCTAAGTTTTAGCTTATTCTTGCTTGAATTTATGTTTTTGTTCATTTGACAGCTGCTTCCTAGGTGCAGCCTCAGGACTAGAGGCATTAGGGTGAGAAATGGCTCAGTAAAGTCACTGTGAACTTACTCAATGCAACAAGTCCTCTACAATTACTGTAATGCAGCATCCACGCTGGAGGAGTTTATCACCACTATGGAACAAGAGCAACAAAGCCTTCCTGCAGCAGCCCTAAAGACTTCACAGGGCAGGCAGCAAAGCCCTGGCCTCAAAATTTGGGATTGATGGACAGGAGGATAAACCCAGCAGCACCAACTGCAAGTTGCAATAATTGATTCAGAGGGAGAAGCAGCGGGTTTATTTACAGAGGCAGGACCTGCATTGGGAAAGAAAAAAGCCCATAGAGCATCAGGACTTCGTAAGTGGCCTTATTGCTTCTTCAAGGCAAGATTTCAAGTTACTTATAACAAAATTTTAAAAAAGACTCAAACCACCACCACCACAAACACAACCCAAGAAAAAACCCCTATGCAAACCTTATAATGAAGCTTTACTTGACACAACTAAGCAGCTGCTAAAACCCTCTAATATTTCCCAACCGGGTAAATACAAAGCAGTAAACACTCTGTCCCTCCTGCTTCAGGTCGCTCACCTGGGAGATGAGCAAGTTTTGACCCCCTCACACAGCCATGGCTCAAGTTTGGTTTCTTTTTTGTTTCGTTTTTGTGTTTTGTTTTTTTCTACCCCCAACAGAGGCACTTTTCAAGAACACATCTCCAATAACCCCACTGAGCATCCTCTCACTGACACTTGGTTACAGGCAGAAACAACCCAAGCACAGCACAAAGTGCCTGCTGCTTTAACTACTCCCCAAAGCGGTTATTACAACTTCCAAAAGCTGGGAACACAAAGGTCCCAGGACACTGCCCACTGGAGCAGCCAGTCTTTATGCATTTAAACACCATGCTTTCCACTTCATGCCTCCACCAGCTGCTTTCATTTAGATGCAGGTCACATTTGCACAGACTAGAAAGCATCACAAACCCATACAAATTGCTAACGTGGGAATTCAGGTCCTTGAAATTCATGCACTGCAGCCAATGGACAGTCTATCTTTTCTCCATTAAATTTTAAATAATAATACTGCTATTAACAGACTACCTTTCTTCTTTAGCACAGATTCCTGATGTCTAGAATAACTTTGATATAGATTTTTTTTAAAACAGATTGACAAATCTATTAAGTGGCCATAAAATACAAAAGTTCAGTGGTCTGACAAGACATGAATTTTCTTGTCAATCCACCAGTCACATTTCATACATGCTCACAACATTTCAGGAACAGAGGAAGGAAATTTGGAGTAAGAGCATCAGTTGAAACTGGTTTGCAATGGCAGATCAGGGAGCACATGGACAGCAGCAGAGAAACATATGTTTGAACACAAGCCAAAAATCTGGCTTCCTTAAGAAGTGTAGGATGACAAGTCTCTTGTAGTGGTAATAGTAGTCTGAGAAGTGGGGCTGGAAAAATTCCCTCTCCTTATGCAGAAAGCAAAGTCTGTAACATCTACCTAACAGCATTTAATCCACAACAGCTGGAATTTGGACCAAGCCATCAGAATGATGCATTAAAGATAGTCAAAAGTTGACTCTTTATGCTTTAATGGCATTGTCCCCTCACTCACCACAGCCTTACAAGAATTTGGGAAAATGCTAAACAACTCATCAGTGTCAAAAACCTAAAGCACTCTGCAGGACACCCGCTCATACGTTACTTTGCTGAGCGCTGATAAATGCCCGTGGCTTTGCTATCTTACATTAACATTTCCACCTAACTGGACATGTGAAAATTAATGGTGATCAATAGTTAATTGCAGTGTTTATGTCAAAAATCTGAAGAGCAGAAGGGTGACTTTTAGTTTGGGTGTTCCCCTCACTAAGCTCAGCTACTTCCTAGCAAGAGAGGCTCCAAGGGAATAAATAGCGTTTGCTCTCATCAGCAGGACTGATGGGCTGTTCTGTTCTGTCCATGGTTCACAGAGGACAAATAGTACCAGCCTAGAGCTGAAAAAATATTGCTATGATAGCAGTTTCTCTGTTGTCACCAGCAGAAATTCTGGGTGCACCTGAGTGCTAGAAAATTGCATAGTCAGAAAGATAATAATAATTTTTTTAAATCCCAGGTAAAAAATAACCCAAAAGCCCAAGAAAAAAAGACACTGATGCAAGTTCCAGCGTTTGGCTGAGGTCATTTCCCAAGTCTTTAGACTTGGTAAAACTACTGCTTTGCTTTTTTATTGCTGCATGCCCTCTTCCTCCTTGAAATAGATTGTGCTGATTAACAGTTTTGTGCTGTTTGATGAAAAGATACTCTAGAAACAGGATTGCATAGCTGCTTATACAGCAGCAAATACTGTATTTGTGGAGTACAAGTGAGTGGAAAGACATCTGCTTGCTTGACTTCAGTAGGTACAAGTGGCTCATTCTTCAGGACATGCTTGCTTTCTCCGCTTAAGCGTTCACTGCCCGAACTGCCTTGTCTCGGATGGTTAAATCCAATCCGTTTCCTTTTTGCATATCAAAGAGTTGATTTTAGGAGGATTGCAGGCATGCACAGAGCCTGCTGTCCAAGGCTTGCAAGATGCTCCTTTGCACCTGCACGCAGCTTATAAACTTCAGTTCCGCTACCACAACTGAACAGAAACCATTTCTGTATTCCAGATTTTAGCTGATCACCAGTTTTTGTACCATTCCTGTATTCACATGGGATTTCAAGGGACTCCAAAGCAAAAATAATCACAATTCTCTTAAAAATCAGTGGATTACAGCTACCACGGCTCCTGAATTCAGTCGCAGCTGTCATGGATTAGCACTCTTAAAAAAACAAAACAAAACAACCCCCCAAACCCCACTGAAAGCCTCAAACAAGCTGCTACTCAGGTGGGAGGCACTGTCCCGAGGAGAGCACACTGCTCCTCTGTGCCAAGGATGGTTTAGCAAGGGAAAGAGCTGCCTTGTGCGCTGCTGGGAGTCCCCTTCCCTGTCTGCACGTTTGTATTTTATAAGCCTGTCCCACACCAAATATGAAGATGTGCTTTGTTAAATGCAAACAAGATCTCAGCCCTCTATTACCGGGGAGCTGCTGCTCTGTGTGCCTTGAAGAACAAGCACCGTTGATCCTCATCTACATTTCAAGGCTGCCCCAGAAGCAGACACCTTCTCCAGAGAATGGTGCCGTTTCCATGTTAGCACTTGTGGAAGTAAACAAGCAAACAGAGAAAAATACAGAATTTGTATTGTTTCTAGACAGCAAAGCTTCCCACACAGTATCTGCAGTTCCGTTGTTGTGGGCCATTTGAATAAAAATGATAAAAAGCAGGTTTTAACATGTTTCTTCTTGGTCTCAGGGAAGACACACATGCAAAATGAGATTGGAACTAAACTTCTCATTGGTATTCCTCCATCAAAAGATAACCAGACTGAAGCATGAAAATCAAGGCATCATAAAGTAGCGTTTTTCCAAACCTGCCAAATCCACTTCTTCAAATGACAGCAGCTTTGACAAATAAAATGCTGTTCTGCTTTCCTATTAGGCAGAGCTACTGCCAAAAATTAAGATAAACCTTCTTTCTTAAATTAAGACTGTTTAGGTTCCTTGCTGTTTGCCTGGAACCTGAAGGGAATGCAAAGGGAAAATGGGTGAAGAGTAAGAGCACTACTTACTGGGAGGGTTTCTTTATTTTTTTTTCCTGACATGAAGATAGCTCTAGGTACAAAATATTCACAGACCAACTCCTCAAAGTTTTACCTGCCCAATAGCAGGGCAAACTAATTTACTAATTTTTTTTAGGTGTGTTTTTTCCTCTTTTTAAGACAGTAACATTTCATTTGAATTTCAGCTAGCAAGGCTAATGTGCATGCTCAGCTGCTGAACAATCCATGGATATAAGTGTCCCTAAATACACAGTGAAAAGATGGATTACCCATTAGGATAAAATAATATACACAAGCCCCTAAATACATATGTACAGCTTAATACACATTTTAACTAGTCTCTATGTGAATTTAAAATGATAATACGCATGCTAAAGTTTCAAAAAACATCTTTACGAAGGAGCCATTACCACTGTGCAAATAGCACATCATTTGAAATAAATTCTCTGAACTCCCATGAAAGGCTCTTTTTCGGTCAACATAAAAAGAATAAAAGCAGCAAACACATATATAAAACACAAGCGGTGTTATGGGTTCAGTTTAAATTCCTAACAGAGTGCACGTGTGAAGAGTGGGGATTATTAATTCCTAATACAGCCTATTCACATTCCTTTACTTTTCCCTAGGAATCTTGCAAAAAATAAATGGCCTGATGGATTAATTAGGTAACAATTTACAGTCTTTGCACACTGTGACCTCTTGCCAATTTTCCAGTGGGCACCTTAAGAATTTTCACATACATCCACTGCTCTACAGCACAGACAAGCTTGCTTTTTCTTTATGAACTTTCCTGGACCCTTGATAATTACCCACAGATTCTAGATCCAAAAAGCTAACACCTTCCTTCCAGATATCAAGACAGCACTGCCTGGAAGAAACAGCTGCACACAAGTGAGTGCTTTGGAGGAAGCCAGCATTGACTGAGGAGGCTTGGGAAGGTGGAATTGTTGAGAGACCAGTTTTAGGAAGATGAAACAGCTATGTGAAACAGGAAAGTCTTAAACATGAATGATCAGGTTTTACAACTTTTCCAACTCAAATTTTCAGTAAAGCCTGTTTGGTGTACACAGTTTTGGCAAATCTAAGTTTGGTATAATATACCAGAATTTGCTACTAAAATTTCTATTACTGAGCAGTGAGTAACGAGGCACTTTACAGTGACACTGAAATATACCCAACCAAATTCACACATGGATCCCACAGAGTTTGCACCGCTAAATTCACTGATATACTTAAAGCCATATAACTAATCCATAACAAAGGCCTAAAGGAATCAGACACCTAAGTCCCTTCTCAGAAATATTCACATGCCTCGCCTGCAGGTGCTGTTCTGAAAACCCTAGACTCTGTGTCATTTCTTACCTCATTTCATTGCTGAAAAGCAAACATACTGTAAATTATCTGTAGCACACTTGTGTTTGAAGGTATATCTTCATATGCTAATTCCTACACACGTATTGAGCACAATGATATGCTGTCAAGTACACCAGTCACAGCTCTGCACCAAATACAGGCAGGAAAGGGAAAAACCCACTTTCATTCACTCTGCAGCCAGTGGCTGAAATAATTTTGATTCCAAAGGGTGAAAGACATGGGACAGATAAGCAGCTTTGCTGCCACTGAAATGGGAACGTGTTCCCTTTTGGTTTGTATCATGACACGTACAGAGGCTTTATCTCCTGACCCGGACTTCTCCCACACAGCCCAGGCCTTCCCTCTTCTTCCCCATAGGCAAGGTAAAAAACCCCAAACCTCAGGTTTCTCCCTTTCATCCATTTCCTGTCCCTGAAAATAGTGTCTGGGGAAAGAAATAGAGCTGTTTGAATATGATCCTACCCAGCTCAGCTCCTGGCATCTGAGGAACTTCCACAGGGCTCAAAACTTCAGAACTGCCCCCACAGTCCCAACACAACCCCAACCAGAAGCAGCTTTTCCAAGCCAAGACGTCACTTGCATGGACACGTGCCTGTGCCAGCTGTTCCTACTGAAAGCTTAAGCTTCCAACTGTTTTCCTTCATTTTCCTGGCTGCTCTCATGTTAGTTTTTGATTCTGCCTTTCCCAAAGTGGTTTAAAGGAGAATTAAAACCACTGTAAGCACACAAGAGCTGGTATACCTTCCTCCAAGTGAAGTAAAAGACTGCAGGCAAACCCTTTATTCTAAGCAGCCCCTATCCCAACCCTCGCTGTTGTAAGATACGTGCCAAGTCTTGCTGATGCAGCGTAACTCCAGCCTGTCCACTGCACCCACTGCTTGCTGTCAACACCTGCATGTCCCACTCCCTCTGTTGCTCCACCAGACGTCACTCCCGTTTCCCGTGGGTTTAGGGTGGAAGCAGGGGAGCCTCCCCAGACCCAGAATCAGCATTAATTGCCAAGTGTTCCTCAAAGGGCTCCAGCACCCGAGAGCTAAGTGGGGAGACAGCAGAACCCAGCCAGCTAATAAAGGCCCTATTTACATGGCTAACCAAGGAGGCCTTGCACGCTGCATGGGCGAGACATACATCTAAACCACACATTAATATAATTTGGCCTTATATTTAGTCCTCAACCAGACTTGTGCTCTCAAAAGGCAATGTTAAAAGGAAAAACAACAAAAACACACCCAAAGACCCACTGAATTTGGAGCATGGCAATAGGAAAAACTGATGCATAAGTGTCTGCGCTGCAAATTATTTTCCACATGACATTTTCCCCCCCACCCCTCCCCAAAGACTCCCATTCAGTTGGCTGCTACTTGGGTTACGTGCAAGGACCCGGTCGGTCCCCATGGTGCTCTCTGCCACGTGGCCAGGATGACACTGTTGCCTGGGCTTCTGCAGCCAGCCCTCCAACACAGGGGACAGAGCCACAGAACTTAGAAAAATACTTTACTCCTAAAAAGCACATATTTACATCCCTAAGCAAGCTCTTTAAAAGAATATATTCACCCACACAGTGCTGCTGAGAGGCTCACAAGAAAGCTATTTTAAGAGTTCTTTAAACTGGAATGTAGCTGTATCAAAGGTGAGCTCCAGTTTGAGACTCAATAAGCTACTGCTCCACTCTGCTCTTGACAGTTTGGCCTGAAACAATCCCAGGCAATTCTTCTAAGCCGAGCCCAATTACTTTATGACATCTTGCTTGAAACTGATTAAGTGTGAGCAAACTCAGAGCTCCACTTCGGGCTCATTCCAGAGAGGAACAGTCAGCTTTTGAAGATAATATTTTTCTGGGCTTTGGTTTAGATCCATTTGCCAAGTGCTTTATTAGCATACATTTTATGGAGGGGAGAGCATCCTCATCATCTTTTGTGTTTCAGGAACAAGGCACTTACCTAGCCTAAGCAGGAAGGCTAACACTGCTGGATGAAGACCGTACAGGGCCTCTGCAACATGCAGGGTAAATTTTGCGCTTTCTGTCAGCATCAGAATTAGCACGGAAAAAGCAAAACCTTTCTCAGGAGTAAAAGGAGAAATGCAGAACAAACAAGTTGGATTAAAAAGAGTAAAAGGAAAAACAGGTGCCTTAAACCGTCACCTATCCTAGCACACAAGCTTCAGCAATGCTTTTTCCATTTCAAAATGAACTGACTATTTAACAAATTCTAATATTCATCACTTAGATCCTAGACACCAACACATGTGCATCTAATACCGTGACACCTCAAACCACAGAAGTTGATTCCTTTGGTAAAGTGACATTCTCCAGTAAATTCACAGTTTAATCGGGTTCTATTTTCTTTCCTTTGCTATTATTCAAGGGCAATAACAAACTTGTATAATTTAACCAAAAAAAGACAACACAAATTTGGTAAATGAACTGAAAAAAACCATTAAGGGGATTTCTAAATCCCTGTTTAATGAAGCATAATAGATTGGGTTGTCTATGTTCTTCGTTAGCTGGTTTTTGGGTTTTTTTCTAAGGTGAGTTTTGTTTTTCTATTTATTCTGTTGTTTCTACAATTTTTAGCACAGCAAAACTTATGGCATTCACATTCCTACTTAACCTGATTAAAATTTGAAGTCCCACGGGCCACACTTCCTCCCACCTCTCCTGGGTCTGCCTCTCAGGTAGCCTCCCAGGAGGGTGAGAGCAGCAGCATGTCCCTGAGCCTGCCTTTGGAAGGCAGTTGTCATATCTTCTAGAGCAGCAGCTCTGAAAAACTCCTTATTCCCTCCCTTTGCCTTAGTACAGTCCTTCCATTAATGTCTTCGCAGGCAGATCAGAAGAGTAGATTTATGTGAAGACATCAAGCCTATCAGAGCAATTCTGTAAGAGGGAAAACAGTCTCACAGCTGAAAGACCTCAGAGAAGGCCATACAAACGCTCCTGAAATCCTTTTGGTCACCAGTTTGCTTCAACAGATACCACCAACCTGATTCCTGCTGCAACTCTAAAGGCACATCCTGCAACTGTGAAATCATTAACAAGAGGGGGGGCATGATTGTCTTCTGTCACACACCTTTCTACAAGCAGTAATATCTAAAAAAAAATTAAAATCATACTTGAAATATTATGCAAGTTTGTTAAGAAAAACTCAGGACATTTTCTGCACCCAGAATTGGGGAGTTGATAAAATTAATAAGTCATAAGTAAGCTGTGTTTCTAGCCTAGAAGAGAAAAAAAACATGATATTCACATTTTTCATGAAAATAGGAATTTGCCATCTTTCCTCTCCAACAATTTTGATTTTTGTTCAGCATGTGGAAAAAGTCTCATTCCTACTTGGTCTTTGGGCATCAAAAATTAACTTGCTGGTTTTGATTTCTTACAGCAAGTGTTTCAACAAATGCTTCCCTCTTTTGTGATGGAAAGCACATAAGAAACTCGCTTAATTCAAAGCTTGTCTTCTGCTGCTTCTCTTTATCCCTAGAGTAACGTATTGTTTTTTTAAGCAAAGCAAACAGGGAGGATTTAGTAGAATACAATTTATTTTGTTTTATTGCTCCATTAATTTTATTTACATTCAAATATGTTGCTTTTATCAATTTGGTATGAGGGAGAGAGATGCATCAAGGAGGAAGAAACATGATTGTACTTCAGAATGAGTCACTGGGCAGAACAGAGGCAGGAGCCACCTAAACCACCTAAGATGATCAGTCATATTAATACAATGCAGTTTTGATAGGTAGCAATTACAGGATAACAGACAGTCCCAGCATTATTCCGAATTCTACTGCAACCACACATTGAGAACCTTCCTTTACCTTCCTCCCTGCAGATATACCTGAAGGTGTCATTATTTAAGAGAAAAAAAAGCCTTTCTTTGCAGAGTATTTTGGATTTTCTAGTCTCTGTCTCTTGTAAGTCTGACACTACAGAAAAGCCGATCAGTTTCCCCAGATTTATTTTTCTTTATAGTGTGACTTTTGATCATTCAGCTGTGCCTTGTTCAGCAAAGCAAGAAATACTTTTTATCAGAAGGAATTGTAATGATGATAACACCTCACCAAAACCTAATTAAATACTAATTTTAAAAAAATCCAGATGCTCTTGCTAACTGAACCCACTACACAGTAGACTTCTGGGTTAACATGCTGCCATCGAGGGGTTTTTTTTCTTACGATACAAAGGATGAGTTTTTTTAAAGCATCATCTGTGACAGCATGAATCAGGTAGAAATGAAGGAAAAGCAAAGCACACCTAGCTACAAGAAATGAATGATGATGGAGACCCTGCAAAAGGCCTTTCCTAATGACAAGATATTACTGCACAGGTTAATGAAAACCAAATACCAATTTAACATGCTAACCTTTGAGCAAATTGAGTTCAACTAATCAAGAGCCCTCCAAAAGGGTATTTTGAACTAAGAGAAAAGACTGGAAAAATCATTTACATAAGATGGCTGGTAATGGTGCATTTAATGGCATTGGTGATAGGGAATTATACTAAGGAAATGAACACATCATGTACAACCTATTCCCTAAAGCATTTAGTAAGATGTCTCCAAAGGGCCAAATTCTAAGCAATCCCTGTTAACAAGCAAGGCAATAACAGACTCTTCCTCAGGACACCCCTTCCACAGAGTTTTAAACAGAAATAATACCTATCATCCAAAACCAGACTTCATTGGGCTCTCTACATCAATTCTGATAACTAAAGGACAGTCTGCCTCTGGATCTGATCATGCATTTCCCCCTCTGAACTCCTCTGGCAGAGAAGAGTATTTATTACCCATGATCTGCTACTTCTTTATGGACTCTGTAGGAGGATGTGACACCAATTTCTGAGTACCTTCACCTGAAGACTCCTGGATAAATAAATCCTCACACCATTCTTTTTAAAAGATTACCATGGCAAACACACTTAGAAAAAAATCCTGAGTTTGTGCAAGTCCACACATGCAACACTGTGTACACACCTGCCCTCACCTTGTCTCAAGCACCCAGAGAAGCTCTATCTGTGCCTATTTAGCATGGCTCAAGTACAGACAAAGCTCCTTCATCCCTCTCTAAAACCGAAGGCAGTGTGATTCTTAGAAATTGATGCAGGTAGCTAAACAAGAAGCCATGCTGCCCTACCTAACAGAGAGGTTTAACTCCCATAAAGGTTAAAAGATGCAGCTGGCTTTCTACCCCCTACCTGCATGCACAGGACCTGTGTTGTTTTCCCCCTCGTCCTCTGCCCCCAACCAGGTCTGGAAATCTGCTTTCCACCACCACCTCCACATACTCTGAAAATTACTGGAAACAATTCAGCAGTCCCCAGCTAAGCACCACACCTGTGATTTATCACTTACCACTCACACCTTGGCAACCTGGAGCTACATACCCTTCCTTGTTTGTCACAAAACAGCATTAGCTTACATGGTTGGGAGTGTGTCCAGCATCTCATAACAAGTCCAGGTCTTAATAGATGCAAGATGTTAACATCACAATAAAAACCAAAGCACATCATCTTTAGGAAGTCCATTTTAGAAGAATATTAAGCTCTGCAATGTATTATCTTTGGCAGTATTGGGCAATGCAGCCCTTACACCAGCCATTTTGAGGAGGCCAGAGCAGCAGGCTTTTCTCCCCTAAGACCGCTAATATAGCGGGGAATAGCTGGCAGTAACAAATGCTTGCTTTGGCAAAGCTTGTAACACCACTGCTTAGTGCCTTTGCTAATATTTTCAAACTCCTTAAAAATGACCTAACACACCAGGCACCTTTGGCTTTACAAGCACATCAGCCTTTTTTCAAGGACTCCCAGTCTTGCCAGATAACTAACTGCCCACTGGAAAGACATGATTGTCACCTAAACGAACATTCAAACAATGTGATTTCTGGAAATTACCTGTACAAATATAGGGGAGGTTGCTGCGACTAAGCAAGTGTAGTAAGGGAAAACAAGGCCTTTACCCAGGAAAACATAAACAGGCACCCTAACCCTACAACAAAAGCACTTCAGATAGCCTACCCAAAAGGCATGGTGACCATGCTTTCAGTGACACTCCTGGCTAGTACTGTGCTCGCCATCACTTTAAACCTTTAATAATTGAATTATTTAATTATTTTTAAATTATCATCTGCTGGCTTTCACTTTGAAGGAGCACTGACCTGTTATAACACTCACCTAATGGAGGTACTTTAGTGCTTTCTTGAATCAAAGCATGTTCAAAAATAGACAGCAGTCACAGGTACACTGAACTACTAAAATGTCCTACTTCTGTTTCAATATATCACACTAATTTATGAGTCAAGATACCCTACTCCCTTTCAGTTCAGCTAAAGTTTAAGTACTGATCCTTGCTGGCTGCACTGAAAGCACTAACCAAAGATTTTTGGCTAACAGCTGCCTTTCAGTGCTTTCGTTCTTCTCTTCATTACTCTTTCCAATTTCACTGAACAATAAGAAACACATTATGAATCTAAAGTTTTCCAGTACTGAGAACCCTTAAATTCATTTGGAAAAAGAGATCCCATGGAAACATGCCTACAGTTAATAAAAGACCCAAACCTTTTTCAAAACTGTACCTTTTAGTTAAGGGATTCCATCATTAGAACATAATTACCCAGCCACATAACATGCCAAATTATGAAGAATGATTATTTGTTAAACTACAGATAAAGAGAAGAATTAATAAATCTGGAGTCACAGATAAAACCAATTAAATGAAAGTCCTTCCCTTTAGCATTCTTCTAACACTTTGGAGACCATCTCTGTAACCAGCACTAGTTTACATGCACAATTGCTGTGATAAAACTTTTACACTATATACATAGCATAAATCCCAGTAGTAAATAATTCAGCACGAGAAAGGGCTGCAAAGAGGGACAGCTGGTGCTGACAAGGCTATCAGCATCTTTGCTACTACATGACATACAGTCAGTTATGAGTGGAGTACAATTATGGAGAAGACAACACAAATTCCAGGTTAAGCTTGGAGTTGTTAAGGGATTTCACTTATTACTTGTGTAAGAGCCAGCACCTTTTAAAGTAGAGTTCAAAATCAAACTACCTGTTTTCAAAACAGACTGAGAGGGTCTTTGCATATGAATTCAAAGCACGCTAACCGTATGCCTGAAACATGCACAGAAAGATGCCACCTCTCTTTCTTTGGTGTAAATCCTAAAACCCAGAGAATATTATTTGACTAACAAATTATGGAAGAGTACAACATCGGGTAGGAACCCCCACAGGCAGCCCTGGTGCCCTGCCAAGCACTCAATACCACTGACACTGCCTGGACCAGCACAACAGCAGCTTGTCCTAAACGCAGCTGCCTATCCTCAAAGTTACAACAGGCCTCAGCAGAGTGATGATGACATACAGGAAAGCTCAGCAGAAACAATAAGGAATGATAAGGACACAAGATTTAAAAACAGCCCCAGAAGAAGCACTTCAAATTAAAAGCCAGGCGCAGTCTCTCTGGCACATGGATTAAGTCATCACCCGTAAGTTGTTCTGCTTTCCCAATTCATGGATTTCACCCCATAAAAGAGCCTTCCCACCTGTACAACTAGAACTAGAGTTTTTATTGGACTTACTTGTAAGTGCACCTTGAGTTTTTCCTACTCCCCAAACCTCATTAAATCACAGAAAACCCCATCAGTTTGCTACTTGATCATGCAACACCCAAGCTTTTCCTCACCCACCAGAAGTTCTTGCAACTACAACCAAAATCAAACCTCAGATCCTCTGCTTTTTACAGTCACTTCAGCAGACAATAGTGCAATTCTTGCCTCAATACAGCTTCAGCAATGCACAAGCCATCCATGAATTCAGGAGTGCCCACAAGAATGCAATTATTATTCTGTCGGCATAGATAAAATCAAGCAAGGAATTAGGTGAACTACACTGAGAACATAGCTAGTGATAAATTAGGGATCCACCATCTTAATTAGTAGCAATAATTACATTCTCTTTCAAAGAAACTGAGGTGTGAGAAACACTAATGTCATCTTTTCCTGCACAATAATATAGTATCGATTTCTTTAAACAGAAGAAAGCACACTGTCTGACCAAGTCAGAAGATGAATTGTAGCCAGTTTAGATGCCCGAATATAACACTGGGCCACACCACTCACGCTGTGGCCAATTTAAATAGAGATAAATCCAGCCAGTGTAATCTTTTAACTGAGGTATGAGATTGGGAATCAATGGGAAAGGGTTCCAGTCTCAGCACCTGACCCAGAGGCCTAACAGAAACATTTATCTAGCTTACAGAAGCACTGAACTTAAAAAAATATGTAAAATACTGTGTACGTCAAATATAAAAGTTCTATTACTATCACTGCTTTAAAAGGCGTTGATTCATTAGTATTTACTTTTTAGATATTATATTGGGATTGTAATTTGACAAAATCTAGAGCAAACTCCTCCAAAATCCCAATTTCCCTTATCACAACAACAGTCTAACAGCAACGCAAGGTTTCAAAGATGTATTCAAAGTTTGTAAACAAAAGCTCACTTGTGCAACAAATGTCCAAACCAGCCAGAACAAAACCAACAAACATTGAAAGCAGAGAGCTCCACCCTTAAGTTGCTATCCCAGGAATGAGAATCTGCTGGTGTAGTATCCATTAGTCACCCCACTTCACCCACTGCGGACTGACTCACAGCCGCCTCCTTGAAGTCAACAGCTGTAGGGCAACCCCTACCCAAGGGGCTTGGGGGCCCCTTCCTTACAGACCCCACCACCCCTGGAGTCACAGAGGCCTACAGTTGGTATGTTAAACCTTTGCTGCTCTAGAAAATTAATTTATAAAAACATTGGATTTGAAAGCTTTTTGTTTAATTTTATGCTAAAGGAGGCATTTTCCTGCTGCTGTGGTGAGCACCGTCCTCCTTCCACACTGGAGACCACCAGCAGACCCAGAATCACTGAAGGTTTGTTTCGAAACACAGAGAACTCGGTTCAAAAAGGAACTGTATCTCCAATGCTTACAAACAGCATGGGACATGAATAAAATGCTGAATAGCTCTCCAGTTAGTTCTAAGTGACCTCAGAAAACTCATGTATCCAGGGCCATAAAAACACACTTGTCATCATTCTGGTTAGAACATCATCAAAATACCATTTGCCTTTTTATAAGCCCAATTAGCCCCCAGATCCCTCTAATGACTGTCACTTTTCCTGGCTGGTATCAGAAATCATTATGTTTAAGCCAGATGCATTTCAGAAGGAAACCAGAATGGCTGAATTTCTGTATTTATTAAGACTGAATAAAGCCGCCGGTACCTCAGAAGCAGCCAGTTATCTAAGATTACCCCATGTCTTTATGCAGCAAGCACGTCTCCACTGAACAAGATGTGTATATACCATCAGCTAAATTGCTGCCGAAACTCACATGACATTTAGATATTTTACTTAATGTGAGAAAAGCAGCGCTACAAGCTAAAACAGTTAAGTGTCTATTACACAACTTGTGCCATAATATAGTATCAAATTCAACAGCACTGAGCACACCATCCAAGCCTGATTTATTGCAGCTAATTGTTAATTAGGGTTATTTTTGAAGCACTGCTGTTTGCATTGCACTAGATTTGCACTTGGGGAGAAAACAGGATTTACAAGGTCAGAATGAAGTTTAAACATTTGTATACAGACTGCTTCACTCCCCTCAGTATCGCTGAAAGGTCTCAGCAATCTGAAGACAACAGTATTTACACATGTGATGTTATTAAAACCGGGCACTCCCAACTTTGGATAAAGCAGTTATTAACATGCAAAAATTCAAAGTAGGATTGCAATGGTTACCCAGACAACTTTCTAATTAAATAATGGCAGTAATATCACTATGCTTCCACGCACTACATTAAAAATTGAACAGTGCCTCACTAATAATGCATTGGTCATTTGCATAATCTAAAAACCTCTGGCTGCCAGTATCGGCTATGGACCATCACATCGTTAACCACCAATACCTACATCTCACACCCCTCCCATGGTCAGCAATGACAAAGATGAACACATCAGTAATTCATGGGGGCTCCCATTTCAAGCTCCTGCGTATCACGACCCATTTAAGCACTGTGCTAAGTAGGATGATCCTCAAGATAAAACTTGGCTGTTTCTTTCAGAAATCCAACCCCACTATAGACTATATTATCCCAAATTTTAGCATCAATCTTCTCATTCCCCTAGCAGATTTCTGTCTGGTGTTTTAGGCACCCCAGCAGCATGTCTGCAACCAAAAATGCCACCCCACTAAACAGAGCCAAGTGATCAGCCTGTTGTGCCAGGTTCCCTGGCGCATCTCTGATCTCCCTGCCAATACCCAACACAGCTCTATCCATCTGTACTGAGGGTGAGCTATGCTGTATCAAGGTATAAAGAAGGGAAGAGGTCAAATCCACCTTACAAAATTCAACTACAGCTGTCAGTAACTATAGAAGTAGACTGTCAGAGTGCTGCAAAAGGTAATCCCTTCAAAAATAAAGTTTCAGTCCAGTTAGACCAGATACAGGACACTAACATGCAGGCTGTACAGAATTAACTGATTATAGCGAGAAAGTATGAAGGCTGAGTGACCTCTAATCAAAAAAACATGACGTGCCTAGACTTACTAAAGGTTCCTCTTGAATTATTACCTCAGTTCAGATTTATTTTTATGATTTGCTATAACTCTTTCCAAATCTTCTCTAATCATTAGCTGTATCAGCAGTATGAGAGCCATATGAAAGATAGCGCACTGTTATTTTTAATTTCAAGAGACCAATTGCATTTCCAGATATACTGCTAGCATAATCCAGTCAGCCTGTGGTTTCATAAATCCAGAGAGTTTTTTTGGCATATTATCCCAGAAATGAAGACAGCTAGTACAAAACCTCAGGGGAGTGGGGATTCATAGCTTTGACTCCATGAACTATAGCACAGGGTCATGCTTAAACATTAAAAGAAGAAACAAAAATGTCATTCTCTCTCTGCCTTCCCAAGGCGATGGTTCAGAGAACTTACTTTTGGTAGGAATTAAGAACTTGAGTCTTTCCCATGTGCCTAGAAATACATTCTTATTTTGGCAGCATCAGGAGCCTGAATGAAGGAGCTCCCAAAACAGAGTGCTATGGAAACAGGACAAAGACACTTTTCGAGCCCCAAAGCATGTACACTACAGAGTGGGTACATAGTTCCAATTGTCTCTTAATGGAAAATATATTTGCATCAGTAGAAGACTGCTTACCGACCAGCTGTTCCTTCCTGTCCTCTGTTTTGTTTTTAAAGGAAAGCCACACTTCTTCCTATCCTCCCCCACCAGACTTCTACAAGTACAAAAGGACTGCAGCACACGCCAAGGGTCAGACCTCTTCAGCACTAGCTGACAGGAAGGGGCTGGATGCCACTGGAGTTGGTGTTTTCCTCTGTATTACACCACATACAATACAGACATGTTGCTATTCCGAATAATCTTCCCCAATCAACACTGAAACTCTCAAAAACAGCAGTATTTGGCCTCACACTATTCTTGAGGCTTTTTGCATCCGTAGCTTCAGCTACTTCACATGTTCATCAGGAACTCAAGGCACAGAGATCCACAAGCAGCTCTGCAACGGGCCAAGCCCCACACAGTCTCCACCACAACCACGTGTCCCAGCAGTAGCTTTGGAGCAGCCAGCGAGAGCTCCAGTCCAATCCTCCCCCGAAACACAGAGCACGCATTCAGCCCACTCACCTCACAGACAAGATGGAACCAGTGGAATTACGTCTGACCTCAGGATCTCTCAGGAATAGAGTCTCTGAGGAAGCACTGGGAGGTGGGATGGGTAGAGAAATACATTGTAGGAAATAGTTATTCTCTTGACTCAAGGAAAATATCCAGCTCTGTTTGGAACTTTTGAGTAAGCTCTTCAGCTCATCACTTTTGCTTACTCCACCCTGTTATCATGCACTGTTTTACCACTGTGAATTCTATCCTTGAGACCTGCTGCACATCTTCATACACCATCCAGCAGCACGGCCCTTTTTTCAAATCTTGCAGGCATCACTACAACATAAATGCTCCAGCTCAGAGCTATTACTTCTGACTGCACTAATGAGACAAGCGTGCTGTTGCTGTACTATATATACACGTTATACACAAATTTCATTTAACAGCTATCTGGGCTGTGAGGTAAACCCATCCCTACTTAATTTATGTTTGCACACATTTGGACTGAAAATTGAAATTAATAGAAAGCTAAAATAAATAAAAGAGCTCCCGCTGCTCTGTGTGAACGTTCAAGAAAGCCAAGAGCAGAAACACTTCATTCCCCCCCTAACCTGAGCACAGTTTGCTGACTCCCAACCACTGAACAGCCCTGTCAGACACCGTGGATTGACTTGGTGCGGGGGGTGTGTGACATGAGGGGTGCACAGAATAGAGGAATTTTCTCCATTCATCGGGCAGTCTTCCCCTCTCCATACAGAGTGGGGACTAATGCACGTAAATCCCTGGTTCATCAAGAAGTGAATAGACCTTTTGTTGCAGTCTATTACAGTTATAAAGATTCTGGCCACGCTTCTGTTACCACCACGGTCCCCTCGACCAAAATGAAAGGTAGAGCTCAAAAACACAGCAACAGATCAGGATTCCAAACACGCTGGAATAGCCCAGCTTCACCAAGAAGGAATGGAAAAAAAACCCCAACCCCAACAACCTGCCAGCCCCCTTTTCAGGGCCTTCCGACATCACTTTTGAGAAGTTTTGCTCAGGCAGCTGACATCCAGTTTTCGTCTTCTCCTGCAGATGTGCGGCTTTCCTGCACAATAGGCGCCTGCAGCCCTGGCTCTCTTCCAGGTCCCACTGTGTGACAGTAACAAAAGGCGAAGCTGGAAGCCCTCAGCTACAGCACAGCTCTAAATGATTTAGTGACCACGGCGTCCAGACCTTGGCAGCAGCTGCTGCTTTAAAGGGACATTACCCAAGGAGTCAGGAAAGCAGGGAGGCAGGCGTTTTTCCACACCAGATTTGAAAAGTTTGAAATGGAAATGATCCCACTGTGTTTCCTTAAAAACCCAAAGCAGAGAGCGGGGTGATGGGAGCGCACAGGACAGGCAGGGACTGCTGTTAGTGCAATACCACCCAGCCTAAAAGACCATCGATTACAGCATCCTCCACTTAAGGATTTCAAGGCACTCTACAAGCAGTAGTGAAGACAACCTCCCACCTCCACAGGCCAGTTATTTTCACTTTAAAAAAGGCCCAAGACTAAACCAGCCGCTAGTGACCAGGACAACTTAAACCCAGGACAGCAGTACATGGACACCTTTTCTCCTCAGAGTGTGGAGAAAGTTACCTCTTCAGACATTAACATTGCAGCACGTTATCAATTCCCATTTTCTTTGGCTCAGGACAGTACACTGCCACAGTGGGCTTTTGCAGAGAACTTTGCACTCAACGCTTCATCTAGCTTGTGAGGGAGAGACATTTATGAGCACCAGCATGTTCAGCATTGGACATCAATCCATACCATACCTTAATGCATACTGCTCTTGGAGAAGCATATTGTCAGTGCCCTGTCCAACTCCACAGCAGTTTTTGAGCACCTATTCCAGTTCTGGAATCCATCTCTTCCAGGGTGGAAGAGATGGATTGTTTCTACACAGTACAATATCCACACAAATCCCCTCAAAAACCATTTTACTTCCTCTCCAAGCTGCAGGAATATCTGTGGTTTTTTGCTACACAACTTCTCATGTGCATCAGAGGATTAACAAACCAAACCAGTGTAATCTTCAGAAAAAACCCACTGAGAACAAGGAGTGCCTTTGCTTGGCCTTCAAGCCCTTCAGTCTATCATTTCTCTTCTACCTTCTGATAACACAGGGTTGAAGCCCTGACAAAATGTGTCCTTATTTAGTTCTGCCACCTTCTTTCTTTGAAGCCTCCTGCAACCACCCTGGGTACAGTCACACCACGTTAATGATACAAAGCTGCATCTCAGCTCCAATCCTCTGCCAGTGGTGCTCCTAAAACCAGGTGAACTCAGCTTCTTCCCAGAGCTCAGCTCCCCTGCTTCAAACTGCCAGTCCACACCATTCAATACTGCCTATGGGAACCCAGAGGGCAAGAGACTACCCCAAAAAAAAAAAATCACCAAGTGTCTGGTTGCAAACAGAAACCAGTAGCCAGCTGTGCTGTCACACCAGTAACTCAGTGCAAGAAATAAACATGTCAATTCAAGTAAAGAAAAAAAAAAAAGATTTACATGAACAGTAACTACTGTGCAGCAAATACTCAAAATGAATTCTGTCAACAGAGCACTAATTAAGATGGATAAACACTCGTTTCACTAATCTTCCTCCTCCTCCTCCCTCCAGAGTAATTTAGTTGCCCACAGGGAAAAAGCGTACAAGAGCAGCCCGATGAAGAGACAGATCAGAAGGGTGCACGTATTTCTACGTGCCACGAGCAGGTAACACCGCACTGCTGGAGCTCTGTTGGAAGGGGGAAAAGTACAATTTGGTATTTCTCTGTGGAGTCTGAAAGTCATTTTAAAAGGACATTTTAAAGCCATCCTTTACCACCTGCAGTCAAGTGGTCATTATAAAAAACCCACTGTAATCAAAGCTCCCACTAACTGCTGAGAAACACTATTAATCCGGTAAGCAGCGCTGCTCCATCCATTCACTCTGCAGCCATCCCAAGCAAGTAAAACAAAGCCAGGCTCACTCAGTTGGATTTTCAGCTCCATGATGGTGAGAGGGGACAAGGAATGCAGAGATGGTACCGTGTTAACCCACAGACAACAGCAGGTTTAACTAGGAACCAGGGCAGCTTATGTGGTTATCATCTTTAGCCAGCTGCCTTGCCCCAAATTTGAGGCTTGCCCACTACGTTACCCATGCACAGCAGGGTTTGGGGCTGAGCTCTAGCAGTTTCCTGTGCATTATATTAAAGCTGCAACAACTTCACTACACAGGGAAGGGAAGGGAAACAAGCAGGAGCTGTTACATATTCTGTTGGACCTTTCCTGCCTAAAACAGTGTGGGGAGGAGGGAGGGAGAAAATGTCTTTGCAAAACATATGGTTTGAGCAAGCAGGGGCAATAAGTGCTTTGCTCTGGCAGCATGCTGCTACACACAAGATGACTGCTACACAGAGTGAGAGGCGGGCAGCACAGTACACAACATTTCCTGATACCAGATTTGCTAATGTCAAACACACAGAACAAAAGAATGATTTCCTATTCCCCCGATGGAATGTGTCGTATCCAGCCTTACATTGTGCTCTGAAACACAGCGCTGCCCAACCTACCCAAAGAACAGAGGCTTGGTAGAATTGGAGGTATTTTTTCCATCTCACTGAAACAAAGCTCAGGTAAATGGGAACATCTAGCTCAGGCTTCTGTAGCACCAAGCTGGAAATCAGAAATCAATGCATCTTTCAGCCTCCAGCCTGCCAGAAGCATCAGGAATTTAAACAACTATGAGCTGGAATGGGGGAAGGGCAAGGGAAAGGAGAGGGATTCCCAGCATTTGTTAGGCTATAATTTGTCTTAGCAGACTGGGACGTGGTGCTGACTGCCCATGTTAAAAGGGCGCTCCCCTAAGCAGGAGAAGCAGTGACCCTTAGGAACAGGGCAAGATATCAAGAGCAAGGAAAAAAACAACCAACAGGAGATACAGCAATTCTTCCTTGCTAAAGGAGATGTGCTTCTGTTGCATAGGTGCCCATGACCGAGTGACCAGTCCAGCTGTGGATCTGGCCTGATGCCCTTAAGTGGCAGTGCATTCAACAGTGCTTGATAGTAAAAGTTGCTCCCCCCTCACACGGACCAGATCTACCAGTTCAAACAGGCTGGGGCTGTGCAGGAAACACTGCAGACCGTTTGGGTCAGGGATGCTGCTGGCCACCGCTGCTGTTTAATGGGCAGTAGGAAAGAGCAGAGCCATTGCTGGGATTCCTGAACAACATGGGGGGAGACGGGTTTATCTACAATAATTTCACAGCATTCTCTCACTCCATTTCATGGTTGTTTTCCAGGTCCATTTTGATACACTGTAAGAGCATTACGTGCCTGTGATCATGGTGACAAGAAATACCATGATGATAGTGCAGCTAAAGGCAGCAGGCTCTGCAAAAAACAAGCAGACAGGTCTGCTTTGTTCTCAGCAGTCAGTTCAGAGTCCAAGCTACCGAAGACAAACCAGGGCTTTCCAGGGACAGAGGCCTAGGTGCCAGGTATCCTGTGCACTGCCACTGACTGGTTATACTGCAGGAGACAAGCCACTCTCTGCTTTGCACCAGATTTATCCTTGTTTTGCAAATGCAAAACAGGTCCTGAGGCCCTTCACGTTTACATGGAGAAAGACAGAAGGCTTATTTCCAAAGACTTCGAGCTCTTTCAGTAGAAGGACCATGCTTGTTCCCTGGTCTATAAAATTTCCAATTTCTAGTATTTGCTGGGGTCCCAGACAGACTGCAACAACTTAAACCCAACCTGAAACACATGTGGAGACACTCAACTCCCCACACACTCCCAGAGTTGAAAGGCGTGAGGACTCCAAAAGGTTGAACTGTAAAAGGCAAATGTATTTTTAACAAATTCTGTTTCTATAAATATTACAAAGCTTTCTGCTCTTCGGAGGCTGCTCTGCTCCCAGTGCTGCTGACATTACGGTGACATTTAGGAGGCCTTCACATTGCCTTACTGCCTTTCGTATGCTGGTTTTGTTCAAGGGATCAGAGAGACATATGAAGACACAAGGGCTGCTTATTCAAACTCTGCTCACTCGCTGACCTGCTGCTCACGCGGGAGTCAGGAGCACAAAGGGGCTCTCCATGTCAAGTGTGCTGGCTGCCGCCGTCTCCAGCACTCTGGAATGCATATAAATGCAAAGGACACTAACCCCGAGGTGCCACCAACAAGGCACAGGGGTGAGGGGATGGGGAAATCATTTCTGAAGCCGCAGAAGAGCTTCAGGTAGTCCCAGGCGGTACCATACCCTGTCCGCACAACATAAAGGCTCTTCTTCATGTATTGATTCCTGCATTGGCTCTCTCTTCCTCTCGTTTTTCAAAGCTGTTTTCCTCACACCCTCTGCCCTCCCCCTCAGTTTCTTCACTTCCTCATGCTCTCTGGAGACCGCTGCCAGCAGGGCTGTGAGGCCAGCGTGCAGCATGAATGGCACTGAACTGGCACGGGCCCCAGATGCTGACATCACCTCCTCTCCTGCCCTCGGCCTCCACCAAGCTGGGCTCCAGAGCCTGCACCTCAAACGCTGAGCATCTAATTCACCAACTGCTGCCTTTGCATCAGCTTCCAGCTTAACCTGTAGCTTTTCTGTTATTAACAAATAGGGTGGGTATACAGCAAGAGACACCAGAGATTTAAAAAATGAGAAAAAAAAGGAGGGGTCTTCTCAAATCAGGTTAAGACAGACACAACACTTGGGTTAGGATCCTTTCCATAGCTGTTCCCTCACGTTTCACAAACGCTCCAGCCCAGAGAAGCACCCCTGTCCACAAGGTAGGAGATGACTCCTACGGACCTCAATGGGTGTTAAGTGACCAGATGAAGCAGTTCCCAGGATCATACCTGTACATCAGATCTTTTTTAAATGCTGCAACTGTTAAAATCCAGTTAGAAAAACACAAAAACCAAAAAACAACACCAGTAAAACAATGAGAAACTTTTCCAGTTATCTCCAGAATGCAGCCCTTCAGTCTCATTCAGGGTGAGCTGCCACTAGAACACCCAGGAACACTTTCAGTTAAAGACTCTATGTTCTTCCTATCACAAAAATCTACCATCACGTACACACTGTCCTGTTACCCTCTGCTTATTCTGAACAGGAATGACACTGATACTTAAGGTACGGATGAATGGCTGTTCTCACTTAAGCAGGTGCTTGATTTAATGGATTGAGGAAGCTCCAAACTAACATAACAGACCCAGGACTCACTGTACCGTATGTTTTTTTGGACTGTGTTTTGTTTTGCATAAATATCTAATGTTTTTCCTAACAGGAAACTTCCATAGACTTTCTTTTCTTATTACCGGATATGAAAGCCTTGACAATGGTGGTGCTACAGCTCCAGCAGAAGTCTCCCATTGCAGACAACAGAAAAACAACACACCTCACTTCAGTCTGCATCAGCAACAACGGGTTACAGATTTGTTTGAACACTTAACAAGGTGGTTTGGGTGTCCTCTGACATTTAACACCAGTATTGTCATGCTGAGAGGATTTGTGATTCACAAGAATTGCATACTTTAATAGGATCGTTCCACAAAAATTTCAGTCTACCCCAGAAAATTGCCCATCCCGTTTTAGTTCACTGAAGACGCAGAGCACAACAACTGTAGTTACTTAACCTTTCATCAGAAAACCGTGAATATCTGATAACAATAAGTACAATCTATAAAGGCTTCAAGTCAACACTTTTTATAAGCAGATTTGTAAGGTAATAAATTTTCCATGACTTAACGATCAGCTTTGCCTATGAAAGCCAATGTTGTAATTCCCAATTGATTGTAGATGTTAATCTTGCAAGACTCTTGTTCTTATGCCGTGATTTATTAGCTGAATTAATGACAGATTGCACTGTTTAAAACAAGCTGCTGTTTTACACAATAACCCAGGAAGCTCTGTCCAACTGAGTCACTGCAAGGATGGGAGGAGGGTAGTGTGCAAGGTGAAACTGCTCAGATACCTGAGCTAATTTGTCTTATTGCCTTTGAAATGCAGCACTAATTGTTTAACAATTAACCCTACGACTGAACACCAGGAGAGCTGAATGGCAGCAGCTATTCAGGCTCTCTGCAGAGTCTGGGATTCACATCCAGTCTCTGCAGTTCATTTACATTGAGACGTTCTGCCTTCTCATGGAAAACAACAGAAGATTTCCCCAACCCCCAACACCACACACACTCCTTTGGGTTTGGAGACATTAGAAAAGAAAAATCCCATGTGCTTTCTGTATATAGGCATGTGAAAGAAAAACGGCAGAATAAGGACAGATCCGATTCCACGGGCCTTATCTCATTGCTACCACAAAGAAAGGGACATATCTGTAGTAAAAGTTACAACCTTCTCTCCGGATTATTCATTCTCTATCTCTTTGGCAACATTTCGGGTGTGGGAGAGAACATGCCACTAAGATGCTCTAACAGCACAGTCAAAGAGAGGGCCAACGTTGTGGTGGAGACAAGGACAGCTCCTCGGTTAGTCTTAGACTGGAGGTTTTATCAATTGCAATGCTGTAATGCTCTGCCATGGAGACTCAATACAGGAGCAGAGAGCAGGGGCTGTGAAATTTGGCAGGGGGGCCCTGATCACAGGGCAAATACACAGAGCGATTTAATTCTTATGCAGGAGCCCCATGTTCTTCAGTAAAAGGCTCCCCCCTTCATTTGCTTTTAAAAAGCTTGCCTCTGAAGGGATCCCTCTGTTTGGCAGCGCATTTGAACTTGCTTCTAGGCTTCCCAAGTGCTTCAGTGACTGGAGGCACTCCTCGTGCTACAGAGTGCCAAGCGCTGCCAGTTCCCATCAAGCCATGGCTCGCAGCTCCGGTGCCGCCTCACTGCGCTCTGCCCTGCGAGTCCCTGCCTGGCCAGAGCAGCGGCACACGCTGCTCCGCGCTACGGCTTCAGAGGGGAGCGTAGATTTAAGAATAAGTAAGTAAAGAAATAGGTGAGTAAATAAAGGCAAAGGATGGAGCCTTGCTTGGCTGCTGCTGAACAGGTGTAATTCACAGGCAGTCACCTCAGAAGAGTCACACCGAATCCCCAGGACCACTGCTGTGATCGGTTATTAAAAACTGGCCCCAGCCATCTGCTGGTGGTCAGGCTCCATGATGTGGCAATCAATTACAGCTGTTATCTTGTCCTGGCTTTGACAGATGTTCCTCTCTTCCATTGTACAGTAATTACTAGTTAGCTGCCAGCAGGCTTCACACTTTAATTGTGGCGCTAATTTGAGACAAAGAGAGGAAAAAATAGGGAGAGACAGACAGGGAAAGGCAAAAGCTAAGACAGCTGTGGCAATTTGAGCACCCATGCATTAAACATTTCTTTACAAACAATAGGTGAAGGCAACCAGTTACCCCAGTAAGACTTTAAAAGCGACACTTGAGCACCATCCAACCACACCACAGCCTGCAGTCCTTGTTCCTTTCAGGGAGGGAAGAGGGACACTTTGCTCTTTCCTTGCCAAACCAGCTAAGCTAAAAATACCTGCCAGCCTTCTGGCAAGGCATGGCTTCATACTGCCATGCAGAGCAGTGCCAGCTACTTCACAGTAGTGAAAAACACAGGGATAAAGACCCAGGGTGTGGCTTTGATGTGTTGGGGTTTTTTAACCTTCTCCGAGAACAAGCAACCCACTTAAATTATAACACAGATTACCTAATGCCGCAAAACACAAGCAAATGCAATCCAGTGCCTCACTAGAGAGCAAGAGCAGAGATCACATAGCACCTGCTCTGCAATCTGGTGTTCAGGGAGAACCTTTGGAGATGGGCAGGAGAGCGCAATTGCCCTATTTGACCAGACCAGGAGCCAGCAAGGTAGGAAACCTGGAGACTCGTTTCTTCTACAGCCCAGAGCTCTAAAGACCCTTCAAAAAAGGCACCTGACAAGGTTTATCCTTTTCTTGGCTGGTTTACATGCATCATTTCAGTGCAGGTTCTAGAGCCATAGCTTGTTCTAAGTTTCTGTACACTACCTAATGACATATAATCCTATATCCCAATAAAAGGGCACTACAATGCAGAGACCCACAGTTAAATCCTCATCTGCTGGTTTTAATGACAGTAGTTTGAGATGTGCTTATCTCCTCTGTTTAAACTGTAATGCAAATCTTTCTTGCCCCCCCTTTTTTTTTCTTTTTAAGGTGTTAAATAGTCAAAAGACTGTCTTTAAACAAGTTTCATAAAGCAAATATCAAACTTCCACTGGTAGTCTGGAAAACAACCAGAAAAGCATTGGATTGTTTAGAGCAATTCTGCAACAAGCCACAGACAACCCTCCCACTGGATGTCCAAGTCTGCATTATCTACTTGCTTTAACATTTACTTCACAATATACGTATTTCTGCTCTTGACTATTTATTGAATCTTTCAGTAGCACTTAAACTGTGGTTCAGTGATGTGATGCCTTAGGCTTACAGCAGTTCGCATCAGGCGCTCTCCCTTTCCTCTACTGCCCACCCCATGCCCAGCCTCATGCCGCTGCATGCTCCCTGTTGCAAGTTGTGGCAGCACAACTATTTCAACATCCATTCAGATCAGGAAATGGAGACCGGCAGGAGGAATTAACACCCTTACTTCACATCAGAGGAGGGGAAAAAAAAATATCAGGGGGGAGGAGAGTATCTTGTGCTGGCACAACTGACACTGAGGTTTCGCAAACAGCTCCCAGCCACCCAAGGATCAACCAATTGCCTGAACTGGCGAAGGGGAGGGTAGCCAGACAGCTTCCACTGGTGTGGACGAGCTCAGCCATCTTAAAAACCTTACGCCGGTACAGCACATCACGTGTGTGGGCATGAGAAACACAAAACTGCTCATACCGGTATGACTGAGAACTGCTTACCAGTGAGACATGCTCCCAGTTTAATTGGACACAGTCAACTGCAGGCATCTGGACCAGAGCTCAGATTTCTGGTGTGCTCAAATCCACTGATGTTTTCTGTCCAAAAACTTGTTTGTTTTTATGTACTCTCAGATTTTACATTTTAATGCCACTTACTGACCTTTTCATTGTTTTATTTTTCTGTCATGATCTCAAGCAGGGTTTGTTGATTTCCTATTTTATTACTACTTTGTTGTTGGGAGAACTTCTGAAATCAAACTGTTGGAAAAATGTATGAGGTTTTGGTGGTTAGTGAACACAAGCAGCCAGCTCCCGCTGATAATGGCAGTGGAAGTTAACTGCCTGGGATCACCACATAGCAGCTGTCAAGGGAAAAGGGGGGGAAGGGGCAAAGCTGTACATTTTTAACATGTTTCTAGCATTGCAACTAGCAGAAGTAGTGGTTTTACAGAAGCAGAACTATGTGGTTCACTGACCGATGATTTGAAATGGCTTCTCCGCAGGAACTGCCATTTATCTCGATTACTGCTTTTGGAAAAGGGACTTTGGGACAGTGCTGTAAACATCTGCTAGGCAGCCAGATGTTATGCAGATAGACAAAAAAAGTAGGTTGATCAAAACCCTCTAGGACCTTGCTGACAAAATGAAGTCAATGACTTTGAAAGTAATATCAAGAAGCACCTGTAACCTGGAAGAATTATCTCTTTTCATAGTATGCTTACCAGCTGATGTACCTACTTGACTTCTAGTGTCCTACAGGCAAACTGTCTTTTCCCTTTGTTTCAAAGCACCTGTTCTCCTCCTCAAAGATACTCCAGAGAGACATTACAAAACATGTTCCCTATCAGCTGAAGTTCTGGATGACATCCACCAGGCTACCTTGCCAAAATGAGCAAATACCACGTTTAAATCTCTAACCTGAGAGATCATTTGACCGTGAACCCACTATGATTTTTCCTGGAAATATTTCCTATGGTGATGTGCTAGCCAAGCAGCCAGCCGTGATCAAACAAAGTCCTACTGCTGCCATTCTTTTCAAGGACACCACACCAGTACAACAAGCAATACAATTTAAACCCCACTGCTCTCCCTTCTGTATCCCCAAAAAGAGCCACAGGTCCCCCAGGGATCCCTGGAGTCAGAGGGTGCTGACCTACAATATGTCTCCACCAGAGAGGACTTGCTAAATGCAAAGCAATCTCTCAGCTGTCATCAAAGCTAAACACGCAATTACTATGCTGATTGATTGATTACATTTCCCTGTCTAAATTATATCAGGAGAGAGGCAAATCACTTAGAAAATGAGAAAAAAACATGACCTAACTTCAAGCAAAAGTGTAAAGAACATTTTTTGCCAGTATGAATAACAAGCAGGTGGACTGGAGTGAAACCAAGGCCCCAGGCAAACACTCCGACCGATCCTCAGCTCTCCCAACCAGGAATAGGCTCGGCATGGATTTGCAAAACAGCCATGACCATGTCAGGCCATGTTCCTTGTTGTGAAATTAACTGGAGGGAAAAAAGAAAAGAAAAACAGGTCTCCAGATATTGAGGATCCCCCAGTGCCACAGAAGCGCATCAAGTACGTGTTCCGGAAGCAGTACGACTCCAACAGAAACAACACACCCTCCCTCTCTTGGTTGTGTTTCCTTTCCTTCTTATTTTTTCCACTGTGTACCAGCTGACTCCAGTCTCCTTATTGTGCTTTCATTTTCATCACAATTCATGAGGCAGCATCTTCGGTCTGCACTGGTCCCAGACCTGTTCCATTTCATAGAGCATCACGGCCTCCCAGACCCCCACCAGACAATACTGACCCTGAGACAAAACAAACTGCCCTGCCAAGCCAAGCCCCTGCAAAGGGCACCAAAGCTGCCTGGCTCCAGGCTTCTGGCAGCTCTGTGGCAGCATATGCCTCTCACCCAGATGCAGCCTGAGTAGCTGGCTCAGGAGCTTTACACCTCATGCCTCCACCTGCCCCTTTCCACCCCACCGCTTTTTTAGGCCTTCACCCTTCAGCACTGCCCCTCACCGCCCTCCTTCAGGCACAGCCACACTCCAAGTTTCACCCTCAAATACAACCCTGACATTTTTTCCTCACAAAGTTTGTATTCATCCCAGCCACTGCTCTGACTCACCTCTTCCTGGTCTTCTCCCCACACGGTCACCACAGCCCCCAGCACTCAAGGACCCCGGAGTCACGGCATTTCAGGACAAAGCAGCCCACAGACACAGGCCAGCAGCAGGACCTCTGTAGGGAGGGAGCACTGCAGAAGGAAAGCCCTGTGTGCTGGGGATGGGGACCTGCGAACTGTCCTCTGGAGCTGAGCTGGGGCACTGCTGCTGACTGGGAGAGATGATGGGCAGGCTGGGCCCTCCACCCCATTTCCTAGCCTACACGTGCTATGGAGCTGTAAGAGGCTCCACTGGGGAGAGGCTTCCTCCGGCTGAGGGGCCGCTGGCCTAATGGGAGCAGCTTGCCCAGCCAGGAGGGCTCAGCCCAGGCTAGTATAACTGTGTTCCACACACTGGCCATGCTGTGCACCGTGGCCAAGCTAACTGGGGCACCAGCATGGCCCTCCATCCAGTGCCAGGCACAAATACTGAAAAAAAACACGTAAAACGGCAGTCTTCAGGGCCTTTCCACCAACCCTTTCCTGAATTCAGTGAATGCCTGAAGTGGCAATGAATGACAAGAGGACAGGGCATGCCCTCCTCCCTCCCCTTCCCCAGTGCTCGTCATGGCATCAGTGCATCCCTGGCGCAAGACCCCATGACAACCCATGCTGGCTTTTGAACTGTACCCCACAGCAAGAATAAGTCTTCAATTCTCATTAAGGGCTCCCTCACTCACAGCAGGAAAGTCTATTACAGCTGCTTCGCCACAGGGCATTGCCATTTCCACTCATCCAGGCTCGCTCAGCCCCCAGCTGCCCTGTGCCCATTCAGCGCCTGGGGACACCGCAGACAGTAATTAAGGCCAAAGCTCCCTAAGGAGTGTTTTGGGGGGAGGGAAGGGAGCAGTGGATGAAGCCCAGCTGCCAAAACTTTTAATTCCTTCTCACAGGATCAGGGCTGAAATGTTTGAAATAATTTCTTAACAAAAACAAAGGAGGCTGCTGAAAAGAATAACATTATGACAGCTGCTGGGAAAGTCACCAGTGGGTGAATACCGGTCGCCACACCGATCCCCATCCCTGCGCCACTGCTTACAGGAAGGAAGGATTTTTATATCCTGAGCTGCAGTCTGTGCTTTTTATTTACTTTCCCCTTTCTCCCAAAGCCACCTTGGCTCGAGCTCACAGCTTCAGGATGGCTTTCACAAGTTGGAAAGGAGATGAATTTGGGAGCTGCTGTGTTACGTTTGCATTTATTTCAGTGATGATGGTCTGGTGGCCACAGAAGACAGGCATGGAGAAGCTGACCTGCACCCCTCACCTCGCACAAAACATGAGACAGATGCTCCATTCTATTCCCTTTAAAATACTGCTACATGAATGGGATGTTTGGTTGTCAGAAAAAAATGTTGTGACATGAAGAAATCTTTCCTGCCAGAAACATGTTATCAAGTGGAAGGTGTTTTCGTCAGAGATCTTCACCCTCTTTTCAAGGCCAGAAGCTTTGCTGCTTTTAGTTTTTAGGACAGACTCGTTGGCTCTGAGTGTACTCCTAAACAAAGTTTCCTTACAGAAGAAAAAACCAGCCTGTGCAGTCATTATAAGAAATTATACAGAGTTTCAAACGAAATTAAGTTTAATTATGTATACTTAATGACAGGTATGTGCTTTTAAAACAACAGATGTTGCACAGATGTGGTTCAAGGTAAAGACAACAACAAAAGCTCTCCTGGTGCTTCAGAAAAACTTTTCTACGGAGCCCTGCACCGCACCACCTCTGCCTTCAACCAGGTGTCAGTCAGATTTTGTTTCTTACCTAGGTATAGTGAACTTCCCCTGCCCGTGATGTACACATCACTTTGTTCCTGTTCGTTTATTTGGGGTGATTTCCAAAAGAGAATTTCCTGATCATCCCCACCACTGCAGCTGCCTCTAAGGCTATTCCACAAGCTTCTCCTGCCTCATCACCATCCAGCTTGTGCACAGAAAGCAGAACATGTCAGAAATCTCCATCCTCCCTTGCATTTCCCCTTGGTCAAATATTTTTCAGGAAGTAGTTGATCGGGCCTGCAGGATATGAAAACCAAGGTCAACCACATCACTAGATGGCTAGTAAGGAAAGAAAATAACAGTATGTCTGAAGGGGGGCCAAGAGAATTAATGTGAAGGGGAAGTTATTTAGAATGAAGCTTTGCAAAATGGGCAAAACCAGCACTATTATGATTCACAAGACTTCGGTCAGAATCAAAACCACTGTGGCACCAATACACAGACTAACCAGGGACACACACATTCCTAATAAACATGCTTACATACTGTTGCACGTGGCCATCCCCCTTTATTCCACAGTTCCTGGCTACATTTCCAGATCCTTTGATTTCTGTCCAGCACAAAAGCCAAGCCTGCCCTCGCTCATGAATTTTGGAAGCCAACATGAAAATATTCCAATATGCAGAATAGGAGCCTGTGCAAATGAGCCAGCAAAAGTAGCTCTGTGTGATCTTATGCATTACGAACAGAACGCTTGCAATTTTTTATGCACAACAGCACAGGATCATTTCATGAATCACAGATAAAAAAGAATAAAGATGAGAAAATAGCAGGGAAAAGTGCCTTAGAAGTTTCTAGTTTAAAAAAAAAAAAAAGGTTTTGAAAAATGTTCTGACATTTTAACTTGCATTTGGCAAGAACAAGTTTGATTGCAGTTTATAGCAGCTCTGAGCAGTGCACTGGGAAAAAACAGAGCCAGCTGATAGCAGGTGAAGAGGAGCAGAACCAACACCTATCAGGACTGCAAACTGCACCATATCACAACTCTTCTCTGCCTCCTCATGGGGCTCCCTGCTCCACCTGACTCAAGAAATTAACTAATGGACGCCCACACGCACTCATCACACAGTGACTTCAGGCTACATGCTCCATCCTCGCTCCATGTCACCCAACCACACTCCAGAACAGCAGGCAGCACCAGGAAGAGAAAAGCATGCTGGAAGGTGTGTGGGAAGGAACACAGTCTCCCACCCCAAACAGAACAAGTCTCTCACCAGACCCTGGCTGAAATTTGGCACCTTTGCCTCTTAGCATGCAGTACAGATGGCAGAATAGACGCGCCTGCTGGTGCAGGAAAGCTGTGCCAGTTCTCAGGAGGTGGCAGGGAGCGAAGGCATTAGGGGTCACCAAGATCAGCACTTGCTTCCTTGATCTCAGCTGCTTTGCCAGACACTGATGGAAAGATCTGCAAGGAGGGGGTCCTCGCTGCTGAATGCCACCACCCAAGTATTTAAAGGACCTCCCTCTTTCCACAAGAAGGAATGTGTGTCCTTCCTGATGAAATCTTTTCTTGTTTCTGAACAGCTGCTTATCTACCAGTCCTTTCCCTGACCATTCCTGTTGATTTAATTAACGCTCCTCACAATATTCTCCAAGGAAACTAATGGCTTTGTTGGTCACTGAGAGGTGCCAAGTAATTTGCATGACCATTTCCAGTTGAGGTTCCTTAGAATATTGATGTCAGCTAGCCTTGTTTTACAACAAATCAGTTAAGCAGATGAAAACCAGGACACACAGTCAAAACGTGCAATCAGAAGGAGATAATACCCTTCCTCCTTTTTCTCCTTCAACACCCCTTGTACTACATTCACTGCAGTCTTGCACCAAACTCTGGTGCTAGAAAAGAAATAGAAAAGTTACAGAGATATTTTTCTTTCTTTGTTTAGCCTCTGTATTGTATGCTGGAGCCAACAGAAAGACCAGGCTTTGGTTTCGACTGAGATACTAAAAGTCCTCCAGAGGCTGAAAATCATGCAAGGGAAAATTGGATTGTAAGGCACAATAAACATGTCTTCATGAGACACTAAAAACCTTTGCAAAATAAAAATAAATGTTCATGTAAACCAAACACCAGACATCATGTACCGTCAGCTGGCCTGCAAGCCCAGGAGAAAAGCCATATGCAATACTTTAGAGTACTGGTTTTCAGGCAAGGCAGTGGCTGTTTGTACCTCCATTCTCCAGCCTTCTGGAATTAAAGATATTCCCCTCTCTCTCTCCCCCTCCCTTCTCCAACACCTAAACAACTATTTCCCAGTTCCCATTCCCTTCCCCTATCTGTAAAAGGAGGAAAATGAAACCGAATCCTGACAAAACCTGAATACCCAGAGACAAAACACCCTGTAAGACCCAGGTATTACCACAAACAGTAAGCTTGCTTAGGGGCTCAAGGACTTTTTTGTGTGGATATGGTCACATATCAAAAGCACTCTTGAGAGCCCTTACACAGCACACACGCTGTGAATCTGTAAACTTTTTAGTGGCCATTTGCACATTAAAAAAAGCATGTTTTAAAATTCCTTGAAGATCAAAGCAGATTAGAACAGAGTTTTAGATAAAAGAAAACATGGTGCAGAGATCCCCAGCATCAACCCAGAGGTTTTCATGACATTTTAGTTGCATCTTTATTCCTCTCTGTCTCAAAAACCCCAAAAGGTCAATTAATTTAAACTGGTGAAAGATCAGCTGGGAAGTGAGACTGACTAGAAATAAACAGGGATTGATACACAGGGCACCTGGAAGATGCTTTTCCAAGAAAATACTTTTTCCTGTATTTGGCAAGCACACTGTACACTTGGGGCACTAAATACTATTTCAAATAATTACCTAGGTAGGTGTGAAGAAGTCAGCACTGATGAATCAGTGACCAAGTACTGCAAATTAACTTTGCTCATTCTGAGGCAGTGTATAAAACTGCTCACATGAAGCAGAACTCTCATCTTATCTGGGAACCAGAAGATCCTTCTCCTAAGCACAAGATGATATACCAAATATCCAAGGCCATTGTTCAGTAGATACAACTTTCAACAAAATAATTGTCATCAGCTACACAACTTACATCTTTATGCACAAAATCTGTCTATAGCCTCACAATCACCTAACTATATGCAAAGAAAACATTTCATTATCTTCTGTGGCACTCTATACCTGCTTGAAAGTTGGTGCAATTCTCTGCAGTTTAATTAAAAAAAAAAAAAAGAACATGAAGGGCACATCAAAAATTGCTGCTGAAGCTTAAAGCATGCCATAACCCCACATCTACTTTTGCCATCAAATTGGCTTAACACCATTACACTGTAAATGAATAATCCTGAAACAGAGGCTTGGATGAACTTTTATAACCTCTTGAGACACCAGTTTTTTAGACTAGTGGTGGGACAGGGCTGGTGGGACAGAGCTAGAAGCATGGGGCAGTGCTTGGGCAAAGGAGCAGCGGTGGTATATCAGCCCTGGGCAGAAGCATGACACAGCATCTCTAAAGAAAGCAAAGAAAGCAAAACCCCTTGCTGAAAAGCTCTTCCAGTGTTCTCCCTTGCAAAGGCAGCACATCCAAACCAAACCAGTTAGCCTTCACTTCTCCAAATTCTGAACAGAAGTCAAAATCTGGAGCTGGACCATCATTAAGAATGAAAAATACTCCCTAGCTTATTAATGTACAGCCCCACATCCAAAGTCAAGGTTATAGAGAGGTAGGGAGGTTATAGAGAGGTAGGTGATGGTCTCTTCAGCCAGGTGACAGGTGATAGGACAAGGGGGAATGGCATGAAGCTGTGCCAGGGCAGGGTTAGATTGGATGTTAAGAAAAAATTTTTTACTGAAAGAGTTGTCAGGGCCTGGAACAGGCTGCCCAGGGAGGGGCTGAGTCACCTTCCCTGGATGTGTTCAAAAAAAGGGTAGATGAAGTACTTAGGGATATGGTTTAGTTTAGGATGTGAATGGTTGGACTTGATGATCTTAAAGGTCTTTTCCAACCTTGTGATTCTGTGATTCAAGTTTTTATGGACATCTACAAACAATCAGCTAGACAACATTGCTTGACATTAATCAAGTCACTGTTGACACTTGACAGCAGTGAACACATGATCTGCATAATTTATTGTCATACAGAACACTGTCAATTTACCAAAATTATTTTATTAAGCTCTTTAGCAAATTCCTAAATTCCTTAGAAACCCAGACCTCCTGGTTCCTTAACAATTAGTTTTGCTGCATTGTAAACAGAGTAGTTACCTTATTCCAGTAAAGCAGATATAGACTCCCCACAATTCCAAACAAGCTTGGCCAAGATACAAAAGAATCATAGAATCATAGAATGGTATGATTTGGAAGGGACCCAAGGATCACAGAGCTCCAACCCCCCTGTTACAGGCAGGGCCACCAACCTCAGGCCTGGATCTACACTAGGTTGCCCAGGGCCCCATCCAACCTGGCCTTGAACACTTCCAGGGACGGGGCATCCACTACCTCTCTGGGCAGCCTGTTCCAGCCCCTCACCACTCTTTCTGTAAAAAACTTCCCCCTAATATCTAATCTAAACCTTCCTTCCTTTAGTTTTAATCCATTCCCCCTTGTCCTGTCATTGTCTATCCTTTTAAAAAGTTGAATTCCCCTCCTGCTTATAAGCTCCCTTCAGGGACTGAAAGGCTGCAATGAGGTCAAGAAAGGAACAAGAAACTTCCTATGTACAAACTGAAAGCCAGAAACTGAACAGACCCATCAGCTACCACAGAGCACTGAAGAAGAAAGCTATTTTAATATCTGATGCCTATTTTCACCAGTTCCAAAACTGAACTTTGGCCCTTTTTACAATCAGGGACCACATTTTCTGTAAATTCCTCATGTGAAGATCAACTTCCTAAAACGCATCACAATTTAACCACCTAAATAAGATACATGTGTCTATGAATCATCTGTCACGGTCACGGGTCACTTCACAGTACTGGTTAGGACTTTAGAAAGCAGATGCCTGATGGTCTAGAGAAGAGCTATTTAAACGGGGACAGAGCAAGCCGGAGAAATGGCAGTAGGTGCTACATTTCAGCTTGTAAGGCTCAAGGTAGAGGCAGCAGGAGTGATCCCTGTGCAGTTTGCAGAATGTGATCCACACAGCACCATCAGCCATCTCCTGGCTGTTAGCCACCTTGCATTTTGCCTTTTTATTGCAGTAAGTAATACTTAATTTTTGCCAGATGTTCATTCATCGATATCCCCAGAGGCTGCTTCAAGCACATTGGCTTCCCCCTTTCACCTTTTCAAACCAGTGAAGTCTATCAGCCACCCTCTGATTCCTCCCAGCCTTTCCACAAACCCAAAGCTGGGATGGATGAGGAGATGGCAGAGACTGCCTGTCCCTTCCTGAGGGTACAAAAGCCACATCACTCCAGCAGCCACATAAGATTTCCAGTTTGTGGTATTTTGAGTACTTCTACAAGGGTCTGCAAAAGGCAAAACAGCACGAGCCAATCACCAAGTAAGGTTACCTTCCTTCCACTGAGACTAGAACCTCCCTGATTTCTTTTTACTTTATTTTTAAGGGAACTGAAGAAGATAAAGTTGAAAGCTGCTATTCTATGGTAAAAGAAATTTCAGGAGGGCAGTTACGCTGCCCCCCGGGAGGGACTGCAAAACACAAGCCAGATGAACCCTTTTCCTCTCCCTTTTGTTTTAAAGGTAAAGCGGGTGAGCACACAGTGTTTCTCTTGGAAGCAACACCAGTTGGCTCAAACTCTCCAAACATAAAATTACTGAGCTTGCTTGGGAAATCTATGCAAGTTGTACTATTAATTCAAATGCTAACAAGAAGGCTGGGGTACCTGCCCCAGCGTGTGGGTCATGCGGTGCTTTTATTTGCTAATGAACACTGAGGGTGGGTTGGCCCTCGGAACAAAAACCCGAGGGTGTGCTCTGATAAATGCTGGGAATATGTATTGGAAATACATATTTTAGAAGCCAGCGTGAAATAAAGATCACTCTCACACAAGGGAGCAGGTCAGGCAGCGTTTCTTCCACTTACTGCCCCTCTGAAAAACCGGTACAAGTTTCTATTTGCAAGCTTACCCCTGACACACACTGCAGCCCTAAGAAGGGCTGGTTACCCCCAGGCAGGCATCAGGTACTGCCACAGCAGCAAAATGGCTCTGGTTGGGTTTGAATCCTCCACCTTGCTGCCCGGGCTGGACCCACAGCAATTCCATCCACCTCTGTCCTCCCGATCCTCACTCCCCTGCTGCTGAATGCGCACTTCCAGCCCTCAGCTCCCTTCAACCACTCTTTCAAACCATTTTTATTTTAAAATGACAAAAGGTGGTTTAAACAAAGCAGCAATCCTGGCCTTAAAGATATTTTTACCTTTTTTTTTTCTCTCACTCTCTCCCTTGGCCTTTTCCCAGCAGAAATCTCCCTCACACGCTGTGTTTGTTCTGCATGGAGGAACTTCCCTTTGCCCCTGCTCGCCCTCCCTGCCAGGGCTGCAATCACCAGCTTTACTGCGCCCCTTGCACTGCCGCTGAGACCAAAGAAAGAAGGATCAAAGCAGCTGTGTATAAATAACACTAATAATAATGGTGTTATGAACATTAATTATTAATACATTTTGTTTCTAAACCACCATGACAGTCTGCACTACCCTGGAAAGGATGAGGTGCATCTCTTGTTACATGCTCTCTTCCCCGAAAGCAGCATTAGAGGAGTTGGTGAATCTGAGGGCTCTGAACAGTGTTCCCAGTCAGAAAACACCCCACTTTAGGCAAGTTCAATGGGTTAACATCCCAGCAGCCAGCGCCTGGTTCAGCAGGTAGCACGGTGCAGAGTCCAGTCAATAAAAGAGCTTCCTGCAAAGCTGGAGGTTTCCAAGTGCTGTCTGACCCACAAGATTACAGGAAGCTTCCAAGAACAGAAAATTAGGCTGGCAATGCCACTAGCCTGGTTTTGCCCAACTGTCATACACAAATACACAGGTTTGCTGTTACATTTCAAGAGATACTTACACTGAAGTGTTAACACTTCAGCGCTTTAAAATACTCCTGTAGAATGGGCATAAAAGTGACAAGAGGCAGGAAAGTACCATGATGACAAGATCAATAATTTTAAGATCTCACTACTCCTTCGACAAGGTGATAAACACAAACAAGCCTCAGCACCCTGACACACCCTGCATCACGTTCCTGCTGCCTTGGCTGCAGCTCTGCAATACTGCTCAGCTTTGTGGCATAACCCACAGCACCTGAGTGCACGCTCAGCGAGTAGCACGAGCTGTGTCAAAGCCAAAATCAAAATGGATTCAAAACCAACCAGCCAGCCTTCTGCCGTGCTACTGCGCTCGGGACGTGTCCATCGCTGGCACCACAAACCCCAGGCGGGATCTGCATGCCAGAGGTTCAAATTCCACTGCTAACTTTCAACACTTCTGTCTGTCTCATGAATAATTACCATCCATGTGGAATTACAGACCCGAGGAAAAGTGCTGTTCTGCATTTTTCTCATCAGTGCCAGAACCTGCCTGCTCCATTAGGTCTTCAAGAACGAGGACTGAATCGCTGTGGGTTCTCCACAAGCAATAGCTGTTCTGGAAGGAAGGGACTCCATCCTTTCCTTTAGAGCTGGGGAAGATCTGGGCTTCAAAGTTTCATGCAGACACTCTCAAGAGGCAAAAAGCCCAACAGCAACAAGAAATCCACATGGATGTGATGGGGAAACTACAATTCAGATGGTAACCCACTTGCAGATGAGCCTTTCCTTAATGCATTTCCCCAAATGGATTTTTTCCTACCTAGCCTTTTGTTTTGTTTGAATGAAGGCTTTAGGAATATGCAAATATGTAAGTTGTTGGGTAAAGCTGTGGTGTTACTCTTACACTTAATTTTACAGAAAAGCAAACTGACATTTAAAAATAGTCTGTATAGACAGAAGAAATTAGACAGAAAATATCTTAAATGCTGCTCAGACTAAACATTAACATAAATGTTTTTCAACACCATTTTAAAACACCTCTGCTATTACAGAAAAGCAATTAAGTTGTATCTTCCTTTTCTATAATAGAAAGTTAAAGACTGCTAAATTGATTTTCCTGAATTTCGTTGATCTGTGCCCGCCAGCTTAGTCAATTATCAGTGGGGATGCTGGATGCTGAAAACGCTCCTTACGTCTGTGGGACGAGAAGCCCTTTCTCAAGCACCAGAGACAGAAGCTACAGAGCTTCAGGCCGTAACTTCGTTTGGACACAGACGTTCTTGACAGGGGGAGGATAATTATAAGGTTTGATCCAGCCATGTAAGTTCCACCTACTTAAACAGAAAGGTGCGATTTTAGAGTAACACAGCAAATGGGTGCAGCCTCCTGTGGACAAGCACTTCAAATGGTCTGAGTTTAAGTAGCCTTTATACTTAGGACCTAAACTGGTTTAGAACACCTATGGCTGAAAAGAAGGATTTCTGTGTGTTTCTACACTAGCTGTGTACGTACAGCTTGGGTGACTGGAATGCCCAAAAATACGGATTTACCCTAAACAACCCTCAGCTTGTAAGTAAGGGAAACAAGGTGGTGGTAGGGAGAACCAAGATTAAATTTTAGCGATTTGGTACAACAGTTTATTCCAGTGTCATCACTTCCTTGTCTCTTTTTGAGAAACAGGCTTTCACTGCAAGGGAAGACAAAGGGAAAATCTAAGTGGAGAACAACAGGTGAAAAAAACATGCAAAATAATTCACTGTCCTTCCAGAGCATCCCTGTGCTTTGGCCAGTTCAGTAGCTGCTTTTAATCAGCTTTACCCTTCTAACTAGTCCCCACGCTAACTCAAAGCACACTATCTTTTTCACTTCCTTTTTCATGGGCAGCAAGAGGGATCAAGAGTAGACTAGCTAAAATATAAAACAGATGCTTTAATGTTTGTGATCTTTACTGTTTCCCTAGTTTTCACTACCATGTAATTTTAAGGGCTAATTATGAAATTACTGTCTATGCTCAAAAGAATTTTCCTCCAAACCGACATGCAAGTTCCTTGCCAGCATCCAAGTCACCCACAGAGACATTTTAGTAGGGATAACAGCTCCATGTTGAGTGGGCTTGCTGGCTAACCCTTCCCCCCATATTATCTGACTTGGTCACAAAAGTACGATGCTTTTTGGTAACGTTCAATCTCTAAAGCTGAAACAAAACAGATGCCAGTCTGTGTTAGTATTACAGTGAGCTTTATAGCCCCAAACACAACATAGCAATAATGTGGTAGATGCCATTTGCTTGTCTTCCTGATATTCCCATTTGAAGAAACCAAACTAAATAAAAATCCTCTTTCTTTAAATTGAACTTGACAGCCTGAGTTTCCGGACCCGTCTGATCTTGCACTTTGCAGAGACACAGTTTGTGGGTTCACGCCAAGGGAGCCAGCAGTGTGATTCACAGTCAGGGGAGACGAGGGAAACAAACCCAGTTCTACTTTCAAGAAAGGCAGGATCTAGAGAAGCCTGGGTGGCTGCGATGAGGGCAAGAAAACCTGACCTGCACCTTCACTTTGGGCAAAAAATATAGTTCTTTGGGCCCATACACTCTCCTTCATCTGCTCTTGAATTCTTCACTGCCTGCCCTTTAGTTCCGATTCACCCAAGGCTTTTCTCAGCTATTTCGCAGTCTTCAGCTGCGGATGAATAACCACTATAAGGAATGCTCCAAATCAAACAGTTATGACTATAGACATATTTAACGCTCCTCTAACCAGCACAGACAGCTTTTAGAGCCACTTTGAAAACTGTCATTTTAGTTTTCAACTATAAGGTTTCTCACTGAAAATACTGTAACACTTCTGTTTCGGCCAATACAACTACCAAGTCAGCCAGTTATTTGCTATCTGGATCTTGGGGGTTGGACTGGATGATCTCTGGAAGTCCCTTTCCAACCCCTAAAATTCTGTGAATCTTCACATTTCTAACAGTTGAACCCAAGTAGTAATGCAGGTATATTCCAAAACCAATCATTTAAAAGCACACCAAGAAAAGATACTGTAGGGATGCATTAACAGCCTGTTGCTCACATTCAACTCAACTGTTGCGTTGCCTCGCTGCCAGTACATGCTTGCCAATTCCAGTAACCACATTTTATAAACCAATTCTTATTAATAGGAATCATAAGCTGCACACACCCACCCACCCCAAGAGCTCCACAGCTTCCACACATAGAAAAAAATCCTCAGTTTCTCTTAAGAAGCTTTATAAAGTTTGTGAAAAATTTCTGCTGTACTTGGAGTTTGCAAGGAGGAGTAGGAAAGCTCGCAGTGTACTGTGCTCAGCCCCTTCTCTAACCACTCAGAGTGAGGTCTCCTGGACTTTGCCTACAGCTTCACTGAACATCTTGCTTCGGAGCAGAACTGGATGTGTAACAAAGCCAGCTGTTCTGAGCATTCAGGTAAAGCAAGACCAGCTTTGAGGCTGTCAGACACATCCCTATAGTGCAGAGCTCTGCCAAAATTAAGATTCCTTGGTCATCTTCACTACCTTGGTTTCTTTGTGGGTCTGAGGTTGCTCTGTAATTGCATTCCACCAGACCTGCGGACCATCACTGTCACGCTCACGCTGCAGACCAACTAATTGTGTCCAAGAAGATAAAGCTCACTTCCAGCCCTGGAGACCTCCCACAGACTGATAGAAGGGGGGTGAGGGGAATAAAGCTCCAAACACTCAAAAAGTAACTGAATTTATAAAAAGCACATTTTCCAGTCTCAGGAAGTATGGCAACCCACAAAAACATGTTTAAAAATTCAGCCACACTGAAAGGGGAGCAAACTTCACCCAGGTAAGGTAATGTGTCATAAGATGACTAATGGTACCACTAAGACTCAACTGACAGCAAGACGATGACAAGCAAAATATATTGCTTCATTTCATTTTTCCCTCATGCTCGTTCAATAAACCTGAGGCAAGGAAAGCAGGCTCTGAAAGCACAGCAAGGTAACAGTGAATAATGAAAAAACCAGCAAAATTCAAACCTGAATCAGAGGAAAACACACAGCAGAGCGATGGAAATAAATTTCACTTTTATCTCTGCAAAACCACGTCTGTCTTCAGAGTGGTGCTGCACACGCTTCTGCTTTGAGGGAAAATCCCACAAGTATAGCTATCCTTATGTTGTTCCTTCCCAGCTCCAGGCTGCCCGAGCCCTGCAACTGGGAAAGATGGACACGACTCCCTGTGTGCACTGCATACACCCAGCCATCACACATACTGCCCGAGTCCATGCCCTCACTCGCTCCGTGATGATTTACTCACACACCTGTCTCTAAAGGTTCTGCATCCCTTCTTCCCAGGCAGGACTTTTCCCATTATTGGTCAGCCCTTGCTCCAGTAGAGCCCCAAACTATTTACCTTTTGGATACATTACAGAGCATTCCCCACCCCCACGGTGCAGGGATGAAGATGTCCAAGAAATAACCCAGCACATTGATTCCCATTATAATTCCTCCTATCATAAGGTTTGGGGATGCAGTCACCTCTGGTCAGTCACTTCATGGCGTAAAACTTTGTTTTGCCACTCCTGTTCCTTTATAATATGGAAAAAGCTGCTCTTGCACATTCTGCCATGAAGAATGGGGCAGGGGGAATGCATCGAGCTTTTCAATGGAAATTGTTTCAGGGTATTTGGTATGTGATGTATTTGAACACACCACAAAACAAAGCTAATCCAGTCATTTCAACTTCAGCCTAAATGTTTCTGTAATAAACAAACCAGGGTCAAAATTCACCATGAATCCAAAAGTTAGAAAGTTCAAACTGGAGTGATCCCAGTGTCATTTACTTCCCTGCCATCCCCAGGGACATACATCCTCAACTGCTTTGGCAAGAAGTAAAAACGTCAATTATGTTTTCTAGGAATGGTTAACTGGAAAGGTTTGTGTTTGTGTTTCTGTTTTCTCTCAATTTCTAGCAGCAAGGGGGAAAAAAAATCCAACGTTTTACCTACTCATCAATTTAATAAAATGTCAAAAACACACAGGATCACTTGAGCATGTGGATTTGACTCCATTATTATACCATATAATTTCAACAGCCTGTGGTTTTATTGTCCACAAAAAGCAGTAACTTACTGAAGTGAAAACAACAGTGGTATTGCATCTGTGGTACAACACCACAACACACACACACAACTTAAAAGCTGAAACTTTTTTTGTATTTCCTCATGTACAAAACACATCAAGGCTTTTTGGAACAACCAACCTTTTTATTTCCCCTTTAAAAATGTTAATAGCCTTTTTTTTAATTAAGTTATATACTTAAATAAATAAAAAGTCATCATATGCATTACAGGAATTGCTTTATCTAAAATGACTCAGCTCTGTTCCATCAGAGGCCAGCAAACACTGATAGTGCTGCACCAAACCCTGATTTCATTCCTTACCTTCCCCGTACCACATATCTCTAATATTTATGGGCAGCCTGGTAATAGAGATTAGGCTATGACTTATCAGGCTGCAATAAGGCATGTTAACATGGAATTATGGCCTTTTAGCATAACCAATAATGATGGGTAATGTTATTTACCTGAAGAAAGAAACATCGCTGTCACAGCTGCAGCTCATTCTAGTGAATATAATTTAGTTCAATCATTTATAAATGCCTGCCTTGCTTCTGCTTTCCATTTTAATTTCCTTGTACTCCTCTAGTGCTCCTTGCACTAAATCTCACCATATTTAGAAAGACAGTTGGGATGTCCTACCTAATAATCTCTGAAGGTAACCAAACGGGAAGCCTGACACGCACTATTATTTTGCCAAAGTGAGACCCATCGGCCAGTCAGGCCAACTGCACACTAACCCCACAAACACAGATCCATCAGCCAGTCAGGCCAACTGCACACTAACCCCACAAACACAGATCCATCAGCCAGTCAGGCCAACTGCACACTAACCCCACAAACACAGACCCGCACACACCCCAGGCAGAGCCCATCCCGCTCCCTGCTGTGCCGTGACTCACCCCCTCATAAACATCTGCAGGACAGACCTAATGCATAGAAATCAAGGTCTGAAGTCATGCTTCAGGTCCACAAGATTTTTCCATCTTTTCCCCTTTCCTGATGTAACAAAACGATTGTGTTTAAAGCTGGATAGTGTCATGAGCAACCCGTACATACAACCACAGTCGCCCTTTCAGACAAAAATCCATCAATCCCATCGTTTCTCCTTTCCCTAAACTGAACTCAACATTTTGCTCATCCAACCTAAAAACCAGCTAAACACCACGAGCAGAGAAGTCATTCCCAAGCAGATCACAGAGAGCTGTGAAGTCAGCCTCCCGAGCTCTCCAGCTCCCAGCACCTCAGCTGGGATTTCCCTTCCCATCCCTCTTCTGCTGGATGGTGTCCCTCAACCAGGCCTGCTTCACAGAACAGAAAATCACAGCAAAGCACAACGAAACAATTATGTTTCAAATAAGAATAACGATTTTTCTACTGTGGATTTTTTCTCTCAGGCAACACCAGTTATTTCAAAATCTCTACTTATTCTTCCACACAGGAGCTTCAGGATCCACCCCCAAGCACTGCTGGGAGCAAGATGTGTGTGTCAAGTAAGCAGGCCATAATAAATTTGTAATTATCTGGCAAGATTAATGTAGTAATTCTGTAAATACTCCCAGAGAGTTTACTATGTTTTACTTAATTCGAGCAACCTTCAAAATTTAAGACTATCAAGCTGTTATGTGCATTGAGACAGCTGATTTGAGTCCCAGAAAGACAGAATTCACAGGAGGAACAGGTGGACAACAAGGAGGTCTGATATTAAACTAGCAACATGAAGATGAGTAAAAGGTGATAAAAATTCTGAACAACATCCATTGGGTTTTTCTTTCAAGTCTGTAAGCTCTCTGCCCAATTTTGCTAGCGATTAACAAAAGCAGCCCTTCAAAAGCCTGTTCATTCACAAGCCCACTCATTTAATTCTCTGTATGCATGATGTGATCTTGGCACGTACGTAGACACTTGAGAGGAGATTATTTTCATCCGCCAATATAGTTACGACTTTGCTAATATGTCTTCCTTGTCCAGGATATTTTTAAGCAATCTGAAGACTAATGAATCATAGGGAAGAAGAATGTTACTGGGCAGAATACGTGAGGCATGAAAAAAGAAGACAGACAGCTGAACAATTAATTTTCGATTACAATTAAGTGAGGACATTTTCTGAGAACATTTACTCAGAAAAGACATCACTGGGACTCTGTAGTCACTTTTCTGACATGAGCAAGATCATTCAAGCTAGACAGGTTCACACAAAATATCTGGTGAATTTTACAGACTAAGCAAGCTAAGCTTGCACATGAAATATGAATACGCAAAAAAGAAAACTTAATTCTGAAAACTGAATTAATTCCAGACCTTAAGCACTGACTGGATGTGAGTGTCTGAGCTGCTCACCGAGTAGGGCTGTTCTGCTAAAGGATAATTACCAGTATACACCATCATCTCCTGGGATTGCCCTGAAACGCTCTCAAAGCGGTTACTAAAACTCCGGCTGTGGTGAATTACTTGCAAACTGAATTACTTGCTCAAAATACAGATACAACATATCATCTCTTTGGAGAATGGGGAAGTTAGATGGGCCTGTGTGAGAATTTCCTAATTTACTAGGATTCAGTTAACACATGGAGAAAAGGGGAATCCATAAACCAACAGATTTTCAAGAACACAAAAACCAGATTACATCCATGAGATATTTAAATGACAATACTGGACTTGAAGCTCAGAACTGCAGCATTCAAAGGAAAACGGGCTAGAACAGACTAGAAAAAAAACCATGGGCCATTAAGTCAGCAGCCGCAGCAAAGGAAAAAATATGTTTCAGAAAGCTTTTTAATTACTTTACAAGTATTAATCCTTATTAAGTATTAATTAGGGAGGGCTTTTTCTCTGAAGTGCGACACAGTATATAAACTACTGTCCAACAGAGCTACTCCTCTGGGAGGCAGGGGGGGGAAGAAGTTTTGCATGCACATGGCTCTTGGCTTCTTCAATCTGCCATGCTACCCCAGATGTTAATGGTGTTTCAGTCACCAGCTCGGTGAAAGCGTAACCCTTATAACAAGAGGAAACACAAATATGAGTGGCTCTGATTAGCAGCTTATGCAGAAGAATTAAGCGTTACAGGGAGGCACCGTCTGCACTGAAAATAAATTCTTTATGAACAAGATGCTGCTGACTTGGGACGAGTGGTTAACTACCACTCAGCCTTTCCTCTTCCCTTCTACTAACCCAGCAAGGGCTTCACCCAGCAAAAGATCTAATCAAAAATGCTTATAACAAGCCAGGAGGAAAGGGACCACAGGCCAGACAAGCTCTGCACTTCCGAGCAATGCTGCATCCTGTCTTTATAAGACTGCATACGAAAGGGCAAGCTCTCTTTAAGGACATGCCAACTGAAATATTAATTATACAAAACGGAGAGTAAAGACCCCCCTGAAAGAGAGGAGTGAATACCAGTAGGAGAAGGAGCATTATAGGTGGGGTTTTATTATTATTGCTATTGGAAGAGACTTTCAGTGACTGAGGGATTAATGCATTTGCTTTTTGCATTCAATTTATTCATCTACACATCATGTTTGTTCATTATACCACTCTTTCAAACCATGCACATACACACAAAGTTCATCCAAAGCCTGAAACAACCCACCTCTGAGCAGATGCAAGTCTTGTAAAAGATTAATAGGCACAACAAGCTATCTCGGCTGCAGGGGGAAAAATATCCTAGTTAAATATTTCAGTGCTTTCATCAAACATCTGTCCTCTACACTGTGCTTGACAGAACGGCAAGGTAGCTTCTCACAAAGATTAACAGACATCTGCTTGACTAAAATCAACATGTTCAGCGAGTGCCAGCTAAACGCCGAGCACAGCATCTTGGAGTAACTCAGCATCCCGTCGTGAGCCTGTGAAGATGTGCCAGTATTAGCTACCTCCAAAATGCATCCTTGGAAGATAACAGCATAAGGTGGGGTTTTATGTTAATACAAAATCAGCTGGCATAATAGATGTAAACTACCCTGGGAGCCCACGTCCTTCGGGCGGGAGGCAAATGGAGCCATACATCCAGAGCTGTACTGGAGATGGCTCGCTTCATGCCTTAACAGCTATTCAAGAAGACAGGAAACTGCAAGCAGCCTGAAGTTTCAGTGCCAGACAAATAAGATCACCTGGAAATAGCAGTGGCTTGCTTGTACTACCCTCTCTCCCACCCCTTCAACATAGAAAAGACCTGGTGAGTTCTGAAACACTTCACACACATTCAGGTAGAAGAGAGATGTGGAAGGACAAGGGGGAGAAGTTGCAGGAAGTATTTTACACCTGAGGCATGTGCAAAATGATCAGCACTTGAGCAGTTTCCCTCTGCAAGAGATTTCTGGGCACCACACAGGCTGCCACCGCAGTTTGGGCTTCATCCCTCCTGCAAGGATGCTACTCCTTAGTTCCATTACCAATATGACCCAGAATAAACTAGGAGTAAAATAAGTAAAAGCCTAGGAAGTGCTCTGATCTCTTCCACTTGAAAAACACTCACCGTTGCACCATGGATGATAAACAGCCTTGGGATCTGACAGACTTCTAGGGCCTCCTCAAAGAAATCACTAAGGAATGACATGGGGTTCCTACCCGCTCACCTCACATGCCACAGAGTGCCAGGGAAAAGTTAAATGCCCCTCACTCCCATTCCAGACGTCACATCCCTGCACAGAGCATCACCAGCCCAAGGGCGGCCATCCACACCTTCCTCCCCTCCTGCAACAGGTCATCAACATCCCCACACGTCACCCCCCTCAAATGCTGGTACATCCCCACGCAGAAACGGGGCTTCAAAACAACTGTGTATTTCCAGGGCTGTTAATAAAACACGTCACAAGCTCAATTTAGATCCCAGGCTCCTGCTTTGGGGAAACAAGAGAGTAAGAGGAGACACGAGACACACAAGCACATGAGAGCTTTTGGAAATGCCAAGGGAGATCCTTTCAAAGCAGCCTTTGCCACCCAAGAATTGGACCTACCAGCCAGAGAAATAAAAGGTTGTTAAAACTTGGCAGGACCACTTATCCCTGTTCCAGTGTCAAACAACTTCTTGTGGCACCGCGTGACACTTCCAGCATCCGTCACTCAAACGCTGCACTGTGGTACAGCTTTGTTTTTGGAGAAACGTTCAAAGCCAAGGATTATCAACTTACATCTTCATCACCTGGTGCCTCTCACCAAGTACAGACCCAAGGGATTTCCCTGAAGCTGCAAGCAGCGCAGGACAATTACCCTAACAGCAACTTCCCTCCCTGAAGAGCGTACCCATTCTCCAACGGGCACTAAAAAATAAAAATAATCTTCACTGAGGCACCTAGTGAACAAGCTGACTTGTTTCTTAAATGAGAGCAATGAAGTACTTAAAAGCATGTAGCATTTAATAATATTTAAAATATAGAGGCAATAGCCAGGCTTTAGCGGCTCAGAGCTGCCATTAAAATTAATAGGACTACCTACTAATTACCTCTGAGGATCAGACCACTGGATTCCTTGAGGATCTGCACTCCTCCAGTTTAAAAACACTGCCTTAATCTCTGTTCAGCCTTCCTCACCTTGTTTGAAATAAGCATGCAACATAATCTTCTTTTCTTGCCCCCCTGCCCCTTTTTATCAAGCTGCTATATATTTTAGGTCACCATCCACAAAAGAAAATCAAATGAACAGGACCACAAGCACTCGCCCCAGTTGGACAAAGAGCAAGTCAGTAAGGCAGCAACAACCACCTGCATGCAGACATCTCACCCAGAGAATACTGAGCTACATCCAAGTCCCAAGATCGCCGCCTCCCAGGAACTCTTTTTTCTGAATACATCAAGCATTTCTCCTAAACTGGCAAAAATTATGGTCTTCCTACAATTTTATAGGCTTAGTGAGATTCATCTGCTGTTTTGAGCTCCACCAAAATATCTTGTGTCACTAGGTACGAGACTTGCTCCCCTGAAGGTAGAACAGGCGACACAAGGGTTGGGGTGATGGAGTTTACATTCACCTCCCTGCCCCCAGCAGTCTCCTAAGCTGGGGGAAATGCCTGCTTGGGCAGCTCCCGTTCTGAGCAACCACGGACTGCATGTGCTTTGCTGCAAAGACAGGGCAAGCCCAGCCAGCTCCAGGGGCTCCTCTGAAGGCTGCTGTTCAGTGGACCATTAGAGGACAGACAACTTGGGAATTTCTGCTCTGGCCTCGCACTGATTAACTAACACTGACCTGCACTGAACAAGAGGTGATGTTAAAACCCTCACCCGTGGCGCTGAACCAGCCCTCTGCTCGCCGTGCTCCTCCTTCCCCAGCCATTCGCTTTGGGAGCTGCAGTAACACACAGGGAAGCACAGTGTATCTATAACCCTCAACAGCAAGCAGTATCTTCTGGTGGGTTCTCCCCCCACTTCCCTTTTTCTCAATCAATACACAAATCTGTCCAAGCGTATGAAGCAAATAAGACTTGAGTCTCCACCGTCTCCTCCGTGCCCCCAAAACCCTCTGCCGTGCACTCTTCTTTCAGCAACCCCAGCGTCGCCGTGCCAGCCAAAGGTCTCCCCTGCCAGCTGGCCCGTGCTGGAAAGGTCAGCAGCGCTCAGAACCACAACCTCTCCTGTATCAAATAGCTCTGATCAGTGATATTAAAACAAGATGCCAGAGAGACTATGCTGCGATGTGCAATAAAAGCAGTTGTTATCCATGCTAGCCACGTGCAGCTGCCCTGGTTAACCAAGAGATGTTTTATTTAGGTGCTGCTTCTTTCCCCTACATCCCTGAGTTTTCTGATTCTTGTATGGAGCGACTCGAGATTTACAAGGGAAAGCAAATTCAGCCCATTGTATGGGAAGGAGGAGCTATGCTGGAAACTAAATCTGTATGAATATTCAGACAGCATCACTTCGGTCCCTCTGCAGGGAGAGCACGGATGCTTGAGCCCATTAACTTGGCATCAAACCCAGAGCACTTCCCCAACTAAAGATTTCTGACAACAGCAGGTCTAACCAGGAAGAGCACACCCACCATGGTGAAAAAGTGCAGCACGTTTGTATAACACAACTTACAAACCAAAGAACATCCCTCCCCAGACCTGCCAAACCACACCGTCAGCTTCAGAGCACGGCTGTTAAAGGAGGAATCTTACAAACAAGGAGGTTTTGGTGCCCAGCACTGTGACCTTCATGAGTCCCAGCTAACACATCTCACATGCAGCGAGCATTGCAGCGCCAAATCTCTGCACCTCAAGCTGCAGACAGGTACCCATCAGGGAGCTTTCAAAAAAGGCTCCATACTTCATTCTGAGTGATTTCACTGAAAATTTCTCTGTACCTTTATCTAGCTGAGGTGCGGCACTTCACCTACACAGAAGCCGTATGTCAAAATACCCTGTTAAAAGTTCCCACAAAAACAGTATGCAAAATGGATTGCGTTCATGTCTGAGTGACTCTCCTCCTGTTCAGGGCTATCATGCTTTCCATAACTTGCTGGGTTTATTGTCTGCAGTCAGACAGCACCGCTAGCATTGTTATTGCCAAGTAAACCATGATATTATTATTCTCCCGAGACTTAATCCACAACCCACTGAAGACAATGGAAAGCCTCCCCTTCACTTCCACAGGCTGCACATCGGCTGACAAAGCCACGCTGCTGGCTAAGCCACGTTTAAGACATGAAAACCATCACTCACACCAGTTGGGAGAGGGTGGACAGACAGCCCAGCACCCAGCCCCAAGCACAGCGTCATGCTGGTTCCCCAGCCCACCCACGGGTTTGTTGGGCACAAAGAATACAAGAGCCCTCTCTTTACAGACGTTTACAGCTCTCACACATCAAACCAAGCCCCTCAGGAAGTGGAGGTCCTGCAAGTTACCCCAAGGAGCACTTGGTAAGGGCTGTCTCCAGCCCAGCACAGCACTGTTGGACCCAGGGAGGGGAGACTGTGCCCTCCTGGGGACCAAATGGCTCAGGGCATCCCCGAAGGAGCACCACAGGCATTTAACAGCATCACCAGATTCATTTATTAAAGCCTGTGTGGAGATTCATGGGAGAGCAAAAAGAAAAACCTTCCAAGCTCTGCCACTGCTTCTCACTTTTGTCTTAAGAGGCTCAGCAGCATGTTTTAAGGGAGAAGGGAACTTGCCCTTCTCCACCCCTTTCCCTGCCACACTGATCTCCTCAGAGCCAATTCTGGTGTACCAACACTCTTAGAAGCAGAGAAATGCAAGCTTTCTCTGTCAAACAAATGCCAGGTGCCCTTATATCTGAAATACACTTTCTTTTGACATTTTCCTATTGTGCAAAAAGGAAGTATTTTAAAAAGCAACAAATTAAAGACTGATAAAAGGAAAAACTTAATCATACAACGCAAAGCCCACGAGACTTGATTCAGTGCCCACAAAGTTTAGTAGAATTCTTTAAAAGACAGGCTATTTATATCAACAAGAGCATCCAGATTTATAGTGGCAGGAAGAAAAGAAGAGTGGAACAGTATGCAGCAAGGCTTGGAAGGGTATAAATCTGCCTGCTTCAAGAGCAATTTAAGCTCTGAACTGTTATATAAATATAACAGTTGGAAACTTTCTGTGTCAACACAGTCACTCCCTTCTCTCAGTTGGTTTTATTTCTCCTACAAACTCCATGCAGCAGAGAAGTGTCTCCTCCTCTCTGGCACGGCTGCCTGACCCCCGCAGATGCTCTCGCCTGGCCAGGGAACCCCAGCTCCATGTCCCAGCGCTGGCCCAGGCCACCAGCACTCTTAGAGCTGTGCCTCCCACCAGCGCTGCAGCAAAGCAGAAGGGACCGGACGATTTTAGCATCACCTTTGACAAGCTGTGATTAACCCCAGGGCACACTGCAGCCAAGCATCCATAACCCCACAGTCCATCCGGAGGGGAGGAGGAGTGGTGACATTTAGGAAAAATATAACCGTGCAGACACAGTAACCTCTCCCTGAGATTAGCATCACCCCAAGCGAGGTCACGCCAGGGTCCTCCCCTAGCAGGGAGGTAGCAGGGCTCTAACTGCAGGGTAAACACCAGAAAACATTCCTGCTGCCCAGAAGATCCCATCATGGAGGCAGCGGTTTCAGGGCTAGCACTTCCACACCGCATCATCACCATCATCTATTTACTCAATCACAGGCAAGAACTAGCAGGGGAAGGCACTGCCAAGACTTCCCAACCTGGAAACGAGGACATGAGAGACTTATCAGAGACATTATGTTTTATGACAGCAGGAAGTTTGCAATTTTAAAAGAGAAATAAAGATAAAGAGTAAAAGTGGCCCTTTTCAAGCCCTGGTGCCTGAGCTGCTGTCACCACCTCCGCACACACAGACGCTGTACAGCACAGCTGTGTACCTGTGGATGCATCTTTCCAGAAAATTCAGTATTGCTGCAATGAAAGGATCATTTTCAAAGCTTCAAATACAGGTGCTTAGAGCTAATTAACTCCATTATTATACTTCAAAGGGAAAAAATATATTTTAAAAAATCAAAACGAAAATAATTTTCTTTCCACAGCTATAAAGTGCTACAAAATCCATTTTATCTTTACATATCCCATATCCTCTTTACAATGCTTTTGAATGCTGTGCATGAAATCCTATTAATTTATAGGTATTATAAAAGGCATCTGAATTTAATATTCAAATGGCCAAGGTTTTTTTTCTTTTCTTTTTCCATCTTAGTGGAAAGCAGAAACCCCATTATCTGTGCCTGGTGAAGGAACACAGCTAAGCAAAGCCAGCATCCATCTACACCTGCAGTAATATTTAATCATCAGAGACAATATTCTTCAAACCCTGAAAGCGTGCATCATCCCTTTGCTAAACCTACTTTCTTCAGTTGTGTGGCTGATGGCATCCCCTTCCAGGGAAGCCGAACCACTTCCAGAGCCTCCTCCAAACCACTTCCAGAACCTCCTCCATGCTCCCTGACCCGAGCTCTCTGCATTCCCACAGCTCAGCTGCTCTGTACCCCAAGTCAGCCCTTCCTTCCTTCCTCCTTCCCTTCCAGAAAAAACTGAATTCTCCCTCTCCCAGCTGAACACCACTGATCAAATCCCTCTGACCCACGGATCCTAAATTCCTGCCTTATCCCATGACCGTATAATTAGCGAGAGAAGGTGGGATGGTAGAGGGAATCCATAAATTATTCATTTTGCTTTGGAAAATGAAAAAACACTGCAGGCAAACTTTCCACTGATGTTTTGGTTGCTTCATTGAAAGCTACCCTGTGTTTTGTTCAGACGGCCTGCATGATTCATCGTGAGGCCATTAAGAGAACTATACCCTTTCAGTTTAAGATTATTTGCACTACAGCACATAACCATTCTCACTTTTCTCTCTCCTCATCACCAACAGCCCTCTTCCTTACCACTCTCGCAGTAACATAAAAGAAATGATGCATGAGAGGAAAAGCATCCATACTGTCCCATCCATGAGTCAGCCTGGCAGGATATAATTCTCACAGGGTGGGGAAGGGGGGAAATTCAGCTGTTGGCAAATTTTCAGCAGCCAATATTCCTTAGAAACATATAGATTTGAATAAAAACATTTGCTTTCTGTCCAAATCTAGTAGGAGAAAATGAATGGTGCTCTTTGTTAGCCATCAATCTTCCCCACTTGTCCGTGTGCCAGATGGCACCACACTTCATAGGAGGAGGAACAATAAGCAAAGAGTCAGTTGTGCAGTAAGTTTGCTAATAATCATTTAATCGCAAACAAGCAAAAGGAGAATAAGGTCGGAAAGAGGGAAAGAAGAATATTAAACCTAGCATTAGTTTACTTTGTTTTTAATAAAACCCAGCTAAATGTTCACTGGCATTTCTGAAATTTCTATTCCACTCCCAAACAGATTTTGCAATTTTAAGAGTTTCAAATTGAGCATGGCCAGCTTGGTGTTAAACAGCAAAATGGAAGCATGGATAACCTGAGGAGAAGCCTGAATCTTGCGGCACTGACAAACATCCAGCCCTGAGAGCTCCCACACTGCACAGCTGAGACAGCGGGAAGGTAGCAAGGCAGGAGCCACCAGCAAGGACCGGGCAAGAAACCCACACCAGCCCTATCGAGAGCAGCCTTAAGCATTTAGCTTGCCAAGCTGTCTGTTAAAAACAAGCAATGGACAGCTAACTGTTCAAGAATGAACTGAACGTGTAAATCACCGAGACACAGAGGAGGAACCCTACGGTGCCACTTCGCAGAGTCGCACTCCGGAATATAGCTGCGCTTTCAGATTTGATACCGCTTAACAGCATCTGTTGGTATTGTGCCAACAGCATATGTTGGGAGCAGATAAGGATTCCAATGCCAGCAACAATATATATTTTAAACCTAGCGAAAGAACAACAGAGCAGGGGGAACAGCAAGACTTCTCAAGTGAGAAGTGGAGCCTGGATGAGCTCCCATACCCCAGCTCAAACCCAAAATTAGCTGTAGGTTCATGATTAACAGTGAGTCGGTGCCATGGAATAGCTTCATCAGAGCAGAGCCCCAGGAGTGCAGCAGCAGGGGAACAGAGTTGATCTGCCCGGGCATCAGGAGAGCCAGGGGAAGAGCAGGAAGTTTCCTGGCTCTCACTGCCGCAGAGGATGTCTCTGCAAGGTACAGAGCAGAAGAGCCCCACTCCCACGGCTCCTCTTTCTCTAGGAACCTCCTGCAGAGCCACCAAGGGTACAGAAGGGTGATGGGCACCACGAACATGTTTGGTAATCGTCCAAGATCGATGAACTGGTGGTCTTACAGCAAGTGTGCACTTCAGTTTTGCTCTTTAAACAACACGATAGGTATCACAAGAAAGCCAGGACCAAACCACTGGAGACACACACACACTGCTTGATGGTCAAATTCACAGACACCCACACATCCAAAAAAAAAAAAAAATTTCAAAAAACAGGAAAAAACCCAACCCTAAAAATTTTGGCCCTGTCAGTACTGGCAGAAGAAATAATCCCGGGGGAAACATCATGCCTCAGCTCTAACGGATCGGATTTAGACAGCCGGGATTCATTCTTTTGGCTCTGCTGTTGACCCGCTGCTTGAGCCTATTCATCTCCCCTCCGTACTTCTGTTTGCTCATCTGCAAAATGAGCAAGATACTAATCTCCTGTTCAAAGCATTTTAAAAGTGTGGATGGAATAGCTAAGTGCTGCTGGTGTGAAGAATCACATCACTTGCAACCTTTTTTCCAGCTGTTAAGTAGTTAATTGCTCAATCTGAAGTGATCAGATGGTTTCTTCTCTAACCAGTCCTTCCTGTCAAATTGAGATCTTGAAGTATTGTTAAAGACATCTTGGGGAATTAATGGTCTAGTATCTGAACCAAATGTATTCATTCCTCATCTGACAGTTTGGAGAGGTACTAAGTCAGGCAAGGCAAGAAACTCTAACAAAAAAAGAAATAAGTAGCAGAAATAACACACATACACAAAAACAAGCAAATAAATAAACAACTAACCAAACCCCCCCGAACAAACTCACAGGAACCAACTCACCTGAACTCCAAAAAATGTCAAAGAAAAATAAAATTACATCTGCCTAATACATGAAGGCTAAGAGCAACAGCCCCGTGGTTACCATGTTATCCAGCACCAAACAATTTCATGCTCTTCAACTACTTCATGGGGAAAAAAGTCACAGAAAGTCTTGGCAATATCTTGAGCGGAACAAAGCAAAAACCAGCCCAAGTTACAATGCGGGGAGCTGTTTGCATTCAAAGTAACTTAATCTTCTAATACGGCTGTGTACTTTAAACACACAGGAGGAAGGAGCTTTGAGGCATTATCTGCTGCACACAGAGGATCCCGGGTACGCGATATTGGCTGGCGCTGCTCATCTTTCGGCTGCAGCGCGGGAGTAGGTCAAGGCTGGCAACAGCTGGAGAAAGAGTAAACTAGTACTGAAGGTCAACATTTTGTGCCATCTTATAGAGGCTAAAGTAACCTGCCCTGATTGGTATGTGTCCTGGTTTTAGGGATGAAAACTTGGGAGGCAGCTAGGCAGCAGTGCGTGGATGCAATCCCTAGGAACAGATACCAACATACACGCAGCACTCCCAGATCGAAATACCCTTTAAATTAAAAAGGCAGAACAGATGCAAGTGGCAGAAGAGTTTTTGTTACTCCTACTGAACATCCTGCACAAGGACACAGAGGAAGGTTAAGGCAGCCGGTCACAGATCAGAGCTGAGAACTGGGTTTAGATCCTGATCTTACGTGCATAACTGATCTCTAGTCTACCTAACCTGAAACTAAGCACTGCTCAACACCGATTGTGTGAGATACTCCATTTCCTGAGGTATCACCTCATTTTCCATTCTCACATCAAAAAAGCAGAGTCATCTTAAGCTTTTGTACCAGTTGCAAGCAATCCCACAGAAGAGAAACTATTGTTCTTTTCTTTACATTAATTTATTTTTAATGAGCTCAGTTCCCATCTCAGTTCCTCCGCAAGGCACAGATCTGTAACAGGAGACCCAGTGAATTATGCACCTTTAAGGATAAGGTGAACTTCAGACTTAAAAAAATAAAAATCTTAAACCAAGATGAAGCAATTTTGCTGAGTGGAACTGCTGAAGACATTTAGTGTTACAGCAGGGCTCCCTCCCTCCCCTTGGAGTGAAAAGGAAAGTATCAAAGAGCGACAAACAGAGAAGAAAGGGAGGGTGCCTATCAGGTTGTCAATCTGCCAATAAATCCCAGAGCTCCACTAATGCCTTTAGTTCCCGACACATCTCGCACTGTTTAAAGACACTGTGATGTGCACTCGGAAGAATTCAAGGAGGTGGAAGCAAAGCCCAAGGCCTTTATGCTTAACTGTTGAGGAAGAAAAGGAAAGAGGAGAAAATCCTCAGCTACAAGGATTTAACAGACTTCAGTGCTGAGGTGCACCTGCAGTGTCTCTCCCATTTATCACCATGAGCAATGTGTAGATTTGCACTACAGGCTGATACCCAGTTTGACGTGTGACAATCTGTGTGTGCAAAGATCAAAGGGGGTTGGGGAAGAACACCCACTTGTCCAACTCACACCCCTGTGAAAAAATAGAACAAAATAGGTGGGGGGAAATGCCAAGGTCAGGGCCTTGCTGCCTTGGGTTGGGTTTTATGCTTCCACAAGACCTTTTATGCTTCTTCCTAAGACTTAGTAGCCGGCTCCACAGTAAGCCAGGCACCTGGGTCTCCAGGGATGGATTAATAATCACAATGACACGTTTGTAAGGTGAACTGTGGCTCTATAACAGCAGGACATTGAAACCAACTTCCAAAGAAGCATCTTTTGCATCACAATCAAATTACATCATTTTCCCAACATCTGCCAGGTCAGCATGGACACAGATTCACTTTGGGACAAAACAGAGGTGGATACAGGCCATGAAATTTCAAAAGTGCATCCTAAAACCCCAGCCCCTTGCATTTTCCATTTTAAATGCCCAAAATATTTACTTCAGTCTTAACTGCACATGTGAATCAAAGCACAGACTATATATATTTCAGAATATATATTGTATATATATACACTTAGGAAATTTTTCTGGATTTTTCTTTTAACTGCTCAGGACCAGCCACCATGCATGCCTCAGGCTGTTTAAAAAGCAGACCACGCTCTGGTTTCTGCCTTTCACCTCTTTAAGCACCGAGGCATTTCCTGCAGCACCTACCCACACATGCATTTCAGGAGCCGAGTCCTTCCCCAGCACATTGCAGCCAGCGCTGCTGTAACCTCCCCAAGCACGACCCAAGTTCTCCCCTGGACAGTCTCCGGAGCAATCAAACATCATTACGGTCAGACTCTTTGATATTTACATGCTGTATCAAAGCCAAAGAACAATTCATTTAACAGTATTCACCACGGGCTATTTCAAATTGAATTTTACATTTATAAAGCTACGATAAGAAATTGAGATTTCCATTTTATGAGAGGTTTTTTTTTTAAATCACAAACGCTGGGGAGGGGTAGGGAGAAGGAATTTCTCCATTTTAATAGGGACACAATTTTCACTGCTAGAAATACACTGCATTTGTCTGATGAGTCTCAGAGCAACCCTTAACCATCCTGCCCTTCCCGACGTTGATTGATTGCATAATTCCAGGAAGTAAAATATAATTATGGAGACAGATGAACAGACACCCAAGAAACAGAGTAAAAAGATACTGCGTAGCCATAAAAAGCAATATTTCATATATAACATTAGTAAAGCTAAGAAAACGTTATCTAAGAAAATGTTATCTGCATAAAGACTCTTTGCCTATTTAAACTCCTAGGGAATAGGTGGAATTTTGTTCCATGCATGGTCTACCCAGAATTTATTTGTACATCATTTTATAGCAGTTTTTTGAGATACCTGTATCGTTATGTAGGCACACTGCAGGAACCTGGAAAATGTACTACACAATGACACTATCAAAATTCATCTTTTCCTCACTGGCCAACATCAGAACACCTCCTACATCACCTATGGTGATGAGGCTCTGATTTCCAACACTGAGTTCCTGCTTTCATCACCAGCCCTGGGGACCATGTCATCCAAGCCCCGCTCAAAGCCAGAGCGGGCTGCTCAGGACCACATCCAGTCAGGTTAATGCAATGGGTCATTTGAGTTACACCAACTGTCTCTCCCAATTATTGAAATAATGTTCAAGAATCAGGCAATGGTTGAGATTTGCTTTTTAAGATCAAGTGGCATTTAAAATCCTTTTCTTTCTAGAGCTAATGCACGAACAGATGCCACCTGCCCTCTACCCCTACTTCACTCACGCAGTTTTATTTACTCAACCCATTTTCTCCAGTTGGTATCAACAGTTCATCAACCAAAAGCCCTCCAAAAAACACCTCCAACCTCAACTTTCTTCACCTAAAGAACCACGGGCTTAGCTCTTTCCGGACCAAAACTGCCAACACAAAGCCTCACACTGTGCCCTAAAGGTCAGTGCTGAGCCCGCTCAGACAAAGAGGGGGAAGCAAGTCCACAGGCTGGGGGCTGATCAACTCACCCAGATTATGTGTCTTAAAAGCAGGAAATCCCAGGGGGGTACGTGGCAGGCTATGGACACTTCCCAGAGGTAATTCCTGAACTAATTTCAAAATGATGGCACACATACTTTGGCAAGGCAGAGCACAAATACTTCTTGCACGCATGAACTGCTGGGAGCCACCAGAGAGCCTGGTACTGCTCACTACTGCTCACGATGACCAATTAAGTTTGCAAACCTTTAATCCAGACTGTAAGCACTTTAAAACAGAGACAGCATTTGTTGCTCTTTTCTCTTCCTTAACACAATAGGGCTAATCCTTGTTCAACATTTAAGGGTGCTTCCAACATGAATACTCTCCTCAAAACGCAGTTGATTTTTACCCTAATACTGGAGTTGTTCACTGTACACAGAAAAATAAAATTACATTTCCTTACTAAAAAGTTGGTCTAAAAACTTGAACCACCAAGTGCATTTTTCTGTCTGTAGTTTTGAAAGAACAGAATAACAAAACCAAAGGATGGAAGACCACTGAACAGCACATATATCTTACATACACAGCCTTGCTCTTCAAATCACTTAAGAAAAATGTTTTCTAGACAGATGGTGTTTTCCCTGTCTTGACTCCAGTTCAGATCTCCTTTTTGGAGAGACCAAGTTTTCCACTGAACTGCACATTATACACCAACAAAGAATAAATAGGCTAAATATAGCTTGCAGCCAAATCGCTGCAGTCTTGCAATGCAGCATATTCGGGAGTCCTCTAAGGACAGCCAGCATGCTGGCAATGCAGCCTGCACTAAGTTTAGGCTCTGCACTTTATAAATCATTACCTCCACATCAGTCAGCACCATCCCCTTCAGAGCTCACTTGAAGCATACTTCTTCTCAAGCCACAAGAGTAATGGCATACAGAGCCATCCCTCTGCAAGCTGCTGGCTCCTTCGTTAGGTTCTCCTGGTCAGTAACAATTAGAATTCATTATCCCACCAGTGCTCTGCAAGAAATCCATGCAGTGGCTAGCAGGACTCTACAGCCTTGGGGCATGCCCAGCTTCTGAGCAGATAGCCCAATGACTGAACAAAGGCCTGAAGGTGGGGAAGGCAGCTGCTCATCTGCCCACCTTTCAAAGCATCTGCAAAGTCATGGCAGAGAGCACCAGAGGACACAGTGGTGACTGGCTGGGCACCAAAAACCCCTTTCACAGGGATCCAGTTTGAGCCAGTGAAAGCCCTATCAATGTTTTCCAGGAGATCTCTTAGTAACACTCACTGAACTTTATATGCCCACTGCTGCACGGGCTGCATGATGTGCTACTCTAAGCAGGAGGAGCGCCAAACCACAGAAGAACAATGCGCTGCTCAGGCTCAGCAGACACCCAGAGCCCTGCAGTGTGAGCTGCCCCTCACACACTCATGGCTCAGCCCACAGGCACAGCGACGGGCTTGATCTCAACAAACCTTATCCAGACCAGTACTGAACCAATGATATACACACAGGAGGAGAAGAAGCATGGTGCCAGGGGCTGCCAGCAACCCAATAAGCTTATTAGCCATCTACAAGGAGCTGAGAAGAAAATGAACCAGGACTTTGAATTCAGCCCTGCATGGTTTGCAGGCACCAGGAACGTTTGCAGGGGAAAAAAAAGGCTGGCAGGGGGAAGGTACAGGAATGGGGAGACACAGAAATAGGGAGACACACATGGCAGATTTGGGGTGGGATGCAAAAAACAAAAATATGTGACTTTCAAACCTACAGAGCGGTTTTGGTCATTTGTTGGGTTGGTGGTGTTTTAAGCAGCCTGTTACCTGACCCATGGAGAGCCATCTGGCCTCAGGTGAGCTGCTGCCTGCGCACACATTTATTTGGGTTGTATTTCAGCAGGCGAGCTCCCTGTCGCGGTAGCAATGCAGGAAACGTTTATTGTTTTACATGTTTACAAACAGCCCCTTCAGATCTCCCTTCCCTCTCTGTCCCCTGAGGTAATATGCATTGTAATAAATTCATAATTCGCATTACGATGATTTAGCTGGCTTTGGAGTGGCATGTTTTAGTGCCTTGATTCAATTGTCTGCCTCGCACACTGACAGCCGCGCGCTGCGGCTCCCCAGCGAGGGAAGCTGCTCCCTCACACAAGCAGGGAGAGATCCACAGGAAGAATCACACTTTCTAGAAAAGGAATTAGTAGCAACGTCAGTTAAGCTCCTCACCGAGGAGATGGGATAAATCCTGCTGTCTCGCCTCAGCACATCACTGGGTGGTAAAGCTCTGCGTTTCGGGCTGCTTTTGGGCAGTACCATCATGGAGCAGCTTTTCATCAGGTTTATGATAAATTCCTACCTCCCAGAGGGAAAAAAATCCTACCACCAAACCTCCTCTAAGCTGATAGAGCATCCTGCAAGACATAGGTAAAGGGAGGAAGGCCAGGCTGCTGCAAGGAGGGAGATAAAAGGACCTGTCAGAGCACAGTACCTCGAGCAATGAAAATCCACTGCCAACACGTCAGCACTTCTGCTGTTGTCACAACAATGTGACAGCAAAAGTTAGCTTTTAAATATCGGAACAACTGCCTTAGAAGGTAACAAGCTGCATGTAAATACCTATCAGACCTTGGGTAAGGCTTAGTGTTTTCACTGGTGCTAAGCCCAAACCACTCCCTTAAGTACTCACAAGCTGCTTCCCCTGTAGATGCAAGAACAAGCAGGTCAACGACAAAAGGATGAAAAGCCATGTCGCAGATTCTTCTTTGAGGCTTTTAAAACTTTGAAACTTAGTACACAACCTTTCTGTGTTCGACTTGCCACGTCTGTGGGCCACACCAGTGGAAGTATCAGCAATTACACTTGTGACAGGAAAACCATTATAAAAGGGTCACACTGCAATTAAAGCTTATTTTGCTATTACAATATGGATGTCTTTCTGTTGCTGTTATTTTTAATTAGGTGCATTCTAATTAAGATAAAAATAAGTCAGGTTTTTGGAGTTTTTTCTTTCTTTCTTCCTTTCCCTGTTACTAAAGCACCAATCCACAGCTCCAGGCAGACAGGGAAATTACACAGGTTTGGGGCAGGTTTATTTCCCAGCATCTCTTCCAGGTCAGTTGTTAGGATAAACTGAAGTTCCCAGAGGTTGCCCAAACCCAGGGATTATTTAGTGCTTTATCACCTACAATCACACACAGTACCGCAGCAAGAACAGCTTCAAGCCACTCCTCCCCACGTGTTTTGTGACAAGCGCTAGTGATGCCCCTCAGTCCTCACAGATCAGTCTGCAAGACACGTTTTGACATATGGAAGATACTGAATCCATGATTCACTCTCCTGCACCAAAGGTGTTAAGTCACGTCTTCTAAAAGGCTCAGATAAACAACACTATTCGCTCCAGCATGTGAGGAGATGGCCGGCAAAAGGTGAAGGAAGAGTTTTTCATCAGGGACCAACCCCATCACCAGAAAAGCTTTAATACCAAACACTAATTTTTGGCACAGCCTGATGAAAAGGGAGGGAAAGGGATTGAAGCATCCTGAAGGAAACACTGCAAGGAAAGACCGGAGGCAGCACCAGAAGGCACCTGACAACAACAAGCAGAGCCCTCCTCTTGCCTCCTCGCACCCTCCTGCTCACATTTCAGGGGCTTACTCTTACCTTCACATTTTTTGGGGGGAATACTTAGGACAAAGACAAGCACAATGTTTCAGCTGAGATTTCCAGGCACAGACAGACACTGCCCGGCAGTATTTGCTGTCTTTTCCACACCCCCACCACCCCAGAGGAATAGCCATCCCTCATCAATTACCACAATCATCTTTTTTTGTGCCCTCTCCCCAATAATAATTCCTCAGTTTCATTTTGTTTTCCATGTCTAATCACAGCATTTGCTGCTATTAAGTTTCAGTCTATTTCTGCTCCACTTCTGGCCTAGTCTCCATCATACCATAATTTTAACCAGCAATAGCAACAAAATTACTCATTGTACTGCAATCAGCCAGCTACACAAAGATAAAACCAATCATTTAATAAGTCATCCCAGGGATTTTCTCCTCTGTAGCAAAGGGCAGCAAGGCATCAGATCACAAATTAATCAGACTCCAAGACATCTTCGTCTTTGCTCTTCTTTCAACCATGGAAGTTATGTTTTCCACTATCTTGCAAATGACTTAATACACGCATTCTGAATTCAGCTGTCTTCAGAGTAACTCCAATTACAGATTCCCTCTCTTCTCTGTTATGAGCCTTATAGATTTGAAGCATGTTGCGCTCTCCATGCAAACATTGCACTGTAGCACCCTCAGATCCCATTTATGCCAGATAAACCACAGCCTCAACTTTGCTTCCTCCCCCCACCCAGTTCTGCCATCCAGCCGTGTAAACACAAGGGACCACCCAGCAGGGGAAGCCATGCACAAGCTAGCCAGGAACCAGGACTCAGCTGCCAGCTCCAGACCTGAGCCCCTCCTTACCCCCAGCCCCGACATGTTTTCAAGCACCAAAGTCACCTTACACTCTCTTCAACAAGCAAACACAGCAAATGTTTATGACCTCAGACCACAGCACTTTCTAGGTCTCAAATAAAGTCTGGGGAACAAGAGAAAAAAAAAAAAATAAAAATCTTTAGAGCAGGGAGAAGCTTTCCATCCTTCTATCTCTGAGAAAACATGAGAGCTTAGACAGACTAGATACTGTATTTTAGCACAATCCTCCTCCAAACCTCGCAGCAGGCTGTCAAGCCATATTAGCACAGATCTGTCTCATAACTCACTCGGGATGCACTTTTCAAAAATTCAAACCTCAGAACATATGCATCCATTGAGAGAGGGCATAGAATAAAAAAATTCAACAGAAAAGTCAACAACAGTTTATAAAGAAGGATTATGGATGCAAAGAGATTTGCATCTGATATATAAGCAAATCCCAGTGATCTGGATTAAAGCAGGAAAGCCTACTTCAGATACCCAGAAAGTCAGGAAAAAAAAAAGAACAATTAAAAATTCTACAAGCACATAATTTTGCCAATCATGCACACCGTAAGGTATCATTATTCCAGAATGGAATTCCATTGGCATAAGGCCTCCAGCACTTTGAAAAGAGGTCTCTGGAAATACCAGGAAATGAGAAGCGGTTTATCCAAAGAAAATTAAGGAGATTATATGAGATTGGGGAAAGAAGAGAGGCCACACAGTCCTTTCTCCTTCTACCTCCTGGCATCTTTCATTCCCAGAAAATCAAGCCACAGCAGCACAGAGGGGAGGGAAGAAACAGCCCATAACCATTGAGACAGGGCCACTCCACAAAAAAATTCAGCTTCTCTCCAAAGCTGATTTTAACCAGTTTCTCTACTAATATTTCCATTTTGGTCAGAGGCACGAGGTGTTAAAATGGTTCAGTGGAAGGAAGACCCAAGCTCTGCACACTCTCCGCATCCCTTTGCTGGTAGCGGCACCCAGCCTGAGCCGAGCTTCAAGAGGAAACAAGGTGGCTCTTGCCACCGCCAGCTCCTACAGCAAGGGGATGTTTTAATTAACACAGCGTCAGCCAACAAAGGAAAAACATATTTAGACCTGGATCAGCAGATGCTTCGCTTAACAATCGCTATGTTCACAAGGAGCTTGACAGCTGAAGCAAACGCTGATCCAGGTCTAAACAAGGGGGTTTATTTTCTGTAACGCTTTGCATGACATGAGCAAAAAGGTGTGAATTAAGAAAAAACCATCGTCTTTAGCTGACCTAAGTGCCTTTTAAAATCATTCTGTTCCTTCATCCTATAGAGAAGAGCTCTCCTATCCAACTCACGTGGTGGAGACCAAGACAAACCGTGACTCCCCTTTTACAAACTCTATATTCACTGTGACAACTGGGGTTTTTTTATTTCCTAAACTGAATAAAACTAGTGCCACCTGCATTTTAATGAAGACCGCAGAGCTGTTACCCAAGGATATTAACCAGGACTTTTTAAAGGTCCCTCAGCCTCTCTGTCCCTGAGGAGGAATGAGCTGTACAGGGAAGCTGTAGCAAACCCGAGCTGCCTAAGCTCCAAATGGCACCCCCCTTTCCCCTCCTACTTAACCTAGCACTTAGTTACCGACCAATTCACAAACACACAGTCAACTGACAGAAAGGAAATGCCCTTATTTTCAATCTTGGCAGAACACTGAATTAGAAATAAAAGTTATTCAATAATGGCAGCAACCACTGCAGCACACAACCACAGACAACAAGAAAGAGCTAGGTAAGCATCTCAAACAGGGAAATTCCCAAATCTTTGCAAAGAAGGGGGGGAGAGGAAAAAAAAAAAAAAAGAATCAATCACAAGCTGTCATGATATCCCATTGTTCAGCACTGTTAGCATTAGAAAACAGTCACTAGGGATTAAGCCAGCAGAGTACTGCGCAGTAGTTACTGACTGTTAAGCAAATGCAGGCTGCCTGGTAACACATGGTACAAGGCTGTGATTAATCATTACGATGCGACAGAAGGCGTACTACTGTGAGATAACGTCAGGAACTGAACTGTGCCCTGCCTCTAATGAGAAATTGCTTATCCTAACATGCTCCACATTTGTATGACTAAGAAAGCATCCTCAGCTTGCTTATTTCCTGCTGACCGATGGCCACAGTCTGAAGGATGCAGCCAGGGTACCGGCGGACAGGTGACACACGTGGGGTTGGATGCTTGAAGGCCCCTGGACTGAAAGCATCTTGGATGGCAGCTTGTATAAAACGTTCCTCCAGGAAACTGCTTCAAACCATTGTCTTTTACACTCAAATCTCACCAACTAGAAGAGCCCCTCTGGGTTTACTGCAACAATATTTTTCTAGATGAACCAGTCAGTGGGAGCCCGTAGTGAAAACAAGCCTGGTATTTTTATATCTGTTTTTTGTATATATTTTTTAAAAAATTACCAAGAAGGAACCTAAGCTTTGTAACTTCAAGGAATCAACATCCAACTTTATGAAGTACCTTTCAACCTAAACCTAAGTTCTTTGCTTTCCCTCACTATAACTAAATTTCAAGTGACTTCTGAAAACTGTGCAGGTGGTTATGAATCCTGCTTCGATCAATGGCCAGAATTGATTCTTTTGGTTGTTGGGGCTTAAAAACATGGGGTGAGAAAAAAGCAGGCACTCTGTACCATCATCAGGGGAAGGAGAAGGAAAGCCTCCTGCATCCTTCATTCTGCCCACTGTAACAGGCAACTAGTGAAGTTCTACGTTGCATTAAACAGTATTTCATGGGAAAAATTCTTTATTAAGGGTATGGACAATAGCATCGATTGTTACAAGTTTGATTGATTAAACAGACAAACTGGCACAGTTTCTCCTTCCCTGCCTGCCATATGTTTCTTCTTAAACATCTGGTAACGTCTTTGTGTTTCCTTGAGTAACCTAACAGGTGTTGAACCAAATCCTTAATGCTTCACTTTTCCCATTGGAAGCAGATGGGTGAAGGAGACCGAATATTGCATTCCCAACATCTCTCTCCTTCCTCCTCCTCTTTGGTGGCCTCACCAATAGCCTGAGGTTAAAAGCAGTAAAGGAGGTTTCAGATTAATCACTAAAGCGATCTTTTGATGTGGAGAAGTCTCTCCATAGCGAGGGAAGGAAGTCAGGCCTTACCCCATCAATGCAATTTTTCCCCCTCTTTTTTCTCAAGTGCAAAGGATAGAGAGGGAAAAAAAAACCCAAAACTTATATATCTTTTATATCAGCCCTTCACATTTCTGTCATTAAAAATGTTTACAATTCTGCCACCCATCTGAAGGGGGTCACCTGTCGCCTGCGCCTGGGGGAAACGAGCCACGGCCTCTCTCCGCCACGGCAGGAGCGCAGAGGAACACCAGCCCTCGCCTCAAGTCATGCGTTGGGCAGAGCGCCAAATATGTAATTCTAGTTGAAAGAGCAGAAACACAGGTGCCTAACATCGAGAGGGCACTCTTTATTTTGAAAAATGCAACACCACTTTAGCTAATTAGGTCTTATCTGTTTAAAGCTACAGGATAGTTTGATAACAATTAGGAAGGACTCCCGACAGGCTGCTGGGATCAAAGGCCCTTTCTGCTACGACGTTTAACAAGGAAATTAACACTTTTGCCAAGTAATTTGCACATGCTGCCAAAGTTGTTTTAACTTGCTGTAATATTTTAGTTTTAGGTATGTACCTGCAGAGATGCTGCTGTAATTCCAGCATTCGGCGTGCCAGCTACAGGCTCCCAACCACAACAGCAGCTCCCCTGTACTGCTGGAGGGGAGCTTCCCCAACTGCTCTAACAGAACAGAAGTGCTTGCTTCCACTCACTTAAAAAAGGAATAAAAAAGAAGAAATTTGTTTGGAGAGAAACATTCTCTCACTGCTTTTTTTTTTCCCCCCCTCTCTTCTTCACGGAAACTGAATATTTCCAAAGACTGCCTGTGGGATCCCAACCTTTAATGTCACAAAAATTAATGAGAACTGTGATGCCGAGATGCTGTGCGTGCTTGGAAAATTCCAACTGGACTCTTCTGATGGGTTTTTAATACCGGAGACTGGGGAGCAATCATGACTCCAGAGAGCCATCATGATGAATGGCTGAGGGACAGTGAATATAATAAGGGAAAATACAAATTCAACAGCTGTATTTCATAAAGAAACAATAAAACCGTATACAGCAGTTTTTCTTTTTTAATTCAGTGCAGTGTTTAAAGAGACCTTCTGATAGCCGGTAAATTATGCTCACATATCCGCTGCTGATTACTCTTTAATAAAATCAAGCTCCCAGCAGATCGGGGTACTTGTTTTCTGGTTCCCTGAGATCCAGAGCACCACTGAGCACCAGCAGACTCTGCTGGACCCTCTTAGAGCGTTCCTTTGAACGCAACGTGTTGCATCCTAACGAAGAGTTGCCTTATCATACCGTGAGCCACACGTGCTGCTGCCACTGCCCTTTGTGCTCCTAAACAAACTGAAGGATCGATCCTGGAAGGAGAGCCCTTCCCCAGACTGCTGCTGGATGAAGACCATCCATCTGTGTTGGTCAGCTCAGGTTAACAGCCAAGAAGCCCAAGTTTATGAGGGGATTTCCTTCATGTGGCTCTTCCCAGCCAGGAGGCTGTGTACCAACTCAAACCCAAAATTATTATTTCTTCTTTTTGTAAATCAGGAGTAGACAGAGTTAAGAGACAATAGCCCTGCAGTCAAAGCCATGCATGCAGTGAAGTTTGGAGGGCTGGGGGCAGCCTGACATGGATTTACGTCAATTTCCTTCAACAGGGAGAGCACTGATAGCTTCCACTGACCAAGTGACGATGGCCAACATTGAACACTACAGCACCCTCAAGCCTTCATCACCTCACCCAAAGCTAGAGCACCATCCAGCTTCCGGACTGCAACAGCAAAATGCTCAGCCACCCATAGCTCCTAATGACACACAGGTGCATTTTCATTAAAGCTTAATACGCAGACCCCAGCCATCCCCTCACCTAACACAGGGAGCCCTGAGCCAGCAGCTGGTGGTCCGAGTCAAGAGAGGCAGAGGAGGAGGGTGCAACTCCTGCAGCACATCAGTGTACAGAGGGAGGTTGGCAAGTGCCACCCTTGGATCCTGAGGCACAGGATAAGCTGTTTTTAACTCTGGAACCACTCAACACAGACTCCCACTGTGCAAGAGTACCACTTTCATGGACCAGACACTAGTGAAAAGCATTTTATTTTTACTAATGCTTTTTTTGTTCGCTTCAGTAACTCAGACACATCACAGGCAGTGACCCACTGCAGCGCTGTGCAAAACACGAGGTCAAACTGAGATGCTTCTGACTCAGTGAGCCATTTACTGTACCGAGAAATCTGAAGGTGACGGTTGGAGATGCAGAGGTGTGGGCCAGGTACGATCAGCACAGAACCACATCCTGCCCCTGCAGCAAACCCCACGACAGCACCGCGGGCTTGTCCTCTGCTGCCGGCAACCAACTTTCAAAGCCACCTTCAGATTTTTATGGCCCTTCAAAGAAAGGTATGAGTTTTCTACCACTTTTAATTAGAGCACAGAGAGCGGCGCCAGCTTCTCAAGTTTTTAATCATATAGAGCTTTGTGAATTTATTAGCAAGACAGCAGACAGCATGAGAAGAGGAATTAAGAGTATCTGTGATCCTTTTGCTACTTCTGTCCAAATGATGATTGTTACAAGCCAAGAGATTCCAAGGGCTCAGCATTACCATGTTACAGTAGCTCCTGTACTTTTAAATCAAAGACTAAGGGCTTAAATCAGAATCAGAGTGCTAGGTGCTGTACAGGGAGGGGGGAAGTGGGACAGGAAGGGAAGAAAAATCTTCTGACAAGTTCTAAGCAGACAACACAAGCAAAGAATAAGGAGACACCGGCAACTGTCATATTTCTTCTTTGACCTCAGGCAAATTGTTTACTTTTTGCCTCAGTTTCATATCTGTAAAATCTAACTGATAACACTAACTGTGTTCAGAGCTCCCAAGCTCCGTGCCTCAGCCAATACATTCCATTTCTAAAAAGGAAAAATAATGGTGCAGGCAAGTGAGATGAATAGTCACTCCTATTTTTGAATATGAAAATCTCTAGTGATCAAGAACTATCCTGAAGTGCCTGAAAGCGTAAACCACTAGAAGGATTTTCTCCAGAGAATTATGAAACTGGACACATTAACCCAAATTAATATCTTATTTTGGAAGTGATACCTAACATCACATATGCAGTGCATGTACCTTCCCCAATCCCCAAATACAGCAGCACCTATGACAAAGCCACTGCTCATCATCTGCCATTACACCCAAAAAGCTGCACTTCCAGATTTGGCTCACTATACACACCGAGAGACAGACACTCACATCACCAGAAACCTCACTCATCAGATGGCTTGCTGGATTTCTGAGAGCAAAGAGCTCTTTCTGGCTCATACATATAATACACAAAGCACAGCCAGAAAATGACTCACTTTTGGGGACAGGTCTTTTTCAAGCCATTCCAGAGAAGGTTTGGAGCTCGCTCTCAGATGACTAGCAATTAAAGCTCAAATCAAACATCAACCCAATTCCTTCCCCAACAGTAACAAGGAACGAACCCCAGAACACAGTAACCGGAGCCAATTTTGCAAGGTCCTTTCTGAAAGGTGGAAATTTGGATGGGTTCCCAATGTGATTTTTTTAATCTTTATGTGTTTTTTTTCCAAAGAGCTCACATACTAACCACAGGGAGAGCAAGACCAGTGCCCTCACCCTTGTAGAATAAAGCCTGCAACTCCTTGCACAGAGACATAAGCCTATACTTAATTCAGTAAACTCCCAAGAGTTTTCTCCTGCTTCCCTCAGCCAGTTCCCAAGAGTTTCTCTGACACTCAGGACTGCGTTACAGCTATTCTTGCAGCCCTTCAAAACTAAGGATGCTGTGCACGTGTTAATTATGGTCTTGGGCAGCCAACACACGGATCCAGATAATGGCACTGCAAGATGGACTCGCAGATCACCGCTGAAGTGGTCACAGGCCTATTCAGAGCAAAGATTAGTCAGTCAGTCATAGCCGTACAAATGCTGTCCAAAGTCAGACTGACTGACATTCTCCTTAAAAGTCCTGGCTTAATACTGATGTCAAAAATAGCTCATATTAATGTAGCAGAGCTGTTTGGTCGGGTCTACTGATTGTACCAAAAAAAGTCACTGGGAACATTAGCTGAGAGTAAAGAGATAAAACTTCCATGAAATAAAATCTAACCCAGAAGGTTCATTTTTATTTCTAGCAAAATAACTAAGGTTCCAGACTTAACAAGATCAGGAGTACTAGGTACACCTAAGTCCCACCAACTTCCCAAACCTATCAGCAAAATCTAAGGAATCAGATTCAACCAGTTTTGAGAGCAGGATCGAGCAGCAAACAGTTGGAACCTCTCCTTCCACTGACTGCCCAGGACAGGAGAAAGCTGCTATGCCAGACAGAGAACAGACTTTCTGAAGAACAAATAAGCAGTGGAGATCCTTCTTCCTCTGCTTTCCTGGCTAACCAGAGCCACCCACATCCCCAGCAGCTCAAACTCTTTCCTTCCACATCACCACACCGTTTCAGATAAGCACCGTGGTGTTGCTCCAAGAAATACAGGGAAGTTTTGCAAGTACAAGAGTGGTGGCAGGCAACGCAGCGAAGTGAAGAGGTGCCGGTGCGAGGCCTGCCCGGCCGCGAGGCCTGCCCGTCTGTGCACGCATGCCAGAAAATATAAGAATTCAGACAACCAGGCTTGGTGTGGTCATCAATCACTATCACCAGCCAAACAGGTCCCACACCAGAGGGACAACCAGCAAAGCAGATGGGGACTTACAGTGGGAAAGGAAGGGACCACTCAAACCCAGAAAGGTAAATAAGGAGGTACAAGGTAAGGGAGTAACTGAAATACAAGCACCACACAAAAAGGCAAGTTTAACAAAACCAAAAATACAAAGCCCAACAGGAAGGATAAATCCCATTTTGAGCAGGCAAGCCTACAGAAACACACTGACAGACTACTACACCTTGCTTTCTGCTCGACACAGAAACAAGCAACTCATCCATGCATTTGACCTGCACGGTGTTACTGTAAAACTGCTCCCACCAGTTAATTCCACAGCCAAAACCTCACCAGCCAGCTCTAATCCTTTTAAATGGTGGGGGATTTCTGCTCATCTTCTGTATCTAGGGATCAAACCAGCAATGCAGAAACAGGACAGGGAAAAGTTGAATTGGGTTTGATTTAACACTGGGATTTTTTCAGTTGGGCAATGAAGTTAAGTGTGACGTAGCTTTAAAATAAAATCCACAGCGCTCCTTGCAGCAAGCATCGTGGGAAGGCTTCTCTAAGCCTTCAGAGGAGCACAACGATCTTATCTTCCAGACCTTCCCCTTTATGGTTTCCTAACTCAGGCTTATGTACGCTTAGGAAATCCCCATTGCAGACTTGGATAAAAGGTCTCCTTTCAACACCATTTTCCACCTAGAAATGTGCGTAAGCAAAAGCACGCTGCTTCTGCTTACAGATATGCAAGCCTCAGAAGGGGAAGCTCCCCCACAAACGGCACAATGCTGTCTGCCCCACTCCACAGGCAGGCTGAAAGACTTGTGCTTCAGCACTCTTAATGGTACTTACGTGATGGGCATTTTAGCATCAGATGCAGGTGAAACAAACCCAAGACTCCCCCCTTAAAGCACTTTCAGATCTGTCAGTAATGTCTAGAGTGATTGGGCTTTTTTTTGCTTGGATCCCCTGTGCACAGAAATGTCCAAGTTGAAAAGAATTGAGACCACACGAAGTAAGTAGGATTTAATAACAACTGTCAAGAGAACAAAATTAAGTCTCCCATTTCCACATTTCCATAATGAAAACTTTAATTTCTGGAAGACCAGAGCATCCCTGGTGTATGTGATCCGCTCCACGAGTTGCCAGTTTGGGATTGACACTACTGGCCCATGGTGGGTTTCTTTATTTAAAAATGTGAACCAAGGCAGCAGCAGATGGTCCTCAGACACCTAGAAAAGCTCAGAGGTCCCAGACACAGGGAAACACAGAAAACTGCAACTCTACCCACCCATTTAATAGGACCTCTATAGTGCTCGTGATGCAAGAACGGCTGCATCTGTACTTTGCCCACCAACAGCTCCAAAGCTGCGTGCCAAGTCCCTCCTGAGCTTTATTGACACTGCAAACTTTACTGAAGCCTGATTTATAAACACTGCTCAGCAAGTTGGGGCTAAACTTGTAAGTAATTACACAAACATCCCAGCAGACAATCTCAAATTCAACTGTACGCTCCCAACAACATTTATTTATTTATTTTTAAAAGCATAGTTCCAAGAGTACAAGGAGTTTGATGCAATTCAGCTGTGTGGGACAGCATGCCAACAAAATAAATCTGTCACTAATAAAAATAACAAAATGGAGCCTGGGTAAGGCCTATCTGTACTTCTGCATCAACTTCCACTCAACTCTACCAAGTTAGGCTATTAATAGCACCATCAATGCAGCAACAAACTAAATACTTTTAATAGCTGTACTAGAAAGTTTACCAGGCAAGCAACAAATAGTGCAAGAGCAGCAAAAAGAAGCCGTATACGACACAGGTATTGCTGTGCTAGTAACTCCCATGTTTTTCTTGCAACTAATATTGCTTCACTCATTACTGAAATCATCCTTGGGATGATTTGGGAAGCGCCTTCTCCCGGCTTCAGGGAAGAGCACAAGTAGAAAGACTGCAGATGGCAGACGAAGGCACAGGAGGGGGATAGTGATGGGCTGAGTGAAATGAAAAGGTCTGAGCTGTGGGGCCATCATGGGGTGAAAGCAGCCGAAATCACACCTCTGAGGTCTGGCAAAAATAGAAACACTAGGAAGCTGTTCATAAAAAGCTTTCATGCTCTTTCCTACGGCTGGGGACAAGAGAGCTTGGCTTCTCTAACCTTTGACAAAAGACCAAGTATCTCACCCACCCTCCCCCTCTAACCCCAGCTATTGGGACATGGGAGCAAAGCAAGGCAATGTAGATGTCCCTCCAGAGAGGGAGGTTGGTAACCATACACTGCAACAATACCAAGGTTTTCTCTTCACTCCTTGCAAGCTGTCTCACAGACCAGGGCATGGAGTGAATTTCACATCAGTTTCTGAGCTGCAGGTTTCCTCTGCCATTTCAACTTCTTATTTCTTAATCACGTGAAAGGCCAGTAATTGCACAAGGGAAACTCCTCAAGAACTGTGGCATGTCGGGGAAATCAATTAAAAGTTTCTAGCTTCATTTAGGGAAAAAGGGTCAGTCTGCTTTAACCACCTCATCACAGGAGCGGATGCAGAAACCAAACCAGGCAAGCCAGACCGCTGCCGTTAGGAAGTGCTGGTAACACAACCCAGCTGCCATCCAAAGCACTCCTCACTGCATCGAGTTGTCTTGCAGAAGAACTATCTCAGAAACAAGCAAGTTTTACAAAGAGGTTTGGTGGCATACAAATTGCCAAAGCATCACTTTTCCTGTTCATAATATATTGGTTTTTTCCCTTCCTCCTCAGCCTGGGTTCCCAAGCTCATCAGACCCATTTATAAACAGCAAATCCAATCAGACCGAGAACCGTGCCTGGTAATTTCTCTTGCCCTCCCAATCTCTGCTCCTTATGGTATCTTCTTAATTCTCCAGACACACCCTGTCTCTCTCCCAGGCATACTTCTACCAACTGGCAGTTACAGTGAAGAAGGCAAAGAAGTACATTGTCTCCCAGCAAAGAGCAGAAACATGCCATAAGGGTTGGTTGGTTTATTTGTTGGCGTATGCACACACACCATGCCAGAAACAAGAGGATGGACTCCAGCCTCAGGAAGCCTTTCACACAGCTTGACAAAGTGTACCTGCAAACCAAGGACCTGAAGCACAGCTCCTGCACTTTGGGGTTAAGGACCTATCTTTCCCTTTTTGTCCATTTGGCAGACCCTTGGGGGACAGCTCTTGGGGCAGCTGAGTAAAAGACAACGCTGTTGAGCAGGACACAGCACTAACCTCACAAGGATCTCTACAACATACCACAGCAGCAACAAAATATTATGGTATTTATACACCTACATGTGCATTTGGAGCTGGCATCTGCAAGTACGTAAGTCAGCAATAGGAAACTGGGTCTTCTGGGAGATCATTGGCTCTTGGCACTCGCAGGGACAGCTTCTCTTGGAGAAAAGCACAATGCCAAGCACTGATGGTCTTCGCCTGCACCTACACCAGGTGCATCTTTCCACTTGCAATGCTGTGATGTGGGGTAACATACATGTTTCCCCCCTGAATCTCCTCCATGCAAGCTCCAAACCTAAGATTCAACGTCCGTATAGAAACAGCTCCCTTCTCCCCAGCTGCTTTGGATATAGGAATGACTCATCCCCATGGGGTTTTTTTCCCTTTTCCTCATTTCAATGCAGATATGAAAAATAATAGTCTTCATTTCAATATTTAATCATATGCTTCATTTAATAATGAGTCCAAGAATAATTTAATCCTAGCTATCAACATAAAAGAGGTATTTTTCCTTTTGCTTGACTATGTAAGAAAATAAAACCCTCTGCTATTTGGCTTCTTGCAGGCCAGGGTTTTGCTCACTAGAACTTACAACCTGTACGCAAATTACGTTACGTATCTGATTACATACACAAGACCTTGACCTGCATTTGGAAAAGGGCACAGGATGCTCCTCCCAGCAATTTCACCTGCCTAATTACAAATGCTGCCTTCTCCCTTGAACGAACAAACTCGCTTACGAAACGGAGAGGGAGCTGACATTTCATGGCACATCGCCTCGTGCCTCAGTGAAGAAAAACACATCACGTGCCACAGATTTCTGGAAGCATCACTGCTCCCTTATGGTACGTGAGCTCTTGCCAGGAATAAATAGGACAGAGTCCAGCACAGGAATCACATAACATTTGGCTTGCACATCATTTTTCTGTTATTGAATGTTATTATACTGAACGCACCGTTCAGGTACTGTCCACTCTGGAAAAATCTCATTAGCTATGAAAAACTTGGACTTAAGTATGAGGTGATTAATAATCTGGAATGTCTTGCTTAGATGCTCGGTGCAGAAGAACTTGAAGAGAGTCCAAATCTCTGCAGAGGGCGAGTGCTTTTTGCCTATTACCTTTATGTGATTTAAACGATCCCCCAAAACGTGCTCTTCTGAGGACAAACGGTGCTTTGTTCATACCCTTGGGACTGATCTCTATGCATTTTATCCATCTATGAAGCACAACAATGACAACATTGTTATTTTACATTAAAATATTTTAACATAAAATTACTTCTAACTTGGCAATCTTTATGCATTTAAACTCTCTGCTTTGTTTTTCTCTCAAAAGCTTTAATTTCAGCTCCCTGATTTTTTTCATTCTAAAACAGTTCTAATCAGAATTACGTGTGTGCACTCCCACACTTCAATGCCTCTTCCTCCTCTATTTCTCATCCTCTATATTTTACTTTGGAAACATTAGGTAAAATTTATCACTTACTTCTGGAAAAAGAAAGCAGTTAAAATGTGAATACAAGTCCTTCAGAGATAAGGCATCCCAGGTTAAATCTAATGATGTCCAGGGGAATTCTACGCAAGTGATGAGCTGCCTGCTAATATGTCAATGCTTTAGGGAAGAAAAATATCAATTAAATTTCATAGCATGCAACCACATATTGACCTTGAAAGCTATCTGTAACTTAGTTTAAACTTGAAAATTCAAAGTCTAAGTCAGAACTTCTGCCCTAATTGGTTTTAACTTCATTGAAGAATGGCACAGCTCTATAGAGACACTAGAAAAATTAAGAGAATCAATCCGGAGGGGAAAAAAAATTCCCCCAAATCCTATTAAGTGTTTAACTATGACATTTGTGTGTGCCTCTAGTCTTCCTCCTTTGGGTTTTGGCTACTGCTTCAAGAGATATTAGTGGTTCTTGTCTCTTTCAGCCTTCTGATAATGCTAAAAAAACAGTCATGCTAGCCCAGGTCTGCAGCTCCATGGCAGCCTTGCACCGGTGCTTGCATGAAGATTTCTATGACAAAGTATTTTATGACTGAGAGAATTACAATCCAGCAGCACATGGACAGCAAGGGCAAGTCAGATGAAGGAAATCCACTATTATGAACTGTTCCATGGGTCAAAGGAAACCCAGAAGGTAAATCTCATCTGGAACTGGACTTGATCTTTAAAGCCTCTCCTACTGCAATGCCCTTTACTAAGCTAGCTGTAATTCAGACTGTGACAGATCTTTCACTGTCATTCTAATGCTAGGGCATTTTCATAATTTTTATTTTTATTACCTTTATGTGCGTTCATCTAGCTCCTCAGTTCTGTCTTTGGCTAGTTAGCATACCCTTTTCTCCATCAGAAAGGGACAGGAGAGGTGGTACATGCCCCTCTCTCCTACCGCAGAGTTCAAGCAAAGAAAAAAAAAGTCTGATATTCAAAATAAGCATATTTCACTTAATCAAATATGTATGAGCTGGATATCCACACCACCAAACAGAAAAAGGAGAAGGAAGCCATATTTCGCATCTATTGAATATATACAGAAAAGCCTAACCCCTCCTTAGTGCAACCCAACTTCCCTCCTACCCAGATTGCAAGTAGCAAGAGGGGGACCTAGCACATGCCTCATCAGTGGAGGACAACCAAGCATACCTTCTCATAGACATTTTTATGGCCTTTGTATCAGTAACAAAAGATTTCAAAATGCCTCCAACATTCCTTTGAGGTTGAATTTGTGACATCTGGGCTGATGAAAGGGCACAATGTTGAAGCAGTGCAACTCCTTCATCAGCTAATAGCATGTCTTCTGGGCAGGATCCATTTATTTTCTATGAGAGTTAATGTGATGACTTTTCTGCAGGTGAGAAGTTCATTTACACCGTGACTGGCAGCTGCTTGGACCACCAGGTCAAGTGAGCTTATAGAACCATTAACCCTATCAAACAATTAACCCTTATAATAATGGTGGTTTCCCTTCCCTTGCAGCACGGGGAATAGAAAACCCTGCCCCAGTCAGCACCAAAATCCAGGGGGGGACTCTGTGAAACCCAGGTCACCCGATTTTAAAATTAAAAAAGTGTGAGAAGAGAAAATGCTCCTTTTGATCACAGCCCACAGATACTCCTTTTGATCACAGCCCACAGACCCACTTATCTGAGACACTTTGCACACCAGCTCAGGCCACAGTGTAACAAACCTCTTCCTGCACCTTCACCAGCACTAGCGAGGCGAATTCTGCAGCATCAGAGGCACACAGGTGGATAGACACACACACACGTATTTATACACACACCCACACACACACCCCCACCCCCCTCTTTCCTCCGCTTTGCAACATCTTGCAGAAGCTAAAGTACCAACTCTTCCTGCAAAACAGCCTGGGCACCACGTAACACGAGGTTCCTTCACCAGGAAATTTGTGCACAGACTTCTTTAAGTTTGAGGGTTTATTTGAAGAGCAGAAGACAAATCAGACAGCTCCCAGCATTGCATTAATGATCCCAGAAGCAACACAGCAACTCTTCATTCCCAGAGCCTGAGCACTGGGACTCAGCTCAGCAAGCAGCCGGAGCAGGAGCCCACTGGGCTAAGCACAAGTGCCAGGCGTCCGCACCAGCAGCTCCAGAGATCCTCCCCAGCACCGCTCGATTCCAGCCCCAGCACTCCCGCAGCACTCCTGAGCGTGTACCTTTCTTAAGTCTCTGTATAAGGGGATAAAATGAGATGCTGTGGTTCAGTGACACAGACCAAAGGGAATTACGGTCTGACACGTCCCCTGCTTAGCAGGGATAGAGATAAGCCTGGAGAGAACTCTTACCAACAGCAATACCAACAGGAAAAGCTGCTGCACACGCTTTTGGATTGCTGTTGGGCTTTAGAAACAGGAACAGGTCTGCTGGCACGGACACACAGCAGGGCTCTCCTGCTGAGCACTCCTCCTCTCCACGCACTTGCCCACAGACCTGCATCGTTCATGCTGATGGGAGGTGAAACCAGGGGCCACTTTACTGTCACACAGGTGGGCCTTCCAAACGCCACCGTGGTAGCACAGCGATGACAGAGTCCAGCTTGGCTGACCCTCCAAGCTGACCCGTGGCTGCAAGGAGCTGTACATCAAGAGGGGGAGGCCCAGAGAGGAGGATGCTAAGCATCAACAAGCCCAGGTTGCCTTACATTTGTGACAAAAAGTTCTTACAATATATTATCTAACCACCTAGGGCTTCTATTTCAGGAACGTTTCCACTGCCTCTGGCTCCAGAGAAATAACCAGGCTTTGCTTCACTGCACAGGCCATGAGGCTCCATGCAGAGCTCATTCCCTCACTCCCGCTCCAAAACCAGGCATTTCACACCCATCCCAAGGCGTCCACCAAGTTGCTGATCAAAAGCAAAAGCCTCCCTTGCAGCAAACCACACTGGGTTTAACACCGCTGCTCGTGGCATCTCAAAGGGGACATGTCTTTGGAGACTGCTTAACCCACTGGAAAGGGTTTGGTGCAGGATGTCTGGGCTGTCCTCTGCCAGGGTTTCCCTTAAAAGGCTGCTGGCACCAGCTTCAGGTACTGTTCTGGACCCGTGCAGAGACCAGGTGACTGACACACAGACCCAGCTCCTCAGCAGCACTTCAGAAACACCACTTCCACCTCAGCAATAAAACATCAAATGTCTCAGAGTGCCTAAACAAAACAAAAAAATCTTAAAGCTCCAACCCCTTCCCTAATTTCCACAATCACATTAACAATTTTACCACAAACAAAAACAAAACCCCTTTTGAGCACTTCATATCTGGGTGGGGGTTTAGTATCAGCCTCTCACTGGCTTTCAATACAGCTTTATTTTAAGAAAGCATCTATTATATGAAGCTTGGGCTTTGGCAGGCACAGCAGAAGCATGGCCAGTGCAGAGAAGGAGGACAATACTGAAAGTACGCTATTATTTTGTCACTTTTTCATACTTCCTAATATCAACTTAGTGAAAAAGTTTACTACTTACTGGAAGTTACTTATAATCTTGTGACTTCTGCATTATTCTGTAGCCAGGATACAGCCTCTCCCTTTCTATCCTCCTACACAGATTCAGCAGAAACATTTTCTAGCAGTTAATCTGAGCCAGCTATTTAGCTTTGGCTCAGCGATATTTTCAACTAGAGGCAGGTCCAGCCTCCAGGAAAACAAGTTATGCAGCAAGAGGGTGGGACACTATCAGAGAACACATAATAAAGTAAATACCAAGTATGACCCATGAAAGCAGAAGAAAACTAAAGAGACCTAGTTTCCATGATAGTGTCAATTAAAGTTGCTTACACTGACGTAAAACACAAAGTTCCTTGTCAGCTGTTTTTCATTCTTTGGCCACAGAGGTAGAAGGCCAGACTCATGCCCAAAAGAAAGCATCCTCCCAAAGGCCAACACCAAAACCAGACATAACACAACATCAAAACCACCACCCAGGAGGCTTAAGAAATAGATCATCAACCCAATTCATAACCCTTCCACCAAACCTCTGAGGAAGGACATTTCCCCAGCAGCTTTTTCCTCTGCTGCACTCAAAAGTTTGACAGACCTAACACAGCTCCTCCATCCAACAGGGTCCTGCTGGTATGGATGGAGACATATTGCTGTGCATCTATTGATTAACTTCAACCCAGCATTTTCCAGTTGCCTGAGAATCAATTTAATATCATTGCTGAAAGCAATAAGGACAAAAAAAGCTCGATGGATACCTTTGATCTACACAGTTTTACCGGGCATGAGCAGCTAAAGCATTGCTGAGACTCTCCTTGAGACATTTTCCCCTCTTCAGGATTATTTTGCAGTTCATTCAATAAAGCAGCAAAACAATTTCCTGACAAACTAGGAAATGAGTGTTGGACTGAATTCAAGAACTTCAGAAAATATTAGAAACAGAGATTTAACAGAAAGCACTTGGATCTCACTGACCTTACAGACAAGTCAGACTGTCATTTCCTCAGCCATCAAACCCAACCTGTTCAAAGGCAGGCAGGAGGGAAATAATCCTTGCTGTGAGACAGGTTTCACTGCCTTCCACCTCAGACACACTTCCAAAAGTAAGCCTGAAGGAGTCACATAGATGGTAATTCTTATCCACTTAGCCCCTGCCATAATATTTTGCTGCAAAAATAATAAAACTGGTGGGAAAAAAAATTATTCAAAAGCCTGCACGGCCTCTAATTGTGCAAGGAAGTCTCCGTGGAGTAGAGGGGCAGAGAATTCACAACACCAAGTTTGAACTGCAATGGCAGCCACATTAGTGCAGTGGGTCTATGCCTTTGTTCTCCTTCTGGAAGCAAGGGCAGGAACATCAACTTACCCGAGTGGACAGCAAGCTCTTTGAGGGAGAAGTTGAACCTTCAGCAGCCGAGCTAGCACAGCCAGACCCTGCACTGGGTCACCCTGGGCAGCACTGCTCCAGCAGGTCAGAACGGCTGCGCTGCTGCCTTAGCGCATCACCCTTGGTTCTCCCAAACACGCTGTACCACCCGTGTGCAGTATGGTGCCTTTCACAGACAGCTTAGTTGGAAGCACAGCTAGGGATGTTCCTTGGTTATTAGCATTCCCACATCACTTCTCAAGATCACACGCCCCTGCCACTGAAAGAAAACCCCCAGAAAAAACAAACCAAAACACACCAAGAAACCGAGTAGCTGCGGAAGCTCTGTTTTACCTGCTGCCAATGAAAAATAACTGCTCCTACTTATTTCAGCTCTAATAACTTTCAATCTACTTTTGACTCTGAGCAGTGCCCAGACAAAGCAATATTTCAGCACAACACATGCTGTTTGAATTCAACGCCGACGCTGAAGTTAGTGTTTTGCTCCTAGAGTGGCTGTCAGACATCTCCGTCTCTACAGTTACAGCACGTAACCCTAAAACCAAGAAACCAGAGAAAGCTCGAGTTCATTAGGGTTCGCTGCTCCAGAGCTGGGATCTCTGCTAAAGAAATGAGGTAAGGTGCTCCAGAAAACTCAGTATGTCATTGTGTTTTCTGCCAACAAACTACACCATTTCTTACAGTCTTAATTCCATTTTCAAAAGGCCCAAAAGTGCTTTGAGCAGCGGCCAGCACAACCCTCCCTGAGCCTCGCTAGGCAATCTCCCATCTGCTCCACAGAGCGGGTGAAACGATTACACGGGCTCGCTTGTAGGAGATGAAGCGGTAGCACAGTTTATTCCTCTCCACAGAACAAAAGCAATATATGGCAAATTGACCTTTCTTTTTTAAAATATAATAATCAAAATTTGAAAAAAGCAGACCATGCTCAAAGCTGGTACCTCTCAAGGGCTGCACTATGGCGTTAGGTAGTAGGATGGGTAACCATGACTCAGCTCAGATGGAAACTGCTGACAAGCAGAGACAAGACCCAGTACAACATGTCTGTGGGGAGGACAGGCAACTGGGCTACACCATGAGGGTCTGATGTCTGGTGTTGCCAGGACACTGCAGTGTGTCTACCCAAGCTCAGGGTAAAGCAAATCCCTGTTTTCTCTCACTTGCAAGGTCTGTATGAGCAGCAGTGAAGCAAGAGTCACTGCAGCAGCTTACCAGAAAAATCCAGGAATTGCTCTAGGACTTTGTAAATAAGTCAACTAGAAGTGCTGCTGTACACTTTCCATGCCATTTTTGGAATTTTGGCTAATGAAATATTAGTAGAGAGGTTAAAAAAAAAAGAATACATCATTAGCCTTGATCCAGCAGAGAGCCACAGCAGCTTCCAAGTACTTCCCCCAACTTCCCATGGGACTTACCATTTCCTTAACTGTAAATGGGTGAGAAATCTCTGCACGACTGATCTCAAAGTAGCACATCTGCCTTCTCAACAGCTACACTTGCCTATTAAACTTTCAACCCAGTTCTTCAGTGTGCACATATTCACATGCCCAGCTAGGAGCATCAGATTCCCTTGCACAAGCGTCTGACACGCTTCTTCCCAGTCAGCTCTTCCAGCAGATGTGTTGCAACGAACAAACAGAGCTGCTGGTTGCTGCTCAGCACATCGGATTTTCCAGAAACCAACAACAGACACTAACCATTTCCATGCAGAGCTTCAACACATTTCCTTTCTAAAGGAAATAATTCAAGATTTTTTTTTCCCCCAGTAGTGAAGGGCAATTGTTGCAATATTTAAATACTCATTAGCATTCAGCCCCACCACTTACAGGGCACTGCCAATGCGTTGGAATGATGTGAATCAACTCAATGAGCATCATCATATTGAAGCTCATCTCTGGCTTGAGTATGTGTATTGAAGGAAAAGGACACTCAACATACCAATGTGATTTACTCCATCCTCCCTTCCCTTAGCCTAGAACCAGAGAAGTTAGCAAAGTATATGTTAAATAGGAGTAACGCTACCAACATCTGTGTGACTACTATCAATTCAGGTTGATATCAAAATGCACAAGCCTCCAGTATTTAAAGGGCATCACCCAACAGGCCAGAATTCCTCATCTTGGGGGAAAAGGCACAGGATCATCCCAGCACTAATACAAAGCAGACACTATTAAGCATCTAGGAAAAGTCAGTCCCTTTACAGAAAGCTTAAACCATTCTTTCAGTAGCCATAACAAAGCTGAGCTCTGTAGGGTGAGCCTGCAAGCCTCGGAGCGCTGCCGGCAGTGCCGCATGGCGTACGGCCACCCTTCACACAAGCATCACTTCATTCGAGTCACTAAAACCCAAGAAAAGCAGCTCTCAAGTTTCAGCTTCAGCGCCACGTACCAGGGCTTTGTCAGCCAGCCGGGATACAAGTTCACCCGTACCAGCTACCCAGAGTCCAGCCCAGTGAGGCAAGTGAGTGCCCAAAGAGGAAACAGAGAGAATTTAATCAAACATCAGTTCTGTACAAAGATGGTCACTATTGATTCTCAGCAGGCACAGCGAAGCAGACAAAGAGAATAACTTGAGCCAAATAAATCCTTAATTTTTTCCTCACTGAGATAAGATTACAATAGCCTTCCAATCTTGAGCTGCTTTCCTTTGTGAGAGCTGCACATATGTGCTTTTTATTAGTTTTTGGCTTAGCAATTAGATGGATTTTCAGTTACTTCCAGAAACGTTGCAGGATGACTGAGCTGCAGCTAATCTTTGCTCCTCACTAAATCGAACTTGAAGAAGGCAGCAGGCTCTCGGCACTACAGCCAGTGCATCTCAATTCTGCATTCCATACAGAAATGTAAATGCTCTATTTCATACCTGAACTGCTGAGCACTTGCCAAAAAGGGAACCATAAGTAAAAAGTTATAATCATTGATTTGGAAGAAGAAAAAAGGAAGAAAACTTAGCACAGATATTCCCTGACAGGAGATGACCAATTTTCCAATAGTTCTGCCACACAAAGTAACTTTTTAAGATCTGAATGTTGTCTTTTTAAAATCCATTAAAGCAGAACAGGAGATTACAGCTGCAACAAGGTATCTATTAACTCCAATTAGCAAATATTTGTTGTCTGGATTTGAAACTTCCCAACTTGATGTTAAGGAACTGTAGTGCTGTAGCAAACAGTATGAACCCAAACAGCAGACCCAGAGCTAGAGACTAGATCTCTGCTCAATGTCAGTGGAAGTTGGGGGGGGATTTTTCTTTGCTGCTTCAAAACAGGGAATACGCTATTGAGAGTGGTTGCCATGAAGGACTAAAGGAAACTATTTACCTTGCAAATTTATATTTAAACTTCTACTCCATATTCCAAGAGGACTAAGTCTCCTGTAACCTACAAATGTAGACAAATTACCAGTTTTTTTCCCCTCCTTGAAAGAAAACAAGCAATACAGCAATTGGAGGAAGGGAGACAATAAGGAACTTAGTTTTAATGTGGCTTTGTGATTTTCGTGTTGTTTGTGGGCAGCTGGGTTTTTGTTTGCTTGGGTTTGGGAGAGGGGGTTGGGTGTTTCTTGTTGTTGAGTTGCTGCTCTTTTAGCTTCACTTTTATCTCCTTTCAAGATTCCAGAGCAAACAGAAAGCAACTTTGGAATTGCTGCATCCTGTGGCAATTTCAGAGACCTTGTCCTGGAGGTCAAGTACTTCTGGCTTGACAGCCACACACTGCGATGTCAAGTCCTCTCCCATCCAGGCCCGCAGGGTCCACAAGCTCACCTGGCCCCACCACACACCCAGGCCAGCCACACATGCATGTGTGTGTGTGTGCCCCACGCAACTGGGGTACGGGACACCCCTACTCCCCCAAACTCAACACCCTGGGAAGTAAAACTTTGGCACTGAGAATAAAGCCACCTTCAGATGGATGCACAGGAGAATAGCTGTCCTCCCAGCCCACTGAGAAAGGTAGCTTCACTACTCCTTTCAAGATCTAGAACTTGCACATGCTTCTCGCTGGACTTGATACAGGGAGCCAGAGATTTTGGCAATTGTAACAGCTGTGAACACTACTGCGAGCCCTTCAGTGAGCCACTCTGCCCTAGACACCCTGGGACACCCTTCCTCCTGCACCAGCATGCTTTAAAAACAGACAGACAACGGCAAACTTGAGTGGAAAAGAGCTTAATACCAATATGGGATAACAGGGCAGTCAGGCCAGCTACCAAAATGGCAAGAGTCATAGCTGGAGCAAAAAAGGTAGCCCAAGCCTTGCTTTCTGATGCAAGGAAGTCTGAGCAGTGAAAGCTCATTCATCTTTCCCAGTTTAATTTTGCCCCATGGAAAGCAATGAGCCCCCAGCTGCCAGAGATAACAGAGGGGTGAGACACAGCAGTGCAGAGGACACACGTAGGGAAAGCAAAGGGTTTTTTTTCCAGCCACCTGACAATGCATTTTCTATCTTCCAGCACATCTCCCAGTTGTTTTCTAAGGAATTCCTTTATTCATCTTTCAACAGGGTATTTTATTCATATCAAAAGCCTTCATTTCTGCACACTGCTGTGATCAAACCCTGGCATTCCCAGACAGAATCTATTTAATACACTATACGCACGCTGATCTCATACCTGCCTGGCCTAGATCTACCTACGGACCCTGGATCTCGACATCACCACAAAGCTGCCTCTAAAAGCTGTTTCAGTGGCTCCTGCTCCCTTCACCAAAGCAGAGCTGGCCCAGTTTGGCTCTACCTGTAAAGCTTGCTGCTGCAGTGCTCTGAAACAGGAACAGCTCTCAGTGTCAGGACCAGAGCCACAGCCATATCTCTGCATCCCTCTCCAGCACACAATTGTTAGTAAGCTGCTGGGTTTGCTGGAAACTGTTCCAGCACCCCAGCATCCTCATCCACAGGCACCCAGGGCCAGGGAAAAACAGAGATGTACTCCAAAGGTCTACACAAAAGGAGGAAAAAGGGAGAAGACAAGGAGAAAGAGGAAACCCATTTACTGGTCACTGAATCAGAGCTGTAACCTGACCCTGGCTGCATCTTGCCACCGACAGCATTAACTACAAGCAGCTTCCATTCAGCAGCTCCTGCCAAAAATAAACAGTGCCGGCTTTCCTGGCTGCTTGCTTGGGTTTGCTCTCAATGTTTTTCTTCTTGCCTCTTCTGGCTAATTGGGATATGCTACGTTTCCTCTGACCAAGTAGTTTCTTAGTTTGTTTCTACCCACTGCCTTACTAAAATTGGAGCACTTCCTTGCAGTAAAGAACGAAAATAAAAGCTGCTTGATCAGAGATGGCCACAGCAGACTGCTTGGCACTGTAGTGGGAAGGCGGGAGGAGGGGTACAGGGTTAGAGCAGGTACATAGCAACATCCCGCTGGAAGTCTTCCCCATGCCATAGGCACCAGCACCCTCCCTCTGATGCTATCTCCAGCGAAGCATCTATTCACCAACAACACTGCTGCCACCTATTTTTAATATGGGCTGAAGGATTCATGTTGCCCATCCTCATTAAGCACTGGTGGGTTTGGGGCAGTGTTGGCTTTTTATTTATTACACAATCCACATCCTCCGACTACAAGCAAGCCCATCTCCGGAATTGTTTTCTCTAGCACTTGTTCATGCACAAGCAAAACATGGACCTAAAAACAGGAACTTAATCCCTTTTCTTTGCAGGGAACTTTTTCCACACCTCTTAAATTAAAAATAGATACCAGTGGACAGAGGTAAAACAGGGTAACTTAGCCATCATTCACGAATAAAAACAGGTTATACCAATACCCAACTGAACTGCAAGCTGCTGACTGTGATGAAGAGGCTCTAAAGGCATTACACAAATACAGTTTCCTCCTGGAAGAAACTCCAGTGGCCAACAGCACGCACCAGAGCTGTTTGAGCTGCGGCTGGCAGACAGGCTTAACCACCACCGCCAACCACAGGGCCAACGCTAACGGTGCTGAAAGGGTATTTAAGAAACCTTAACCCAACTGATTTAAGGGTTTGGGCCAGCTTGCTTTTATACAAAATCTCCTCTCCTGCTTCCCCTCAACCCAGCACCACACGGAAATAAAAGGGGAGAGGAGTCTTGTCAAGCTAAACAGTGTGTTTCTGACCCAGCTGCTGAAGCCTGAGTTCAAGGGCTCTGTAAAACTGTACTATTTTAATATGCCTGAAAGAAGTGCTCTCTGCCTCCTGATTTGTTCAGTCCCTCAAAACACCCGATTTCCTCCGCGCCATCACCGCGCAGCACTCCGAAGCATCACAAAGCCCTGCCACCAGTCATCTTTCTATCAGCAATCCCACTATAACCAAAGGGGGAGAAAAAAAAGAAGTCTTCAAACCAGAGAATGCTGTGTGACACCATTTATTTACATCCCAGTCCTTTTTCCTGTGGCTGGCAACTGTAGGCAGGAGCCAGAGAAGGGGGCCTTTAAAGCCTAGATAATTAACCCTAAGTGGTTTTTAAATGGCTAGAGATTTAAGGTAAACAAGATGCAACACTGGAAGGAGAGTCAAGCTGCTCTGGAATGCACTGTTTACTCCAGCATCACATGAAATATGTAACTGACTTCTCAAGGAAATGAGAAGGAGCCCCATAAGCCTTATCATTCTATAGAACATAAGTAAAAAGGTGTGTTTCAGGCCAAATCACAGTTGTATTTCAATAGGGACAGGGAAGTGCAAGAGAATCATCATTTCCTATTTATTAAAATTCATTTACTACAATTGCCATCAACAGGACCGCAGGGCTGTTAACAAGAACCTCCCTAGAGTCAGAAGCATCAACTTCTACAAGCATATACAGATTTAAAGAAAAATTTAATTAAAAATAAATTTAATAATATTACTTTAGAGAACATTTATTCCTGAGTGTGGGGTGGTTTGGGTTTTTTTTCCCTCTTCAAACTTCCTTATTAAGATTCCACAAAATAATAATGAAACTTGACAATAAACCACACGGTACCTAAGCACACTTCCAAATTAGTCAGTTGGTAATTCCACCAGCAACTATTTGTGTCCTCAGGCAGCAAATGCTCCTCTTCCTCCAAAGGCTAAGCCAGGTTCTAGGGGGTTGAAGAACATCCCCAAGACACAGACAGTGTAAAACACTGTGGAGCTCCTTCACACCACCACTTTGCTCAGCAAAGCATTTCCCACATTCCTTGTGAGCCAGGGAAACAATATTTAGGATGCTCATTAGGTCAGAGTCAAAAAAAAAAAACAAAGGCAGTACTGAAAAGATTTTGATTGGAGGAAAAAAGTAGACACACAGAAAATAGATCTCCAAAGGATAATTGTATAAATCCATTGCACATATGCAAGGCCAGCAAGACACAACAATCAATATCATGATTACCCTCCACTTTGGTGGCCTCCAGTAATACCAATTTCTTCTCCCTCAAGTTCTGTAAGACACAGCCTTACATGTAACACCTAACGCTTCCATGGTGTCCCAGTTACAGCTGGGATAGACTTAATTAGGATGAGAATCATGTTAATAACACACTGATGGCTTTAGTTGCTGCTAGGTAGTGTTTACAACTAAGTCAAGGGCTTTTCAGCTCTCGCACTGCCCCACCAGCAATGAGGCTGGGGGTGTGCAAGGAGCTGGGAGGGGACACGGCCTGGACAGCTGACCCCAGCTGGCCAAAGGGACAGTCCATACCGTATGACATCATGCTCAGTAAGTAACTGGGGAGAAGCTGGTCATAGGTTTAGACCATGATTTGGGAATTAGCTGGGCTTCAGTGGTCTGCAACGAGCAACCGTGCTGTGCATCACTTGATTTTGTATATTCTTTTATAATTACTGTTGTCATGCTATTATTATCCTTTTCTGTCACGTTCAACTGTCTTGTTCTTAACCCATGAGTTTTACCTTCTTTCCCCTCCCAATTCTCTCCCCCATCCCGTGGAGGGAGAGCGAGCGGTTGTGCAGCAGTTGTAGCTGCCTGCCAAGTTAAACCACGACACTCCACCACAGAGCCCAGCCCTCCACACAGATACACCCTTTCAGAGCTACTTCTAACTGAATTTTCCACCAGAAGCATTAAACACTAAGTGAGGGCCCCCAAAGCTGCACTGTCTCTGCCTTTGCAGCCCAGAGAGGACAAGCTGCTCCAATTTTCTCCGAAAGACCACCGATCACACACCCCTCTGCTGAAGTGAGGCACCCCACGGCAGTTCTAATCCCCTCTCTCTGCCAAAACACCCATCCACTCAACATTCACATATCTTTCCTCTGTGGGGCTGCTGTTCAAACACATATAGGATATATACACTATTACATACCTGAGCAGCCATCTCACTTGTAAAGAGAGCAGAGGAAACCAGCATAAGAGCCATTCTGCTTACCCCATCACCACGACCACAAACCACTACAGGGAAGTCAACGCTGGGTAATGGCGCAGTGAATTACAGGCAACGTGTCCAAAAGTGAAAGACTACAGCAAATAGATGCAGTGGGTAAAAACAGCCTTCCAGCCTGCTCTATCCATCATTTTTCCTCTCTGTTCCTGTTCCCTCATCTGGAGGAGTTTGGCCAACTTTGTCATCCTTTGCCAACAAGGCAAATACAGGAAAACAAAGACTTTTGGGGCAAGAAACACAGTGTGCTGTTCAACACTGACCAAAAAGAGCAAATAGCTGGTGGCACTCAGAGCCACAGGGCAGGCTGGCAGCTGCCAGAAGTCTTTTCTCCGTGCAGCATGTCTGACACAGCACTAACATTGCTGCAGTTGTAGCAAAAGATAGAAGAGGCTGATTTCTATCTTGAAAGGAGCTGGAGCCCGAGGCCATTACAAGCACAGCCTGAAGAGAGGCTGATTCCGTGGGTTTGCTGATTCGCAGCACAGTCACCACTCATACCGCTACCACAGGGCACAGAGTCTTCAAAGCATCCTAATGACTTGGGCAGCTGGCTTGTCATCTCGCTCGGGTTTGTGGAGGAAACTGTTACTGATGGCTTTCAAAAGGGAGCTGTGCACCTCACCAGGGCACCAGGGACACGCAAAAAGCAGTGGGCAACCACCACACCTTCGAGTGAGAAGTTCAAACGATGGGGTTTGCTTTCTCCTTCACACAAGCAAAAAAAAAACCAAACCCAAGACAAAACCCAAACAACAAAACAACAACTCTCAGGACTCACTGAAGCCCCCCCACCCAGACCCAACAGAGGACAGGCAGCTTGAAGTGGCAGTCCCACAAACTGGCCCACAGAAAAGCTAGGACAGAGACACACCACCACAGCACCCTACTGCAGCAAATTTTAAACAAACCACACACACATAACAAAAAAAAAACCCCAACAGAAGAACCCCAAAACCAAACAATAAACCAAACAAAACCCACAAATAAATGCAACTCAAGTACAGGCTAACTACAATGCTAGCAAAGCGGGATGAAGAATGAGGAGAGGAACTCGTCACCAATTCAGAGATGATAGCTTTTGTTTTTTTCATATATTCAGGAATAATAATTAAAGGCAGAACACAAACGAGATCCAATTTGTCACACAACACCTGCAATCAGCTGAGTGAAAAAAAGCCTACATAAATAAAACTCCAAACCAAAAACCCCACTGTTCAACTCCTACATTGCAAAGTATACTTCATGATTGTTTAATTAAAGTCATTTTTAGCTTTGCATGGCTGCAATCACCAAACATTGTCTCCCTGTCAGCATTTGAGGGGCTAACACACTGTTGCCAACAATTAGCACAAATCTGGCTGACATTGTTTTCTCCAAAAATAAACCATGCATGTTAAGTAGCTTGAGAACAAACATGAAAACAAGATTTTAGGATAACATTTTTCTTCTCAGTGGAAACACAGTCCTGCAGAAAGCCTAGGTAATCACTCCAGGATCTACTCAACCACCAAATACACACCTTTCCTGCTGAAGAAATACCACCAGGACATGAATTGGAAGTTGTGGACACCGGTGATTAAGAAACCTTTCTAAGCAGAGGGAAGACATTAACACCAGTCTCTTGGCCAAAATCTGTTTCAGAAAATTCCTGATTTCCCTCATTCACCAGCAACGCTACGAGCATGGGCATTGTGGCCAGAGAGGAGCACGCAAGAAAATAGACCCTCTGAAGTTCTTTCATTTTGCAAAACTGACTTACCTATAACCTGAGCCATCAAGAAAATCCAACAACACTGAAATAACACCAGGAGCACATAAGTCACCCGGCTTGGGAAGGATGCAGTCCTCTGAACTGGAGAAGCAGGCATGTGCTTTAATGGCTTTTCTGTTCACCACCATCTTCAACTTCAGGAGCCAGGCGTTCACCCATGCCATGCTCCATCCCAGAGGCAGTTGCCCAACAAAGGTGGTGAAACATGACTCAGAGCAGAGATGACTCTCTAGTTCTCTGGAAGAAACAGTCATTTTAAATACAGACTGAAACTGCCAGTAAGAGGAGAGAACAGCTCCTTCTTGATGTTTACAGTGAGGACCATTTGAACTTCTGCACTGACAACAGAAATCATGAACCTAGGCTGAGGATTGGAAGCAGATACAAACTCCAGTTGTGAAGCCAGAGCATCGCCGCAGTGCTTGCCTGACATGCAGATAAAGGTAAAGGTGGCTTCAGGTGTCTGTGGAGCAGGCACGGGCTTTGTCCAGACCCTGTTCCCTCTGACACTAAATATACTATGCCATTACAAAACCAATGCTGGAAACCTTTTTACCAGACTGAAGAAGTTAACATTTTCTACTCAGTGGATAGGAAGTCTATAGCTGCTTATTTTATACCCTGTTCTCATCTCTGAAGGCTTTTATTCTCTAGAGCAAATTAATCAGGCAGTTTGCATTATATGTTCTTTCTCCAGGCCTGGCTCCTCTCGGCATCTCTATTGATCTTCACTCAGTAAGCCATTAGCAAAAGGTTTTGAAAATTTGCTGGTTTTATAGTTCCCAGAGAAAACTGAGTCCAATTTAGGGAGATTGCCAGATTTGGGTTTGAGAGCTCAATCCTTTGGGGAACAGATCACCATTTTTCAAAACATGCAACAACAAACACATCCCGCTCTGCTGCTCACTCACACGGGTGTCTGTCTCTGCTGCTCAGTGCTCCTCCCTGGCTAAAGAGAGTTTAAATTATCTGAGAGAAGAGGGTGGAGGGAGAACGGGCAAGTGCCACACACCCACAACCAGCAAATAAGCCAGAGAAAGAAAAAATGAGGAAAAAAAAATATACAAGATTGATGCAAAAAACAACAGGAAAAAGGTAAAAAGAGAGGGGTAGGAAGGTGACATCTTTTAATAAGTAACTGTAAGCTGTTGGACAAATTATTTTTCCCTTTGACTCCCCAAGGTCATCTCTCCAATATACCTCCCTCAGGTTCCCATTTCCTCTCCAGTCCAATAAAGCCACAGCAGTAAAGAAAAAACTGGTGCAACTTCAGTGTACTTTTGCTGTGCTTCTCTGGTGTGTGTGCAAGATGACCTTTGTTCTTTCTCCTCCTGTAAGTTATTTTCTCTGTGCATGCATGACAGCAACTTAAAATAAACCAAGCCAAAACCAATCATCCATCCTTCCCATTAAATATCGCATTAGATATTTAGCCAGAGCTAAATCCTATCAGATATTTACACAGCCAGAGCTGCCGACTCAAGCGAACAGACCCAGGCTTGCCAAAGCATGTCTGACCCCCACCTAGAAGGAAGAGGACCACACCAGAAGATACACAGGCTGACAGAAGCACCGGCTGTCCCAAGGGCCTTGCACATCATGTGTGCAACTGTTGTGTCCAGTCTCTGGCTGGATTTCACGCTGTACAGACATTACCCCTGGCAAACAACAGCGCTCATTCTCCCGCCTGTTCCCAACAGCCAGCCATACACTGCACATCCTGTTGAACCCAGTGGACACAAATGCCGGCCTGGTGTGATGTTACCCCCTTGCAGCCTTCACACAGAGCCAGGGTCTCTGCTCAGCCAAAGCCTGTTTCGTAAGCTGCAGCCCAGCTGCCTCCCAGGCACCTCCACACCCCTCGGAGGGAGCGGAGCCATGGAAGGAGCCCAGCAGCCAGGGAAGGGCTGATGCAGAGGTGGCAACAAGAAACATCACAAACAAAAGAGAAAATAAGATCCCACAACAGACCAAAACCTCAGCTTTCGAACTGAACTTGCCCAAAGCCCAGGGACATAGAGATCTAAATCAACACGGAATGATTGCTTTAATTAGTTACAGGCCATACAGCTGTAGGTGCATCACACAAGACAGCCTGCTGTGAAACCCCCATGCCAGCTGCTGCTCTCTTTCCCCCATACGGTACAGCACCCCAGTCCTAGCTGCTGTTCTGAAGAGCACACAATTTTCAAATAGAACCTGAGGTTTAATCCCTTTACAGCCACTGCACCAGCAACAGGAGGGCCAGACCTGTGTGCCCCCAGCCACCAAGTCCACAACTGTGCCCACAGCTTGTCCTCACAATGCCCCACCTGCCCCTGACTTTTCACAGTCAAACTTCTCTGTGGCCACACTTCCAAGAAAGCAGGACAACCAACTCAAACCTAACACTAACCACACACTGAAGACAGACATGCTGCCTTCAGTCATGCCCAAGGGATAGAGGCTGGAGGGCCACCAGCCGAGCAGCCCCTTCCTCTCCAGACGTCGCACAGCTTCAAGGGAGGGCTGGCCAGGAGCTTCCTCGGAGCTCAAGCACAGCGGGGGGGTACAGCTCCACTTCTGCTTTGAGCCTGCAGTCAGCATGTTTTATTCAGGCTCCATCCCACTCCCTGGCAGCAGGAGCAACGCCGGACAAGAACCAGGCATGAGCCAGATCTCCTGCAAGCCAACAACCTCAGGGTGAAGGAGGTGATGGGTGGGGGGGAACAACCATGGCTAGCACTGTTCTTCCAATATTCACTACTTTAGCTTCGGCTTTGGCTGTGGCATATCCACTCAGTGCACCCAGCCACCTCTGAAGCCACCTCATCCCCAGCAGCACAGTTCACACCTCCCACCCTGGGGAGGGTGACAGAGGAGCAGGGAGGCAGCAGCAGATGGAGGAAGCACACCCCTGCCATTTCCTGCAGTTTGCTAATCTGCACTGAGCAGCTGCAAACCCCAGACCAGGGCACGGCTCGATGGCCTTACCAACACACCGTGATGGCAAGGCTCTGCCCAGCTGCCCCATCCCAGCGCCCAGCCAAGGCAGGGTCCCGGGGCAGGGGAGGCAGGACTGCAGCTCCTGTATTTGAGTCAGGAAATCCCAGTCACCGTTAAATCGTGGTTTCTCCAGTTCTCATGGGAATGAACAGTTCAGCCCGGCCATGCTGAAGGGGTGATGACTGGCCCTGGCTGGTCAGCTCTGGAGACAGCCTGGAGTGGTGTCACAAGCAATTAATATGACTCAGAACAGCCCCCTCAGCATCCCAAGGAGAGGCATCCTTTACCCAAAAAGGAGGAGGAAGACAAATAAGGAGAAAAAATTAAGTAAGACATAAAAAGGTAAACTACACCCCTTGTTCCCACTACAGCCACCTCCCCTGGCAGCCCCCGGTCAGAAAGGAAAGGCAGGATCAATCCCCTCCATCAGAAGCAGCTTATAAAACTCACAGGGGTATCTAAACTCACTTGACAAGGGGGCATAAATCTGTACCCAGGAGGAAATAGAGCTCTCTCCACTATAGATCCGACACAGATTACATAATGAGACACTTCCTTGCCCACACCACACAAACAGGCCGCCTGCATGCGGAAAAATACATGTATATAGTTTTCTTTCAAAATCCACCACTCATTTCACCTCCCCCTTACTTCAAGCAGTGAAAACAGTTTCTGTCCAACCGTCACGTGAGATTTAAGCAGAAATGACAAGAAAGGCAGCTTTGTGCAACTCTCCCTGCAATTTCCCCATCTATGATGTACATGGAAAGCAGAGAGAGACAGAGAATTCGACAACACGCAGAGGATGAATAAAATGGCCAGTAACAATACAGAGCACGTATACATCACACACATGGACCTGCATACCAGCCACCACTGCCTGCTTCTCTCCAGCTTGGCACCCAGCCACTCTTTGTCAGGGTTTATTAACAAGGTATCAGCAAAATAATAGGAATGAAACCCCAAAGGAAAGTTGTTCCCTGCTGCTCCCCTGACGTTGCAAGATTCCTTCTTTAACAGTGATCTAGTGCCCCAGCCCTGACTCACGCTGGTTTGATGCAAGCACATAAGTACCATACTATGTGTATAATATCTTTTTTTTTTTTTTAATACAAGGACTTTAGAGTGACTCAGACTAGTCCTGGCAGCAATTACAGCACCTCCATGTACAGCACCCCCGGTTATTCCAGCTATGACCCCAGTAATATCACCCTCTGCTCTTTTTAAAGCAGCCTTTCACACTGCTGCCTAAACTGTAATTTGCTTCTGTGTTTCCCAAGATCTGAGGCTTGGACTAGCACAATCTCTCATGCGCACATCCAACCCACAACAAGGGTTAAACAGTGCACTACTGAGTTCTGGGGAAGCAAACTGCTCATATTCTGACTGTATACCTTAGGAAGCTTGGCTGGGTTTGGGGTTGGGTGGTTTCAGGGGGTTGTTTGGTTTCAGTTTTGTTTTGTTTAAGTCTGGATCCACCACTGAAAAGCTCTCCAGGACACCTGTCCCCAGAAGCCTGGTATTACTCTGCAAGTCCCCTAAGTGGGTATGAAAAGCCTTTGAGATTTTCCAGCTCAAAAACACACGGGAACAATTAATGGCGTAACAAAATGATGAGCTGTGTTTGTGGAAGGGGCCAGGAACAAAGAACAACCTACAGACACACATCCAGACTTATCCATGTGTACAGCCTGGAGGAGAATTGGTCTTTCAGGTTTTCATCTTTCCCCTCACTGAAGATTAAAAATCAGTTTTGAATCTTGTCACCAAAAAGCTTTAAGACAGTGGATCCACTGAAAATACATCTCCAGCTACTGCTTATAAAATCAAACCACAAGGCTGCCAAGGCAGTTTTCCCCTACAAAAATTCATCAGCATCCACACAAACCTCATCCCATCCCTCCAATATTTACACAGTACACAGAAAGGCTTGGGGGGGAAGGCAGCAGGAAGTAACCCCCTGTCTGTGTAGATCAGGGTTTCTACTGCAGTTGGCAGCCCTCCGGAAGATGCGAGGCAGAAATCCCAAGGGCAGCACACTCAGAAGGGATCTGCTCTGGGCAGCTCTGCAAGCACTCTCACCTCCTTCCTTCCCCAACCTGGCCACACCGAGCTACGTACGCCCCGGAGAGTGTGAACTCACACGCGTGTGCAGGACCGAGGACAAGCAAGGAACTGTGAGTGGGGAAGATACAATCAGAGCAACCTATTGCCTTCCTATGCTGAGGTCTGCGCTTCCCAGCTGATCAAGCTGAAGGATGGGGGGAGGAAAGAATTTCAAACATAATATAGAAAAAGGTGGGGGAGGAGAGAACAGTGACAGCCGAAGGATGTTCAGCAGCCAAAGATGCTTTTTACTGCTACAGGACCAAAAATTCAGTTACTAAGCAGGTGGGGAGAAGACAATTTTAATATGAATAGCTAAGAGACTGATTTGAGAATGAGAAAAAGCTCATTTTTACAGAGTTAGGAGTTAGAAGCTCTACCCCACGTAGCTTTATGTAGGCTAGTAGAATGCACTGGATTTCTTGCCTTTATCACCACAAACAAGAGCCTGTTTGTAATGTAAAGCTGCAAGTTTACACGGCCAGTATCCATGTCTGTTCCTTTATACTTCATCTCCCAATTTTATCATAAACAAACACACAGCTTACAGTTTCCTATAAATTTCATCCTCAAACTCTTCAGAACAGAACACTGTACTTTAATCTTAATGCACTCCCTATCAAAAAGATCCCGCATGCAGGGTTTACAACTACTAAGCAGTAGAAGTGCTGTGAGATAAGTTATCCCTCTTTTACAGAAGAAACAGAGGGACAGATATTAAATAACTTATCTATACAGGGGATAAAGTGACGTGCCCCAATTTTCAACTCTGATTTTTCCAGCCCAGCCTGGCTCCCCCGTGCTCAAGCTGTGCTCTTGAGCAACTACTGCACAAAAAAATACTTGCCAAGATTAAATTTCACACCCACTTTTAATAAAACTTACACACTGATGTTCAACAAGCAGGACATGAAAAGCCTCACAAGTTTAAACATCTCCAAGGACCTAAGCAAGCTGCTTGTGCACCTGCATTGGTTTGAACAGCAGGTTTGAGGCACAATCAGGGGCTTCTCCGTTCAAAAAAAAGTGTAGCACCATCAGAGGTCAGCCCAAAAGAACAGGCAAAGGAACAAACAGGAGTTCACAAGGAATCCAAGACAGGTCCAACTATTTTTAAGTACACAGGAGAGGGAAAACACACATGCTTGTGCACAGACGTGCATGGCCACACACTTTATTATAGCTGGTATATGATGGAAAACAAGAAACTCCTTCAACTACCAATGAAGTTGGGTAAGACCATGTGGAGGGAGGCAGATATGACCACCTCCTTGGAACCCACCAGTTTAAGACAAAGACATCACAAGAAAAGAAATACTTTTTCCTTAACATACTTCGACCTACGATCTTTATTCCATAATTCCAGCAGAAGACTGCTGAACATCTGACAAGGCATTGTTTCACAGGCCCTTGAAAAGATTACATTTATAAAGCCTCTACCTCTCATTAAAAGCGGAAATGCTTAAGCAGTCTAAATTTGGCGTAGCAAGAAACTTGCATACAGATTAGCTAATTTATTTACTATGATGTTGCGAGATACTGTTTTATTGGCTTAATTTGTCTTTAGCAGCACTGGAGACCAAGGTAACTACAGCTGAGTTGCTGGAGCCCACATGAAGCGGGGGGGGTGTGGGGGAAAAGGCTTTGAGAAAGTATCTTGTTATTCTTGCACTTGTAACTGTTTTTGTTTGCCTGTTTTTAAAGAAAATGGTTCACTTATTTGAAGCAAATGAAGCTTTAAAAAAGCTACCTGGCTGTTGGCAAATATTTTAGACCATTTCTCCACTTCAAAGACTTTTCATATCAGAGATTCTACAAAGTCCACAGCACGCTAAATTGACACAAGTCTCCGACAGAAACAGAGCTTACATTTAACCTACTAGCAGAATTCAGCTACCTGAATAATTAATATTCTTCAAATTAAGATTTCACTTAACTCTCTGGGCGTACAATATTAAATCTATTACCATTTGTTAATTTTCAGCACACCGGTGGAGTTAAGATCAAAATCAGAGGGCAGGCATGGAAACCTGGCGCCAGCAAAGGCTGAGAGTTTTGACACTGGCTTCAAGCAAGGCAGGATTTCACCCTTGGTCACTCCAGGCTGCTTCAGTTTATTTTTCCTTCTTTCCTCCAGCTCTTTCTCTTTTTCCCTTTCATATCTGTTCTGAAATACATTGCAGCTCCAGCAAGTTCCCAGCCCTTGAACAATGTGTTCTCAAACTACGCAGCCGAGAACGCCAATACAAATGAAATCTGTGCTGCAGCTCCTCAGAGCCGGGACCATTTTACATCATCCTGTCAGATATTTAAAAGAAGAAAAAAAAAAAAAAAGGAAAGAAAGAAAAGACTACAATAAAAGTGAGCCATCTTGTTTCCTTTGAGTGTGAAAAGGCTTTGAGAGCGAAAAAATACAAAGCAGCTAATGGTAATCAGTTGCAGAGAAACCCTCATCTGTGCTTTTTCCTTCCAGGGAGCACCAAGCATACGAGACCAAAACGCGACATCAGATCCACGTGAAATTCTGCACCTAATCTGCAAACCAGTTACCATGACTGCACATGCAAATTGGTCAGATAAAAGCCAGTCAGAGGAATAATTGGCTATTTGGAGGTACAAAATGACTAATCTATCACAGCCACCACATAAGTGTTTTTTCCTCTGCTTCATAATTGCGCCACTTAATTCTCCAAGTCCGACCTAGTATTTCGAATGCAATATGGTACAGTAAGTACTGCAACGAAGAGGGAAGCAGGAGAACCCAGGCTCCATCCAGACACCCTGGCTGCAACAGGTCCAGACTTCCTTCTGTGCTCCAGAGTCCCCAGCGGGAAGGGACAGCTGCTAAAGGTGACTATAAAACACACAGCTATCCCCAGCAGTCTTCAAAGGACCTGTGTAGGGAACTGTCCCCCCTCTGAAGGAGCCTTAGAAGCCACCAACACTGAAACCCCCAGCATGGGTTGCATCTCTGCTGTGTCACCAATGCCACGTCATCAGGACAGGTACTCTCTCCCAGAGTAGCCTCAAAAACAGACCTTCAGCATCATGTCAACAGCACTTTCTAAAAGTCACAACTTTGCAGAACTCTCATGTTCCTGCCTAACGAAAATTTAGCACAAGTACAAAAACTCAATGCCATTTAGTCTTTCAGTAGCTACAACCAGTTTCATTGCAGGTCCTCAGAGCTAAGGCAAGGAGCAAAGCATTAGTCGTTTCTGCCCTCATCCAGGAGGCAGTGGAAATCAGTGACAAATGATTTCCCTTACTGGCAAAGACAGAATAGCTCGCTTCAACTCTAACGCCTCTTTTACCTACTAAGATACCAGCTTCTTCGCTGCTAGAGGTATCAATAACTTTCTTTTAATGGCCTCTTCACTGGGTATGAAATTCAATCAACTGAGGTAGATTTGTAGAAGAATATAGGGAGCAAAGCAGAACAGGTCTGTATAAAACCTCACACACAAACCTTTAGACTTCAAGGATACCACACCAGCAAACTTTCGATTAAAGACTCCAATAAAAGAGTTGAAGCCTTGAATATTCTCCCTTCTAGGCACAGAGCAAACGTTTGCTAGTAACTGTTCATTTTCCTTGTGCTTCAGTCATCCCCACCTGTGAAACGGGCCAAATAACACTGGCTAGATTAGCGACATTAAGTCCTACACAGGAGTCTATATACCACTGTCATTTCTTATCTTCTGAGATTGGTAACAGAACATAATCCTCTATTTGTATTTTTAGCCCAAAACACAAACGCTTGACCTTAAAAAGTACATGAGCAAATCAGCCTCCCACCTGCATAAAGCTGTACCCGCTCATGCCAAACTAACAGGTGGAGGCAGGATGGAAAAGAACATCTGACATGTGAAACTCTAGGGGAAACCAAGGCAAAAAACCCAGACCTGTATCCAAGACTACTTAAGTACAAGGTTACCAAGGGAAACTTGCAGGTTTCTTACAGTTACATTTTAAGTCCATCTTCTCATTGGAGCTGGGAGTCCAGGGTGTAACCAACCATCCCTTCTGCAACTGGGGACAAAAAAGCCCCTGGCTGCACAGATTTCTCCTGTGCATGTCTGGCAGGTGCCTTCCCATCTTCTCTTTCCTTGTGTTTTCTGATGAATCCGTATATGCTGTTGGAGATGGGATTTGGCATGCACGCTCAGATGTAAAACCCCTCTGCCCAGATGTGCTAATCCCCTGTGGCAACCCACTTCACCACATATGACCTCCAATGGCATGATTTGACAAGGTCAATGACTACTGTGCCACAGAGGTTACTCATGCTCACTGTAGTCTCTGATGTGCACACAAGAGGGTCCCTCCCCCTCTTTTAATGCAATTAAATGCCTTTTATTTAGAAATTTGTACAATTTACGTACAATTTTGTCACCCCCACTACACATCCAGCCTCCACTGAAACCATTTTCTGCAGCACAGCCAGAGTTTAACTGGGCTCAAACACTGATCTTATCCTCCCGACACTTTCTTCAATCCCTATCTGGGATTACAGCACGGAAAATGACACTGATGGGAAGCACCGCTTCCAATACGGGCTTCTCCTTTCTACAGCACAGGCACAGGATACAGTATAGAAAGAGACAACAGAAGGCTAAAAAGGACGAATTCTTGTGTGAACTGAGCTAAAAATGCCATTTACAGACTGAGCTACTCCTAGCCACCTACCATTGGGAGGGTCAGATGCCTCATCCACTCCAAGAACCGGACCAAGCACAAACAAAACCTTGTCTCTCCTTTCTCCCAGTCACATTGAAACCAACCAGTGAAAGCAAGGCAGAAAGCGGGTTTTCAGAGCAATTAAATAGCAAGTGAAGTTTTCTCTTTAGAAGCAGTCCCTTCTACCCTTAACCACACCTTGGTACCCAGTAAATGACAACATCATCCCAACTTCGCAAGCTTGACCGACACCACTGTCAGCTCAGCACCACCATCATTTTATGCCAACCATTTCAGCGGACCCGCGACTCAGAAGATGACCTAAAACACAGAAAGAATGTGTAGCTATAATCCTGCTACAAAGGCTCAGGCCATATTTGAAGTGTTTCTTTAATCAATATACATCTGCTCCGCATCCCCCCTCCCCTGGGTCCTGCCTCCCCCGTGCCAGAAGGGCATTTGCATGGCTGTGCAGCAAGCCAGATAAACAGAACCAGGGCATTAGTTTTCCTGGCAGCATAAATGCTGGCGCTGGCACAAGGAAGGTAATGGGGACAAGCAGCCAGGGCCAGAAAGGACCATCCCTTCAGCAAAAACACGTATTTATATCAGATTTAAGTGGTCACAGCCCCAGGTTCCTCTCTGTATTTCTGCAAGCGTGGGAATCAGCAAGCAGAGTGGAAGATCAAGTCGTTTAGCTTTGCAAAAGGGCGTCTGGCTAAATACAGAGCTATTTTCACAGCTCGTTTCTTCCCTCACCAGCTTCCCCTCCCTTTAAAAAAAAAATTAAAAAAAAAAGAAAAAAGATTTTAATAAAGGGATTTGGACCCCATCAGTCATCACGTTCCCAAGTATGGAGCAAAGGACAGGGTGCTGGGCAGCATGGGGCTGAGGATGGCAGCCCTGGGCTCCTAGATGGAAGGGTGCTAACATTTTCTCTGGCAAGGTAAACAAACCCCACAGTACAAAGATTGAATGACTCCATGGAACAAAAGGGAAAATAAGGTCAAACTGAAAAGAAAAGAAAAAAAAAAGGAGAAAAGAAATGAAACAAGAAGCAGCTGAGATGAGAGATATGACAAACACACAGACCAAAAACCCCAACACACTGCTCGCTAGCTCTGAAGCCGAGCACATGGAAAAAGAGAAGAATTTACTTCAACTGCAGTGTTTGCATAATTGTCACTTTCAATTTTACATAATTCCCTTTTCTACACGTTTGTTTCGTGTCTAGGCCGCCATGCATGAAATAAATCCCTGTATCGGAGCACGGCCTGTCTGTGCGACACACAGTGCTAAGGAGATTGGGTTTCCAGTTTATTCCTGTACTACATTCCAAGAAGGTGTGAACAATGCTTTATCACACTTAAAATAATACCGACCAAACAGATACCCACCCCAGCCTGGATGTGTTTGCCTAGGCAGATTTTTCTGAAACCATAAAGCTAAGTACAGCATTACTTAAGCACTAATTAAATACCATTTTCCCCCTTCTCTCCACAGGGCACATGGAACACAGGAGGAGCATCACACCAACAAATAATTCAGTCTGAAGTTTTAGGGTTGTTTCTTCCCCCACCCCCAATTAAAATTATATCCATTCACTTTGGGTAGAGGCTCCATTTTCTTCCCATGCAGTGCTGATACCCAGGTGTCCTATTTAAAAAAGCCCAGATAATGAAATATCAACACTAATTAGATCTTTTAGACACACACTTTTAGATGCTGTTTAGAAAAACCTACATTAAGAAGAGTAGGAGCAAAGGATGAACTTTCAACATTACAAGGAGTAGTAGCACTAAGGAAGTAGGCACCCAAATTATTATTTAAAAATAGAAACAAACCATTTCAATGGCCACAGCCTGAAAAGAACACAACAGTATTTCTTTGTTCTGAGCAAACCAGAAGATTAAATGCTGTTAAACAAGATGATATTGAAAGCTCATTCAGCTTTAAAGCTTGATGCCATAAAATTAGAAGAACTAGAAAATCTAAAAAAAATTTAAAAGTATTCTGTACATCACTGCAAAGGCTTTACCTTGTAAAGCAGCTGCAACCCAAGCTCTGACCTTCTTGAAAGGTATCTGCAGCCCCCAGAAAAAGACGTGTGAATGTCTGCAGCTTGGCAGCTGCCTGGGAAGCACAAGCAACAGGATGTCGATTCACCCGTGGGGAAAACCTCCAGCCTATGTGTGTTCCTTTCACCAGCACTGGGAATACTCTGCAAAACACCAGCATATACACTTTTTGGAAAGGCTTGATCGCTGTGAAGCCCCAAAGCCAGCTGATCCCACCCCATGCCTTTGCGCTTCCAGAACCAGGCTGTTCCTGGAGCATCATGGGGAGACCCCACGCTCACATTCTGCTCCCTGCCATCAGAAAGGCCCATTTTACACCATGATTAATCCCTTCCCAACCCTGAAATATACCCAAGGATGCTACGCTTGGTATTTTTGTTCCCCCAGGTCTGTGTTCCTGCTGGCATGGTTTGTGTGTCAGGTTTACGCTTTAGGCACAGGCTCATTATTCCTACAGTATTCAGCAGAGACTGAGTGAAAAATCACGTTTTGCTTATGTTCTGAAACTTGCAAAGGTAATATTAGGAAAAACACCAGTGACTTCATCTGCTCAACATTTATAAACAGGGAATGGGAATTTTAACACACACATGCACAAAAGGAGAGGTGTGAAAGAAAATTAATTCATCTATCACTTAAGACAAAAACCTATTCCCCTCCCCACCTTGGTTCTTGCTCCTTTTGGCCAGGTAAGCACACTAAAGCATTGAAAATTCACCCGCTGACAGCTGGCAGAAATTCAGAATTACATGTTTCCATTCAGCCTGGATCTGACGCTTCCTGAAAGCTGGATCAGTTGGGCCCAAGTTTGAGAGAGGCAGGGTGTGGGTTTACCCATTTCACTGCAACTGTGTTGCTCACTCACTTCCCAACACCACCATGTACAAAGGGGCTGTCTTCCCGTCCTGCTGGTACAGCACATGGAGGTAAAAACCTGCCCAGTCGCTAATAAGAGTTAAAAAGAAAGGACCAATCTCTCTGCCAATACACACAAACCATAAAATAAACCAAATAATCTGATTTTGGATGAATAGCACATTGTACTGAGCGCAGATATAAACACAGCGATTTACATTCTGTCCTTTCCGAGGTCAAAGCAATATCCTTACAGGTTGTACCGACCTCACAAACACAGTTAGAGAAGTTTTGCAAAACACACCCTGTGCGAGCCACGTATCTTCACGCCAAGCACCACCCTGAAGACAGGCGGCCAGACGCGGGGTAGGAGTGCAAACCGCAGCCCATCAGCAAACAGCTACTCAGTGAGTCACAGCGAGCTGACCTTCAGGCAGAAATGCAGTAACCTGACCATGACAAGCCTGACCCTGGACTGTCTGCACCATTCATGCTGGCAGCAGCAAAGAAAATCCACGGGTATATTCTGACCAGGAAGCACCGATCAGGGAAGCGGCAAAGACCTCACTCCTGTCCCACACGCAGGCTTCAACACCTGCCCCCAGCACCCCACACACGCCTGCCTCGCCCGAGCAACACAACAGATTCAATCAAGAGAAATAACTTGAAGAGTTTAAAATCCAGTAGTGTGGCTTGTCTCAGAGCTGCAGCACAAGAGCAACACATGCCTGGAGATCAGGAGCTTTGTAAACCCAGCAATGACAACGCTGAGCTCCTCATGGGTGGAGGAAAACCAGGCTATATGCTCAGAAGCCACCCATCAAAGGGTTTCTCAGGACACAACATTGCTGAAGCTAAGAAACCAAAGATACTTTGTCTGGAAACAGCTTGTGTAAACAGTTTGCTTTTTAAAATAAGGCAAACTTAAGAAATAATTCTTTTAAAAACAAACCTACATATAGTTGTTCATCTGAAGTATCACCTGGGAGTTTAGTTTACATAGGCACCCCCCCCCCCCCCTTAAAGGGGTTTACAACCTTTGTTTCAGAAATGGCATGTCCCACCCCTGCCGAAACACAAGCTCATTTTCTAAGGCAATTATGTTTGATATTACCGCAAGATTCTAGACAACCTCCTATTCAACAGCTGCTGAAAAGTTCTTGCAAAAAGCCTAAAACTTCCACAGATGACTTCATAACAAGCACTGGAACCTCTTTCTGATCGAGCCCTGCAAGCACTTTTGCCTAGAAGCAGATAAAATTTTAATTTCTAAGTCACATACTCGAAGTGACTTAGTGTCATCCAACGATGTGGAAGAAATGTCATGAGCTGTATGAAGTCAAGTTACAGACCATGTGCAGCCCATTTCTGTTTCACTAACCCTTCTCCTGATACAAACAGTATCAGAGATGTCAGTGCCTGTATCAAAGTCATCCCAAAATGGTTCTCTCTACACAAGTTACACCGACCCCGCAGATGCAGCCATCTCCATAGCAATGGAAAGGATCCGAGGAACTCGCTCAACTCCAAACTCCCATCTGTTACCTGCAGGGCCAGCCTGCGAAGAAGAACGCTACAGCCACTACTCCCCTCACCATCTAACACACATGGGGGGCTGCTCAGAGAGCATTACTTGGGCCTGAACAGGGTTATCAGTCGCTTGGTGTAATCAACATCATCATGTGCACATTATAATGAACATACAGACATCTGCAGTTTGATGGATGAGCTGATAGCAGGAGACTTACAGAATCCATCTGGTTAGAAACCCATTGTCGTTTTCAGCTAAAAATCACATTAGCAAACTCCCATCATAACTTGGTACTATTTAGCTCCCAAGTAGAATACCAGAGTAAACTGTACTCTTCTTTTCCTGGAGACATCTTGCAAAATACTCCAAAACTTGACACTAATTGCAGTATGGCACAGAGGTGGGGGTGTCTCCTATCTTCAAATGCACTCAGTGCTTTAGTTAAGTCTGAAAAATAAAGAAGGGTTTTGCCTATCTCATAACAAACCCCTCCTGAGATACGGGTCTGTTCTGCATCAGAGGTTTCCTGTAAATGCACGAATGAGTGCTCCTGTAAGTAAGATTATAAATCCAGAGCATCAGCAAGGACTGACGAAGCCTAGGAGAACCTCAGAAGCCCTAAGTCATGGCCTGTGTTGTATCTCTAAGAGGAGATAGAGAACCAGAGCTCAGAAAACCTCATACTAACATGATGCTTGCAGCGGTACCCAGAGCACAGCGCGCCCAGCAGGGCATTGCTCTGGTCAGTACAGCCCACGTGAAAGACACTCACACACCACACGTCAACCTGAGGTGAGGCAGAAGGGAAACATCTCACTAGAAGTTCGCGCAGGAAGATCTCCACTTTGGCTGCAGGCTACCAAAGTGACAAACGAGGCCAGAAGACACCAACACACGTACACAGCCCCCATTATAACACCCAGCACGCAGCCACGGGGAGCATCACAGCGTGCTGTGCTCACACTCGTGCAAAACCCATCCCAGGGAGCAAATTGCCACAGACAAGCATATCCCCACTCCCTCACAAAATAAAACAGGGAGTGCTGCCATGGCACAGAAGGTGCAAGCTGCTTTGAGCCGAGGGTCTCCATCACCTTCTGCACAAGCCCTGCTGAGGTTGAGGGAAAGTTCCCTCAAGTCAGAGGGTCAACGTGAGTCTCCCAGAGCAGCAAATCCAGGCTCCCATCAGGTACCCAAGCAACAGCACCAGCAGCCAACACAAGGCAGGCAGCAATGAAAAGACTTGCCTGGAGCTCAGAGAGGAAACTTGTGGTGGAGTCAGAAAGAAAACCCCGTTATCTTGACTTCCGGACCCCTCTGCTAACCGCCAGACCACAAAACACTTTTGTTCTAGGATAACGCTACAACAAATAGCTATTTTCTATTAGGAGAAAACCCACTTTGTCCGACTTCTTTAAAAGAAGTAGTCCATTTTTACTCCAATTCTGTAGGACTGTGAGCCAGCCCTGTAACACAGCATACACAATTTCTCCCTCCTTTGCATGTCCCAGTTTTATTAAGTAATCCCCATAAAAGCAATTACAGAGCTATGGACTGAAAAATAACTAGGAAAAAAAAAGAGACAGCAAATTCTGTGTATCTTCATTTGCATACGGATTCCCTCCCTCCCCCTTTCTAAGGTTTTTGCCATGAGGTCTTTTATGTCTCTTTCAATAATCATATAATTATATGATTCCTAAAGTACACGCTGGCAACACTTCAGGGGATTTCATTCATTACAGGTGACAAGACTTTTCTCTCATGTCTAATGCTCGCTAGGATTTCCTTCCACTTCATTCACAGATAAGATGAAGAACCGAGTGACACCCAAAACCCTCTCCCAGGCAGATTTTGGGGGATCAGCCCTCTTCTCCATTACAGATACAGGGTAAACGGGCAGAACTGAACTGCAGTGAACTTCAACAGGAAAGAAGCGTTTTTTCAATTAAGCAGCCCATCATTTTTCCCAGGCACCACGTCCAACTATTTTAATGGCTTTCACATTTTTTCTTTAATTTTACAATCCGAAAGAAATGCCAAGGTTCCATCAAGGACCAAGAACACCATAATTCCATTTCTTCCAATGGTTGCAGGTTATTAACAAGCTGTCAAAACACCATAATTATTTTATATCAAGTTTGACTGATTCCATAAACATCTCTTAGCTGCATACTATCTTGAGTCTTGCTCCCCCTGAGTGCAAGTATGTGCTCAGGCTAAGTGGAATAAAGAGGCTGCACATCCTCTGACAGCAGCACAAGAGACAGTTATGAGCCACCAAAAAAAAATCAACAGCAATAATACATTTATGAGCTGATGTACTCGATGCCATTGCAAGGTTCGAGAGGTTTCTTCCCTTAACATTCTTTGGGGTTTTAGGTCCTCTGTGCAACTGAGAGCTACCAGGAAAGAAACTACAGCCCCAGCACCCAACAGGAGGGGTTAAAGGAGTGATCTTGTCAGTCACCACAGCCTGCTGAACAGAAAGAAGTCTAAATTATCATGTGTCCCAACTCAGGCAGCAGGCTTCCTTCTAACCTAGGCATCTCCTAAGTGCAGGCTAGATCAGGGATACACTAGCACCAGAATAAATCAATCTATACTTAAAATTGGGGAAAAAAAAATCCAAAGAGTTAGAGTCATATTTTTACACAACTACAAAGAACATCTGTTGGAGAAGATAATGCAGTGATTGATATCCAGCCACAAACACCATAAACTTCACATTTGGACTACAAGCAAAAATGCACCATATACATTTATATATTTTTCTTTATTGTTCCTTCCCCCCAGTGCCTCTATGACAGCCCACTCAGAAGAGAGCAATGCAGGCTTCGGACAGAGAAGAAGAACCCAAGCATCACTTTCCTGCCTTGCTGACAGTGCCCAGCCGTCCCCAAAATAGAGCATTTGACTTCAAATTGCCACGTTTGTGTGGCACAACTATAGATAGCCAGTACAAGATTAAAAAAGCTTTGCTCTGAGCACAAAGAGAGAGACAGGAATGGTGCCATAAGCCCATGTTTTGTAGCCAGTAGCGCAGGGAAATCATTTTGATCCCTTCAATCCCCTTATCCATGCCAACCACTGACCTTGCAGATGCAACTTTTGTTGAAGTTTAGTCCCTTTTTGGCCTGAAGCAAGACAGAGCTACAAAGGAGACGCTCTCCATTCATCCTGGATCATGCAAACACTGTACATAGCTGCTGCCACGCTATGCATTTCTGAACCAGGTATTTCTGAACTTCGAATCCAGACAGTCGGTACAAAATAATTAAGCTACAGAAATCCAACATGCACCCAATTTGCCTGTCATTACGGCTCGACACATCTGCTGGCCTAGCTGGGACAGGGTGGGAGAGCCCTGCAGCCGGTGCAGTTCGTACCTGCCCAGCTTTCACAATTGCTTGCACCAGAGGAACTGGACCAACAACTAAACCAGTCAGGTTTTGCCTAGCTGGCTCAGAAGCTGCTTAACCCTCTCTTCCATATTAAGCATTTTGGATTAATAACATAAGGAGCAATTCTCCTTTCGGCATCCAAGCAGTACTCTTAATAGCTCATTAGGTTTGGAAAGGAAACACTATTTTTCAGGGAGATGGAACAGGACTGGTAAAATAGCGCTCCAGCTCTCTAAGTGAGAAGCGTGGCCAGAGTGGTCACAGCGCCTGTTGTGCTGAACACAGCAGAGCCAGAAGATATTTAAATAGCAAGAGCCACTTCACCTACATAAAACTCTTTTATACCTTTACTGTGATAAACTGGAGGCATTAAAGTGCAGTGAATTGGAAATTGTTCTCACTTACAGCTGGATGTTCACACACAACTGATACCAAAATGCACGTCCCCCATACTGTATTTCAAAGTTTTATTTTAAAAAAATACTGTACCAGGCAGGACAGTTCAGTTCTGCTGACATGGGTCGCTCTCAAGCACTTGCTGCAGTAGCACAGGCAAACTACAGGTTCTACCTGTCACCAGGACTGCTGCTACAGGGCCTGAAGCAGGAAGGACATTTTGGCTGCACTTTCCCCAGCCAAGGTGACACATGGTTTAGGATGCAAAGCCCAGTGGGTCTAATTAAGCCTGACACAGCCTGGATAGTTCAACACCTCACTGCAAGAAACAGAAAATGGGGGAAGGGGAAGATACCAAGGGAAAAACAACACCAAACCCACAACAAAACCAAACTACACCCCCCAAAACCTTCCTATCAGCACAACTGCCTGCAGCCTTGGTATTGCATCTCTGTATCTATATGAATTCTGAAAGGGGTACAGTCATGTGATACATTAGCCCTTCTGCAGAGCAAGCAGGAATCTATCAGAGAACCACAGTGAAATACACCAGGCTCATCTTGCCCTGCCTGGCTCCTTTCTTCACTGTTTTCCCAGAAAGCAACATTGTGAAGTTCCTTCTGTGAACTAAGTGAAGTAAATGACAAAAAGTGCATGGTGTTAGTATGCTGAGAGGATGGTAAAGTTTTCAGCTCTTACTGGACAAGAAGTCAAATGCACTACTGCAAGTTAACATTAATTTGGACCCAATATCATCCATTATTTGGGTGAAGTGGAACACTGATTTTATTAACACCCTTTTATAAAAACATCTTAGGTATGGAATACAGAGTACCTACTGTTCTTAAATACAACACATTCAATTTTTTTTAGTTAATTATAATTTGTCTTTTGAATATCTGTGTGGTGGTTGGTCCACTTGAACTTGCAGCAAGCTTCATCTCGTGTTTTACCCCAGGTTTCAGACTGCTGAAGAAAAGCTGAGCAGTTATGCCACAAGAAACTATTTTGGAAAGATAAGATATATATTAAGAGGTCTTTAAAAAACCCCAAACAGACAGGGTCAGTTTGTGTTATGGGACCTCAGGTAGGGAGGAGGGTGACCCCAAACTCGACTGGGATTCTCACAGTCTCAATCTCATAACAGACTTTGGTAAGCAAGCCAGCGTGTCCTTTCCGTGATGCCACCGCAGCCGTGTCTGATGCAGTAATGGTGCTGTGACCTAGGCTGCAGGCATCACCTGCTGTGCAGCTCACTCCCCTGCATGCAATGCACCCATTCATTCACTGATGAGCACAGATCCCCAGCCCCAACAAAAGAGCTGGATCCTTCCCCATCACCACCCACCAGCCTATCATGGTTTGCAGAGAACTCAGCTCCCCTCAGTTCCTGGCCCACCTGAGCAGATACATCAGGCTTCCCAGAGCTCACCCCCTGCTTCAGCTCTGCATTAACCACAATAAAACTACCTTAAGTACCTGCTTCGGACAAGATACAAAAAATCAACAGCTAGGAGAACAAATCAATGGAGACTAAATGCCTTTTGGTTTTCCCGAAGGCTTGTTAGAGCCTTTAGAGCACCATCCAGAAAATCATTAGCTTTCCTGAGGTTAAAAGTGCTTTTTTAAAGGAATAACTGGCCATCAGAAACACTAACTTGATACACCATCACTTGACAATTAAGTAGAAGGGAAAAATACTTTTACGATTTTAAGACATAAGACTAGCTATGGAAAAAACTAAGCTGCCAAGTCCATATGCAGTGATACAACGATAAATGAAAAGCTACATAGCTAGGTCAGTGGAACTAGCACAAAACCTTTGGAACAGGAAGCTGCAGTTAAATACACTGGTTTTCTTATCTCTGGGAGATCAGAGCAACAGTAACAGCACAGTGTACAACACGCATGTGAAAACAGCCTTATCACGGTAACAGCTGAAGAACTTATGGATTCTGTCCAGAAGTCTACTATCACCATTAGGCTTTCTAAGCTCTGCTACACTCAAGTGCAAACAGCAGAGAAGGGACTGTGATTTAGCACAGCCAGACCTCCGGATACAAACAAAAGTAAGAGTGGGCAAAGCGTTAATCTCCTTAGGGTCTGTGACCAGATGCAGCTGGGCCCCAATTCAGCTTGTTACGGGCAGCATCACGGCTTCAACATGATGTGCATGAAGTCAAGGTCTGCCTCTTTTCAGCTCAGGGATCTACTTCTGCACTACACGTCACTCCACGCACGCCTGGGAGCGGATTCTCCTCAAGATTCTATAAATAGGTTAAACATTCCTAAAAACCCCGTAACACACACACACACACACACACACCAGGAAAGTTAAAATTTCCGCCCAGCGTTCCAAAGCTTTGCTGGAATCCGTAAAAATGATAAACAACAGCCAAAAAGAAAACACAACCCCTTGTCTTTCCAACTACTTTGGGAGAACAATTGCTCTCAAAGATCGCATTCATTAACATTCTGATGAAGTTCCCTTTTAGTGCTGTTTTTCATACTTGAAAGGAATAGCTATGATCAGAGAGAGCCCTCAACTACCGACTCACTCATTTAGAGTCTCTCGCTCTGATTCACCAATCACCTTCAAGAATAATTAGCAGCTTCGTCTGAACATAATGAATATACACACATGCTCACATACATACCATTCATTTTGGAAGGCGGCAAGAAATCCCCCAATTCTCAGCCCACCAGCTTTTCTGACCCCCAGCGCTGGAACCACCTCTGGGGCAGCATCATCACCCGATGGCTTTCCAGTAGCTGCCCACCCCGCTGCCCACCTCAAGCCAGCAGGTCAGGGCAAACGAAGTTTCCAGGTTGTTAACTCCAAAGTGGTGTTTGCTGGCTGAGTATTACAGAAAACAAACCACTGCTATGTACCCATCAGCTGCGTGTAACCTGAGTTGGAGCCGGGTTTATACAGGAAGATTTGGTTGGAAGGAAAGGAAAGGGGAGGTTTTAACTTCTTATCTGCAGAAACACACTGCAGCCAGTTTGTCCAGGGGATTGCTTTATTCCTTAATTTAAAAATATATATAATCAACTCTGTCCTTACGTGAAAGACGGCAGGACAGGGGATCTACAAGTCAGAAGTATCACAGAAACAATGTGCCGCATTTTCAGATGACAAGTGCCAAAGGAAACATCGTCGCATGAGTTAAATCAAAAATCCAGAATGCTTAAACCACAAAGAGCTAAAGGAGACTTCATCAAGCCATCCCTCAGTACTAACTTTAACTGCTCCTACCTCCAGGTCAGCACGAATGAAGAACTTGTATGCTTACTATGTAAAGCACCTTTTACTCACAGGAGCACCAGCAGTGAGAATTTTCTTCAGTGGGAAGGGGAATTCACAGTATTTTGAGATAAAAGAAAAACCAAGAAGAAAATCACCTTACCTCTCCCGAATGTTCCTACCATTAAGTTCTGCCTAACCACTGAGAAATTTCACTCCCAAGGAGAAGCCTGAAGCTTAGCTAGCCTGATAAACGTAATCACAGCTCACTGTCACATCAAGTGACAAACCAACCTAGAAGAACAGCACGAGACAGGATCACAACTACCACAGAGGCAACAAAAGCTGCTTTCAGGATTAGAAATTAAATAACACAGACTTTCTTAGTTCAGTACTGTCCCTAGGCTGCGTACTCACTTTTATTCCTTTTCCCCCTCCATCAACATAGGAGGTTTCAATTCTTATTTATTTTCAAAATATGACCACAGCAGATTTTAAGCACTCTTAAAAACAAATAGACACCGAGTCTCCTCCAAAGCAGAAGAAAACAACCTGTAGCAGTCAAGTTCACTACAGAACACAGCTCCGCTGCACACACGATGACCTCACCATTTCAGACACGTATGTGGGCACACGTTGCTTTAAAGTAGTTTTGGTTTAACAATCCCCCTCCCTTGCTGCTGCATCAAATCTGCCCGACATCACCCATGGTCAAAGTCAGCACTGCACAGAAAAATCCACACACTGTAGGGTATTTTCTGCTTTTTAACACTACTGGGATTTACAAAACGCACAGCATCGTCAGGGCTCGCCAGGAACCACGAATACAACATAACTCCTAGCTCAAGCCCCTGGAAGAAACAGGTGAATCCTGCTCACAGTGTTCCCTCCCAGGTGCCAACTACATCCAAGATGCTGAGGGCGCATGGTTTCTCTCGTGCACTGGCAAATTCCAGGTGGTACTGAAGTAGCTTGTCAGAGTTTAAAAGGGGATGGTTTTGTAGAGACATGTATAATTTTTTAAAATAAAACCCCCCAGAAGTGCTTGCATCCATGGACAGATGTACTTCGGGGTGGCAGAAGTTTAAGGTCACCTTCTCTCCTCGCACGCCCTATTATCAAGGTTACGGTTTGGCTGATTTGATAACAAGGCTTATCCCATTTGAAAAGCCCGGAGTTTTCCCCGTCAGCCCTGGAGGGACTGCACTATCATTTGAATTCTATTTCCTGATAATGTGCTCATCATGGTAGAAAATTTCTGCAGGAAGATGAATTTTACTTTCTTCACTGACAGCTCAGTAGGGACTCAGGGGTTTAATTGGACCTATCTGCCGATGCTTATTGACTTAGAGCATGCCCAAGAAAGAAGGAGGAGAAAAAAAAAAGATGCAGACAGGTCTGTGGCATTTGTTTTAGAGGCACATGAAAGCACATCACTCCCTCATTATCAGTTCTGCATAGACAAAGTAGTTGGTTTTCCTTTTAGGACAACACCCCACAAACGATGCCACGAAAGGCCAAAGAATAGTCATCACCAAGCTAACACAAGTCATCTTACCACTCTGGTACCTCCACACGTGGTGCTGCTCAGGGACTGCCGGGCTCACAGTCCCTCCTGAGCAGAAGCCCAGGCTCCCCAAACCAAGGTTTCATTGCCCTGACACCAACGTAGATGGCCAAGGCCACTGCTAATGCCTCTGCAGAGACTTCTCTGGGACTTGCAGAAGCTGGTTGCGTGAGCAACATGCTCCCCACAGCCATGATGCCACAGCAGCCCAGAGGCCTGCATGGCAGGAGGGGTGGGCTGGGGAGAAGGGAAGCCCACAAACAAAATGGGATTTCACAGCGCAAGCCAAAGATGGTTAGAGATCCCAGGGCAAATCTGAGATTATTCATTACCCTGCAGAGAAGCCTCTGTTACTGTAACACAGGTTAATAGATACACTAGTGACAGGAAATCTCGAGTAGGGACAGCACCCAAAACTTCGCCCACGTTTTTACCACAGCGCGTTGAAGAAAGTGGGCAAAGGCACCAGGGCTGCCTGTATTTACTGGGAATTCAGGTCATTATGCCCATCAGGCGACTCGTTAGGTGCTTTCTCTTGACAACTCACTTCTTCACAAACAAAACAAAAAATCAAAAGCCAAAGTCTTGGTTTGTCAATGCCCCTCTGAAAATATTAAATTTCCTGCTCTGCTTAACTAAGCTCAGACAAGGCAGGCAGTATTTGCTCAGCAAATATTGTTTGTAATAAGTTAGACAAGCAATATTTTTTGCCAGCCTATTAACACCAGAAAAATATGTACAGTCAACAAGAGATGAAGAATTTGTTCAATTACTTCAAAAATGGGAATTACAACCAAGGGATTATTATCCATTTAAACATCTCTTTTCCACAAAATGTCAAACACTAGCCATTTGCTAACAATCTCCGGAGACAGATAAAGTAACATTCTGGCAATGCAAACACAAACTCCTCGAAACGGGGGAAGGGGGCTGGTGGGGGGGGGGAAGGAAGGAGGGTAGGAGGGCTAACCTCCCCATTCACAACAATACCGGACCATCCCAACAAGCCAGGAATATTTTGCAGCCCTCTGCCAGCCAATTAAAACCCCAAACAAACATTTGACTTGCCCTAAGTGATAGTTAACACCAGCCGGAGCAAGAAGAGGGGGGGTAGGAGATGGGGAGGTTGGGGAAGGGAGGGGGTGCAGCAAGTTGCCAGCAGGGCTGCGAGCACCCGGGCTGGCTCGCCACCCTCCTGACCGCAGCCCCGAGATCCCTCCGGGCTGACACCACGATTAATGCACATTAATTGCTATTTGCAAAATTCAGCAGCCTCCAAGCGCCGCGCTTCCTTTTTCGATTTTTTTTTTCGGTTGTTTTTGTTTTGTTTTCTTTTTCCTCCCGTTCCCCCCCCCCCAACCCTCCCCCACTAAAGCCCCAGCCCCCGCTCCGCGGGAGGGAAGAGCCCCCCAGGCCCCCTCGGCTCTTACCTCCAGAGCTTCCAGGGTGTTGAAGCTGGCTATGGCGAAGCCATCGATCAGGTCCTCTTCCTGGGAGCTGGACTCGCGGCGGCGGCGGCGCGGGGGCCGGGCGGCGCGGGCGGCGGGCGGCGGGCCCCGCGGGGCGGTGCAGTTCTGGCCGCCGTTCTCCTTGCCGGGGCTCGGCTCCTTCTCGGAGCCCGAGGAAGGGCTCTGGTTCCGCGGGTCGCGGGCCGCCGCCTCCCGCCGCCGCACGCGGTCCCGCTGCGACCTCGACCTCCGGCTCTGCCGGATTTTCCCATCCATTGCCGAAGAAGCAGCAAATCAAAAATATTTAAAAATAATGATAAAAATAATTAAAAAAAAAAAATTTAAAAAAAAGGAGAAGGCCGGGCGCGGGGGGGTGTGGGTGCGGGGGGGACACGGGGGGGGGGGGGTGAAAAGTCGCCCCCCTCCAACTCACCGCTTCCCCTCTCCAAACCCCGAAGCCCTTAAAAAAATAATAATTATTATTAAGAAAAATAAAAATCAACAACAACAACAAAAAAATCCTGCTGTTCAGACCCTCGGATCCAGGGCGATGATAATCCACAGAGCAAGGCTGGGTGGCGGTGGGGCGAGCGGCACACACACACACAAAAAATATTAAATCCACGGAATGACCTTGACAAATTTCCACCCCCCGCCCCCCCCACCCCCCCAAAAAAGCAGAGACGGGAAGAGGAGGGGAGGTAAAAAAAAAAAAAAATTAAAAAAATAAAGAAGAGGAAGGGGGGGATATATCTGGATCAGGACGAGGACACCTCGGATTCACTCGGCGCGGAAGAGAGAGGCAGATCCAGGAGGCTCGACCCAGCTCGGGATAATCCAGGCGCGGCGCCCCCTCCCCGGGGGCAGCGCCGCTCCGGGGCCCCGCTCCGGCCGCCGCACACCGCGGCGGGGGGGCCGCCGCCGCCGCTGCGCTCGCCGCCCAACTTTCTTGCCGCGGAGCGAGCGAGACAATCCCTGGGCAGCCCCCGCCGCCGCCCGCCGCCGCCGCCGCCGCCCGCCGCCGCCGCCGACCCCTCCTCGCCGGGCGCCGCCGGCGGCTCGCAGCCCCCCGCCGGCGCGGCGCGGCGCCCCCGCCGCCGCCGCCCGCTGCCGGATGGCGCTCGCCCGCCCGCCCCAGCCCGGCCGCCCGCGGCGCGGCGCAGCCCCGGCCCCCAGAAGCCGCTCAGTCGGCGCTGCCCGGATGCCGCCCCATTCTCCCCGAGCTGGGACGCGGCGCTAGCACCGCCCGGCCGGCCGCGCATGAGCAGGGCTGCCAGCTGCGCGTCATTCCCCGGCGCAGGCCCGGCCGTGCCCCCGGCCCCCCCCCTTCCTCCTCCTCCTTCCCGCCCCGCCGCCGCCGCGCGACCGCCCCCCCCCCCCCCCCCCCCCCCCCCCCCCCCCCCCCTCCGCCTCGGTTCGCCTCAGCAGGGAGCGGAGGGAGAAGGGGGCTTCCCGGCCCGCCTCCGCCGCCGGGAAAAGTTTCCCCCCGCCCGGAGCGGGTCCTGCACCTCCTCCCTACGGAGAGCGGTGATCCCCCCCCCTCGCCCCTCCCTCACCTCGCGGGGCCCGTAGGCCCGTAGAGCCCCCGGGAAACGGAAGGCAGCTCAGCCGGCAGACCCGCGGGGCGGCTAGAGAGGCTGGCCGGGGGCGAGGGACGAGTGGAGGGGCGGCCTGGGGACGAGCTGCGGGTGGGTTGGGGGTCAAACCGTGAGCCGAGGGACGAGTTAAGGGCAGGTTGGGGGTCAAAGGATGAGACGCGGACAAGGAACGACCCGAGGGATGAGCTGGGGGTTAAACGGTGGGCTGAGGGGTGAGTTGGGGATTGAGGACACAGGAGGAGCTGAGGAGCATGGAAGGCACTTATGGATAAGCCAGGGAAGTATTTGGGGGTCAAGGGACGAGTTAGGGGACAAGCTGGTGATGAGGGAGAAGGGGCAAAGGAGCTGGGCAGCCAGAGCTGGAGCTGGGACGTGGAGTGAGGGTGAAGACCTGGGTCATGGAAATGGAGGCAGGAGACTCTTCCTGTCGATTGCCCCCAGCTCATCCATCTTGTGTTAGTTACCCCCTGCTTCCCATCTGTTCATCTTGCTGAGGTTTCATCCGGGCTCCGCAGTGGAGGAGAAGGGTGCAGTTGCCTCTTTTTCCCTCCTGGTTGGGGCCCTCTCCCTTCTCCAGCATCACCTCAGCCATGGCTTGGGCCCCGGGTGCTTCCCTGAAAAGGGGATGGGTATGGTGGCTGACCAAGCAGCTGTGCATGGCCCAGCCCCAGACACAGTGCTTAGGGAAGCCTGGGTCAGAGCCCCAGCGCAGAGCATCAGCTGCCCCATGTATCACAATGGTAGCAAGACCTAGTCCTGTTACCATCTTTTATTGCATGCAATCAGGTCTTACTGCAGGTTGCCATCACTCCTGGGTGCTCCCTTCCTTGTGTGCGGCTGGCTTTGCTCCATTTGCCTGACTTGGCTCCATTCCTTACATCTTTGGCTGCTTTTGCCTTCCCCAGGGCGTAGCCTCCACTTCTGGATGTGAGAGAACTTAGAAGGAAGTTGTGAAATAAAACCTAAAGAAGTCCGCTGAGCTTCATAAATAAACAGGAAAAAATCCATTAAGGAGATTCAGCATTAGCAGGAGCCATGGAAGTATGGGAAACCAAGAAAGTCTCTTGCCACCTGCTCCCACTCGCGTTCCCATTCAGCCGTTGCCAGGGACGGTGGCTTCCCCAGGACAGTGCCCCAGCAGCGGTGGGCTGGTAGCTGGGCATCTAACACACCCATCAAAGGCTTTGGCATGGGGACTGCGATGCCCACCTCTCCTTGGCTTCCTTACATCCTGACTTAACAACTATAATAACAGAGCAGTCAAAAATTAGCCTCCTTCTACATGGCCCCAGCAGGCTTTTTTAGAAGGGTGTCTGGTGACGGTTTTGCCCTACCTTACTTTAACAAGAGTTACAATAAGTGTTATCCTTTCAAAAGGTAGCATAGAAACATCATTTAAATGTAAGCAATTTAATATCGAAGGTAGAAATCCCACATGCAGTAGAAAGCCCTGTAATGCAAACAGTCCAGCATGCACTGCATGCCTCAGTCACACCGGTATCAGTGCCATTTGTGTCCTAATAAAATCCTATAATCTTTTGCGTGCCAATTAAACAAGAAAGATAGCTAAGTCTATCCATGTCCTTGGGTAATGACAGGCTAGTGAGGAGTCGGGCAGTTACCTGCCATGGGTTTTGCTGGACTCTGGGTTTCCAATGGGGTATATTTTTTTTTCCTGTTTCTTTAAGGGACAGTACTATCATTTTTAGATGTATGGTATTTTAAAGCTATAACCAAGATCTGGAGGGGTGGTTGTTAATGAAAGATTTGGAGTTTAGATACACCCAGTTAAACAATGGATTGAGCTTAACAACTGTATTTGCTTTACCAATACTTGAAGAGTCACTTGCTAGAAAAGAGCATTTACAGAGTTCAATAAGGTATTTTACATTTATGAGGCTGCCCTTTAATTTACAAGGTAATTTCTATGTTGCTTCTAAGTACATCATGAGGGTTAAAAAAGATTAACTGGGGGACTTACAACAGTTTCTCTTGGTAGCGCTCATTTCAGTCCCGTTTTGCTTCAGGTCCTCCATCATTAATATGCATTTCTAGTTCTCTTTTTTTCATTCACTTCCAAATTTGCTGACCAACAAGGACAGTGGAAATTGCCTGTAAAGTTCCTTTCTTTATTTCCTGTCAGCAGGGTCATCAAGATTCTCATCCCGCTTACATGTTTACCTAGAGGAGTTTAATGTCACTGTGAACATAAACTGAAGGTGCCTTCTGGGGAAAGTCACGAATACAATTTTTTTTTCAATTAACTCCACAAATTCAGCAGCACCATGATTATCCAAAGTTACCCCCAGTTTTGTATATATGTATATTTTGTGGAAAGACACAGCAGTGGGGTCATCCAAAGGAATTAAGAAAATCAAACTGTCCACATGTGAAAGGATGCCTCTATTTGCAACAGCATCTCTGAATCAATCGTGCCTCTTCTTCCACCAAGGCAATTTCACATTTTCAATAGAAGGCAGACCTACGGTGATCTTTTTTTTTCCTCCTCAGCATCAAATGCCTCTCTGCACAATGATATTCATCATGTCATAACTCTAGGTGAATGATAATGGATCAGAGGGAATGAAAACAGATGGATGTTAAAACAGACAATTCCCTGCCACAAACCTGGGAGCCCTCCGCTGCTGCCTAGTCCGTTCATTCAGTTCATAATTGTATTAGACATTCCAACAATAGAGAGGCCTTCTTCATTAATCCTGAATTTACTGAAAAGAAGCTTTGCAGACTATAGCTCTTTCAGTGCTTAGACAACACCAGGCAAAATTTACCACAGGCTTAAATGGATAAAACTCAGCTAGATAGAAGCTAGCACAGAAAATTCCAAAAGAAGCAGGAGATGGGCAGTGAGACAAGGAAGGAGGCAACCTAGCAGCGGCACTGCGGGCAGGCCAGAGATGCTCGAGTACCTCTACAACACTGCTGCAGCTTGGATGACACCAAGGAGATTTATAGAAAAGCTTTCCTCTCGCTGGAGTGCCAGCATAGCTGAAGTTACCAACACTGCACCAGCATTTGATGTCTATTTTCCCTTTTCAGGAGCCAGCACACCAGTACCTGCCATGCAAGGGGGCACAGCCTTTTTATACCCCCGGCCTTCATCGGGTGGCTGGGGCTAAGCAGTACAGCTCAAGTCTCTCACCAGCTGTCCTGTGAGTCAGACCTTGATTACAATATTGACATTAACATTTTAATCACATGCATCTTGCTGCAGATTTTAATGACCAACGTGCTATGCCTTTGTTTTTTGAGGAGCAAAAATTAGACCCTTGTTCCTAGCTGGAGTGAGCTCAACGTCAGAACAGCAGCTACTGTAGTGGTAGGGATGGCATTGCTCTCACCACAGGCTTGCCCCTGGACACCTCACTGGTGCTGGAACACCTTCCTGGAACAGGGACTGTTCTTCGTTGCTCTATTCCTCTGTCTGGAAGCTGTGAAGAGGAGAAAAGCAGCACTATTGTATTCCTTGTAGCCCAAGGTGATGTGAAAATCTACCCAGTCCTGGTCTAACTATCATTTTCAGATTCCCAGGGACTTTAATTGGAGCAGAGTAATCCAGAGACGTTTCCTTTATCCCGTGCAACCAGAAGCAGGATTGCTATTATATTTTCCCTGCCTGTGCCATCAGACCAAGGTGAAGAAACTTGGAGCAAATGAGAATCAGGTCCCAAATCTGTGTTGTTCCTCTTACCCTAAACACGATCCATGGTCTGTTTCAAACACCGCAAGCAGAATCTGTGGGGCCTTGCACCGTTAAAGACTATCACGCCCAGGGTGGAAGGACAGCCAAAAGGTCAGAATAAATAAACTGAATACAAAATTGCTTAAGGCAATAGAAAGAGATGACAGGCTTTCATGGCAGTTCTGACATGCACTAGAACATACTTCAGGATATTAAATAAGCTGGCTTTTGCATTGCTGGGCTTAGCGGTTTTCTGTTGTTTCTCCCCCTGCTACCCCAATACTTCACTAAAACTACCAGGCCTTAACTGCTTGGTGTCCCTTCTACAAACATGGGCTGCCTTTATCACTTGCTTCATCACAGTCATTTGCACTGAAAATACATAATCACTGTCAGAGTACAAAGAATCATTACGAATAATTAGTTACTTCCAATATGGCAAGTCAGTCTCATAAATCTTGAATATTTGGCTTTGGTTTTGGAAAGAGATTCCTTAATGGCTACACTTGTGAGACTCTGTTAATTGATATAAAATTGTATTCAAAATTAAATTTGTTTTAACAGATCTAAATCACCCCAATAAATCAGCTTCAGCCTATCCGCTTTAAGGGTTCAAGTACACTTTTTTTTCAGGCTTTGGGAGAAAGTATGCACTTGCAATCAATCCTTAGAGGGCTGGGTCTGACCCCCCTTGTTCGTTAACCACTTCCATATGCTGACATCAGGGTGGTTTGGCTGGCCTGAGAAGGCATAAAGGGGCAGGGGGAAAGCAGCTCACGGGCAATCAGCCCTCCTGCCAGGCAGGTGTCTGGAGGCATGGCATGAGTTTTAGCTGGGCACAGCTATGGTAGAGCCAGTGTGGAAGGAAGAAATGGCCCATCTCTACTCTGAGGGTGCAAAGGAGAGGGGAGGGAATTTTAAGAAGAAAAAGGAGTTCAGGTCTATCTGAAATAGTTGGATGATGGTGCTCTATGTTTCTATGTGCAGTAGTAGTGTGAATGGTAGTTCTTATGATGCTCTTTTTTTCTTCAGAGAAACCATTTTTTATCTTATATCATGGGGGAGAGAGTGCGATGGTTAATAACAACAGCTTAGTTTTGCTTGACTATACGTTCTTTGTTTAGCTCCTGAAGTTGTTTCAAGACTGGATGTTCTTATCTTTATCCTAATTTTAAACTATTCCGCTCCCATAACTTCCGTGGGCTGTTGTCCTTACCTAGGCAGCGGTGAGCACAAATGCTTCCCCAGATCCTGTTTTGGAAGAATTCTCTATTTGCATCCTGCCTGTTGTTACTGTCTGTTATCTTAAATCTCACTCTAAGTTGTGTTGGTTTTTTTCTCTTCCAGAGATTCTTTCTTGCCTACTTCATCTTGCTAAAACTTTCCCCACCCTTCTCCTGCCTGAGTTGTTGCCTGTATTTTTGCCTGTCTGATCTCCCTCAGGTTCTAGCTGTCGAACTTGTTCCATGTGGGCAGGCTCTGACTCCTGCCTGCAGCCTTATGAAGTTTGATGCTCTCTACCCAGGGATTTGCATACGCCTGGGTCAGGTTGCAGGAGGCTGTGAGCCTCGCAGGGTACGCGCTGCCTCTTGCTTCACACGCGTGGAGTCTGAAAACTGCAGTGTCTGTTGTTGGGCCCGGCAGCATAATGATCAGTAGCTAATATTACATCTTGCTTGACTAGGTATGCCTAAATCCTGTTGGGCTCAGTGATCTATTTAATGATTCCTTTACTTGCGTTTAGTACGTTGCTAGTGTACAGCCACCTTCTTCAGTGCTCTGTGTTGTGCAGTGCATGGTATTTAGGAGTGATTAAGAGTGGAAATCTTCTCAATCAGCTTTATTAGGTGCAACTATTGCTTTCCTTGGCTAGAAGTTGCTTCTGTTGTCAAGTATGTTGTAGGCTGTGCTTGTTTTACTCTTAAATTTAGTCTTTCAGTATATATTATCAATCAGCCAAGAGTTGAAAGAAAAAAATCTCTTAGAAAACCAACCAACTGAAAAAAAAAACCACCCACTTTGGGAAACCTGAAAATTAAGATTGTACCTGTGTTTCTTTGTTCTAAGCCTGGAAACTGGGGGAAAAGCTAGTAAAAACAAACTTGAAGATGTATCTGGGAATTTTCAACTTCCAGAGCTCTCCTAATAAAGGCTGGCAGGGTGTGCAAATGTAACTTAACATGTGCTCAGCAATTTCTGATAAACAGCTGCTAAAACATTTTTGCAGTATTTCCTCTGTTAATATTTTGTCTCTTTAAAGCTACCATCAGGAAGATGTGTTACCATAGTGTGTATCTGGGAGCAAGGAGTCTGCTAGCATCTATGTAACTTGCTAATAAAGGCTTCTCTCCACTGGGGACTTCAGCTCTGCAGGCCAAACACAAGGGTAGCCTGACAAAATCTCAAGGATGCATAATTTATACTAGGTCGAGTTACCCTTCGTGGAAAGTAGGTGAGCTGGGCAAGTGTTAAACAGGGCTATACCCTCGCTGCTGTCAATGCCTATAATGGGGAATTTATTGTCAGAATGGACAAGGCTTGCCAAATTACTGCACAGTTTTATGTCTCTGGGTGGTCAGACCAGCTTTACACAAGCTAAATCAGACGTGGATTCAAAGATATTTGGGGGGGAAAAATAGTTAAAATGTTGGCCCGACTGCCTGGGATCACTTTGCAAAGAGAAAGGTAGAACTGGAAGCTAAATAAAAGGAAAGCAGGAAAGATTGAAATGGATCACTCACTGTTTGAGTGCGTAATGAGGACTCAGTTATTCTTAACACAGAGGATAGTTTTTTGCATGCGCCTCATACTATTGCTAATCTTTTGTTGTTCTTCATCTGATTCACTGATTTAATTTCACTTCCACAGAGGAAGCAAGGAGCCTCAACTTGAGGGGACTGCGAGGGCCTTTGGAAGGGGCTGTGTTGAATTTCAGAAAGTGTTTTACAAGAAGGTAGGCTGCCACAATCTTGTGCTATAGGACTTCCTTTGGAAGCATATATTTCTCCCCCATAAGTCTTTTGAACAGTTTTATACCACACATGTTTCAAGAGAATTAAATCAATAACAATCTGTACCTTTCTAACCTGAAATGCAAGCTCTGCACGGCAGGAGATCAAGCTATGCAATTAACTGTTGTCCTTTCAAAGGAATTCTGACAGATATTTATAGTTTACTGTATTCCATTTTCCTGCCATTGGAATATAGCAGTACAACTGAATGCAGCTGACTGGAACCATGAAATAATTATAGCAATAACTATTTCCTTCTCTACTGGGGAAATCTTGTAAAGTGCTGAATATGGGAACTGCTGATGTTCTTACCCCTCAGAATTTGGTCTTTACCTTCAGTTTATCGTGCATCCCTTGGTAAGTCACCCAAGAGAGAAATTTTGCTTTCCATTACCTTCAGCTTTTTCCAACGTCATGTTCTAAATCTCACATTCAACTTGACATTGAATGAATCAACACTACGAATAAATATGCTTTAAAAAGCTTTCTAAATTTGGGCACGGTCAGTGTATGAAACTAGAAAGACTTCTCTGTAGTAAAATAAGTCATATCTTTGTGTGGGAGTTTGGAACAGTCTATTAAGAAGAAACTATGCAATATTACCAGTAGTGAATAGATTGGCATTTGACTGTTAGGCACGTTGCAAATTTCAATATAAAGGCACTTATTTTATACCCTGAGCTGTCACTGTAACTTATGTGCTCATGCTGGTGACTTAGTAGCATAATGACAGGCCATTGTTACTAAGCTAATTAATTTTAAGCAATCTTTCCTAACAGTATGCTTGAGAATGACATTCATTTGCTGCAAACTTATGAGACATTGATGCATCAGGAAAATAATGTTGAATCTTTGAGCTACCTCTCTTGCTGGCTCAGTACAAGTTGCTCATCAGAGGATATTTGCTGTGTTGGGCACTTTAGATGCCCCTTTTACTGATAGTCACATTGTCACTGCTTTGCTTTATGGCTGCAGACCAGCAGAGGTACACCCTAAGTTCCAGCCACCCCTTAGCTTTGCAGCTTGACCATGTTTCATCAAGTGGGTTGAAGGGCTGCAGGTGGCTTACCAGGACCTACTGAGCTGCAAACTAGGATCAGATAGAGCTGCTGCTGCTTCAGTGAGGTGCTTTAGGGAACAGTGTGGTAGGGGGTTGTAGTGTGTTTATAGAGGGGGAAGACAAAGTTCTGTAAAGGCCAGAGTAGGCTAAATAGAGCTGGAAATGCCCTTTCAAATCAAAGGAAGTACTGGAATTATTTTCCTAACTATATTTGCCAAAGGGTAGGAAAGAAGCAATTCCCAGATGGCCTCTACCTACATGGACTGGGTGTGAGGTAAAACCCTTCCTCCAACAAGAATGAGAATGGGAAAGAGAAACTATTCTCACTTTGTTTTCACAGGTGGCACAGACTCCTTGTGGCTGTTGTGTAATATTGTATTGTGCAGATGTCTCAAAGTGATGATACTGAGTCATTCCTAGGTAACAGTTTTCTTTTGGAGTCACTCCCAACTTGTGTTAAGACTGGGTGGATAAGCGGTGGTACCATAGTAGGAGGAAAAATCCAACAACCAGCTTCTCCCAAAATTACATTTCCTGGGAGTGCTGTCAGAAATGTCAAGTCTGCTAGAAAGAAAGAAGTTGAGGAAATGAAGGGTGTCTTCTAAACTAATGCTATCTGAAGACTCCCCATCACCAATGTTTTTCCATGTGAGGCTCTTATCTGGAGTCCTCTGACTGCTAGACCCACTGGTGTAGTAAAGCTCCAGTCTGCAACCCTGGCTGTGTGGATCAGCTTCTGGAAGCTTGCTTCTGTGCATAAAGAGAAGATTTGGGCTTTCTGCACTGAGCTGGTGTGTGCATGAGGATCAATACTGTAGCTGAGAACTCTCCTCCTGAGAGGTCTGCAGCAAACAGTACATTATTTATGTGCTCTTCTCACGTTTCCCTGTGTTATGTAAATACTAATCAAGGTGAAATTGGACTCAGCCATGTCTAATTTTGACTTCAGTTTATTTTGGCAATATCCAAGCAGAAGCTGGTTGCTAAATGGTCGTCTAGAGCGGTGGCCCTGAGGTTTTTCTAAGAGTTTGCACAGGTTTAAGGCAGGGTTTCTGCATAGGCTCATTACTGACTGTTGGAATCCCAAGAGTTGGTGCTCTGCTGTTCCCAGGCATTGCTTACAGCAGGAATGGGAACATATCTTGAGTCCTATTCAGCCATTGCCCTTTGACTGCAGCTGATCTTACTCATTCAGATAAGAGGCAGCAGATTTTATTCCATTTATTCAACGTTTTGTTAGCTTTGGATCTTCTCCCCATACCCTTGAGTTTTTCTCTATGTGTTTATGCTCCTTCCTGTGTGGCTTTTATTCCAGTTCATCTCAGGGCAGGGTTTTTTGGGGGAATACTTCTTAGCTTTCAATTTGTTTTGTGGTTCTCAGAGCCTAGTTTTGGTTGCTTATATCAGTATATTTTTTCACCTGCTTGTAGGCCTGGAAAAAACTGTGCCTTACTGACAGCTTTGCTAACCAAAGTCTCTTGTTCGTATGTGGTAAAAGCTACCGCACTGCAAGGCTCCCTTAATGTGCATGGGTGTGCCTGCCAAGCAGGGCAGCTATTAGTTCTGTGCATGATGATGGTTTCTGTGATGAGCATGACTTTCTCTATTGGGAAATGAACTGTGAACACCTACTCATTTTTCATAGGCCAAATTACAGTGATCTTTCAGCTCTGAATTGCCTACACCTCAAAAAGTAAGTCCCTAGGACCCTTTAGAGCAATGCTAATGAAATAGCTGGGGCTGAGCAGGTATTCTGTAAGCAGGAACTAGCTCTATGAATTTAGCCATTTGCTTTCTGCCTTCTGATGCACTTGATGTACTACTTCATCCTTTTTTTTTTTCTTTCCCTTCACTGTTGAGATTGAGGTAGCTTCTAGCTCCTTGTTGCTCAAGCTTCCTTATCTGTCAGTAAACTGAAGGAAGAGGATCTTAAGTCAGTGAAACTTTGCTTAGAGTTCTGTGTCCCTCTGAAAAGCTCAAAGGTAACAGCAAAGAGAAAATAAATTAAAGAAGGCATTACTACGTTTTCTTGGGGGAAGGGGAAAACAGCATTGCTGCTAAAAAACATAATGCAAATTCATACCTGGGTAACAAAGGAGCCTGACTCTCAAAGAATTTAGTCCTAATGTTGGGCTTTAGATGCTTCCACGGGTGTATCTGTGGATGATTGTTAAATTTTGTTTGTGCTTTCTAACCTATGAGTTCCCCAGTGGTACTTAACACCTCAGACACTTCTGCCTGAGGGTTTTTTCTTTCCTTCTCCTGTAGTTCTGGGGTTGTTCCTGACTTGTTCTAGAAGGAAAAAAAAAGATCCTCAGTGGAGCTTTTGACTCTCAAAATAGCAGGACAAAGCCAGTAATAAACTTGTAATGGAGCAGTGCCCAGCAGATGGAGAGGATGGGCCCTTGATGAAATGGGAGCTGTGGGATCTGTCTCATCAAGCAACTGTCACAGCTGTCTTCATCCTCTAGGATGACCACAGAGAATTCATGCCAATGCAGTAACTTCTCTCTGTGAATCAGGTGTGTGGCTGTCTGCAAAGGTCATGTTAGTCTGTCTCTGATTTTCCTAGTGTTATGTCACAGTATGTGTATACACAGCTGTCCTTCGTTGTCTTCAGGAAAAAAAGTCCCTTTTCCCTCAATGAGAGCTCTTCACGTTCTAAGATTTGGATGCTGTGGTCACAACGAGAGGCTTTCCTTGTAGCCAAGCTTTCCAGTGCAGCAGGACAGAAAGAATACTATCAGACAGCCAATTTGAGCTTCACAGCTGTGTGGGTACTTAGAAGTGTAATCCATCAGGTACACTGATCTACAAGTCTGGCTGAAATCTTGCAGCCGTCAGCATGACATTACTCCCAGTCACATCAAGTGTGTTGAATAGCTAATAGATGTTTTGAAAGCAGGAGTTAAATTGGCTTCCCAAAATTCACCTCAAAAATACAGGATCTGTCTACAGCTTGGGTGTTAAGTGTGGTTTCAGTCCACTTTGATAAATCACTAATGCCTGGGGAGTTTTGTTGCTTTTTTCTCCTAAAGCTGCCATTTTACCTTGCGTTCAGCTAGCTGTTAAACAATACTGTGCTGTGTAGCAAACAAAGTGTGTTAGCAGGTGACTAAGATCAGAAGAAAAACTAGTTATGGGGTTATTTTTTGTGGCTTTCGGTTCAGAGTGAAGGCAGGCCTTTCAAAGTGTGTAATGAGAAAGCTATAGAATGAGTGTAGGTCTCGCGTCAGCTCTGATTAACTTTGCTTATACATATAGTTCAAAGTGAACTGCCACGTAGTCAGCAAAATGAACTTAATCCTTCAGTCATCCTGAGTGGTAAAAAAAGAGCATGTAATGATTTGGATTCCTCGTGAGAGAGAGTGCAAAGGACGTTGGTAACGTGTTTCCTCAAAGCAGGAAAAAATACAGTCTGCATCGGGTGGGTGCAGAATTCCTCATTAAGAGGCGAAGTTGCTCAGCTTTATCCTCAGAAGCTGTCTCTGAAAAACAAATGCTGGGGCGGAGGGAAGCGTGGATGAAAAGGGTGATCCTCCAATAAGGAGAAAGAACATGGAAAAGCATATTGCCAGGCAAGGTATGTACAGGGATTTAGCGGTGCCTTTGCTGGTTGGGTTTGCTGCTGCATTATGCACGGTGCTCATGGCCCCAGGCTTTGGGTTCCAAGCACTACACAGCTTGTGCCTCAAAGTACGAGTGTCCATCATCTATCAGGCCTTTACTTCCCTCAGTTGTCTTCCCCCCACACAGATTGCCAGTTTGGTAGGGAGCTGCTTTAGGGACAGCCAGACTGAGTGTTGGAAGGCGTTGGCAAGTTCTTGTGTTATGCTTCGTGAGAACAGCTGGATAGAAGGTATAAATTACTATAAATTGCCAGGCTATGCAAAAAGGTGTTTGCATAAATTATTGGAGAGCCCACTTGAACTTGTTGAGCAGTGCTCCCACCAGCATTAAGAGGTCACTTAACCCTCTGCACGGCCCTGCTGTGGAGCCCAGTCATGCATTGCAGAATTAAATGAGTTCCACCATTTTTCTTCTGAGCATTGCCCAGAACTGATGCAAAGTGACATCTGACAGCACAGGCGAAGCAGTGGCAATGCTCAGAGACACTAATAATAGCTGTAGAGCTAGAGCAGTTTCCCCCTATCCTTATTTTTTATTAGATTCTCCCTTCGTTGGTGAGGAAATGTTGTCATCCCTGGCACAGTTTATCCTTGGAAACCACCTTTGCTGAGCCATTTAATCGCAAGGTTGGCTGCAGAGTGGAGTCAACATGCTATGAAGGCTCCTACCAAAATCTCTTTAAAAAAGCAGCTGATACCTCATTGAGAACTTGGGGGGCAAAAAAAAGGCGTTCCTCTTGGATGATCCTTGCCAGAAGTTAGGAGCAGCAAGGGGTGCTGATGCGGGAGAGGATGAATTGTGTCTGGAGCAGCATGGCAGCAAAGCCCCCCCAGAAAAGCAGGCTGCAGATTCTGTGCAGGCTCTTCTCTTTCTCTTCCCCCCTCCCCCTCCATTTCCTTTGTTACTAAGGAGATTTACATTGAAACAAGCTCTGCAGGAATCCTCAGGTTCCTTGCTAGTGGATCTTAATATTTCTACTCCTTTATAATTAGTAAAGGAGAGAAGATATTAGAAAAGGTTTCTGTGAGGGATTCTTTGGGCCAAATTACAGGAAAAAGGGAAAAATTATTAGTAGCCCCCTAAACCTCAGCTGTGTGCTTGTGGTCAATTTGATGGGAACCCAGAGGTAACCCCAGGGCCAGCAGCAATGATGTGATTTACTTCACTAGGACAGAAGCAATCAGTCCTTGTTGGCTCTTTTAGCATTTTTGTTTTGAGATCTGCTGTAGCTGTTGGTTCCTTGCACTGTTCCCTGTTTCTCTAGGATATCACCCTACTGTGCTGAAGTCAGCTGTGAGTCTATGAAGGGTGAGTGAGACTACAGGCTGCCTATGGCTGGATTTATTTGGATAGTCAGGTATTTTTAAACACTGCTCCATGGATGGGGAAAAGAAGGGGCAGTGGTTTTTTTTGAGTGCTGGATTTACAGAACGGAATAGGTGCCTAAGGAGGAACTTGAGGAATACTTTAGGCACCTAAATCCAAAAGGCTAATCCTCACTGCTCCTGTCTACCTCCGTAAGCGGCTGAGTATCACCACCAAGAGGGTTCCTTAGGTACTTAAAGCTCTTCTCTGTATGTCTAGAATTATCCAAGTCTTGTTGATGCTGAACTGTTCAAATCTGATCTCTCTCCTAAGCCCTGTCAAGATTAACAAACCAGGCTTTCTCCTGACTGCCTCCTGAGAGGCCCTGCTGATAGCACAGACAGAGCATGCCTACAGCATGCCTCTGCACCAGCAAAATACAGAGACAGCTGCTATTTACATTCCAAAGCAGAGGAAGAGTCAGGGATATCCTGCTGCTATAAAATAGCACTGAATATTAAATTGAGAGGAGCTGTTGCACGAGCAATGGGGTTTTGACCGATCTCTCGTGTGTTCCTCCACTGCAGCAATCTCAGCAGCCTCTTCATATTCCCTGTGATTTTCCCTTCGCAGTATCCTCAGCTTTTCCATCTTCCCTACATCCCTAATGCCACTTCCCTCTGCTTCTGACACCCTTATGAATATCTCTGCCATGTTCCAGGCTCCTTCCCATGCCCCCTAGATTTAGCCGTTTCATAGCTTCTGCTTTCTTCTGTGACCTCTGTTTGTCCTATTTCTGGGAGGGAAGCAGGTCATAGTGTGGGTACCAGGAGCTGTAGGTGTGCTGAGAGGTTGGGTATTGTGTGTGAAGTTCTGCAAGAAAGTGGGTGCAGAGCAATTTTTCAGTACTGTCTCTCTGAGCCCACATGGCAATGTAAGGGCTCGAGTTCCTTTACAATTGAGCAGCCTAAAGTGATTTTGATGCAAGGCATAAAAGGTAAACATTAATGGATTTCTTTACTGAAAGGGTTGTCAGGCATTGGAACAGGCTGCCCAGGGAGGTGGTGGAGTCACCATCCCTGAAGGGATTTAAAAGGCATGTGGATGAAGTGCTTAAGGACATGGTCTAGAGGTGGGCTAGGCAGGGTTAGGCTGTGGTTGGACTCGATGATCTAGAGGGTCTCTTCCAACCCAGGCAGTTCTATGAATGGTGGTGAATATGGCCAGCACTTGGAAAGTTCTTTGGAAGTGGAATTGTTGGAGATCATTCAGTCTGAAGGTGAACGGAAAGAAAGTAGAGAAAGGAGAAAATGGTAGGTTCCTGTAAAAGGGCAGTTGAAAACTTAGAACAATTGTTCCCTCCTATTTCAACCCCTATCTCTTCTGCCACTGTCTTAATCTGTATTCAGCAAGTTAACAACAACATCAGGTCCTCTTTCACCTTGGCAGCAGTACTGGTGATACTGTTATATAGCTCTATGGTTGCTGATTCTTTTTTTCCAACCGTTACACACCAACACCTTTTCCCATGTTGACTGTGCAGGTGGTTCTGACCTTTAGAAATATGGTGCTTCTAACTGCTGCAGTGGAAACCTGCCTTTCCATTGACATCTCTCCTCAGTCCCCAGGGCATTGCTATGATGCAGACTTTTTTTTTTTTTTTTTTTTTTTGCTTTCAATCTATTATATTCTTGTACAATTAGCCCTCAGGAAATCAGCATCTGGTATCAATTATTGTTCTTCAGCTGAGGTGGCTGAATCTCCTGCCTTGCAGCAGCAAAGGTCTAGAATTCCTTTACCTCAGAGTACATGGACACCATCAGGAAAGGCAGAAGCTTTTCATGAGACAAGGGACACTGGCACGCTTCCCAGTGCTGGTTGATAGCACAAAAGTGTCTGTTACAGGCTGGGCTGCACAATCCCATGGCAAAGCAGCACTATGAAGCTATTAAACACCCACTTTAAATTGCACCTTTGATCAAATTCCTAACCAAAGGCAGCGTTGCTGTGTAGTCCTGTGTGCGTGCTTTGCAAATTACATCCCCAGATGTATGAGATCTCTGGAGAGCAGAGGGGAAGGAATGTCATGCACACAATAGAGCTGGAAAAACCTTCTGTCTTAATGGTGTCCCATCAATTCTTATCTGATAATCTTTCCTTTTGAAGGTATGTGGAAAGCCAAAAATAAGAACAAAGCAAAGCACAGACATAGACTTGCCCTGACCTGTCTTCTAGACAGTATCTCTGGAGCTCTGCTCGCTTGCTATACTTGTCTTGCTGTGACCTGTCTCTCATCTTTCTATCAAGCTCACTTGCTGGTGTGAGCAGCTCTCCCTCCCTCCCTCCTTTCCCTCTTTCCAACCTCTCCTGTTTCTAACAGCCTCCTTGTGCTTGTCTGCCTTATCCACTTTGTTTTATATTTTCAGCAGAGATTAGAAATACCTCTTCTTCTGAGTCAAAGTTCTGAATTCCTCTATCTTCCTGCCACTGCTTATCTTGCTGCTGTGTTTTTAAACTCTAATACACTCCAGGATATGGTTGTCACAGTAGACACTTGAGCTAAGTAAGAGTAGTGTAGCAACCTTCCAAAATTCTCCTCTAAAGTGCTTTGTCAAAAAAACAAAGTTCAAGGCATAAAAATACGTATCTATATTGATTAGTTGTTGAATAGGGACAACACATGATAGCAGAATGATTTGAAGTGTGCTGAAGGCATTCAAGCCCTGTCTAAGATGCCCACAGCTGCTTTCATGGTAAACCCATTCTGTCCTGATCTATACTATGTTGTGTCACTTCTAGTTTGAGGCCTCTGTGGGCAGTAGGAGACTGTAAGTAGCCTAGAAGGTAAAGGATTACTACTGGCACAATCTCTGTAACTGCACAGATGAGACACAGAGCAGAAAGAGGAAGTGTGACTCATATGTAGCTGGTAGCAGACTGGGGAAATGAACTTTGACTTCCCCAGCCCCAGCTAGCAGCGAAAGGTGGTAGGCCATCCTTCCTCTCTCTGTGGTTTGCTCCAGATCAGTCTCTGAAAGGTGTAGAAACAACTTTGAGTTAAGTAGCGAATAGATTCTTATCTGGGTGCTCCGAAGCCACTGCAGGTGAATCTCTTGAACAACTGAACTTGATGGAAAGGCTCTGAAATGCTCTGGTTTTCACGGCCAAGGAAGAGAAGTGTTGGATCTTACTGGGAAGGTCAGATTCAAGTTGCCTACAGGCTCCTTGAAAGCCTAAACTCTTGGACTGATACCCTTGTGGCCCAGGAAGCCTTTACAGATGCAGACACAGATACTTTCTATTTGAAACTTTCTGCTTGGTCCCTAAACCTTTGCACACTTGGCTTTAATTGAGGGGCTGTCAGGCTGTCGGGGCAGCAACTAACAATGTCCTTTCTTCCTTCTGCCCACCTGGGAATGTAAGTTGCCATATTCCAAACAAGGGGCTGGTTCTCTGGTTGCAGCCTCTGAAGTTCATTATCACCTTGCAATGCCCATAGCTGTTTTCAGGAACCCTGTTGCTTTTCTGGGAGCTGTAGCATTACAGAATCACAGAATCACAAGGTTGGAAAAGACCTTTGAAGATCATCAAGTCCAACCATTCTTATCCTAAACTAAACCCTTTTTTTGAACACATCCAGAGAAGGTGACTCAACCCCCTCCCTGGGCAGCCTGTTCCAGGCCCTGACAACTCTTTCAGTAAAAAATTTTTTTCTAATGTCCAATCTAATGGAGCATGCAATACAGTGTCTCCACTGGAAGCTGTTTACAAGACCATCTCACTCTCCCCTTTAACTCTTGTGCTCTATGTGGGTTCATATCTCAGCATTTTTAAGAGAAATACAGGCATAATTGCCCTTTTTATGGAAGCAAGACTTTTAAAAATGATCAACTTGGCAATTAGAGGATTGCAGCGAGCTTGTGGCCTCTGTGGGTGGCTGGGCACCTAAAAAGCACTTCCTTTCCACAGGGGGAGGAGGATGCCCAGCCACCTGCCCCAAAACTGGCTGTTCCTATTCTAGCAAAAGGCAAGCTTCCACCTGATGTTAACCCTGTAGAGCCAGCAAGATGATTCAACAATGTACATCTAATGCTGCATGTATTTAATAGGAAATTAATGACTTTGTTTTCTCTAACTGTATTGTAGGGATGGTAAGTTAACTCTTGATTTGCTATGAGGGGGGAAAAAATCAAATGAAAGGGGACATGATTTCTGCTGCTTCTGAAATCTTTGTATTGTTATGCTGAATAGCTGCAAACAATTTGCATTACAATGTAGCATAAATAAGAGATGCCACCAACTGAAGTGTAAACTGAGCAAAATGTGGGCAGCTTTCCCTGCAAGCAAATCTAAGTGGTTTGAGGCAAGATTGGACAGAACTCAGAGGTGAGAGTACAAGGCACTCTTGAGTCTTGAATAAGCCATGTAGTTAGCAGAAGTCCTAACTTTAAGATGCCCAGTTGATTTTCATTCTCAATAGGAGTAATATAATGTGTGTGGTTTGGATGCCAAAATTGTCTGGCAAAGAGGATGGGGGTGGGGAATAAACCTGTAGAACAGGATAAGCCAGGATTAAAGTCTGAAATGATCATACAGCACTGGGTAGTAGATACTGCCACTGCTAACTCAATAAAACTCAGTGGGACACTTGACATTGCACATTTCCAAGCAGCAAGTCGTAAATCTATATTCATGTGAAATGTTCTGTGCTCAGTCTGATGGGAACAGAAACCCGACACAGCTTCAGGTGCTGGCTTAGGGAATAAAGCACAGGTTGCTGCCTTGCAGGGACAGATCTCTGCTAGGAAAAATGTAAAGCAACTTGAATGATGTATGTAATTATGCTTGTTTGCAGGGCTATGTAATTTCTACAAACCCACTGAGAATCCTTAAAACATGAGATTAAAACCAGCTATAGACATGTTTTTAACAGTTGTCTATATATAATTATATATACATATATAGCAGTTGATATAATAGCTGATGGTTCAATAGTCTAAAGCACACAAACACTTGCTTACCTTTTATAAATTAAACCACATACTTAAGTGCTGTGTTGGACAGGGAAGTACTTAAGTATTTTGCTTAATGATGGGCTGAGTCAGGTCAATGAATTTGAGGAGCTCTCACCTCTCTGTTAGTATGAAATTACTTACCTTAGCTCTAACCCATGCTTTGAAGACCAGTGTCAAAAAAGTGGTATGGAGAAGATGCGTTCTTGCATCAGCAATGTTTCATTGACGCTATGTATGTGGAGCATGTGCTGCTCCTGATGGTGCTTTGGCAGTGTGAGAAGACCAGGCCATGGGATCTGTGGGACCAGGCAGGGCTGGTTATGGTCTGGAGTGTTTTATTTAACCAAGTGTTCTTCAGGCTTTGGATCAAATAAATCTTTGAACTGTTGCAGACTTCAACTCTACCAGCCCCCAACCATGAGGTAACTGTGTGCTAGGTCCAATGAGTCATAGATAGGGAGGATATTTCTGGTTTCCAATTCAAAAAAGAAGGAAAAAAAAAAAAAGGTGAAGCTCATAATCACGAGCAAAAGGTCTCTGTGCTGTAATGGGAACCAGTTGGTGTGGTTGGCCATTTCAGACTGAAATCTGTCTTTGTTCAAAATGTGGCCCCACCATTATCACGGTTGGAAACAATCCTTGGTGCTGACATGGTAATGACAGCTTCATGTTTTAGACACATCTAATGGCACTAAGTCCTGATCTTAGCTGGCATTTATCAAGATAAGTAAGCCAGTCAGGCAAGAGCATGGTGGGCTGACTGTATTCCTTTAGATAATGACGTGCATATTTCCTCTCTTGGAAGAATAATGAACGGAATATGGCTGTCAAAATATTTCCCTCTGGAGAGACTCCAAAATAACTGACACTTACATGAGCTCAGTGCCATCAGCGATGTGAGCTTCCTCACAAACCTGGAAGAAATGGAGCTCTGGCCAAGAGAGATCTGAGGGGTTTTCTTTAAAACAAACCAGAGCTTGGGAGAATCATTTTTTTTTTACAACTCCCCATAGTTCTCACTTGCTATTGGACCTTTCCTGGGAATAGCTTCACTGTCATGGTCCCTAAATGAGATGGTACATCCTATAGGTTTTTTTGAAGCTGAATGGCAAGGTCCTGGTGATTTTGGTGAGAGTAGTTCTCACGTAGCATTGTCTTATGCTTTCTTTAGCTGAAATTTGCACTAGAATTCTTTAAACCAGCAGAGAATCAGGCCCTGCAAGCTCAACTTTACAACTCCTGGATTTTCCTCTTAATCCGACTGGAAAATAGCTCTGCTAATGACTTGTCTGCAAAATAAAGTGTACACACAGATTCATGCAGAGCTTAATGTGCTTGTCTGGCGTACCCCCTCTTCAGCTATTTGCCTTTGAGAATTCTGGGAAATGCATCTAACCAGCAAAGAGTGTGTTTCTAGAAGCTGTTGTTGTTTTAGGGAGGATCCATTAAAAAGGCATCGCAGGGAATTTGAAAGGCGCTTAAAATTTAGAGTGCTAGCGTGCTTCTGTCTAACCAAAAGAAGAATGTGGCCAAGGTGGTTGGAGTCAGCTAGAGCTCCTTTGAGCTCAGAGAGAGGTAATGGCCCATGCCACCCAGGATACGCTTCTCCTGTGACTGGAAAGTGTGCCGTAACGGTAGAGTAAGCTCCGGCAATGCTGCAGCACAGGTCAGAGCTGGAAAGTGTACATAAAGGGCTCTCCCTGCAGAACAGGTCAGGTCACGCCACTGATTAAACGCGTCTTGCAAAGGTGTCATAACACTCTGTGGTCTGGGCAGCTGGGAAGTCAGGGAGTAGGGTTTTGTAAGGCTGGATTAAGGTGAGTTTATTCCCTTTTCGTTCTTTCAAGCGTAGCTTTGTCCCTGTTGACTTAAGATGTGATGAACTTAGTTTTTACTGTAGGCAAAGGGCTGATGCTTTTGCTGATGAAGTGACTTGTATTTTTGCTGACCTCTGTTCTGTGCTAGTCACTGCAGATTTCATGAATTTTCTGTATGGGCAGCCAAGAAAACAATTTCTTATAGCTGTGGGCTGTGTGTCTGTCAAGTTTTTGGCTGCCAAGATCCCTCTTTTCCTGAGCGTTTCTCTCAGGGACTGGGGGATGCTAGAGGTGACCAGGACAGGAGCATCTCTGATATGGGATCCATTGTGCATCCAGCTCCGTGATGGACAAAGGGAGGTCTTCTCTGTGTCTTTACAGTGGAGTCAAGTAGCATAAAGGTCTGGTAGACTTCACAGTGCTACATGGGTAATCGAGGAATCCAAATGTATTCCCATGCTCTTTGAAACCAGGATAAGATGCTGGCATGGGAATTGCTCTTTGTCAAATGTCTCATGCCTGCAGAAAGCATGGAGGAGGGACAGCAGGGTACAGTGGTCAGGACGGTGTTTGGAGAGCAAGGACCACTGCTGGGAGAGGTGTGCAGGTGTTTGAGGAGGCAGAAATCATAACTTCCACTGAAAGCAGACTACCCTGTTCTTACCTGCAGTGTGCCGTGGGGCTACTTGCTGTGTTGGGTGGTGAAGCTGCCTGGACAGGGTGTCCTCTTGCCTGCATCATGCAGTGCCTGGGGCTCCTCACCTGCTCCCCCCACTGCGGCAGCAGGAGGAAAGTATCTGAGGAGCAATGAATGGTATCACAGACAAGGCAACAGGCAGCTAAGTGTGGGTAGAAACAAATCCCCTACGGTGGTCTTTGTTGGTTTTTTTTAACAAATGATATTTACAATGAAGTCCAACCCCTCCCTCCAAAGAAATGTTTCTACATGAGATGGTTCTACCAAGAGAGGATAGTAAAACATCAGCAGTAAAATAATATTTATAGAGCTATGTATTTGTGAAAGTGACTGTGGCTTTCTAGGTAAATAGTTGCTGGATTATACAAAATACGCTGTATGTCTGTCAAAAATCCTCGTGTCATATGGAATATCTCCCACACAGCTTCATAGAGAGCCTCTGTTTAACTGCTGGTGGTAAACCTGTAATGCTATGTTAGGTTTTTAATAGCTTGCAAAGGTCCCTGATTGATTTTTCACACATTTATTTCCACAGCAATAAGGTTTTACATACTGACATGTGGGAAGGAAAGAAAAAAATAATCACAGGATGCTGAATGCGTTTTAAAACCTGTGCCTCAAAGTCTGTCCATAAAAGGCTCTCAACCTGGGGTGGTTAAATTAATTACATTAGGACCTGAGGAGAGCTGGAAAGTTTGCACTTTCTCAAATAAGGGCTCACTTCTTTCAGAGATGAATTAATTTGCACAAGAAAACCTGGATAACCCAAGAAACCCAAGAAAACCCACCACAGATGCCAGGAGAAACATCCTTATTGCAGGAGTCAGCATGCAGCATAACATTCCCATGGCAATAAGGATGTTTCTCCTGGCATCTGTGGTGGGGCTGCAGTGCTCAGGACCCCACTCAAGGCAGTGTTTGGCCATCCTGTGCTTTTCCATCACCTCAATCACCACTTGCTGTAGCACTCCCTCTCTTGTAATCTCATCTTATTTCTGTGCACTGCAAGAATAGTGCAGAGATACTGGGATAATTGGATGTGTGGGAGAAAGGATCTGGAAGTGTGGGTTTCGCTGCTAGTGTTCCCTCTGTGCAACCTCAGCTGACTCCAGCGGTGCTGTTCTTCACCATCCGCTCTGGCCAGAGACCATCCCTGCTGCTTTGTGTCCCTGCTTGGCTGCTGCCCTCCAGGTACTGCGTCCTACAACAGAACAGAAAAGACACCTGATGTGACATGAGTGACAATTATGACCCAGAACCCACAAGAGGTTTTCCTTACAAGCTAAACTTCAAATGCCTGCAAAACCTTGATGAAGTTTAATGGGCTGTAGGCAGCTTTGTCATTTACATAGCAAATATCATTATTGGGGATATTTCCTTCCATATCACACAGAGGCTTGTCTAAAGACTGAGGCCCAGCCTGGCTCTTCTGGGGCTTCTAAGTAGGTAAACATGCATCCTATTTGAGAAAAAAATAAAAAAAGGTGATTAAAAAAGACATTTTGCCTTGTGTGGACTGGAAGGATTGTAAACCACACTTTGCAGGGAGGCAGTGGAAACACGTTCAGTCTAGTTTATAATCACAGCACAATGAAATACCCTGCACATAAATAGCAAGAAATCAATTTTCCTTAGAAAAAGTAAAATAAAGAACATTAAATGATCATTTGACTAGATAACTGCAGTTTACTCGGTGGTATAACTGTCAGCTTGCCTGTGCACAATAATGGAATTAATGCAGAGGAGGTATGGTTTAGATGTCTCCTCCTTTACAGTGACAATAACTCCCTTGTTTTCTCTAGTGAGTAGATGTTTATATTCTAATTTTGTCTCTGCAGGCTACACAGAGCCTTAAACTTGCAAAAGGGATTTGTGAGCAGCTTGCTTGTCAAGAACAAATACTAGTCAAAAGAAATAACTGACTTACTGACCTTGAGTTCACTGAACCTTCATCTTGATGCTTCCGCACCGCTAAGGAATCGGCTTCTCCGAAAATTAAAGTTCTCAGATTAGAATAGAAGCTTCGACAAAGGACCTGTGTGACTTTACAAATACACATCGATTAGAGGACTCTAAAAGAGCTTTGTTAGAACAATGGGATTATGAAAAGCAAATGTTTGAGAGGTAAGGAAACCAATTGAGGTCAAAGTTGATGAAAACCAGACTTTTGAAAATATGAAATTTCTTATTTGCATTTTGGCTAAAAATCTTCACTCTTCATCATTGCCTCTTACGTTATTCATTTGGAGATACAGTGACAGGACCTGGTCAAGGTGATGATATACTCTGGAAAGAGATGACAACTTTCACAAAGATCTCTCTGTGTGTACCCCCAAGGATTTAATTTGTGATATGTATGATTCAGATTGGTTTGTCATATCTTCCAAGTCCTTATAAGGTTTTAAGGAAGCTTACAGGAATATTTCATACTCTTTTAGTATCTGTGTTTAATAACTCCATAGCTATGGCACCTTTTATTTCCACCCCCCCCCCCCACAAAGAAACATCTCTCTAAAAAGCAGCCCAAAGCTTACAATGCAGTTTAGGGCTAAATGAACCTTTAATACTTTTAACTTGGTTCTCAAAGTATTTGAAGCTTCAGAATTGCCTCTGTTTCCACGGCACAGAGACAAGCCCTAATGTGAAGATGAAACGTGACAGATCAGTCGCTCCTGTGCAGAACCACGCAGGGGAAATGCACTCTCCCCCCACAGAACAGTGTGCTGCTGCACGTGTGGCTCTGATGTGGATGTAAGTGTCAAGTACTTCTGTTATGTCTCTACACGTCCACAATTCAGAGCTTTATTGGGAGGTATATATGTAACCAAAAGACATATGGTTTTCACATGCTCAGGAAACATCTTCTGTGGGGATGGTAAACACTTTTTAAAAACCCATTTACTACATTGGTTCTAAGGTTATAACTCCTGTGTACTTTACCTGTTTAATTAGAAAAATATCTGTATCATGGGAAAACTTGGAAAACTGAGAAAACTAGTTTTCCTTACCCCATAATCTGAAGAATTTGCTTTGATGATAGTATGTCATAATTCCTCCTGGATGCCAATCAAAACAAAGACTTTGCCTTGTACACAAGCAGTTCTTGTTTGGATGGTTTTGATATTTTGAAACGTGGAGTAAAATCTAAGACATGTTATTTCCCTTCCTGTAGTTGAATTAAGGATAAGGCTGAAAGTGTGGAGAATCCTGAAACTTGAAGTAACAGATTCAATCCCCTTAGCATGGAGCCACTGTGATGCTGTGCTGCATCAGGGACACTTTAAAAGCAAAAGTAGATGGGGGGGAGGGGGAAATCCCCACAATATTTTGAAACCTTTCAAATCATTGGCTTTTCCTGAAAAGATTCTTTAGATGTCAGCAATGAAACTTGATGGAAAACGTTTCTTTAGTGTTTTGTAGCTTCCAGAGTTAGAGTGCACTTTATGTGCATATTTACTTTCATATTTGTTTTTTCACTTCCTTATGCCGTTTACTTGAATTAATAGGGTATTATTTTTGCCAGCTACCAGATGTTTGTTTTTAAGGTACTGTAGAATTACGTTGCTTCAACTACAGGTGTTACACTTCTGTGCACTCACTGATACTTTTCTGGCTAGGAAAAAGCTTAAATTTGTCTCTTGAGGCTTAGATGGATGGACAAAACAAAGTATTCCATGGAAACATATATCACCAAAAAATGGCAGTCCATGCTGTGAAATATTGTACCGTTTACATGACTTGTTCATGGCTCAGACCCACTGGAGTAGCTGAGGCTGGTCTGTCTGTATATCCCTGCTTGGGGAATCAGTTGGCTGAGCACAAGATTACACTTAGGTTTAAAGACAGGCTGAGGGCTTCTGATTTGGGATATCAATTAAAGGGGGTGGAGGAAATGTGTGGAGCTGCAAACTTGGAGACTGGCCATTTGCAGCTTATCTGTGTAACCAAAGTACTGCGGAGCTGGGTCGGTATGCTGGCTGCTGCAGCCATGGGAGCGGGTTACAGCAGAGGAAACAGCTCAGGGGCTTTCTGCAACAGTCCTGCTCCCTGGCCTTATTGCAGGTTACCTCAGCCAGGACTTGAAGGTTATATGTCATACCTTGAAAGCCAGTTACTTGATTTGTCCTTTCTTGTCTGTAGAATGGGAACAATTCTCATTTTCTGGATTGGTTTGAAGCCTGTGGATGAAAAGGCAGCATAGTTATTGTTATTGGATGTCCTTTTAGCGAGTCTATTTAGACAGTACTGAATCAAACCCACCCCAACTCTTGCTTGCTCTTGAGTTTGGAAATTGTAGGGAACTTACTCTTTAGGCTAAGACAGTTTTACAGCTATCTACTAATCTGTACTAAGATTATCTACTGTCTCAAATGTAAGACAAGAAGAACAGTGGATAGCTTCAGATAGGTCACACCCTGAAGTTTCCAGCAATGTCCCTCAAGTGTCTTGGGAGAGTTAATCATATCCCTGCAGCACCTCTTGCTATCAAACCACTATTTGTCATGCATTAGTGAAGGGACAACACCCAACATAGAAGTGGCAAATGGGGCAGAGCATCAGCATGCACAGTGCTTTCCTGGTGACCATCCAACCACTGCTGTACCCAGAGCTGTGCAGGTTGATTTGTAATGCAGATAACTCTAACAGAAACTTGAAAGTATATCAAAAGCAATGCAAGGGTAAGCTTATTTAATAGCACAAGGTGGGGGGCAAATCCCAGGAGATGTTAAAAACACCAGCACACAAGCTGCTTTTTTGTCGACCATTTTCCTTTGGGACCACTGTCAGCCCCAGACTATTTATTTTTTAATTATTATGTTTTTTGTCCTAGAGCTGTAGATTAGATTTCAAGTGGACACCACCTCTATTCTGAAGACAGCACGAGGTCCAGCTGAATGATGCTGGGCACAGAAACCAGCTGCAGCTTGGGCTGCCCCTGGTACCCAGGTGCTGCAAAGGCAGGCTGGCTGTTAAGTTTGCAACCAGGCAGGGGTGAAAAAAGGTCAAGAGGAATCTCGCTGTTCCCAGTGTCTGTCAGTAAGTAATCATGCAGATAAAAATCACACCACTCCCTCAGCTCAACAAAAAATTTCTTTCTCTATCTATATATCCATATAACATTACAATACAAGCCTCAGGGCATCTCTTGTCCTTATCTAAACAAAAGTCTTCTCTGAAAACCTTAGTCATGCAAGTTATGGCATGAAATCACCCTTTCAGCAGAAAAATGGTAATTCTGCATCTGGAGTCAAAGGAGGACTGGCTTGGTGTACAAAGCTATTATGTTTCTCAGATCCAATCACCCTTAGTAATTTGGGAGCAGCTCACAGATCATTCTATAAGGAGTTTTTCTCAGTGTCGATATAAATCCAGCTGAAGCTATACCTGGATTTTTCTTTGGGTCCTGCTGGGATATAAATTCTGGGTGGTGGTATCTACCTTCTCTGTGGAAGGCCTAAGAAAAATGCCAGACAGAAGAAATTAAATGGGAATGACCTGCAAATAAATGTAAGTCTGCAGCATTAAGTCATTGTGCTGGGGGTGAAGTCAGGAGGAGAGGAGGGGTTTTCTGGAGCAAAGCAGGGAGTTTGTGTGGGGCAGTGTGCTGTTGGTGCAGTTTTTGTGAAAGTACTTCTGGTTCTCCTGGTGGGTAAAATAAAATAAGCTGTGTTGCATGGGAATATCAATTGCTGCCTTCCACCCCGCCTCCAGAATCAGTACAGAGGAACTTCCCTCTGCATCATGTTGGTGATTCGTCTGCTCCTTGATCCTGCTTGTCTGTGGGCCAGCACACAGAATATTTTTGCAAACCAAGAGGAGGAGGAGGGAGGTGTGTGCCCTGCTTGGACAGTGTCTGCATGGTTCTAGGTGAGCTGTGGAGATTGCAAGTAGGTAAGCAGATACAGCTATCTCCTGGGAAACAAATCTGTGTGTGAGAATCCTTTCCCAGAAAAAGAAACCTCAGCGAGTTCCTCAGTTTGTGTAGCATTAATTTGTGTAGTTCACATTGAAAAGGAAGTTAAAACAGTCCTTAAAAATAATTACATATAATGATCCTTTTCTCTGTCTTCATGCTTTAAAAATAATTTATTTGTCCTTATTAGTTCAAGCACAATGCAGAACTGAGCTGAGCCTTCCTTTAACTAATCCTGCTCTCAGCTGGTTGCATTGTTCACCCCAGCCTGTGAGCAGTTTTAAGGGCTTGGTTTCCCCTTCCTGACATAATTTAAATATGAAGCCTCTTCTCTGCACTGTCTGGAGCTGCCTTTCCCCATGCAGGGTGGTGGGATGCTGGGCAGAGGTGGCCGTGCTCCATCTGGGGGTGGTGGTCATGGGAAGGGGGCTGTCCCCCAGGGCTTGCTTCTGGGGAGGGGGAGACAAGGAAACCCTCCTGGCAAGGAAAAGGAGGAGAGCAGTGGTGGCTCTTCTTGTTTGTAATGGCTTTTGTACTTTTTCTTTTCCTGACACATCTGCAGTGTGCATTACTCCATGGAAGAGATCCTAGAGTATCGGCTCCCTCCCTGCTCCAGACAGACAGTAACTGGTGAGTCTTGATTTCTTTCCTTAATTATAGCACCTCAGTGCAAAGCTTCAAGAAGATCTTTAAAATACTGCTGATGATTAAGAGCTGCTCTCTGCTTGCAATGTTATTTCTTGACGTTACTTCTGCCTTGCCTTTTTTCTCTCTTGAAGAGGTGAAAAGCCAGCTTTTATAGTTTTCCTCTTCTGTAGATTTTAAACAATATTATGCTGTTTCTACTTTAAATGTTTACATTCCCTCTCACTGGAGCCCTGGTCCCCCTCCCCCTCCTACAATCCCCAAATGCACGGGGGGTTTTGAAAGTGCTGTTCGTACTTCTCACTTCACTGTTTATGATGCTGGGCAGTGATGCATTCAGATTATCACAGCACGGGTAAAATAATACCCAATTCTTCACTTACATCCTATTACTGCACCTCAGAGAGCCCCATCACTTAGATTACTCAGGGGAAATTCAATGACATGCAGTCTTTTGATTTAAAATACAAACTGTTGTGTAGAGATTTAAAAGATACCCTAATTTATTCTGAAATAGCCCATAATGTGCTGGTACTTTTTTTTTGATTGTTTTATTAGACTGTGATTTTTCCATCTAGCTTCTATTCCCCAAACCTAGCAAATGATCATGATTTACTTTGGACATCTGTTAAATGCTGGGCTGTCTAGGGAACAAAGCAAGGGAGCTGCAGTCCTGATGGGAATATTGAAGGAGAACAGTGAAACCAACTGTGATCTCCCAACAATAGGGTAATTTGAGCCACACAGCTTTACTGCAATTCCTCTAGCTTGCATGGGTTTTGCACACAAATGCGTGCATCTCAGAACATGTTATGATTAACTGCTGTTATTAAACATATTTATCTTGTTCAAGACCACCTCAAGCATTTCCCTGAAGTAGAAGGCTGTCAGATCTATTGCTCTGCTTTTTTTTTCCACAAGAACCAATCTGGAGCACGAGCATTGGCAGGATGCTGGGACCTATTTGATTTCCCCACCCACAAATGCTGAGATATTTCTGTTTTCAGCTGTCGCTATTAGTGTATTCTCAGTTCTCCTCCCCTCCACCCCCATTTGCAACCAGTACTAAAAAGGGGTTTTGATTCTTTCCTAGCAGATGAAGCAAACCCTGCTGCATTTTAGCTTCCTCCTGCGGGACAGATTTACTCACTGTGGTTACCCTGTGGTTGCCACGTTAGTTACGTTGCAGGCACTGCTCCCTAATCTAATGAAACAGAAATCCATGAGATGTATAAAAACATTCTCTTATTCTCCTCTCCTGAAGAACATTTCCTGTCTCCTCTCTCGCCCTTCACTAATTTCATGAGTGTGGGTTCAGCCTGTTGGAAGGGAGCTTTCAATCTGTGCCTGTCAGGCTAGGTTGTTAAAACACAGCCACCCTGTTTGGGTTTCAGCAGTTGCAGTAACTGGGAGTGTGAAGGTGATATTCCTGTTGGAAGAAGAATGATAAGTATTTAGCTATGAAGTATGAGTCCATAGCTAGGGCTCTTAATTGCTTGATGGCATTGCAAAAAGCACACTGGGAGTCAATAAAAGTTTTACCTGAGTAAAGATGATTGAAATCCTTACAAAAAGGTGTTCTAAGGGTGATGGTGTTAAATACACAACCAGAGAGGCTGAGATCTGTTTGTCTATTTGTATCAGAAGAACAAACCATAACCTGAAAGCTTTTTTTTTCTAAATCCCTATTCAAGGCAATCTCGAAGTGCATTAAGACATCAATCCTCACCAAGTGTCTTAAGTAGCAGATGTTTAGACACTTACTTCAACTAGAAAACAAGCAGTGCTGTGTCTCAGACTTGGCATGGTCTGCGTTCTGCTTTTGCATTTATAAGCTTTGTTATTGTCATAATAGGAAGTTTAAAGCACATGAGGCAGGAAAGGATTTGGGGTTTTGCTTGTTTTACAAGTGGATGGATCACTTGTGTAGGAGTGCTCAAGTGACTGTGGGAGCTGGGAAACTGGAGCTGGGAGTGCTGACTCCCTCTGACTGCTCTAACTCTCCATCGAGACAGATCATTTTGTATCTGGACTTCAGTACAAGGTTTAGTCAGAGATGACAACAACAGAACTACTTCATGAGTCATCTACTTAATCCTGCTCCAGACAGAGGGCTCTTCCTTTTGCTTTATTAATCTGTTAGCTCCATTGTCTTGCTGTTAGATGTGTTGGTGGTTGGTTTTCTTCCAGTCTAAATTAGGTTCTTTTTTCTGTACTCTCTGGTGGGGTTTTTTTGAGGGACGTTTTCTGCCACTGCAAGGACTTTCTACCTCTGCAGGTTAGCTCTGGCTTGTGCTGTACTCAAGCAGATTATTTCCCATTCTAAAGGGAAAACTGTCTGGGAGGTTTCCCAAGAAGAAGCTGATCTAATCCATTTGAGCCAGTAAAAGACTTCTGTGAGCTTTGAAATGTGCTGGACTGCGCCTTACAAGCAATACATGTTACTTTTATACAAAGGCAAGGATAATTTTAAGTGAGGATGATATCTGGAGGCCTGTAGCTCTGTGATCCAAGAGAAGCTCTCCTAGTAGCTGCTAGAAATTTCTATAATGAAATCCCAAACCCTGTGAGATATTCCAGGCTTTGCTGCCAACCTGAAACCTGAGTTAGGGTTATGGAGGTCTATGAAACTTTCAGGAGAACCATGGCCAGTTTTTGGTTTCAGCTGAGTTTTGCAGTGGTGCCATAGGTTCATTTAAATGCTGAATATGTGGAAATGAGCTCCTCTCCTTCCATGTGAATGTTAATTTAGTACACTTTGTTTAGCTGCGATGGCAACACAGTTTTTGGAAACGTTCTGTGTGCATTAGTCATCAATATCTGAGCGATGTTTCTATTGTGCTCATCTGCCAATGGTCCTAAAAAGCATCAGCAATTCATCTGTTCCAGCTGGGACAAGAAAGACTGACAAACTGCAGCGCTGCATTGAAAAGCTACTAAAAATGGAATCATAGGTCATGTTTATTGTATTTTCGTGACTGCAGCAGTTAGGGACTGATTTTCTAGCACACTGCAGCATTTGGGATTACCGCTGTGGGCTGTCCTGCTTCATCCCATGGGATGACTCAGTCAGTAGTCTACTCTTCTGAGGCCCATGTGGAGGAGCAGCCTCTGATAGTTGTATGGATGAGGGAGAGCGCTGCATTCTCATCCAGCTACCCGGTGTGGTGCTGGTTTTACTTTGGCAGCCTGGTGCTTGGATGGCAATCCCCAGTGAAGTTATGGAGTTAGCATGTGAATCCTGAATGCCTACAGGTTCAGAGTAAGAGGGTCACATCAGGGAGGAGGGGGAACTCATGATTACAGCCTGGAATTAGAACCTCATGACTCTGGGTTTGACTTCTGCTATGAGATCCTTGCCTGACCTTGTGCTCAAGGTCATATAAGAGCTTTAGTTTCCCTCTGCAGGGTGGAAATATTCTTTCTCCACCTGCCTGCCCTTTGTTTCTTGACATAAATGATGGGTGAGGCGGGGTCTCACAAAGCTAACTTCAGCTGAACAAGACTAGTTATTGCAGTGTCTGTATCGAAGAGGCTCTTCCAGAGGCTCAGAGCTGTTAAATGTCAATACCTGCTCTGAATTGCCTTGCTTAAAGTTAGTCTTTGAAGATCCCCTTTCCTGTCATGCTTACACAGAATGCCCTGTGCACCAGGGTTTTGAATGCTGCTGTGTTTTGCCATCTACTTTCAAGACCTTGGCGAGGGGCAGCCTTCTTCCCCACTGCAGCCTGAGCCCTGCCTGGTGCTTCCACACTGGTGTCTGTGCTGCTGATACTCCTGAGCACCAGCTCACACGTGACTTGATTTATCTGTAATTTGTCAAGAGGAGAACAAGGAATAAGAAAACTCTGCGGAGCAAGGATGCCCTGCATCTCCTCCTGGGTAGGATTGCCCCGGGTGGTTGCTTCATCGTATGCTTATGAGGAGGGGGACTGAGCCTGGGAGGTTTTTAAGGTCAGTACCATCTATTCATAGCACGAATAGAAGGTCTGACCTTTTTCAAATGGTAAGCTTTGTCAGTGCTCCCATTGGGATTTTTCCCCAGGTGACTGCTTAAATGTCACTTGTGATAAGCCAGGGGTTTGGAAGCTCTATGGGCTTCCCTTTCTCCAACATAAGGCAGTGCTGAAGGCTTCTAATTAGGTTATACGTTTTCCTAAAGTTGAGAACATCAGAGAAATTAATAGAAATGTATTTTTCATATCACATCTGTTTTGGAAAAGCCATAGTTCTTGAAGATGTCTGTTTCTTTAGCAATGTTAAAAAAAAATCCTGTATAGCTACAATTAACACTACAGCAATAACTCAGTGGCATACGTTCCTCCTGTTTATTGATTAGCGAACAAGCCCCCCTGGGGTTTACATTACTTCCAACACATTTGGTTCCAGCTGAATACCTGCAGTGTGCATTGATCTAAGTGTGTGATTTCTCCTAAATATCAGCCATCCTGTCCTATAGCATCGCAGCTGTATGTGTGCTATTGTAGCTGTGCAAACCCAAGTGGCTGAAAATGAAAAATCACCATGTGAAAAACGAAAGGGCACCTGTTCCAGTCTCTGTTGACATCCATGAGCCCTCTCTGTCACATTGAGGTTACACCTGCATAATTCACTTGGCTTCAATAGAGTGACTTCTGATTTATATTTGCATGTGTGAGAAGAAACTCGAGTCCCTGAGGGGCTATGGCAGCTCAGTGCTTCAAAGAATCAGGTCCCCGCTGCAGAAAAGGACCAGATACTGAAGTTCAAAGTGAATGGATGCTTATTTCTTTACAGCTTTTGTTTTCTTTGTGAGCATGAACTACAGATCAGTGCACAGGCATTTCCAGTATAGGTGTGGCTGCAGTAATTACTGCTTAGTCTTTTAAAGGAACCTGCACTTACAAAACAGCAGGATACAAAAGCAGGCCAACATGCTGTCTAAAATGACCCAATGTATCCAGCTGAAGCTGCAAGGGTAGGAGCAGTGGGATGAGTTTCTTGGCAAGACAAGGGCTTCAGCATGTGTTGTGCTTGGTGGGTTACTGAATGGTGTAGGTACCTGCTCGAAGCACCCTGCTGTGACTCAGCATGCAGGCCGAGTAAGTGCTTCACACTGATGCTGAAGGGACAGTGCAGGTGGTGAGGACAGAGGGTATGACAAGAAGGGAGAGGGGTGCTAGTGCTGTACAAACTGGATTTCTTTCAGCTCATTGGTCTCTAATCTATCTTAATGTTGGTCCTAACCAAGCATCGAGGTTTCCCACAAACAATGCTGCCTTTGCTTTCCTCTGCCACGGTCATTGCTAGGAAGGGTGATGTTGGAAGGACTCTGGCAGAACTGTTCCATCCAGGCTCTGGTACCTGAGATCCCCTTGCTATACCTCAACATAGATGAGCTACTGACCTCTCAACTTTTCTCCCAACTCTACTTTTCTATAACTTAAGAAGAAGCATCCCTCTCCTTTTGCTCTTAGGGACATGGTCTCACCATGACTCCTTTCTGCAAAGACCTGAAGAAATGTCTTGCTTTTTTCTAAAAATACACCTTTTCTTTATCTTGTGCAAATTTTTAATGAATAGTGCAGCAGTAATAGGGAAGAAGGCTGTGGCAGGACTGCAGGTAAGCATCTGAGGAAGTTACTCTTGTTAAAAGACAGGGCTGAGAACTTGGTGGCAGGAGGCTTGGATGCAGAAAGCGAGTGGGGCTTCACCCAGAGCTCTCTCAGCCCTGCTCACTCAGAGCAGTCACAGCTGTTGCTTTGGATTGTGGAATAAGAAGCAGTCTCCAAGGTTCATTAGGCCCTTGCCTATTAAGGGCTTTAAAAACTAGGGTCAGGACCTTGAAACAGATCTGCAGGCTGGGAGGGAGCAGAGTATGTGTGCTATCCGTGCAGTGAGGGGAGCGGTTTTGGTTCAGCTCCAAGTGGATCTATGCCTGTGGTACAAAACCACCTGGAATTAATTGAAAACACTGGTGGCCATTCTCTGCAGAGAGGCAGATCAGGCAGAGACTGGGAACACTCTGCCCTTATCCCCCAGTTACGCTGGTGGAGGCATGTGTGGGAGGTTGATGCTGACACTTCCCACGCTATATGTGCTTTGTGAACTTTCATTTCCAGCGCTGTCAAGACAAAGTATTTCCTTGCAATTACAGACGTGTTTTATTTTCTTGTAATAGAGTTGTATGCATTTATTTTCACTCTAACCATGCTGTCCCTGCAAGAAGTCATTGCTTAGAATGAAGACATCTTACATTCAAATGCTGCTTTTCTGCTCTTGCATCTCTCTCTTTTTCCATAGGCCACGTGCATGGCAGAGTATGGGATACAGGACTCCACTCTTCAATCCTGTGGAGATGAAACCCATCAGAAAACTGTCTCAGGTTCGGCCAGGATTTCAAGGTGAATTCCAAATGTCATTAGAAAGATCTCTTTTATCTGATGAACAGTGTCCTTTGTTTCCTTTCTATTGTTTGGCTTATGAATATGAAAAAATATCTAGTGGGAAGAATACTTGTTCACATTAATGACTTTTGGTGGTCCCTTAAGGAAGGCTCCATGCTCTTTGCTGATGAGGGCTTTGGTATTTTAGCATGTGGAACAAAGTTAAGAAGTTCTGGGTATTTATAAATGTAATCAAGGAGAATTATCCAGATGTCCTGTAATTCACTTGTGAAGTACAACTAAGTAAAAATAATAAAATCAATACATTGCAGCATTGATTTTTGTTGGCCTCAGAATCATGGAGGAGATGAGGAATTTCCTGCTCCAGGAGACTCATGACTGGAAAACAGGTAGGCCTATAACTGTGCATCTGAGGAGTGTAAGGAGGAGAAAGGAGGCTTTAGTCAATGTGTAAGGGTAATGGATTGTAATTTACATTAGAAAAGTAAATTTAAGAATTAAGAGTGACCTGTGCTGAGATGCAACTCCTGTTGCACTGTGTGCTTTGGTGAGAAGGAGGGATGTGGCAAAATGGGGTTTATCATGCGGGTGTTAGAAGGAGTAAGACTCTTGGTTCCAGCTGTCAGTGGACTGTTGATGGGCTCATACAAGCAGTCTATTCTGTCCCAGACCTTTATTGCTTTGGCTTACTCTGTCCTCCCAGCACCTCCCCTGGCTTTTGTCGGGGTGCATTGCTCCTGCAGAAGAACTTTGATTCACCTTTACACTGTGGAGCTGGGTCTTTCTTCTCTGCCCTCTACCTTAGCAGTTCTTGCAGAACACCCCTGATATCACTGAACTTTCTCACTGGGACAGATCAATCTCTTGCCCCCAGTGCAGCCAGTTTTCCCTGGGGAAATGCTCATGCTCCTGTCTCAATTAGTGCAGGTTTTTCCATGTGCAGCATGATGATGTTTCAATGAAATCTGGGACTGCAACTCATACATATACAGATATAGCTGCTGGACCAGTAATTCTTCTGTCTCCTTTTCAGCTTCTAAGACATAGCTCTAAATTGAGTCTCAGAAAAACGAGGTTCCAGGTCAAAGAAGTAGGGTAATGATTTGGAATGGAGTTTTTTTTCTCCTATTTTGTGTTGTTCCACCCAGGTGTGGTGGTGTTCTCACTGCAGAGGAGGTAGGGGCTATGTTCTTCAAGGGGAAATTCCAGTTTGGGGTAATGCAAATGAAAACACCATGTGTGTCCTTTTTCATTCAAATTACGTACAAAAAATTGGTGATACATGAGCAAAGGCAGAACAGAGCCTAGAGTCTTTAATCTTTAAAATCTATTTTACATGATTAAAAGGATCCTGCCTGGAGAAAAGCAAGACTGGCTATTTATATCTCCCTTCTTCTCCCCCTTCCCCCCCCCCCTTTTTTTCCCAGAAAATACTGCACAGTCTTTCACATCTGAAAGACCACGGCTGGCTGCCATTAATTTTAATGCTAAATCCTCATCAGCATTTCAAAACATTATGAAAATGTCTAAGAAACTGTCTTCTAGTAGCTTGAAAATATCGCAGGCAGCAACCTAAATAATACTGTAAGTGCCCTGGTAAGTACAAGAGCACATGCTGGAAAGGAAAAGAGAAAAATAAAAGGCTTTAGACCACCGAGCAGACGTCAGTTCTACAAAGCAGGCATAAATGGATTGCAGGATTTCATGGATGCTGAGAGTTTGAATTACTGACTGAGCTACACCTCACTTAGAGAAAATGTGGGTTTCCTTTTTAGAGAACGCATCAAATATTGAATGCTACCCTTTGCTGTGCAGCCCTGCTTGGTGGGCGAGTACATAAATACCCTTACTTGTAGTGTTCTGTTTAGGCAATTAAATGAATGGAATGTGGCCAGGACCCCAGTATTAGCACTCTATTACACTGCATTGGCAAAGATGATGGATGCCAGTTAAACTGGAATCAATGGTCATACGTTAAACAAACGATGACTCTGATCAAAGCCTTCCTCCTAAAGGCACTAAACTTGTCCTAAACTTAAATACATGTTTATAACAGTCCTGTTTAAAACTGAGCATGTGCTTAAGTCATTTCCTGTTTAGGGAAGGGCTGGACCATGCGTTTTTGGGTTTCTTTTAAATTGGGAATATCCCTGCTTACCTAGCTCCCTGCGGATGGGTTTCATTGAGGCAGTTATGCGTATGCCACATTTCACTGGGGTTTCAGGACATGCTATTGCTGTCTCACACTCGTTTATATTTATAGTGCTCCAGCAGGCTTGGGGAACTATATAAGGATTTCAAAAGCTCCTGCTATTTCTGCTTTCACTGATGATGCTTTCACTGAATTTTTACCCTGCAGTGGATTGGCAGCAAAGGCTGATGAGTGGTCCTTCTCCCGTGGTAGTGAGATGCCGCCAGTTGAAGATGATTATCCATATCATTATTTGGGGTTTTTTTTTCAGCTTTGAATATTTTTAAATCTTTCCAAATCTTTCTGCTTTTGGAAGAATTAAAGTGAACTTTCAACCTTTCTCTTTTTGAGACCTGCAAATCTATTGCCACATTTTCATAATAATTAAAAGAGAAAAAAGAAGAAAAGAGACATGTAATTTTTCAAGGGGGAAAAATAACCCCTTTTTTTTTTTCCCCAGTTCACATAGGAGCTGGGACAAGATCTCTCTCCAAACAAATAGGGGCAAAACCTCAGCTTTGCTGGAAAATCCTACAGTTTGGGGGAAAATGTAGAGTCAAAAATGAGGGCAGAAATGGGAAACAGTCATCAGTCCCTGTGTTGCTTTTTCTCTCTTTGATTAAACATCAGGTTTAAGTACCATCAACAATGCGAATTCTGAAGAATACAAGAGAATGCACTTCAGGTTAGAAAGCTTGTCTTTTATTCAGGTATTTAAAAAAAACCCAAACCACAGCCACTAGACTATTCTTGAAATAAATCACTGAGAGGGTTAGAGGCTGAAGGTGCACACTACATTTTTCATTGCCAGCTCCTTGTAGCCAAGGTACATTGTCAAGACTAACCTTGGAAAAGCACTTCTCTCTCTTCTTTCTGCATAGCTCTCCATGGTGGCATCATTAATGTTGATGGCTATAATTGACCACAAAGAGCAGACCTTTAGTCCCTACCTGATCTTTCAGAGTGTTTATACACTGCTAGCCTGACCACACAGTAGACTAATGAGCATTACACTTGACAAATATTGTCATGCCTAAACAGGAGCTAGTGCTTCTGCAAAGGCAAGCAGCAAGCCTGGGGGCACGTCACACTCAAATAGGAAAGTTAAGAATTAATATTAATTTTCTTCCACTCACTAGGGGCCTGATCCAGATCCCTAATGTCAGTTAAGTCTTTCCACTGTGAGCTTTGCGTCTCTCCTGTGAAGTAGCCCTTTAAAATACAATACAGCCAAATAGCATAATAATAAATTTGACAGTAATAGCAGATGGTGTGAACTGCTTTTCAACTAGGATCAGGACTCTTCTGTTAGCCAGATCAGCTACCAATTTGAGATTAAAAAGCCCAGGTCCTAACTCTTCCTAGATTTAAATATCCAATCTTTCTGTGTTGGATAGCACTCCAAATTTTACGTGCTTGAGTGAAATGTAGTGAGCAATTTAGAAGAAATGAGAACCTGTGATTTTATTTGCATTCAGTCTGTGATGTAAAACTCCACATGGCTTCTGTATAGAGTCAACATGCAGAGCTTTGGGGGAAACCCCTCTGCCCCACACCAAGCATGCTCAAAAATCCCAAGTATTGTAGCGCCCCGTGTTGCTGAGTTGCCTTCTCCTTGCTATGCATGCATGTTTCTCTTAATTATAAACAGCATCATATGTTTTAATGACATCTTGAGGTTCTCTTTCTAGATGCTATAATTTTTTTCATGTCATTTGAAATAGAAATTTCATTTCTTGTGAAATGAATGGGATTTCAAATTGCACTTGCATCAAAACATCTTCTTGGTTTGTTTATCTCATGTCCAGGCCTTAATGTGGAATTTGTCATGACTCACCATGAGTTATTCAACTGTTGTCTCCTTTTTATGTTTTTTTCTGACAGTACCTTAGATATCAGGTAGAGTCAGATATTCCTGAAGTTTTAGGTTAAGAAACTTTGTAATACAGGAGAAGAACATTATACCAAATAGGGGGGGAAGCCAGGCTTCAGGCCTGCTGCTGCTGAGAGCCAGATCTGCCACGCTGGTGCTTGCTTTTTGCTTTTCAAACTTGCTTGTGGTCGGGAAGCTTCGCCTAACTTTGAACAGCTGAGTCAGCTGGACTTTCTGGGGTGCTCTCCTGACCCGCTCTCCTCTCCATGGCCCCAGGCTGATGTGTGTGTGCATCTGAGACGAGTGTTGCCCGAGTGGGGTATTTTAAATATCTGGGCCTGTGCACTACACAGATCTTGATTCTGGTTTTTATCATCTCTGAAGTGCACCGCTGCAGCCTCCTGCTCTTGACCACCTCCTGCACACGTGCTGGCTGTAGGCAGAGGTCAGATGCTTGCTTGGGACTTTCGGCACCCACTGCCTGGAAGTGCTGCCTTTGCGGGCTGCCTTTGGAGCAGCAGCTCCAGCTGGGGAGGGCAGCTCTGTGCTGACTTGCTGTTTGTTGGAGACTTGCACTTTAGCAATGTGATCTTGTAAGACAAAGCATCGCTGATCATTCCTGTCACCAGATCTTCATCTAAGTCAGGAGAACACAGTCAGCCCCACTGAAATGGGAGGGAGTGTGTTACCAGACAGCTGCAAAGTCCTCTGGAAGATTGTCCTGTTGACTGGAGATGATTTACTGGAATACATACCCAGGGCCAAGTCGCAATGAGCCAACTGATGCTAAGAGATCTGTGTTTAGGTCAAGCCTAAATGCAGCTCAGTTTGCCTGCCTGCCTGGACTGCAAGCAGTGCTACAGCTGCTGCTGCAGAACTGCTTGGCAGCCGTGTGTGAAGGTACAAGGCCGAGCAGTGAGCACCCAGGCTCGCCTGCACCACATTGGGTGTGCAGTGGTTGTGTGGCACCCCTGCCTCAAGCATACCCCACGTGCTCAGTACATTGCTCTGGGACAGACATGATCCTTTGCATCGGGATCTGCTGATTTTGTGTTCAGAATCTTTTGGGTTAAACAGAGTGGGGGGAAAGATGGCTTATCCTCTATAAGAGTGAGGACTCTTTGCAGTGCTGGAAAGCAGGAGCAGGGAACGCTTTCCACCAGCCTTGCTTTCTCGCCTGTGGGAAGGACATGCTCAGTGCACTCCTTGCAGCCCCCGGATCCTCAGGAGAGGTGGCCAGGCCCTCACACCGCACCGAGGTGCACAGGGTGCAGTAATTGAGCTGTGCATCCTTTTAGGACTGTCTTGATCTGTGATGTTTGCTGTCAGCAAGATCCCAGTGGGAACTGCTGCAGGCATGTCAATGTTCTGCTTCCGCTGCAGAGAGGCTCTGAGCTGCCAGGACAGTTTTTATCTCAATATCACAGTTGCTTCCACCTGTGTACTATCAAACTGTTAATATATCGGGGGAAAAACTCGTCCAGGGGAGTATATTAGGAATACCTAAATGAGGTAGCTGTGTTATCCTCAGCAAAATATTATTGTTATTAAATGTTCCCACCAGATACTTGGACAGCTTGCATTACAACTGCAAAGCTAACGTTTCATTATAGGAAGATATATATTCATAATGGATTGCAATTTACCAAAATACACAGAGGGCCCCAGATTTGTCAGTGTGCATTTGCTCTGCAAGAAATACATCTCACTAAAAACCAGATGTCAAAATTAACAGTAGAGCTTTTGCGATGTAGGGAAGAAAGCTGACATTTCAGAGCTGGCAGTCCAGCTGTGTTAACGACGTCAGGGAGCCTTTGTGCTATTAAGTGCAATGTTTAGCAGTAGAACTGCATTAGGAGTTTATTTAAATTATAAGTGGTGGGAACAATTGAAATCAGGTGAGATCCGGATCCCCTCCTCCCCCCCCAATATTTTCTCTCTTTCTGTTCACTTGCCACATTCCCACATAGCAAAATTTCAAGCCATTGTAAGAGTTGCTTCAGTTCTGAGGGAGGTGCTGGGGATCAATGTCAGGGTCACATTTTGGAGAGGAATGAGGGAGACAGGCATTTGAAAGCTCTTGTAAATGTCTGAGTAACTGTTCTGAAATGTAAATTATTGATTCATATCCTCCTGTTTTCTAATGTGCTTTATCTTCCTGCCAATTTAACCTGGTTTTCAGGGCATTTTTATCTGTAGGGTTCTAGGACCTGTATTACCCATGTATATTCTCCTGTTCTTAGATGTTAGGTAATGAGTCAGGGCGCTGATTAGCTTGACTAATTTGTTGATACAGCTTTCTGTCAGGGAAAAAAAAAGGTGCACATCTTTAAAAGTGAAGATAATTAACCATTGGAACAATATAGGCACCAGTGGACTCTCCAGTACTAGCAATGGTAATGTCAGGAGGTAAGTTTTCCTAGGAGATGCCTCCAGTTCTCCACTGGCACTAATTTATGGAAGCCCTATGGCCTGCACTGCATGGAAGATGGATGATCTTGATGGTCTGTCATGTCCTAGGAGTTCCCAAACCTGGCACTGTGTTTGGCTCTGTTCCTGCTTGTTGGAAAGGATGGAAGGAAGGGTTTGGTCACACAGGCAAGGTCCAGACCTTGCCTTGGGAAGTGCACCGTGGTACTGGAGGTCTATCTCTGGTCACATCAGACTAAGGGCTCAGACTAAGGCACATCAGACTATTACCTGCAAAGTGGTGGGTAATCTTGGTTTCTGGAGTCTCTAATCACTGAGTGAATGTGAAGTACGATCTCAGAGCCTCCAAATATACTCACTAGAGTAAATGCTGCATCAAAGGGTGCTGATACAGAGTTAACCTCTGTGCAGGTTAACTCTGGGAGAAGGAAGATGCCCTGGGCTGGCTGCTGCAGGCAGGGGTGCAGCCCCCTGGAAGTGAATCCCTCCTTGCTGGGCTGAGAGGCAGGATGGGGCCAGGCATCCAGGAAGAAAAGGGGATGTGATTATGGAGGAATGCTCTCAGGGGAAGACATGGGAGTCAGCATCTCACAGATAGCAAGGCTTAGTGTATTTATCTGTGGGCATTGCCCTGGTCCTGGCTGCTCCTGTTTAAACACCTTCAGAGAAGTAGCCTCCCTATGTACCTTTGTCAGGTGGGGAAGCACCATCCCTTTTTATAGGCAGAAGGAAGTGCTGACATACCTGCAGACAAGGGAGATGTTCAATTCCACAGCAAGGTCGTATTTCCTCTTTAAAATCCATATAGATCGAGATTGCTGTTGACCCCAGCAGCATTATGTGACCTGATCTACCTCACAGATATTTTCCTGAGGTTTTCTATTAGAGAGGTGGGCCCGTGGCTCGAAGGGCCAGTGTGGGGGCGATGCTGAGGTTTGAACCCACCCACGCAGGGCAGAGGTGGCTGGTGGGGCAGGTACAAGGTGCTCTGGGTGGCTGGCCAGGATATGTAGGGAGAGGAACATCGGGAGGAAAACAAGTCCCCAGTGCCAATGTGGAGACAGCACTCTTCAGTAAATCACTTGAGCATGATCTTGAGCATCTACTGCAATGTTTATCTGAGCTGGGGCCCAGCAGAGGCAGAAGTCCATAGGCAAAGTGCAGTGTATGACCACCTCTGCAGTGAGTGTAGCTAAGGCCATGGTGCTGTCACACTATGCAGTCAGCAATAAATAGGATCCTGAATTAGAGAATCTCTGCTGTATTTCTGATGTGAGCGAGCTACATGTACAAAGTGTCCTTTGAAATAGCAGCTGTGTCTGCGTTATCTTCCTCCGAGAGATAAGCAATTATGAGAACGTTATAATGATTTCTTTATATAAAAAAAAAGAAGTCTAAACAGCAATTGCTTTTTAGCACAGGAGATATTTAAACATCAGTACCTTGGATTGATTAAAAAGAGCTGTACTGATAATGCAATTTTGTAGCTTGTGATTTGAACTGAATGGCGCAATGAATCATGATGAAAGGCTGGAGAAGAGATTTGTGATGGGACCTTCTGCTGCATCGGTGCCTCTGAGATGGTGTGTTCATTTCACAAAAGTCTGCACTTGTATAAACCTTCTCATTGCTGGGGAATTAATGCTAGTGCAGCGTTAGTGGAATGGTTTTGCTCGTTGATGGTGAGCACAGGAATACCTTGCTTTGCTGAAGGGCCTCTGAGGAGTGCTGTGTTTCTAAGGGATACTCTGCATTCCCCTGCAGACTGATCTCTGCTGTACTTCTACTTTGAAGGATTTTGAATATCACACTTTTATAAAATTTGCATTTCTCCTGTTCATTAGGCTTAGCAATTTTCCAGACTTTCCCAAATGCAACATAGACTTCCTCCACTTGGATAACTAACCCATAGAAAACAAAATCTCTTCACTAACAGGTAGTATCAGTGAATTCTTGCATTTCAGAAGATCTTCTCCTCAAATCACTAAGCAATTTATCTATTTAAACTGTCTTGGAATCTGTTCCCTTGCAGCATGTAATTCAAGTGCCATTGTGTGAGTAAGGTTAGCTGAGACATGCTTACAGTTTAAGCATGTACATGGGCAGCATCAGGGTGCATGTTGCCATAGGAAGATGGAGCAGCCACCAAGCTCAGCTGGACTCTCACTGTGTTCTTTTCATTCCTTTTTATGCTGTGCATAAAGAAAAACAAAAGGGAAAAAAAATACCCAAACCAAAGGAAAAAAGAAAAGGTGGGGGCGGTGGTCAGTCTAGCATGCCTCTGAGCTGCATTCTGAGCATCATTAATTTCAGTTCTGCTCGAGGTGGCACTGAGGTCTGGAATCTTTCTGTACCCTGGCTCCTGTAATTAGTCTGCTACCTCTGCAATGGGGTCTCAACTGTCTAAATCCTTGTCTTCAAGCAAGTACTGACAGCCCCCTCGTGTTAAGTTTTGTAAACACTAATTTGTGACATCTCCTGTGGCTTAAATCAAAGCACTCGAGTAAAAGTAATAATGCCACTGTTAAAGTGAATGTTACAGAAGAAAATGCCTGTCACCTGACACTAAATGGATATGACACCGAGCGTGTTTCAGGAGATGCTTCTAATGAGGAGGTGCTGGGGGAAGTGACGCTGCTTTCGCAGCCCCGAAGCTATCAGCTCTGTGGCCTGCTCAGCAGAAAGCAAAAAGGGAAAATACTGCTTGATTCAAGGCTGTTTTGTGTTTTGCTCAGGTGCACATGAAAGGAGGAGAAGGACCTGGCTTCTGCAGGCCTTCATGTGAACCACAGCTGTGTGTCTGATCAGAGACTAAAGCCTGGTTGTGCTGGGTGCTGTGCAATCAGGGGACACACAAGCTTCTCCCTGTCCATAGAAGTTGCAGTTTAGCAGCCAGGGCAGAATCTTACCTAAAGTTAGGCCTAGAGTATATGGTTCTGTATCCCCTTTGGCTGAATTGAGTGCTCCCTTTTCCTTTGTAAAGCCCTGAACTGTGTCATTGTATCACAGGAACTTTTCCCATCTGGCATTACTGGAAGCTGTAGAAGCCCCTGAAATCAAAACAGCAGTGTCACACTTGCTGATTTTCAAAGAACTTTCCAGAGGCACTTGTAGTATAACCATAATACATACTCAGGCAGCCGAGCTGGTTGTACCCACCTGCTGTGTGTAAGCATGTTGAAGGATAGAACAATCCTCTGCTGGCATGTAAGGAGCCCAAGAAAGCTAGGCAAGCAGACAGGATTATCAGTAAGAGATACACCACGGTGCAAATTCCCATCCCACGGGAGGAGTAAGAGAAGATGGCTGGGAGTGGACGGGTGTCACCACAGGGTGGTGGGTGGCCATTGGGTATCATCACCATGGAAACCTGCCAGGTGGGCATTGGTCTCATGCACTGAGGTTTTCTGTCTTTTTCCACAGGCGTATGTTTGAATCTGCACCATCTAAGGGTGTGGAGCAGTGGGAAGGACACAGTGGAGAATGGTTAGAAGAGGTGATGTGCCAGCAGCAGTCTGGGCAACTCAGCTGGAGCTGAAGGTAAGAAGGGAAGGCAGGAATGCAAGAAACATCTCTGCATCTGCAGTGTGGGAGGAGGAGGAGATTGCTTTACCTTATGTCAGTGCACTTGGGCCTCCTAGAGATCTCGCTGAGCAGCAAATGTCCACACAGAGGTACGTGTCCAGTGAGCAAAGCTGGACCATGGGCAGGCTGTTTCTCCTTTTACTTCCCTCAGAATCACAGAATTACAAAGTTGGAAAAGACCTTTAAGATCAAGTCCAACTGTTCCTGTCCTATGCTAAACCATATCCCTAAGTACCTCATCTACCCATCTGTTAAATACATCCAGGGATGGTGACTCAACCCCCTCCCTGGGCAGCCTGTTCCAGGCCCTGACAAGTCTTTCAGTGAAAGATTTTTCCCTGACATCTAATCTGACCCTGCCCTGGCACAGCTTTGTGCCATTTCCGCTTCTCCCATCTCCTGTCACCTGGCTGAAGAGACCGTCGCCCACCTCTCTATACCCTCCTGTCAGGTCAGTGTAGGCAGTGATAAGCTCTCCCCTCAGCCTTCTCTTCTCCAGGCTGAACACCCCCAGCTCCCTAAGCTGCTCCTCATAGGATTTGCTCAGGTCGCCCAACATGTGCTATGGGGACTCTGCTTCCTGCTGCCCTGCTCACCGTGCCGCTGCGGGGAAGCGACTGCTGTGTGGAGCTGGTGGAAAGGCACCAGCACTCACAGCTGCAGCCCTGGCCTGTGCTCCGCTTCAGCTGAGCAGCCGTGCAGCTCACAGGGATGGGTACCACGGGTCCTGGCAGCATGCTGCGAATCACTGCGGCTCCCTCGGGCAGCACAACTGCACTCATTTCTGCTGGCAGGAGGGTTTGACCTTGCAGAGCTGCTCACAAGTCCAAGGGTTGAAGTTTGGTTTGGAGCTGCGGCATGGGAGACAGCGGGGCCAGACACTGACCAGCTCTTCCTGTCTCCAGTGTGCAGGAACATCCCTTATGGAAAGGCTATAAACCTGGGCAGGTGCTGTAGGGTCAAGAATGTTTCTAAAACCTTTCTTTAATTTACTTTTTAATTTTTTTTAACCGAAAAATGCACTGTTTTGATTCTTCCATTATTAGGGGAAACCCTGTCTAGCCAGTCTGAAAGCTTTTACCGTGGAAATCCTTAGTACCAGCTCTGGCATATTTGTGTTGGCTCCCTGATTAGACAATGTGCCAAGCTGTCCTTCGTGGCCTTAATTATCGCAACTTCAGGCCAGCGTTGCCTGCTTACAGCATAATCCCACGGCCTAGAGTGAACCCTGAAAATGCTTAATTAAATGACATTCCGCAACAGATTAGGGAGTCAGAAGCCCAAGATAAAGAAAAAGGGAGACTGTGACCACAGGAGTAGCAGGTGCTCATCCCTTTCAGGATAATGCTCCTGACATGGGCTGGTTTATTTTGAGCATGTGTTAAAAACCTGATGTTAATGGGTAACAGTTTAGGGTCTGCGTTGGGCTTTTTGCGTTCTCACTGTGAAGGGATTCAGAGACACCTCCTTTTGGGGCTGGTGTATGAATGGACTCTGCTGATTTACACCAGCTCAGCATGGTTTGACTGTCCCTGAAGTAGTGTGTGAAGTGTGGCCAGATCCTGAAGGTAGGTGCTGCCTGCCAGGTCACAGAGTGTGGTTTGCAGCTCACGTGGTACCATGCCAGCTTCGCCTATGCTAGAACTGCGCTGTGCTGGAGGACTGTGGGGTGGACATCCTGGAGCAGCTTTTACAGCAGTGACCAGAGACTTTGCCAAAGCACCTCATGCAGGTTCCCAAAGTCAGGGGATGCTTTTGCTGCTCTGCAGCTCTGAAATCCAGGGTAGGAATCAGGGTCAGGCACCAAAAAATCAGTTGTTTTTTTCTTGTTATTGTTGAAAGGAAACCCAAGCCCTTTTCTCTATGTAAAAACTAGCATGCAGTTATTTGGAACAGACACAATCAAATTGTGTTAGGGAGTCCCCTGGGAGCCAAAGCCTACATCTAACCATAGAAGATCAGCATACAAATACAAATGCTGTAGATAATGTTACATTGCACAGATTAGGGCTCAAATCTTCAGCAAATCTGTTCAGAGCAAGAAAATGACAGCAAGTAGGACACGTGCAGCACAGCTAGCGTGTCTCATTCAAAGGCCCATTGGTAAAGCCAGTTATTGCTAATACTGTGTTTTATCATATTATTCCTCAATTATTTGCTCCAACAACTCTCTTGTCTTGGCTGAATAAACCAGCTGTGCAGAAGCTGACCTGGAGTGATTTCTTCTTTGCAGAGGGAAGTGGATCATGGTTAAGTGTTGCAATGTTTCCAGTGATTTGGTTTGTATGGTTTGTGTCCTTCTCCAGCCCTGTAACGTGATTTCAGCAATTAAACTGCAGGAGGGGGAATGAATAAAATGTCCCCATTAACACAGGGATGGACAGTGGGGGAAACAAGGTGCAGAGAGCCTGGGTGATGGTGGTCCCTGTCTGGTACCTGTAGTGGGTGGGAGACGATGTGCATGCAGTGGGTCTGCCTGGGCTTTCACTGCACAGGGTGCTGGAGGTGGCTGTAGCTGGGCAGGGGTTAGGGAGGGAGGGACACTCCTACCTCTGGAGACCTGAGGTTTATTTATCTCTTATAAGTGACAAGAGTTTAGTGTTCCCAGCATAAACCCCAGCACATGTTTTGCCTGCGTTGCAAAATGTACCCCACGCTCTGACACAGCTGGAAGTTTGGAGTGAGGTAGAGGGAAGGATTTTTCTCTATGTGATAGCAGAAGCAAGGTGGATTATTCCTGAACTACATCAGCTAAGCTGTGCAAGGAGGTGTAGCATGTCATTTCCCTATCTCTGAAACAGAGAGGAAGTTTTTGCTGAGCAGGGCTGTTCAGGTGGTGAGCTTTAGCATGAGGACTGTCTCTCACCACAGTTCAGAGGCTGCATTTGCTGCCTCTGCTTAATCCCTTGCTCTACGAGTAGTCCTGATAGGGTGCAGAGCAGCAACCTCTGGAGCATGTACTAGCATCAAACCTGCCCTAAGCCTGATCTCCCCTTGCATTCATCTGCACTGCTGAAACACTTTCAGCTTTCCTTTTTACAAATGAAAAGTAAAACAGTTGAAAAGAAACAAGTGAAATCTTACAGTGAAAACCTCTTTCTAGATATTCCGTGGAGGAATAGCCCAGGGCAATGCATGTGTCATAAGGATTTTTATTTACCTACAGGTATTATGTGCTTGGAGCCAAGAAGTCTGCAGTGACTCCTGTTCAGAGCTTTATATGTTATAAAAAGCATCAGCTTAGATTTGTTTTCTTTATTTCATATTTACCATCATTCCTCAAACTGAAATCTCATCTTGTTTCACACTGAGGCCCAAGTTCTGCAGAGGTTAGAGCATCCTCAGTATTAGAGCATCTCTCAGTCATCTAACAGCACACAGCTCCTGACCCCTTTGCTCTTCAGCTTGGAGGGGGATCAGCTAGAGTCAAAACCTGGAGGTCTTACCCCAGTTTAGTCTTCATGAGGCATGTGTATGTGTGTACAAACTGGGAAATCCCTCAGACCTCTGTGTTAGTGAAGCCCTGGGCTGAGCGCAGCACCTTGTGCAGATCCCATCTTAAGGCCTCCTCTGTGGCTGGAGCAATATAAAGGTCTTTAGATCCAGTTTTCACTCTTGAAAGTGCTTCTTTGAAGTTGCTGGGCCTTCACATGTCCTCCAGACTTTCATTTCATGTAGTATTTTGTTTTGGTAGGGTTTGTTGGGTTGGTTTTTTTAAGATTTCAGGTACGATTTCAACAAGCTGGGGATGTATCAAAGTATAAAATACATTGCTTGAGTCTTAATCAATCCAGACTGTTCTCTTAAGATGGAAAAATAAAGGCTGTTAAAGCAGGCCAGACACTTGGAAGGCAGCAGATGTTTCTCTTTATTGTCAGAACGGCAATCTTTATTAAATACCAAAGAAAGCCCTGTAAATCCGGGAAGGCGGTTGAGTCTATGCTGAGGACACCTCTTCCTCAGCCCAAACAGTCATTTCTAAGTCATTTGTTTTCCCTGCTGATCCCTCAATGGTGTTTCAGACTTAAAAGCAAAAGGGAGAATGAATATTTAACTGTGGATAGTTTAAGCTTGAAAAGAGAATGTGGGAAGTGAGGGAAAGAGCTGAAATGATGCCTTGCACACTTATTCAGTCTTCTCCTTGGTGCCAGGACTGCTGAGGGGCAGTTCCAGGGGACCCTTGAGATACTCCAGGTTCAGCAGTGGGCTAGTACGTCTGCTCATGATGCAGTTAATGGGTTGGCATATCTTCTCCCAGGAATGTGTCTGACGAAAAGCAAACAACAAGTTGTTATTGCCTGGGAAGGGCAGAGCGAGGCCTCCATAGGATGGAGAGCACTCTTTTGGGGTTGTCTGGAGAGCGCCAGGCATAATGAGTCAGGTAGTTTTCATTAGCATTACTAATGGCATCTTCCACTTTTAAGAAACAACAACAAGGTTTCATGAATTAATAAAAGGAAGATTGTGATTGACTAAACAAAGGGTGTGCCAGCCCAGGCAGCTGGTCTGTTTTAACTAGGTAATGTCCATAGATACAGCGTTAATTCAATTCTCAGTTGAAATACTCCAGAGGAAATGTCAGATCAATAATGTAGAAAAGGGCAAAGATTTGCTAAGCCTGGCTGACTCGTGCATGTTAACTACTGTGCAGGAGATAGGGATAAATGCTGAACGTTAAGGTGAGTAATCACAACTGTCTTGGGTGTCTGAAAAATTTTTCTGCATGAATATTATACAAAACAAACATGTTGCAGGCAAGAAGATGGGTGTTAAGGTAACAGGTTGTTATTTCACACACGACTCTGCAGTTAACGTCTGTGGGTTTGCTTGTTGTTGTTTTTTTTTCCTGGAAGAGGATAAAAAAGCTTTATTGCAGACATTTTCCCATCCTCCCTAGTGCCTTGCTGAGAGTCCCCATGCCTGCCCCAATCCAGGGTGCTACACCTTTGATCCTGCCTGCCTGTGTACCGTGCTAGCTTTAGTGGGTTTAAAGCTTGGTTTGTACTTGGATTTTATCTGTTTTGCCAGTAGACTGAGTGGGTGCATTTCCCGTGGCTTCTGACTGGGACTTATGGGGGAGCCAAGAAGATGGGAAATCTTATGCCCATGCTCCAGAGTCAGTGTGAGCTTTGTCTGCAATAGGGTTTCCTGCTTGGCTTTGCAGGCTGCTCTGCCTCCCTGAGCCCTTGTACCTGCCGGCACTCTTGTGACAGCATCACAAGAGCAGGACAGGATCCCTCAGCTTTCTGAATTCACCCTTGAATTTCCAAATCCAGAATTTGGAGTCATTCTGACTTGAGCCCATCATGGCCCAGAGATGAATCATATCCCACATGTACATGGCAATAAACCATCTATGGGATGGGTAGGTCCCAGGTTACTTGGAAGTCTTCCATGGGACTGGGAAAAAAAGGGTGATCCAAAAGCAAATCCCACCTTTCCTTGTCAAGGAGTGCTTCTGTAACCAGCAGCTGTGCTCAGCTGCGGTCATGGCTAGCATGCTTTCCTTCCAGTGAAGACAAGAGCAGACAACTTTCTTGGCCTTTGGGCCTGAATCTCGGTTATTTGACAGTTGCACAGTAATTTTTACATGCAATCTTCACTAAAACACTCAGAAACCTTGAGAATTTTTTTGTTTAAATAACACTATCTATTCCAGTACCAAGAGCAAGAGCTCTCCCAGAGCTGGTGTGTGAGTGTTGAGTCTGTGGGAACACTGCGATTTCAGAATTGCCAAAACAAACAACAGGTGCCCGTGTTATTTTGCAAGTAGGAGCTCCTCAGATGTCAAACTTTGGCAGAGGAGATGCTTCCTTACAACACTGATCTTCTTACCCCAAAGGCCCCTGGAAAACCTGGGTGGTGTATTTACGGTAAAGAATGCAGAGTTGGAAGATATTTTGAAATCACCTTTGATGAAAAAGTCTTTAAAGTGCCTTCCCAGCCACTTGTTCATCTGCTTAATTTCTGCTTTCAACAAAAGTATGGATCAGTATCAGGTTTAAGTACAACTGGAGAAGGCACATGGTGACTCAGAGAACCCATAATAGCCTTTTTCCTAGGGGTTTGGCTTACCTACTCTGGAGAATTGAGTGTGGGTGTAGCTACACCAAAGTCGCTGGACCAGTACAAACCTGCAGCAGAGATACGACAGGACTGCAAAAAACACTTGCACCAACGCAATTAGCCTTCATCCAGGAACTGCTCAGGTTGCACTGGTGTCCTAGCAGAGCATCGCAGTGGTGGCTTCATGGTAGGTGTGCTACAGTGGAAAGAAATTACACTGCAGTCCTTCGAGTGGGGCTTCACATCCTTGAGGGATAAAGTACCAGCTACTGCCTTTCTGTGAGGCAGCAAACCCACACAGTGATCCCCCTCTGCTCCAGAGGACCAGCTCCACACCTCAGGAGAGACTTCCCCACCCAGTATTTGCCATAGGATGGTGCTGATTTCCTGTCAAGGTGATGATGGGCAGGCTACGTCCCCTGCACGACAGGGTGTCCCTGCTTGAGCAGGACAGCACAGGACGTGTGCTGCTGCTTGCCACAATGCTCTCTGGAAGCAGGGTGCTTTGGGAGGATCTAGGGGAGGCCCAGTGCCTCCATCCCCATTGTCAACCGGCTCTTACTGGGCTGCCCCCAGCTACATTTTAAAAGGAGGAAAGAAAAAGAGCTGACAGAGCCTGAACTGCTTTAAGGTGGAACTGAAACAATAGCTTGTGGCTGTCTGAATCAGTTCCCTTGTTCCATGAATTTGACTCAGAGCAGAGTATTTCAGAATCTCAGAAAGAAAAGGCTTATTTCAATTTTGGTTCTGATAATGGGCAAAGGTCACGGCAGCTGGGAGGAGAGGGGAAATGAAAGGCATGGGCTTGGCTGTTTTCTCTGAACCAGCTTCACCCGTTCCTGGTTACGATCTCAGCAGAATAATAACTGATATTAAGCAAAGCCAGGAAATTAAATTAACACATGCAAAATTGCATTATAGCCATGTCAGGAGTCCTGCTGCCCAGCAGCGTTAGCAAGGCCTCCTGGTGCAAAGTAACAAGGGCAGCAAGGGAAAGCTGATGGCTCAGAGTGGAGCATCTCTGCCTTGCACAGCCCTTACCCGTGGCAGCAGGGCAGGGCTGTGCACCACCAGCCTGCACCGAGTCTGGGGCACAGGCAGCTCTGCCCGTGGGGCTGGGGAGACATTTTGCCACATGTATGCCCACAGCTCAGCCTTCTCTCTGTCCCCCATGATGCTTTAACATGCTGTAAATCCAAACTTAAAACATGCCAGCAAGCTCCAGGCTTGATGTACAGACCTGACGCTTGAGCTTCTCCAGGGATTTGGCCAGCCTTCAAGAACAGGTCACAGCACAGCACAAGAGCTGTGTGAGAGGAGCCAAGAGGACTAGGGCCATGCAGGGTTATGGCAGCCAGCCTCAGTGGCCAGGCTTCACCTCTCACCAAGACAAACAGCTCCACCTGCCCTCAGTCTTCTCGTGGCTCCAAGTCCCAAGTTTGCTCTTGGAGATGTTGCAGATAACCCCTCACTCTGGTGGCTGCCTACAGCCTGTTTTCTATCTGTCCGTCCAGGAGCGCATGCCTTCACTTCCAGAGAGCTATCCCTAGGGATTGCCAGTAAGGTTTCTGCCAGCAGTTTGCCTTGCAAACACATCAACCTGGGGATGTCAGCCAGGGAAACCCAGACCTTGCTGCCCTTGCCAAACTTCCTCGAGTGCCTGTGGGCAGTACAGCACATCCCTCTGCATCTGTGCAGGAAACACACGGAACATGGGCTGGTGTATGAAACAAGGAATGGCACAGAAGGATGCATTTTGTATACGTTAATAATAACAATAAACTGTTTAAGGAAGAGCTGAAGAGCTGATAGGATACAATAGCCATGGAAACCTTTTTTTTCCCTCGCTTTAGGAAGCGAGAAGCCTCACTGGGCTTAGTAGAGCACTGTGTGTCAAAACAGTTGTTAGGGCTGAGGCATTGTCTCCCACAGGGCTGAGCTTAGCACCTGGGGAGCTGTGTGGTCCAGATGCCACCCTGAGCTGCCAGGCATAGCTCACTGCTTCGCTTGCGCCCATCTCTGCTGCCACCAGCGACACAGAGCCCGCTGGCAGTCACGTCTTGGTACCGCCAGGCTGTACATACAGGCAGCAAGAGGAAACACCGCCTGGTAAACCTGTGTGCCAGGGAAACAAGGGCAGTGCTGCTGTGGGGAGTGGGTGAGTGGTGCCTGGCGCTGTGCAGGGGGACCCTGCCCATGCCCTGAGCTGGGCTCTCAGCAAGCTTGTGTTTTACCTGGGCACTGGTCAGGCTGTGATGGGTGCCATCGGTCCCCTGGCTTCCCTGAGCACTCCCGCTGGGGCACACTTCACCCCAGAGATACAGATGCCCACCCAGAGCTGTCATTGGTCCTCTGACCCTGTGCAACATCTTTCATGCTTCCTTCCTGTGGCAGAGAACACATGGCTTTCTCTGCAAAAAAACCCAGCTTTTTTTGAGTCTCTTAAAGAAGATCCAAATTCTCCATGTGCTCCCCCCACGGAGCCTCAACAGGGGCATCTGCCTCTGGTTGCCTGGCCTGGGGTTATCTCACAGGACAGGGGCTCAGCAGCCCAGGCTGATGCACCACGCTGGCTTTGCTCTGCCTGGCTGGAAGCGCGGCGGCCATGGGAGCCCGCTGGGGCCTGGGAAATACTGGCAGGCAAAGAGGCAAGTGGTGGCAGCGGGGAGCCCTGGGCAGCATCCCCCTTCTATTTGCAGCTCGGCAGGAGCCAGCAGCAGGGTCCGGCCTGGCCGCTCTCCCCGCTGCCGGCACTGGCTGCTGTGAGCCACTGAAAATGTACCAACGCACCAACCGTGACACCTGCGGCTCTGGGGTAGCAGAGCAGGTCTGCACAGAGCTGAGAGATTAATACGAGTATTCCCGTGATGTGGTTAACGACATCATTTACTTCAGAGGCTCTTGGGATGGCACTGCCACTCGCTTTAGCAGCTGAAGTGTTTAATGTGTTCTCCAAGACGCTCTCTAAACACAGATAGGGCTGAGCGACACAAATGTATTTGCAGAACACGTTAGGGTTAGCACGCTCCAGAGCAGTGCAATCAAATGCTGGGGAGCGTTAGGAACAGCTCGCTGAGCCCATCAGGATTCTAGGAGGGCCCCTGATTATTAACCACATTGCAAATCTCCCTCTCCATGTTGTTCATACTGTTTTTCCCCTCAAAGTATTACTCATATAATTTTCCCCCTGAAAGTTATTACTAGTGACTCACCTTTAGCTTGAGTGAGCAAACATGACCAAGTGTTTATTCTGCTCACAGCTGGGCAATTTTAAGCCCAAATCCTGACCTTAAGAAAGCCCCTGAGCAAAGCTGGTGGATAAGAGAGTACACCACTGGTCCCTGGAGCATCGTGACTCAGAGGTGCATTTCTTATTAAAATATTTCTGCTTTTAACTGCAGGCAGTCCCATCTTGCTGAGTGACATCCACAGTGAATTACCCAGCCCACCCCCCACAGAATGTGCTGGGCCAAGCTCCCACTGCATCCCTGGGTGCCTGCTGCTGCTCAGGGACATCAGCCTGGTGGCCTTTGCTGCTGCCCCACCCAGGTGAGAAGGCAAATTTCATCCACAGGCAATTGATCTAAATCACGATGGGTCCACGTGTTGCTCCAGAGGGAGAAATAAAAAAGAGCATCCCCAGGGCAGGGGGAGGATGGGGAGCAGGGGCTCAGTTTCTCACCACGACTGATGCTGGGGAGAGAAGCTCTGGCTTTGCCAGCTCACCCCACCCTGCTCCAGCCGGAGGGCTGTTTTTGTAGGATTTTCTCTTTGGATCAGCTTGTTGGGGTTTTTCCCCCCTGACACTTGACATCAGCGAATTCATTTTGCAGTGGCAGCTAAGGGAAGGCAGAGCTTGTGAAAAGCCTGTGTCACCTGCTGCTAATCCAAGCGGTTTTGCAGTCTCCAAATGCTTTTGTCTCAAATTTTGGTTTTAGTTTGGGTCTTGCCACTGATCTCACATGTTCTCCTGGCTGGCAGAATAATGTCTCAGCTTAGCAAACAGAAGGTTTATAGCGTGTCAAGCGAGCAGGTGAGGGAAACCACACACCCTGTGAGGGGGGAGCGCCAGCAAAGGCGGCAGATGCGACAGCACATGGATCAGGAAGCTGCAAAAAGGTTCAGCTGGGGAGGAAGGGAGGACTCCTGGGCAGGATAGGATCCCAAAACAAAGAAGAAGAAAAGAAAGAAAGGGGGAAAAGGGAAAAAAAAGGGGGGGAAAAAGCAAAAAAAAGCCAGTCAGTGCAAAGGCTGGTGTCACAAACCTTCTTCCGGGCAATTTGCAGAGAGGAAGGGACTTTGGCAGGGAACCAAGAGCTCTGCTTCATCTGTTGGCATTTATCAATTGCAGCAAAGGGAGAGCAGCAACTGAGGCAGGCACCAGGCTGGGGAAATCACAGCCCTGTGTCACACATTGCCCCAGAGCTGTGAGAAGGGTGGTAGAACCCCTTGGAGATAAAAGGTATGCTGTAGGGAAACACAGGAAACCGTAGAAGAGGATTTACTCTCAGCTTGGGAACTGGTGCCCTAAAAGCTTCTGAGCCCTGGAAGTTAGGTTTAATTATTAGCTAATTGGCTGGGATGTATCTCATTTGTAACTAATGAGAAGAGGAAGGATGGGAGGCTGTGGTTGGTGGAAGAGAAGCTGGTAATCTATTTAAGGTGGCAGAAGACATTGTTAGCCTGCTCTGTAGAAGGTAAGTGGGTGGACTTTCTCAGCTGCTGTGTGGTGATGTCCTGCCCACATGTGTCTCCAGGAAGCAGAGGATGTTGCCTGGTAAGCGGTCACAGACCAGGAGCTCTCGCTTGTGGATGTGGATTTGGAGGTTGCCTGCTGTTGTGTCCCATGGGCTAAAGCTCCTTGGAAGACAGGAGAAAGGTAGCATGTTGCAGGTGACTTTATAACCTGGAAAATTCTCTTTTGAGAAGGTTGGGGAGGATATAGTGGGATAACGGTAATTTTGTGAGCCTTAAGCTCTGTGACAAAGCTGCTGTGGAAGGACTGATGTTTTCTGTTGGGATGAGACTTAATCTCACATTGCATTCTCTTACAGTGCATAGTTTAAAAACATGTTAGTGTTATCTGTGCATGGCACAGAACAGCCATGGAACACTGTCTCTGGAAGGCTGCATTAGAGTTCCCTATCTTTGCTCAAGAAGCTGCAAGGTCAAGTCCCAGCTGTTGTCTCAGAGGAATTGCAGAGCAGTGGAATGAGTGCTGAGCCTGTGATTTGGGGTGTACCTCTCCCTGCTCTGCTGTAGATGCTGAGTAACTGATGTTTGGTACTCCCTGGCTAACCAAATTAATCTGTCTGTGTTTCAGTCCTTGCTTGTGAAATTAAAATAAGAGTGGTTTGTTATCTTACAGATCCTGTAAATGTTGTGAGAGGGGTGATGGGATCCACATCAGAGAATAGGAAAATCGTGTGTGTGGAAATCAGGTTGAACTTAAGGCTGAAACAGCAGTTTAGGGTGTAAACCATGTAATACTTCTGGAAAAACACATCTGGTGTCTTAGGTGTTGCATCTTGTTGAGCAGAAGTATTTCAGTGAGGATACTAAGATGTATTTAATCTCCATACTTGGGTTGAACTGGCTTTGCTGCCAGCTCCTGGTGTGGCTTTGCTGTGTTGTGTACTCCTAACACACTGCTGGGAAGGTGAAGAGCCCTGGAGCTCCCAGAATTAGGCTGCATCAGGGAGGGAATGCTCCTTGACACTCGGTGGATGTGTTGGCCTTGTTCACTTGCTGCTTTGGTCTATGATATCTGAGATGGGATGATTAATATGCTTTTACTTCCCAGGATGACTGAGGCTAATTGAGACTTGTGAGGTATTAAGGTACAGCAGTGATGAGCATGGTAGAAACTGGAGGCAGCAGAAATGTTGGCATTTGAGGGAAGACTTTTAAAAACAAGTCTGGAAATCATCAGAAAATAGATCTTACTAAAAACAGTTCCTCTCTTTATAACTGGAAATTTTAAAAGTGATTATTGTGGGGGAAAAAGAATAATTTTCTATACCTTTTAGCAAAGCCCTCTGCTTTTACTCTTATCTGATGGCAAACCAGATCAAACAGAACACTTTCTGATAAGACCTGTGTATTTGCCAATTGTTTAAACAAACGCCTGCAAGCCTTACCCTCAGTATTTGCCTTTGGAGGTTGCTGAGGACAGGGCCTGCCTGTGCCCACAGGCTGTGCAGCCCACAGGCCCTAGGGACACAGTGGGGATGGAATACCCGTCAGGAATGGGTCTAAATGGAGCTCCCTTTCTGTTAGGTCTGTGAAAATAAACCCTGTGAAAAGGCACGTGTGAGGTTGGAGGGGAAACAATTAGTTTGAGAGGTCTGTGGAGCACAGGGTGTGTTTAAAATGGCAGTGAGTGTTTCCTAAGCCTTTCCTTCCCAGTGTCAGTGTCTCCTTGCTGGGATTATACAGAACAGTCCCCCAGTAGCCTGCTGCTTCACCTGATACTTAAGTACCGCAATAAATCGGACTGATTTTCTGTAACTTAAGTCCTAATCCTGAAACAAGCCTCAGATGGGCCTGGGGCAGGGGTGAGTCTGTCTGCTCACCACCAGCTTAGGGGCAGTGGCCTTCACTGTGGTTTTTTGTTTGCTTGTTTCCTTGGCTTGTTTTTAGCAGAAAGAAAGATGAAGTATTTGGTTTGTATCTCAGAAATCAGTGTGCAAATGGAAGGTTTGCTCCTGATAAAATGCGTTGAGAGTAGCATGGGGAGAGAACAGTATGTGCTTGAGCTACTGATGTCAGATTTGTTTGATATGTTCTTCTGAATGGCAAGGGTAAGGATGTGTTTGCACATGTTGGTATTTGTCTGCCTCTGGTTTGCTTTCTGTAAGAGAGAAGTGATATGAAATGAGGAGGTAAAATGGAAACTGGGAAGCTCCTGTAATTAAAGTGCGAGTCATTACGCCATAATCTAATGGAAATCAACATTACAGCAGGTGCCAGGAGATAAAGCTTCTTGTCCTGGCTCTGCTATGGACTAAGCGTATAAGGTCACTCCTCCATCCTTCTTACTCTGCTCCTTTAGTGTCTTTGTGCCACAGGTTCTGATGTTGTGCAGACAAGTGCTGTTTGCCTCATGATGTGTGGAGGCGTTTATCATCCCTTGTCCCACCCTGCATCCCATCCCCAGCCCACCCTTCCCTGGGGAAAAGGTGTTATCCTGTATCCCTGCTTCCATGGCAATGCACAGGGAGCAGCATGATTGTTGGGGTTCCCCAGGCTGCTGAGTAACTGGTGTCAGGTACCCTGACAATAGTTGTGTGATGTATTGGGGACCCATGGAGATGTGCAGGTGTGGTAACTGGTGTGGTGGTCCTCTGTCACAAAACAGGGCAAAGCTGGCGTGAGCCCTGGGGCTCCTGCAAGTGCCTGAGTGGCCAAGGAGCAGCACCTGTCCCTTGGTGTGGAATGCTTCCCCTCTGAGATGTGTTTGGCTGTCGGGAGACTGCTCTGCAGAGGGCTGGTGCCATGTCCCTGAAGGCTTCTGGGGTGATACGGTCAGCAGAGTGCCCGGCTTTGCAGCAAGGATCAGTGTCAGCAGCAGCGGGGGCTGTGGGGCCACCTGGTCGCCCTCATCTCATCCCCATTTCCTCCTCTTCAGTAGCACAAAATGAATCCCTCAGAAGTTAAGTTAACTAAATAAACAAATATGGAGCTATTTATTTTCTATTGTCATAGAGATGCTGTGGGCTCAGGCGGGATTTCGTATTCACTGTTCACATCTGCAGCCCTGCTGCGCTCGGGGTGGAGGAGAGCCTGTCCCTTTTATTTGCTCCAGCCTTGCTGCTAAATCAGAGGGGACTGATCCCTCCCTGAAGCCACCCCTCACCAAACACTCTCCCCTTTCTCTCCAGTCCCACGGGAGTGGGGCTGCACCATCCACATGGTAAACACTGGGCGTAAGAGAAACAAACACTTCTTCCGCTCTGGGTGGGAGGGAAGAGGGAAGAAAAAGGCATTAGCAAATGTCATTTTTCCCTCTGAGCTGAAATAACCGAGCAGGGAGAGCTGAGGATGCAGCTGTGGTTCAGAGGGGCTTTATTTTTATGTTTTAATACACCACTGGGAGTTCAAACAATGTGCCAGCAATACGTTGCCTTTTGTAGAGCAGCAGCTTTGTCTCCACCCTCTTTTTTTTCTTTTTTTTTATATTTTCTTGAAGGATTTTAGTCATTCTGTGGAACACATAGCTCATTTGGATAAAAGCCTCTGCTGTGACATCCGCAGCCCAGATCTGCAGAGTTGTTTGTTTCAAAGCAATAGTCTGGGAGAATTTATTGAACTGGCATCTCTTTCCCCTCCTCCTCCCGTGTAAATTAATGAAATGGATGTTCTGTGGCACTTGTTAAAAAGCAATAAATCCTCTCTTGCATTTATTGCTTCCAAGGTAAGGAAAAGGGAAGACACTTGAAGTAGGATGGCTGGAGTAACTCTTTCCCATGGTGCTTCCTCTCAAAGGCAAGGGGCTTCATTTCAACAGCTGAAGCAGCTTGAAACCAAAGATGCCCCTGGACCACAGAGGCCTGATCCTGTTGGCTGTGACCCAGTTGAAGGCCCCGTTCCAGGTGTTTCCAAACCCCCAGGCTTTTCATCCAGAGGCATCACACCTCCTTGCAAATCCAACCATGTGCTCTGCTTCAGGTCCAGGGGTACCTCCAGGAGCAAGAGAACAGCTCAGGGAGGAGAAGATGAGGTGCTTATCCTGCCAGAGCTTTTGTACACTAGTGTCTCTTCGTATCTATGGGCAGCTCTGTACATCCTGACACTTGGTGGTTAGTACATGGTGATGTTAGCCTGCACTGAGCAGTGTCAGAGGTGCTTTCCAAATCCTCATTAAATGAGCTTCAGTTAATCTTAATTTTTTAAAAATCCTTGTATATCCAGGATGTGGTGAAGCCACTTTCTTCATCTCTGGTGCTGAATCAATGGCAGTGCTGCAAATAGAAGCAGGTGCCCTCGAGCTGGTCTCTGCCCTCCTCTGCTGCTGACTCATGGCCATGGATGGACACAGAATGAGTTCCAGGATGGCTTCTGTCCCTCACTCCCAGGGCTTGGTTTGAGCCACCTGTGGTGGGGTGCTCATGTGGTTTGTCCCTAGCCTCTGGGCTGATGGACAGTGCAGGAGAGGAGTGGGAGCCCCCTACTGAAGCCCCTTTGGGCTCAATCTCATGGATGTCAGCAGCTTGTGCTAAGGGGGTTCGTCCTGGGTGCTGGGACCCCTCAGCATGGTATGCACATGTAGGGAGAGGTGTAAAGGCTGCTGATCCCTTGTTTGGTGTGAACTTAGTCAGGTTTGAGGACTTATGGTATTAAAGGACACTTGGTAGGTTGAGGGAGTGAGGGTATGGCTGGGTGGGGTGGTGGCAAGGGAACTTGTGAGCACAAGCAGATCTTTGCCTGTGGTCTCTTCTGTACCATTATCCTGGATCCCAGCAAAATCACAGCAGGATGGGGTATTCCTCCTCATGTCCTCTATAACCTGACAGGATCTTCTTTTAGTCTTTGACTTCTTGGCTGGCTAAGGGATGCCTTCGAGAGCATTGACAATACCAGCCCTTCATGGTGGGGGAGGAAAAGAAAGTGATGGGGGCACCAACCCCTGTGATGTTCTGAGTAATCCTGAGCCTTTGGCTTTAAATGTATTTAACTCTGATCTGAAACCGAGCAGCAAGGTTTGTGAGGATGTGGTTGATGGGCACTTAAGTGCTTCTTTTAAAACCACAAACCCCAACTTTTTTTTGTCATTACTTTTGCTGGGATAATGCAAAACTGTCTTGGCTTCTGGTACTTTCTGAGAATCCAACTGACTGAGTTAAGGGCTGACTTTAAACACCACAATGGGGGGGGGGGGGGGGGGGGGGGGCGGGGAGTCAGATGCTGGACTTGGAGGGGGTGTTTTGGAGTGCTGCAGGTTTTTCCAATTCCAGCTGGTTTTGTGACTCTGAGGAAAGCAGAACTGTGACCTGTGTGGAATCTATTGGGTTCTTCCAGGTTAGCCCAGAGAGCATCCAGTGGGGTGGCAGGAGCCTTGCCATGTGCATTCGATAGTGAAAATAGATTAATTTCTTATCACTGTGTGCAGCATATGTTGCAATTGGGTTTTAAGTCTTCTTGTTGCAAAATGTGCTTGGCACAACAAAAATGTCCTTACGTGCTCCAAACAGAAGAGACTGGAATAATGTCACCCTCTTGCCACCGCCAATGCAGTTGGCATTAGCATTTGGCAGTGAGGATGCTCTACGGAGTGGCAGAAGCTTCTACAAACGTGGGCTTTGTTTTGATAAGAGTAGGGGGTTTTTTTTTGCTTAGACTTGGCCATTTGGAAAGTAGCTGCTCACCAGAAGCCTCTTAATCTGTGTTTCCTTGCATCAGAGCACCTACCAGATGGGATTTTCTTTCCTTCTCTGCATCAGAGAAGGCCTTAAACGGCCACATGAGCTGTGTGCTGGCTCTCCCTGCCAATAAGCCCCTGATGGTAATCACGGGCACGTGGTCAGTGTCCTTGATCTGAAATTTGTCATCGTGTGTTATGGCTCACAAAGCTTTGGCTCGGTCCTTCGGCTGGAGTATTAAACCTGGTGCCAGATGCCAGCTCTTCCAGCTCCTCTGTGGTCTCTGGGGTGAGCGGGATCGAGTGTTCTGCCAGCTGAAGAAGGGTTCAGCGTAGCGTTGGGGAAAGGCGATGGCTGCTCCTCCTGGGTGTATCTGCTCCCAGCCTGAGGACAAGTTTTAGGGCTTGGTGGTGGTCTGAGGGGTTAACATGAAGATATGATCATAGTAGGGTGTGTGGGGGGTCCTCTGCCCTGGGGCTTGGGATGCTCGTAGCAAACCCTGCCCAGCTCCTGGGACTGGAGCTTCTGTGGCCCTTGTAGGCCCCTGGCAGGATGTCTCAGCAGGATTCGTCCCTCTTCAGGGATGCTTGTACCCAGCAGCAAAGTGATGTTTTCTTTACCTTATATACTCTGGGAAAAGATTAGTTCCTTGTGTTTTTGTGGAAGAATAGAGGCTAAATCTAAGTACCTGAGGCTTTAAGGTAAAATAAATAAGCTTTAAAAAAGGAAAAAGTTTTAAATCTGTTTCTAAAACGTTTTTGTGTTAAATTCAGCAACATAAGTAGGACTCTTGAATCTTTCTCTGAAACAAATAATTACGTGGTCACAGCAGGTAAAATGATTTCAAAACCTTTGTGAGCTATCCAGAGTATCACAAAGCAGAACTACAGCCTGAAACTTAAGCCCCAAACCACTTCTGAATGGCAGGTCTGAAAGCAGCTTAGGTGAGAAGATGCCTGAACATGCATATTTTGTAGGTGGATGAGCAGCAACTAAGCATGGTGTTTCCTGCCTTTCAGAGGGTTTTTAGTGGGCTGGCTGATCCTGATCTCCCAAGGTAATGAGTAAGGGTGGGAAATGATGCCTGCATCTCCAGGGAAAGAGTGGAAAGAGGTAGGAGAAGTAAACAGCAGGGATTAAATACCAGAGGTAGTTGGCTTGTGTGGTTGAAGAACCCAGGAGAAGGTTACCCCCACTGGCCCAGCAGCACTGTGTAGGCACTCTGGAGATGTCCCATGAAGAGATCTTCTGGAGATGTCACCATGAACCCAGGGACAGATAAAACTTAAAGATCTGGCTTTAAGCCAACCAAACAATACTGGCTTTACACCATTTCACATTTTTCTCTGGCAGGTAAGAGCCCTGAAGGGAATAGATCTGGGTTCTATGATTTTGGGTTTTTTTAGGAGGTCTTCTGTTTATCTTTATTACAAGAGGATAAAGTTGTGACTTGATTTTCTTTTTTTTTTAGGGTGTCTTTTTTTTTTTTCCCCTGAAGGATTTCTTGAAGCCCTTGCATGCTGGGCATTCCTGTACTCACTTTATCCCTCCCCCTCTTTGGAGGCAGAGGAGCCTTTGCTGTTAGCTGGCATGGAAGGGCAGGAGCTCTGAGCTTTTATGTGGTGTCTCACAGGAGATCTGGGCTCTCTCCTCTTGGCCAGGAAGGGTAACACTGAACATCCGCTTGTGGCCTTTCCCTGACAGTCAGGGCTTGTCTGATGGAGACCTCTGAACTTGCACTTGATTAAACACAAAAACCTCTTCTCCTTTGAAGTAAGAATTCTTTTTTCCCTCCTTCAGACTAAGGAGACTTACAGCCTGGCTCAGAGCTGCCTGTGATGCTATGATGTCATGGTGTGTGATGAAACTTGTGCTCTGCTTCTCAGTGCTCACCTGAACTTTTCTGCATGTGTACAGGCCCTTAGATATTAAACCAGCAAAAGGTGTCAAACACAGCTAAGGTACTGTGACATACAGTGCTCCCAAACTCTTCCTTGTGTTACGTTCCCTAAGCTTGATAACTTGGGTGTTCTGCAGAATGAACTGTGAAGAACAGCACTGGTGTACTTATAGTGGGCAAAGCTATCTGCAGTGCATGTATCTTGTGGAGTAAATATTCCAGAGGGGGAAAGAAAACATAGCTTTCTAATCTACTGGTCTCCTGCATCTTCAGTTTGGTCTGGTTGGTTGGTAGGGCTTTTTGTTTTGATGTGAAGTTTGAGCTGTAGCAGTAAATTATTCCCAAGGTCTCTGGGTTTCTCCCTGTCTCTTTAGCTTTTGGAGCCAGGGAGACCTGTATCCTTTGCTAAGGAGGATGGATGTTGGTCAGTGACATGTAACCTGTTGTGTTCTGTCCCTTGGGAGCCATTGGTAAGATGGGATTTAATGACTTTGAACCCTGGGAATTAATGCTTCTGGATCATTCCGAGTGCAGCTCGAGCCCTAGATCGCGTGTTTTAACTAGATTGGTTACAGAACAGATCTGTCTAAATTGGTGTGAGCCCCTTTGTGTGGACACTCCTAAATCAGTTTCAGAGTGGCTGGTATTGATTTTACCTTAATGTGGTTTGTTACTGAAGTAAGCTGGATCAATAGTGCTAAATAGGTGCCGTTTCTTGTGTTGGCTGTGCCATGGGAAACTTTCATAGAAAATACGAGCAGAAATGGAGCAGGGTTGAGCTGCTTCTCCTCCTGTTGCTTCCTGATGCTAATTTATCAGTTTGTATGGCCAGCTTTGGAATCTTTCCCCAGAAGATATCTCTTTGGGTTTCTGAGGTAGGAATGGAGAAATCCTGAATCCATATCCACCTTGGCATGGAATTTCTAGGGATGCAAAGCTTTGGATTTCTCTTATTTACCACCTTTACCTTTGAGCCTGGCATACTGCTGGCTGCGTGTGGCGTGTTTAGAGATTTTCTTGCACTAATGAAATGAGTTCGTCCTCAGGGTGAGCAAGAAGAGCAGAGTCTGAAGTCCCATCAGGAAAGATGGAGTGGAGGGCTGCTGTAGTGAGAACAAGCTGTCCTGTCTCCTCATTAGGACTTGGGCTCCATTGTGAGGATCTTTACCTTCAACCTCTCTGTAACCAGCATTTAGTTCTTGCTGTCAATACCATGGGCTTCCCCCTCATGCATTACACAGCCAGCCTGGCTTTCTCACTGCCTTTCCAGTGCTGCTGAGTTCAGTGCTGTTATTATAACCCTCTGAGTTTAGCAATGAAGTTTCATTTATTATTACTGCTAACATCAATTATGGATCCATGCTGGCCATCAGAGCCTTGTGCTGGGTCCCTTGCTCTGCAGGAGCCAGGAGGCTTGTACTGCTTCCCTGCCCATTAGCCTGAGGATGCTTGTGATGCCCTGAGGCTGTTCCCTGCCTCTGGGCACAGGGGCCTGGCTGGTCATCACCTGACACCCTTTCTGCTCCCCCCCCAGCCTTTGCAGCAGGAGATATCCATGCTACTGTTCCTACTGACAGATTGCCTTTGTGTAACTAGTTTCCACCAGATCTGACTGGTTTCCCCTTTCCCCTTTTCCAAGGCTCACCCCCAAAAGGACACGATGGAGGGATCCTCGTGTGCTCATCTCAGTGCCATACATGTTGCAGTGGAAATCTCATTTTCATTCCAGAAACAAAAGGTCTGTCAACTTGTTTAACTGCACAGAAAACACCAAACAAGAAATAAAGCCCAATTAAGAATAAAGAGAAGGAAGAGGCTCTGTGTAATAGATTGGTTTTGTAAGTGGTTTCGTCAGCTCCATTTGCAAGCTGTTGCTATGTGAACCTGGTGTAGGACTGGGGCTGGCTTAGGTGCAGGCAGGGCAGGCAGCATTTCTGGGGGGTTGCTGGCTCCTTGCTTGGGGGGTGATGGAGAAGATGTGGATCATATCTCCCAGGAGGGGCTGTACCACCAGACCCCAAGTGACCCCTTTCCTCTTGATGGTGGCGATGAGCCAGGTGGTTCCTCTCTGCTGTTGCCTTGTTTTGCAGGGGCACCCACAGTGTGAGCTGCTGTTTGATGTGCTTTCCAGGCTCTGCCCCAGTAGCAGCAACACAGCAGATGGAGGAGGCCACTGTCACCATGGCTGGTGGCTTTCCTGCAAGAGCCACCAGGCTATCCCTGGGGACAGCCCTATGCTTGCAGGATTCTCACAAGCTTTCCCTTGACTTTTCCCTGCCTGTCAAGAGAAGATGACCACTTCAAACAACAGTTCTGCTTTCTGATGCATGAAGACTTGGAAATTTGCCATTCATCACAGCTGTGCTTTGAGCCTGTGTGATTATTTTGGGAAGTGAACCATGGTGATTTGTGTATGTGTGTTTTATTGGTGAGCAGGATGTTCCCTATCTACCTCTCCCTGGCTGTCTGCATTTGCATTGGTTAATAAAACAGATAATAGTCAATGACTTTCTGATGTGTGAACAAGATTTGGCATACAGGATGTAGTAGCTTTTCACCATGGCTAAAATTTCATCCTGGGAGACTGAACCCTCTGTGGCAGTTATACACAATCTATAATAACAGAAGCTTTTAACCCATCCTTAATTGCTTTCATATAGAAAATGATTGCTGTAAGTTAACTTCATAATTCTAAATCAGTGGCTCTCAGTAGGATTTCAGATGCTTTAATTTGCCCTGAATTATCTGTAGAACTCAAGCAGTTCATCTATGCTCTTTCCTGATTACGATCAGTGTTACTCTGACCCAAACTTTGTCTATTTAATTTTTGTCTCCTTGTTCTGAAAATAAACCCATTTCAATGATCTCCACAGTGACGATTCTGACGAGTGAATGGAGTGGATAATGCACTCTCAACTTGCCTCTGTTGGAGGTCAGTCCAGGCTTTGAACCTGTTGTACAATGACTTGGTTGGGAGGTAAACCTGGGTTGAAGGTGTGGGTAATCACCAGTGGAGTGTGGGGCCATCATGTTGGTGGTACCTGGGCTGGTTCACACCAGGGTTCCTCTACAACGGCAAGAAGGGAAGAACATCACAGCTGGCTCTGTGGGCACCCAGTGCACAGTGGATTCCTGAGCAGTGTTAGATGTACCTTGATGTACAGCATGGATGTGCTGTCAGGCTGAGGGTACCTTGCCTGTGAGGACAAAGCTCACGGCTGTGTAGTTTGACAGTCCCAAAATGAGCAGGGTGGCCACTCTTGCCCTTATAGCAGTAGCTTGCTCGTGTGATTTTGAGTGACAGCAGATGAAGGAATTGCATTACAGCTTGTCTCTGGAACTGTATGTCTGTGTCAGCTCTTTGCTAAATCAATAAACAGGATGCTGAAGGAAAAATACTTTTAGGCTTCTTATGTCTTTATGCATCATACTGCTTGGGCAATGAGAAGCTTGGATGGTAGCAGGCATCACAGTGTGGCTGATGAATTGTTTGTCAAATCCTGGGTGAGGTCTGGGTCTTGGAAGATGCTGGTAGGTTGCTTCCCTAGAGAAGGAAGCAGTCATGTGGATTCCTTTTCAGTGGTAGTTACTATGCAATTTGGATAGAAATCTTCAACCAAGGAGCCTGAGGTACAGCATCAAGAAGTGGAGAAAAATCACTTTGCATGTACGAACAGACTAACAAATTACCTATGGAAATGCACTTGAGAATATTCCTCAGTAATTGGATTTCAGCTGTTGTTTCGGTGTATGTGCCCCCAGGCTGTGAAGGTAAAAGGACTCCACTGAAATGCTTTGAAATGTTCTCTGGCACCTACAAAATGTGTTTACTATTAAAAAGTGAAACCTGCAAGTCAGAACGCTACTAAGTGCAGTTTAAAACCAAAATTGCACCCCTGCAGCATAGCTCAGGGTGCTGAAGCATCTGGTTTATCCAGACGGTCTGAACACAAACATTCCTGTGACTTGAGTGGAGAAACCCTGTCTGCTGTCTCCTGCCAGTGTAACATGGGCATGTCTGCATTGTGCAGCAACCTTGGGTTGCTGGGGGTGTAGAGCAGGAACCTTTGAACAACACATGGTTTGGGTTGAGGGCTTCTTAGGGCCTGCAGTAGGCTAAGAAACACATAGGAAGGTTTGCAGGATGATTTCTTCTAGGTTTGGTACCAGGTTTATATGCCTGGACCCAAAGTTGTTCTTTACAGGCTTGAAATACACAAAAATTTCAGCTTTTGCAGAGCATGGGGAGTGGTGGCTCCTCAAAGCACTTGCAATGTGTTGATACAAAACAGGTGTGCTCTTGGGAAGCTGATGCTAGATGGTTGAGATCTTTCTCTTCAGATGCTAGTGACATCTCTGGTCCTGATCTTGATGTTGAAACTGCAGATGAAATGGGGAGGAATAAGCTGTCATTGCACATCACATGGTGGCCACTGAATTTGGCATGGAAAAGGGGGGCAGTTTGAGGCCACAAGTTGGTTAGAATAGAGTTTGGATGCTGAGAAAGTATTGCTGAATTTGGAAGTATAAGCCTTTTTCTTTAGTCATACATATGTCATAAAGCTGAAGCATGTCTTTGATTTGGGTTTTTTTGGGTGTGTGTGTTTTCTTTATAAATGGGGGTCCCAATTGTCCAAACTTTGAGTATCAGTGGCCAAATGCTACAGTTGTACACTCACACCAGGTATCACTCAGCTTCTTTCATTGGAGATGTGTGCTGAGATGGAAAGAACTAGACTTGCACGAAGAGCTGTACATACAGTTCTAGATCTAACTGGATTTAGAACATGGCATCCTGAAATGGTGCTGGTTTTGATCATCAGAGGGCTCCTTTGGGAACCTCTCTTCAGGGGTCACCTTCAACTTGTTTCACACAGAAAAATGTTTCTAAAATTCTGTCCCACAATAAACCCTGAATGTCACTAACATGTGAAAAGCAGGACCCCTTTTCATGGGGGAGTGAGTGTAAAGCAGACATTATTGTGCCCATGTTGCACCTGTTGACAGTGGGGGAAATAAGGATTTTCATTTCTCTTTTAATAGCTGTTAGATGGGCTACTTCCAGAGCTGAAGTCTACCTGGCTCTGGGTTACCCGTAAGCAGAGGCAACTGAGAACAACCATCTCTCCCCCACCCCATTCACTTTTGGCTGAAGATCCAGCCAGACTTGGAAACCTGCACACTTCCACCTGAACCTTTCAGATCTCCCTGCCCTTTGGAAGAAGCGGGAAGCAGCCCTGGCAACTGCCCTGCTTTGCTCTGCAGGAGCTACGCAGAGGGAAATAAATCTGCTCTGCCGACTGAGGCAACTAGTTCTGTGGGTTTATAAATGCTCCAATTGAGTGTTTTGACATGGCAGTCAGATATAGTTAATCTTTCCCTTGACCTCCCAATACCGGAGCGCAGACTGAAACCGCTAGTTAAGCACGTCCGTCTCCTGTTGTACCATTCGCGCTCCAGCGCACCGCCTAATCAAGTGTAATATATCTCTGGGTAAAACACACACAATGCTTTTCACAGCTATTTAAACAAAAAAACAGCCCTCGCTGCATTAGTTACATACGCTACCCACACGGAACCGCTGTTCCTGTGGTTAAGGAAGAAGTTGGATGGGCTGGGTTTGCTCTGGGGAGGAGGTGTGGGGAAAGTGTGGGAAACGCTTCCATCTGCCTGAATATGAAAACCCACCAGGTTGGTGTCATCCCAATAGGTGGGTAGTTTGTGCACAGAGTCCCGGACTAAAGTTTAGGACAGGTGCACTGGCTGTGGGTGAGGTCAGGGGATCTTACCCAGGGGATGCATATGTTATCTCGTCTCTGTGTCTGGCAGTAAGCCTTTCCTTCAGCAAAGGGAAGCTCAGGAAACAGTCAAATTTGGGCAGGATAGCAAGCTACAGGGATTTGAGGCACAGTATTTATTTGAATTGTTGGGCTTTTGTGTCTGACAGCACGGCTGGATCTGTAAAACTTGATGTCCACAGAGTTTTGAGGATGAGGCTGATATCTCAGAGCAGTCTTCCTTTGTGAACTCATTTGCCTTTTTAAGCGAATGCATCCCAGCTTTGCGTGGAAGAAACTGGGAATATTTTGAGAAGACTTATAGGAAGGGATGCTCTAGTTTTAAAAAACCAGAAGGAGGCAACTTAAGAGGATGTCTGTGTGCGGTGACCATGAAGGTGAGGCAGGCAAACCACAGGAGCCCTGACCTTGGGTGGCCGAGTGAGCTGTCAGATGGAGGGAGGCAAGAGGGAGACTGCTGAAGGGAATGGCATTTTGTTGTGGGCTGGTATGGATGGCTTTGATGCGACCTGTGATTTTGTAAGGTGAGGCCTTGCTAAGGAGCCAGGGAAAAACTGGTCTCAGGGTGTCCACAAGGCAGCTTGTAATACAAATAGGGAAAAAAGTCATGCAGGAATTGGGAAAAAAGAAAATGGGACAAGGTAAAAAATTGTTTCATCATTGATCCGAGTATTGGTTAGGGTCACAAGGAAGACAGTTGTGCCAACAGTCTACAAGGTAGTCTGTCACTTCTAAACAAAGGAGTTAAGTGATTTTTAAAGGTTGAGAAACACTGGACTGGATGACCTCTTGATACCCAATCAAGCTTTATATTTCCTACAATACTTTGATAGTTTTCCCCCAAAGAATTTTTTCTAGCCTCTTGCTTGATCTCTGTAGGATATCAGTGGGGATTCATTGATGTGTCTCTGTTAAAATTCGACAAAGCTTCTGTTTGAGGACTGTGTTTTACAGAGCAGCTCATCCTGTTGGCCATTAAGAAATTACACAGCTTGATCTAAGATATATCTTAACCCCCCAAAAGTCTTGTATGCTGAAGTACAGGGTTCCTCCAGGCAGTACAATGTTTAAGCCCTATATAAATGTCTGTGTGAAAATAAGACACTTAAATCCCTTTTGAACCCTTGTTCTCCCAACCCATTGAAAAGCCAGCCTGTGACTTCCCTCCCTCCCTCTCTTCCCAGAGAACAGAGCTGAGCTCTCCTTCGGGAGACCGAGGTGAGACCTGCCGAGCTAATGTTTGTAAAGCTCTTTGAAGGTGAACGTTAGCAGGTACCTGCAGCAGCAGCCTGTCTTGTGTGTGCTCATTAACATTCAGGGCATGCTCAAATAGCAGCTCTGTGGCGGTATGTTAACTGTACTGATAAATCTTGTGTAAAAACAACACTCCACCACACCGTTAAAGCTCCTTCCACCTGGGAACATCAAAGCATGACACAGGCATGGTTTGATCCTCGCAGCAGCTGGGGTTGCTTTGCACCGTGGAACAGGTGGGGCTGCAGGGACCTGGTGATGGGCAGGGTGTGGGGACACCCCTGATTTTGGTAAAAGGTGGTTCTTGGGGTCTGTTAGTAATGGGCCCTCTGCACCACAAAGTTTTTATAAATAGAATATAAATATTCTGGGAGTTGGCTGGTGTGCCCTGGAAAGGAGGGCAAGCTGCAAATCACTGCAAGCAAACTTCAATGTCAGCAGCTAGAAAAAACCAGATCACAACACTTTTGTTAAAGCCTGCATCAAATAACAATGTGCTTGGAATCAGTTGTGCTAGCACTGGAACTGGGTGACTGTGTGATGCAAAGCACAACAGGACTGCATCCTGTGCCCTCCTTGAAAGGCTGGAATCCCTTTTAAATGTATTTACCTTTCCTAAAGCTTTGAATCCAACACAGCTTCAAAGCAAGAAGTACCTGCTATTAAACATTTTCTTCTTGTGGCTTGCAAAAGGTAGTTCTTGCTGCGAGATGGAAAATTTCTGTAGGGAAAAGTCACTGGATAAAAGAAAAATTTAAGTTGCAAGGTCTCTGGAAGTCAGTAAGTCCTATCTCCTGCTCAAAGCAGAACTGACCTCAAAGTTAGATCAGACTGTAATTTCAATGTGATGACACTTATTTATATAGTGATAATCATATAACACTTCAGTCAGTTTACACTCGGTCTGACTCTTCCAAGTAAAGGGATAACTGGAGAAAATGGACTGGGGTTTTTGAGATAGTGATTTAACCATCACTACCTTGGGCTATGTTTTCCCAGCCTGGCACAGCTCAAGACCTGAAGGATGTGAAGTGGAAGCAGCCCAGCCCAGGGTAAGTGTCAGATGTGGGCACGGCTGTTGGGAGCCAAGGAGGGGCCTGGAGTCCCCCACTAGCCCAGTCCCACAGGTACCCATGTGCTGGGCTCAGCTGTCCACACTGCCTTTCCCAAAGTAAGATGTACCCTCAGACCTGCATATGGTGACCTTACCCAACACCTGCAGCTCTGCTGCCCTCCAGTCCTGCTATCAGGGAGGAGCTGCTGGGAAGGCTTTAATTCAGCAAATCCATTAATTGTTTCATTTGATGATTATTTGCAAACTAGAACACAAGCTTACGACAGTAGCTCTCAAGAAAGTGTTCCTGGCTGCTGAGCAGTCAGCATAGCTGTCCTCAGAGAGCATTAAAGATGCATTTGACACAGGTGATTCTGGTGGTTTCTTCCATTAGCCCATGGTTTCCAGCTTTCAGCCATCACTGCAGGTATTATGCACAAATAAATTAATACTTTGTAATTTTACCCAGGAGACTTCATTAGGAGAGCGATGAGGGATGAGGAGATGTAGCAAAGGTCCTGTCTTGGATGGATTTATGTTGCCTGTGGTGTCCATCCTCCACCCCACTCTCCTGCCTTGTGTATTTGAAAGCTTTTTCCTTCAAACTGTATTTAGTACATGGGGATGGAGACTTCTGTGGTGAGGCAGGACGGATGCAAGTTGGTGCTCTTGACTGTCAAGTACAGCAGCAAAACATAACCCTCCTGCTGTCTTTGCTCCCACTCTATCTGGAGTGTTTCCCAAGGGATTTTTTTGTTGAGCTAATGCCAGAATGGGTGGTGCACCATGAGGACACCTCTTGTCCCTGTCTCTGGAAGGGATGCACCAGCCTCTACAGCCCTGCACACTAGCACCTACCTGCTCAGTGAGGATTGAGTAGCAGCAATGTGCTGGTTGAGTGTGAGCATGAGAAGGGTTAATTTTGAATGGAAAAGAGCTGTGGGGTCCCACTGCACCTCTTGGGCAGGTTTGGCACTGTCACTTAATGGTGTCACTTGACAATTACAGTGAATGCAAGTGGTGTTGCAAAGAACAGACTAATTAGATATGACAATAGCACTGAGAAACAACTTAACTTTAGAGTGATCTGTTTCAGGAGGGAAAATATTTCCATTATTTGTTTCTTGGCTTTCTCTTTGAAATTAGACACAGATTTACAGCTCTTGTGTGGGAATAGACGTTCTTCTTGTGTGCAGTACTTGTTTTAGTAAGTGAGTATTTTAGGTACCGCTGCTGTGGAACTTGTCACTCAGTATGAACTGGGCAAAAGCTGCTGAATTTCTCTAATGTTTGAGAATACTGTGCAAAACTTCCCCTTTAACCTGGAAAGCTGGATGGATGCAAGTAGCAAGGGTGCCTGGGAAGCACTTTCCTTCCCGCCTGCTCTCCTGCTCTGGAACTTGGTGCCAGTTGCTGGTTTGCACCTTCAACTCAGTTCGATGCAGCAGCTTCTGGTTCCTGCAGAAAGTTTGGGAGACTTTAATTGCATTTCATCCCCAGAGTTGTTTTCTTCTCTGGGACTGTTTTGTGCTCAGTGGCTGCAGATGTGCATTGCCAATTTCCAGTAGTAAGGGAGGCACATCCACCTCCACTGTATCTTTCCCACCTCCCCAGATCTGCTGTGTTACCTCTGCTGTAGCTGTAAAACTCTAAGCAGCCTCACCATGTAAAATACATCTGAAAACTAAAAATCCTCTTAATTTCCTCCTTTTTTCAAGGGCCTCGCTCTAATGTGAGGCTTATGGTATAAATCTACTAGTATGGCTTATAGCTCCAGTCTCCTTTAACACTGAATATTAGCATTTTTATAGCACAGTGTGCCAGGTTTAGGATACTTGTCTTAGTTACGGATGGTGCAAAAACCTTATTGTTATTTTTGTGGTCTCACAAGTCAAGAACTTCTGACGCTCCAGTTACCTTTGAAATGTGGAATCTGGGATGCTTTGGCAGTATTTGTTAAAGGTTGGGAAACTTGGTTGATGGACTTCAGGATGACTACCTGGTTCAGCGTGCCTGCGTGAATAGACTCAGCTGTCACAGTTGCAGCGCTTACATGCATTTCTTGGGGATGAGGGATTAACAGATGATGGGTTAGGCAAATTAATCTATGGTTTGTCAGGAGTACATTACACAGGGTTCAATTTAGGTTGATGGATTTATTATTTATTATTTATTATTTGCTGTTCTGTGTCAGTAAGTGCCTCTTCCTAATATTATGATGTATGATAGCAGCTCATGGCTGAGCTGCTGTATATAAAGGTCATCGTTTCTGTAATTAACCCAATTTTTCATGGTCTTTTAATGCCAATACATTAATTTGCATTGGTCTGCAATGTGACAAAAGAATGCATTTCCTTAGGTTAGATTTTCTTATGCTGAAGAGGTCTGAAACATGGGACACTGACTGCAGGCTTTTGGGGTACAGATGCATGTGCTCTCCAGCAGGTTGCCTGTAGCTGAGGTTTTTGGGCCCAGGAATATTTTCAGGGAGGGACAGAGGAGTTAGAAATGCCAGGTTAAAAGAGATGTTAAGGATGGGATTTCAGAGGAGTGCAGCAGCCTAAACCCTTTGGCAAGGGGTGAGGATCTGGACCATAGAAGCTCTTGATTTTTCTTGGGTTTTTTTTCTTTTTAAGGCCCCATGTTGCACAATTGCAAACAGGGCTTTACCAGAGAGAAGTGTCCAAGTCTTACTGGCTGCAGGATTGTCCCCGAGGATAACCAACAGCTATTTTTTAGCGTGTTCTTAGAGGTGGTATGATCCTGTTTCTCACTCTGAGTTGTCCAACTCCTCTCTTGCAGCCCATTCATCCCTGCTGAGCTGGGTTTTTTGGGATGCTTGGGGTCAGGGGTTTTTCCATGGAGCCATCTCCTTGTGTCCTGCCCAAAGTTTTGGAGACTGCTGATCCCATCCGGTAGCCAGCCTTGCGTGAGTGGGCTCTTGGAGTGGCCCCAGCTGGGATTTACCCCCTTGCCTGCCTACTGCTGTCCCCACTCCCAGATACAGACAGCAAAAGCAGGAAAACGCTTTTCTATGCCCCCAGTCCTGGTGCAGGGATCAGACCAGCTCTTGCTCTAGAGCTGAGGCCTTATCACTGCTCATGTGCAGCACATCTCCCCAGCCGCCTGTGAGGGCAGGGGAAATGGCAGGGTCCTGCCTGCCCAGCTGGTCCCACACAGGTAGCGGCGGGTTTTGCTCTGAATTTCCCCATCTCTGTGGTTAAATCAGAACCTTAAGGCTGGCAGAGCGCCCTGCTTAATGATACCACAGGCTAATCATTTACAGCAGAATGCAAAGGCGGAGAAGTGTGTTTTTAATCTTTACAAATGTATCTAGATAAGCCAGGAGACAGACTTATCTTTTGTGTTACAAGAAAGAGGGGGAAAAAAATCCACAGCAAGGAACATTGCTGTACCGTCCTTGGCCTTTTCTTCAGCCTTTGTCTTTCTCTCTGTATCCTGTGTTGTTGAATTAATGGGATATGAACTCTGAATACTTAAGTGATCTATTCATTTTAATTAGCTTCCTAATAGCTTCTGGACAGTGATCGAACTTAAGTCGGGGACTGTACCGTTTACATCCCAAAGCACAGGGCACCGCTCCTGCATGTTCCTGCCCTGCCTTAGCTGCTGAGCAGCCTCCAGGACTGGAGGAGTTTTGGGCAGGTTTTGCTGATGAAGACAGTGAATGCGAGGGGGTGGAAGAACACAGCTGCCTGTTTTGATGGCTGTAAGTGCCGCCTCCTCTTGGGAGGCTGAGCATGGCTGGGATATCTGATCTGCCTGGGGCTGAGCAGCAGTGGTGCAAGCTCGGCTTTTGCTGGTGGGTTGGTGTCAATGCAAGAACTGCTGTGGCTGGTGCATGCGGAGGGGTGGTAGCGCTCCTCACCGCCCTGCCACCGTGCCAGTAAAGAGCCGCATCGTTCTGCAGCCTCAGAGCTGCTGACCGGGGAAGCGTTCCCACCAGATGGGCCTGTCTGGATTCTGATGGCATCCTCAGCAGGAAGCATACAGCAGGAGGCTGGGGACATGGAGGTGAGGAAACCGGCAGCGCTCCTCGCTTTTCGCTGCGTGCTCATGAAGCTATGAATGGGAGAAGTCGGGGAGCTCTCAGGCAGCCAAGGCTGGGGGCAGAGGAATTCGCGCTGTTCCACTTTCCTGAAGCTGTGAAAGCTGTGAAAGATGCGATAGATGAATCACTTTTGCAGCAACCTTCTCTGCCACCAGACTCCCTGAGATGTGAAGCTTCGCTGTGTGCAGCGTGTACTTGAGGAAAAGATAGAAGGGATGTTCTCTGAATCAGGGGAGAGTCTGACGCATGGAGACATTTTCAGGGGAATCATTTACATATGCATTCCCCTTCTAAAAATATCAGTCACAGTACTGCCTCAGTTTCTGAGTGCAAGGCTCTCTAGGCGGGTAGGTGGATGGAACTGGGAGCCTGCACCTAGATGGATCCAAATACCAAAGGTCTCTCAAGGCCACAGCATGGGTTACCTTGTGCTTTGCTTGGAGTTAAGACTTGGGAGTTGATTAAACTCCAGGTCGGGGCAAAGAAAGGATATGTTCAGCCTGATAATGCCCTAGAATGTCATCTGTGTAAGGACTTGAGTGTGGCCTGAAGGACAAGGGTGGAAGTCAGTGTTTGTCTGTTCCCTTCTGGAGATGGCAGTGCAGCTGAGCGGAGGGCAGCCAGCTCCTCTGAAAGGAGCAAAGCAATACATAGGAATGTTACATTTCCTTAGCTGATGGCTAAGAAAGCTAACGAGAAATGGTGTGTAACACATCCTGGTGATTTTCCTGGAGACTGGTGGGTAGATGTGGTCAGCTGAAGGGCTTTTCCCACCACAGCTGCCCATGCATCACCCTTAGGGTACATCCTGGGGACCAGGTGGGACTGAAGGATATGATCATGCTTCTGAGATGTTTAAGGAAGAGTCTGTCTTGTCTTCATAATAAATTAAGTATCTGAAAAGAAACAGACATTTATCTTGAACTTCTGTCATGTAACATCCTACAGAAACAAGCAGGTGTGCTTTGATGTAACTCTTAACAGTCTTCTCCATCCCCAGGTCTCCCATCTGGGATTTACCTTAACCTTTGCCTTGGGCCTCTAAAGGTCTTATGAGAAGAGAAAGGAAAAGGGAGGTGGGAGAGAGGAAAGGGTACAACCCAGACGTTAATAAATGTAATCTGGAAATAAAATGGGTATTGCCACCACCGGAGGAGCAAGGTTATGAAACAGCTGTTCAGCAACCATGTGCCTGAGCATATGTGTGGAGCCCGTGCGGTTTTATATATTTATGGATGGGATTATAGGGCCCAGACTTCGCGTTAGCAGGGACTGGCCTCTGCAGACCCGCTGCTGGGAATTCTGCGCAGCGAAAGCTGCGTCGATATTCAAACCAGCTTTGCGGTGAAGCTGTGGGCAAGTGTAGTTTTTGCTCAGGGTTACAATGACTGAGCTGAACTCAGATGCTCTCCAACAGTATCATCACAGCCTCTTCAAAATGGACGCGTAGAGCTCTGACTAACGGGGAGAGGGGAAAATGTGCAGGGCTGCAGCTGAAACGGAGGGGGAAATCTGTAAAGTTTTTTTTCTCTCTTCTCTGTGGGCTTAGTGTGCTCAGGAAGTCCCATTAACGCCCACTCACTCCAGTAACACACATCATTTTGCACCTTATTGTGTCTTCTATGAAAAGCTGGTACTGAGGAAGCAGTCTTGTGCTTCTTTGAAATCGTCTGTCAGAAAAAAACATCACCCCGAAGAAACAAACAAGCCCACAATCCCTGAGCATGCTGGAGATTGATTTGTAGCACTTTTCTCCCCCCACCTGATCTGTTCAGAAATGTTTTGGCAAGCTGTGAAAAATCAGAGCCCTTTGCTGTCAAATGCAATCTATTTCCGAGGGAGCCGTGTTAAGGGCTCCGGGTGGGTGTTCAGGCTCTGCCAAGGAGCTGAACACTTCCCATCCAAGGGATGCTCCTCTGGAAGACTAAATGCAGCTGGGAAGTATTTTGCAGCCTCTAAACAAGGACAGCAGAACCATGCAGGGAGAGCTAGGGGAAAGAGACACCACACCAAATGCAATACAAATGGGAGGCAACCTGCCTACTCATTCATATCTAGTATTTTTCTAAGTGTTGCTGTTTTTCTGCATCCCGTTAAGCTTTTTGATTTGTTTCCATCTGTTCAGTATAGATCACTTCTGCAGTTTACTTAAAACACAAATACCCTTTATGAATCTCTACAGATGGTTTTCAAAGACTTACAGAAAGACAAAGATAAGATCAAGAAAATCTTGAGTGTTCGCCTCGGGGGAAAAAAATGGGACAGTCGCTTTGCCTTGCAGCTGCAAGCCACGTCAAATCAGACACTTTGATATGTTTCATTTTCTGTCTGAAGTCTACATCTGAAAAGCAGCCTGGCTTATTTCAGTCAATGCACAATTTTTGTTAGTTGGGGCTCTTTCTCAGCTTCTAAAAAAGATGCTCATTTGCATCCTAGAACAAAGACAGCACTTTTCCCCCCTACATTCAATGTGTCTTCGCCAAAAACTAATCATGCTGCAAAGTGTGTGTGTGTGTAGGGGGAAGTTGGTTTTTTGGGCAGTTCTCTACTGCCGCGTTGGCCGGAGCTGCAGCAGGGATGGGTGCTCTTCCTTCTGTGGTGGCCGCAGTTGAGGTTCTCGTTGTGTTTGTGCAGCTGCCAGAGTCTCGTTGTTCAAGCAGGATCCCCAGGTCAGGGTTTGGTTGTGTAGAGTGTGTTGGCAGATGGTGGTGCAACCACCAGCGTCCTGGAGCTGTCGGGCTGGTCTGCGTCCCCGTGCCAGGGCCCTGCTGCCCAGCTCTGTGGGGTGGGGTTTGAAGCCCTAAGAGCAGGGAGTGATACAAAGTGTAGAAGTCGGGAGAACACAACTGATCACGCTCTGCTTGGCCAGTTCAAGCTGCTCTCCCCATTAGCTTCTCCCTCAGGCCAAGGCTGTGGCTGGCATAAACTAGATTAACTGCTGGCCTCTGTGGGAGATGCTAAACCCTGCCTGGTAATGCACTGCTTGTGCATTTAAAACCATCCCAATCGTTTCTAAGAGATACCACGTGAAGTGGGGTAACTGCTAAATTTCTGCTGCTCTTCACCTGTTTTAGAACCCTTGCTTGGGAGTGAAGGGGCACTCACAGTTCTCTTTTTTAGTGCTGTTGAGCCTGTCCCAAAGCCATTTGAAGTGAAAGAGACTCTCCCCCCAGGCTCTAATGGACGCTGACAGGGGCTTGTGAAGATTTGTCTTGGGCAGAATCAAATTCTTTGCAGAAATGGTACGATTTGCATTGTGGATAGGGAACCTGGAAAAAGGAGAACATGTTTGCCTTCAATGTACAGCATTAAGACTAAGAGCCAATCAAAAAAAACCCCCAAACCACCAACTTGTAGGAGTCACGCACGTCAGCACAGGACTTTATGTGCAGAGACAAGGTGTGTATTGTTTGCCCAATTAAAAAGATGAAACCTGTAGACCACAGTCAGCGAAATGAGCTGTGAAATGAGTGATGACTCGCGGAACAGGCAGGTGCACGCACAAAAGCATATGCAAACTGTTCTACTTATCTAAAGACAGGTTTATTGCCGGGTCATCAATTTACACTGAGGTTGCTTTGGCAATTCCTGGTCCGCCTTTGTGCTGCGCTCTCAGATAAGCCGTAGCAGGAGTAGCATCCCTGTATTTTTCCTGCCTTTTGGAGCTGGATTGAAGGCTTATCCAGGGTGGGAAGGAGGTAAGAGATGAGTGGAAAGGCTTGTTGGTTGAGGAGACAGCTGGCTGTGAACACTGGTGGCACCAACTGTAGTGCCCAGCCTAGGACTGGTTCGGTGGTGTTTGCGTGGCTGAGTAGGTTCTTCACCAGAACTTGTTCTCAGCTGGGAGAAATCCATCTGTTCCCAAAATGTGGGTGTGTGGAATGACTGCTTTGTGTGACCCTCACTCCCAGACACGCGGAGCTGAATTAGGGAGGCACAGGCAAGCGCTTCAGCTCTTTTGTCAGCAGTTCAGCAGATGGATTTTGGAGTGAAGTATGGGGGCTAGGAGGGGAAGGTAAATAAATTAGAGATTTAATCTATGCCATGCAGATCCAACCTGCTTTCTGCAAAAAAGGGTGCTTGTAACAAATAACTAGATAGATGAAGCTTGCAAACGTGGCACTGAGCTTGGATTTGGGGCATCTGTGGGGAGCTGTTACCTCAGAGTTTTTTGTCCAGGGCTGTGAGCCCCCAGAAGAGGGGCCGACCCCCGAGCATGCTGTGTGAGCAAGAGGTGGCATGAGCAGCTAAAATACCAAATTTCAACTTTGCTGTGGTAGAAACACCAGCAAGTTACATAAATACAGGCACATTAGTGATGTTGCTTGGCGCAATAATGTTAAAAATCGTTCTGTAGGGAAGTCAGAAGACAAGACTGTTGCTTGAGATCTCCCACACTGAATTTGCAAATGAAGCAGGCTTCCTCTTTATGGCTTGCTTTATAAGTCAAAGTGTGTATGCTTCCTGCAAGAGCTTTACAACCATGTAAATCAAGCCTTTTCCAAGGCACGTGTGGCTTAGGGATTCAGGATTTGCCTCAAACAGATAAGTTGGTAGTTTGCATTAGAAGTCTGTGTTTCTAGAATGATGAGTCTCATAGGCTTGGCTGTGATGCTTTAACGGCAGGCAAGTTTGGGTTCATTACTAAGCATTTACACCTGAAAATGATAATTATATTAGACTATTTTGTATCCAGGTAGTGAGTCCACGAACCAAACAACTATTGGAAAATTTCTGCTTGAATTGAGCATGTAATCCATGATGAATAACCTTTGTCCAATGAATCTTTCCAAGAAATAACATGGCTTGATTGTTAGCCGCTGCATCCTCTGCTCCTGATCCCAAGTGAAAGAGAGATATGTTTTTTTAACCAAGTTCAGTAAATCTGAAGTTCATAAAGCAAACACATCTGGTAGCTGTGCTTGCGATGGATTTCACACTCCAGCCCAGCTCACTGACATTTGTCGCCAAAGAACATCCATTTCAAAAGCAAGGATGAGAGCATGGCTGAGACAAATTGGTTATCAAATTAGACTGATTACAGATTTTTTTTTTTTTCCCCCTCTTCTGGAACACCCATTCTGTGAAATTTCCTTTTCTCAGTCTGCAGAGAGTCTCATACTAAAGCTTCAGATCTAAGCCCTGCCAAACCTCTGGGGTTTTTTCAGTTCTGGCCCCTCTCAATTTAAGGGAACTACAGTTGCCTCCTAAAGGGACCCTTACCTAACGCGAGGCAGCAGAGAGCCGCTGGAAGCAACTGCACTTCTGAGCCAGGGAGCAGAAAAAGACTGTAGAGAAAGAGGGATAATTTGCTGAACAAAGTTTTGTCATAGGACAAAGAGAGAAAGGGCTTCTGGTCACTGCCAGTAATGCTTTTTAACTGGTGCACATCAAACAGAAGGTGTTTTAAGTAGATGAGCATGTGCCTGTGTGTGCAATGCAGGGGAGGTCTCTAGGGGCTGATGTGATAGAGAGGAAATACAAGATACTCATTACCAAGTTAATGCAAACATTCAGTCGCTGTACACTGGAAAAGAGGAAGCGTTGCCATTGCCCTGTGACATTCGTCTGTCACCCCCTGCGAGCATCAGCCTGAGCTGCAACGTGCTCATCCCTGCAAGCTGGGGCAGGGAGCAGCCCCTCCAGGTCCCCAGAAGCCCTCTTTCTGGGCACATAGATGCAGGAGAACTCAGTAAAGCCTTAGCTAGCCAGAATCTATGGAAATATGTCACATACCAAGTGTGCATGAGGTCTGTCACGATGTCTTTGTGTTGCTCCAGACAATGATGCCGTTTGCTTTAAAGGGATTGGCCCTGTTACCCCAAGGTAATGGCTGTCCCCAGTTGGGACTGTGAGGTGTCGCTCCTTGTTTCCAATATGTCTCTGGTGCTGCACATAGTAACTTGCTGAGAATAGAGGAAAGAAGACAAGAGGGACTGAGTGTGGTACAGCTCTGCGGCAGCATCAAATCCTGGAACTGTTCAGTCTGGGAACTGCCACTGATATAACACACACCCACAAGTACATTACTAGCTCTGACCTTGTACTTTCAGTGATTGTGCTTCCTAATTATTTTATATAGATCTGTATGTATGTTGTTTTACCCACAGTCAGAAGAGTCTTTGCTTCCGTTAGGTCAACACTGCCATCAAAATGAAGAAAAGGGGACGCCCCAACTTTATTCCTGACTTTGCTTGTACTTGCCTGCAGCCTTAAACTGTATTATATTCTTTGAAAAAGTCACATGCCGTTGCTATTGCTCGTTCATAGCCACTGCAGGTTTCTGTTGAAGCTGAGTTACAACTGCAGCTGCAAAATACCGTATGGCATTCATAATGTGGCGATGTGGTTCTCATAATGAATTCAATTAGACCATGTGTTAAGATGCATGGTGTGCAGCACTGTATCCCCCACCGGTCTCTGTGTTTCCAGCAGCTGTGCACCACTGACTCTGTCTGTGCCCTTCACCTTGGAGGGTTGCTTCACCTTGGTTTTGGTTGTCTCTGTCTGGTACCTACTCTTGGTTCACCACAGTTAGTGTTGTAGACTGAGAGGTAAAAGATGCTGCCCAGTACTGGGGACTGGTACAGATCTAAGGGAGGACAAGCAGAGTGTGAGTCCAGGTCTGCTTGGAGGATGGAGATGGTATTGTGTGATGCAGAGGATGTTTTATGTTCTCAGCAATGACAAATGAAGTGAGAGACAGGAAGGATTTGGGGGCAGGCAGAAGTTTTGGCCATGGTAAGAGTTAACTGATGGAAAGATATTCACAAAGGGAGACAATTTGTGAGTTGAGAGTTTTATTTTTGCCTTTTTATTCCTGACCTTTATTATAGGGAATTGAACAGTGCAGTCATCAGTTCATCACTCCACATGCAAGAACGTATCTTTCAAAATCTACCCTTAGCTTTTAGGACCTCTGGGGAGTCCTCACAGCAGCGTTTGAAACAAATCCCTCATGCATAAAGTAATCAGTCTTTTCCACTCACCTTTTAGAAAACCCCTGCCAGTTCCCTGCTGAGCTGGGATGCTCCACCGAGGGGCTGTGCCCCAGGAGGGAGTGCGAGCACAGTGATAACACAACCGTGCTGTGATCACCCGCTCCTCCTTTATGAAACACGAAGGCACTTGTTCACCTGGTAAAGAGGGACTACCAGGCTGCAGAAGGAAAAAAAAAAAAGGAACAAAGTCAAGTCCCAGTGCTGTAGAGAAATCAGAATGGTGATTTTGCTTTGATGAATAAGAAACTCACCAGCTAAAAAAAAAGGGACCTTGGGATACATGTTCAATGTCTGCAAAAGGGGGAATGTGTGGCATGTGTATTTATTTTTAAGAAAGCAATAAAGCACCTTGAAAGAAATGTTTTAAAAGGTTCCAACAATCCACCAGCTGTTTGCAATTTCGCTCAACTACTAGAAGTAAAATGCCAGTTGCGTAGTACGCTGCTGTAAGGAATTAGCTCCTTCAAATGTCCTTCCGAGTCCTGATGTTGGCTTATTCAACAGCCATCTTTGGCTGAGAAATCCTTAACTTGAAAGATCATTTCCCTGTCTGTTACCAAACACCTGAATAACCTTTCACAGCATAAATAGTCTCCTCTCCTGCAGGTGGGCTCAGGTGCTATTCCCTGTGCTCAGATTTTCCTGGCAATTCAGCTCTAACTGAAGGTGATCTGTTGCAGGTCGCTCAGATATCTGTCTTGGAAATGTTTTGGTGAGATGTGGTTGTATGAAAGATTGCTCTTTTCAAAGAATTAACTTCAGATGACCCACTGGAAGAGCTCAGACTCCCTCTTTTCTTATTTTGCCTCCAGCATTTTGTTTTATTGCAAGCCCTCGAAAAAATTCTCGTCCCTAGGAAACACCTCTATTGGGTTAGACAGCAACTGAGCCTCATCCCAGATGTATAAAACAAAGCTGTTCTTGTTCTCACAGGGAGAGCATGGATGACCTGGCCCTGGGACCCCCCAGCTCTGGCAGGCCCTGACAAGTGCAGTGGTGCCTGTCCTGGGTGTGGAGCCTGCCAGAGCCTGGCTGTGCATGGCAGGTAGAAGCAGGAGGGTTTAAAACGGGGTGAGCTCTTTCATTGCACTCAGCCAGGGACTAGGCAGGGTTTTTGGGCAGGCCCCTGGGGCTGCAGTGACCCTGGGGCTGCAGTGACCCTGGGGCTGCAGTGACCCTGGGGCTGCAGTGACCCCGCTCCAGCAGTTTTTCCGGGTGCTGATATAATGACACCCTGGGTGTGTAAGAAGCACCATTAGGAAGACTTGGTCTCCAGCACATGCAGACAGAAACACACACAGGCAAACTGAACAAACGGTCTGTGGTGAAAGTGATGCTTGCTTGGGACCTCTTAACTGCCCCAATGGAGCATCAGTTAGCTGCAGTTTCCATCACAACCTGGGTGCTGCCACGGGGGAGGGCTGGTGTTGCTCTGGGTCTCCCACCCATCCTGCTGCTAGTCACAGGTGACCCTGGGACGGTTGCTCTTGGGTTTTGATGTGTCAGGTCTCTGCCACAGCCCTGGTGCTGCAAACAGACATCACAATTTCTATCCTAAATCTTTTCATGTGAATAAGCAAGATGAAAATAGTTTAACATGAGCGTTTCTCAATTCAACAAATGCATTTCTTTCCCCCAGTCTGAAACACAGAGGGGAAAAACTGTCAAGAGCTTCAGCTCCAAGGGATGTAAAGCTGGTATTATACCTCATAAAACAAGTGACGCAAACTAGAGCCACGTATAATGCTGAGTGGGCAACTCTGCAGCTAAAGTGCAATAGATTATCTTGAGCTGGAACGCTGAGGACCATCAGTCATGTGGTTTCCAAGAAACTGAAGATTCAGACTGAGAAACAATTTGCAGGGAAAAACTCTGTGACTGCATCAGGGGAAAAAAGCATATTTAAACTGGGCTCCATTAACTAACACAGCCTGGGCAGCACAATTCCAAAATACACTTTTTTTTTTTCTTTGCCTAGGTAACCAGATCTGTGGTTTGTTTAAATTCCTGTCCTGCCTCCAAAGTTAGTTTCTTTGAAGGATAATGAATGAGAAGCAAGTTAAAACCAGGTTGTAAGAGGCTGTCTTATGGGATTCCCAGGGGTCTGGGGCCATTTAGCTAGCTACCATCTTTGCTTTCTCCTGGCAGAGGCAGGCTGCTTGGTACAGCAGAGCAGAAGAAAGGCTTTCTAACCTAACAATTAATTTGCGTGACAAGCCGTGGTGCAAAGAAGAAAGCAGCAGAAGAAAGCAGCTTCCTTTGTTGTTTGTTTATTCTTGAAACGCGCTCTGCACACCTGACACGTTTGCTGGCTTCATTCTGGATCTAATGCAAGAAATTGGCAGTGTCTTACTCCTGTGGTTAATTTAAAATGCAACAAGATCACGCTACGGTACTTGACACATCTCTAAGAGCAACATCGTGACACTGTTGACACTGAATGTTCACTAATGGCATCCTCTGCCAAGCTCCAATGTAAAATGAGTGGGATAACAACAGCAGCGTTTAAAAAAAAACCAACTTCATTCAAGGGAGCATTTAAAATTTTATCAGGTCTAACTGGCATGGTAGGTTTGCAAATGTGGAGAATATCCAGTTTCCCTTGCTTGCTCACAAGCTTCAATGTGCAAGGCAAGTACAGCTCTGTCCCCGGAGGCAGGGAATCCCCGAGGTACAGCAGGGAGCGCACGTGTAAGACATGGAAACATCTGTCCCAGCAGGGTGGTGGTGCCTGGCTGGGCTCCTTCAAGGACCTGCCTCCCAGGGTAGTATTTTTTCCTTCTCTGATCAAGCTTATTTATTGAATTATTAATGATCTTAAAACAGTTGTATAGATATTACAGAATACGTTGCTTTAGCCTTTCAGTCAATGAAATAAAATATAATAACATAAAATGAAACTCAAAGTTCTATAAATAAATACAGCTGAGTTAATGATTAGCTAATGATTTGTTTGTTGGGATGTAAACAGAAAAGTAGTACACTTCTCTGTGCCATACTGTGAACGCTTCTAAGCGTGGATGCAGTTATATTGGTTTAAATCTTCTACACAAATACAGCTGTAGGGTAAACATTTTATACAAATACAACTTCATTCACACTTCTGCTAACACAAGCTACTTTCCTAAAAAGCCCTCCCATTTAAATATTTATATGAAAATTGGTGGGTCTCAAAACACAAACTTAGTTCTGACACTGTAAGTCACTCAATAGCATTGGCAGGACTGGCTGTGAGCAGGGCTCCTGTTTTTGGAGAGGGTGAGAGAAGAATCGTGGGGAAAGATACTTCTTTGTACGGATGTTTCAAATCCTGGTCCCTCCCAGAAGGGAACTGAGTAGAACTGATGGACATGCTTTGAGTCGCGATGGGTTTCTGATATCAGCATGTCGGTGGTATTTAAAAGTTATGAATTGTAACATGAATATCAACAGTATGAATGTTGATGGTTTTGTTTGGGGAAGGTTGTATTCCTTAATTTTTTAAGTGGTCCTACTCCCAGAAAGAGGATTTGCAGGACTCTAAGTACTCATCTGGGGCCAGAGGATAACAAAAGGAGAAAAAACCCCTTTTCTTCTCTCTGTACAACCTGCAGTGGATATCCTGAGTAAGGCTTTGCTGTACAACCTCTGTTCCATGATAATAAGTTCCTCTAGTTGTTAAGTACAGCTAATAAAGTTGAAAAACACCTTTTGAAAAATGATTAGGTAGATAATAAAGTATGTCAACTTGAAAATATGCATTCTTCATGTGATGACTGGAGATAGTTTATCACTTTATGAGTGACATATCCATTTATAAATATTTATTCTCTCCAGTGGTACTGATAAATCTTTTGAGCCTATAAGCCCATTGATACATACACAGTAATATCATTTGTCTTTCCAATGCATTTTATTTATTATTGACTAATTGCCTGCCAGATTGTAAATATGATAGGGGTGGCATTGTGCTTTGATTAACTGTATGTTAAAGTACCCAGAGGAATTTAGATCTAGCTCTGAGCAAAGACATCCGAGGCAATAAATTGTATATTTTGAAATCAGCTATGCAGTATGGAGCTGCAGCGCTAGTTAAACAAGCTGAGCAGAGGCATTTTCCAGAGCAGTTTATTTTGATTAATGGGTTCCCAAAAGCCTCTTGCTGCTGTTTACAATGGATTTGCTGTAATATTTACAATAAACTGGGGTTATTCAAGAGAGTTTTAATGTACTTTGTCAGGTTACTTGCACTTCACAAACCTGGGCGAAGAAGTATGGTGCGAAGTCAGCCGGGTAACTCTTTTGTCCTTCTCTGGCACACACGTGTGCTGTGTTTCCTTTCTAATTCTCACTCCCCCTTCAGCTCCTCTCCCAGGCGTTTTCTTAACCAAACGTTTTAAACCGGCTTAACACATCTTGAACCATCTATGTGATGACTGGAGATAATTTATCACATTAGAGCTGACACACCATTTATAAATATTTATTCTCGGCACTGACACTGACAAATGAGCTGAGCGGGAGGCCACTGGCAGAGGCTGGCGGCAACGCTCCCCTTGGCCACGTCCTCCCTGAGCGAGCGGCTCTGGCACCAGCACGCTCCGGGGCAGGCTGGGAACGCAATTAGGGTGGCAGTATCTCTTGATTAACTCAATCAGAGTATTTTAGACTGGGACATGCCAGACCTTGTTAACCAGCTGTTCTGAGACATCCCGGGCCATGAGATTCAACGTTTTCAACGGCACGGAAGCTGTAGCAGTGGGAGGTTTGCAAGTTGGGCGACTCTTGACACATGCATGCGCTCGCTCACGTCTTCATTTTCGTCTCTTGGAACCATAAAGGCCAAATATGATTGTCCTGCCCAAAATAAAATCCTCCTGTGGAAGCCGCTTGCCTGAAATATGGCAGAAGACGGGTGACACGTTCATTGGTGGCTCTGGGGTGCCCTGCTCTGCCCGCGAGGCTCCTGCACAGGCACTACTGGCCCCTCCGCTTGCTCCTCCTTTTCCAAAAATTGAACTAGTTTGTCAGGCTGTATTTATGCACCGTGTAATTTGCCAGAAATTCTATTGTAATTAGCACCCGCTAATCACTGTCAGTAACGTTAGTTAGCTAATTGTACCTTGGGCATTAAAAAACAAAGCGACCCCAAACCCAGCACATAATTTTGTTGGAATGGATGAAATAGCAAAATGTCTGTGTTCTCCAGACTGATGTGGCCAGGGACACACTGATGTGCCCAGGCAACATGTGCTCTTGTGTTGTCCTGAGTCCTATGGGAATGTCTCCCTTGGGGACCTCCTTGGCTTTCTCTGGAGGTCTCGTAACCTGAACCTGTGGGATTGGTTGTGGGTCGTGCTTTGTAAGCAGGCAGGAGAAAAGTGAACTTTGCAGGACCTGTGTAGGAAATGCCCAGGATTGGAGAGCTCCAGAGGCAAACATGGAAGCAGGATCCAAGGATCCATGGTGGATGGGCCAAGTCAAGGAAGGGTTTGGTGTTTCCAGTTGGGAGAAATGGTGTAATTAGGAATACTTTTTTTTGTCTAAATGCTTATTTCTTGCTCTTAAAGAATAAGTAAGTGCCATCATCCAGAGCTGTTGCAGCAGCCTTTCCTCCATGGATGCAGGATAATCTAGCTCTCTTTGATTCCCCTTATACTTTCCAGTGGATCTGAGATGTAATTAATTAATTGATTTTCACTGCCAGTCCCCTAATTAACACTAAATAAAAATTCATGCCAGGGTTAATAGCTTTAAAGGTGGGAGTCAGGAGCTTCTGCTGCTCAGGTGCATTGTCCATTCTGCAGTGCTTTTGGGTTATATTCATCACGCTTTTAATTCCTAATCAATTAAAAGTTAATTTCATTCTTAACCGAAAAGGAGCCAGAAATGTGTTATTGTTGCACAACTGGTTTTGTTTATGGCCATAGCATGTGTTCACAGCACAGTTACAATACTACTGGACACACTGGGACATCACGGTAGGGACACAATCCTGGTGCACCACACAAACCAGTGAGATTTATACTGGGAATAGGCTTAAACCATTCCAGAAACTGGAAATGCTGTGGTCTTTGCAGTACTGGGTAATTACCATGTGGACCCATTACTTTGTATTTGTACAATGCTTTGAGGATATAAGTGCTAAGTAATATTATATGTAGCCTACTAGAGGTTTACTAACAAAAGGTCAGGTTGGTTTTGTCCATTATCTCTTATTAGACAATAAAATAGTAACAGACTAGACAGAATTATCAAAAATATTGCTGAAATGAATTATCTGAAAAACCTTACTCCCTTATAGAAGCATCAATGTTGAAATGCCTCCTAGACACAGACTGAGCCTAGGAAGGTGGCCAGCCCTGGTACTGCTAATTAGGGCTCCTGGATTTTAGTAAGCCACTAAACCCTTGAAAATGTCCCCGTAAAATTGATCTGAAAAAATGAAAAGCATTCTCTAGTCATCTTAAAAAATGAAAGAAAACTAGGAAGGACATATCAGATACCTTTTTTTGACTGCTGCTGTTGCTTTCATGTCCCTTCTCTTTCTTGGCCATACATGGGAGAATCGCTGAAGCTGGGATCGAAGCAGTTGAGACATGAATGAGTACATCTAAGGCTAATGCCCTGTAACTCTAATTGCTATTCGTGGTGTTTGGGTGGACACATGGGAATGTTCATGTTCAAAGGGGTTTTGCATTCTCCTAGTTGATAACAGTCCTATCCTCCCAAAATGTGGACATGCTCATCTTCCTAGGTTCTTTCACGTTTCCCTTTGCCTTGTGTTCCCACTGGCAGCTGTGCAACCACAGTGTTAGGAGCTGTGCTGCTTCTCTGCTGCACCTCAGAACCCTCAGGTTGCCTGGGCTTGACACAGTGCTCAGCAATGTGGAAGTCGAGCTAAAATCCCTTTTCCTGTCTCTTCTTGTTCTCTGTGTCTGGGTATCTGCAGCACTGAGCAGTCTGGAAAGAGAAAGAAGCAAATACCTAATCTCAAATAAATGAATAAAATACATTTTGCCCAGTCCATCCCTCATAGGGCTTTAAAACATGTGGCTTTAAGCTACTGGGTAGTGCAGGTTGAGAGGTGTTGTCAAGGCTGTAGTGTGCCCTATGTCAGTTTGGATTGCTCTAGCTAATCCCCAAACATTCAACTCTGGTTTTCTCTTTTTTTAGTTATCACCTTCATTCTTTGTCCAATTGGAGTACCAGATCTCTGCTCTATTTTAATGATTCGCTGCTCATTTGCTTCTCTGCACAAATACTGTGCTCAGGATGCTGCCAGCCTTTAGCCTTGGCCATACTAATACATAATGTAGATGATAAAAGCCAGTGTAACAGAAAAGAGGTCCCAGGGAGAATACAAACCATGACAAAATAAGAAGGAAGCAGATGGTTAGGTATTAAACTGCAGTAATAAAATAACATCTGGCAGAATATCACATACAGGCTCTGATGCCCATCTGAAGAGTGCACTGATTTAAGTAATATGTTTCTCATTTTGGTGCAATTAACACCAAAATTTGCATAGCAAACAGTGGCAGAGCACACAGAAGCTTCTTTTGAAAAATACAACCCAAAGATAAGTCTTTTCTACAAGGAGATTTGCCATAGAAGACACTGATAGGTTTCTATACTGCGGTGTAAAGCAATTAATGAGTCATACCTTCCTGCTGGCCAGAGAACCCATTATGCTGTTTACATGCAGCCTGGCAGATGTACTTGTTTGCAGGGCTGGAAATTAAAGTATAAAAGGGGAATAGCATTTGACCAAGTGGAACATCGCTCCACTTCGTGCCATAGAGAGAAGGATGCTGTACAGATTAGGCAGGTAGCTCTCTAAAACCCCACGCAGGCAAACCTGTCTGCCTCAGATCCTCTCCCAAATTTCCCCCTTGTGCAGCCTAGGGAAAGAGAAACCTTGGGGCTGGGTTTTTCAAAGGAAGTTGGAGAGAAGATGAAATCTTCACCTGCTTTAACAAGCCATGTGGCAGCACCAAATACCTTGCAGTCAATTAGGTCACGTTTTTTTCACGAGCTCTGACCTGCCCACAAACCAAGCCTGGGGCCAGAGAAGCCTGATGAAAGCCAGTTTGGTTTGTGTTGCTGAGCAAGTGGAGTGCTGATGAAGGGATGCACTGGAAAAGCTGCTGGTGGGAGTGCTGGGGAGCTGCTGGGTGGCCAGAATGGAGCTGGCTATTGGTGAAAGGCTGATTCAAGCCATGCTCTTGGGGTGCCCCTGCTGTTGGCCTGGGCTCTGCAGTGGGGCTTTCTGGTGCCTTCACCACCAGCTTTGGTAACAGCTCAACAACAGCACATGTCTATTGTGGTGGTGAGGGTGGAGGAGAGCTGTGTGAGGGCCTCGGTTTGGACCTTCCTGCTGTGGGCTAGTAGCAGTGCTGCCTTTAGGGGACAGCCTACAGCTGTGCTCACCCCATACTTCTTTGGGGGACAGCCTAAGGCTGCCTGCTCACCCCATACTTCACTGGACAGATGCATTTGCAGTTTGGAGATGAAGGGCTACTGCGTCTCTTGCAGGCTGGATGCTGTGTTTGGAGCACTAAAGTATGCTGTGATGCATTCGCCTCCCTGAGTAGCTTCAGCAGGAGCACACGTTACTGTCCTGTGGAAGCAAATACCTGACAAAGCAGGCAATGGTTCAATCATGAAAAACCCATAAAAATAATAGCAGGTGGCAGATATCAGATTGCCAGCATGATGTGTTGTGTGAAACAGAAGATGCCCTGTGCTCTGCTCCAGCAGAGCAGCACCAGATTTCCAGCTGCTGCGGGCCGGGCTGTGCTGGAGCCTGGTGTGTGCTTCAGCATCAATGTCATTTCCAGTTGGAAACTTCCAGTCTGAAATTGGAATAAAAGTGACTTTGTTTTGGAATTCCCTGGGAAATGGAGTTTGGAAAAGGAAAAGCAGCGCGGACAGAGCTTTGCCTTCATGTACTTGCTTGTCTCCATGAGTGCTGGTGGGAGGTGGCAAACATCTGTCCTCAGCTCTGCCATGCCAGGAGAGAAAGGGCTCAGAATCCCCCTAGCATGGGGAAAGGCTTTGCCAACTGCCCGGAAAGGTCTGACCACCTGAGCTGGGTACGGAAAGGTGTACATAAAGTCACATACATTGACTTTTGTCATTGCAATTGGCCTTTGTGGTGTGGTCCCAAAGTGCCACAGCTGGCAGTGGTTTTGCCTGCCTTCTGCAGAGTGGCTAGGCTGGCTGAGCAGCATGCAGTATTCAGGGATGGGGAGGGGGAGGAGTGTACCTCTTTCTGTTTTGCTGTGCTCAGTGAAAAGCCTGATCTGGCTTCTTTTGAAAATGGTGACAATAGTCCCATTGATTTCCTCAGAAGAAAGGAGTGGGAACATGTCTAAAGTTCTTCTTTCAACAAAATGATATAAAGGTGTGCTTTCAACATTTCAGTTCCATTTCCTTCTGCTTTTTGTACAGGGGTTATCTGCTGGAAGTCTGCGTGGCTCCATGCACAGGCAGAGCTGGATTTTGACATGAGCCCCTGAATGCCATCATATTTTAAGTGAGAATGTAGAGATTTACTTCCATCAAGTACAGCATTTAGGTCATGTGTTATCTACTTTCCTATGACTATCTTTGCAAGTAGGAATAACAAGGATGCTCTTCTGGTGTATGTTTTTCTGAGAGCAGTAGCAGATCTAGGACGCTGACAGAAAGAGCTGAGGGGTGTCTGAAGCTAGAAGGATATTTATGGGTGGAAAGGGTTATTTGTATTAACAGGAACGTGCACTACTGCAGCATTCTCTGAGGAATAATAGCAGGCAGAATTTTGCAGTTTTAGGGACAGTGATGCAAACAGCAATCTTTTTGCATTAGTTAGTTGTCTTGAAATCTGATTTCCAAAGGCAGCAGCCTTAATTTGGTTTGTTCTTTGCTGGGGATCCCCAGGGAGTGTGAGCTTCAGTCTCCAATAAATCAGGAGAGCAACATGCACCGTGGGCTGAGTCTCAGGCACTCTGGGAATCTCTCCTCTCCTCAGTGGGCTTTGGATGGAGCCTTTGACTCTAAATTGGATACTGTTAGAATAGTTCTAATTCTTAGTTCTAAGGAAACACCACATTTAAAGCAGTGTTGCTGTCACAACCAGGGAACAAATACCTGCTGCGTGCTCTGCTTGCTCCTGTCCCCGGACCACCTCCTCCCTCAGCCAAGCTGCAGCCCTACAGGGATATGACAATGCCAATCTCTGTGAACTGACAGTCATGGATCAGGGCATCGTGGTCCCACATATTCCCAAAACCTGCACAGCCACTGGGAACAAGCCAGCATCCTTCCCAGCATTGCTCCTTTCAAACCGGTACAGGCATCTCTCTGACCCAGGGACCCCTGGAGCCAACGAGCTGTCCTGGCTGCACAAATCTCACATGCAGCACATAACCCTTACTTTTGCTGGATTTCTGCTAGGTTTAAACACTATACTCTGGTGCAAAATGGGGCTCTGATTGTGGCTGAGAAGCAGATGGTGGGGTGAGTGTGGAAACATTTGCAGAAAAATTGCCTGTTCCAGCTAGTTTCGCTTTAGCTTTGCATATCCCTGGGTCACTTTCTGAAGATGGTTTAATTTCCTGTGTGCTGCTTGTATTTTGCTTATATTTCTTCTCTTTGAGCTTCCTCAATGATATCCTAGTGCCTGCCTTCTCAACAGTAATAGTAATAGTAATAATAATAATAATAGCTGCAATATATTTAATAGCTACCCACTACCAGCCTCTCTCAGCCTTCTCCACAGATTCCCCAAGGTACCAGATGCATAATGCATTTCCTAGCTAGAAATCAGACCTCGCCAGGATCTCTGCTCTTGTAAAAACTCCTTCCTGGCAGGCTCTGCAGCTCTGTGGGGATCAGCAGTGTGTGCAGAGGCACCAGGAGAGGTGGTTTCCTTTCTCTTTGTGGATATGGAGCACAAGGTGCAGAGCTACATCAGCTGCTGTAGGCAAACACGGTCACCCTTGACACCCAAAGCAGCATCTCTGCAGAGGCACGGATGGGACATTTTATCCTGGCCCCGGCCACCCAAGCTAGTGAGGAGCAGAGGTGCAGGGGTGGAGCTGGGTTATATGAGGGAGGTTTTTGGTATGAGAAATGGGAGAATGCAGAAAGCAGCATAGTGAGAACCCAAATGAAGAAAATCTGAAGCAACCTGGTGTGGTCAACCTGACCTTTCATAGGCTCTGGTCTAACTGGCTTCCTGCTCTATCCTAAACAAATTACTGGTTGTGAGGGCCATGGGGTGTGTGCGTATGTGTGTGTCTTACATTCACCTTAAATTTTAATATCTTCAGGAAGAAGCAACTAACTTCATTGTTCATCTATTTGGCTTTATATACACGCAAAGCAATTTGCATATGCGAATTTCTGCACCTTCTGGTGTCCTCCAGGACAGGATTGTTTTAGAGGAGAAACTCCTGAAATGACTTGTTGAAAGTTTAATTAAAAAAGAAGAAAAGAAAAGGCCATGGTAGAGCAAGGAGACGAACCCAGGAGTGTTAACTTTGAACTACATTAAACCAGTTGCACTACAGTAGCACGCTCGGTACTTTTGCTTGGTTTTCAGCCACAGCTTTAAAGTTTGGCCAACAAAGTTAAGAAGTCAGGAGGGGGGTAATTTTTATTCTTCAGATGAGGAGACTGAGAAATCTAAAAGCCTGGTGCTCACAATAACTTATTATTGCTCTTTATTTGATGGAGTGAGTCATATAGCACATAGCTCCAGGAGCAGGTTTGGGGAAAGCTATAGTTGAAAACACAGCCAGCTGTAAAAAGCTAGCCATTTCCTACACAGTATCTACTTCAAAAGAATAAAATAGATGTCTCTTTTTTCCTATCCAAAAAGTCACTGCAGAAGCAGCTTTCTTTTGTTATCTCCCAATAAATGTGTCTCTGTAATAGTGGAATTTACTGCTGGGGGTGTGTGTTTCTCACCACTGCTTCCCCTTACAAGGGAGCTAATCTATCTTGTGCTGGGAGAAGGCAAATGATGTCATGTTTCCTGTATTTCAGCCTACTTTCCAGCTGCTGCAGAGAGGCAGGGCTATAGGTGAACACTTGGCTCTGCAAGAGCTGAGCAGGATCTGCCTGCCCCTGGGGTTGTCCCAGGTTAGCGCCTGGGGAGCAGACCCATGGTCACAGACCAAGACCTGGTCGGCTTGTTTTCCTGTTGGGTTGCCTGACTTCACCCTGTGGTGAGCAGCCCAGACACACCAGGATGAGCCAGGCTGGAATATGGTGATGCTGAGGAACCAGCATCCCCATCGCCTTGCATCCTGTCCCACCGGCAGCGCTGGCTGGGGCAGGGAGCCCAGCAAGTCAGGACGCTCCACCTTGGCACAGCCCAGTGTGGAAAGTTTGCAGAGCACTGCCTGAACTAGTTTTACTTCCAGCAAGAGAGTCCTTGACATTTATTAAGGCCAAATTCCCTCTCACATTTTAATCAATGAAATGGAAAAACAACAGAACAGGAATGCATCAGCAAGTCTGGCTTCTCTTTTTTTCTATCAGCAGCCTAAGGAGCCCAGCCTAACGCCCGCCCCATGCCGGCTCGCCCAGGCAGTTATCACAAACGCAGATTGAGTAATTACACATGCAAAGACCCGTCTGGTACCTGCCACATGCAGTGGCTCAATCTGTGTGCAGGTGCATGCGTCTGCCTCTGCGCACGCCGCCGGCTGCTCCTCTCACGCAGCGGGGCCAAGGTGGTTTTGACCACCCGGTTCTTTCCACCATGTCACTGTCTCGTCTCCTTGAAGACACAGCTGAGTGCCCAGCGTTTGCAGAGGGGAGGCATTGTGCCCCGTGCCTTTGGCCATGGGCTGCTGTGCAGGGGATGTGAGGAGGCTCCCCGAGGTGCTGGGACCCTCTGTGCGGGTGCGGGGTGCCAGAGGTCTCAGCAGGGTGCTGCTGTTGCACTCTGCTTCCCACAGCCCACGTTTCTGAAGGCACTGTTTGAAGGAGGGGTGCAATCTGAAGCCTCACTTTCCCCATTGCATTGGCAACAGCACTTCCCAGGTGAATTCTCCCCCACCCCAGTGCTGCCCCTTTCCCCAGGAGAGCTGCCTGCAGCCCCACAGCTCTGCACCTTTCCTTCTCTCTCATTCTGTCCCTTGCCTGTGTACCAGCAGAGTGTGACTTTGCTTATATATTATACCTTGAGTGCAATAGAAGAAAATAAAAATGAGGAACAGCTTGTTTCCCAGCCCTAGATGGAGCAAAAATGTTGATGAATGGACAGACTACTTGCATGAAAAAAAGCATGAATAATTTGCAATGAATAATATTCAAGTGTTACCTTTTCTTTTTCCACTCATAAATTGCTTGCAACCTTTTTTTTCCCCCCTGAGCTGTTAGTCACCAGAGCAAACACAGGGCAGCATGTTTGAAGCATTTGTTTTCTGCCACTCTGCGTTGTGGTTAGAGATGCTGGTCACTCTGATTGATGGGGAAACTTATAGTAGCAAGTTTCTTCACTTGACACCTTGAGGTTCCTGGAGCTTTGCATATATTTCTTTCGCAAGCAATGGCAGATGCTGAAAAAGCTCTTTGCTTGCTACTGTTTATAATTTATAAATTATTGCTTCTACAAGTCTCAACCAACACTGGAGCTTGACAGAGACCCAGGTTAAGAATGAAGTATTTTTGGAAAAATATGTGTAGATCTTTATGTTTTGGGAGAGTCACGGTTCACCACTCCCTCCCCCACTGCCACCCATTTCTCTTGAGTTTTGCTGTTAAAAACCAGCATGCCTGTGTTTGTGGAAAAGTTTCATGGATATGAAGGTGAGGAAGGGAGTGACAGGACATGGGTGAGGCTGTCCCTCACCTCTGTCGCTGCTTGTCCTACTTGTATTAATATATCAGGTTGCCTCTTCTGACTTGGTCCAGCTCAGCAAGTGCTGATGATACAAAGCTGGGAGGGGTGGCTGACACGCAGGAACACTGCGCTGCCATCCAGCGAGACCTGGACAGGCTGGAGAGCTGGGCAGGGAGAGACCAGATGAGGTTTAATAAAAGCAAGTGTAAAGTCTTGCACCTGGGGAGGAATAACTGTCTATGTCAGTACAGGCTGGGGGATGACCTGCTGGAGAAGAGCTCAGTGGAGAAGGACCTAGGGGTCCTGGTGGATGACAAGTTGGCCATGAGCCAGCAGTGTGCCCGGATGGCTAAGAGGGCCAATGGGATCCTGGGATGCATCAGGAAGAGTGTGGCCAGCAGGTGATCCTCCCCCTCTACTCTGCCCTGGTCAGGCCCCACCTGGAGTGTTGTGTCCAGTTCTGGGCTCCCTGGTATAAAAAAGACAGGGATCTCCTGGAGAGAGTCCAGAGAAGGGCTACGGAGATGATTAAGGGCCTGGAGCATCTCCCCTATGAGGAAAGGCTGAGTGAGCTGGGGCTGTTCAGCCTGGAGAAAAGAAGACTGAGGGGGGATCTCATTAATGTTTATAAATATCTTAAGTATGGGATGCAGGGGGAATTGGCCAGCCACTTTTCAGTGTCTGTGGGGACAGGACAAGGGGCAATGGCTGTAAACTGGAGCACAGGAAGTCCCGCACCAACATGTGGAAGCACTTTTCCTCAGTGAGTGTGACAGAGCCCTGGGACAGGCTGCCCAGGGAGGTGGTGGAGTCTCCTTCTCTGGAGATATTCAAGACTCGTCTGGATGCCGACCTGTGCAATATGAGCTGGGGAGCTGCTTTGGCAGGGGGGTTGGACCCGATAATCTCTCGAGGTCCCTTCCAACCCCTGTGATTCTGTGATTCTGTGAGCTGAGCTGCACCCATGGAATAGCTGGGAGTATGATTTTGTCCTTCCACTGTCCCTTCTTTCATCTCCTTTGGGGAGGGATGCACATAATTCGCTGAGTGCATTGTAGAATTAAAGAAAAGACCCCCAAGCGTAACCTCGGTCCCTCTCGTATTTGGCCTTTCCTCCCTCTGGGCCATGCACAGGACAGGCGTGCTGGGGGTCAGTGTGCAGCAGGGTCAGGATGTGGGAAGAGGGGGAGGTGGGAGAGGCGAGTCCCACTCTGTCCCTGTGCATCCCTGCTGCTGTGTCAGCGAGGGATGGAGGTTGTCCCCTGACTGGAGGATGGTTATTTGCACATGAGCTGCTTCTTTCTCATCTTGCATTTTTCACCTTGAAACGCTAAGGGTCATGAAGAAAACCTTACCCTGTGCAAAGCTGGCCTGTAACCCTGCCCTGCCTTCACCCTGCTGCTCTGGGCAAGCTGAGGCCAGGAGTGATGTGCCAGTGGTCACTGTGTCATGGCCAGCTTGCCTAGCTCCTTCTTCTGGGCACTGTGTGGACACCAAGTGACATTCACTGCAGTCTAGGTTATTTTGGGATCTCTCCCCCCATGTTTTCTAATCCTTTTCCATTGACCTATTCTAATCAGCTGAGATACTTTCCCTTCTTCTTTTGCCTGAGCTCAAAGTGGTGTGAAGCAATGACCCCTCTTTCAGCCATATGATTGCATTTTAAACTTTAATAGCTTCCATAGCCTTTCCTAGGAGGTTCTCTGCTCAGCTCAAAGTCTGTACATTGCATTCATGTTTAGGGAGCTGCCATAGCATGATGGAAAAGTACAGTGTCTGTATCAGGTGTCCTTCTGCACAATGGACACTCCAAATTTAAGACACGCTTCTTCCTGAGCTGAACATATGTGAGGCTGAGGTTCATCTCATCGAGCACTTACTGACACTATGCAGCTGTAAAGAAATCTGCTTTGCCTGTGAAAAAGTTGGAGTGTAATGTAGCTAAAGCTAATTAAGAGATATCTCAGTAATGTGCAGTGATTTTTTAATAGATGCCAACAGGATAGGCTTAAGGCAAGACAGTGAAACACACCCACCAAGCCCGCTTGTGCTCTGTCACAATCCCTCCTCCCAAGTGCAGAGGAATGTTTGAGTTCTGGGTGTGTGTGTGTCCGCAGGGTTGGCAACGGAAACCAAAGCAAGTGAGATTACAAAAGTTCTGCTTATCCTAAAGGGAATATGATTTTTTTCTTAATCTTTTAAATTTAATGACTTATTTCCTGTTAGCACCTCTTTGGATAACCAGGGCTTTTCTTGCAGTGAAGGGAGATGGCTTGGATACACAAGGAATGATCCGGGAAGAGCAGTTTGCTAACACGGATCCCAGAACAGAGAGGTCGAAGCCCAAATTACTTCCTGGTTGTGAGGTATGAGAATTATTAGCTCTTGGGTGGATAGCTCTGCTATGAACTTTGATGTTAGGAACTTTGATGTGACAGTAGCTGTTCAAAGAGTGGGAAAAGGATATGTGAGAAGTTTGCAAAAATCAGAAGGGTTTTAGCTTATAGCCTGTCTTTTTCTCTCTTGGCAGAGTTGTCTCTTAGAGGCAATTAACTACATCTAGGACAGGAATGAGCTGCAGTTTCTTCTTTGCTTCTATTGCTGGATGCCCCTACCCATGGAAGGGGGTTGGAACCTGATGGTCTTTAAGGTCCCTTCCAGCTGTAACCATTCTATGAGTCTATGAAATTGCCAGAGAATCGAAGTGTGAGGGAGTCTTTGGGCCAGAAGTTCAGACCATTCCTAACATCACAGGGAAAGTAGACACACACCCCACTGAAAGATAACTGCTTGTTGCCTGAAGCAATGGCCACCTTCTTAAATTGCCTTTATTCATACCAGTAGTGCTAAGGTGAAAATGTACCCCTCACTGAAAAGCTCCTTGCTGGACAGTCCTGTTACTGAATCTGGGTTTTCTAGACCCAGGTGTTTCCCACTGCCCTGGGGATGAGCCACCACGGTTTCGGTGGGGTGGGAAGGACATCCCTGCAGTGAGCAGGACAGTGGTACTCTGCAGATGAGGCCGCAGGAGGAGTGGGCATAGCTGCATTGCTGAGCTCCTCACCGCCTCTCCACAGCTTCCCCTTTTTCTGACCATGCTTGGAGGGGTGTGATGGACTTTGTGCTTGGCTGTGGCGCAGAAGATGAGAACTGAGGCCAGAATCCAACGTGGGGTGGATAAAATGCTGGAGAGGTGGGCTAGTCCCCACAAACCCCTCCAGACCACCTCCAAGCAGCAGCTGGCTTCACTCACAGCCCCAGCTGAGATGAATGGCATTCCAGCCCTGGAGCCCACCGCTGCTTCTCCTTTTACAGCTGTTGCAGGATAACACCGAGCGTTTTAGCGGCTTGCATTTGCTTTTTGATGTAAATCCAGCCAGGAGGGTGTGTTGGGGTGGGAAGGGAGGCTTTTTGCTCCAACCCCGCCTTCCAGCGTGAAAGCGTAGTGAGGAAGGTTAGCAGCAGCAGATGATGTCTCTGTGACCTCTGCTTCCTCTGCCGTGAGAGTTTGCATTGTGAAGCGATGAATACATAATTCCTTCCCACCCACCAGGGAAAATGCCCCGGTAGCACGGCGCAGACATCCGCAGCACGCTGCTGCAGGAGGAAAGGAGGTGGTTAGACGAGATTTAAAGATATGATGCACAGCCCCACAGGAGGGGCATGTGAGATGGATTTTAAGGGGGAATGGAGCAATGTGCCTGTTTGGCTGGATTCTTTGCAACTTTTTTTTACCACAAGCACTATCGACAGTTTTCCATAATTTCAAGATGTTTTTACTCTGGCTGCCAAAAATCCACTGGGGCTGCTAGGCACAGCAGCTCTCTGTCTTCAAGATCTGTGTGAGGGACAGTCCCTTCAGTGGTCCCCACTGGGACTTCGTGGCTCTCAGTCCTGCAGGTGGGATGTGACAGAAGCGCTTTGCAAACCTCTGCCTTTGGGATGCTGTGTTTTGCCCAACTCTGCATTTTTCTTCTGTTTTTAAATAGCAACAGATGTTGAGAAGAAAGTAACCATCGGGAGAGCTTGTACTCAGCCCCCCCCCAGGGCAGTCTCTTGCCTTTTTCAGCATGGGCTTTTGTAATGATTGTGATGGACTTGTTCTCTCACCTGTGTGTTAAGGTCCTGTTATCAAACAGCGAGGGTCGGAGGAAGCCTGGAGAAGTCCTTTAGCCTGTCTCTTTCTTCTGAGACAGGACTCATTTTCTACCCAGACCTTCCTTGTGGGGCATTTGTCCAACCTGCAGTGAAGGGCATCCAGACAGGAGCATTCCCCTTAACCTGCCCAGGACAAGCATGTGATAGGAAGCAGTCCGTGGTGTTTGGGTGGTTTCTCCACATATTAACCTTTAAAGGTCTAATCTGAAATGTCTTCCTTTGTCTTCTGCAGATTGGAAAGCAGAAGAGCTGAGTCAACCCCTGAGAAGAAATTTCCTGCAGCAGATGTTATGCCATGAGATTCTGCTGTCTCTTGCAGTCATTGCTGGAGGAACTAGTGTCTCACTCCAAGGCCTCAATGAAGATAACACTGTCCCATCCCTCCAGTCGCATCGCTACAGCAAAGATAAACTCCCCTCTTAGCATTCACTGCAGAACAAGTGTCACTAAATCTTCTCTATTTGGAAGCATCCTTGCCTGTACCCAGACCTTACCTTTGAAAGGTGATAACGTGAAAAACATTCTGCAATGAAAATCTATTTACATATTTTATCTGGGAGCCATCCTGTCATTTCTGACACTGGCTTCTGGGTGACTTCTGGGCTTTTCTCTGCATCCAGTGCCAGCTTTACGCCAACGGTCTTGGATAACCATTTACAAGGTCTAAATTCAGTCTCCATTTCTGTTCTATATTGCCTGTGATTCAAAGCAAGTCACTTAATTGTCTTGTTCCTCCTCTGCAATGCAGTACTGCGTTCTTCCTCCCTGCCCTCTGCGGATCAGATGGTGGTCCAGGCAGGGCTGCCTTGGGTGCAGGTGTCTCAGCAGACTGTTTTAAATCAGTGAAGGACAATTAACTTTTGGATTTGGCACTAAAGGTATTTCAGCTTCCCACAGTTTGCTGCTAACCAGACCACAAGCTTTGTGAGATTTTCTGCAAGATTTAAATCCCAACTTCTTGACTTAGCTGATTATGTGAGAATCTCAGCTCCTGGGGTTTTTTGGGGGTATTTTTTTGGTCTTGTCTCTTAAAGGCACCTCACTACCACCTGTGCAAAAATGAGCCAAAAGGTGTTGTCCCCAGATGGCATGGATCTGTGATTTCTTCAAAATACAAAGGGGTTTGGGCTAATCCCATCACTTTCCCCACGCTCAATTCATCAGTCCTGTCTGTGAGGAGGGTCCTGTACAGAACCAGTGCTGCAGCCAGCAGAGAAGCTACTTTTCCTGCCTGCAGAATCCGTATGTACCCACTCAGTGCACAGCAAGGGCAAAAATAAAAGTCATCAGAGAACCAATCCACAGCAGCAGAGTCCCACCAAAAGCACCAAACACTGATGTCTGGGAGGAGGTGCTGGGGGATGCACTCACTGTGGGTGTGTGGCAGTCAGCACTGGGGGACTCAGAGCTTGTGGTTTCTTCAAGCCAACACCATCACTGTGAAAAACGAGTCCCCACAGTTTCTTTCAGTCACCCTGCTACTGTGGAGTGTGTATCCTAAGAAATGTTTCTCCTCTGTTGCCTACTCTGTTTACCTGCTGGCACAATGCATACATTAGGTGTTAAGAAATAGTATCTGGGAAAAGTAATATATAAATATTTAACAGAAGCATTTTAGGGCTTGGAAAAGTTAAACCTCTGTGTGCAGGTTTCCTTCTGGGTGCTTCAAAGCAGCTGCAGGAGTTAAAGTATGTTATGTATATGTGCTGTCCTATATTAAAGGAGCTACATTCATATCTTTCATTCTCAGCCTCCACCTCCTCCTATTCAATTTAGAGTCTAGACTGTTTAAAAATATCTTATTACTGCTTTTTTTCCATGGGGAAAGGGCACTTGTGAGACAATGCACTCAACTGGAGATTACACAGATTTGTTACATGTTGGTGCATGATAACAGGAGAGCTTCCAGCAAGCTCCAATATATAATAAACTGTGAAGGTATAAATTGCATATGATTAAACCTTTGATGGTGGGCTGTTAGGAATTCTCAGTGCAACATGCCATGTCACCTTTTACATCAGCCCTAACAATGACAGTGCCAGACTCATTGGCTCCAAGGGGTTAATTATACATTATGGATTAAAACAATGCAAGGATGCTTGTTAATACACAAATCATGGTAACCCTGGGCGACTCCCTTACCACTGCTGCCAATTTGCAACACTCACCTGGGGCAAGATAGGAAAAGGCTTGTCATTCCTCACTCCCTCTACTCCCTTCCCCTCCTCCTTGCTGGTTTTTTCCTATTTGCAGCAGCAATTTGCTTGTCAAGGTAGCTGACAGGTGAAAAGCCTACCTGATTATTGAAATTGTAAGGGCAAAAGAAATTGAAGCCATCTGCTGTGGATGGCAATTTACAGGGAGCGCTGGTCCAGGGCAAATGCAGATGAGGGGCAGGTGAGGAGGGCAGGCAACTGCTTATGGGAGTGATAAAGCAGTAGGTGATAAAAAGGGTCACAGAGGAGGGGCTAGCCTTGGCCCTGGGAGCTGAAGCTTTGGCTCTCAGCCAAAGTATTGACTAGGAAAGCTGGGTGATGTCCTCTGATGCACAGGGATGGGGCTGGTTGCTGGTCCTCTCCTTTTGCCACCAGGACTCCAGGCATCTGAGTGCCTTTTATCTGCCAGAAGCCAGTGCTGGGATCAGAGCTGAGCTGAGCTGAGGTGTCTATGTGTTAGAAGCTAAGTGGAACTGTGCTATGAGGAAAATTTGTAGAACTTCTGAGTTCTCTCTTTTTTTCAAAAGACAGTAATGAGCTAATTTAACATCCCTAAACCTGGGATGAAGTTATGCTTTCAGCAGTTGCAGGCTTTATATTTTTATTGTTCTAAAAATAGCTGTAGTGAAAATAAACTCTGCTCCCAGCTTCCTTTCCTGCCCTGGGTAAAACCTGCCCTGCTGTGTAAGCATAAAGCTGGACTGATGCCCTCTGTTTATGCTGATAAACCTTCCTAGCTAGACATGCTATAGGAGACCTACTCCTGTGTAGATCTGGGATGCTCTCAAGATGAGACTGGAGTTGAGCATTTGAGCCATGAGGCACACAGAAAGCCCTGATTGCGGTATCCAAGGGCTCTTGTCTCCTTTCCCATATGATGGCATGGGATTTGTCTGGATATTTCCTGGCCTGGTCCTGAAGAGCCTCTCTGCTGTCAGCATGCAGGGAGCCTGCTGCCTGCACTGATGTGTGCAGTCTATGACTGTGAGTGTTTTTGGCACTGTCTGTGCTGGTGCCTCTGTTGCTCCAGCAAGAGTGGATTCAAGTTCCAGTGTGTGCAGATCCCAGCAACTACTCGGGAACCAAGTATTAGTCCTCTGGAAGTTGAGCTCCTACAGCTAATTGAGCTTAAACATGTTGCTAGTGTGTCTGTATGTGTGTCTCAGCAAAGCAACTAACCCCTGCCAAAATCCTGGCAAAGCCCTGGTCTTACAGTCTCTTTCCAGACTGAAGGAATGTTTGATGGCTTAAAGCAGGAAAAAAATAAAGACTGAGGGGAGGAAGCCCATAGTAAATAAATAAGACTCTGACCTTATCTGAAGTATTCCTGTGCACTGAATCTAGCCAAGGACTCTTGAATAAAACAAACTTGAAGTTTCTAGGCCAAGTAGGTTTTGAGATATGGCTCTACGATAAATTGTTAGAGGAATATTTCAAAGGCTGAATTGCACCTCATTTTTCAAAGTCCCATATCTCACAAACACCTTGTCTGATCTGCCACAAATTTTGTCAATAAATTATCCTCTGGCTACTGATAGCATATGCAAAGTCTTGAGCAAAAAAAGCTGCACAAATCTTCATTCTTATCTTAAACACCTCCCTCCCAAAGATACATCCCCTCCTCCCCTAAATGTTGGCAGAGCTTGGGGGGGCTGCTTATAAAAACAAGGGGCAAAAAATTCTGTATAATCCAAACGGGTTAATGCTGCATGGAGTCATGGATTGTCTGGTCTTGGCCATCTTCCTAAAGCCTGGGGTTTGCATGGATGTAACTGGGGAAAGCTACAGCCGGTTCTGAATGGGGCTGTGTGGTTGTACTGAATTGCTCCATCCAGCAACTGCCTCAAGAAGGCATTTGGGGCTGCAATGCCTCCTGCCCCATAGCTGCCCGGTCCTCCTCTGCCCCTGGCCTCCCAAGGGCTCTCTGAGCCGGGAGGTGAGGAGGGAGCTGACCTGGCAGGGTGGCAAAGTCCCTGTCCTGTGAGAAAGCTACTGAGGCAGCACTTGGCACATCTGTGGCCACCCCAGGTTGAACAGGAGATCCTGTGGGCTTTGGGGCTGCCTCCAGCCACCGCCTCAGTTTGCATGGTGTCTGGCCTTACTTTCCTGAGCATTAAAGCTGGAGAGGTTTGTACTGCCCATGTCAGACCAGGAAAGGAGAGAAGGAAGTGATCTTAATTTTTGGAGCATGCTGCTTCCAAGCCCTTTATTTATTACAGGGAACTGGGATAAAATATGAAGTTGGAAATGAAGTATTGGTCAGTTCTTGTGTTTTGTGAACGAACCCAGGGTGAAAGGAGAGCAAAGGAGAAGCAAAAGGATAGGAGGCAGGAGCAGCAAATAAGGCTGGGACAGCAAGGGAATGAGCAAGGAATCGGTACTGCTTAGTGTCATTCTCCATAATTTTAATGTGGAATAATTAATCTCAAGGCATTATTGCTCTCTGGAAACGCATGCTTAGAAGAAAGGCTTTCTAAATCTATGCTTCTATTTCAGGGACATGGATAAGCATTTTTTCCTTCCCCCCCTATTTGTGCACTTGCAAAGATAAGTCTCTTCTAGTATCTGCATTTGGATCCGTGAGGGAGTTATTAGCTGTGCTGGCAGCACTATCCAGCAACAATGGGACAATGACCCTGTCCTCCCAGTAATTTGTTCAATGACACTGTAAGGATTCAAATGAAATAATCATTTAATAACAGACTAAAGGAATTTTGCATGTCTATGCTTGTGATGATTATTTCTTTTCACACTGTTCTCTTCTAGTTTTCCTTTGGCTCCAAAGGAAATACAGTAATTGAGGATTATTTCCCCCCCCCCCCCCCCAAGATAGACCAGCCTGAAGCCCCTCAGATTTTCAGTGGTAAAAGTTTCAATTAAGGTTCACAACATTAACGATTTCTCAGACTTACTTGTGTGTGAGACACCTGTAATAAATTTACAAAGGAATCATTGAGGAAATACCTGCTACACTGCAACACAAAGGAGGAATTTGGGATGTTCTCTTTTAAGATCTTAATAGTCTGTTAAAGTGTTTCAAAGTCAAAATTTCTAAAGACCCCAAAGGTAGCTGATTTGGGGAAGTGTTTCTATCTCAAATCAATTATTTCAGCAATTGGGTTAACTCTCAAATTGAAATCCTATCCATCCTTGTTACACAGATGTAATCAATATCAGTAATTTAGAAGTTGGGGAATATCTTCATTAAAATCCCCTGTTATGTGGAGTTTAAAAGTCATTGGTTTGTTAGCCAGCTATTATTTTGTCACAGTATGAGACTTAAAAGTCATTTTTCAGAGCTCTGATAGCCTAGCTAACCCATGCCAAGCTGATAATCACCTAAGAAATCGGTGAATAAACAAGCACCACTTAAAATGCTTTTCCACCAGACATTGTTTTCCTTCAAGCTGCAGCCTAACAGCAGCCCTTCTCAGCAGAGCCATCGCTCCACGGTCATTTAAAATACTGCCTTTGAAGTGCATTTCCTCAGGTACAAGCTGAAGTTGCTGGGTAACCCTGCCGCTGCTGACCCTTGCAGTGCTGGTGTGGTGTTGGAAAGTGATGCTCTGGGTCTGGAGTTGGGACATAAACACCAGTTGCTGGAGATGCTGTGGAGCAGATCCAGGATGTGAAACCATGTTGGTCTGTGTAAGCAGCCTGGGCTGAAACAAAGGGGTGGGAGCTCAGGTAATGGGGACCTTGTCTGTTGATGCACAACTGTTGCAGGACTAGAAGTGAAAAGTCACAGTTTGAGGAGGAGAGTGAGCAGTGGGGGTTGGTTACCCAGGAGGACTTTGACCAGCATGCTGAGGTATGGATTTTTCCCACCTGGAGAACCCCTTCTGGTTGTCCTTTGGCTCCAACCGTGACAGAATGGCTGGGGATGGGGTGGGGCTATTGGATAGCAGAGGAGACTGTATTGTTGGCAGGGTGTATCTGGAAGTTGATGTGGGAAACTGTCCTACACAGGCTGTGAGATCCAAGAAAACCCCCTGAGGGAGTGAATGTGTGGCTTTCTGGGAAAGCTCTGCAAGAGTGGAACTGGTGATGGCCCCATCCATTGCATGCTGTGGCTCTTATCTCTGCAATGTGTGGAAGATATGCCTTTTGAAAAGGCTTTAGGTGATTTTTTCCCCTCCTCTTCTGCATATGTGTTGGGTTGCTTGGAGCAAGCTTTTGTTGGTGGCATGTGAAACAGTATATTCCAGGAAACTTCAGAAATATTTTATGAAGTGTAGTAATAAAAATATCCATGTGGTGTGGCCCATGCAGAGCAGCACTTTGGCCAGGAGCAGTACATACAGCTTCTGCAGTGCACAATTCTTCCACAAGAAACCCGTGCAGATGGATTTCATCTCCCTGGTATTTGAATAGCCATTACACAACCCCAAAAAGCTTTTCTAGGGCAGTTGTAGAAGTAGTTATCTGTGACAGACCTTTCCAGCTCAGAGCAGAGGCTGGTCTGTGCTCAGGTTGGCCCTGCCAGATTGGATCCAGCCCAGTGCTTCTGGCTTCCCTCCTGGAGAGACCCCAGCAGTCATGCTGAGCCAGTTAACTGGGGGCTGTGGGCCCCATCTGCAGGGCTGGAGCTCTGCAGACAGCGGTGCTGCTGGTGGGACATGAAGGGCTGAGGGCTGTAGGAAGCTGCTCAAGGGTCAGTGGGGAAATCCTGCAGGAGAGGCTTTGCTTCCCTTGAGGACTCTACCACGGGGATGGTCTGGACACCTGTGAGGAGAAAAGAAAGATCAGAATACACTTGTGATGTATCAATTAATGAGTAGAGAGCTCAGCTGCAGGGTTTGCTCTGTAGCTTCTGCTGCCACGCTCTGTATGGAGGCTGCTATGTGCTTGATAAGGTCCCTGCCACCACAGGAGGATTCTCACCTTTCTGATGGCATTTTGAGGTCTTTAGATATAAGGTTTGACAGGATATGAGCAAGGCTAGTATGCCCAAAGGACAAACTGGGCAGTTCTTCAGGGCTGGCATTTCTAGATTGTATGAGTGATTCCATGCAAATTAACCTTAATTAGTGTTAATTACTGGGAGGCTTACATATTTTGCTTGATTCCTTTTTGGCAGCTTGTGCAACTGTGGTTTTATATACCTGTTACTTGAAACATTTGATTTAATAAATAATAATCCTCTGTAATTATAATTACTTTATTAAAGGTTGCAGGGCTTGTATGATCTCTGTAGTGCAGCTTTAAGAATTCTTCTATCTAGACAATGATCTTCTGTCTCTTTCTGCAAAAGACCAGTACAGGGTTTGCTAACCACTCATGAGTTTACTTACCAGCCTTTCCCAGCTTAGATCCCATGATTTCTAGTACATGGAGATCATGAGGACTGAGTATTTTGCCAAGGGTGTCTGTGGGTGGAAGCCCAATTGTCAACTTGACTTGTCTTGATGATTGACATTGGAGGGGGCTTCCCTCTGTACAGCTCAGCTTCTGGTCATTTGCCTAATCAGCAGTGTGGACATCAGCTGAGGGTTGAGCAAAGCTCCAGTGGAGTTTTACCCCGGTCACAGGCATGGAGTGCCCCCAAGATGTGGATGCAGTAAGGATCTCCTGCACTCACTGCAGCAGGGAACAGGAATAGGCACTGGATGAGGGTCTGGGTCTGAGGTATCCCAAGCTACAGTGTGTGCCAGGTTGCTGGTTCATGACCCTTGTGGCAGTCCCAAGCCATGGCTCTGCTGAGAGAGCTGGGATGACTCAGCTGTCAGCTGGTCAGACAAGGTGTCCGGTAGTTAAAGTCATTTTGCATCCAGGCTCAAAAGGATTGGAAGGCTCAGGGTACCCTTTGCCTACTGTTTGGGCACAGTTGCTTTCTATCATCACCTTAGCCTTGTGGGTGGGCAGGAGGAAAGCACCTCTTTGAGATCAGCATCTGAGACAGGGACAGGTCATCACCCAGCCTTTCAGTACAACCCTGTCGTGGTTTTGCCCCAGCCGGGGGCCGCACCCCACACAGTCGCTTGTACTTTTAAAAGGAAGGGGGAGGGAAAGTTGGGGGAGAGGGGGAAAAGGGAAGGAAGAAAGGAGGAAAAGAAACCACAACCTAGAAACCAGAACCACGCAGGTTGGGATAAGGATAGTTTACTAAACAATAACAGAAAGCTAGATATAACAATAACAGGAGTTTAAAGTACAAAATAGATGAAACTGATGATACACAATGCAGTTTCTCACCAAACCACAGAACCCAGGCCGCACAGCTTAGAGCCCGTCCCCGTACCCAGAAAACCGCCCGTCCTGGCGTTGTCTCCTCCTCTTCCCCCCAGTCCCCTTTATACTGAGCATGACGTAACTGGCATGGAATATCCTCTTTGGCCAGTTCGGGTCACCTGTCCTGGCTACGTCCCCTCCTTTCTCACTAGTAAGGAAGTATGCAGAGCTGAGAAAGGTCCTTGATTGCCCGGCAACAACTAGAAACATCAGGGTGCTATCAGCACTGTTCTCATCCTAACACCCAAACATGGCATTCCATCCACTGCTAAAAATAATTAACTCCATCATAGCTGAAACCAGGACATTATCCACCCCTTATTCCATACCATTTACGTCATGACCAGATCCAACAATTTTCTTTGGGCACAACCAGTTTCGTGTTTCACACACCCATATATGTATGTACACATGTATGCACACATACGTGCATACAGATCTTATTCCCTCAGTCTGTGAATCATCCCTCTGAAGTTGTTGAGTTCATTTATCCATGATTTTCAGGCTCCATTTGTCGTAACAGTTTCTCAGAATAATTGTATGTTCCATTGGCTCGTTGCATGCTGCATCTCAGGCTCTTGACTGATACACCTGGCATGGTCCATGCTCATAGTCTGTGGGTCAGAGTTTATTTTCAAAGGGAAAAAAAAGGAAAAAAAAAAGTTCTTGAGAGGCCAGGCTTTAGTTCCATCATCATGGCACTCATTCTTCATTAACTTGTATGACTCCGGCTATAATGCTATGGTACAACATACAGCAATCATAACAATAATGAATATACAATAATGGGTTATTTGGCAATTATTATAATTTCTACTCTATTAATTATATTGGCTATTCTCACCCAAAATCAAATCCCCTTGAGGTACGCATTCCTGCCATTTTATTCCTAAAAACTGGATTTCTCGCGTAGGCCCCTTGACTTTACTTCGTTTTATAGCAAAACCGGCTTCTAAAAGGATTTTAATTACCCTGTTTCCTTTTTCAAAAACTTCCTCTGCTGTGTTGCCCCATACAATGATGTCATCAATGTACTGCAGGTGCTCTGGTGCTTCACCCTTTTCCAGTGTATTCTGGATTAGTCCGTGGCAGATGGTGGGGCTATGTTTCCACCCCTGGGGCAGACGATTTCACGTGTATTGGATGCCTCTCCAGGTGAAAGCAAACTGTGGCCTGCACTCTGGCGCCAGTGGGATCGAGAAGAAAGCATTCGCAATGTCAATTGTGGCGTACCACTTGGCTGGAGGCAGGGCCCCTCTATTGCTGCTGATCATATTTGTTTTCCACTGGTTGCATAAAGGACTTAGAGGTCCTTTCAAGAGGATCAGACACATCAGACATATAGGTAGGCCTTCCAGTTGGTCTAGGGAACTGCCCAGTAGAAACTGGTGCAGCCTTCTTCCTGGCAGAATCTCGTTGTGCGAATGTTTTACCCCGCAGCTCATTTACTCGTGCTCGAAGGGCTGAGGTGGGCTGCATATCCCATTTCCTCATGTCCTCTCCATGATCAAGCAGGTAAAACCACAATGTACGTCGTGGTGTGTATTCTCCCTCTTGGAACGATGGACGCTTTCTCCCAGTAGCTGCAACATTGCTCCATACGGGTTGGGAGTTGGACACATTGTTGTCAAGTCGTTGAACCAGTTTCTCTACTGCTGCAATGACGGAGAGGGAAACATTGTCTTGGTATTTCCGGAGTCGGCAGGCCACCTCATTTACGGTTGGTGGATCCATATCAGTCCAGTCAATTACTGCCAGTGAATTGGTGTACCCTGCTGGTGCACTTCGTACAACCTTACGCCACATATCTGGAGTGCATAGGACTTCATCGGGATCAGCGGGAAGCCGTGAATTGTCCAGATCATAATAAATTATCTCCCGTACAGCTAATTCTCTCAGGTGCTGGATAGCTGTCTCTATGCTGTTACACTTGGGTGTCTGACATGTAATATATTCCTTTATGGGATATCTTTCCTGCACACTTGACAGTAGTCGCCTCCAGAGGCTGAGGATTTCTGGCCTCCTCCCAATTGCTTTGTCAATTCCTCCTTCTCTAGCTAGGGATCCCAACTGCTTGGCCTCTCTGCCTTCTAACTCCAAACTATTGGCCCCGTGATCCCAACATCGGAGCAACCAAGTGATAATGTGCTCACTTGGGTGGCGGGTGAAATCTTTTCGAACCTCACGCAGCTCACTCAGAGTCAGGGATCGGGTAACAATCTCTGGTTCTGCCTCCTCCTGATATCCTCGAGATGGCCCTGGTTGATCATCATCATCATCCGTCACTATGCGAACTGATTTCTTTGTGCCTTTCCTCTTTTGTACGGGAGCAACAGACACTGGTGTGGGTTGGTTTTTCTGATCATCTGCAGTGTCTGCTGTAGAGATTACAGTAGCTGCAGTGTCAGTCACAGGGGTTGCAGTAGCTGCAGTGTCAGCCCCAGTGGTTGCAGCAGCTATAGTATCTGCCAGTCTGTTTCCTTTCCCTTCTCCCTCACAGTGCTGGCAGTGCTGACAGTGCTGCCTGCTATCAAGCAGTGTTTGATAAATAGTGGCCAGAGCCCAGCACAGTGCAGTAAGGTGTCCATCTCTGGGAAACCTACAGCAATTTTTCTTTAGGTATGCAGTCACTTGATCGGGGTCTTGTAGCTGTTCAGGAGTGAAGTTCCAAACCATCGGGCGTGAGAAAGTACCTAGGTACTCGCCCATACTTTGCCACATGCCCTGCCACTCGTGATTATTCTGTCTCGGAGAAAGCTCTTCAGTGGTATTCATAAACCTATGCTTGATATATAACAAAAACTGAACCATCTGCCCCAAACCTACCAATAGCAAAATGCTAGTTTGAATATCCCAGAGATATTGAAGGTTTTCAAAAACTGCCCTAAGAGCTGTTGCATTCAGCCCAAAGGAAAAGAAAGCAGTGCCCCCACCATACTGGCTGCTGTTATTAACCCCTCCCTGTCCAAAGAATGGACAGGACAGCAAAACCTCATACAGGTACCAGCTTAAGCTCATGATCATCGATATTATTGTATCATAGACCGATATCATAAAATACATTATAATGAAGTATGGGAACAAATACGGGAGCCGCAGACCTGAGAGAGTAAAGAATCCTGCCAGGATTGTATACAGCATGCGGTGGTTTTGCTGCCACAGCCTTGTGAATAAATACCACAACATCGTGACCAGAGATTGCTTAAACAACAGTGCTTATCTTAATTGCGATAGTTAGGGTCAGATCTACCGTTATCCCGACCGTTCGTGCCCCACGTTGGGCGCCAAAATAACTGTCGTGGTTTTGCCCCGGCCGAGGGCCGCACCCCACACAGTCGCTTGTACTTTTAAAAGGAAGGGGGAGGGAAAGTTGGGGGAGAGGGGGAAAAGGGAAGGAAGAAAGGAGGAAAAGAAACCACAACCTAGAAACCAGAACCACGCAGGTTGGGATAAGGATAGTTTACTACACAATAACCGAAAACTAGATATAACAATAACAGAAGTTTAAAGTACAAAATAGATGAAACTGGTGATACACAATGCAGTTTCTCACCAAACCACAGAACCCAGGCCGCACAGCTTAGAGCCCGTCCCCGTACCCAGAAAACCGCCCGTCCTGGCGTTGTCTCCTCCTCTTCCCCCCAGTCCCCTTTATACTGAGCATGACGTAACTGGCATGGAATATCCTCTTTGGCCAGTTCGGGTCACCTGTCCTGGCTACGTCCCCTCCTTTCTCACTAGTAAGGAAGTATGCAGAGCTGAGAAAGGTCCTTGATTGCCCGGCAACAACTAGAAACATCAGGGTGCTATCAGCACTGTTCTCATCCTAACACCCAAACATGGCATTCCATCCACTGCTAAAAATAATTAACTCCATCATAGCTGAAACCAGGACAAACCCCTTCTAAAAAAGCTCCACTCCCAAACTCATGCTGTTTTTCTGTTTAACTGTGTGACCTCCAAGAGCCCCAGCTGTGCTGGCTTAACCTGGCTTATTTCTGTGGTCTGTTTGAGCAGTTATGTTTCCTTTTCACAACTCATCTGGAGGAACATCTGACTTTGTTGAGCTTTTCCTGGCGAGTTTGTCCTGTGCAGCTCTGCAGACAGGTCACACATGGTGTTGGGCAGCATTAGTGAGGATGAACCAGCCAGTGACAGCCCTATGGAGCCCCGTGCCTGTTTCCACCAGAGCTACAACCACTGGCTCTGTGACAAGTTTCCTGTCCTGATTCATAGTTGCTGAGTCACTTTTAATTTTATCTCTCTCTGGAGGGAAATGGCATTTGGTCTCAGATTTCATTTGTTATTATTTTTAACGTATCACAGGGTTTAATAAGTTTTGGTTCACACTTTATTTTTGCTATTAACACTCTTCCAGTTTCAGGCTGGTTGCTGCAGCAGTGTAATTATGTGTTAGGCTCTGAGCTGGAGTAGCTGTTGTTTAAATTGTTGGAATCACTTTGCTACAGCAATTCCTGTCTGTCTTTCCTTATCTCTGGCCAGTGATAGATGGTCTGGGGAGAGGTGTAAGACCCACACAACGGATTTGTCCAAAATGTGCACTTGAAGTTCCTTCCCCAAAGTAGGAGGTTATGTATCCTGTATGTACTTTTGTGCCTGTTAATCAGGTTGTTAGTTTTTTCCACTTCAGCAACACACAAAGCTCCTACCGATTTGGTCTTAAATAAATTATTCAGATCACACATAGAAGATCCTATGTGTTTTGATTTACAAAAGTGCTAATGCTGAAGGGACTTCTCTATTGTCAGTTGGGTGGGAGAAGACAGTAAAAGCCTGTTCAGACGAGTCTTGCCTGGCGATTTGGGGTGCTGATTTTCCATGGTCCTGTGTTACTGCTGAAGGATACGGTGCTGGAGCTCAGGGAGTGAGTAGAGAGACTTCCTTGGTTCAGTGAACCCTGGTTCAGGCATATAAAGCTAAGTTGCTTCAGGAAGGCACTGTGGAATGTACCTCTGTGTTTCAGCATGGTATATTTTTTCAAATAGCAGTGTTTTTCTTCTTCTTGTTAATGTTCAAAACATAAGACGCTGAGTTCTAGCTCCCTTTGGGCTTGTAGCTGAGATGAGGTGGGCAGGTTTTAGTGTTGCTCTCAGATAGTAGGTAAACTGCTGGAGATGTTTAAATTGGGAATATGCTAAGCATTCAGGAGTGAAGAGCTCTGAGCTTGAGGGAAGGTGATTGGGAAGTGGAACAACTCAGCGAGTGGCAAAGCTGGGGCTGAGGTCTATCCCAGCTTTAACGCAGTGCATTCTGTGGGGAAGAAGAGGAAGAGTGTTAACAACAGCAGATGGAAGGAAAGAGAGATGGAAACAGCCAAAGGGACGGTGTTTAGGGATGGAGAGCACTCAGGTGCAAGCCTGGGGGACTGAGATACCTCCCAGGCCATCTTAAGGGGCTAAAGACCTGGCTTGGCTGACACCATCCCCCTGTCTTAACTCCGGCGAGGTAGAAGATGCCCTGTGCCAGAGCACAAGTGTTACAGCGGGGAGCAGGAGGAGACCTTCTCGTCGAGGAGGCGGTCTCCTGCTGCTGCCGGCTAATGAAGGCTCAGCACCTTCCCTCTCGGTCAGAACGAGAAGGGTTTTGGAAGAGCCGGTGCTGCATGGCTCCAAGGCCCGGCCAGGAGCGGTGCTGGGGGCGGTGCTGGCTGCGCTGCTCTGGGAACACTCGCCCAGCGCCTGGCTACCTGCCAGCAGCAGCAGCTTTTCTTTCCTGGCTAATCGCTGATAAAACAGGAAGACCTTGATCATCCCTTTTGACATGAATAACGATGTTATCTCCTGTGATGTATGACCCAGAGCCAGATAATGTCCTCTGGCAGGGCTTTTTTCTCATGAGATGTAAAATACAATGATTATGTTACAAGGGGGAGATAAAGTGGCACAATCTTCACTAGTTCAAATAACTAATTGAAGCAGGAACTAGTGGAAATGGCTTCCTTTGTTCCCCAGCCATTGTTGATATAACAGTGCTTATAATGAAAGCCGAAACTGTTGCCCTCCTTTTTTTTTTTTCCCTCCTCTCGTTTTATTTTTTTTTCCCTTTTAAACTCAAGTGCCTTCGCTCCTGCTTCCCTCCCGCCCCGTGTCCCTGGGGGAGCTGAGGACAGGGGTGATTTCTAGCAAGGGGTCCTGTTTTCCAGCTAGTCTTGAGTGAGAGAGCCAGGAGGATGAAATCAATAAGTAGCTCTCATTCTTTGTTTCCCTAGAGGACTTTTGAGAATGGAAAAATTGAGACCAGTGCTCTCTAAACCATAATTACACTTTTTAAATTTTATTTGCTTTCTTTTCTTTTTTTTTTTTTTTTTTTTTTTTTTTTTGAAAGCAACAAACCTAATTACCTGGCAGGGATGGTCACCAGGGGTATATTGATATTTCAGCGAGTGTACACTACTTATCACAATTGAGTTCAAATATTAAAAAAGCACCCCATCCCCCCAGCCCGCAAAGTAGGTTGATGTGAAAAGCAGGTAACAGGGAGGGGTAACAGCCCAGATTTACATGAGGAGCAATACCATACGGTTGCAGTATATCATTATCAAAGTGCTGGGAGGCTTGATTCTTCACAGCCTGTTTCCATCACTAGAAGGGATGCTGCGACACAGTGTCTTCCCGCCCAGGTGGGGCAAATCCTATGAGGAGCGGCTGAGGGAGCTGGGGGTGTTTAGCCTGGAGAAGAGGAGGCTGAGGGGAGACCTTATCACCACCTACAGCTACCTGAAGGGAGGTTATAGAGAGATAGGTGATGGTCTCTTCAGCCAGGTGACAGGTGATAGGACAAGGGGGAATGGCATGAAGCTGTGCCAGGGCAGGTTTAGATTGGATGTTAGAAAAAAATGTTTTACTGAAAGAGTTGTCAGGGCCTGGAACAGGCTGCCCAGGGAGGGGCTGAGTCACCTTCCCTGGATGTGTTTAAAAGACAGGTAGATGAAGTGCTCAGGGATCTGGTTTAGTTTAGGATGAGAATGGTTGGACTTGATGATCTTAAAGGTCTTTTCCAACCTTGTCATTCTGTGAAATGAGCCTCTCAGACAAAAATCGGCTTGAAATATGAAACAAGGATTCCTTGCTTTAAAAAACCCAAACATATTTCTCAAGGTGGTTTGGTAATACCCATTACACTACATAAAGACCAGTATTACATACAGGGTTGCTGTCAGAGGCCACCTACTATGGGCTTTACAGCTGTGGGGAGTGCTGCGCTGCTGAGGAACAGGCTGTGCTCTGATGACTCAATAACCGGGACAGATAAAGTCAATAGAGACGTATGCTATTGTGTGGCAGAGACACATGGAGAGTTTAAGAGACTTGCTCATATTCCTGGATGACTATAGCAACCACGTAAGGAGATAGACTTCAGTTCTCATGACCCCTGATCGCTGATGCTGTACTATCTGATGTCTCTCAGAATCACCGAAGTTTTATCTGGATTCATTTTATGGCACGTCATCCAATTTACGTGATGCAGACTTGTTCCAGCCCTGCTTTGTCCTTGGACTGTAGCCTCTGCAAAGCCAGAGGGTCTGCAGCTGTTGCTTTCTTCTTCCTTGGGGTCCAGTCCTGTTATCCTCAGTTCCCACCAGCTCCCACTACTGCAGAGCCGGGAAATCTTGCCTTGAGCCCAAATAGGTGAGGAAAAGCTGACCCTCAACTAGTTGAAAATCTTTAAAGGAGTGCCTGGGCTTTGGGACGCATTTGAATGACCCAGCTTTGTGTTCCATTGATGGATGATATAGATGTAAAAGGCTCGTAGGTTACCAAAGTGCTCTGAAGCTTTTGCCTCCAGGTTACATGTGATAGTGGAGTCTTTCATCTGACAAGTGGATTTGTGGTGTCTTTGGTAGGAGCTTTTTTGTTAGAGCTGTAGAAGGATGTTTTGTTTTGACTTGCAGGTACTTACTTCCTCAGCTCGCTTGCTATCTGATGCACCTTTTTTTGGACCCACGTGGGGGGAACCTGACAGCCTCTTCCCAGCAAGCAGCAGCCACCCATGACCGTGGGCTGCTTTGGTGTCTGTCAGCCTCCCTGCTGCAGAGCTTGTGTTATTTGCTATGCATTGCCATGTTTGCGTTGCTATGCTGCTTGTTGCATCTCGTCTGGTGTCTGTTACCATGTGTTTCCTTACCCCAGTGCCACTAAGATGTCTCAGAGGGGCTGGACCAGCTGAGGACCAAAAGGTGGCAGGGTGGTGATGAGCTGTCGGGCGCTGTGGTTCAGAGCAAGCTAGGTGAAGGGGTGCATGAAAAGGGTGCAGGACAGGCCAGACACTGAGCGGGTTCAAAACATCTTTGAAGCTGCAGTCAAGCTCCCAAAATACTGCTGGAGCAGTGTGAGAAAGCTCAGGGTTGGGCAAGAGCTGGGCACCTGGGTGCTATTTATGACTGAGCTACTGTGTGACCTTGAGCAGCTCACCGCACTTGTGAGTCATAGCTCTGCTTCCCTTAGCTGCAAGATGAGTGGTGCAGTAACACCTACTTCATTCACAAGGGCATCATGCGGTGCAATTGGGTAATTAATTGCATGTAGGAAAACACTTTTTCTGTGGGTCAAAGGCTGCAATGCAATGGTCCATCCCTCCTAATGTTTGTGTGCAGGCCAGGAGTGTGGCTGGACTCCCCAACTTCCAGAGGGTAGTTTGTTCCCCCTAAGTGCAGGGGGAAATACTTGCAGGACTGGGAGTCCTATGCGGAGTTTTATGAGTTACCACATGGCCACTGTGCAAATCAATTACTGTAGTAAGTCTATAATGAGACTAACTTACAAAACAGTTACTGATTCCACAGTAACTTGAGCAGATGCCAAAAAACATGGCCAATGATTGGTGAGTGCCTGACGGATCCAGGGCTCCTCGGCAGTGCTGGGCGCATGGTTCCCAGCTGAACCATGGCTGATTCTGGAGACGGTTCGGTTTGCAAGGTCAGATCAGCCGTTGTTTTTCTAAAATACTTATTTTGTGTCAGTCTCTGTTAGAATCCCAGTTTAAAACCTTTCAGGTGTAAGTATAAAGCTTAAAAGCTTTTCCACAGCTCCACCCTTAAGAATGGGTTTAATCCTTTTAACAAAGCTCTGATCTGACAGTTTATTTCGCTCTAGGCTTTAGCTTCAGTGGTTGCAGCCAAAACCTGACAAGTTCTTCTTGTTAATTCTGAATGTATTATCCAGTGACAAATGTATCTCCCACTTATATGTGACACTGAGAATGAAATGCATATGATCAAATTTCTTATAGCTGGAGTGGGGCTGGTTGTTAAGAACATCTCCATATCTTTGCAGTATGACAGTCAATCCAAACCCATTCTTATTCAGCAGCATATCTCAGCCTAGTTTGGGACACTCATGATGGGTTGCAATCTGCTGCCATACTCTGTAAAGATTAAAGAAGGTCTAAAAATAAACCTGTCATTTTCCCTGGACATTTTCTTGTGAAATGCAGAGAAATACGTCACTAGAATGCAAAATAAATTCATATGGAATTTTTATGCTATGTTTTTTTATGGACAGATGGAGTCACTGTCGTTTCTGGTTTCTCATTTCTAAATACAGTGGTGTTATGTACAGCCTTCCACCTGAAAGCTTGTCTTGGAAGCTGAAAGGGAATAAAATAGATTTTTACAATAAAGCCAAAGAAGTTCTTAATTCTTCTAAGTTTGCCAATACACAGTGTGCAGATAATGTATTTGATGAACTCAGCTGCCTCTTCTGTTCATAAAATATTGGCATGCTGATGAAATTTATTTTCTGGAATGTAGTTTGTATCAGAGATGGGGTTTCTCTTTTTTGCTATAGGTTTGAGCTTTTGCTAGTGATGGATTAACATGTCTGAGAGGGTGATGCCCTGACTGTATGCAGTGGACTGAGAGCCTAATCTCTCCACAGACTGCAGTCCTGTCACTCAGTCTCTCTTAAGCTGATCTCCTCTTGCTGCCCATCTTCCGTGTGTCCATCTTCTGACTGCACTGGCAACCCTTAAACCAGTGCAATCACTATTTGCTGCCAGTCCTTCTGAGCTCCATCATTATTCCTGTGTTTTCCAGGGCCATGCCATGCTCCCTTGAAGATTGGTGACAGCAGAAATGCAGTGGGCTAGTCACTTCTGAGTGCTTCTCCGAAAGCAACTGCATCTTCAAAGTGCCTGTCCTGAGACTTTCTGATTTCCTCTTCCCTCTAGCAGTGTGAGGAACAGTGTGGTTTTTGCAAATAGATGCATGGAGGAGTAAAGCTAATGGGCAGGATGTCTCTGGCAAACGCTGGCTTGTGTCACCGCAGTCAGACATGAGGGTGCTGGAGAAAGTCAATTTCCTGTTAAATTAACTTGGCTGTTTCCCTAAGAAAGGAGGAATTTTAATGAAAGTGCTTATTAATGGATGAGCCCAGAGGGAAGTGGATTTGTGGTGAGGCCAGAACTTTATAAAGAGAGCCTTACCTCGTAAAAGGCCACAAAAGATGCTTACAGGACTGAACTTGGTCTGCTCGGGAATCGGCTGCCTGTACAGAGGGACAGTCTTCCTTTTCCCATAAAACATGCATTAAGGGTGCCAACTAAGTTGGTTCTTTTTTATACCTGTCACAAAAACAGTGGGAGGTTTAGTTCCTGTCAAACTTTATGGGCCATTTACGAGGAGGCCTTCCCCGAAGTATTTCACAGGCCGAATAAAAATAAATGGCACTGAAAAATTTTATAACACAATGCACAAACTGTTGTGGCAGTGGGAAAACATGTGCAGGAGACCCCTTTCCCTCTCCTGCGCAGAGGAATTAAAATGGAATTTTAATTATTGTAACTTTTATAGACTTTTTCATTTTCAAGCATTACTGTGGTTACCTGTGGGAGGGAGAGATCGTGCCTCTATAATGAGAAAATGTGGTGGCAGAGGTGCAGCTTCGTGGCCCTGGTGAGGGGCAGCAGCTCTGAGGAGAGATGAGGAAAGCCCCAGGACATGTGGATGTGATGGGGGGTGGGAGGTGACTTGCAGTGTTTGGGGACCTGTTGAAGCTGGGGATTGATGCCTGCAGTGCTTGGACATGCTGCCTGGGTGCAGAGGAAGGCAATGCAAGTGGCTGCTGAGTCTGTAAATCTGATTTCTCTAAGAAACCTGGGTTTAAACCTGGGGGCTTGGTTCAGGCTGCTATGGCTGTTGTGCTGCTGGGGAGGTACTTCCTCCTGTTACTTCAGTTTTCTATTCAAAAACTGGTGGACAGAAGGAAGGAGCCGAATTCCCCCGCTGCTAGGGCCAGATAAAATAGTCAGAGAGGACCTTAGCGGTTGAGCTTCCAGTAAGAAGCCTGTTAACATGAATAGCTGTCGTTTCTTCCTCACCAGTTTGATCCTCTGCTTTGAGCTATGGGGAGGAAAACACTTCTGTCTGGGGAGGAGAGCAGCACCTAAATACCCGTGTGGAGAGGGAGCAGCTCTCGTGAATATTTTTAATAGCAACGGGTTGAGCAGTCGCTTCTGCGCGAGCTGTCTCCGCTGACGGGCGTGCTTCACAGCTCCCTCTGTGAACTGATGCACTGTTGAACTCTCTGTATCTCGATGCTGGATTTACCATACCGACAGCTTTATCGGAGGAGTGAAACAACAGCTTGCTTCTACGGGAAGGGAGAGGAACAACCTACCCCTCAGCAACCAAATGGGCAGCAAGCAAAGATGTTCTCCAAGTAGTTTCTCTTCCCCTCTCATGCACATGTTCTTGGCAGCCCTGCTCAGCAGAGGTCAGGGGGTTCAGGCAGCAATGCAATTACACCATCACTTCTTCAGATTGCACATTTGATAAAGAACTAACAATTAAATCCCTTTACCAGCTTTAAGATATTAGAGCTGCTACTATTTTGTTGATTTTTTTTTTTTTTTTAATGTTTGTTTTAAATTCCCTGCAAGAGTGGTCAAACACTGAACTGGGGCCCAGAGAAGCTGTGGGGTCTCCGTCCTCAGGGATGCTCAGAGCTTACCTGGATGCGGTCCTGAGCAGCCAGATCTAATAGGAGCTGCCCTGTGCACAGGAGGTTGGACCAGGGACCTCCAGCTGGTCCCTTCCTTACTGCATCATGCTCTGTGTCTGCAGTCCAGGCTAGTCAGATTTGGAGCAGTTTGAATGATCTGCAGTGTCAGAGGAGTCTTGGCAAGGGCAGGATGCGTGTCCCTCTGCCCCAACAGCATCCTCGACTCTTCCTCTGAGGCACATCCTGCCACTCAAGGCCAGGAACAGGATCTGCGATTAGATGGATGTGGGAATCTGATTTAACCTGACAGTAAATCAGTTGTTCTGAGCCAGGGCAAGTCGGGGCAAGGGTAAGGTCTGGTTGCAGGTACTAACCTTTTGATGAGGACAGACTTAAAATGGATCAAGCCCACAGAGTCCTTTTTTTAAGTGTAAAATGAGGTTAAATGAACTTCCTCAGCATGTGGTGGTTTTGCGACTGATGATGAAGTGCTCAGACAGTATAAAAACATGGGATAAAATCAGAAGCATCTCTGAAGCCTTACTAAAACACACACACACACACACACACACAAAAACCCTATCAATTTTTATTTTTAAGCAAGCAAACCAGGGCAAACAGGTTTTGTTTGGTTTGGGCTTGTTTTCATATCCTTTCTTGTTCCCATCCTTTTCTGCCCTTTCAAAACACAAGATCTTTTTTTTAAAAAAAGTTAATTTTTCAAGCCTCTATTAATCTGGCAGTCTGTTTTAGTGACACGTCTGAGTGGTTCTCTTACTGCTGACAGGCTGAGTTTGGGTTTGCTGTGATGCTGTATCAGTTCTGGTTCGAAGTCAAGCTATCAAACAACAGGACATGGCTTTGAAATAAGCCTCTGGGATAAACAGAGCTGTAAACCAGTGATCTCAACAACTCTGCATAACAATGTGGAGTAGAGACACATCATTCCCCCTCCTCAAATACCTGTGGCTTCACGATTTTCATTCAAAGCTTTAAGACAGGGTTACACTAACACCGAAGATCTGGATGCTGTAACATATACAAATATCCAGTTGCTCTCTAGCTTGGGTGTCAGGCTAGTAATGTCACAAAAGGCCATTGTACACTAGATGTGACCAACTAGATTCATTTAATTTTTAATTTGTTCTCAGTAACATCAAAGAAACTAAGGTGCTGTTGATCTTCCTACTCTGAATAAGAGGTCTGCTAACACGGAGGTGTGAGGGAAGGAGCTGCCCATTAAAAGATTTTAATTGAGTGAAAGTGGCAGCATTGCCCAGGGAGAAAGCGCTGTCTTTTAGTCGTTCTTAAGCAGGGTCTGGCTGGTGGCATGCAGTAACGCCCTGTCTGCCTGAGCCCACCTCTGGGCGGGAGGAGGTTGCAGGTGTTGGCCTAGGGATGTTTGCGACGGTGTAGGCCGTGATGTGCTGCTGATGCCAGAGGTTTGGGGGTGTCTAGTTGGGTGCTGAACCCCATGTGAGCTCAGTGAGGCTGTGGGCTGAAGGAACAGCTGCTGCTGTGACAGGCTTGGTGTGCGGAGAGCAGCACCAAGGCTGATGCCAGGCCTTCCTCCAGCTCCCTGCAACCCATGGGAGATGGAGATGTCTGCTATCCTGCCATTTTCATCTGCTTCCTACTAAGCTTGTCATCATCTCCCCAGAACTGATAGGCTGAAGAATGACATTTTCCACTCCCCAGCGTGGTTAGTAATAACAATACCCGAGTTTAGAACCTTCCTCCAGTGTCACTGATAGAAAAGGGCTGCACGTCTGTAAGGAGAACTGGAACCAAACTGCAAGAAGTGACTGGATGGGGAAGTCACCTTCCTGTTCCTCACTGCACACATGTGAGAACATCAGTGGCTCTGCCTGGTTTTACGGCCCTGTCTGCTTGTTGCCAGCACTTTTACCACAGAAGCAACTGTTGTCCTTTGGGTTCTTTTTTAAATGACAGAGTATATGAATGGGGGATTAACGAATAGTGTGACCTAGCAGATTTCCTAGTGAATAGTTTCCCTGCATGCCACATGGACTGGGTGCAGCCCAGGCAGCGGTGCACCAGTGCTCATGATCAGGACTCGTGGTGGCCCTTGCCCAGTACCTTCTTCTTGGGAAAAATTCCCCTTGATTGCAATGTCCTGCTGAAGGGGACTGAATCACTTAAAGGACATAGTTCTCCAATCTTTACTCTCACAGTTGGGTTTCTACATTCCATCACGCAAGTAATAATGAGTCCAGCAAAGTAAAAAAACAAAAAAAGACCCAAAAAACCCCAACCCAAAGCAAATGCTGCAAAAATCAAAATGCAATGTTTTAACAATTATTTTGAATTATATTTTCATTTTTCTAGAATGGGTGGCAGAAATACTTGCTTGTCAGCAAATTCATGAAAGCTTTTTCTCTCCTGGCAGTGTGAACTTACTTTTGTGTGTGCTTATGTGTATTTTTTAAAATGTTTGGAGAGAATTGTTGCCATTTTTAATGAAAAATAGATTTTTAGTGAAGAAATTATTCTCCTCACAAACACTTAGAAAACTTGACGGTTTTTGGTTTCTCAGCTTGGATGTTGGACCCAAGGTCTACTCAAGTAAGTATGGATCATATGGCCAGACCTTACTACATGACTCATCTTCCCCATCTGTAGGAAGCCATACCTTTAAGACTTGTGCCCGACTGGGCAAGACCTGAGTAAAATTGTTTATGCTGCTACAAAAAAATAAATGATGGATGTTAATTTAAGTTAATATAATCTCAGCAATCACTGGGTTTATTACCCAGGAAAACTTAAGACCGTTCAGGCTCTTCGTTCTGCCAAAAGCTGAGATCATGGTTTCTAAGATTTGCTGCCTTGTACCCGTATGCAGGTGCTAATCATTTCCATACAGTTGAGCCATAATTTGCTGCTCTCCTCTGTAAAACATACTAGCTTTTCACAGTGCCCTTTATATATTGTGCCTTGCAAGGAAATGGTAACTAACAGTTAAACCAGCACATAACGTTTCATTTTCTTAGTTTCTGGAAGATAGTTTGATGGGGCAGCACATTAACAAGAGATACCTGGAGGTATGTGGGTCGTAGTGTCCAACCCTTCAGTGGTTCAGGTTTACACACAGGTATGAACATACGACCCTCATCAATAAGCAGGTTGCAAACGGCTCTGTTGAGTAATTGCAGCGTTAGTCTTCTCTAGCTGAAGCTTCAAAGTAATTTCAGCTTTTTGTAATTACAGAGCTAGTGGACTGTAATAATTCCCAAATGTTTTGGAGCTGATTGTAAAGCTGATCTGCAATGTGTAGTTAAGCAAAGTCTTAAAGACCCAGGTTCTGAAGACATGCTTTGGCAAGTGGCTGGGACAGTTCTTATTTTGTTAACTAACACCTATGGGGGGAATCTTCACTGACATGTAAAATTTACACTGGCCACAAGCTGGTCTGGATAAAGCAGAACCTCTGAATGGGTTGGGGGAGAGGAGGAGAGAAGATGCGAAGAGGACATGTAGTCACCAAACTTGTGGTACTAGGAACATTTTAATGACAACTTTGATGCAAGCTTTGTTAGAACAATATTTTTTTTTCCTTTCTTTTAAAAGCATAAAACCTACTGTCAGTCTAGATCTTAATGCATCTCGGTGGATGATTTTGAAGTGAGCCCATTTCACTGATTAGAAACACCTCATCTAGGAAGTTTAGGTGGCTTATGGGGTTTCTGTGCTCCATATGTAAAGAAGAGTTTGTGGGTCAAGGCTTCAAAGTTAGTGAAGCACTTATATCTGATGATGAGTACCTTAAGGGGATTCTCAAAAGCACCCAAGCATGCTGACTCGCTAGTTCATTCTTGGTATTTGTGAATAAATAAGCCTGAAAAATGGGCCTGAGGGACACAGAGGATGGCTGCCACCTCATTTTCTCATTCTGGTGACCTAGTCTTTAAGTGTTTCCCAGTGAAGCTTCTCATGGCTGAACATAAGGTTGGATCTGTTGATGCACTTGACATATTCATCCAGAGAAAAACCCTCAACTGCTTTACAAGGATGTAAGGCTTCAATTACTGTGTCTGGGCTTATAAAAAATAAATCGTCATCTCCATGGGTTTTCAGACGGCTTGAAAGCTATAGGAAGTTATATTATAGGGGGAAAATCTTGGGAGCTGATAGAGAATACCTGGAAAAGAAGGGGGAGGGGAGGAAACGATGTGACTGATTCTGGCCTGGCATTTAATTATGAGTCTGACTTGTGGTATGGGGAGGGAATTGAGGAGGTTCCTGGCTAGCCCAAGGGAACAAGATCAGGTAAAAAAAGAAATCTTTCCATTGGGAATAAAACATAGGAGTGGGAGGAAGGAGTAATGCACAAATGGCAGATGACTCCAGAAATAATGAGAACTAGCAAAGGTTTGCTTGCTTCCTTCCCGTTTCCTTGGTATGGCAGCTGGGCTTGGTCCTGCTGGTAGATAAGCTCTTTGCATCTTCTCTTTCAAGGAACTGAAGCGTGTATTTCTGCAAAAATCATGAGGAAACCACACACGTTTGTGGTGCTCCCTGGCTGCCTGGCAGGGCAGATGGTTCTGTCAGCAGTTTCTTGGCTCCTCTTCTTTGGGCTGTGGAATTTTCTTTATTTTAGTGAGTGAGGGCTGTCTGTCGCAGTGGACTCTGGTCTAGCAATATAGGCACTAGCTTTGGAAACCCTGAAGGTCTCAAAAAAAGAAGGGTTTCAAGAAATGCGGGTTTACATGGGGGGGAAAAAGGTTTTCAGGGATTTCAAATAGAAGAATGGCAGTGCTAGTGATGCCCTATGGCCTTCTAGCTCTAAACTGTGCCTGTAAGATGGGTGATGAGGAGTGCTAATTGAACTATTGAGGGACAAGTGTACTTGTGCTTACAGTGTGCTTAGAGCAAGGCAGGGCTGTCCTGCTTGATTTCTCCTGCCTTGTGCATAATGACCTGGAAATCAGGTGCAAAGTGCCTTTGCCTTCTTTCCTGTAAGGCTTCCTTGTCTACTGCATCATCTTGAGGTTAGTACTCAGGGATATCACTTTGCCTCTGTATGTATAGTTTCATTGTGAAACTAACTTTTATTGGAAACAAGAGTCTTATTTAAAGTAAGAAAGAGAGCAAAGAATTTTTATCCTTTCATGAAGTTGATCCAAACCTTCAAAGTGTTTTAGAAATTGTGTTTATGGCTAGAAGATTGATTATTTGAGTCTGTGCTAGAGTACACTTTTTAGTATGAAGTAATGGCTCATTACAAGCCAGCTCAGGAATGCTTTTGAGTTTTTAGGAATTTTTTAAAGCTGAATGAGGAGGGAAGAGTGTGAGGCACTAAGTTTAGCATTTAAAAACATCTGGATCTGCTCTATGGTTTATTTTTTAATGTGTTTTCCATGAGTCTATTTAAACAACCACATGGCTTGATGGCAAAATGAATGCAAGTGTAGTGTTTGGAAAGGGACCCTGGATAAAAGTTTGGGTTGCTAACTAGAGTCAAGTGACGTGCTCTTGTTTCTGGTTAGGTCATGTGGATTCACAAAAAGAGCCCATCTTGGCTGCTGCTGTTCCTTTTCTCTGCCAAAAGCTGCTAAACATAAAGCAGGCAAAGGAAGTACTAAATTACAGAACACCTAATCTTTAGTCCTTTGTTTAATCTCAGATGAGTCTCCCAGATCTCATAAACTAGAAATGAGGACAACATGGAAGGCCAACCACAAGATGATCTAGGACCTGCACTTGAGCAAAGGCTCTCCTGTGGCTGCAGGGGAGGGAACAGAGAGGGATGATTCTGTTAATGACTTTTTTAGGTTGTGCTACTACAGTGCTGTTGAGAGAGCTGGTATTCTGCTGGGCTGCTGATGTGCCAGCAAGGTGTAGCAAGAACCAGTTCCTATTTAGCTCCTAGTCGTTTTCAGCAAACAGGTTTGTTATTGTTTTTAGAAATATAAGAAGACCTATTTCTCTATGAAATTCAGAAGGATGTCATTGCTGATAGACACTGACAGAGGTAATGATTTAGCCTCCACTCTGCTTGCAAGTGATTTTCTTTAACCGTTGCTCTTTGCCCTTCCCTCTGCCATCCTTTCCCTCGTATCTGGTTTCCCACCTTTTCCAAGCATGTGGCTTTATTTTTTCAGCATAGCCCAAATGCTAATGAGGCCTCAGCTCTTTGATCCTGCACTTGCATTAGAAGAATGGGGCTGACTGAGGTACAACTGGGGGCAACTCTTGGGGACTGTGGGGTCCGCCTCCACTGAAGTTCATAGTCTTCCCTAGAATCCCTGTCACTCACTGCCATTCTGTCTTAACAGTGACATGCAGTGGTGGCACGATGCAACAGAGGCAGCTGCAATCACACAAGCTTGTTATTCTATCACATTTTTTCCCACCAACATGTGAACACCTTTTAGGGTCCCGGTGCATCTTGTGCCCCTGCATCAGCTGTCTGTGCAGAGATGGGCATGGACCAGCACAGGCAGAGTATGAATAGAGGCACATAAGTGAAATAGATAGGATCCTTCACCAGACAAGGGCATTTTCCCTGTTTTCCAGCACATAAGACTAAATATTCTTGTTCTATTGATATTATCATGATAATTACTCGCTCTGTTTTTGTTTGGTATGATGTTGCTCTCTTAATTATCTCCTGTATTTTATGCATGTGGATGCACATGTAAAATTACTGCAACTGTTTCTGTTGAGAGCCCAACAGCTAAAAAGTGTTACTTGCTGCTGGGTACAACTTCAGTTTCATTGTATTTGGGAATGAATTGTAGAGGTCATTCTGCAAAACCTGTATGTCCCAAGAAAGACCAGAAATTGTATGGAATTTATCTTTAGAGAACTGGTCCCTTGCAAAACCCCTCCAGGAGGGGTTGCATGGCAGTGTTTGTATGGGCAGTGAAGGTAAAAGATTCCTTAGGAAGGAGAAGAGAGCGCCCTGAAGGAATAAAATGGAGGGTGTTGTGAGACGGGTGGCCTGCAGAAGAGTGGAGAAAGTCAAGTGTTGATATTTCAGGATACTTCTTTTTGGGGGTATTTTCTGTGCTTCAGAGATATAGCTAGTGTATAGGCATGGAAAATAAGGGAAGTTAGTGTGCAGATGTGAAGAGGACACTGGAGATGGAGCCAAGGATGGTGCTATTTGTCTTCAATGACTTGTACAGATTCCTGAGCTGAGGATTAGAAGGGTTAACCACTGTGTGTATTAAGGCTACAAAAAGCTTTTCATCCAGGAACATAAATTACTGAAGCTGCTGTTCACAAAAACACATATCAGACACACAACAACTGCCACAGCTTTTCAGATGTCTTATTGTGCTTCATCTCATGGTGATGACTGGAGTGCTCTGGGACTACTTTTCAAAGTATTCTCCTTTGTATCTTAAGAATACACAATGGCTCAGCCTTGACATCTATCTTCATATGTAAGGAGACTTATAGGTCGCTAGTGGCATAGCTGCAAACATGTTATCAAGCATCTTCTGACTGCTTCAAGCAAGTGTTCTTGTCCTGCATAAGACAAGCAGCATTTAGGCATTCCTTTCCTGAATATCTGACTAGATTTTTATATACTTTGAATTATGAGAAGAACAAGCATTAGACACTTTTTTCCTCTGCTTTGTGATTGGCAGGGAGTCCAAGATCAGTGTTTCCAGTGACCACTGGATTCCCTCGTACCCAGCATGGTCCTACTCTGAATAGAATAAGCAAAAATCCCAATCCTAGAGAGCTGCCAAGGTCCAGATCTGGAGAGATAATAACTAATCAGCTATTCATACACTCTATTTAAAAGCAGCCAGATGCTGCCATGGTCTTTATCAAGTTGAACTTAACATGTAAGAAATTAATGTTGCTGGACCAGGATCTTTTGTTCCCTTCCCAGTCACTGTGGACAGGGGCTGTTAAGCCATCTAGCCAGAGTGACTATTAGCTTGCCAGCCTCCTGTCTGCCTTGCACTCATGCTTGGGAAGCTGTAGAATGGTCTGTACACAGCTTAAAATGGATCAGTTTGATTACCCTGTTCACTGCATGGACATGCAAAAGGCTGGCACAGCTGTTGGGGAGACAAACTGGTATGTGGTCAGGCTGGATTGGGAGGGAAGGAGGTGTTTCTCCATAGGGCTCTCTTCCCTCTGACTTATTAACTAATTAATTCAACCTTGGCATCAGTTGATTCACATGGAGAAAATCTCTTCTTCCTGGGCAACGTGACACCCTGTGGTGCCATACAGGTGAATAAAAGCCAAATCCAAAGAAACAAGTACAGGTGCACCCTGGCTGGTAAGGGGGTTTTCCAGGTCTTGCTTGCAGCAGGGAGATCACCTCTTAGGTAGTAATGGAAGCAGTTATGGTTGGTTGTGTGACTGCAGGGGTTTGTGTGACTGTAGTCCTAAATGCTTTTGGTTACACAGGGGGAATCAGTGGGGACAAAGTGCCAAAACATTTTTTTGTGGATACATGTGTGCCTAGAAACATTGCTGTTTTCTCTGTGCTGCAAGAAAATGGGAGGGGAAACAATCATGGTAGCTGTACCAAGCGTTGTTGTGGTTGAACTTCCTTGTTTTGGGATGTTCAACTTGAACTGTTTGAAAGAGAGAAGATGGGTTTAGCTGTTTGTTGTCTGCAGAGATCTTCCTGATTTCATTTTCTTGGATGAGGGGGAGCCTGAAATACTTGTTCTTCATCCCACACCTCCTGAAAGGCTCCTTGGATGTCTGCAGCCACGTCTGGGCTGGTGGTGGTCACTGCCATGGGGAGCTATGTGGGGTGCAATGCTGAGGTCAGTGCTGCACACTGTAGGCAGTCCCTTCTATCCTCATGGCAGGCTTCAGCAGGCACGGGTATCTAAAATGCCTCTCCCCAGGCTTTTGAGGCTGGTGTGTGTGTATGCAAAGCTGCTGACAGCGTCAAGCTGAGATCTGCTGGAAACTGGGATCTGGGAAACCTTATGCCAAGAGAAAAAAATATCTTCAAGTGACTTTAATATGTAGCACTCCACTGAATAGCTCATGCTTCCCCTCATGTCTCTGAGCTGAAAAAAACCAGGTCCCCCTTGGAAAGTGAAGCTGAAATGAAGGGCAGGGCTACTGTTCATGTCGTGGCAGAGGCATTCAGGCTGCTTTATTATTTAATATCAACAGACAAAAGTTGTTGGCTCCACCTCTGCATGTTTATCTGCTCTGTGGCAGGTTGTGTTTTCTCTCATTGTCTGGGAGGGCTGGCAAAGGCAGGGGTCTGGAGAAAGGCAGCTCTGGGGGGTCCTGCTTGAGCCTGGCTGTGGCATGGGGATGGCTCCCTTGGTGCCCAGATGGGTCAGAACCAAGCCCCACAGGACTGGACTCAGGCATAGGCTTAACCCAGGGGAAAGCCAGTCCAGGGGAAAGCCAGTGTGTAAATGTTTTCTTTCCCAAACCAGGAACTCTGCAAGAAGTGGGTCCTGGAGCGCTGATGACACCCAGCCTTTCCCAGTACCTTGCAGCTCTGAGGCTGGGTCCAGCGGTGCCCACCTGTGCTTGTACTGACGTTGAATATAAGCAGTGTGCTCGTGCCAGCCTCATCCTTCAGGCTAGCCCTGGTTCTCAGCAGCTCAGCACCAAACTATTCTTTTCCTCCCTTCCCCTCTTTTTATTTTCCTTTTTTTTTTCTGCCAGTAAACTAAATCTAAATCCATGGTTAACACAGCTAAGTCTCCATGAGAGGCTAGAGTTTAGTCCTGGGGCCCAGGTTCTCTCAAGCACTAGCCTGCTGTGACTCTGTAGCAATCTCTTCTAGCTCTGCAGTTTTCCAATTTTTCAGAATTTCCTTGCCCATGTCCATGTGCAGGACTGAGACCCCAGCTGGTAAAGGGTACCTACACCCTGATGGATCAGGAGAGGTGTGTTTTCCCCTCAGGAAACTTCTGCGGAACTGGAACAACCAGGAAAAATTTCCCTCTTCCACCATGTTTCCCAAATTCCTGTTTGTCTCAGAACTGAAGTAGGAGCCTTATGAACACCTGCTGACACAGATACACAGCCAACATTTTGATTCCACGAATGCAGCAGTGAACTGCCAGCTTTCCCAGCTCCAAATCGTAGATCCACAGAAGCATAGACTGAAGACCCTGGGCAGATGACCCTTCTCTGCACTGAAAAATAAGCCCTTCTGCTTTCACCTTTAATTCCTGCTTACAGGCTGATATGGCTAAGCCATAAACTTAACTCATAAATGCAGAAGCATGTATGCAAAGGTCAGTTTGAGATCTGTGTTCATAATCCTGGAGAGATTAGCTACTTGTTCAAACGGATGACAAGGCTACTTGCATGTTGCTGGGAGGCAGAGATGATTTTTGGGGTCTCTGTTCAGTGAGACCCTGTCCCTACACATTTTCCATGTGCTGTAGGCCTTGGGGGGGGTGTATTACAAGGTGTTACAGCCTCAATTTCTCCCAACAACTGCTGAAACAGTCTGAAACAATGACTCAAAGCTCACAGTTTCCACTGTGGTGCTGGGGGGAAAACCCTTAGAAAGGGGATGTTTTAGTCGGTGTCAGAGTGCTTTCACTTAAGTACAGAACCATAAGGATACCAGAAGTTAATAAAGTTTTCCTCTGTGTCTCCTTTGGAGCTTGACAAGTTTTACAGCAGGCTCCCAGGGGACTGCATCTGCGTGCCACACTCTGGGAGGATTTGGAAGCCAAATAACATAGAGATGAGGCTGTGCAGTGGTTGCATGGGATGGAGAAGGCTTTCTCCCTTCTAGGGACAAGTGAGGTGTTTCCTTTCTGTAGGGACTGATGGATTTTCTTGGAGGATGCTAGACCTTCATGGATGGCAAGGGATCACAGCTGTGGAGCTTTCATGGAGGTTATTGAGGCAAGGGTCAAGTAATTATAAAAGCTAGGGAGCATTTCCCCCAAGCCCAGCAATGAGGCGAGATGGCTTTTGGGACAGGCTGAGCTGAGCAGTTGGTTATGTGAGAATGTGATGAAAATAAACAAGATCTTGTGCAGAGATTCAGTGAAGCAGTGGAAAGACAATTCACCCACAGTTCACCCGCTGCATTTGTGACAAGTGAATAAAACAAATTCCCTGGAGAAAGAGCTTGAGGTCAGTTGTTTTTTGTTTTCTGGTATGGAAAGACTAAATCAGAAGCCTGCACCTTTCATGGAAGGCAATCAAGCTCTCTTTCACCAAACATTTGGATGTCAACATGAGCAGCTTGAGCCTATGTAAGATTATAGACTTTTTCACGTGTCAGTCAAAATATCCTGGGGAGAAAAATGTCACATTCTTCCTCTGTGTTACTGGCACTTATGTTTTGTAAAACACAGAGCTTTTTTATTTAAAATAGATCTGCTGATATAAAAACTGAACACAAAATATCAGGAAGTTTGCTGGTCTCTAAAAGGGATGCCTGCTGAGAATGTAAAATTAATTTGCTGCATGTGAGAAATGCTGGTGGTGGGGACAGATGACAGTGAAGGTGTCTGAAAGAGAATAGCAGGGATACGTTTCCTCGATCTTGCCAAACAAAATAGTCCATTTTTGTTCACAAAGGGCCATTTCTGGGGTGAAATTGGTAATCTGATCTTTATGCCTTTCATAGTTGTTTACTCCTTTTCCAGCACAAAACACTTTTGCATATCTTGTATAAGGACAGCAAATAGGTGGAGGGTCCTGGTCCTTGCTGATGACCAATGTCTTATTCACTTGATGAATGGTATTGCTGTAAGATGCTCTTGGCCTTTAGATAGTGTGTTGGTCCAGGTTTTCTCACGTGGCAGAGCTCGGCTTTTTAGGACTTAGTTCTAGGTCCAGCTTAACAGAAACAAAAAATGGATGTTCTTAACGTGAATTATTTTTTCCCCTGATTAAATAAACTAAAGCATCAAAAGCCTTTTTTTTTTTAACATCTATAACAAAATTGCACAAGATGTCCTGAAAGTGCCAGGCCCCAGAGAAAGAGAACTAGCCATTTCCTCAGGCTACTGACCATGACCTCCATAAGATCTCCCTTGTTTATCTGGCACTTACCTGCACTTCATCAGAGTGACATCATTCTGTTAGTAGCAGCAGACCCAAGTGTGCAAGCCCACTCTCAGGACATGGCCTGAGTGTGTTAACGACATCGTGCCAGGTGTAAGAAGGTAAAGCCACGGCTGTATTTCTGTGGTGCTCAGCTGAACGTCCCTTCTGGGTTAGGGCAAGCCATCATTCTCCTGGTCTGCACTACATTTACACTGCACAGTAAATGTGGAGACACCTGTGTGCTTAATTGCCAATTTAAGATAAGACTGAGGAAGGAAAAATGCATCTGTACTTTTGTTTCCGAAGAAGATTTGAGAGACAGGCTTTAAGCTACCTCCATCATTAACTCCTCGGGGTCCAGCCTGGAGGGATAGGAACCAGAAGATCCAAAGTGTAGATTCAGGGTCCTTAAGACTACTTGGTTGAGCTGAACATCGCTTCAAATTGATTGTTAAATCAGGGAGCGTGGGTGTAGCTCATTCCATTATAATCCCCACAAATTGCTTTGTAATCGAAAGCTTTTGTTCCAGTGTCAAGTGGTTAAGCACCAAGTAAGAAGATCTATTTTACAAGACCAGACAAGATCTGACAGACAGCGGAAACTTAACTTTCAACAAATATAACAATCAACATGAGAGAACCAAAAGGTCCTCATTAAGCACTGCTGTTTTTAATTAATTGGTCCTTCAGATTTACTTCTTTAAAGCTGCTAACAGCCTTAAGCTTTTCCTAGATTAATTACAAAAGACGAGCAAATCACAATAATTAGTTTAGCCTCAGGCTCTTGCTAGGCCTCTGACCTATGTGTGTAGGTTTGCTCCATGCAGCATAGATGGGGGGAAGCAATTTGCCTTCTTGTCTAGTTTCTGAATCAGAATTTCTGGCAGGAAGTGTTTTTTTTCTTTTCTTCAGTTGTTGAAAAGTGTAATTTTCCTTCCTCTAATATATTCTTGTCACTTAGTTTAAAATGATCCTTCTGCTGTAACGACTCCCACTTGGGCTGGAAACCCTCCTTCACCAACAACAGCTCAGTCAGTGATGATGACTTTCAAGGCTTGTAATTCTTGGCTTATGGGGTCTACAGACTCAGGGAAGTATCATTAAAAATGAATCATGCTGCTCCCCTGGGGATGTGCTAGCTTCCCGGGATGCACATTAATGTGAATCCATCACCCCTCCCTTGCTGCAGAGGGCTGGTAAGTCAACAGTGCAATGTAAGAATGAATTTCAAAGAGGAACATATATGTGTACCTGTTCATAAAGAGAGACACTTGCTGAGAGTGCCTGGAAGAGGAAGACTTGTCGTTGCACCAAGAAGCTCTTCAGGTCTTTTCCTGTCTGACCCGTGCTTTCATTTGTAACTCAATGCAGACTTTTGGGGTTATCTCTATTCCTTTCATTCATGAGACAAATCACCCTATTTTAACAGTCATCCCCTTGGTTTCGATGACTCTGTTGACAGTGTAATGGGAAAACATGTTTATCTTTGCCTAGAAACCATGTGCCTTAGTTTCCCTACCTGTAAAATGGGCACAGTACCATCCTTTGGGGGTTAGATACATGTCTTGACTTACTCATTCTGTAAATTGCTTTGAGATCCTAGGCTGATGGGAAGATAAGAGAAAATTATTGCTGTTTGTGCTCTTGATTAGATAATCATCTGCTTAATTTCCTGTGAGTTCAATGGGACTTATCAAGGCACCACAGAATTATGCTAAACTGTGGTTTAAGAAGTGACATCATCACTGTGCTGTACTGACTGATAAAATTGAGTGTAACCATGGATAACCACCAAAGAATGATGTTCGGAGATCCCTGCTCTGCCCCTTCAGGGGGTTCTTCCCAGGAGTGAAGCTAGGTGGGAGGTCCCAGGGCAAGGGCATGGGGGCTGCCTGTTCCCTGTGTCACGCAGACAAGAGGCTACCATCACTCCAAAACTTTTTAGACCAGAAGCAGGGTGCAGTCCTGTTGCAAAGAGAAGAGAATCCACTGCAAAGGTACTTTCTAAGCACCGTAGAGCTGTGTTAGCACAACATGCTGCTGTGTATTTTCTTCTTCAAAACAAAAGGAGGTTAAATTCTTTATTGCAGCTTTTGGGTTCTCTCCCCCACCTACCTGCCTTCTGCCTCACTGCTGTTAGGTGCAGGTTTAAAAGGTGTATTTTTATTTTTAATGCTCTTAAGATGCCTTCCTTCAGGCCAGAACAGACACAATTGAACTCCTGCGTGCTGAACTGCTGGGCATCGCTTGATTGCTATCTGAAAGCTGTTGAGTGGCATCAGCTCACTGCTGTGCCCCAGCTAATAAATCTATGCTATTTCTTGCTAAAAAAAAATCCCATCCTGTCCAGCAAAAGTGGGAGAAATGAACGATTTTTTTTTTACCTTAAACAGGGAGTAGCTACATTGGGGTGAATACCCACTTGGAAGAGGCTTTGCTCAACTCCAGGACAGTTGGTATCATTAATTTCCTGTGAGTTCAATGGGACTTATCAAGGCACCACAGAATTATGCTAAACTGTGGTTTAAGAAGTGACATCATCACTGTGCTGTACGGACTGATAAAATTGAGTGTAACCATGGATAACCACCAAAAAATGATGTTCTGATATACCTGCTCTGCCCCTTCAGGGGGTTCTTCCCAGGAGTTGGTATCATCGCAGCAGCAGTTGGGCATCGGGAGGGAGTTGGACAACCTAAGTACACTGCTCCCTGCTCCCCCAGGGTCCATGAGGGAAAACCTGGCCCATGTTCCTAATCCACTTCCCTTTTATTGCTCTGACAAAAATAAAAAGATCCTCATGTCTCTAAACTAGAAGTGTAATGGGAAGCAAGCAGCAACCTTCCTCTTCCTTCCACTTATCGCTTCTTTGTCCCTCTAAATTTATCTCTGTCCCTGGACCTTAACCTCCCACTCCAAGGGCAGGACAGGGCAGGCTGATAAGATGTCTCTGAAACCATTGCTATTGAGGCAATTATTCTGCAGCTGCAGCCCTTTGCAGCTGAGCAGAGATTACATCTCTATCCCTGGGAAAACCTTCTTCATGCCTCCTTAATGTATCCTGGCCCGTGGACCTTATTTATGGCACCTTCTGGCTGAATTACCAATGTGACGCAGCCCTGGGATCTTTACTGCTCTTTCTTTGGACTCTGTCCTCAAAAACAAGGTTGTTTGTTGGGTTTTTTTTCTTTTTTCCTTCCCTGTCTACAGCTGCTTCTGCTTAATCATATCCATGGGACAGCAAAACTCCCCCTTGCTTCAGAGAGCTGAGTGTTCGCTGTCCTTGGAGAATACGTGTGGTGTGACACAGGCGGGTTAGCACTGCCGGTAGCTGCTCGGCTACATGCATGCTAATATTGCCTTAGTTAATTGCTCGTGTTCATAGCTAATTTGAAGGCAGTTGGGGAAATATTGTCTGTGTTATTTCCATGGATTTATTATATTTTATTTTTTAAACAGATCTGCCTGTAGATCCTAGCTACAAACTGTTGTGGAAAGGAGATTTTATACTGCAAGATTTGCATGCTGAGATAGCGCAGAAATGGGATCTATCCCCAAGACCAGGAATGCAACCCTCCAATATTTGTATCCACCCTCAATTTGGAGTTGAAGGAAATCTGTAAGAGTCATGAAATTGTCACCAATTTTAAGCACTGAATTCAGGGAAGTTTTGATGCACAGCCCAGAAAGCAAAGGCAGAAATGAGGGACATCTTTTTGGTATTTTTTTCAGTAGTTTTTTACTGGTACTGTCCCAATAGTTGCCACCATGGACACACTCAGACAAGAAATAAGAGAACTGACAACAGCTCTTTTCAGTTCTTCTATGAATTGATGCTCAGTTATCCAGAATGTGAAATGGGTGCAGTAATAAAGGAACCTGCTGCACTCTCCAACTCTCCCTCCTGTGACTGCATGGGTTTAGGCAGCTCTTGCCTCTCTACACTTCACCAGACCTATTTTGTGCCCCAATTTCTTTATCAAGCCGTTAGGATGAGAAGGGGGTGATGAGAAGTGTGAGGAGGCTGCACATGAAGAAAAAAGCAAAACAAAAGTCACTTCTCCAAAACTTTATAGGTGAAAGTTTCTTCTGCTTGAGGAAAGCAAAGCCAGATAGTGTTATCAAACGTTTCAGCAGGGAAATTAAAGAAAGAAAAAAAAAAAAAAGGTAGAGTCAAAAAATAACACCTCCCCAGCCAAAAATAAAAAAAACCCCAACCCAAAGCACTACTAAAACCAAGACACAGAGGAAAACTGTTTGGGTTTTGGGTTTTTTTTTTCTCCTTAAATCAGCAGTCAAGCTTCTGCTTTCACTTACACCTGGCATGACCTAGACTTGTGCTGCTTTCGGTGCTGTTCCTCCAGACACACGTGCACGTGGGAGCACTGAGGGGCTTGTGCTGGGGTGCAGAGGGATGGGAAGATCAGAGCTTTTTTATGAGTTATAGATTTAGCAATAAATTATAATGATATCCCCTTTATATAAGCAGTAGTAAGGGAAACAAAACAAAACCCTTGCCTCATTTCCTGTTGTGTTTTGAGGTTTCTTACCAACACTGAAAACCACAGCTCATTACGGGAAGTTTTAGTGGTCTGTATCTGTTAGTGTTTTAAGTCAGGATTTGGCATCAACAAATGATACACTTTTCCCTTGAAGTAGGAGGGGATTTTTACTCTTTTCTGTGTGTGTTTTGTTTGAGAAATTGTGCATTCACATTTCTTGTCAAGTTTCTCATTTATAAGCACCATGAAAAGCTACACTAACAAAACCAAGAATGTTTTGAATGGCTTTCCTTCAAGTTCCATGAATAACACTTCACCATTAACCTTTCTGCTTGCCAGGGGCTTGGGAGCGTGGCAGTTGCCGGTCGGTTGTCAGCTTGGTTTTATATCACAACCTCTTTGCAGAGACTTTACTTTTCATCAGTGCATTTGTTCTGGAGACAGTTATGAGCTTGAGATTCTGACAAATTTTTGTGAAGTTAGTAGGCTTATGTTTTATAACACATTAGGATGTTGGGGTGGCATTGTGTGAGGTGCTGTACAAATAAATGAGTAATGGTGCCTCCCAAAATGCCTTGAGGACTGGGGCAGTTAGCAGGTAAATGCAATGCAACTTCTTGGGGTGAGTGAATTTTTTTTTTTCAGAATTAATGAGAAGTGTCAGTTGAGCTCAAGCTCCTGCTTTCCTTCAGTTGGCTTTCTGTGTGCACAGTATGGCAGTGGTTCTGCCCACACATTAGAGAAGATGTTGTTGGGAGGCTGTGGTTAGGAGGGATGTGCTGGAGGAGATGCCACCTCTCCCAGTGGGGTGGCAAATCTGGACCGAGCCCCATCTTTTTTCCCCACCTCGTTTGTGACTCAGAAGAATCCTGTTATTCTGTTTTCCCTAGCTGCCAGTCTTCCAAAGCAATAAGGTTGGTGGTATTAATTGAGTTTTTATGAACTACCCTGAGGTGCTTGGATGAGAATCAGAAAGGTGCAGTGATGCTGCGCCTTCCCTGAATGGCTGTGCCACTCATTGGCCATGTGTTCGTCTCTGGACTGCCAGACCTCAAGCAAATCCATGCACTTCCCAGACTGCTACGAGATTTGCACAGTGGGGAACCTGTTTGCAGGGTACTATCCACAAGAACTGGCATGCTCCCAACTTTTGCACTCAGGATAGCAAGAGTCAACCAGTAGCACCCATTTGGACCCATTTTGCTGATCTGGGAGGACCCACATCCATCTGGTGGGTTGTTGGCCATGCCAACAGAGGACTGCTGGAATGAGAGTTCTTTTTGGCTAAATTGCATGTGGGCCACATGGATGTGGAAGTCTCCATTTGTTACTCATTCACTTGTTTGGATTTCCTGTGTTACAGGATTCCTCAGCTCTGTTGGTCAAATCCAGCAGTGAGGTTGACAGCTGCACGACCAGTGCATCTCCAGCATGTGCACAAGAACCTGTCTCCTTCAACTCCTGGCTTGGTGCAGCTCCTGGTGCCACCTTTGTGTCCCTGATCTCTCTGGAGGGATCTGGACCCTTACATACAAAGGAGTCGGACAAGGATGGATTCATTTTGAGGAAGAGAAAGGGAAATCTGTAACAGGCTGGTGGGGTTCTGCTCTGGCTGTTGGGCAGCTCCATCCTTGGATTTCATAGTTACCATCAGGGTGTGAAGAAATGGGAATAGGGGAAGCAGAGAAGGCAGAGCATTTTTTTGTGCCTGACAGCTTCAAGACCTCTCCTCTCATGCACACAGGCACTTCTATTTTTCCAAAATCCTTCCACTGAAGGATTACCACAGAAAGGTTGGTGACAGCCACTGTACAAACCAGACCTCTCCTCCAGCTTGAGGTTAACAAGCTGTGGGTGCTGCTGTAGTACAATATGGGTAAACTCATGTTTTAGAGGAAAAAACTCCACTCTTCATGACATCTGCATTTAACACATAGGTGTTTAAGTAGAGATGGTTATTATGGCAGCTTAACCTGCCTGGCCCACTTTATTTCTAGACAATATATTTTAATTTGCCTGCCCCAAACGGAGGTATAGAAATTTCCAAGAGCTGAGACTCATTTTCTCACAGGAATAAGGAGCACGCTGCCAACGATGCCTGTTTCACCATGGAGACTCTGGCAGCTGCATTGGTGTCTAATGGCTTTTCACCTGCAGGTCCTCCAGCCATCAATACTCAATTGGTGGTTCTTCACAGGTACACTATCTCCCTTCTCACCTCAAGCACAGTGTCAGGAAAACCTTTCTCTGGGTCAAAGCCTCCAGAAATACAGATCTGGATGTTATTTAAAGATGATGGAAGTGAGCCTTATCTCCTCGTCTCCTCTCTTTGGGGCAGCATGCTGTGGAGTCAGATGGCCTTGCTGTTGTTCCTGCCTCTATGGAGACTGCACGACCCCCAAGGAAGGTGCTCTGGTGCTACTCCTGGGCCACAAGTTAAGTGCTGTAAAATACAGGAGGTATGAAATAAGCAATCTGAGCCTTTCCTTGTGCTACCGAGATCCATTTAATTCAGCAGCACAGGGAGAACCTCACTTGGGCACCCTCCCCACCTCCACCAGCCTCTCCCAGAAGGCATTAGCAGGGGACTTAATTAACAAGGACAGTGGTTTCTTTTTTCTTTTCTTAGCACAGCCTGTCCTACCTGGGCATTGCCCCATAGGGTGTTTGGGCTAACAACCCCTTCCTGGGCTCAGGACAGCCATGCTGAGCACTATTTAACCATGGGAAGGGGTTGCCACATGGTCCAACAGCTCCTGAAATGGATGTGACGGGTACATATGAGAAGATAACAACAGGCTTCAGGAAGGAGGAGGGAAAGGTCACACTTTCACCCTTGTGTGGCCTGTGATACTTTCCTTTGATCCCTTTGCTTTAAAAGGGAATAATGCAAAATCATTAAGTCTAATGCCCCTTGAAGATGCAATGGGCTAACGAGCCCCACAAGTTTTTCAGTTGAAACTTGCAATGTCCTTGGGTTTTGTGCCAGATAACATGTTGCTATGCCATGTGCTGCCAAGGAATCAGAGTACTCCGGGTGCAGGGACACTAAAGATGCCACACAGAAGGCTCTGCATGCTTGCTGTGTTTTTCCATAGCAACAAATACGCCTGATTACAGCACATTCATATGCTCTATATAATGAGTATCCCATAGGAAATTTATCACCGTGCATCCTGCATCATAATTAGAAATCAGACCCGGGCAACTGAAATTAATTCCCCAGGCGTAGGATGTCGGGCGTGTTCTGTGCAGGGAGAGTGGTGGGAGGGAGGGGAGGGGAGGGGAGGGCGAGTGAGCAGTTCTGTGGAGCATCCCAGTCCAGCGCTTGTTGCTGAACTTCACAGCTAATTCTGAACGACATGTGCTGTACCTCCTGGCAGAGTAGAGTGTATGTGTCTGTCTGTAAGTGAGCAGAGGTGGTTTTGAGGTTTTTCTTTCTTTCTTTTATTTTTATTTTTTATTTTTCCTACCCTAATTTCTCGTCTGCTCCTCTCTGGTGGGGAGAAATTGAAACCAGCAGTGTATTTAGGCTTCAGTTTCATAGGCAAAGCATGTTCTTCTGGGGAGTTTCTGCTGTGGCTTGGTCTGATTGTTGCTGATACATCACTTAGGATGTTCTTAACTACTTCAGACAAATTCATCGGTGCCCTAATGAAAAACTAAAATACACAGGCATACTTTCAACCAGGTAAATATGATAGAGAATTTTATTCACCTGAGAAATCTAATCAATTTTCACCAAAGAAGGCAACACTGAGCCTCAAGGCTAGGAGTTTGCTGCATGTGCAGTGTACACATCTTTCCAAGTTCAAAAGACTTGGGGTTTGTGGCTGGTGCTGAGTTCAAAATGAAATGTTACTGGCGGGTCGAAAGCTGTTTTCTAGCACAGCAATTGTGTTAGGTATTCATATGGTTCAGTGATGATGGCTATTAAGGAATGTACTTATATTTGCCATCAGCACCACACTAAGGCTTTTTTCTTACATGACGAGATCTGTTCAGATTCAGCTAATGAAATTATCTTTCTTCTCCATTAACCTGTGTCACTTCAATTTACAAACAAATGCTGCCCTTCACTACAGTCTGATCTGAGTCCACAGGTTTTCACTATACCTCCAAGGACAGAATTTGGTCACTATTGGGAAATAGAACATATATAGACTGTTTAAGAGTTATTATTCTTTCCTAGTTTAAATCAACTGGCTTGGTAGCCAGAGATAATTTTCTGAGGTCTTGATGGGCTCCCAGTCAGAGGTGGGCTGGGAATTGTGCAGAGGAGAGATTTTCTATGCTGAGGTTTCTCATGTTACATCACCTGCTATTGCAGGGCCGTGTGGGAGTGAATCAGGTGCCCACATGTAGGTGTCTTGTGACATTTCAGATTCCTTAGAGCATCTGGGATGTGGCCATAGAGTTGGCATCTAGGACACAGGAGACCCACACCCACTTGCAGCAGGCAGAGTTGGATGCCAAAATGGCAATAGATGTTTGTCAGGTACTTGAACTGTTCCCCTGTATACAGAAATAACTGTGTTCAGTAAATGGGCTAATAGCATTTCCCAGAGACTGACCTGACTTTAGGCATGGTAATTTATATCTCAGTGAAATTATTTAGGATGGGCTCACAAAAGTTCACGACGCTTCTAGTTCTTCATTTCTGTACTAAAAAAAAAAAGGCAAACCACATGCTGCCAAATTGAGCTGCATTATGCTCATGTAATGACTTTAAGTGATGCTGTTATAGCATTGTGGAAGTATAACGTTTCAGACCATTACTATCGAGCAACACACACTCTGTGTGTGTCTGTGAGGCAATTGCTGAGGTTTGCTTCATCTTGAATTTTTTTAATCCCCTCCCTTGCCCAATACAAACCAGGTTTGGATTTGGGGCATGTGAAGGGTAGCCTGCACCTAACCTTTGCAGTGACATAAAGATTACTGCAGCCGCTTTATCATTTCATGGGTGCTTGAGTGTGCACAGGGCTCACTTACAGGTTGCTGTCATTTGTGAGCCTGGAGGATCTGGGGCTGGATATCAGGAAGGAAAACCTAGACTTATTATGGCTCTCATTGCTGGTGTCATCTTGGGAATGTGACTCTGTAAGGTGAAGGAAAGTTATGCCAGGTTTCTGGGGCTGGCATTGCAAATGCTCTGGTAAATTAACTGTATGTTGTTTCATTTGCTGTCAACTGGGTCTTTTAACTTGGACTCACTTTGCTGATAAACCAGTTCCATCGCAACAAGCACAACACTTGGTTTCCATATTCTCTACTTTGGAACAAGCTAAAATGAAGTGAGCCTCTTTTATCTTCCCTTCTCCAGGCCAGAATGCCAATATTTGTGCCAGTCCCACAGCTCTGCATCATTAATGAAATCACTGGATGGTGCTTTATGAATTGAAGTGGCCAAAACATTCTGTTGTAACCTTCAGATTAAGTGCTGCTCATCAAACCCTGGAGGTAAGACAACCAGGCAAACAGCCTGGCAGCTCACCCAAACGCCCAGGGGGAACTTGCTGGGCACCAAATGGCGTTTGGGTTCTGGGTCCAAACGCTCTGGCTGCAAAAGGCCCTTTTTCTCTGTGCCTGCCCTTGAGGAAGTGTTTTTCAGCCTCCGGAGGGGAAGCTCCAGCCGTTCCCATGCTGTTTGTTCCTGCTGCTCACTGCTTGCTGTTTCCCCAAAGTGGCCAGGTCAAGTAGAAGTGAGTCTTTTTTATCAGAAGACATTGCAGAAAGCACTAATGTCTTATTTGGCACAGAGTGGAAAAGCATGTTCTCTAGACTTTTCGTGCTTGTCCTTCTCACAGGGCAAGGGACGGGTGAGTAAACGGCTGCCATGTGGAAGGGAAGCGAGATTCTCACCCTCAGGTTTGCCGTTGCAGGGGGTGGCAAGGTCCCTGCTGCTTGACACCAAACCTTGCTGTGATTTATTGTAACAAAGGGTATGCAGCTCTGAAAGTTTCTCTCTGCACAGCCCTAGGAAGCTGCGAGTGAATTTTATTCATTTTTAGGGGATTTTCTTTATTATGGACAATGAAAATGCCATTCTTGTTGGTTGGCACCTATCCTGCCAGAGAGCTGGCAGTGATTGGGATGGGTCCGCAGGGGCTCTTCCAGGTTTGTGCTGCAACATGATCTGATGAACTTGAAGTGAGTGAGGGATTATCGTCCTAAGTGCTTGTCGGGGCAGACAGCAGGCCTGCCAGCGGCCTAGCTCTCTTCTCCCAGGATTTAGTCCCTGACAATATTCTTCTGTTCCCATGAGAGGAAAAGTTACTCATGCTCTGAGGATCCTAATAATCACATTCTCAAAACACAGCGGCCTTGTTGATAGGGGTACAGGCTGCCCTAAACCAAGAAGCCGTTATGGGAAGGTATTTGGGAGTAACGGAACATGTTAAGAACCATCCATAACAAGAGGGTCAAAACAGCAGGTGTGCAGATACTTTTAGGCATTAAAGGTAAACTAAGGATATTGAGCTATGAGATAGGTTTATCAGAACTTGTTATAATTACTGACCAATCAATACGGTGTGAACAGTGTGTGTAACCAATTAGCAGGTTTTTAGCTTGCCACGTTTGCAGTAATAGAGGTATATGATCTGTGTGGTTTCACCTAATAAATGGCTTCACCTAAAATTCATCTCGAATTGCGTGTTGCTCTCTGCCAGCCACCACAAGTGCTCCCTGGGTTAGGTTTTCCTTTGGGAGTCAGGTGTTGCTCTTCTTTAATACCTTGCCTTACCCATGCTTTATTAAGTGGCTTCCTACATTGGTTTAGGGTGGCTGTATCCTCCAGCACTGCCTGCAATGCTGATCGGGACAGCAGAGCAGATTTTGAAACTGTCTACGCATGAAATGAGTTTGGTGCAGCAAGAATAGATCAGAGCAGGAAAAGAGAGATGAGTAAGGAGGAGGGGACAGGAAATAGGCTGATGTGTCTTTGGAGGGAGGAAAAGGAATGTGTAAAACAGACATAGGAACAGTAGATCAAAGTAGCCCAGCAGGAAGAGGAGAAAGAGCAAACTAGTTACTGCACGAACAAAAATATCATCGTGGATAAGACATGAAGGGAATGACAGGAGGAAAGGAACAGAGATTGAGAGTAAAAAGAAGCATTTTTCCTCTTAGAAAAGAATAGAAGAAGAGTAATAAAGGACAGGAGTGGGAGGTGAAAGGGAATTAGATGAAGAGGAGGAAGCCTGGAAATAAAGATGTACTAAAATGGTGTCGTATGACCCCAGGGGAAGAACAGCAGCTTGGAGATGTATCTTGAAATTCACTTTGGGTAGCACATCGTGAGGCCCAGCTCAGGCAGGAGCTTTTTTCTTGTGGGAACGAAAAAACTGTGTCTGCACTAACCTTGGGGTGGCGGCTGCAGAAGCGAGTCTGGGGTTGGAGCCCTGGGAGAGAGGGAGCTGGGTCTTAAGGGTAAAGTAAAAGAGTCCAGGGAAGCACGACCAAGCTGCTGTGGTTCAGTGAGCCAGGCAGTGTGTCATGACATTTCCCTTAAATCCCTGCCTTGTGATTAGCTTGCTCTGAGGGAAGCCAAAGCACTGTGGGCTCACACCGCAGCAGCGGCTGGCTGTGCAGCACCCTGCGGGATGCACCTGGGCTGTCCGCCCTTTCAGAGGCAGGGTCGTGGGAATCAGAGCAGTCGAGAGGCTTAAAATAGTCCTTGGAAAAACACCTTGAAGAGAACAGAAATTAACCTGCCTTTGCACTCCCCTGCCTCTACATACTTGGACAGTTTTGGTGCTTTAGCCCTCGGGTTCCTGTTCGCACAGGCGACCAGCGACCCAAGACCCTCCTTCAAGAGGGGACAGAAATAAATCCACGGGGGGAAGAACATGCAAAAAAGGAGGTTGGCAAGGCTGGCAAGCAGGGGGAAAGGTGAGCCCTGCAGTGGTAGGGCAGAGTAGAGGAGCACAGAGGAGAAAATTGAAGCATGTTTGCATGGTGGCTTCCCCTTTGCGGGAGGTGTTTGATCCCGTTCATCTGTGTGTGTTTGTGTAAAGCCTTTTTAACCCCCCTCTGCTGTGACCCCTCCAGTGCCTTTGGTTTGCTGCAGAACTCTTGGGCAGTGGGAAACAGCCTGTGGGTCCCAGTGGCTGGAGCCTCTGGGCTGGGTGCGCAGTGCTGGCTCTCAGCTCAGGTCCCTCATGGGGACCTGGGGGGCTTCAGCAGCTCTGCCTTTGCCATGTGCTTCAATTTTCCTGATGGGTTTGAGATCCAGCCACCCACTACCCTCCTCTGCTCACTGCTCAGGACAGTAAGAGGTGCAGCCAGCATCCTGCCAGCTGTCACTGAGCAAAGACACTTGGTTTCAAGAGCACTGCCAATGAAGCTTATTAAAAAGTCAGTCTCCCAACATCTGCTTTCCATGTTACACCTGTTTTTCACACCTTGGCTACGATTTTTAAGTTTGCCTGTCTATGAGCTTTGCAAAACAGCAAAAAAAAAAAAGCATTACACTCCACTTGTACTGATGTTTTGGTCAGAGTTCCCAAAAAGGAAGAAAAGCAGAAGACTTGGGGGAAGCTGGTGCCAAATATGAACAGATCACTCCAGCTTCAACCATGTCTGCCGCTATGCTGCCTGCAGCTATAGCAACGAGAAAGCTGTGCAATTGATGTTGGTGTTGTGGCCTTCCTCCATTTAGTAAGCAAGAGCTGAGGCAGGCAGAACCTGGTGGAAATGCAGAGTTTATCTGTGGCCAGGATTTCTGCGTACGGGGCAACCCATACTGGTTCAGTGCGAGCAAAGACTCACCTGGACTGTGTAGTATGAAGAAAGCCTGATGAGGCTTCACTGAGGCTGTACTACGTACTCAGTTCTGGTAGATTCCTGCCTCTGGCTGCTAGTTCAGGGTGTCCAAAGCCTGCCCTTTTGGCAGGTGGAGATGCTCTTCTTCATGCTGCCTGTGGGCCCATGATGTAGATGTGTCCCTCATTCACTGTATGAGGTACCCGTTGCTTGGTGGTACAGCTTACTTCCTCTCCAGCTGTAATAAGTATTGTTAGATTTATTTTTTTTTTGGCTCTAATAATCTTCATTTGAAGCTCTAATGGATACCCACACAGATAACATGCTAATTTATTAGTTCAGCTCAACTGGGCTGCAGGATGAAAAATGATTGCAGAAGACTTTTAATAAAATTCAAAGGGATTTTATAGGTCTCAAGCCACTTTTAAAATGCAAAAGAAAGCCAAGAGTATTACTTTGTTAACCCACATAATTCTATCCTGCCTAATGAGGTCTGGAGCTAATCTTCAGCACTCTGCTCTGGGATCAGAATTATTGGAGCAGGTAAACACCACTAAGTACCGCGCTGCATCTCCGAGTTTTGGTTGTATCGTCACAGTGACTTTCTGTTCCTTCCCTTTTATGAACCTTTCATAAAGCTCAGAATAGAGATGATTATGTGAAAACAAAGAGCTGGCTTCCTGTAGCGACTTGCATGCAATAGCCTCCTTTCCCCTCTGCTCCTAGGGTTTAGGCAGTTGAGGAAAGCACAGTGTGTTGGCCGGGGGGAGCGTGCAGGTCTTTATTTTCACATTGCCTCTTCAGAGGGATGTAGAGAGATCAGCCTGTGAGGGCACACCGCTTAGCTGTGATGCTGCAAGCTCTTTTTCATGGCAACTTCACGTGTCTTACTCATTTCTGCAGAGATATTTTGTTGGTTTTGGGAGGGAGAGAAGGGGTATATAAATAAGGAGAGAAATGGCCCCTTAATCCTGTTCAAGGAAAGAGAAAAATCTTCTAACACAAATGGAGAAGGAATGTTTATTCTCTCCTACCTTTTTTCTTTTTCTTTTCTGCTGGTAGAGGCAATCGATGCAGTTTGACAGAGTCAGTGTCAAAGAGGACAGAAAATACAGACTCAGACTACCAATTACTATAAACTGGTAACCCCACTTGATTCGGTGGAGTCACACTCATCTACACCATCTCAAAACCCGCTTCCTATTTGAGAAGCCATAATAAACTTTGTCCCTCTCAGTAGTATTTCGTCTCAGACCTTGCCACTAAAACCAAACCAAGCATTAAAAAAGTCAGTCTTGTTACCGGTTCCTCTAGCTGCTCATGCAGTTCTCTCCTGCCTGTATAGGTTGCGATGGAGCTTATTTCGGACCGCATTAAATACAAGGCAGCCGAACCCCAGTTCTTAGAATAGCTTGGAGAAACTTATCTAGGTTTCCAGAAAGCTACACCATTTCGCAGTAGGCTCCACTCTGCTGGTTTCACAATGTGTACAACGACATAACCAACAAGAAAGCAAAACTAGATGAACGTACCCTTCACTATTGCACTTACTACTTGAGTACAGCAGCTCATGTCCTGTGTTCAGGGTAAGTTTTGCTGAGATTTTTAAGAATTCTTACATTATTGGTTTCTTCCTGACTGTATAAACTGTGCTCCCCTCAGTGATCACCAAAGCACGGTTGTGTGTGTGGTTTGGATGCTGGAGATAGTTTTGCTGAACCAAGTGACCTAGCAATTCACTTTGGTCCCATTACTCAGTGATTATAGTGTGACCTGGAGGATATTAGCCACAGTCAAAGCAGAAGAGGTTAAGGTGACCACTTATCAGGAAAATGTTGCTTGCAGGATATAATCTGTTTACAAGCATTTAATTGGAGTAAATGAGCCAGGCAGAAGGTGAGGAAGATCTGAAACACAGAGGAATAATAAATTGACTCATGTTTGTTTAAGCATTTATATCTTCTGAAGCTGGGCTTAGCCTGCAGATGCGGGGGGATTAAGACATGTTTGCAAAACCCCTTGTTGTCATCTATAGCCTGCTTTTTCCCCTACAATGCCAAATCCTATATCCCCTTCCAGGGGGGCCTATGTATTTCTGCATCATTTTCTTTGCTTCAAATAATCCCCCCTGCCATCTGCACCATTCAACCCTGGACATCTCCCTCTCCCAACATGTTCCTTGTGTCCCAGTAAGTGCCACTCTTCCAAGATGGGTTATCTTCTCCCATCTTCCTTTAATTTGAGTGTAGAATTTGTGTCTCAATGCCTGAATGTATAAACTTGTGTTGTATCACTTCAGGCCAGCTGAAACCTGTACTTTCCAGAAGGGTTCAATTAATTAAATCTCAACCCCAAATTAATTTTGAGCTAAGTTCTAAAATGCTTGACATGAAATGGATTATTTTGTTGAGTTTTCCTATTGATGAATCCATATTTAACATTAAACTAAAGTCTAAATTATTTTTTTTTTCTTGGAAAATGTCAACATTTTCACTTTGAAAAATGTTGAAACAAAATGTTCTGACATTTTGGAAAATCCATCTCCTCCCATGCCAATTTCCCTTCCAAAAACCTATCATTAGTCTGCTATTCATAAAAATAACCTCATCAGCACTTTCAGGCCTGTTTCTTACAACCTGATGTAGGGGAGCTCTTCATCTCCTCCTCTTCGTTAGACTACTTCTGAGATGAAAACCTCACTAGCATTTTTGGATTGTCCCTTGAATCAAGGCCTAGGCTGGGGGCTCATGCTCATGTCTTGCATAGGATAACTGCTGTGGTGAGGTGGCTCTCACAACTTCCCTGTAGTTGCTTTTGGATAACTGTGTAAGAGCTTAACCTGTCTTGACAGGCCCCTCCTGGGGGGTCCAGGAGCCTATTTCTATTCATCCTGGGACCATCCTCCCTCCCTCAGTGATGCTGTAGGGTGTCTCCAGCTTCGCCTGAGACAGGCACCACCAATGGGCTGTTGGTCTTTCTCACCCTTGACTGTCCCTTTTCCCTTCTAGGAGGGGCAGGGTGTGCTTCCCACGTAGGCTCCTGTGGCCCTCTGCCAGCTGCACTCAGAGGCCACCTGCACCAGGCCCCTCTCTGCTGTTCTGTGGCACGCAGGACGCGGTGCAGTTCAGCTTGGTTTACATTGCACTACAAGAAGCACGTTTGCTGCCTGGCAAATCCCAATAACGCTTCTGAGGCTGCAATGACGTGTCGTGGGCTTCTTGTTTCAGCTATGAGTCCCCTGTTCTCCCTGCTGTGTGAGTCAAAAGGTAAGTGAGCAGCGAAAGCTGTGACGTGCGTTAGTTACGATTCGATCAGCCCTATTTATGATCTCATGATTCAAGTGTCTGGCTGGGAGAACGGTGGTGCTTATGGGCTTGTTTTGTTAACAAGCTCTTGCAGGATGGCTGCTAGAGGCATTGTGCCCGTAAGATGAAAGCCTTGTGTGGTGGCAGCTGTGGCTGCTAGAGGGAGCTGAGCAAGGTGACCTGCAAGTGTCTGGTTCCTGTGATTTATCTAAGACCTGGGTAGACATTCTCCCTTGACATTGTCTCCTATAGTTTATGCTGTCTCTGCAGCTGGGGATGAAGCTGGGAGTAACGTGCCATCATGAGGAGATTTCCTAATCTCCCCAGGTGCAGAGCTGGCCCTCGTTGGCATGCACAAGTTTAATGGGCTGCAGTGTGTGGGTGGCCCACATGTGGGGTGCATCAAGCAAACCACCAGACCCCGGGACGCCGTTAGTTGTGGCTCCTGTAAAACATGCATCTCACATATGGTCAGCAGCCATGTATGCCCTGTCTGTGTTCATTTATCCATCGGCATCGAGGGGCAGCCATGACAATCAGCTGTCACAAACCCCTGAGACCCGGGTCCATCGGGTACCCCCTCTCATTTGTGTGTGCCCTACAAGCAGCTGCACCAGACAGCCAGAGCCAGTATTGCTGTCTGGGGATGGAAAAGGTTCATCCTTTTGGTCCATTCCTGACGTCTGGCCTCCCAAGCTTTTACCGGGTCTGTCTCAAGCTGGGGGCTGTTCCAGTGTCTTGAGTTAGCCCAGGGTTTAGTTCAACTCATGAAAACATTCCCACAGGTTTCTGTTGCCACTGCACTTGCTAGTTTGCCTTTCACTTTCTGAAGACTAGATTAATACTGTGGGACTTGCAGTGGAAAACTCAGCTGTGCTAAACAACTGGACTGCAAACAACTTGGAGCAATTTGTAATGCCATCTGAAATGGTCATATCTTTCCTCATTTTGAATAGTTACTTTTTTTAAAAAAGTTAATCTGCAAATGAAAACAAAATAATCTGGTGTTAAAAGGGGAATATTTGGCTTGGGCTGTGATTTCAGTGGGTTTAAAATGACCTAAGTGGAGGGTCCTGGTGAAGGGAAAGTCTGTGTGCTGTTTTGTGCAGGGTCTGGCTCTTGTGCTGCTCCACAGAGCTCAGACAGGACCCTGACCCTCAGCTTCTTTGAGATGGTCTCTTAATGGGGGTGAAGGTGAGGGAAAGACCTTTCTGGAGCAAAGTAGCAGGTGAGTTAGTGTATGTCAGCATGCCTGCCACAAAAAGGGCACTGTTTGTAAAGGGAATTATCTGAGTAGTAGTAAAGCAGTGCGTTTCAGACCACTTTGGATCTGTTTCACCTGCTGTGGCAAAGCAGATGCTCCTCCAAAATCCCTTGGGCCAGGCAAGCACCTGAGTGTGCCTGCACTTCTTCTGGGCTGTGTGTGGGAGAAGTGAGCTGAGCTTGCCTGGCTGCAGGTTTTTAAAGTCCTGGGCTGAGGTCTGCAGTGCCGAAGAGTAGGGCTGAGAAGGGAAGTGAAACAAGAAAGAAAGAAGCTGAGGGAGTCTTATAAAGAAATGGGTGGTGTGCTCATGCTGCAAGAGGCTGTGACCAGAGTCAAGGCAGTGCCCTGCGCTGATTTCCCTGATCCCAGGACATGGCTTCTTTCAGTTCCTTCTAGACACTCTAGAATAGGGAAGACCAAGTAAGGGCCGTGCTGGGTGTCACAGCTACCTTCAGGAACAACCGCTTGCCCCCAAGCTGGCAAGAAGTTCCCCTTGTTGTATGCCCCTGACCTGCACCCCAGGAAGCAGAAACTTTTCAGATTCAAGGACAGGTGATCTGAGCAGCAAAAAGTCCTGAGAAGTTGATGTGTCAAAGCCAGGCAAGAATTTCCCACAGCCTTACAGTCTGTGTGGGCGTTAGTGTACGAGTTAGCTTCTTAGACCACAGTGAAGGTCATCTGAACTTTAATATGATTCATTTAGTGGTTGGGTGTGTTTTATTTCTGCTGGTGAGCAAAGCCCCAGGACAGAGCACAGGGAAACTCTGGCTGCGCCGCTGAGCACAGTGTGACTGTGACTCGGTCGGTCTCCCCACGTGTGAAGAAAAGGATCTCACCCTCCAGTGAGGGCTGTGGAGGAAAGCTGTGTAGGAAGTGGATGTTTTATTTCTGACTGTGTTTGAGAAAGGGAAGGAGAAAGGTCATTCTGTTGTAAAGCCTTTTGGGTGACGCCTCTGTGGGCAGAGCAGCCCTATAATACCCACCTAAAATACGTAGGAGCCTATTTTATATCTTCAGATATCCCTGCAGAGAAGAAGTAGGAGCAGCCCTGGGAACAAGGACATGATTTAGGGGTGTCTAAGAAGATGTTCAGCTTGCCTTATAGTATTGCCCTAGCATTTACATGAGTACGTCTTCCCTTTTTGATTTATTTTTTTATTTATCACCTGCCTAATGGTTTCAGCCTTATCACGAGTCTGATAGCAGCCTATCACAGAGGTGTAGCTCGCAGTCTGCTCTTGTGGTCACAGGTAAGTAGTAAATAGCCTATTCAGAAAAAATAATTGCTACTTTTATCAGTCTGTCTATGGCACCCATATGTCCAATTTGGGATTGATCACTCATGCAGAAAAGCTAATAACACTAAGTACTCTGCTTTTAGACTCCGTAGATAGAGGCTGTGTGACCTCCGTTTGCCCCTTGAGCAAGCCCCTAGTATTGTGCTGCTTCATCCACTGCCAAATTTTGTTCGTTTTAAGAAGGCAGCAGATGTGGAGCAAGGGACAAGGAAAGGAACAGGATAAAGAACTTTAGGTCTGGTTAAGAGAACTCTAAACGTGAGGAGATCTAGCTGCCACCTTATAAAGCTATTCCCGGAGTAGGCATAATTCCTCCTCAGGGTGCCTGTGTCAGACCTGAGGAAGAAAACAAAAGCCACAAAACACTTTTGGCCTGGGGGAAACAAAAAAACCCCAAACCCAACCCAAGTCCTATCACATGGACAAACATTTGCACTTTTGGTTCTGGAAAGAGAGGTGTTAAAAATGAGAACAGTCTACGGTGTCTTACCCTGGCTTCTCTGAAGAGAAGTTTTATCCTTTGAATGTTGGCATGAATGGTTAAATAACTCGTACCTGGAGTCTTCATTTCTTGGCTTTACTGGAGGGGGAGCAGTTTAAACCTCCAGATGTTTGCTGTGTGCACTAAGGGGCTGTCGTTTGTCAGTGGTTTCTGGTCTGCTGCTATGGCAGCAGGGGGGTTTCATGTCTCTGGGCGTTTCAGGTCCCTCTGATGTGTTTCTTGGTCATTCGATTTATTCAAATGGATGTTTTAGATTAGGGTGTTTTTGAGCTCTGAACTGACACATAAGTCAGGTGGAATTTTATGCTGCAGTGTTTAAAGGGGAAAAAATTAAACTCCACTCTCAGCATTGCTAGAAATTACAGTAAATGATATACCTGTATCAGCAGTTTATTTGACAACATAACTACAGATTGGTGACAACCATAAAAAAAGATAGAAAAAGGGAAAAAAGGCATTTTGATTATATGTTAGTATCTCCTGGAATTAGAATAGGGGGGAAGAAAAGAAGGCTAAGGAACCAGATCTAGCCTGGATCTTTGAAATGTTCTGCAACAGCAAAGGGCTGAAATATTCCCTTAAGATGCCTGAAATCCAAGATGCCATTTTCTTTCTTGTGACTGTGTCCCAGTGCTGAGAATAGGGTACTTGAGAGGGGCGGTTTCTTCATAGCTCCACGAAGACCAGGGTGCTGTGGGAGGAGGCTCAAAGGCACAAGCTACATGTTAAGAATATAAATGCTGCCACTGGCTGTATTAATCTGCCTGGGGCTTTACAATGTGTAGAATAGTGCTTGGGACTAACAGAGCTTCTTAGCAAACGGCCAACCTCTTGACCTTGCTGTGAGCTATCAAACAGTGGGGGGAAATTAAAATAAACATAACAGCCCACTCTAAAGTGTAAGAGAGAGAGAGAGAGTTACAAGGTGTTGGCCTGCCCTTTCTATGGACTTGGGGAACCCTTGCCTAAGGGAAGAGCAGCCTGAACCTTTGGGAACTGGAATGGACCTCACTAAATTGAGGGGGTTTTGTGGTGGGAAAAGCTGTGTATTTTGGTTCTTGCATCAAGGTGTTGGAATTGCGGAGACCTCCCTGCACAGGTAGAGAGACTCACCAGTGCCTGACTGCAATGAGCATCAACTTGTAGACCTGAAAACCCAGCTTAATCCCATAAGGGTGAGCGTAAGATATTTTCCAGTTGATCCATTCTGGACAGTATTTTGCTGCTGAAGTATACACAAGTGTTTGACAGAGGCTTATAACAGCTTTCAACCTGTCTGTTGGATTCAAGAGGCCAAAGACTTCTTTAAAATGCCATCCCAAAATTGTCTGCATACTTCTCCATTATAATTGATCACAAATTTGAATGTGTCTCATGCATCTGTAATAGGTGCCACAAGAAACCTATTAACCTTCTTAGAAATAAACACCAGCTAATACTGCAGAGAAGTTACTATAAAGGGCAGCATTTTTGGACTTGTATTATTTGGCTGAGTAGTTTCTATTCTAATAGCACAGTGTTTCCCATAGGTTTGTGCACTTGTTTTTCAGTGAGCTAGATGGCTTGGGTGTACCAAGGATCTGGCCACTTCAGTGAGAAAAAGCAAGCTAAGATTTAGCACGAAGATTTATCTTCATGAGCTAGGGGGAAATTTCCTTCTTTCTGAAGGACCCAGCCCTTTAAAGCCTCTGAAAGGCACCCAAATATCTGTAATTCCAAGGAAAAAGCATTTTGGAGCTAAAACCTTACTCTCTAAACTATCAGATACAGAGACCTCTCTGTGACCCTTTGTGTTTCAGTCTCGAAGCTGTGGACTCTCCAGAAGAACTTATTTCTCCTATAACCAGGGGCTGAACAAGACTGCACCCTTATAGAAGTTTAAATAAACCACGTGAGGTCAGCTGCTGCTTAAATCCTTGCTACCAGGTCTATAGATGTTTTTGCTTTGCTTCTAAGCAAGCTGAGAGTCTCAGTGCCAAAGGGCAACATGTAAATTGTGCTGCTATTCTGAAGCATGCAAGGTAATAAATGGTGCTGTCAATTGTTTTCACTCAAGTGACAGATTTATTCTCTTCAAAATGAATGACCAGGAATGGCTATTATTGCAAAAAATTCACTATGTATCATCTCGTGCCTGTTGTTTAACAAATAATGCTGACATCTAATTGCCTTCCTCCATGGCCACCTATCTGTGACTTAATGGCTTTTTTTTTTATTGAAGACATGTAATTTACCATTGCTTTTGATGTGCCATCTGATTGAATGTCTCTGTGAATCACATCTGCAATCTAGCCCCACGTGTCCCAGAGGGATACTCCTTACCCCATTGTTTTCTAATGAGCTGGGTTAAAAAAAAGACAAAAGTTTCAGGATGGTGTTTTGTTTGTTTTGGTTTTAAACAAATTATTAAGCTTCTGTTTCTGAATTTCTAAGTTGAAATTCCAGCTCCTTGGCATATGCATTGAAGTTCAGTAAATTAGTTAATGTTTTATAGTACTTCCAAGGTTTAAATTTCAAAAGCACTTTTTCCAGATTAAACCCAGAGTCAGCCTGGAATGGGATCCTGAAGTGCTGCCCAAACTCTTCTGGAATCTGACTGCAGCCCTGTCTCATAGCACCTTGTTTTCCAACAAGAAATTGCTGCAGGTGGCTAGTGAGCCACCTCTGGGTACAAATCTTACCATTTCTCTAAGATTTTTGTGACTCATCAAAGCCCTTTTTTTTTCTGTGTTCCATTTTTTTCCAGCCAACACTGCAATCTTTTCAGTGTTTTAGTAAACATGTGAGTAGGTTAGAAAATAGCATCCAAACCTGAAAAGCTATACCTAAACTTTGCTCCCCAGTAATATATTTTAGAAAGAGCTGATTGCAGACAAATGTTGAAGTTAAGGCTTGCTTCTTTTTAAAGCAACACAGTTCAAAAGAAGGTGCCCAGAAAAGGTGATGGGGAGCAAAGATAGAATTTCTACCTGCAACAAACTTGCTAGCTTTTAGCTATTGATGTCTGTTGTGGTTGAGAATGCAGTGAAGTTGTCCCAAAAAGGTCATGAGATGTGAACAGAGGTGGTGGAGACAGCTTGTGGGCCATCTGTGGTAGCATCACTCAAGGTAGTGCGTTTCAAGCTTTGTCTGTAATTAAGATTTGGGGAAGGTTTTGCACTGTGTGATGGGCTGAATTGGACATGCAGTGATTTAATCTGAAGTTGTTCTGAATGTTCACACTGATGTATTGAACTTGCCTCTAGTTAAAGATAAAACTACTGGTATAGCTTATTTTCTTTAGTTGTGTTTTTACAACAGCATCGAACTATATTAGTCATCCTGGTGTAGTTACAACAGTATGACTTTTCTGTGGAGATAAATTTTTGTAAACATTTAGTACAATAATGTTCCATTACTGCAATGTGTCAAGCTGCAAAAGCCAAGGTCAGGCTTCCAGTAGCTGAGGGCTAAAAAGACAAAATAAGATGGGGAAATTAAAATAGGGGATACAAGTAGGACAGGAACCATGACTTGTGTTACGATCACTCAGAAGTTGGTAGAAGCACTGAGGACAGTCCCTGAGCTGATGTGTCAGGGCTGCTGTTGTTCTCTGGGGCTGGGAGTGGAGCCCTTTGGGTGGGGGAAGTCTGAAACCTCATCAGTGAGTGGAGACCCTGACTTGCCAGAGGAAGCATCTCCGAGGGCGTTCTGTTGAGGCTGCTTGCTCAGCAAGCTGTTATTCTTCAGCTAAAGCAATTTTCTAGCAACCCCCAAGCACGGATTGCTTTGTTCTGTTAAAACAAATATCCAGGAAATTCAGCTACAAACTTTTGCTATCACTCGGCTCTTATCTTGCTCTATTGCAATAACTATTTGATGACCTCAACAGAGGCCTTGAATCTTGTAATCAGCTCTCCAAGTGTGCAACAAAATACATTCTTTTTTTCTAAACAAGTACAAGTTATAAGAGGTCATCTTGACCTTTTATCTGTTTTGATACACCAGGGGCCTAGCTAGACCTTCTCCTCTGCATGCTGATCTGCTCTCCAAGGGCCCAAATGGAGGATGTGTTTTGCTTTCCAGACTCTTACCTTGGATGGGACATGTTGTCTCATGCAGCTGTCTGGTCAAGCAACAGAGGGAACTATATCCCCAGCCTGAAAGGCAATGCAAGCTGGTTGGTTTTACTTGTGCTGCCACCAAGAAGTTCAGTTGGTTGGTTTGTGTAGATTATATTTAGTTCCTGCTTAGTGTAGGCAAGGAGGGATTTGGAGAGTAAATGATCTGAATGGAGTTGGCCAGATATTTATGCTGGTGGTTTAGCACTGAGAAGCCAGTGATGGTGGAAACTTTTTGTTCCAGGTGTAAGTCTCTCTTAGGTGTGGAATGGGTTAAGCAGCAGCCAGTGACAATGCAAACTCAGGGCACTGCAAAGCATTTGTCTGAGGACTGGGACCGTGCTTATCTTTACAGTGAAATATTATCCCTTCATGGTTAACAACTAGCAGCAAACCTGCTCATTGTGGAAGCAGTTTGGCATAATTAGCCAGTTAAAGAAGTCTGCCTATTGATTAACTGAACTAAATGACCCATAATTAACAGCACAACTGTGGAGCTAATCTATTTGGTGGTGTTTTTCTTCCCCTTAAAGATTTGGAACCTGCAGGTCTGTTCATTATTAGGGGATGGGTTGGTGAGGAGTCCACATCGCGTAGTAATTGAGTTAGTGTGCCCCTGCGGGGCTTTAAAGCACACACTGATGCGTTATAAAAGGCCTGCTGGCATATTGCTTTAATCTCTTGGACTGCAGAGGTACCAGCGTGAGTCCTGCTGACTCTGGGCGGATTTGTTGCCTTTCTGAAAGCACACAGCAACACCTGCTCCAGATCACCTCGGGTTTACCGGGGGCTTCGGGGGAGTCGGTTTAAGCCCTACAAAGGGTCACGCTTCCGCTCACTAAGTCACTCTGCCATTAGAGGTCCCCATGTGCTACAGGGAGACCTGGGCAAGGCTTGGGCTCTGCTTAATAAGAGAGACTGAGCTGGAGTTGAAGCTGTGCAGAAGCAGTTTGGTTAGCTTGCCTTGTCATTTCCTTGCTTATTTATAGTTGTGATTCATGTACAACGTGATGCATAGTCTCTATAGAATGTATCCAGACTGGAGCTTGACTTGAATAGTTTAGAGGAGCTCATCTTTAGACATGAGCAGTGTTGAATCTGTCATTGCTGCCTCTGTAAAATTACTACTTTCTTCCCAGGCCTTTTCTTAGCTGTCCTATTAAAGATTGCACCAAAGTGGGTTCATTGCTCTGCCCTCCCTTTGATGCAGTGGTACAGAAAATGAAAGGGCTGCACTTCAGTGGCTGGTACCACTGCTACACCAGCCTGTGTTGCTGATAAAGATAAGCTACAGTTACAAATAGTTAGAAAGAAAACAATGATTAATTTTTGTAGTCCAGCTCTTATCTGCCTCTTCTTCCTAACCAACCCCCCAGAAAAACACAGAAGTAGAAATCTGAGCAGACCCAGCCCTCTGAGAGTTAAGTTTGGGGTTAAAGGACTCCTAATCACTAGCCTTTCCTTAGCTGGGCCCACTGAAATAACCAGAAAACATTCCTGCTGACTTTACTGGGCGTTAGAATAAGCCCCCCATGTTCTCATCCTTTCCTGCACGGTAAAAAGCCTTTGGCTATGTGTGCTTTTCTGGCACAGAAAGGAGATCCTTTCTCTGTGTTACTTGCCTTGATTTCTAAAAACTTTCAGCAAACTGCACTGGGAGTTACTGGCCATGGCATTTACTCTGCCAGTGTCCTCAACCTGAACCACTACAGGAGCCTTTCAGGAAATAAAGACTGAGATCTTTGCTCTTGCAAATAGTGAATGAGATATCTGCTGATACATGGGAGGGGCCAAAAGCCCCCTGGCTGTGTAGCATCCCCTGGAGACCTGCAGGACAGCAGCTCTCAGGGTTTGTGGTGATTTTAGCACATCTGGACTCCACAGGAGTACCAGGAGAAGCAGAGCTGCCTGCTGGGAGCTGTGCAAGGGCAGAGGCACCTGGTCAACTGTGCCAGAGATGGAGGCATCTGCCCCTTTGGGCTGGGAACTTCATGCTCTTCACTTCATCTTGCTCCAGGTCTTCATGTTTCTGTGTCAAAATGGCCTCCAGTTTGGGGAGACATTTCCTAAACACAGCCCCCTCTCTGTGGGTTTCGGAGCTGGACCCATGTCATAACTACAAAACACTTCTATATGTATCTGGCCAGGGAATGGCCCTACCGCAAACACGGTCTGCAGGAGTCATGCAAGGAGTGTCTGTGGAGCTGAAGAGAAGTGTAATAAGTAGTTATAAGAGAAGCTTGTAAGTGAGCATGATTCAGAATAACACCCCATAGCTGCCTTTTAAAGTTGATTTTATCTCATTTTGTCCTTTCATCCTGCCTGTCACAATCATTGCCGTGAAGGAATAGTTAGTAGCCTCCTATTAATTGTTTGATACCTTTATCAAACAACAGAGATGAGTCCGGCCAAGGCTCTGACCATGATCCAGGAGGATGCTTTGGTCATGGTTGTGGGAAGCAGAGACACCGGGAGTTATTTCCTTCCCCCAGCTGCAGAAAGCCATGGTGCTGTTCACATCACCTCGCTCCCCCACGGCTGCAAATCCCCCAGCAGCTCCCAGGTTTGCCTGTAAGCGCTCCAAGAGGCGGTGTATTAGCTCCCTGCAAGGATGCAAGAGAACACAGAGCTGCACCAAATCTCACTGGGCTTCTCGCTTACACGCACGCATCTGAAACACTTGAGCGAGGGATTGGGTCCCAGGAGGGCAGGGATCACTGAAATGCCTTTGTGTAGCAGCCCTCGGTTTTAATGTTGTTGGGAAGAGAGGTCTCCTCTCTCCTTCTTTATAGGAGTGGTACTTCTTGCTGTGTTTGATGCCTTTTAAGAGTTTGGATTTGCTCAGTACAGAGATTTTGCTTTGGTGGGTAGGCAGTGAGAGACAAGCTGCTCTCAGTGCCTTGCAGAGTCTTGTGGCAAACCTTGAGCTTTGAATTTTCTAATAATATAAATACTGAAGAGTTATCACTGCATATATATGTAATATATGACATATATTTTATGCATTATCAAAGAGGCTGTGGCTGTACCAGCAACCACACCTTTGCAGACCATGTATTGCCATACAGCATGCAGGTACTCTTAGCAGTGCCTTTGCTTGCATACTGTAGCTTTAATAGTTGTAACAAGGCAATTAGTACATCATCCCACTTGAACTTTAACGTTGTAATTGGCAGTAAGTAATCCCCCTCTGATCTATACACAGCCTGCTGTGAACAAATATCAAAGTAACCCCATTTATGAAAGGGGAAGAAAAAGTTACAGCTGCTGAGTATGGCCAGGGGGGTAGATTTTGGGTCAATGTTTTGATGATGAATGTGCTGTGGAGGCCAGGGGCCGAGCAGGAGTGCTATGAGACCTCTCACTGGAGGTGGCAACCCGATCTATTGCATCCCTGAGTGAGCAGAGTGTATTGCTCAGTGCTGTGCTCATTTTCAGAGCAGAAGGCTGGGGGATCAGCAGTGTGGCACCACTGCGGGTTTCTTGTGCAGGGCAGAGGACCGGGATGTCATGGCTTTGTGTTGAAGCTGTAGCATGAGGGATACCTCTGTTTTCTGGAGCCTGTGCTTGGTGGGAAGAGATGCTCAGGGCCGCAGTGCAGGGAAGGCAGCAACATTTGGGTGAAAGGAGTTGGGGAGTCCCCAGGACACCATGTCCCAGCCCAGCCTTGACCATGGTGAGGAGCTTCCCTGCTGTGCTGAGACTGAGGGCAATGAAATTGCTCCTCTGGCACAGGCAGGCATGGATGGAAAGTGTCTTCGGGCTGCAGAGCTGCTGTGTCCCAGGGCAGTGCTTTAACCCCAGTGCATCCTTCCCTCCTTGCTGCCGGCCCCCAGCCCCTCACAGGCGGCTGAAGCTGGGTGTGATTGTGCTGCTGCCAGCTCTGTACTGTCAAGATGCATTGGCTGCACTCCTGCCATGTGCCTCCAAAAACCCTGAAACACTGAAGTATTTCCCATCTGAGCAGGACAGGACCTGCTGTGTTTGGCAGCAGGTCTGCAGGCAGACATCAGGCGCAACAGGGAGCGGAGGAATAAGGAAACGTGTCAGGAGCTCCAAGCTCTGCTCTCCTTCCACCCAAATTCCTCCGGCAGCTGGATCCCCCACCACTCCTCTTCATAAAAAGCAAATGACTTCTCAGATTTATTAGTTACCTCCAGGTGCGATTTATCACTCCAGGCTGGGTCCTGCCCAGGCATCCAGAGAGGCCTGTGCCTGTGATTAATGTGCTATCCCCCGCAATGGTGGCAGATTTCTTACTGGGGTTTAATTCTAACAGATTCTTAAAAATAACAAGAAGCATATTCAGTGAGCTGTTGGAGAGGATGCACCAAAGTGTAGTTCACTCTCTGAAGCTTTGAAGTATTTGCAGAAGGGGCTGGGGAAACCTTCGTGGAAGCTGGGAAGGTAAAGGGGGATATTGCTGTAGGATGCGTAAGAAAAGGTGTGTGTGTAGGGAGCAAATACAACAGGTCATAAGGGAAATGGGACACTGAGGGGTTTCTAGACAGAAGAGAAGCAATGGGAGGCAAGAGCTCAATTAGAATAAGCAAAAAAAATTAAGGACTGGGCTCTTGCAAAGGGATTCCTTTGAACAATGCATGTTTTGTTCCTGAAACAGTTGTGAAGAGCAGGAGGATGTTCAGTGGGAAAAATAAGAAAAAACAGGAAAATGAAGGGAAAAGAAAAAGCCTCCAAACTTTGGACCACAGTACAGAAAATCTCTGAACCTTCCCTGCACCCATCATTCACCCTTCCCTTATGCTCCCCCCTCCACAAACATGCAAGCCTGCGTCAAGGGGATGCCTTTTCCCATCCCCAGGTTCTCCTCTTAGCCATGGCCAAGAAGGAAAACATTACATACAGACTTATCTTTTAGAGACCAAGACAAGAGGAATTCTCATCCTTTTGGCCTTTTTTTTGTCACAGATGGAATTGCATTCACTTTTCTCTCCTTTTCAACAATACCAAAGCTGTTTTCTCACGGTTCAGTGTCCGTGCCGGAAAGCAAGACTGCACAAAGGCAAGGGCAGAGCAGTTTGCTGCTTTCAAGTGGGATTAGGATGCTGGACCAAGATGGTTTGCAAAAAATCTCCACCAGCATCATCTCGTCCCCTCTGTGCCTGCATTGGCTGCTGACAGCCCTCCTAGGTGCAGCGGTTTAGATTTCAGTGTGACAAAGTGTTTTCACACCCTTGTTAAGGAAGAACATCATAACCCAGTTAAAGGGCAGTGTGCTCTTAGCTTTTAATGCATATTTATACCATCTATTTTAGGTATCTACTTTCAGATCTTTCTATATGGTCAGTGCAAAAAAAAAAAAAAGAGTTGTGTCTCTGGAAGGTGACTCACAACACCTAAAATAGACTCCTGTTCTCGGACATCCTTTCTCTGCACTAATTATAGAAGGAAGCTGGAGATGTAAGCTCCTAGTTTCAGCACGTGAAGGCTGATGCATGCAGGACAGAGCGATAATACCCTCTTTGTTTTCCCTGGCACAGCAAGTGAGATGGCTGGAGCAAGTGTGTGCAGGTTATCTGCAGCTCAGCTCGCTGGTTTATGGCTTCAGTGCGCAGTTTCACATGCTCCAGAGAAGGGGGCTGAAGCCCACGCAGACACTCATGGGCTTGCTCAAGCTGCTGGTAATGCCATACCCCTGTGCGTGGCCATCAGGGTGGGTGGTGCTGCTGTGAGCTGGAGAGCATCTGCAGTGGTAGGTGTGCGGGTTACAGTGCTGGTGCTTCAGTGCAACGCTGTTGGAAGTGCTGAGACACTGGCTCCATGCCTTTCCCCCAGAAAGGCCTCCGGAGGAGAAACCCCCTGTGGTCTTCCCTTGTGTCGTGGCACTGTCTTAGCTGTGTAGCAGTGATGCCTCGGAAAGCCGGAATCAAAACTCATTAGCCTTGGTGACTCTGAAGCAGGGATCCTTTATTGCAGCGCTGGGCACACAGGGGATCGCTCCTCCCAATGTCTGTGCCTACTGAAGCCAAATTTCTCATATTTATACAGATTAACTATACATATTCATTATAATTTCCAAGAAAAGGCAGAGTTATGCTAGTTATTTCTAAGAAGTCATTTACATCAACTCCTCCCAGTTAGAGCATGCTCAGTGACACTCAGGGGGTCTTCCGGTGGTCTTCATGGATGAAGGCTGGATGTCTTCCTCGCACTCAGCACATGCTCTTTATGTTTCTCCTCCATGCTTATCTGGGCTCCCAACACCTGCACCGACTAGTTAGTGCTTCACTGAAAACAAGATATACTCTGTCTCCTAATTGGTCGTGAGTCTGATTATTTATGACTCCTCTGTCTCCTGCTCCCTCTAGTTTCAAGGCTGTTGCACTGTTATGGCTCAGTTTTGTAGCCGCTCTCATGAAACCGCTGATGTGATGACTGCTAAAATCCAGAACTAATCTATTCCTAAAAACACACAAATTCTTACTTTATCTTCAAGGCTGTTACAGTTGCATTGTTATGGTTAAGTTTTGCTGGTGCTCTCACAAGTAGCCTACACAGTTAAAGCTTTCTCCTAATCTATTCTTAAAACCATGAAAATTCTTATATTAAAGTTATATTAATTGTCTCTTAAGCTACACCTATATCAATCTATTAAGCAAAGCTGGCTCTAAGAAGGTTCCATAGAAGCATTAGCGTGTCGGAGTTAGCCTGCGACTTGGTGTTGACATGCGCTTTCCTGCTGGTGCAGTGTGCTATGGAGCATGGGAGTGGGTCTCCCCCATCATGTTCATCCTTCCGAGCAGGATGAACACAGTCTGGAGTTTCCACTTCCCCTTGTCCTCACTTTGCATAGCTATCTTTGGAGCCACAGTTGAAAATTAACCCCAGAGTTAGCCATTTGTAAGCAAAGCTGACAGGAAATTGCTGGCTTTGTGCTGAAGAAGTCATTACCTTAAGCTTTATTGCCGTGTGCAGAGTTTACTTGTGACAAAGTAAATGTGCAGAGGTATCTGTAAATCGGGCTGGGATATCGCTGTGTTAACGGCTCGTGGTAAGCTATCCATCACCAGAACTGTAAGAAACCATTAGAAGCCAGTTGTAAACAGTCTCCCACATGCCTGTGACTTCGGCACCCCACCAGCAGGTTCTTCCAGTGCTGGTACCCTGGTTGAGCAAAGGCCACTCCTCATGCTGCTTTAGAGGAGGCTTTTAGCCCTGGTGTTTCAAATATGTTAATGGCACCTGGGAACAGAGGGAGTGCTGGGCTGAGGGTGGCCATCTGAAGGAATGTGCAGTGATCTTTGGTAGCCCTGATGCTTTGGATGGAAGAGCAGTGCTGTAGGACTGATGTGAGAGCCTAGCATTCTTCGGGGTTTTGGTCTTGCCAGTTAATATTATGGCTGTAAAGGGGAGAGAGGTTTCCTCATGTAATACCAGCTAAGGGCTCATTTAAAATAAATGAGGTAGCAAGATGCACCGCTCATGATACTTGAAGTGCAGGAGAAGCTGTACGGGGGGAAGACACATGGATTGAAAATAAGTTGATGTCTCTGTAGCTGGTGTGTGTCTAAGTGACATAGGTGGTGCCTAGGAAGAGCATCTCCTCTCCACCAGCTGTTCCCCCGGCTGCCGGTGAGGACCTTCTGGCAACCAGGCAGTGTTGACTGCAGAGTGGCTGAGCCCTCCTCCAGCTCACAGAGCTCTGGCAAACGGGAGATGTGGGTTTCTGGCTTATCTGTGTTTTCTCAGGGTGGCCGACAGCCTGCCTTCATGCTGTCTGAGCTCTTCAGGATGTCTGGAGCTTTTTATGTGCGTCTTCCCTTGCAGTCAGACCCTGTATCTAATGCTGGTTTGTTCTTCGCCAAAGCCGTGGCAGCCTGCTGTAAGCATGTATTTGTGGCCTTTTCCTGCTTCTGCCACTTGTGGGAGTGATAAGGTCAGGCAGGGAATAAAAACGCATTGCTTGGGGGGTCACTGGAGGGGCGGACTGGAGGAATGTCCCAGGCATTGGCTGTGCAAGGCTGGACTGCTGTGCTGTGGCGAGGGGCGGCAGCCAAGGATGCCAGAGCCCCGTGCTTGCCATTTTATAGCGACCGCTTCCTCCGGGACAGCAGAGCCATCTGATGGCTTTCGCAGGTGCTACAGCTCAGGGTGGTGTGGGGAGGGTTGAAAGGTGACAACATAAATCGGACAACGCTGCAGAGTTCTTCTCTCTCAGTCCGTGTTCTCTTGCCCAGGTGTTGCAAGGTTTTGTACAGGCTGAGGAAACCGTGTTTGCCCGTAATGAAATGCTGGCGCTGGGCTGTGACAGGCTTGGAGCTGCCACCATCGATGGGTCTGGAGAGAAGAAAGAGAGTGCTGCTTTTTGCTGCCTCCCCGGGCGCTCCCTAGCTTGGGAGTGCCCAAGGATGTTTGTTTGATGCTGGGGAATAGTTTCATGTTTTTCCTCACCTCTCTTCAGCTGCCCTGCAGGTAAGTGCCCTTGGCATGCAGAGGGAATGGCACCCAGCCACCCTTCATGCAGAGCACCCAGGCTGTAACTCCATCTCTGGGGGGCCCAGGGTAGCACTGCTCTTACACTCAGCTCATGCTGGGGAGGGGGCCATGGAGAATTTGGCCCAGAATATGCAAAGTTCCCTGCTGACACGGAGCTTTTCCTTTTCACCACAGCCCTCTGAGCCCCACTAGCCTGACTGCCGCCGTGTCAACCGGACTGAGAGCAGCACCCCCTCCCTGACCCCTGCCCCAGACGGCAGCTGCAGCTTCCTGTCTGCTCACCCGGTGTCACTGGGAAGCAAGAGGCCATCCCCGGCTCCCTCAGGGGTGTGAGCCATCTCCTCCAGTTCTGCAAATTGTTGGCCAAGCACAGAGAGCGTTGAGGAACCCAAAGCACAGCTGAAGCTCAGTTGCACTGGGAGCCAGGTGACCCCCCAACTCCCCCCATGCAGCAGGGTGCAGGAAGGACAGCCACAGGCTCCTGCACCCTGCCTAGGGCAGGGACATCACCCTGAGAATGCCAGCAGCGAGGGCTGGGACACGCTCCCTGCCCCAGCTTGGAGAGGGCTTGTGCTTCCCTGAGAGATGCTGCCCACAGGGTGTGATGGCAGGAGCTACTGGGGACCCTTCCCATCCAACACTTTACATCAGAAAATGCTTACCTTTCCCTTCCAAAACTCAGCTCAGTGAGATAAATATCTCACTATAATCATAACATTTGAAACTGCAGTTGCAGCGTTAGAACAGAACTGGGGTTTTCAATTTGAGCTGACTTTGTGTGTTGAAGCTTCAGTTAATTGCTGGGTTAAAGCAAGCCTGCTTTGCTCTGAAGCTGGGTGTTTGGGTTACTGGGGAGTTCAGGAAAACTGTCCCCAGGGCTGAGGTCTGAGGGATCTCCAATAGCTCTTTCCCTCATGGATTCTTTAGTGTCTAATCAAGGCTGCATGCACACTGCAGCTTCTTGTTCAGTTGAGGTTACTCATAACATCTTTCTCCTTTACGTGGATGTCTATTTTTGCAAACGTTTGAGGAACTGAATCGCCTCTGAGGCTGTTATCTCTCTGTCAGATTTGGCTGAAATTGCTCAATGAGTTCAAAGTTGTTGAGGGAGACAGACAGTGTGAATGAATGAGCCATAGGAAATCAGGCTGTCAGGCTGAAATGAGAAACACTTTAAAACTGTCAAAACAAAAACCCTTCCCAGTGGTCTGACCTGACTTTTTGTCCAGATCACTTGTTCTCAAAGCCTCCTGAGATCCTGCCAGCTGTCCAGTCCTAAGGGGCTCCTGAGATCCCTGCCATGGGAAAGCACAGGACCAGCTGTGCTGACAGTACAAGGGACCCTCTGGATTAGTATGAGACTTGGCATTAACTTTTCTTGAGGCCTCTCAAGTCTGGGAGAGTGGAAGCCCATGGCCAGACACCCGTCCACACCATTACTGACCCACCAGAGTGGAGATTGCGCTACAAGCTGGTTTGATTTGTGCTTCCTTTTGCCAAATGCCTTCGATTGGAAAGGGATCTGACACCAATTAGACACAGGTGCAAGTCAGAAAAACAATTACAATAATGAATCTCTTTTTACTGGTCTCTGCTGCTGTTCCAGTGGTGCTACTGCAGCCGTTCCCAGGACGGTTAATCTTTTAGCTTGTCCTTTAAGTGTTTTGTGCAGGGAGCTACACACCATCAAAAAGAATGAATGGCCCTGTTTCTCTTCCCTATCGTGGCTATCAACCAGAGCTGTCTTTGGCATAGCTCGTAGGTTGATTTCTGGTTGAACATTAGAGGCAGAATTCATCTGTCCAAATGTAGACATCTAATTGTGGATGTCTACATCTGAGTTACTTGTCTAGACTCTTGTTTATAGGAAAGAAATGGGCACCCCAAGGACATGAGTCATTGTATGCTAGAGTAAATGTCTGAAATAGGTCAGATGAATCATTCTGTAAATGGGCCCCTCTCTCTCCTCTGTCTATAAAAGTAGTCCAGAGTCACCAGGCTGGGGGAATGGAGAGATGTCCCTACAGAACATTAAGATGCATCCCATATCAGATATGTTTCTGGGCATTTGTAGTCAGCTGCTCTTCTCTTTGCACATCTTTCAACATCCTCTGTCCACCTCTTGTTCTTCCTGTTATAAATTAACGTGAGACTGAGATGCCATTTTGTCCCTGTAGCTTCCTCTGCAGTTACATCAAGGATGAGTCCCAAGCACAAGCCTCCCCCCTCTTAATGACATCAGACAGGAGTCACCTCTACTCCAAACTTACGACTGGGGCTCTGCTTTATCCTCTTGTGCATCCCTCCTTTTCTGTCTCCAGTGAAGCACTGCTGGGGACCTGCTTTCCCTGCAGCCAGCTACACGCAATGCTTTGTCCTTCCATGAGACAACTGCAAAGGTTTCAAGCATCCTCATGTTCCCTTGGCCAACACAGCCTCCTTGGTTTGCTCAGAATTTCCTTAACCCACTGGTAAGCAGCCAGAGTCCCCACCTGGGCTTTGGTTATTGCCTTTTTTCCGTGTCTCTTGTACCTGCTATCACTGGCACCTGACTGAGAAGGACTCACAGCAGCTTAAATGTCCCCACTGGTCAGGCAAACTGCTGTAACTCACTCATGTTGATGTGTGGTCTCAGCTGGGAGGGCAGAGGTATTAACCTGAAACTCCTTCACTGATTTGCTCCCATGTTATTGTTGTTTGTTGAACCAAAGAAATGTATAAGACTTCCAAACCCTTCCAGCTCAGTTTAGAGCCTAGTCCTAGAGATGCAGTATTACTTTAACAAAACCAGTGCTCTGCTGATAAACGGAATAGTGAGAGGAGGGAAAGAACTATTCATAACACATGGTGCAGAGGACGAGGGAGGGAAGAAAAGAAAACTGAAGAGTGCAGATAAGATTTTTGCTGCAGGTGTTTTCTCAAATTTTGGCTAGGAGACAAAGGAAACCCCACAGACTGGCCAGATAAGCCCACTAGGTTAGCTGAGCACTGTTTCATTTCTCAGTAGTGTTATCTTGGCCCTCTGGCCTCAGCAAAATCCCAACTTTAGTCTTTTCTCAAATAGTATTTTACTAAAAAATCCCTTCTGCGTGAGAGGATTTTTAAAAAAAATATGTATTAAAAGAACCAACATGTTGAAACCTGAGAATAATATCAAGTGCCGGCAGTCCATATCCTTGTGTAGGATTCAGAGATTCACAGAATTCAGAATTCACAGGATGTGGATGTGCCTGTGGTCTCCTGTCCCTCTGTGGTACTGACTTAGACTTTGGTTGGTTAGATGAAGCCCAAATCGTGGGCTGTGCAAGAGGCTCAGGAGGAAAGCAGAAAAAGCTCACATCCTTTCCCCTGGAGAGCTGAGCAACAAGGTCAGACAGTAACTGCCTTTCTCAGCATGGAAACAGCTAGACTGGAAGCTGTTGAATGAAGTGCAACAACCTTTCCGAGCAGTTTGGTTGAGTGAGGAACCCAGCTGAACTTCCTACCAGAGAAGTTAAATGATGTATCATCATGCATATATTCCCGGGGGCCAGGCACGCATGAGCGAGCACTTGCTGGAGATGAAAGCTGGTGGAACCTGCAAACTGAAGTCACAGCAAGCATCACTCTGCTCTGAACCATTTCCTGCTAGGAAACACCTCATGGCAGCAGCCTCTCCATTTGCTCTGCACAGTTTCACCCATTTGAGTGTGGCTCTGTGGCTGAAGGCACTCCAGGAGGCTGCTTCCTTCTTGGCATTCATTGCTAACAGTAAACAGAGTTGGGATGACCTGAATGTGTTTTCCCTTCCAGCACGTAGGTTTAAGGTCAGCCCATGTTGATAATGAGCAGATGTCCTCATCGTTACCTGATGGTGCTCTGACCCGAGTTACCAGTTCCTTGTAGGCTGACATCTACTTCGTAGAAAGACCCATCCTGATGCTATGACCAGGAAGGTTGATGTTTGACTGCATTAGCTGCCCAGCATAAGGTCATATTTCTCACTGGATAATGATGCTTGTCAGGACAGATCTCTGCTCTTACACCATTTACTCCTCTTTATTTAACCCAGCTCTTCCCTTTTTATCTTACAGGCCCTCTGTGTTTTCTTCGTATATCTGGTGTTAACCTTACAAGTAAAGCTCAGCAAATCTCTTAAAATCCCTTTGTTCCTGGAAGCTTTCTCACTGCAATTGTACCTGTGTGTGCTATTGTCCTGCAAATGCTGAGTTAGAGGTTTTCACTGATGCTAAGAGATGTCATTACCAAAACTGAAGCAGATGGTAGAGTGGGATTGAAGTAATACTGTGGAGATTTTCCCAAGGTGTCATCTATTTTCCACAATTACAAAGCATTCAGATGGCTCACCTGAGGAGACCACGAGACCTCCACCTTGGGAAGGTCTTTAAGAACAGTGAACACTTGTCAGGAATGACCTCACTACCCAGTCCTTCCCTAGGGAAGGAGATAAACTATGCAGTTTCTTGAGGTCCCAGGAAACAGAATCAAGAAACTCAGCAGATACTGAATGGGGTGTAAGGTTTAGGAACAGAGATAAGATGTTCAAAGGAAAAAGCGTATCAGATTCAGAGCTGATTTTTTGGCAGCAGTGCTGAGGTTGACTAGAGCAAATCCTGCCACCTCTGGGATTTGAAATGCTTGGGCAACAAACTATACCTGACTTCCAGGACAGGAGGAAACCAGAGTGCATTCTCCTTGAGCCAGAGCATGTGCGAGTTTGCTTGTCTTCTGGCTGACCCACGGTGGGGCAAAGTACAAACACCACCACTTGGAATTTCCTCCCAGAATTTCAATACGTCTTTAAAGAAAACAAAACAAAACAAAAAAGATATTAGATAGGGTGCAGGGACTAGCCTCAATCTGATCCTAGATTAATTTGCATTAAGTGATCTTCAATTTTTTCTCTTTAATACCATTCTCATGTCTAGCCTGTGTGTTGCTCACTTCCTCTGGTGGAGAAGTGAGAAGCACACGCAGCGGAAACCAAGCAAGCCAATAAAAATGATGTGGCAGAAGGAAAGAGAGGAATGTTGTAAAAATAAAAAAAAAGAAAAAAAATCCCCGTTTTGGCTGATAAAGGCATCCTCAGGAAGCGTGCCTGTTGTAGGAGTCTGCCATTTTGCTGGGTCTGGGGAGAGGAATGGAAGAAAAACATGCGCACAAAATAAACATTATTCCTCCTTTTGATCCAGTTTCCATAATATTTTAGTACTTATTCTACTCCTGCACAATGTGAGGCAGAGATCCAGGTCTCCTGATGCTTTGAAAGGGATGCAGGACTTCCAGTTTCCTCTTAGTGTAAAGGAAGGGAAGAGACTCCTGCAATCAGTTTGGCCTTGCTGTCCAGGTTGTACTTCCCCAAACTACATGACATGTCATCAGAGAGATGGCCTTATTTGGCACGGACCAACAGGGTAAGTGAAATCACACCTTGGAGTGTCATGTTGTGCACTACTACCATGTGCTGATGAGTCAAGAAGCTACCAGTGGAGCCCACTGGCCAGCCCACCGGTCCTAGGCCAGAGCCAGGTCCTCACCAAAGGCCGAGCCCTCAGACAGGCAGACTGCTGTGTCAAACCGTGTGGTTTTCACCCACTTCAAATGGTGTAAGTGGCAGTGCTGCTTGTAGTGACATGGCATTGGAAATCCTCAACATGCAATTGCACCAGAAGGTCACAGCTCAGTCAGAACAGCACATTAAACATTAAACGCTCCATTTATGCGCACTAGTGGCGTCATGCCAAGATGAATCCGAAATGATTAAATCTCCAGCCGTGTCGGTTCCTTTCACAGTAACATAAAACATTTTGCTCTGCTAGTCAATGCGATGATGTTGTGCTGAGGACAACAGACTCGGGCTCTGAGCTGTGTTCATCGCAGTGATTTGTCATGAAAATGCATCTCTGGCCGAGACGCGCTACTGGGGTTCCCGGAGGTTCAAGCTGCCACTTGGTTAAGATGCATAGCGGTTTCCAGTGGCCAGATGACTCACCTCAGCCTCTCTCATCACCCGAGCGAGACAAAGGCAATTGGAAGGCAGAGAAGAAAATAACAAACAGTTGACCACATCGTAAATCCAAAGATGTGGCAACAACAGGGCTTAGCTCATTCATGCAGCAAATATTGTAAATGAAACCACAGTGTTCGAATAGACGTTCTGCTGAGGAGGAAATCTCTTGGTAGCTTGCACCTGCTAGATATAAAAAGAAAGGGACCAGATTTCATGATTTTGAAGGAGGCTATTTTTTTTCCTCAAAAGGCAGCATATTTATAACTCTTGTAAAACTAGAACTAAATTACCCTATGTCATTTCTTGGCTCTACCAGCATTCAATTTTAATCATACCAAACGTCCAGCAGTAGCTCCCAAACCAAAGGAGCCAGGACTGAAAGACATACCTGGCCTGAAACCTCCCCACGTAGCCCACAAGCAGCCCCTCTGACCCTGGGGCTCAGGCCTGTCCTTTCCAAGGGAACAGTTCTCAAAGTACCCTATGTCATTTCTCAGCTCTACCAGCATTCCACTTTAATCATGCCAAACGTCCAGCAGTAATCCTAAACTAAAAACTATAAAAAGAACTCTATAAGAAGAAGAAACTGATTTCTGGATCTGATTAGAGTAAAGCTCTTAATCTTTGCTCCTCTTTTATAGAATCGCTTCCCTGACACTATCTCTATGGGCCCTGGACCTAAGGCCTTATTCAGTCCATGTCTAAAACTGCCAGGAAAGGGAAGGAATATTTTTTCCTTTTTCTTTCTTTGATTAAAAAAAACCCAACAAACCCAAACCAAGAAAGAGACATTCAGATCAATTGTTGTTCATTGCTTTTTGTGTTCCTCAGGTGATAGGAGGAATTGACACCTTTCTTGTAACTCCTTAGCCAGGCTTTTCTTCCCAGCATCCCTTGGAGAGTATTGAGATGGGTTCCCTGATCCTGTCCCTGCTCCAGGTCAGGGCAAAGCATGGTCTGAGGTTACATAGATGAGGAATAAATATGTCAACCTGAGCAGGCTCCAGCTGTTGGCTGATGTTCTGGACAATGTTGCCAGTGGGCATAGATAGGTGCATCTCTCTGATTGCTCCTCTGTGTGCCCGGGAGTTTCAGACAGAGTGACAGTGAGTGATTCGCAGGCAGATCAAGCAGATTGGAAGACGAGGTACTGGAGGACAGGTCAAAATTGGTCCTGGAGGCTCTAGTGATGTCCCATCTTTCTCTCCTGTCCTGGAGGTTACAGACTTTGGCTTTCCTTGTGATGCACCCAGGTCTTCAACCTCAGAAAAAAAAAATTCCTGCTAATTGCCTAGCTTGCCCAGCTACCACCAGCATGTACCCCTCAAGTGGATGAGGCGAGGAGTGTAGATGGTGTGCCCAGATACTGTGCTGTTCTGACTGATGTGTGTAAGCAACCCATGTCTTGTGCTGCCTCATGAACCATTTTGCATAGTGGTCTAAAGACCAGACAATGTGAAACAGCAGATCTGCAACACTCAGATGGGTCCAACTGTTCAGAAATCCGAGTAGCTGATCTTCATGTAACACACAGAGTTCCTTTCACAAATCAGCCTACTTGCTTTGTGATATGAAAGAGTAGCAGAGGGAGTCCTGCTTCATTTATAACTCAGAGGCCTCAGGGGTTTAAGTAACAGTAGAAACAAGCTCTGCAAAAGGCTCTGGAAGAGCCTGCAGAAGTCCCCTGTGATGGCACCCTGACTCAGAGCTTTGAAGAGGGCCTGCTCCATCTTCAGTTGTGGTCCCTGAAGAAGATTTGTAAGGCTTTAAGACAAATGAACAAGGAAACCCAATCAAAATGGATTTTATTTGAATAAAACCAGGGACATTGAACCCTGCAAATGGAGAAAATGCAAAGCAGCTCTCTGCCCCCCTGTCCTTTGCCTGCAGGTGTGTCTGCTTCCACAACTGCTTTTAACCCCGGGGCTGAGTTGCAGCAAGTTGCTGGGGAGCCTCCCTCCATCCCTGGAGGGTCTGCCTGCTCCCCACAGCCTCTGGCTCCCTTGCCCAGGGTGCTCCAGCAGAAACTTCTCCCCAGGGCAGCAGAGACCATAGTCCTCCTGGGTGCCTGGCTGGCCTCTTCTTTGCAAAAGGGAAAAATATTGTCATTAACAAGGAAGCAAAACCCTGTATAACAACTGCCATGCTGTTGTGATGGAGAGCTGACGGGAAACGCACACAACAACAGCACACTTAGGAGTCGATTTGGCAGGAAACCTCCTCTTCAGACTGGCCTGTGACCAGGAGATTGTCAGACAAGCATCAAAGAAAGGAAAAGTAGCATCTAGGTTTCAGTTCTGTGGCTGTAGTTGAGTCAGTCTGGTGTGATGCTCATCTGGCTGCCTCAGCGCTGGAGAGGCAGTGGTCTTCCTCCTTGCCTCTTTCCTGGTACCAAGATCTCACAAGGTGTCTCCAGCAGTGCCTCAGTATTTCAGTTTCCTATTTGTTAATCAAGCTGGAGGCTTTGAAAAGTCCTGTCTGACTTAATCCCTATTGATCACAGATCCAAGAACTCTGATGTGAAGGAATTTTACATTTCCAGCCGCTGGCTGTTTAACAACTTCTGACTTCAAAAGCTCTAGGAGCCGCCCTCTCCTTTTAAATAAACTTTGCACTTAAGGAAAATCTAGTCAGACCCTCATAAATGTGTACTTCTCCAATAATTATACAAGTGTTTGTTGTGCAAACACTCAGTTCTCGTGCCACGTGCACATTCTTCATTCATGAAATCAATAGGCAATAAGCAAAGTCTGTTTCTGATCTTTATAGTAGTCATTTGTTGCAAGGACAAGATTTACTCTGTCTCAAAAGGTAGATGTAAAATTGGTGGTCTTAAAAGACACAGAAGCCTCCTGAGCTGTCAGCTCACTGTCCACAAATAAAAGGGCATGTATTTTCCAGTACAAGGTACATAAAAGCCCAGGACAGGGTTTTTTTGATGCCACTTAAAGCTGCCTGTGGGCAGGGAGGTCTTCTGTAGCGTGCTGCACAGCTCCTGCTGCAAGCCCTGGCAAACAAGAGGCTTGTTAGGGCTATCTTAGAGGTCTCATCTCAGGCAGGTCACAGCAGGTTGACCTCTGTCTCCTGGTTCCTGGTTTTGGTGCTCTTGGGTGTAGAGCTCTTGTACTGCTGCCTTTGAGGGCACTGCTGGACCGAGCCACCCCCATGGCACCAGTATCTCATCCCTCCTGCCTGGGGATGTGGAGCTCTGTGTGAAGGCTGGTCCCCAGGCAAGCTGAGTAGCCACCAAAGAGGCCTCCTGAGCACAAAGGGTGACAGTTTGAGTTATGACCCTGAGTCAGTGAGCACGAAGGAAGCTGGAAATGATTATGGAGTATACGGGGGAGCTTGAGTAGCAGAGAGACTGCAGAAACCATGCTGCTCCCCAGGGAGTTCAGAATACATAACTTACACGGGTTGATGCCTGAACTTACCTTTACAGTCATGCTCTTCGAAGAGAGTTTACTTAAAATGTTGAGGATACATAAATCTCTGGGGGCTAAGAGAGAGGCGGAGTGGAGGCAGGTTTATAGGGCAGAGATCTTCATGCCTTCATATACATGCAGCCTGACTGTGCTGATCCTGCAGGCAGGAAGGCAGTGAGGGGCTGGCAAAGCCAGCAGCTTCACTGGGTGCTGGCGTGAGCACCTGGTGTTGGGAGGGAGATGCAACTGTGGGGACCACAGGGCACGTGGTGAGGTGGTACTTGGTGATGCTCGCTGGAACATGGTGCAAGTGGGTCTCATGCAGACAGAATTATTCTGGATGCAAATGCTTGGGGGAGCTTTGTGAAGGTTCTCACATAAAACCGAGTCCTGGTAGTTGAGAGTTATGGGTTGTTTTTCTGGTTTTGTCAAAAAGAGAAAAGAAAAAACGCTCACCTCCCCATACCTTCCCTTTCCAGATTGCCCAGGCATCTAAAGAAAGTGAACTAAACATGCATGCAAAGCAAAGCACAATGCACACCTTCCAGCTTCTGAAACAAATGAAGATGGGGTCCCATACGCAACAGCTTTCTTCACTGACCAGGTCTGACTCATCCTCCTTCTGGAGAAGTCATGAGACATAGTGAAACCCCGCAGTCTGGAACTGTTTATAAAATGTGCAAGAAGGCATTAGTCCAACTAACTTACTGATGTTTTTGGTAGACACATGCTCAGCTGTGCAGCCTGGGGCAGAACACCAAAACTCTGTGGGTGGAGCAAAGCAGGAAGCTGCACCAAGCTACACAGAGCTACATGCAAGCTTTTGACCAGTGCTGGGCGCGAGAACCATCACCAACCATCTCCAACCATCCTGAATCACACCTCTCCTTGAAGGTAGCAGAAAAAACCTGGCTCTGAGCTGATACTCAGTTTTTTCCCCTCTGATCGCCTTATTTCCAGATGCATGTGAAGAAAAGGCAGCGAGATGCATCCCAGTGGCTGTTCACCTCAGCCAAATGCTGTGGCTCAGGATGAAATAGTTGCAGTGCTCACTTTTAGGTAATTAGGAGAAGAGGTTTCTCTGTGGTATGGAGAAGGGGGAGAAACTTGCTGGAGTCACATTCGCGCTGGATTGTATCCTCAGAGGACAAAGGAGAGCGGAGCTCCAGCATGTGAGCCAGGGCTTGCAGCTCTACCTACGGTCCCTTTCAGGGATCAGGCCATTTGTGTATGCACACCCTTGTGCCAGGCCTGAGTAAATCCTGTGCTGGTGCCGAGCTGCTCCGCCCCGAAGGTCAAGTTTTCTTCCCTCATGCAGCATTTTAATGGCCTTTGGATATCTTTCCAAACCTGAGCTTGTGTCTTAATGAAGCTTTTGACAGGCAGTGAATAAAAGTGGCGTTATTTATTCATGTCAGGTGGAATGGGAGCCTTCCTGGTTTCTTGTTTATCCTGACAAAATGGTAGATGAAAAAATGGACCTTCTCTTTGACCTTGGTGCTGGTTCGTGCTGTAGATCCCCAAAGAAGAAAACACCTCTGTATTAAGTGTCTTATTAATAGAAAGCATCTGCTGAAGGAAGAACAATGTGTTCTGGCCCAAACTCACAGCTGTGGCCACCAGCTGTGACAGTCCTGTTGTTCCAGCTTTGCCTTTACTACATTATTTCAGTGGCAGCTTTAAAGAAGAGAGAGAAAAGCCCACAGGGAGTCTGACATAGAAACAACCTGCTGCAATCTACAGAACTCTTGGGTCTGTGAAGGACTTCAGTAGCCTGGGGACAACCCAGCACTTGGCTCTGGGGCCATGCAGGTGGGCCAGGGAATGCTAGAAAGCCTGAGGATCTGGCAAACAGTGATGCATTTAGCAGCAGAAATGAAGCATGTGCCTTCCAACCGCATGAAGTATATGAAGCCTTTGGCCAGGCTCTAGATGTCTCATTGGAGATTGTTACTGCTCCCTTTTCTATAACTTTGGTGGGTTTATACTGAAGTTTGATTTTAGGTATTGGGAAGTGTTCAAAGGTCTTTGGCATGGATGTCATATGGCCATTTCCCAAATAACTATCACTTCTCAGGCTGCCTGTGACCCCCATGGACTTGTGCTCTCAGTAGTTCATTCCAGTACTGCCCTTCAAAGCAAGTACCACACAGAGCATTCAGCACCTGCTGCATCGAGGAATGTCTTGCTATCTGCTGATGGTTTGCCTCACCTGCTCTTCCACTCTGTCCACGTGCTGTTGACTTTACTCTTGGGACCTAATTCAAAGCAGGTATCAAGAAGTTCTGCCCTACTGGGATCTCTAACCAGTGGTCCTGTAGCTTGGGCTGAGATTAAATCATCACCTGCACCCGTTGGACACAGCTGCTCTTCATATAGTTTTTGAGGCTATTTCCCTCATGGGCTGGTCCTTGAACATTCTTAGAATTAAACATAATACAAATGAATAAGTGAAAACACATTCCCCTTACCTCCACCCCAATAAAACCTGTTGTGTATAGCTTTCTCTTACATAATCCATCTGACTCCAAAAACAAATGTCCCTAATTTCTTCTGGAAGGGAGGCTTTGTGGAGATTTAAAGAGCAATTTCTCTCTCTTTTCCTTTAGCTCTCACAAAGTATTACAATAAGGAACTGCAGGGACAGGCAATACTTAAAGGCATGGTTTAGAAGTGATTCATCTGTGGAACACGGTGTAGCATATTTTATTGTACTTTAGGCAGTAAAAGCAGTGCATTCTAGCCCAGCTCTGTCGTGCTGCATGGTAAATTATACTTATAGGAATCCCAGCCACCTTGCTGAAAATAAGTACCCTCTATACAAGAGTTAATGTGGTAGATTTGTACTTAGACATGTATTTGTAAAATATTTAAGCTGCACGAAAAGGGTGTCTGTGGGAAGATATGATTACAAGGATCACAGAAGTCCAGCACAATGCTGTCGTATTTTAAGGTTAAAGAGCAGTCATTTGGCACTGGTGGGTGACACTGCATCCATGGAGGAAGGGCAGTGCTTTCAAAGGCCAAGTGGGACAGGGGAGAATGGGAAACAGAGAATGGGGAACAGTCTTGCATCTGCTGCCCCGGCTGCAAGACAGCCCCAGCTTGAAGGACGGTGTGTTTACTGCTGCTGGGACCATCCTTCATTGTCTTTGTATGGCATGAGCAGAGAGCTATGGGAAGTTGCCTTCCTGTGGTTCATGCTTGATGCCTGCTACATTCCAGGCAGAAAAGCACAGATGATCAGGAGATGCTCTTTTCAACTTTATAGCAGAAACTTACCATTCTGAGGCTGCTAGTGCTTTCCAAAAGCACACAGCAGTAACACAAGCTCTCCAACAGATCTCACAGTGCCTTGTAGCCTCTTGGCACAAAGCAGTTCAGTCTGCTAGTGCAACTTTCAGGAAAGTGGAAAACCAGGTTATTTGTCCTTGTTGTAGAGGGGTTGAATCAGACCTGCAGAAAACAACACACATCTCTGCACTGTGCCTTGTTGTAGAGGGGTTGAATCAGACCTGCAGAAAACAACACACATCTCTGCACTGTGACCACAAAGCTCTACTGAGTTTTAAGCAAGCCAAACCTGAATCTTCTGTAGGCTTAAGTCTTATTTATTCCCATAGTCTTAGCAGTTTTCCAGCCAAAAGAAAAGGAGGACGTGTTCAGGTACTATGGACGAGGTAATGTACTGGAGATTTTTGATGGCTAAATTTTGATCCCTAAGTCACACACAGCTCCAATTCACTGAAGCATTTTTTTAGCCTTTCATTGACTTCTCTGAACTCCACACACATGTTTAAACTTAAGTGCGTGCTTGAGTCTTGCTGAATCATACAGCAAATAAAATATGCAGAGCTGGTCTTTAATATAACCTACTGATTCATGTGAAAACTACACATTTCCCGCAAAGCCTATTTTGAGTTAATTAACGGGCATTAAGCACTCACATTTTTCTAGCAAAGAAGGGCCCCGAGGGATCACAGCAATTTGTGTTCATACCCTGAACGATACCAATGCAATCTTCCCATGGAGACAAAGCCCCAAGCACTCCCTCTGTGATAACCAAGCACTTAAATTTGATGGATGGGTTTTAACTGCCTCTGACACCCCGTGGGTCAGCAGGGAGGACCTGGCCTCTGACCCATCTCTTTCATCCCCTCTGGCTGGAAGTGTGCCCACCGCATCACCCATTTTGGGGGGACAAGTAGCATCCGCACCCTGGGGAAGCAAGGAGGGGAGTGGGAAGATCTGCCTGCTTGAATGTTGGGAACTTACCCAATTTTTTACTCAATCACACCAACTCTGGTTGCTGTTGTTCCAACTTTCTTCAGGAACTTGACAAAATGGGGCTGTGATCTGTGTCCGCAGAGCATGCTGACCACAGGACAGCCTGCCTATAAATTCATTTCCATGGCTGAGCCAAATGAATTGGAGCGGTTGGGTGTGACAGAGGGAGGCAAGCTGAGTGCCACCAGAGCAAGGGGCTGCCAGCACTACTGCAAAGCATCCCAGGGCCTTGGTACAGAGGGACTGTCCTAGCACAGCCCCTGCCACAGGAGGGAAGAGACTACTCCTTCCAGCAACAGCGATGTGGATTCCCACAGCGCTGGGAACAGAGCTGCACCTGAGTGTGGCTACACAATTTTCTGCACTACCACTTCAGCATCCCAGCCTGCTTTGTTTGGCAACTGAGGTTGTGAAGAAAGGAACCTGGGCAGCTGTGAGCTGAACAGCTCAGTGCTTCTGAGGAAGTTGGAGAGACTGCCAGGCTGCAGAGACCTCCTTCATCCATGGGTCTGATCCCATGCATCCTAGGCAGCCACCCCTATAGATTTATCAAACTTCACCTTAAAGCTACATAGGTTGGCTGAGGGGTTTTTTACCCCCCACTACTGCTCTCAGGTCTGTTCCAGAAGCTCAGCCTGCTGGTGAGAAACTGTTTAATTTCCACTCAGTCTTATGTCAACATTGCCTGGTAGCTGTTTCCTTTCTTTCTATTTATCCTCCAAGAAATCATTGCTCAGCCCCACTCCTGGCCCTGTGTGGTCCTCCTTCAGCTGAAAAAGCAGGGGAAAAGGGGGAGATTGTTATGGGAAGCACTGGAGCAATAAAACTGGTGGTGTGGTAGGATATGTAGGAGGAGCAAGCCCAGCAAGGACACATGATTGGAGCACTGGGAGCAGGCAGGGCTGGGGGAGAGGGTTGTCTGAGGGAAAGGAGTTGTTTGTCCTCGCCAAGTGAAGCCACCTCATGCTTGGCCTCGAACTAACCACTTCTGCAAAGGGGCTCAGGATGCTTTGCATGTCTGCAGCTATGAGAAGCAATAAGGCCAGGCTGGTCAGGAGGAGAATGACTATGATACTTTTCTTTCACGAAAGATGTGAAGCATTTGAGCTGGGCTTGAAGCACAGAATTAGGTTCACCAGTTGTCAACCATTTGGCCTGGGGAATGCCACATTTCAGCCTCTTTGTTCCCATCAGTGAAAAACAGGATAATAATAGCCAAGTCACCTCTCCCCAGGGTATTGTGAGGGTCAACGTCTCTAAAGGGTGGGGACCATCTAAAGCAATAACGAAAAGTTAAGTATCATTATTATTACTCTTCCTGCTCCTCAGTTCCCCATTTGTAAACTCTCACCTGGCACATTTTGACTCTGATTTCCTCACGGAGCACTGCCCAAGGAGGTCTTGGTTGGAGATGAACTGTCCAGCTACTGCCACTCATAACCATGGCCCACTTGCAACAGACTATGGCAAATGCTGAGAAGCTGAAGTTGTGAAGTTTTGGAGGTTTTAATCCTCTGTATGAAGCAGATTATTATTAATGTTATGTGTTTATGCCATTGTTGCAGAAGAAATCAAAACTACTGACCCATTGGGTGCACACACACCACTGTGTATGCACCCCTTTGGCAGTCAGAGGCTGGTGTCTTCCAATGTCTTCTCTGGTCATGAGGCCTCTCTGTCCTATGCCTTGAGAAGTCTAATTCTTTCTTTTTTTGAGATATACACCTTCTGGTATCAGGTTTATGGCCTTTACCCATTTGCTTTAATTTGCTTTTTTGTTATGGTGTAACTGTTGACATCTGAATTGATTTCCAAGACAGAACTACAAGTGGTCATGTAAACAGTTACCAGCAACAGTTGTTACTAAAGAGTAGAGAGTGCAAACACAAACCACAACAGCAGCCAGTAGGAGCATCGCTGCTGCCTCAGCTTTAACGTGGAGGGGCCCTTAGGGCTGTATCAGTGCTTACAAGGGCTTGTTGCTGGCTCCCCTTCCTCCCTCCCCTCTTCTGAAAGGGACAAAGAAAAAGTTGAGGCAGCAGACCTTTTCTGTAGGGAAAGCCAAGGAGCTGATAGTGTGACAAATGCTGTGTGCCTGTTTGATAGTGCCTCATCAGGCCCTTCTGCAACAGAGCTGGGACAGAGCTGACTCATCTCCCTTCCACAAAGCGACTCCCAGGCCAGGAATATCCATGTGGACCCTGGGCAACAGCCATCTCACTGGGGTTGGGAGGTGGAACAAGCCAAAGGAGGTCAAGACATGGAAAGAAATTGCTGGTTCTGCTGGCCCCCAAATCCTGGAAAGGTGGTAGAAGCAGACATGGCCTATACCAGGAATTAGTTGCAGGTTAGTTTATTTCACATTAAAATAACCCATGTCCAATGGTCTGTTTTGTCTGATGTGGATCACTTGATGTATTAAACACACTCTGGAAGCAGGTCTGCTGAAATTTGCCTGCAGGAAGAATGAAGCAGATCCCCAAACAGCTGTTGAACCTCTGCCAGCTCCTAAGGAAAGCCCACACCCTTCTGCTGGTCAGCTGGAAGCAATGGTCTCATCACCCGTGTGGTCTCCCCTGCTGCGAGGTCTCCCGGAGTGGGCGTCACTTTTCCACTTAAAGGGAAGTTCTGGAGCAGCTCTGGCTCTTCCTGTGCCTTGGTTATGTGTTTGGGTTCTGGGTGGTGTTTCTTGCTGAGAGTGGACTTAGGGCTTTGTTTACCAACAAATGCATCTGGTGTGGCCTGGAGCACAGCCAAGTGCTGTGGGAAAAGCAGAAGAGATTGAGCTATGTGGTAAGAATGGGAAGGATAACAGGTTTTATGGGCTGTGGGAACCAGGGTTACTCCTGTGCTGGGAGCAGGCTTTAGTATTTGCTCTCTGTTCCTGACTCCTGGTTTTCCTATGAGTGTGATGCATCCCTGTTTTGAACCAGATGAAACAGTGAAGCTGATTTTTGGACTCTTTGCAGGGATTTAATTGTTGCTCTGTATTGTTCAATTCTATTTATTTTTGCAGTGCCCTCCTATTACCTGTCCTCTCTCTATTTGCCACCTGGTTTCTTATGTGAGGTTCAGGAAAAATTACTTGTAAGATTGAGTGTAATTTCACACCCCCACAGTGGCATATCCCATCCCTCAGGAGAGCAGAGGTGAACCTCCTCTTCCAGGAGCAGCACAATTTTAGGTAGGCAACCACCTCCGAGCCCCTGGGTGGATGGGATGCTGGGATTGTAGCTTGGTGCTGATTTGAGTGTTTACTCTGTGCTGCTGTAAGGAGCTGCAACTCTGCTTCTGCATGCTTCTTAAAATGTAGCATTCTTGACTCTCTGGCTGCTTCACAAAGCATGGAAAGAGGTTTTTGTGAGTCTGTGTGCTCATCTGCTCTGTCCAAAGCCTAACTGCTCTCCTAGAGTAAAAAAAAACCTGTATCTTGTGAGCTGTGTGTGTCACCTCAGCTCTTCCAGATCCCTCCTTGCTCTCTCACTTCAGCAAAGTTGTTTTTCTTGAGCTTGGCTTGTTTGTCAAGTGAAGCATCATCCAGAGCCAGGGTGAAAGTTCTGAAACCCAACAGTTTGCATGCTGCTGTTTCAGAAAGTCCTGTTTACTTGGGATGAGTTGTTCTGAACGAATATTTTCCTTCCTGTTTATTTTTCCTGACAGATCTTCTGCTTCCCTCATTCCCTGTCACATTAAACCGTTTATGCACAAAGTCAGCAGTTTGGGTTTGCCCTTGTGACTGACTTTACTGGAACCAGTTGCTTATTCCTATCATGATTCTGCCAGCAAGTGCCTTGGCGGAAGAAATTACAAACGACCCACTGCAGCTACCACATCTCAGTGCAGAGCTGTAAGTGAAATCACACCCTCATTTTAAGTTAATGATCTGATGTATGAATGCTGAAAGCTCCCTTTGAGTTTCATCTTGCCCAGCGCTGCAGAGCAAGGTGTGAGACTGAGGGAGACCACCCCCTTTCCAGCTCTGCAGTCATGTGTCTTTCCAGAGGCTGATGAGGGTGGTGGCATCACTGAACAGAAACACAAGACACAGCCAACTGGGTAAGAGTGCCTGAGGCCATCTCTTTTTCTTCCAGCACTTACTTTCATAGACTGCAAAGAAACTTCCATTCCTTACTTCAAGTGGTGTTTGAAGCAGCCTCCAAATACTCATCTCATTTCACTTCCACAGCACTAGAAATAACATGAACACAAGGCTTCCTTCTTCACAATATGTTTCTTTTCTAGACCACCATAGCCAAATGTCTCTTCAATCTATTATCTCTTAATACTCAAGCAAAGAATTACTCATGGGACTATCTCCTTTTTTTTTTTTTTTTGGTCTTAAAAGCAGTTCCTGTAACTCCACAGCATGGAAACCAAATGGAAAAGTAATCTATGCAAATTACATGTACTTTTCTCTTTGAATCATGTTCCCTCCACTCATGGTAATGAGTCACTTGGCATCAAGTGGACTATTACAATGAATGGAGAGAACACATCAGGGTTCTACTTCTCAAGAATTATTTCCACTTGCTGAATATCCTTTAGTCCTGGAGACACAAGGGGTGAGACTCTGCTGTCAGCCCCTCCGTGCTTGAGTTGTTACTCAGGTTTTCACTGGTACAGCAGTGGAGAACTGGTCCCAGGCTCTTGCTAATCTTTGATGCTGAGGATGATGGCTCATGGGCAGTCATCAAAGCTGCCTCACCTGGTTCCCAAATACTGGCCACATGGCCTTTTTCCTGTAGTAATACTGCGACTAGAGTGAGAACTGACCTCAGTGAAGAGGAATACAGAAGTGACTCCTGTCCCATAGGCAGTGTCTGAGGGAGTTGACTGTTCAAAATGCAGTGTGTCTGGCTGAGGGTCTGATTCCTGCTGAGTCAGCTGCCATCTCACAACTGATTCTGGTTGTATCTCAGCATTGGAAGAAAGCAACCTAAATCAAATTAGCATTCTGGAAAAATCTTATTTTCTTGTATTTTTTCCTAAGTAATAATTAACCCAATGACCAGATGGTGAGGTCTGGTGCTTAGACCAATAGCATGGGTGTCAGAGAGCTCTGATTTCCTACTCCCAGCTCCATAAGCACTACAGCAAAAGAAACCCCCATGGGAATGATGTGTTATGCTTCCCCTGACCTTACATAGGCTTACATTGCTTTTTCTTCACTAGAATACATAATTCTTATTTATTTATTGTAATGGAAACAGACAACTGACACTGAAGTATTATGACACCACTGATTGATAGCCAAATGACAAGCTGCAATGTCACTTTCTTAAGAGAATAGCTATCGTGAATTACAAGGGTAGTGAATTGAAACACATCCTTTAGAAAGATGCCTAATCTCATTTTTAAAGCTCTGAGTGATGGTGAGCCCCCTATCTTGTCAAGTAAGGTCTTTAATTGCCCTTCCTGCTAGGAGAGTGCATCTTATTTCAAGGTTTGGGGTTTTGTTGGGTTTTTTTAATCTAATGCATTGACTTGCTGCATGACCTTGGATGAGAAGGGATGGCTCAGTTGTTTAAGGCTAAATTGATCTTGGAATTTATGGAGTAATACACTCATTCTGGAGTGCCTCCAGGGTTGCTTTAAACAGGTGAACCCTGGATGGAGTTTCAGGCTCAGTTCTTATTTTTTTGCATGTGCTGTGGGTGTTGCTCTGCAGTATCATTAGCCTGGGGGTTAAATTTTGTGAAGCAGGTTGCCTGGGCTCAGTCTGTGCAGTGGCACGTAAGACACTTGATCAGGCCCGTGTCTCCTCTCTGTGGAGGCATTGCTTCCTGCCCTTTAATGAGCAGAAAAACCTTGTGTGCTTTTGAAGATGTGATGTAGTGGTGTAAGTGAGCCTGTAAACACCAAAGCCAATAAATGCTGCAGTTATGGTTTCACCAAAGCTGTGTGCTGGTTAGAATACCCAACAAGAAGCGACAGCCCAGGTGAACAGTCACACATCTGTCAGAGTAGCATTTAACTAATTAGGAGATAAATGACAGTGCCATTAAAAGTGTATTGAGACCAGTGAAAAAAGCTGCAGTGTTGATAGAAATCACATAGAATAACAGTCACTGAAACAACTTGTCAGGTCTATGCTGTTTTCAGTGTGTTACTTAACATGGGGGAGCCCCTAAGCTTTAAAGAAGCATCTCTCTACCCTGATCTAGACAAATTACCTTTGTGCCTTGATCTAAACAAACTCTGATCTCTCCACTGCCATTGAACTCACCTTGTCTGAAACCTAATCTGACTACTTTATTCTACCTCTGTACTGGGAATTCACTCTATCATTAGCATTTCAATCTATTTAATTCACTGAGGGTCGCTAAGCAATGTAACCGAATCCATGCTAAGTTACCACTGGCAATTTAGCTGTCAGATAGTCTCACCTTCTATTTTTAGTCACACTTAAATTCCTTGCTTAAGGGGGTGCACACTGAATTTCTGGATTAGCTTCCCCCTGACCCCTCTATTGTATCACTGTCAGTCATGTTTAAGTTAGACTCCTATTTACATTGTTCTAGTATACTAATTACAGCCTGTCAAAGGCATGGACAGTGTACTTGGACACTTTATCTACAAGCCAGTAACTCTGGGATTAAGCCCTTGCATTTAGAGCTGCAAGTAGCCCATGTTGCTGCAGTGAAGAAAGTCTTTGCAAAACACCTTTATTTATTTATTTATTTAAATTACAGGGCTAAACCCTCCAAACTCCTGGGCTGTAATGCTTTGGGCTGGGTGGTCAGTCTCACCTTTTAGGTCTTCATAAGGTACTCCACAGTGCCAGATGCTTATGCTTGGGCAGGGCAGGGAGAGCATTGCCAAGGGCTGTACTTTCAGAGGCGGGGGTTTAGGATGAGGCGAGCAGCTGGACTGTTTCTTTTCTGAAGGAATATTTCTAGCAGCTGTGTGCCCTGGCCTTCCGGGTCTTCCACTTCTTTTCTCTTGCCAGGTTCCATTGCATCTTATTTTTGTATTTATCATCTCCTGCCACACCACTCTCCCCAAGCTCTACTGACCTCCTTAGCAAGTGTGTATGCTGTCATGTGTGCTTAGTTTTGAACCAGCTTATGGCTCTTCTTAGGTGCATTCGGGGCAGGAAGCAATTTGTTCTTGTTAACAAAGCTGTGTACACATGCACACTCTGCCTGTGTTACCCAGAGTTTGGATGCCTGTTAAACCAGCTCTGCATTCAAGTCATCTTGAAGTGTAATTAAAAAACTAGGCAGAATATGGTAAACCACATATGTGTATATAGGCAGGAATCGGAGGGTGTGGGGGGTGTGTTGAGGAAAACAGGCAGAATGGGCAATTGTCTCGTAAAATGAATCTGTAAACTTACTAAATCATGTTTCTGTTGCACTTTGGTGATCAGATTTCTTTTTTCACCTCCTCCAGTGTATGCTTAGTGCAAACTTCTCTGAGGTCAACAGGTTCAGCTGTATGGGAAAGTGAGAGAGCTTTCAAAGGGAATGCAGGAGGGTGGTGGCATATGACAGAGAATTTGACTACAAGGTCAGAGATGTGGCTTCACTAGCTCTATCGCTGATCTGCCATGTGATTTTGTGCAGTCACTTCTCTTACCTTCCTCAGGCTTCAGCTACCACCCAGCCTTGAAATCCTGATGCCGTCACCTGTAATGGATGCTCAGTGCATGTACCAGCGAGCCCGGGTCTGAGCTGGGCCATCCATGTGAGGCTGAGCAAGGCTGCTTTGGGGGTTGATGCTTAGAGGTGAGTGATACCAGACTGCTCTGCTTCCTCTGATTCTGGCTCTACCTGCCACTGAGTAAATATTTTTCCCATGCAAGTGCTGTGCAAAGGTGAGTAAAGAGCTGTGGCTGTGCTCTAGGAGGATCATTGCTGGGGATGAAACCGGAACGTACATTGGGAGCCTCTGTAATATCCAATTCAGATTGCTGATGAATACATCCTGACTTTGGGCACATACCTCCTGTTAATACTAATGGGAATGTCACACATGAATGCAGGAGAATATTGCCCATTATTTTTGGTCCCAGAGCCCTGAGCTGAGAGATTCCCTGAGAAAAATGGCCATTTGCTGTATGTTGCAGGCTGCAATTCATTATATACAGTGCATGGTGACTGTTATTTACCTTACAGAACTGTAATGTGATAAGGAGGCTGTGTAAGCCACTTAATGGTCTGTCTACCTTAAAGAAAATGTGTACCTGATCAGCATCTGATTTATGCCCCTCTCACCCCAGTGCAACTCTGTTGGCTTCAGTGGTGTTATCCTTGATTTATGCTAGTCTTAGTCGGACTTCATGAGTTTATGTACTTTATATGACTCATGTACGCGAGGAAAATGTAGTCTAATAAAATATCTGGCTGTGCACCATGGCTGCAGGTTCTTTGTGGAACTGTTAACAAGGGTACTACAAAAACCATGTTCTGCTCCTCTGCAGTGCCTATATATTTCAAGGGGTTATATCCCATATCTATAGAGATGTAACTTAATGGTTTCATACTTGACTAATACACTGCCTTCTTGGCACAGCAGAGTGTTAGAGCTAGGCAGCAGGCATGTTAAACCTGTGGGTTGAGAATAAGAATGAGACTGTGGTAATTGGGGCATTTTTATTTTTTTCCTTGGCAGATCAAGTTCCTCACCTCAAAGCAAAGAACTTTCCACAGATTACGTCCCTTCAGTCTGAAAACAACTGTTATCTCAATTGCTTTGCTGCATCAGCACTTACCTTCTGGCTTTGGGGTGGGAAAGCAGTCTATGATGTTGATATTGCATAACAGCCCGGATGCAGGGTCTTAGATATGGGACTCCTAGACCTAAGAAAATGTGTAAGCAGACCAAGATGTCGCTCTCTGGCTGGGTGATACTGTGTTCCTGTTATCCAGGGCTTCTCTGATGGCCATGGCAGCTTTCATCGCTTGGCCTTGGCTGCCAGGGAAGTGATTGCTCCTCAAGGGTCTGGAGCAGGAGTGTCACTCTGAGCTCGGGTGAAGCTGTTGCAGAGGTGTCCATCACCACTGCTGGATTCCAGATCAGTTCTGGTACACCTGGTCAGACTTCACACCTCAGGCCACTCTGTAGTTGATCCTTGTTTCCTTCACCTTCTTTCCTTATAAACTTTGCCTGCCTTCATGTAATCTCTCAAGCATGTTTTCATCTAAAGAACATGACAGCCACACTCAGGTGTCAGGTGTAAAATACAGAAGGTGGGTGAAGGTCTTGGGGGAAAATCTTTGGGATTTGTCCTGTACTCCAAAGACACCATGAGACATACTTAAGTCCCAGAGAGATGCATCTTGGATATATTAGTAATCCTAAACTAGTATCCTGGGTTTTTTTTATTTGGGGGACCATGAGCCAGCAATGTGCCCTCATGGCTAAGTAGACCAATGGCATCCTGGGGTGTATTAGGAGGGGGTTGGTTAGTGGGTCAAAAGAGGTCCTTCTCCCTCTCACACTGCACTGGTGAGACCAAACTTGGAATATTGTGTCCAGTTCTGGGCCCCTCAGCTAAAGAAGGGCATAGAACTCCTTGAAGGCGTCCAGTGCAGGGCCACCAAGATGATTAAAGGAGTGGCCCACCTTCCTTATGAGGAGAGGCTGAGGGAACTGTCCTCTTTATCTTGGAGAAGAGGAGACTAAGGGGAGACTTTGTTCATGTTTATAAATATGTAAAGGACAAGATTCAGGAGAATGGAGCCAGGCTCTTTTTAGTCATGGCCAGCAACAGGACAAGGGGCAGTGGGTGCAAGCTGGAGCACAGCTCCTTATATTCACACTCCATGTGAATATAAGGAGAAACATTTTCCTTGTGATGGTGATGGAGCACTGGGACAGGCTGCCCAGAGAGGTTGTGGAGTCTCCTTCTCTGGAGACATTCAAACCCACCTGGACGTGTTCCTGTGTGATTTAGTCTGGGTGATCCTGCTCTGGTGGGGAGTTGGACTAGATGATCTTTCGAGGTCTCTTTCCACTCCTAATGTCCTGTGATCCTAGTTTGCATAGCTTTGCTCAACCTTTGCTGAGCAGCGTGGTGGTAAACTGAGATACCACTGCAGTGTTTCACCAACTGCACTGGTGGCTTCTATGAAAAAAAAAAAATAATTAAAGCCACTAAGTTCTTAAAATGGAAAGTGCATCTTTCTTAGCATGGTACCACACCAAGTTGAAGGCTTGCTCTGCCTGTACTTGGCTCTAATTTATGCTTCTGCTCTCGTAAGGGGTCTGCTTGCCCTTGATGCTTGTGCGTAAGTCCCATTAACGTTAATAGGAGTTGAACACAAGCATTAGCTGACGCCGAATTCCCTAAATGCTGCCTTCAGTTCTAAAGCCAAGATCTGTTCCCTGCCCCTGCTGCTAACCAGCTCCTCACAGCCCTGAGCTGCTCCCCCTCTCTGGCCATGCAGCAGCCAAACAAGGCTTTTGTCGGGGCTGGGGCACAGTCATCATCCCATTAATGTAGGTTGAGGGCTGTGTGCAGGGGTGGCTGGTGGGAGGCATCTGGCTTCCTTGGAAAGGCACCACCTGCACCAGCATGGGAAGGAGAATCATCAGCAAGAGATGTTTTCTGCTTAGCTAACACTGTAATGAGCTCAAGTCCCTGGGTGGAGAAAAGAGGGGTGACAGGAGGAGATGGGGAGAGGGGAGGGAAACAACTTGTTTCAGGCAACAAATCAGTTGCTAACTCTGATCCAAAGCCATTTGCATAGATGATGTTGGCCCGGGGTGGGTTGGAAATATAAGGCATTCTGTAGACAGCTGCCCAAGGGAATGCTAATTAGCTGGCAGGCAATTAATAATTAATCAGACTTTTGTTCATTGTGAAGACAGTGTTTTCTTTGGCAGCTTCATAATGTTCTGAGTTTGCCTTGCTTTTCTTTCGCAGGCTGATATCATCGTGCTGGAACTAGGTTCTGCAGCGACATGCTTCTCCCTCCCCCTGGCATCCAGCTCGCCCTGTCCACGTGTGTAGCCTGGGCCACGACCTCGGTGCTTGGCTGGGCTCTGACGGCCCATTTAACAGTCAAAGGCTGGAAAGGGAGTTGCTGGTGTGCTATTTTTAACCAGCTGGACATTTAAATAATTCAGACTCAGACACACACACAGTGGTCTGGGCTGTGCCTCAGATTTGAAAGAGGAGAAGAGCATTGTATCACCCCTGGGAGGCTTGCTTGACCTTAACAAGCACGGGTTCCCAGGCTCTTTAACACAAGCACAAGACAAAAGCCAAGCCTCTTGGAGTGAAATCCTTACCCCACTGATGTCAGCCGGGCTCCTGGCTATGACTGTGATGGAGCCTGGATTGTACTCAGCTGCAAGGCATGAATTGGTCCGTATTTCCTGAATTTCTGATGCTGCAGAGCCTTTTTTTCCATGGCAGTAAAACCCAGTTACAGCATGAGTAGGATCCAGAATGAGAAATGTCAATACTTCTTGGAAAAATAGGAGTCATTTCAAGAAAGCTCTTTAGAAAACGGAAGCTCTGTGTGTAGTTACTCTCCCTGACTTCAGACTAAGAAAGGAGCTGCACAGAAAAACACTTCATCCCTTCTCTACAGCCCAGTCCTGTCCCCATCTGTCCTGTGGAGTGGTTCACAGCTCATTGAAAAGCCATCCCTCTCATCCAGGGATGGCTGGGAGAGCATGCAGCCAAGTTCTTCCCACCATGCAGACTTCACCTGGAGTTGGTGCTTTCTGAGAAAGCATGGGGCAGTGGTTTGGCTCTGAAAGGTGTCAGAAGGGCTTTCACAGCTGGAGTTGTGCTGTAGAGCAACTGAGGTGTCACTGCATTGTTGAAGAGCAAAAAACCAAAACAACCCTGGTCACCTGCTCCAAATTCAGGCAACTGGGCATCACCTAATTTTTGCTCAGTAACCAGCTGGAGCTTTTTATGTTGTTAAGGAGACACATTTCACTGAATATTTTTTCACTCTCAAATGGGGCTAAAATGAGAAGATTTACTACGGTTAAAAATTGATTTGAACATAAATTACCTAGCTTGGTCTGCAGATGCCTTTATGATTGTTCCACTCAAATTTCATGGTATCAGTGTGGAGCTGATAGGAGGTATTGTCCTTGTCTGACAGAGGGGGAGTTCTGGAACAGTTTCTAAATATTCACCTGCCCATGTACCCAGGTCTTTGATCAAGGAACTGCGTGAGTCAATGGCTTTCAACTAGGATAAATAAACCCATTCTTGTGCTCTTGTCCCCTGAGTCTGATTGCCTTCACCAATGGGTAATGCTTCTGTTTCCAACAGCTCGTTGTTTAATTTGGGGCAAACTTGATTTGGGGGGTGTGTGTGGTTTTACAATTAAGAGGAATGTACCACATTGTGCAGGCAAAGGAAACCCTGTTAAACCCTTGTCTGTCAAAGAAAAGGCACGAACTCAGTCTTTTAGGCATGAGGGAATCCACAGAGGAGCTTAACTCCGAAAGACAAATGCGCAGCAAACCAGGCTTCACTGATTCTGCTGTTAATAGGGCTGCTTGTTTCCTTTGATTCCTGTGTGTTAGCTCAGCTGTGTTTTGGGACCAAACAAGATCTTTCCACTAGTTCAATTTCAAACACGTGGTAAATGACTCTGTGCCTGAAGCACCCGATGCTCCCGGGTGGTCTCAGTGCAGGGAGCGGGGCCTGCTTCTGCTGCTCGCATCATGTAAGATGTGGCTCCTCATTCTGGTAGAGCTGTGTCTTTGGGAAGCTAATCCATGCAAGGAGGGTGAGGATGTTCTGAGTCCCTTGTTCTTTCCAGATTTGAGGTTCCCCCTTGTGTCTCCATGTCCCACATCGTGACAGTTGTTAACAGAGGCGTGTGAAGTCTTGTTACAAGAATGCAGCTTGCGATGATCTTCGGTGGCTTTAATTAATCATTTGTGGCTGGGGTGACTCAGCTAGATGAGGCTGGCAGCCAGCAGCTGGTCAGGCTAGGCATGCTGAAGGCAGAGGCTTGACAGCAAGTAGAGATAGCATGTGTGAAAAGCACAGCAGTTTTTTTTTAAAGGCCAGCTGCAACCCATCGAGGCCTGCATACTTCTGAAAGCCCATCACTGGAACACCAGGAAGGAAAGTGAATTTGGCATCACTGGTGCGTTTTTCTAGCCAAAAGTGTAGGCAAGTGGGTGGGAAGGCTGGACATCCAGAGTTCATGTTTGCAAATGGAGCTGATAGTGCACTTGAAAAATGTCACCCTGGGGTTACCAAATCCCACTTCTTTTTCTACAACTGCCTGGTGTCTGTCCTTCATTCTGAGCTGCGAGAGGCTGTTCCCCTGGTAGGGAATGCCCTGCCTGCTGGAGACTGAGTGCAAAGATTGCCTTGTACAGTGTAGAAGTTCAATTTTCAAACAATACAGAATTGGGATGTCTTATCTAATGCTGCTGGCTGACACTCCCCAGAGTCTGCGCAGCAAAATCCACCTGCATAGTGTGGTGAATTTTAATCACCACAGTGGCAAAACTCTCCTGTGCAGAATCTCATTCTGGACTAAAGTCCTTGAGTAATTATTCTGTAATAAAGTCACTTATATTTTAGAATAGAGTGTCCGCGTGGAGAAGTTATACAGGCCCAGCTATAACAGGATAATTATTTTGTTATAGCTATGCCAGTCAATTTCTCAAGGCCTCAGTCACACGGGAAAGTTGAAATGATGTATTTTTTACAGTCACCAGCAATTCTTTATTTTTTAATGTCCATTAGTTCTTGACTAATGCTGAATGATAGCAGAAATTCTCTGGGACAAAACCAGCTCTCACAATTTCCTTGTGGCTATCAAAGGAATTTGGATCTATCCTGTTAAAGCTAATATGTAATTGATTGCAGGTGATTGGGGGTTTACAGCTGAATTGACTGGGAATTATGAAGTCACTGTTTACTAAATTCAACTGAAATAGCTGAAACACAAATTTGTAGAGAAGGTCTTTATTTATGTGTTAAGAATCTTCAAGATTTTTAAGGACTACACACTAAGACAGAGGAGGATACAGAATTCCCTTCATCCCACACAGCATTGGCAGTTTGGTCTTTCAACACAGAACTAAGTTTAACAATTTCAGGGATGTCTGAAATAGTTTAGTTCTGAAGTTGTTGCACGATAGATGTGCTATTCTTAATTTTAGTAGAAATAGTATGTTGTGGTTTAGCCCTCACTCATAACTGAGCACCACAAAATCGCCCTCTCACTCCTCCAACCCCCAGTGAGATGGGGGAGAGAATGGAAAAAATCTTGTAGGTTGAGATAAAAGTTAATAGGATAACAAAGGAAGAGGATGATAATGATAATAGTACAAGTGATGCACAAATGCAGTTGAGATAAAACCAAGCTGATGCCCAGTCTATTTCTGAGTAGCGATCTCACCTCCCAGCTGGCTTCCCTAGTTCGGTCCGGAGCATGAGGTTCATGGCAAGGAATAGCCCTTTGGCCAGGCTGGGTCAGCCGTCCTGGCTGTGCTCTCCCAGCTTCTTCTGCACCTGGCAGCGCCTGGGAAGCTGGAAAGTCCCTGACTTGGTGTAGACACCGGACCTATCTAGCAACAACTGAAACCATCAGTGTATAATCAGCATTATTCCCCTACTACATCCAAAACATCCTATACCACCTACTAGAAAGAAAATTAACTTTATCCCAGCCAAAACCAGGACATCATAGTACTTTAGGGTAAAACTGCACCTGCCAAAGGGCAATGGCATATATGAGATTTCTATGGAGATATGCCTGAGCTAACTCAAGCCTGGAAATTAAAGCATAGTAGGAACTCAGAGCCTGGATGCCCCAGAGCTGTCTGGTGAAATGTTAGTTGTAGCAAACAAGCCAACTGAATTTGTCACAGTCATGTTTGAATCTGAATTGAAGAGTTACCAGACCAGGGAAGGCCAAACATCTCAATGCACATGAATGCACTGTGCGGTTCCTGCATGCCAGTCTGGGACACATCAAGCTGCCTGGGGAGGAAGCTAAGGCAGCTAAGGAAGCCCATCTGATACGTGCTTAATCAAAAGTATGACTCAAAGTGAAACCTGCCTATAGTTTTCAGCTGTCTTACAGTGAAATGCTTCTAGTTACACATAACTTCTCCCTTAGAAAAGGAAGAGTTGGATTTGAGGTAGAGGATGCCAACATGCACGCCCAAGTCGATGTACCAGTGGGGATGTACACCAGGACAAGAACAGAGTGTGGTCTGTGTGCGCACCTGGGTAGATGGACAGCTTGTTGGTCTCATCGGTGACCCCTGGGCACAGACCACTGGGTAGCAAGGATGCTCCTCTGTCAATGTCTCCCACTATCACCACCCCGAGGGAGAGCTGACTCCTAAACTTCAGGACTTCCTCTTGTCATGTAAACCCCAGTAGATAATGTAGGGTAAAACCACCCAGTTTGGGTTTCACTTTATCTTGATGTGCTCACCTCCTCTGCTGCTTATCTGAACTGGGGTTTTTACACGTGGCTGGAGGGGAAGGCCCGTGTTGCAATGTATGTGCACAAGGATAAAAGGAGGACATCCATTTCCAGGGCTGCAACGCAAATGCTTAATCACGTTTCAGAATAACTGGAGTTATAAACCGATGGGGCATTAAAATGTTATCTTGTTCCAAACGTCAAGTGTTCAACTTCTGCCTTAAGGGGACATTAGCTGATTGTCAAGTCACAATGAGATTCTTATCACTTTATTTTAATAAACAGTTTTCATAAATGTTAACATTTTAATGGATGATTACATTCATGTTTAGCTAGCAGATGCATTCATTTTGATTGATGTCATTTCCACGAGTACCAAAGGAATTAAATAATGATTTGTCACTTATGGTAAAGAGCTGCTCAAATGTCTTTTAAATAAACAACTTTATTGGCGGTGGCTGATCAGATGGCAGCGAGGAACCGCGTTGTGCCACGCCGCGGGGGCTGGGGCAGCGGTGGGGCCTCACCGCGCTTCCCTCACCGCAGCCCCGCGGCTGGTAGGCGGCGAGCCGAGCCGAGCCGAGCGGGACCGCACCCAGCGAGCCGCCGGGACCCAGGGGAACCTCCTCTCGCCCTTCCATGCCGCCCTGCCCCTGGCTCGGGGCCAGCCAAGGTGGGAAAGAAGGAGAGGGGGTGAACTGACGCGGCCCTGGACAGCATCCCGCCTGCCGCCCGCGTCCGCAGCCGCCGCGGGGGATCGGCCCGCGGGGTAGGGGTGTGCTGGCTCGGGCGCGGCGAGGCCCGGCCATGCAGTGCAGTGCTCTATCCCCATCTTGTGGCAGGCGGGGCCCGGTACGGCGGGCGGAGGAGCTGCTGCAGCCGGCGATGCCGGGAGACAGGCCCGGGCCGGGCCGGGCCGGGCGCCGCTGCAGGGTGCGGGCAGGGCTGCGCGGTGGAGCGAGGCCACGTGTGCTGCCGCCGTACCCACTCACCCCCCCGGCCTATGTGCTCTTCCCCAGGCCCCCCCGCTCGCCCCGTGTACAAGAGGCCTGGCGCGCTCCCTGCCCCCGCCTGCCCTCCATGCAGCTGCCCCCGCCATCGCTCGCCCGCCCGCCTGCCTCCAGCCCTCCGTGGGGCAGATAGATTGGAAGCACCTGTGGCAGGGCCCTCCCTGCCCGGGCTGGGGCGGGAGCACAACTCATCTCGGAGCTTGCCTCTCTGGCGGACACATATATACCCGGGAAAAAGCGGTTTAGGGGCTTGCTTTGTTTTGCAGAGGGCTGGTGGGTCAGTGTGTGTGGGATGGAGGTGCTCAGTGCCCCCTGCTCCTGCCTGCTGAGATGATGTCAAGAGAAGCTGGTGGAAGTTTGGAGATGATGATGTGCAGAGGCCTCATGTGAGGTATGTCATGTGCTTGGTTCCCCACTGCCCGAGTGAGGGATGAGCTCTGGGACCATTGTTGTTCAGGGGCTGGTGCTGCCAGTGTTCCAGGGAAACTGGAGGCTTTGCTGGGGTGATGAAGGAAGAACTGTATTGGAGATGGCTTTTTTGGGGGGTCAGTTCTTGATGGTTGACTCTGGGATGGCTCACCAGAAGAGCCTCTTGGACTTTGGCTGATTGAGATTTTTCAAGAATTTGGCAGAAGACCTTTAGTATCTTACTGCCATTGAGGGCCTTGGTTGCTCCTGTCTGCCTGCAGTGAGAAGAGAGGCTGTGTCTTTAAGAGGCACAATTAAGCAAATGTGTTTTTGCCAGTTTTCCAGAAGTAGTTATTAGGTTTGATGCATTGGTTATCTTATCCAGCATGACAGATGGATGCAATGTTTTTGTCTATGACTAAACTTATAGAGGTTGCATAAATAATTTCATAGTAAATGCTCTGATTTCATTGTAAGTGTGTTTACGTGTAGGTGTATGTATACTTTAAAAAAACCCCACATGAACCACGAAACAACAAACCAAAAAAAAACCCAGTGAAAAGCTTCCTGAGGCTCTTCTGCCATAAACTGGTTTGAAAACCCTCTCCTTTTCGCACCTGTGCCTTGACTTCTAGGAGTGACTCTAGCTAATGCAGCTGTGAATTTAGCCCGTGGTCTGTGAGCTGTCTGGGACAGGCTTTCTGGAATGCAGCTCCAAAGACCAGACTGATTCCAGGCTATAGCCTGTAGTGGTCCAGGACAACCTGGTGTGCCAGCAGTGATGCTTGCTGTCCTGCTGGCTGGCTGCCTCAGGGTTGGGAGGGTGACTCATGGGTGGCATGTTCCTCATGTTCTTCTCTGGCTGGCACTATAATAAGTGGTTCAGTTCCCTGGTGCTACTAGCTCATGATTGCTTGCTTAGAGCAACTGCATTTGCATACTGCTTCAATGCCTTGAGTTGAAGATACAGCTTTGCACACACCATGAGTACTGGGAGCTCTTTGATAAGCACTAGTTCTGTCCTCCTCAGTAGCAGCCCTGCCTGGGCAATAGCAGGTTGCTTCCTATGGGGTGTATTTTGTCTAACTGCAGACCTGTGAATCTCGGGCTTTTAAACATTTGATTCCTGTCATGTACTTCTCTGCAGTTATATTGTGTCTCTTCTTGAGAGTACCCTGTGGCATTTCCACTGCTGGTGAACTGATGCACTATAGGTGGCAGTTGGATGTGGAGCTTTGGAGGATTGGCATGTGATTAGCAGTAGGCCAAGGGGAAATTTCCTGGATCAGCAAAAATGACCTGGGCTGTTGATGCCTACTTTAACGAGCAAAGGCACCTGCTGAGGCCCCTGCTGAAAGCAGCCTAGTAAAAGCATGGTTTAACTGTCAAGTGCTCTGGGGGAAACTCTTGAGATTGCTGCAGACCTCCAGAATCACTGGAGCAATTCTGCACCTACTGCAGATCCTATCTAATGCAGGCAGGCTACAACTGTTGTACGGCAAGTGTGTTTCTGCAAAGCGATGGGTGTCTTGGGGAAGGAATCATCCTTATTTTAGAGGTTCCCAGGCTAGCAGGGAGCAGTTGCTGCCTTCTGTAAGCAGCCAGATAAACTGCTTGGTGGTTCAGTTGCGTTTGAGTTAATTTATAAAGAAATACAACCTGAAATACAAAAAGGCGTTTCAGACTGTTTATAGAACAGTTTGCCTGTGAAAGCAGCTTCTATACAAACCATTTCTACATAGATTCTTGTCCTGTCGGTGTCATGGGGCATCACAGAAGATCTTTAGGAGAGTCATTAACAAGTCTTGACTGTTCACTGAATGGCTGCATTTAGCCATGAGGAAAGATAGATTTTTAGCAGTTAATTGGGCTGTCAATACAGTGTATTTGTTGTGGCTTGTGTGTTTGGGCTTGGTTTGTTTTCCCCCTGGATGACTGTTTTCAAAACCAACCAGTGATACTGGATGGGGGAAAAGAGTTGTTCTAGATAGGTGTCATGCTGGCCACTTGCAACTGCCAGCAGACTTGGATACTTCACAGGTTTTCCTGTATGTTGGACAAAGTGAACTTTATGTCCAAGACAAATCACAAGCTAAACTCCCACCTTTTAAAGGAAATCAAGCATTAAAATAAACGAACAAACCCCAGCCAAAAGGCACATGTCCCAGTGCTGTGAACAGCACGGAGAAGATAAAAACCTGAGACTGCAACCTGCTCTGGACAAAAGCAGGGCAGGGAATTGCGCTGTGCTGTTCTGGTGTACTTTTGAGACTAGCAGGTGCTGTTTTGAACTCAGACTTTCTCAGTAAATCAAGCATTATTGAACAAATGCTGGCCTATACTTCCACCAGTTACTAGTTACACTGGTTACGTTGTGGGCTCTCTAGAATGTCCACGTGGCAGATCTGTCCGTTCCTTGGAGTCATGTCTGATGGAAGGTTTTTATGAAGGCTGACTAGAGAAGTCCAAACTATTTCCCGCACTTGGGGAGGATTAGCGAATGCATGTTGGTGCAGTGTATCCACTATGAAAAGGCCTTATGCAGCATGGAGACACAGCTCCAGTCCTCCAGACCTCTGCTCAGCTTCTGCCTGGCCCCTGAGATGCTGACACAAAGCGGCCTGTGGCTGGAAAGTTTCTTGAAAGGACATGCAAGCTCTTTACAGTAAGAAATGCCTGCTCAGACCACGCTGAGCGGCCTGGCACTGAGCCCCAGCCTAAGGAACTTAAAGTGAACCAATTCCAGTCCTTGTACAAAGACTTGGCCAGGTCAAGCAGTAATTGAAAGAACAGTGGCAAGACAAGTGGCTGACCAAAGAGACAACATGAGAAGAGGAGTGCCCATCCTGTACTGTAGGACTTGTCAACCAAAGGATGGGTCTCAGGAGCTGGCCCCGTATGGCAGGCCCTCCCTGGCCTGGCAGCTCTAGGGGGATGGGGCTTGTTGCCTGCTGATGAGCCTGCAAGGTTTAGTGCTTTCATTCTATCTTCATGACCTCCTTTATGTCCTGCTGGGACCCAGTGTGACACATTAACTGCACCCAGGAGGTAATGCTGACTCCAAATACTGAGTGGCACATGGGTCTCTGGGCTATGTAAGTGGTGTGTCACAGGCTGTAGCAGTGAGGGAACCACCACTGGTGCCAAAAATAAAATGAGAAGCAACATACACCCAAAGATGAAGTAGTTTTGCAGACTAGTTGTGCCTGTGAAAGTTGCGTGGGGCCAGACAAGTGAAAGGAAGAATCAGATGTTTGGAAGTGGTAGCTGTTGTTAAAGCACTGATGGCACTAGAAGCCTTAAAACAGGCATGAGAGATATTCACAGAAAAGGTCAGTGTGAAGCCTGCTCTCTTTGAAGCAGCTTAGTCCAGCTGACTCATGCCAGGTCCTGTCCACCTCCCATCATCTGTGAGTGGCTTTAGCTCCATGGTTTCTCAGCTGTTCTTGATGTTATTTCATGCTGGGAACTCCTCAACTCCTGATGGCCAGAGGTTAACTCGGATGAGAGTGGTTTCCACTGAAATGCGTCTACTTTCTCAAGACTGGGTTCGTGCTTTTAACAGATGTCTAATTCTCTTTTCCCTCTAGGCCAGGGAGGTTAATTGGAGGTACATCGGGCCCAAGAGCCTCCTACAGAGATACTTGGCACAAATAAATCAGCCTATTTTTGATGAATAACAAGGCCCCAAAGGCTCTAGTTCTTGCTGCCTGCACAAATTGCAGGTATAAATTTCACAGCTGATCACAGGGACTCCAGAATTCAATTAACTCTCTGCTCATTTAGAAAAAAAAAAATGCTGCCTGCCTATTTAATTATGAGTGTCACTGATACTACACATGCTGTTCAGGAAAGCTCCAATTAATAAAGCATTGCATCATTAATATGAGTGACAGCATGGAGCCTGTGACACTCGGAAGTCTGCCTTGACCCTCTGCAATGAGAGGTTTGGGATTTATTGGGAAGGGGGATGCTGAAGGAGCTTGAGGTTGTCTCTGTGCTTTGCAGGCTGTTCTGGTTGTGCTGGTTTGGGTGCAGTTGGAATGTAATGTAGTGCTGGTAACCCATGTTTTAGACCTTCTGGTACTTGGGGAAGCTTTTGAGGTCTCTGGTTGTGGGGATGGGGTCTGCACAGAGACAATGGGGCAAACATCTGCAGCGATTCACCTGTACAAGGCACAGTGAGAAGACACAGCTGTGTTCTTGCACTGCCTTCACCACATTAAAGCACCTTTCACTGCCAGGAAGGGTGTTAACCAAAGGCATACAAATAACCACATTTCTGCAGCATGTTTCATTTTCGAGTGTTCATGATTTTAAATCAAGTCTCAAAGATCTATCAATAAACAGATGTGGGGTTTTTTACTTTCTAAACTGACGTTTGTTTTAAGTCCAAACTGATCTGACCTGCTCGTTCTGTGTGCTCTTTCTCCACAGACTGTCCCCCTCCTTCTCAGTCACTATGTGTAACCCACCAGGATCGTAGCCTAGCATTTTCTTTACTCTTTTTTTGGCCATGTCTAAGTTGTACCCCAGCTTTCCAAATAATACTGAGTCCCTGTCTGCATTCTCTCTATACTACTACTTCTTTTTTCCTTTCCCGAGCAGCTCTGTTCCCAACTACAGCAATCTTTCCAGTAGTGACAAAAACAACCTCACTGGTCTAGCCAGAGGCAGCTGTCACCCCGGATTAGATGTCACAGCTCCATTGCTGCTCCAGCTCCCTGCATCTTCCTGGGACTTTAACACTAGGCACAAGCACGTGTTCAGCAAATGTGTGTCCAGATGTTGTTGCAAAAAGTTGGTAGTCACTTTGATTGCTTCACATTTTTCCAATCCTCTATCATGAGCTGCTTGCCTTCTCTACGTGCTGCTGTGCCCTGTTGCTGGTCAGAGCTGCAGCTTTCACTGCCTGTTTGCCACTTTTAAGTAGAGTATCTTTGCTGTTTGCTTTCAGCATGGGATTGTCACTGCAGGCCCACCTCTCTTGTCCACAATATTGTCTTCAAACCAGAAGAGAAGCTTTCCCAATCTCCTGCATGCCTCTGCATTTCTGCTCCTTCTGTAGCAGCTATTTTAGTGCTAGAAGAGGGAGTGGGTGTTCTGTTTGAGTTTTTTTTTCTCTGTGAATGGTTTAACAAGCCTTAGAGCTGTTCCAAGGGATGTGTGAAGGCCAGCATCTCTGACACTAGCAAGGGTTCAGACTTAAACTTACTCTTGAGTGGAGACAATTGGCAAATGAGTGGCCGGATCCTAGGACTGCTCCTTTCATGCTTCCCACTTGAATTCTGTACTTACTTTGTTCCCCTGTTGTCTCTTCTTTAACTGAAATAACCCGTGTCCTGGGCCTGGAGCTACCTGTCTGTCTTGTGTTTGTACAGCCTGAGGCATCACAGGACTCTTAGCTGTGACATGGGCCTCAGGCAGTGCTGCAGCACAGCTGTTGGAATCAAACACCATTGCTTGCTCTGCTTTCCCAGTGCAGTACAAGCCTCTTGTTGTTGGTAGGGCTGTTGCTTGACTGTGACCAAACTCCCCTGGGATGCAGGGGAGAAAATGGGTGTTAAGCAACTGTAACCCACTCATGTCAGCAGGGGATGGTGGTTGCTGCTCCAGCCCTCGCAGGGTGACTTCTAGTTCTCCTGTTCCAGCTGAGCAAGCCCTTGAGACCACCAATTCCTCCCTCACTCTCTCAGCCTAGGACTCGATGGCTATAGCACAGTGCTCATCCTGGAGACACTGGATAAGGCTCAGTGGAGGCAAGAGGGTTGGATGCTGCTTATGGAAAGGCTGAGATGGTTCTTGTTTTCATCCCCTGTTGAGAATCGTCACACAGCACACTTGTGTTTTAACTCTTGGCTTCCATCTGCAAAGCAAGGATAGCACTGTAAACCATGCAAACAGCGAGCAGGGTGTACAGTGGTTGCCAGTGATTTAGGGGAACTGGGTTCGAGTCCTTGTTTTGACACAAGTGAGACAAGTGGGCTGCCCTGTGGGAGGATAACAGGCTGTTCCTGTGTTTGCCAACTCGGGAACCAGTTCAAAATGTTCTGTAAATTGTTATAAAATGACACTGCAGAAAAAAAAAGTGGTTGGACCTCTTGTCCAGATGCAGCTGGGCATGTAAGTTGTTGCCATTACTTATGTTACATGGCAGTAAGGCAAAAGCACCAACCCTCTTGCAGTCTGTCATCTTCTGGCTACCTGTGGGAGTGAGGGCAGAGTAAAGGTGGTGAGCTGCTTTAATCTGTGCCCCGGAACAGCAGTGAGTTAGCAAGTGGAGCCCTGATGTTGTTTATGCAGCGTTCCTGTACATACATCTTTCTAAAAACACCACTCACTTGAAATGAAATTCCTTGTAATGCTGGAGATGTGAATGTGAGACTGCAGCATGGTGATGAGCAGATAACAGGAGCTCCCTGTGAAAGGCTGAAACCCTCTGAGAACTACTGCCTCCAGGTTTGCTGGCTTTGAAGTCGGCCAGCTTTGCAGAGGTGTCAACTTCATCCTGATAGTGGATTTCCTCACTTAAAAGGCCCCTCCTGGGCTCTTCTCAGTTCCCCCCCTCCTTCCTTCTGTGAAACAGTCTAGCCCCACTGCAGCTGAACATCTCGTCTGCACTGGCCTCACACTTTGGGTGTGCAGGTGATGAAGGGAAGATATAGGGCTCTCAGCACTGCCTCCTGGCTGTGTCTTGCCCTTTGAAGTAGTGCTGGTCCAGGCTTTGACGGTAAATGCAGTTGGAGATGAGGCGCTACCCCTCAGTTGAAGTAGTTTCCTGGCTGGGGTACCAAGTCCTCCAGCCCCCTCAGGATGAACCTGAGCAGCCTTGTTCCCTGCCTCTGTTGGCCTCAGGGCAGCTTGTTCACTTTGCTTGGCTCCTTTACCAATGTAGCCCACAGGCAAAAGACACTAAAGTTTTGGTGGTTTGTTGTTGTTTGTTTTTAATTCTCAAATGAAAATATTCTTTGCTTTCTATATAATACACCCTGTCTGGAAGGAATTCGGGAGCCAACATTGGGCATTCATTGTCTGGTTTAGTGAGCTCCTGGTGCAGGGACACCTAGCTCGCTTTCTTGGTGTCACTGAGTATTAGGTGGATCCTCTGTATTCCTTTGACTTTTTTATGTCCTTTGAGGATCTCTAAAACCCTTCCAGTGAGGCCAGGGAGCCCTCCAGGTGCTTCATGCCTTCAAAACTGTGTATTCTTCTTCTGCAACCTGTGCTACAAGGGATATATGGCATCTTGGGGTTTGCAGCTCCCTGCTTGGAAACCATTCATGACCAGTGTCTGGTAGCATGGGGCTGAGTGGGGAAATGAGACCTCTGGTGTCCCAGGATTTATCAGTTTGTGCTACTAGAAATATGTTCTCAGCACTGCACGCAGTACTTGGCCCTGGCTTTAAGGGAACAGCAGAAGCAGACTCTGGCCAGAGATGAGGCTGTCCCCTTTACAGGCTGGAAGGAGGAGGCATGTATGCCATGCTCATAGCTGCTGCGTCCCTCGTTTTGATGCCAGTTACCAGTCCAGGGATGATCTAGATACTGTCAATGCTAAGTGCTATTGACCAGGTTCCACTGGAGCAACTCCTGGGTGGCCGTGTATGAGTGTAGCTGATGGGTGCCCTGCTCTAATCATCTGGACTTGCAGTAGCCCTGGAAACCAGGTGTTCTTGGTTGGTTCAGCATCGCATTCACAGGCTGATCTGAACCTGGAGCATGGCAATCCAAAGCATGTGAGCACTGGCTTTCCTGGGAGGATCCTAAGCTTCTGCTCCTGTGCCGAGGTGTATCTCCAGGTATACAGTTTTATTCTGGCATTGTGCTCCTATCCCAGCCTGAAATCAGAAGGGTATGATGGGCAGAAAATAAGCAGATGATTGCGTTGTTGAAGCCTGATCTCTCTGTTTCTCAGTATCTGCACATTCAGGCTGTGCATATATTTCTTCTCTTACACATCTGCTTATTCTAATCGTTATCAACCTTTTGATGGAACAAAACTGACTTGAATACTTGCCCAAACTGTGAAGATTTGGAGTTTGAGTTTTGATAAAGTGTGGTGCAGTTCTCTTTAATGTTTCTGCAGCTCTGTGGTATCTGGCTGCAGCTGGGATCCATAACAAAGGTGCCAAAATAAAGCAGGAGTGGCTGGTTTTGGGCTTTTCCAAGCCTGACAAAGAAAATAAGAGGGCCTGTTGTTAGCTGGAGTGTTTCCTTACCTCATGGTACAGCAATCTGCCTCAAAGGAGTCCAGCAGTCAAGATCAGCATAAAGCATCTCTTCCAGCCCTTTCGGGAAGCTCTATGAAGTTAATCAGTGGGCTTTATTTGAAATACTAATCTTTCTCTTGGCGGCATGGGGCCCCTTAGATAAATTGCTGAGGAAGGTATGCATTAAGATAATTTTTTCCCCCTTTCTCTCTGAAGACACATGGAAATAGCTACTGAGTTGTGTTGCTTTTGAAAAGGTGTCACCTATTGGTGGCTCCCAAGGACGATCTCTGCTCATGGAGATGTTGCTCAGGACAAATATAAATAATAGTTATCAGCGTTTGAGGAACATGCCTGACTGCACTGCTTAATATTTACAACAGCATTCCTTGATGGGAAGGAAGCTGACTTGGTTTGGGTTTTTTTTGGTGGAGTGGTGGTTGGTTGGTTTTAGTCCATTCTTAAAGTCAAAAAGAGCTTTCAGCTTTCTCCCTTCAAGTTTTCCTGGGCCTTAAGCAGACTTCCCCCACCCCATCCCTGTTCCTGTGCTGGCTGTGACTTGACTGGAGTTATTGGAAGAGTGCTGTGCTGGGAAGATGGGCTTGTGAGCAAATGCTCTTTACTGGACTAAATCATTGAAATCCATCACATAGCTATCTATTCTGCCTGGTTTTAGAACTTGCTAAATAGTCCCTAAAGACTGTGAATAAATAAACTGTGTTGGGGCCTTATCTTGAACAAACTCAACTTTTCTCCTTTGTAGGAACCATAGTGTCAGTTTTGCAGGGGATGACAGAAACCAGAATCCCAAATTGCTGTGGCTTGTGGCTATTTCAAGCATTTTGCTGTCAGCTGAAGCTGAATTTCCTCATATTCTAATTAGAAATCTTAGCTGGCTGGAGGATGGGATGGTTTCACTGGAAGCATTGGCAGTGCACCTAAATAAGCAGATTTTACATCCTGCTGCTTCCTCTGATAGAATTTAGTTAGCTGTTGTGCTCATGTGTAGGGATGTAGGAATGGAGTGTCTTATTCCAGCTTAAGAGGTGGGCAGCTGGGTTTAGGCTGAAGGCTGCCATTTGCTGGCCTGCCACGTGTGAAATGGGCTGCTTGGGTTTGGGACTTGCAGGTTAGTTCAGTGTTCTGAAGTCAGAGCAAGTTAGCATCCTGTGTTAGAAACTACTGTTGCTGTGAAGTACAGGGACTTAGAAACATCTTGCGATCCTAAGCACAAAAGTGTCATCCTCTGTATTTTGCCCCAGCTTTTCTCCTTTGCAGATGTTTGCCTTTCTGTTCCAAAAGGAATGGGAGCTTTGCCATGTCCAGTATTAAGCAGCCAGGTTTTGCCAAACTTTGGCTTTCACACACCAAGTCCAGGAGGTTGGCCTTTCTTACAGCAGTCTCAGCTTGTACTGTTCTGACAGGTTAAATACTGTGGATGAGCAATTCTGATCCAAGCTAGGTGCTCTGGGTCTCAAATTCACTGACCCTTGCAATATCTTGGTTAGTTGGTCATACATACTGTTTTGTTCTTCCCATACAGTATCTCTTCACAGAGAGAGGCTAATTGTGGAGCTTTTAAAGGTTTATTAACCTCTGTAAAAACCTTTGAAAACAATATATTGAATCAAATTCATGTGCAGCTTAGGATAAATGGCTGAACAGATTTGCTTCAGTTAAAATGCTTGTGTGAAGGAATACCTGGATGCATACAGGAGGAACAGCAAGTTCTTGTAGCTTACTCAACAGCTAAGTCAGGGTGAAAACACCAATCTGGGAACAGGAGCTATTTCTGCCAGGTACAGTAAAGTGAATAGCTGGTTGAATTACACGATATCTGGCCCGACCGTTCAGGGAGTGTTGCAAGCATATTCTTGAAATCAGGACTTGGCACTGCTTATTACCACCTCACTGTGATGGCTTCTTGTGCTCTGGCTCTTGGTACTGAGTTTAGGGTGAAACAATGCTGGACAGCAAATCTTTTATAACCCAGTAAATTTAGGAGGTGCAAAGATCTTAAAATTGAACTTGTCTGGAACAGTTCTGAAATCTTGCTTGGAGCCAGAGCAGGGTAAATAGCCAAAGTGTCCCCTTTTCTCCCTTACTCACATGTATTTTCTGGGGGGAGATTTGGAAATCCTTCAGACTAAACAAAACTCTTTGATACAGCCTCTCTTACTCTATTTTTTTTTTTAAGTAACAAGTTGGCTATACAATAATTCACAAAAGCTTTTGGCCCTGCCAAAATGGCACTCTGTACCCCAGCTCCCCAAATTCACTCTGCTCCATTTAGTAGAGTTTGTTGGCAAAGATAACCCGACTTCATGCTGTGGAGGATATTTGTTTCTTAATAGAAGACGGAGCAGAAGTGGAATTGTGCTGGTTGTATATATTTTGCCTTCTCAAGATTAGCCCCAAGCAATTATCTGACTATGGCCTGTGCCAGAAAAACACAACAGAACAATTTTAGTAGTGCCAATGAAAACTCCAGAATGTGTTGCACTCAGGAGTGTAATTTTAGATTCTGTTTTCAAGTAGTATTTCTGTGACATCATTGACTTTAGGAAAATAATACCCCAGGGCTTGCTTTACAAACAGGATGGAGCTTTATGATTTGGCAGCTTTCTGTAGGCAGAAAGACAAATGTTCATCACTTACAAACCTCTATGACAACAGGCTCTGCTTCCTAGCAGAAGTTAAAAGTAATAAGAAGAAAGTTAAACCTGATGTGGAAAGGGAGTTGGTAGGCCCTGCCTGCTGCCCTGAGGGCAGGGATGCTCTGATCACCTCCAGGAGAACCTGAGCTATGTGCAGATTTGCTGTAGGAACAAGAGCACTTCTGGCTAAATCCTTTGCATGGAATTGCACCAGGCAAAATTTGGGAAATACAGTTGTTGCTGCTTTTGCAGCCTCTGATCCACGTTCATGACATTACACAGATGTAATCAAATCTGGTGATAGGATGGGGAGGCTCTGCTGGTCCCCTGAGCAGGTTCCAGCTGCCTCCTGGAGCTCCATCAGTTCAGATGCAGCCTGTCTGGTATGTGTGTGAGGGATTTGGATGCGGCGGTGACAAGCCCCATGTGCCTAATCCAGAGCTCTACTGTCAGGAAATGTGTCAAATGTCTTTACTGCCTTTTTTTTTTCTTTTCTCCAGGAGTTCCTTGTTGATTGTAGGACTGGAAGGGACCCCATGAAGCTGTCTAGTCCTTCTCAGCCTGCATGGGGCCACATATGCTGCAGTAATGCCTTGCAGACCTTGAAAGCTGAGGGGACATTGTCTCCCCACTCACAAATTTTGTTCTTTCTGGTAGAAAGGGTTTTCATTGTTCTAATCCACACTCTTCCTTTCGTAATCATAAGTCCATTGCTCCTCTGTTCTGCACACACACTGTAGATGGGATAAGTACTTTCCAGCCTGCTGTAACGCGTTTGACCCTTACTGACCCTATTTCCCCACCCATCATGGTCCTTTCCTTAGACTGAATAGTCTCTGTGCTTTTTTTTTCCCTCACTTCTTTGTAGATAGATAAGAAAGCTTTCATAGTATCTGCACCAGACACTTCTGGGCAAATCCAATGTGAATTAAAGAAAAGTTAATGCCTGTCTAAGCCTTTTTCATTCTGGAAGGCTCTGTAAGCTCAGTGGGTGCCTTCAGGCGTGTAAAGGATTCTTTATGAGAAAGCGTTCTCTGGCTCTAAGGCATGCTGCAGCCTTCCTTTGCGCTGTGCCCCCAGCATACATGAGTGGAAACGGGTTACTTAACTATGATGAATTGGTTGTGGCTTGAAGGAGAAGTGATGACACCGGTTCTGTCGGCAGATGGTTGATTCAGCGTGCTCTAAGGAATCCAACAAGTTCGTAAAAGTCAGTCAGATTACGCACAAACAGCTTTCACAATCGGCTCCAGTGACTTCAGTGGAGTTGCTTCCAGGCTGTACTGGTGCATCTGGCACACCGTGGCTCTTCTGTTGCTGGACTGCAATCCTGTTTGGTGAGTTCAGGCACAGGAACGATGATCTAAATGAGTAGGCTCATTGTTGGAGTGGCCAGACGTAGGCATCGGATTGCCTCTGGGCTGGGTGAGCTAATAGCTCTGTTCCAGAAAGACACGTGAAACTCCTGCTGATTTCCATGAAAGTGAATAATTTGCTGGGAGCGTGAACCCTGTTGGGGAGGGGCTGCATCTTCCCCTGACTGTGTGCAGTGTCCAAAAATCCTGGGCACTGCTATAATATAAATAACAGATCCTCATAGTCTCATCAGCTCCTAGACTCCCTTGGGGAACTTTGCATTCTTCTGTAAATATGAGCTTTGTGGGAGAAGTCTGATGCTACACGAGCATGTGAGAATTTCCTTCCCAGTTGGCATGAAAAAGCTATAAATCTGTGGAGACACAAGCCCTTCCCCCTACCTGTTCTTATAAAATTAATGGGTGTTCAGTTAAGCCAAAACAAAGAGTGGTTTCCCTCAGGCAAAGTTGTCTTCAAGAAAAGAAAAAAGCATTTTAGCATATGGATAAAAAACCTTGTTTAAGTCCATGGTTGATAATGCAGTAAGTGTCCAGGGAAAGGAATTGTGTGTCTTGCTGTGCTTTGGGCTTTCAGCTTCCTGGGAGTAAAGGTTGGAAAATAAACAAGAGCTAATGCTAATGGAGATTAAGGGTGACCTTGGCCTGGGTGGCGATTTGCATGGCCCCATGTGAGTTGGGTTGTTGGATAATGGAGACCTTCAGACTCTACCTCTGTCAGACAGGGAGGTCAGCTATGTCACTTTGACTCCAGTTTTTCTCTCTTAGCTTCCTACCTTCATGCCATAAAGATGCTTTAAGGGGTAGCAGCAGCAAGTGAGTAACGGCAAATCATTAAATTCAGTTCTCCTCTAAAGGCCCTTTGTCCAAAGTGGTGAGCATGGCAGTGTTTTCAAATCAAATCCTGGAGAAGGTCATGGGATTATTGGGGAACTGACCACTTGATCTGCCCCTGCCTGGCAATGGGTAGCTGGGATCATTTCAAACCTACCTGGCTTTAAATTCTTCCTACTTTTGAATTCTGGAGAACAAACTCTATGCAAAATTCTTCCTTTCCACTGTATCTGGCTTTACATTCTCTGGTCTTAAATCAAAAGATACCAATCTCACTCCTCAGAAACTAGATGAGGCTGCTTGCTCTTGGAACAAAAAAAGCAATTGAAGAATATTCTAAGTTTGTGTCGCTTCTTGGCAAGCTAGTCAGTGATGGCTGCCTCCAGCTTTGGTAGCAATGTGAAGCCTGCAAAATGCAACCTACACTTGTAGCTGAGATGCAGAATGTCTGCAGGCTTCCCTGGCTATTCAGATGAGAGCTGCCTGCCATTTTGCACAGTGTGGATTGTGTTTAGTATCACAAGGAATTTTTTTTAAGACCTGGTGGCAATTTTGTTTGTTCCAGGTGTATGAGTATGTTCTGATGGAAAGGGGGTTTGATTATGTACTAATTTTGGATATGTGAAGTAATGCCTTCCAGGGCTTCCAGTACTGCTCAATAATTTACAGCAATGTAGAGGTACAAACAATTTTGGAATAGCACTAAAGACAGCTTTAGGGCAGGTGGGAATGTGGTGTGTGAGGAGGTAATTGCACCCAGAGGATCAGAGGCACAGCTGCATTTTATGCTTGGCAATGCCTCAGGGATGTGATTATCTCCTGATAACAGAACCCACACGTGCCTCTCTGCCTGGCAAGGGTTGGGGAGGTGGAGGAAATAGCTCTTCAGTGAGCGGGTTTCCCGGCAGAGGGTCCTCTTGAAAGTGTTTGGGAACTTGAAGCATCTTTTTGTTGTATGGAGAGCTGGAAGAAGAGAGGATGTGGCCCTGGAAAGCCTGGCCTGGGAACCTGAGGCATCTGTTTGGAGGCTGCTGTGTGGGTGTGAGGATGATGCAATGGGGGCTACCCCATTCTCCTTTGCCTTCTTTTTTTCTCTCCAGCCTTCTGTCTTGCTTGTGACAGGAGAAGCCAGGCTGTTGTGCCTACAGCAAGACAATTCCATTTCACTTGGATGGTTGCCCTTGAGCCATCTCAGTTCAAAAAGCCTCTCTAGGTAGAGTGTGTGTGATAATTTTCCTCTTTCTCTCTAGATGTGCTCTGCAGCTATTCTCCTAAATGCAGCTCACTGCTGGAAGTGGTTGCTGAGAGCAACGTGAAACGGCAAGGGTTTCATTTTTGCTGCCATAACCTTCTGCACCCTGCTATTGGTAGAGTTCTGATGTGTTTGACTGGGAGTCTGGGATTCTTCACCTTCAGGCACCAGTCCTGCTGGATCCCAAATGCTCATTTACAGCAACATCAATTGGCAAGTTGCAACTGAGCTTTGCTCCTACAGCAAGGGCTTATCTGCGAAATGCCTGCAAGGGTGGTGGTGTCCCTAAGGGTTAGGCTCAGCATATGCTTGCTCAGGGAAAGGACAGATCCCTGAAAGCATTTTTCAGCATTTTCTTGGATAGGTTATGAAGGCAGACCATGTTACATACTGCTTTTGGAAGAAAAGAAAATCCTTAAGCCTCCAATCTGTAACCCGAGGTTCTCAGAGCCTGTTGCACATTCCCTTTTTAGACAGTTCTGTTCTCTCCATCCTGGGAGAGGAAGCAAGAGGTAAGGTCCTCTGCCTAATTTTTCTGTCATCCTCTTGCTGTGAGTTTTTGCTCGAGCCTGCAGACAGAGGGAAGAGTGGGGTGGGTGGTGATGAAACAATCATCACTTAAAACTATTTGCTGATAATAAGTCACTCTTCACGGAGTCCCAATCTGTTCTCCCTTCTGTCAAATCCTGAGAGTGCAGCAGATCTGCTTGCTTTGCTGCAGAACTTTGGTGGGGTTTTTTTTCCTTCCCTGAAGGATGGCTTCTAGCAGGAGGGTTTGGTGAGAGAGAGGAAAGAATGAATGTTTGTGGGGGAATATTAATCAAGAGCTTCCTCTTTGTGCCAAATCTGAGTATGAACCTCTTAGTAGCTCAGGTGAGGAGCCATGAGGGTGGTGGGGTTGTTTTTTGGCAATCTATAGGCTCCCTACTCTGTTGCTGGCTTGAGTTTCACCAATCCCCACAGCCTTTACTCCTCAGCTGAAAGTGGTGTCTAATGCAAAACCTTTAGGTTGGGTGACAAGACATAAGGCTTTCCCCTGCAAATGGAAATTAATGAAGAAAAATCTAGGGATGACCCAGCACAATGTAAAATAAGCCCTGCATGATCCCAACAGGCAGCTCTGCTTTGCCTTCTCTTGCAGCTCTAACTGCAATGATTTATAGGCAATATCTTGATAAATGCCATCCGGTGTGCTAAGTGCTGTCTGGCTTGTGTTCTGTTGGGATGGCTATGATGATTTCCCTGATATAATTCCTGCAGTAATAGGCCAGTCCTGCAGATTTCAATGAAAACTCAATTTTCTTGTAACAAGGTTTAATGGGAAGCTTATTAGAGTATTGATAACAGAGAATGCAATAGATACATGTCCCAGAGGTAATATCTTATTACAGCATACTTGGTATGTTTATCACTGTCAAATTCAATTAAGATTTTAATGATAAATAAAAGGTGGTCATTCAACCACAGGAAAGCATGTGCAAGGGAAGGGCTGAAATAGGTGCTGGGTCAGATGGGACTGAAACAGGCTGAAATCAAGAGGAAAATGGAGAGGTTGGCATTTTTAATTTTACATTTTTCAAGGACTGCATGGACCTCTGTTCAGTAACCTGTGAAGTGAGCTGGGGGCTGGCAGTGAACTGGGCCCGTGTCCTGTGCTGAAAGCATCTCTTGGAGGTCCAGTTTGTTCTCTGGATGTGTGGATGTGTAACGCCTGTGATATGCTGCTCTCCATCTGCCCTGTTGCTGTGAAACCCTCTACCAGCGTATTACTACTATCTTTCAGCTCATCCTGATTGCACTTGAACTGCTTCAAACACAATAATCCTTCTTGCAGATCAGATACACAGTAATCCTCCTGTACAAGTGAGAGCACAATGGGCCTCTGCCGTCAGACCTGCTGTAATCCTGCTGCATCAGCCAGAGATCCTGTCCTGCGTCACGTGAAGCACTGTCCTCTGTCTTCTTGTACTAGACTGAAGACTTTCTGTCGGATGACTTTCATGCGCTGTGGCTCTTCTCTAGGCTCAAAGCAATAACCTTCTTTATTTCCTTGCCATGCTCTGCTACAGGCTGTGTCCCCAGGAACGGCAGCAACGGGTGAAGCAGGAATCGCTATGTTGCACTGACCCGCCCTTTTGGGTAGGGACTTTATCTGTCCTGGTGTGTGCATGGCTTGGTGCAGTTGGAGATAATAAACCTCCAGTGCTACTGGGATACGAACCATAGCTGGCTGCAGTCTCTTGCTTGCAATTCTCTACGCTGTACAGGCCTTTTAAAAATTGTGAAGCCTGGCTTGGAGCTCTGTGAGAAACAGGTGCCGCCGTCGTCTTGCACTAGACGCTGTGCAAACAGTTGGCTGCATGGCATTCAGCAGCTGCCAGCTCTTCCAGCTGCACCCGCTGCTCCTCCTGGTAGCTCAGGTGTGTTTGCCCTGCCTTGCAGAGACTGTTGTTTTCTAATCCTTCTGCTGCGGATGATACAGGAGAGCTGTCTTTGTGTGCCTGTTCTCTGTAACCTTTCTCTAATCCTTCTTGTGGGTCCCGAGCACTGTAAATCCTCTTCTCCTGAAGTACAGCCTCTGCTGGTTTCTTGGTTGGGGAGGGGAGAAGGGAAGAAGGAGCTGCTGTCATGTGGAGGGAAAGCATGTATCCTAGCATCCCTTAATCTGCCAGTCTGTTAGAAAGCAGCTACACATCCTGCCTGATCGAATACCTGCCTTGTAATTCAATCTAGGGCTCCACTGCCATGTAAATAGATTACATGGCTCTGCTGCGGTGGGCCGCGGGGCAGGGTGCTGGATGGAGCTGGGCCTTGGTGTGTTCCACCAGGCAATACCGAATGGGTTTTTCCCTCTGCTGTAGGGAAGTGGGGCAGGAAGCTGAGTCAGGTTGTTAGAGGGTAAGGGGTCCAACTTTCTTGGCCTTGGTATTTGTACCCAAATATTCCTTTGGCACAGAGCCACATCACACATCCAGTGTTGGGAAGGAGTTGGGGGCATGAATGAGCGCCAGGGAGAGCTGGCAGGTGAGAGGTGAGAGTGGCTGCTTGGAGATCTGTTGTATGGGTTAGTGGGTTCCTGTGCCCATCTATCTAGCAGCATCAATGTCAACAGCAGAGCAGCTGGTTGCTGAATCAGCACCTCTTTGCTGCTGCATGACACTGGTTTGCAGGCTGGGCCAGGCTCCAAGACAGCTCTGCTCAGAGAAATGTAGAGAAAGGTTAATAGCATCTAGGGTGTGCTGTTAGAAGTCCAGATATTTAGATACTGGTGACGAGATGGGTGCTCACTTTCTCTGCTTTTAATTTGTTGTGTTAACTAGATGTTTGGTGACGTGCCTGGTACTGACCTTCTGCTTCCAGAGGAACGACTGCACAGTGAAACAGGGCTCACCTCTTGCACTCCCGTTATCTTTATCATCCAGTGCAGTACCTATCAACCCTGACTGGCATTGCCTTCCCAGCATCAGCACGAAAGCACGAGCTTTCTGGGCCTGGTGGGACAGAAGATGATGGATGTGGGTTTCTCACCCATAGAAGACCACTGCTTCAGTTTGCATGTTGCTAGTAAGTCCTTTAAGAGACAACACGATCACTGCTTGCAAAGTGCATGTCTGTAGCCTGAGAATAAGAGGCCAAAGTTCAGACCTGATAGGAAATAAGCAGACCTGTTGAAAAAAACCCTAAGAAACTTCTTGATGTTTCCTGGGATCAGAACCATGAAATTGGGTTTTCTTGTGGACTCCTCCTGCATTTAGAGTATGTTGTGCTGTTCTAGGCTCATGGCACAACAGAGATGGGGGCTGAACAGGGGTAGTTGGGTATGCAGCGCTAGCTTGGTGCCTCTTGTGTTATGAAGTTGGGCAGTGCTCATTTCTTGAGGAGAAACTGGGTGGTTCCTCCTCAAGAAAAGTTTTCCTAGGCACCTTCTTGAACAGAGTGAACAAATCTTGCTGCAGTGTTGTTTTTTCCTGCTCTTTTTATGACCATTAAATGATATACATGGAGGCTCTAAAAATAAATCATTGTTGCAGAAGCACCTTTTAAAACTTGTCAGCTGTGGTTTTTTTCCCCAGTACCTTTGCCTCTTAGGACCATAAATGGCTTCTAAAGCAAGGGAAAACCATTATTAATTACACTGCCTAATGAACTCATTTGGCTTTCTGCCCAGCTTCCAAAAACAGCACTAGCATCAGGCTGGATACTGTTGTCTCACTGTAATTATGTTTATATGGAAAGTTAATTTTTGTTTTCATAAATTGATTTGAGGCTTCTGGAAGCTATTTGGAGATAATTAACTTTGCCCACACAGGCCTATATAAGGGCATTTGTTTACAAGGTAGTGCTGGGTGCTGGAGCATGGAGGTATGTCCCTGGGTTCATCTGGAAATATTCAGTTAGCAGCTCAGGGCAGCTGTTTCCAGACTCAATTCCCTCTCTGCGGATGGTAAGAGCAAGCAAACACAATGGTCTTGGGAATTGCAGCTAAGAACCCTCAGGGTAGACCTGCAGTCCCTAGTCACAATCCAAATGAGCTGCAATCCAAATAATTCAAACACTGCAAAAGTTACTGCTAGAATTAAAAAAAAAAAACCCCTCCCTTAACATGAAACAACAAACATCACAGTCCCAAAATAAGACCAGATCTCCAGGACTATGTAGTTGTGAAGGCAAATGCAGTTCCCATCTCTCTTTTGAACAGTGGGGATGGAGAACAAGCAGCAGAATTGCAAGGTGATTAAATGGGACCTTCACCATCAGGACACATGATGTGATTGATACTGCAGAAGTGACTTTCTTGTTCAGTTGGAGGCGTGTGTCTTTAGGTTCCTGGCCCCTGCAGTGAACTCTCCCTTCAAATCAATTCCTTAATGAGCTAATTTATTATGCGTGGGCATCCATTAGAGAAATGTGTAATAACCTCAGGATGCAGAGCCCTGCTCCCAGCACATGGCTACTGAGGAACAAGAGTGGGAAGAAAAAGCAAGGTCTCTTTGCCAGCTCTAAGCTTGTTGGGGAGCTTTTGTCTGACCCCTTTAAGATGTAGGGGAGTACATATGGCATTCTGGGCCATGTCTGATAAAGCAGCAGATGGCCTGGCTTGAGGGAAGCCACTCGTGTGGGTCAGTGCCCAGGGTGCTAAATTTTAAAGCTAAATTTTTAAAGCTAAATTTTTAAAGTTCCTCTTAGTGCACTGTGGACTTTCTTCTTTAAAAATGTTCCCTGAGGGCCTAAAATGTACTTGCTCCCCACTGCATGCTTCAAAACCATGGACAAAGCTTTATCAGAAGGCCTGCAGGCTAGATTGGCATAAGATGTCTCTCTGGTTTTGCTTGAGGGGGTGGGGAAAGGATGCTTTTTAGAGTTCATAATTTGGAGTCTAGAGATGGTCCTATCTGTTCAGTTCTGGCTGGCTTGTAAGAAAGAATGACTTTTCCCAGCCCTTGGAGAAGACCAGTGTATGTCCTGTAGACTGCCAGGCACGTCAATGAGTTCCAGCTCTGCTGGCTTGACTCTGTGTTTCTCTCTTGAGAAAATCCCCAGGGTCAGTGTTTTGTAAGTTTTATCTAGTGCTTCAGTTGGTATCAGGAAATTTCCACAGATTGAAGGTCAGTGTGCTGAACAACAGCCCTGAGTGAGGTCAGGATAGGAAGGAACCTCCAGAAATTTCTCATGGTGCTTCATCTGCAAATCATAATGGCCTAAAAGAAGCAGCAAAACAGAATTTTAGGAGAGAAAGTGCAGGTTTCCAAAGTTTGTTGCTCATCCTCATCTTCCTTTATGCCCATTTGCCTTTTTAGGCAGAATCATAGAATGGTATGATTTGGAAGGGACCCCAAGGATCACAGAGCTCCAACCCCCCTGCCACAGGCAGGGCCACCAACCTCAGGCCTGGATCTACACTAGGTTGCCCAGGGCCCCATCCAACCTGGCCTTGAACACTTCCAGGGACGGGGCATCCACTACCTCTCTGGGCAGCCTGTTCCAGCACCTCACCACTCTTTCTGTAAAAAACTTCCCCCTAATATCTAATCTAAACCTTCCTTCCTTTAGTTTTAATCCATTCCCCCTTGTCCTGCCATTGTCTATCCTTTTAACAAGTTGTTTCTCTGCTCCCTTCAGGGACTGGAAGGCTGCAATGAGGTCCCCCCCGCAGCCTTCTCTTTTCCAGACTGAACAAGCCCAGCTACCTCAGCCTCTCTTCGTAGGGCAGGTGCTCCAGGCCTCTAATCATCTTTGTGGCCCTCCTCTGAACCCTGAAGGAAGGTTATAGGTTTTGTTCCTGATTTGCTACAGCACTTGTTGGCAGGGCATACTTCAGAGGCTTTGGGGTCCAACTGCTTTTAAGTTACATCTATGACTTGGAGAAAATATATTTCTGTAGAGGAAACTGTAGAGAAATTGCATCTTATGTCATTGTGGATTCATAGTAAAGATGTACTAGGAGGGCTGGATGAGCATCAGGTTGTTGGGTTGTGTGGGAGAATGAATTGCATGGTTTGAACTGAAGGGGTTAATGCTGCTTTTCAGTGAAGGTTGCAGATGGAGGTTTTTTGGTGGGGGTTTTTTTGTTGGTTTTTTTGTGGGGTTTTTTTTGCATAGTACTGAGGTGCTAATCCTTAGCTGTAAGTCAGATGCCCCATTAGGGTCATGTGCAAACTTGGACAGAAATTCAGGTGGAAATTTAAACTGTCAGCCCATGAGACTTGAGTATTGGGGTGAGCATGGTCTGCTGGCTGCTCAGGCTCTGCCTGCTCTCCTGCTGCACAAACATAACTGTGTTCCAGGAAGCTCCTCACAGCCCCTGGGGAGGAGGAGGAGGCTGGCTGTGCAGCCAGACATGTTTGTAGATCATTCCCAGAGCTCAGTGTTTGCAGTGATAAATTCCAGTTCGTAACAGAGGCGCTTAAATGTCTCCAGGGTTTCCAGTTCTGGGTGGTTGCCTGCAGTGAGGCTGCAATGCTGGCTAAGTGTAAGCCACTCTCCTTGCCTGTAAGGTGCTCCCTGCTCCCACCCATGTGTGTTGGTGTGGAGTATGGAGGGGGTGCTACGAGGCAGGCCCCGAGGAAACTGCTGGGACTGTCCAGGTAAGGTGAGGTAACTGCCATGAAGATTTGATGCCTGAGGTGTGCAAGCTTGCTTGTGGGGCACTGTCCTGGCCTGAGATCAGTGGGTTAGCACACTCTGTTCCTCTTGCTTGCAGAGGTGATGGCTGGCAGTGGTTGTCTTGTTCAACCATCTCTGGATGGGCCATCTCATGTCACCTTGCGAACATATGGCTAGATGGTGTTGTGTGAGGTGCTGTAACTGATGGGGCATTTGCCCAGCCAGCCAAATAAATTCCTCCAGAGGATGTGCTTTATGGACCTGAGGTTCCTTATCCAGCGCATGGCGTTTGCTGATCAGACTGCCCATCAAGATACTGTTTCTTGCTTTGCTGGTTCAGTATTTGAGCCAAACAGGTATTTTGTACCTCCTTAACCTGCACAAGCATTTCTGTTGACTAGATTAGAACTATTTGTGTTTAATTAGTTAGCTGGATCAGGGCCTGAACATCCTCAGCCAGTAGTAGCTTTAGAGTTTTGCTGTCAGTTCTCACAAAGAAACACATGTAATATCAACCACCTCACCCTGTTTCTTCAGGGCAGCCCTGTTCTGAAAAGCTGTCCTGGGATTAACCAGCACCTTGGGACATTGCTATTCAAGGCTATAAAGGATAACAGGAGCTAAAGTGGAACTTCTTTTGAATCCCCATGGTTTGGACACTGGGCAGTGAAATGGGTTGAGGATACATATGCACTGAAGGTTTAAAGCAGTAATGTTGAAAGAGAAATCCTGAAAGCAGGCATTTCTTGGGCATGGATGAAGAGCTGTGAACTGGAAGGACTGCTCCTTCTTCCTCCATCTGCTGAGCTCTCCCAAATAATAGGTGAAAGGTTTACCCTTCATCTCCACAGTTATTTGCTTATTTTATGGAGACTGTTTATCCTGTGCTATGGGCTCCTCCATAGCTGTGTTCCCATGCCAACCATCCTGCAATATGGTCTACATGCATAGTGAAACAAAGCAGCTCTAATCCTCAACCTTTGGATGTCTCGTGCCCATTTGGGCCAAGCCTCCAAAGGGGAACCCTGCTGCTTACAAAGTGGAGCTCCAGGTTCCAGTTAATTGGGCCCAGTTATTAAGGGAAATTCAGTTTATGTCTGCTGGGACTGTGAAGGGAGTGGGTTTTTAATACCAAATATCTACAGTGCATATTGGTTGTCCTCAGGTTAAAAAAAAGGCAATCTTTTGACACAGAAATGCTTCTAATCACTTGCCTTTGGCAGAATGGCTGCCTGCTTTTTAGAAGCTGTATTTATCTCTTGCAAGAACCAGCTCATCAGCTCTACTGTTCACACAGATAATCAACAACATAATTAATAATTATTTATATGACACCCATGGCAGAGGGCTTTGGATCACATAACAAAACATCATTTCCTTATCACTCAAGCATTTCTAACTGTCTTTTTTTCCTGCCTGTTCTTGACTTTCTCTGGCCTTTTGTGCCAGTTTCTAATGCTTGCTGCAGCTTTTTGGTTTACTTTCTACCAAGTGTCTCCTTCCTCTTGCAGAAAACTCTCTGAAGTCCCATGTGACCCACAGAGAATTTCAAGTGCCAGAACTCTGTCACCCTGCAAAGGAACCCATGAGTAGGACCCATAGGACCTTTGACTTGAGTTGCATCTATTTATACTGATTTTTTTTTTTGGACTGATCCCTATCTGCTCTTGAAATGTCAAAAAGCAGGAGTTTCACTTGGTCTGCATTTTTGCAGGCCAAAGCAGGGCTATGGGCATACTGTGTTTGGGCTACACCTAGGATGTCTGTCCTGAGTTTTGGACGGCCACTGAGGGGAGGAGGGAGAAGCTAGTGTCTGATTAGCAATGTTCTTCCTGTGCTTTAGGAAGGGAGTGCGTGTGCAGAGGATCCCTGTACTGAAGGAGCAGTGGAAGAGGGTGCATCTGAATGTCATTACAAGAGATAACAAGATCCTAGAGCAGGTTACTGGTGTGTGATGCTGCCCTTTGCCAACAGGGAAAGATCGGTGTGTTGTGCTGGTTGCACCTTCCTGCCGAGGGAATGGCACTCTTGCCCTGCCTCCTGTCTCTGGAGTTGGGGACCCAGTGTGACTTGGCTGTATCTGCAGACCTCAGCCTGAGGCTTGGAAACAGCCTTTGCTGGCACCATGTGTTGCTAAGCAGATGGGCTGCTGCGTTTGTACCGGCTCAAGTTTTTCAGAGAGGGTGGCTTTGGTGTGGCATTTCAGTAATTGTTGCCAGCACAGAAGAAACAGAAGGAAAAACATGTCCAGTTCTTTACCACCTGCTTCTCCTCCCTCCTTGTAGCCCCCGTCCCACACCAAAGTGAGTCATCACCCAAAAATGCATTGAGAGGAAAATGAGAGGGGGGAAAAACCAAAAACCACCCCACCCAGGCTGATAGCAAGATGCAACAGGTGAAATTCTGGTGTGAGGAAAGAGCAGAAAAATCCTAACTGAGCATGCTAAAAATACCCAAGGGTGAGGCAGCTGAGTCACTGGAAGGGAAACTTCAGCTACACATGGTGCACAAAGGAGATGGAACATAAATGGTGCAAGTGTGACTTGCCAGAATTTTTTCTGTTTCCTTTCTCTATGAGCTGGTAACAGCTGGGATTGTGTAGCTGGATGGTGGGGCTGTAGGACATGCCATCCTGCCCTTGCCCACAGAGATGGGTGCTGCAGACAGCTGGGCAGCCAGTGTGGTGTTTTTCTCCCTCCTTTGTGGGCTCCCTTGGCTTGCCCTCAGGAACCTGATGGGTGTTCTGGTGTGTCTTTTTCAAAAACTGCCAAGCACACCCAGAGCAGGACACGGGTTCAGTCTGTTGCCATTTAAAATGCTCTGAACACAGGAATGCAAGGGCACCTAGCTTTAATGGGAAGTAGATGGAATGCTTGTGAATGTCCCACCCTAAGGCTTGGATAGGAAGCTCTTGTCATTAAAATCTGAATCCCTAATGCTGGTTCTGACCTTCTGTTTTACCTTTTGTAACAGGCAAAATGCAAGGGTGTTTCTTTTTTTGGTTAACCATAGTGGGCTCATTTAGTGTGAGGTGATACAGGAGGGATGCTGAAAGGTGTCTGTGCTGTCCTGTCCCTGTTGAATGAAGCTGAAGGGTTAAGAACAATGCTTTGCAGTTAAAACAAAAAACGGCTTTAAATGTTTCAGGGATTTTTGCCGTCCCCCACCAAGTTTTCACCTCCTTACTACTTGCTGTTCTCCCATTGTTACAGGGATTAGTCCCCCTGAAAAATGTGCTTTGACAGATTGCCTGGGCTGTATCGGTGAATCGGATACAGGCTGATTCATTTCTCTCAGTTCAGGTGAGTGATCCATCTCTCTTACTCATTGATTTTTATTTTTTTCCCCCTGTCCTTGTGTTTTGAGATTTATGGAACTAGATGTATCAAAGAACAAACTCTGCTCCCAAACCCTTGAAAGACTGAAGTGGTCAGTATTTTGTCTTTAGCACCCTCTTCTCCCCATGCCCCAAAAAAAGTAAACCATTAGGCTTTAAAAGCTGATTACATGTAGCAACAGATTTAATCATCACCAAGAAGGTCTAAGTACTAAAACTGGGCTTTGTAGTTGCTTTGTTGTGTGCCCATCCACCTCTTGATGTGCCTGGTAGCTCACAAACCATGGAAGTGTTTAAACAGGCACTGAGCAGATGGGAGAATTGAGTTACATAATTTTACTTCTTTTCAAATGTAAAATTTCTACCAGATCTCTAGCTGATGAAGAAAAGAGACATATTGGGATAGAAGGTGTGGGTGAAATGAGGACAACATTATCCCTGTACTTGGCCACATGGGTTGGTTTGTTTTTTGGAACACCCTCTCTTGCAGATGATCTGCCCATAAGTATCTGCTGCGCTTTTTGGTGATATTTCCTCCCCAGCATTGTTTTTCCTGCCTCTAACACAAAATTGCTAAGATTTTTTTGTGTGTGTGTGTGACCACATTAGGCATTTGGATCGTCCCCTCTCCATCTGTAAAGTGGAAAGGACAAGGTACCTTCTCCTTCCTCCTTTGTCATCTTGACTTTTGATTATGGCACTAGGGTGGAGATTTTTCTCGCTGTGTTGATGAACAGGACCCCTGCGTCATTCCAGGTATTGCTGAGAAGTAAGTTGATTTAAGATAGGTTTTAAAATGTTAAGTCTACATGAGAAATACAGCTCTGTTTCTGCTGTCTCTGGGACACTTAACTGCTGCTGCACTGCTGCTGGAGCAGTGAATGTGCACCCTTTATCTGATCACTGCTCCCCCTTCCTCAGTCCTTTGTGGCAGCATCAAGTGTACATGCTATGCACAGCTGATGTTTGAGATATTCTGCTGAAAAGCTGAATGATGCATTATATTGTTGAGCAAAACCGGTTGGCATGTTTATCTGGCTTATTTCTTGAGCATTTGGAGAAACAAAATCAATATCTTGTCATCCATTTTAACCTTTCCCTTGCAACTGTGGTTCCTGAAATGAGTAATGAAATGTATTTAATTGCACGGTATGATGGCCACAGAGCAGCAGCTCCAAGGCTGTTCTGATCACCCCACTGCACAGTAAACGCTTAAGTAATTCTCACGTGCTAAATGAGCATAAGTTGTGCACTGCCTTGTTTGTAAATGAGCATGAGTAGCTGTGCAGGTTTCATATTTGTACTGTCAGGAACATTATCCCTCCACAGACAGTGAGTTACTTGTTGCTGCTGTTTTGCTGTGCATCTTGTAGGGTATATCCCTGGCTGAGCAGAGGGGTCCTGTGCCGGGCAAGAGTCACGGTGCTGCCACTGAGATCATGATACGTCCTCAGTAAATAGCATTTTCATTCTTCTGTAGGCCTTGTTGGGCTAGTAAGCACTAAATCTTAATTTTCTTTGAGTCTTACTAGCTGCTAAGGTTATCGAGAGCTTTCTCTTCTTTGTTAATCCGCATGCACCTACACTGTGTGGTGGTATGGACTGAAGAACGGAGGTCAAGCCTGTCCTTTGTATTTCACTGTGGGGCATCTCTCACAGAAGTTACACACCCTTTCTCATGCTAGTCCTAAGTCAGTATCAGTCACTTAAGGTGCAGTATTGTCCCAAAACCTGAAGACACAGCTCTTCCTTTAGCAAGGTAGTTGCTCCAAAGTAAAGTCCTGGCACAATGCAGTGTGATGCGTCATAGCAACAAGTTCAGGGACACTTGCTGTCCTGCATGGCCTCTGTCTTCATTATGAGGGATGTATTGTACTGATCTATAACAGGTTTTTGAAATGTCTGCTTTAATGTGTGGTGATGGTTTCTTTCCAAAGCTCCTGAGAAGGAGGAACTGATAGTTTTAGAGGTGTTTTTCTGCTTGATAAACTTGATTGACCTACATTGACTAAGGGATGATTTCTGTGCCAAATATCAGTTTAAATGTAAGTACTGTGACTACCAGCTTGGAATTGTGTTGCCTTGTGAGTTCATTGAGTAGCTTGCTTACTCTGCATTGTCATGGTCTCTTGCTTCCTTACATTTTTTTTTTTTAAGTAAACACCAACATTCAATACAGAATAAGATTACATATGTGAATCTAAGGGAAGATGACAATGATAGTGACAGAGTCTGACTGCTTGACTACTACTAAATGCCTTTGGTTTTTAACCTGTTGGACAAAGTGTAGTAAGCAGTGTTTGAGACAAAATCAGCCTGGAAAAGATCCAGGAGCTTTGCTGCAGGGTTGGTATTGCAGTTTTGCATAGCTGGGTGCTGGTAGAGAACGGGTATGGCTCTTGCAAGAAGCACCTAGAAGCTCACTGCAGGCCCCACAGAGAAAACATCAGCCAATTCAAGGCCACAGTTGTTGCTCTCCAAGGCTGAGCGAATTGGTGATGGTCACAGCACCTCTGGGAATCACATTTAGGAGAAAAAAATTCTGCAGGCAGGTGCATTTTGCCCCAGAGAAGGAAGTGAGAGCATGTGAGGAGCTGTGCAGACACCAAGGCCAGTGGGAAGCAGGGGCGTGACGAAAGAATGAGCCACTCCAGGTGCTGGAGAGAGAGATTCCCCTGCATCCTGTGGAGAGAAGGCCATGGTGAAGCAGGCTGTTCCCCTGCAGCCCATGGGTAATGACGGGGAGCAGAGACCATCTACAGCCCTTGGAGAGACCGACCCATGCTGCAGCAGGTATGCTGGGGGATTTGTGACTCTGGGGGTGACCAGGCTGGAGCAGTCTGGGCCTGAAGGTCAGCACCCCATGGAAGGGAGCTGTGCTGAGGCAATTGGTGAGGAGATGACTCCCTGATAGAAAGGACTAATGTTGGAGAAGTTCATGGAGGACTGTCCCCTGTGGGTGGGACCCCAGGGTGCAGCAGGGGAAGGGGGTGTGGAATGCCCCCCCAGCTAAGAAGGAGGACAACTCAGAAGGAACTGACTGAAACCCCCCACTCCCCAGTCCTTGCCCCTTCCCATGCTGCCATGGGGGAGAAGGGAGTGAAATGACTAAAGTAAAGTTTGCTAAGAGGGGAGGGGTGGGGGCAAGTAGAGGTGGTGGAAGATCTGGAGGAGGAAAGCAGCTTGTGGGGAACTGACTGGAAACCCATTCCCTGCCCCTCCCCACTTCATGAATGAAGTCTGCTAAGAAGGGAGGGGTGGGGGGAAGGTGTTTGAAGACCTGGCTGCTCTTCTTATTACCTGATTCTGGTTCACTGGCTGTGTAGTGTAGTTGTAATAAATTAGTTTTCTTTGCTTTTTTCTGTGTTGAGTCTTTTTTGCCCATGACACTAATTGCAGGGTGATCCCTCCCTGTCTTTATCTTGAATCCTAAGCCTTCCAGTACATATTTTCTCCCCTTTTAGTCTGAAAGAGGGAATGGTAGAGCAGCTTTGGGCATTTGGCTCTAGCCAGGGCCAAACCACTTCAGTTGGAGAGGGGAATAATTTTGACTTTTGTGTCTTTGCCTTGCCCGTGTGGAGGAAGCTCTCCTGTTCGTGGATGGATTTGGGTGCATTCTGACATAGATGTCCATCTCTGAGGGCTGTTGACAACTCCCTGGCAGAGAGTTGAGGAGCAGAACCTTGAAGAAAAGGTGAGGTTTGATTGAAAGCTTGTTGTCAGTGTCTTAGGCTTGCTTTGTGTTTGAAGCAGCCTGAGGGCCTGGAGAGGCAATTGCTAGGACCTGCTCACAGGTTTGTGCTTAGTCACAGGGCTCCATGCTGCTTTGAAGGCTGGGATTTTTCTGAAATGCGTGTGCTGTGGGATATCCAACTCTCTGCTCTGCTGAGCACTCTCCTCTTGTAAAGGTTCTCTGATGTTCCTCCTTGGTAGGTTGCATCTCTTTGAACACAGCAATTCCCTTGCTTCTCTGTGAAGATTATATCATTTTCTGCCTTCTCTTAACAGTAAGGTCTCTGTGCTCAGGGGTGGGATGATTGCTCATTTCTGGGGAGAGAAGGGACAAAAGCATCCACCAGTCTGTAGGAATGAAAGAAATGTCCCATCTTCTACTCCAGGATGAGCCACAGATCACAGACTCTGTTTTTAATTTTATGCCTTTTTGCTTGTGATTTTTTTTTTTTTTCCCTCCTGACACTGGAGGTGGAACCTCAGTAAGAACAAAACCGAGTACATCATGGTAGTTCTTTTTAAATTTTTTTTCACTTTCTAATTTAACTTGAAAAAAAAAATCTTTTCATTTTGGTTTGTTGTATCTGGAACTATCAAGTCCCTGGTCACAGCAGTGTTCAAAGAGGACATCCCCAAATAGAAGAGCAGCGTCAATCCCGACCCGTGGAAACACTCACTCCTGCCTCATGAGGGACAAGTAGCGTGATAGAGAAAGTTTGCTGTGAACTTACCTCCATCTTGCATGGCAGGAAAGGAGCTGAAAGCCCAGCTTCCCATCCTGTTGGAAGAACATCGGGGAGCTCTACCCCCCTTCACTCCCTACAGGACTTGAACCCCACAGGGACAGGGACTTTGCTCTTGCGCAGTCTTTTTGTGGCTGGCTGGCTGCCTTAGTGCTGAGTCCCTCTGAAACTGGCTGTCTTGTGTGGTCGTGGCAATCTGCCCAAGGGGATGGGTTATAGTGTCCCTTTGTGCCTGAAACATTTGGGCTGAAGGAAGTAAGTTTTGCTTTACTGAAATAAGCACTGCCTAATTAATGAATCCCTCCTGGCCCAGAGCAATGCATATATCTCCTTTTCGTTCCCTCCCAGCTGGTCTGACCTTCCTCAGAGGTAACAGGAGAGGAATTTATTGCAGAATTTGAGTCAAACCAGCTTCCCTGTGTGTATTGGGGATTGTTCATGCACAGCTGCATACCACCACCCAGTCTGACTCCAGAGTGGTGCTCAGGGAGGGAGCAGTCTCCTCTAATTGCATTTAAATCCTGTGCTGCTGCTGTATTTATCAGTGTGTGGACGTGGCTGGGTTTGGAGTGATATAACCAAGAGCCTTTGAGGTGTAGGAGCTGATAGGCATGCTGTGGGCTGGAGTCCATTTCCCTTTTCCTCCCTATCTTCTGCAGGAAACTGTTAAAGCCAGGGATTATTTTCCAACAGAAAGGTGTAAATTAACCCGTTGCCCTCTGCCTTCTACTCTTCCTCCTTATTGACTCGTGACTCACAAGCTGCCTTGTGCTGTGCTCTCTTGGGACACAGGTGTAGGTACAAAGTGTGAGGTAGCTGCAGGGCTGGCTTCATGCCAGACCAGTACTGTGAACTAACTGGTGTGAGTTGGGCTGTCTTCCTGGCCTCTTTGCCCACCACAACCACACCAGTTTTAATTCCTGGAGGCAGAAGGAGGCAACCTCCTGTACGGTGTCATTCATGTGTTAAAGCCCTTGTTCAGACTATGGCTGTCTTTTTCCATTGGTCATTCTGAAGGTGAGCTAAGTCAGCGTAGGAAAAATTGAACAGAAATGGTTGATTTGCATCAGTTTGCCAAGAGCAGCAGCCCAGAGCCTTAAATAAGGGTGGGGATGAGCTTATTCTGCTGCAGAGCTAGAGTCGTTTCAGCAGGGGTAGTGGAAATACCCCATAAACTTATGACTTGTAAGCTTAGACATCTTTAAATCTGGATGGTTATCTGGGAAGCTGGGCATGGTAGGGGAATGTTGATAGCAGCTGTGTTCCTGGCTGTCCATTCACAGACATGTGGGATAGTAGCATGACACCTGGTCTATTGTCTGTCTTATGTGCTAGCGATTATTTTGGTTCCCCAAGATGACATCCTAGGGGCTCTCCTCTCCAGAGAGTTATGCTGTTCAAGCCCTTTGCTTAGACTGATTGCTTTTTGCTTTTTTTATTTCTGTATTATATTACCTGCCTTAAGAAAATCTGCTCTGGTGTCCCTTTGGAATTGCATCTAGCAGGGGAGGAGGTGAGAAGTGGCTGCAGTTCCTGCTCTCTCAACAGAGCAGAGCTGGCTGTGCTCTTACAGTCCATCTCTGCTGTGGCAGACAGCAAATGGTAAATAGACATTTTATTTTTCTTTGCCCTGGAGGGACCACACCATGACTCTGTTGCTCAGCAGAAGTCTCTTCACATCAAAGAAATGATTAGAAGTTTGTTTCCATCTCAAGGATGTCTTTGGCATTGTAGATAGTGGGGAACTCATGTTCAGGTCATAAGTCTGCTTAAGTGGATTTGTTTCCTAAAATAAATACATCACCCGTCTAGACTGAATTTTTTCATTGACCTGTAACAAAGTGAAACTCCTTCATAAATGAGCTAATGGGTTGGTGTAGGTCAGTGATGTAGGTCTGTAATGAATTTCAGCCTGCCAATCACTTTGCTTTTCTTGGTCCATTCAGAAGTAATCTGTGTGCTGCAGCCTGGAAACCAACCGGGCAGATCACACTGAGGTTTGGTGACAGGTCAGGGAAGGCAAAGAGGGAAGGATGAAATCAGATTACAAATATTCTTGGCAGTACTGTCAGCTCTTTAAAGAGATTGTTGTTCGTCTGTTTACTAGTCATTTGTCTTCTGCTCCTGAGTGCAGTGTAGGAGCATCTGATTATTATAGAAAAGATGTGGGATATCATACTGAAGCAACTAAAACAGAGTGGGACTTGTTCTTGGCACGATCTGAAGCCTGTTAAAGCTGGTAACAATCTTTGCTTTCACTGCTCAGCCTTGCATAACACTATCCTCCATAAGAAACACTATGTTGGAACATATAAAGAGTCTGGTGGGTGCGTGTAAAGAGCCACAGGCTAAACAAGCCTGTTCAGTATTTACCAGAGGCTGCTTACATTCACTGAAGCTCCTTATGTAACTTTATTGCACTCAACCTGGCAGGAAGCTTTGACTTCCTTTGCTTTGGTGCATCAGCTGGCCGATGTCCTCTGCTTCAGCTGGTGGGAACTGTGGCTGAGACAAGGGGAGCAGTGCAGGATCAAAAGCATATGCCACATGCTGCGTGTCTAAGAGTTTGGTGTGGCCCAGGGAAAATGTGCTGGTGCTCCAGACAGCTTCTGGATTCCCTGACTGAGGTAGTTCTGGTCAGAAGGCTGCAGCAGTCCTGTGGCTAATGAGAGCAGGAGGGGTGCTCCCCGTGCATGCAGGCTGCTGTGCAGAACAAAGAACTCTGCATCCTGCCCGGAGCAGTCACCCTCTAAGTGTGATGGGTAATCCTACAACGCATGATGCTTGTATCCAGTCTGACTCGCTTCTATCCTAGATGTTGGGATCTGCCCAGTGATGATAGTGAGGAGCTTGGAATTTCTGGGAGCACCTGCCTGGGTGGCATGGATAGCCCTTACTGAGCCCTGTCTTGCTTCTGGTGAGTGAGCCAGCTCAGCACGTGTCTGTGCTACATGGTGGTCACGGCTGGTCTGGAGACGCAGGTCTGCTTGGAATGCACTGTGCTTGGAGGGACATCTCCCCAGAGGTTTTGTGAGAGGTCATGGGTCCACAGTTTGTATTTAAGGATCTGCATGCTACAAGCTCACCCAGTCTACGTGTATATTTGCTGAATTAGCTGGAGCACCGGAGGTGACTTGTTACACTTCTGCACCATCTGTGGAAGGACAGGCTGAGCTGGTGCAATGCCAAGCAGGGTAGTCAACCTGTCATCATTGCTTTGGGCCGGCAAGGTGAGTTTGTCCTGGATCAGCAGAACAAGCAGAAGAGGGCTGAGGTAACAAAATCTCTAAAAGGATTACCTTGCCCTGTGGGGAACTGAGCAGTCCTTGGCATTATTTTATACAAAATACTGACAGCTCCTAACTGCAGGGGTTTTTCAGAAGCCTCTGGAGATTTTGTGAGAACATCTGTTTTTGGTAAAGCAGCTCCTTCTAACCATGCAAACAAATTATTTGTGAGCATGTTAGTTTATGCTACTTTAACTGTGTTTGCCAGAAAAATCCTCCTACCCTGTGCATGTAGTGGAGAACACCTTCAAGGTATTTCTTTGCTGCAATCTTTTTTTTGTTCATGCTTGGATCTCCAGCTTCCTGCTAGCCTTAGTTGTCTGACACGTTATAGACTGCCACCTTAGCCTTTCTATAATAAAGATATCCTTTGCCTGTTTGCTCATTGGTCTTGCCTGCCACTCCAGAGGTTTAAAAGATAGGATGAGTTCAGGTTAAATTACATTAATGTGCAAATATGTACTGATTTCATCACAGAGCACTCTTGCTGCTTGCTCTATAAAGCTGTCCAAACAGCAGTAATCCATACCTCCCTGGACCTCATTAGTCACCAACCATGTCTGAAATGCTCAGGTGGGGATGGTGAACTTTCTGTGACACTGAAGAGTTTTGCCTTCAGGAGTGTAAGGATCTGTGGCTGGTACTGCAGAGGGAGGAGTAAGGTGTGGGGAAAAATATCTTGTTCTTTGTTTCCCAGGCTTGCCTTCATCTACTCACTGAACATCAACTTTGTGAGGCTTTGCTGTAGCACAGGTGAGCTTCATAGTGAACTCCTTCGCTCTAGGCATCGGCAGTGCAGGGTGGAGGGCAGAGGCGATGGTGACACATAGAGCAGAGCTTAGATTAGCTGATGGGGAGAGGTGTTCTTTGAGAGCCAGCTTTCATTTCATCAAAGGCTTTAGGCATATGGGAAAGGAAAGGAGCACCCCAAGGACACCACTGCAACTTTGGGGCATGACATTCCCACTGTGGTCTTCCAAAGCTGAGATCAGTGGGTTAATTTACTGTAATTCTCTCTGCCCATGCTGTTCACCAGCTGGCAAGGAATCCTCTGCTCCTCCTGGAAACACACTACAGACAGGCACATTAAAAACAGACTTCAGCAGCAGGAACAAGCCCTTTCAGAATGTGCCTGAAAAACAAGGCTCTGTCTGGGGTTTGTAGCAGGTACAGGCTCTCCTGAAATACAAGGGTGTGAGTAAAACTGGGACAGCAATGGAGATGAACATAAAGCACTACTTTTTGGTGTGGAAGCTGCTAAGGTGGCTCTCACCAAGGCACAACCCTCAGTGTCAATCTCCACAAAACCCACTTATGGCCTGTAAGGCACTCACGGGTCTGTTTAATATTGCAATTACACTTGTGTCTTTGAAAGTGGAGGCCAGGGGCTCACTGTGCTGAACTTAATTGTGTTAGTACCATGCCTCCTCTTCTTTAAGCCTGCTTTAAAGCCAACTTTGTTTTGATTCCTTGGTGCCTGAAGAGGACTGCCCGCTAAAGATGTTTTAGTGATGCAGGTGGTTGGTTTTTCAACAAAGATGGAGCCTTCCTTGCTGAGACACCAAAACTGGTGATAGACATCAGTGGGTACAATCTCAGAGATGGCTCAGGCAGCCAAGTCAGTGAAATGAGCTTTGCAGATTTTCAGTCACGGTCTCTTCCCAGAGAAGAGTCACGTTCTCTGCCTCACTTTCCTCTTGCGCATGTGCGTGCGAGCCGGTGTAGCAGTAAATCTCTTGAAAGGGAAGGCTGTAGGAAAGGATTGCTGGAAGCCTAAGCTCTGTGGAATCCAGGATGAGGTATTTGTTTAAGCATCTCTGCTCTATTTCTAATGACCTCTGACTTCCTTAGTTCCATGGGTGACTGTGGCGGGTAAGAAAAGCCACTTAGTGAAGCAGTGCATTTCTGCAGAGCAGCAGGAAGGTTTCTTCACTGTTTGGCTCTTGTATTGTTCTACTATCTGTAAGCTGGGTAAAAGCCTCAGAGGAATGATTGTCTGAGCAAGATTGAATCTGGAAGAGAGGCTCATGGATCCCAGGAATAAACTGGCTGTCAGAATGTAGTATTGACTTGAAGAAAGCAAGTCCTTGGAGACACTATTGACTGTCATTACTGATGTACTGGAGACTGCCTAAAGTGCCATTTCTTGAGAGTGGCATCATTTTTTGCTGTACTTTTTTTTTTTGTCTCCTCTTCTTGCTTTTGAAGAGGGTGGGCAGAAAACCAACACTAGCACGTGTCATGAGTGAGATTGAAACTACATGCTGAGCTGGAGCCTGCTGAAGTATTGGTTTCAAAGTGAAGGGCAGAGGGGATCCTGGAGGACTGGTTCCCCTCAGCGCATGCTCAGACTGGGACTGAAAGTGTTTCCAGTCCTTGTTTGCAGAGAGCGAGCTCTCCCTTGTGTTCATTCAAAGGTGGCCTTCTTGCAGCAGCAGCTGTATGGGCAGGTGAAAGAAAAGGCCTCCTTAGACTTTGCTCTCCAAAGGAGGAGTCCCATGTAGGAGATACTGTGCCAGGTCTCAGACAACGTGGGGGAAACCTGGCATCTGTGATAGAAAGTGCAGAGGGAGAAGGGTCTCAGTATTATTATAACACTTGGCAGAAGTAGCAGTAAGGAAAGTGAATACAGCTGCTTCCCTCGTGTTTGTCACTGTTACTCCTCCTTCACTTCTGTCTCGATGCTGAGCCTGGAACAATAGGGGAAAGAGCTCGTGGCCCTTTGGGAATGTTGGTTGTTTCCAACTCTTACAATTAGGCTGGGCAGAGCAGCACCCATTGAAACAATGCTGTCCCAGCCCATGGGGTCATCTTGGTGTATGGGATGGAAATTTCAAAGCCACTTGGTGGGCATGGATGTGTTTAGCTTTGGTTTAATGGTTGGTGGGGTTTTTGTTTGGAGTTTTTTCCCCTCCAGAGAAGCCCATCCACATTGCTTCCCTGGCATGTAAAGGGGGAGCTTCAAGTTCTCTGGCTTTAGCAATGCATTTCTTGAATTTCAAAAAATCCCTCTTTGCAAAAGCTATTATTTTTGGTTGGTGTTATGTTTTCGTTTGTCTGTTTTCAGACAACTCAACAAGTGCTTCAGTACATAATGAATTTGGGCTGTGCATTCCACAAAGCAACATCCAAAAAGTCCTCGAGAGGCATGTGAATATTTATTGTAGCTGTAGAACAAAATTCCAGTTTCTCATGTATTTTCTTAATGGTACAACCTGAGGGTAAGGAAAGGAATAATGTAATTGGCTTGTGCCATTGGTGCTTTCTTTATCCAGTGTTTAGTACAGAGTTCTCAAGTCCTTCGCCACTTAGTGTGGTGTCTTTGGGACCTGGGTACCCTATTAGCCAACCCACTGACCTGGTCTTGTGTCCACATCTAAAATTGAGGTGGGATGGCAATATCTAGTCAACAACAAGTAATGCATGCACACAGATAATTAGTTTTAGGATAATAGATAAAATGCTGGCTCTGGAAGAAAGGGATGTTCCCAAGGTATTGTGGGAGCTGTGGGGAACAAATGCTGCCCAGGCTTTTGGAGTTACTGAGTTGTTTGAGGATGGAAAGGTAACAGAGCTCAAGAAGCGGTGAGGTCAACATCCCACCTCTTATCAAGGGCTCCTTGCTCAGATTGGCAGTGCTTCAGAGTGACTCTGCCCCAGGAGGGTGTCTGGCATCGTGGGGGGTGTCCCAGCTGAGTGTCTGGATTTTCTCCCTTAGGGACACATTGGCTGGGATACTGAAGTGACTCAGTGTTGGGATATCTGGACATTGTTTCAGGCAGAGGATTTGTTGTGATGTCCTTGGCAGAGATGGTTTTGGGTAGCCCTGTTGTCTAGCTGCCTGGCTAAGACTGAGGTGTATGTAATCCCTGGTTCACTCAGGTAAGGAGGTGAAGGAGGAGACTGTTAAAATTGCATTCTTGATTTGAGATGCTTTTCCCTTTTTTTCTTCCAAAAGGAAGATTCTTTTCTTTCCCCCAAGTGGTTTTAGTGCTCATCTTTGACATCTTCCCTTTATTTTCCCATCTGGATGCAGTTAGGCTTTACAACCTCCTCCCTGGGACTCAGTATGCCTCTGTGGCCTTAATCCTTGGGGTCTGCTCCAGGGCTCCCTTGGAAGCTCTAGCCTGTATAGACCACGTCTTCCTGGCTGCTGGAATGGACTTGGGAAACTGAGTCTCACCGACTTCACCGACTGTCCCTCATCTGCAGGGTACCTCTCAAGATTTTTAACTCAAAGCCTTGGGAGCAGTCTGGGATCCAGGATATCTGCAGAACTGACTCCTGCCATGGCAGCTGAGATCAGCTGGAAAATTTAGCTGGACAAGACAAAAAACAAAGGCAGCAAAGCTCTCCTGGGCCTAATGAGAAACACTGGGGAAAACTAATTGAGAAATACATAGAAAAGACTTAGCCAGCTCTGCTCATTGTCTAGGACCCAGGGAGATACTGAGTCAGAAGGTTGTAGTGATCAGCCGGAGTTGCATGTAGGAGGCAGAGCAGGTGAGTGGCTCTGTGGGAGAGGAAACAAGACCATACAACTCAGAAGGAGTTTGCCAAGGTCACAGGGTGGGTTAGTGGCAGAAGTGAGAGAACTGAGTTATCTGGAGTCCTTGCTTGGAGGGAGGTGGATTACCTCTCTACTCTAAAGGTGTATGAAAGCAGACAAAGCATCTCATGATGCCTTGGTCCTGTTCCTGGTGGCAGAGAGGATGGGGCTTGGCACCCTGTTGTGGAGGAACTGCTGAGCATGTCTTACCACCACCCTAATAACAAGCCAGTCGATTGCTCAGAGAAGTTTGGCAGAACCCTGGTAATGACTGAAGGTAGGAGTGAAGGTAGTGACATGGCTGTTTAAACACCCCTGCCATTGACTTCTGGAGAAGGCTGACAAAGGGGAATTGAGTGGACTTTTGTGGGAATTAGATACCAGACTCCCCTTCATGCCTTTGAAAAAATTTCCATCCTGGATTCATTTTTTCCCCTGAGGGAAAAGCTTTGTGCTCAGCTGTCCCATTATACTGTGGCAGACAAGAAGATCCAGTTAATTTAAGTGCCTCTTACTTCAGCGGAAACATATTTGCAATGAGAATACCATTCCTGCTCACTGAGCAGAGTCCTGGAAGCCATAGGCTCTTGTGTGAGATCCAATTAAAATACAAAAAAACAAGAGCTGAGGTGAGTAAAGCTCTCCCCATGAACTCTGGGAGGGATTTCCTGCATCAGGACAGCCTTGACCTTGAGCATTCCCAAGTCCTTTCCCTGGGATGCTGACTGGGTATTCATAAATCATTTGAAGCATGAAGTGATCTTTTTATTTAATAATAATAATAAAAAAGAGGTAATTGGATTGACATAAATTAAGGCTGAGTTAACCTGTCTGGAATAATTGGATTGCTAATAATGGACAGCAGTGTGGATTGAAGTAGGTCACAGTTTAACCCGGAGGCCTGGAGAGGCTTTCTCTCCACCCCCCCACCCCCCCCCCCCTTTTATTTTCCTGTTTTTCCCTCTGAGAGCACAAAGTGGTGTGGAGGGAGGGAGGGAGATCATGGTGTATGCCGTCTGGGGGGTCTGCTGATGGCTGGGGAATTGCTTTAGGGCAACTCTGGTTGCAAACTTGCATGTTCCTGGGAATAAAGTTCCCAGGTTCATTGCTGGGAAGCAACGGACAAATGTGCCAGAAGGTATATTGTATGTGGTTGCAGTGATAAATCATTTAACAGGGATTAATCCCACATCCCTCCTGTACTGTCCTTAACATACCACTGATGAGAAAAAGGCTGCAGGAGCTGCTTTTGCATCAGGACTTTATAGTGGTGATGAGACATGTAAATGTAGGTTTGGGGTTGCTCTCTTCTTTCATTAGTGTATCTGTAAATGCCCCACCAGATATTCTGTGTATTTAAGCTTGATTGCACTGTTCTTATATCCTTGGGTAATAACAACAGTGATAAATTATCTGTAGTGTTGAGATTAAAACTTCTGATTTTATTCCAAGTAGCTTGAAGCTGGTTTATATTGCTCTGCTTCTGACGTGAGACCTTCAACACCCTTAACTACTGGCTAGAAATGATGAGTACTGCTGAAGTGTGCCTAAAAGGAGTCAGTCCTTCAACCCCTTGAAAAATATCCCTGTCCTGGGAAGTAATTCTAGGATATTGCTTCAGAGTAGTTACATGGTCCCCTCCCAAGGACTTGATTGGACACTTTGTGTGTTTGACACCATATCCTTCACTCCAGTGAAACCCATATCCAGGAAGGCGCAGATGTTATGCTAAGCACATGAGAAATCTCATCCCCATTGGGGTAAAAACATTTCCAAAGGGACCACTTTTTCCCTGTCTCCTCAGTGAAGGTCACCTATAGGTTTCCCTCAGAGTGGCAGGAGTCCAAGAGTGCTGCTCAGGCGGCTGAAAAATGAGCTGTGAAGAAATCCCCTTGAGATGAAACCCTCCTCTGATCCTGAAACAAGCAGAATATTTGGAATACGTGTGAAGGAAAGGTTCACGTCCCTGCAGTGTTCCCTGGGGCTGGGGAGCATGCTGCAAGCTGTGCTGGAGGTGTGGTCATAGGGAGCTGAGCAGGGATGATGAGGCAGTGCAGAGTGGCCATCCCTCCTCCTCCCCTCACCAGGACCATTCAGATCTTGTTTGCTTTAGTCTGTAGACAGTTGATGGTGGTTATGTGGTTGTGATAGTTGCTTGGTTAGGTGAAGTGAACCAGACTGTCTTCTGTTCTTGTAGCCAAATCCTGCTGCCTTTCCAAAATTGTGTGAGTTGTTCTGATTGTCATATTAAAGCCACTTCCTGCCAATAGCTCATCTGGAACAGCAGCCTGTTAAAAAACCCAACCAACCAAACCACGTTCTCGGTCCTGCTGCATTACCTGCTTGGCATGGAAGAGAGGTGTGGAAGAATTACACTGCCAATCTAGAGACTTCTGTCTGATCTCTGTGGGCTGCTCTGATGCTGCTGGGTTCAGTGATGAAATCCCCGTGTTTTTTGGCAGGACACTTGGTACTGCTGAGAGCTGGCAAGTGCACCCATGGCAGGGAGCAGCCAGGGCGCTCGCTGCCTGCCCGTGCTGTGCCAGCACTGGCTTTCCCTTGGTGGGGCTGCTCTGTGCTGGGCTGAGTGGGGCAGGTTTGTTAATCCCAGAGGAGCTTGGTGTGGATGAAGGACTGTTCCTTCCTCCCTGGCAAGGGAGGACTGAGAGAAAGGGAACACTCTGGATCACCATCTGTTCGGGGGCAGTCCAGCTAGATGCTTTTCTTCGCTAGAGCTTATGATAAAGTCACAGCATGGACTTAAATAATTAGGAGATGCCTGGCTTCGGAGCAGAGAGTCATTTCTTTCCCTGCTGACCTTGGCTGATTAGCAAATATTTGGTATCATTTGTGGAATCCTATCAAAGCAGCCCAGAGGTATTCATCTGCCTAAAAGCCTCCAGGGGATCTCTTCTCCCCTATGGGGGCACAGCCCATCCTTGCTCTTCAAAGCAGGGTTTTTGATTAGCTGACTGGAGATGCCTGTTTAAGATCTTGCATTTTTTGATGTTTTTTTTTTCCTTTTCTCCCCATCCCCTTTCAAAGAAGGGAGAAACTTAACATCACACTAGTCCCTTTGTGGCAGTTCGGAAGTTAAATTTACCAGGACCATTATCTTTAACAGCTGCTGCTGTCTGACAGATTGAGTTTATAGTCGGTCTTATAGGCACTAAAAACACTTTTATCCTTGTGGGTCCAATTTCAGAGCTATTCAATTTATTATCTCTAAGAGCTTAACAGCTGTTCTCCCCACTCCCTTGTAGCCCCCTGCCCCTCACTCCCTCTTGCTCCCCGAAGCTCAAACCTAAGGGTCACCCCTTAATCCTGGAGGCAGAAGCAATGATGTGCATGCAGGTGGAGCCTTACTGTAGGCCGGCAGCCTCCACTGATGAAGTCCCTTGCTCCTATGATGATTTTTTTTTTTTCAGTTAGCAGCAGGATCATGCCAGTGTTGGGTTGTTCTGGCCATGGTGATGGTCAGAAGAGATGTTCTGTTCTCTGTACCTTGCCAGAGAGCAAAGGAGCTGTCATGTGGGGTTGCAGAGAGGTGCTCCAGCTCTAACTGGACCACTTACAACTTTATTTCTGGGCAAACAGAGAATTAAAAGGATAATGGAGTAAATTGGCAATGACACATGAAGATACGTTTCCCCTGTGAATGTTTTTTAATAGCTCTGAAGCACACATCTAATAATGGGAGTTCTCAGCTTGCAACGTGCTCTGTCATTTCTGGCTGCTTTGAAGTCCTGTGTTTCTACTGTGTTGTACCCAGGTCCCCAAGCCGATGTGCTCCACTCCACACCTCAGAGTAGAAGTCTAGCTGCTTCCTCCCAGGGCTGCTCTGATCTTTCTTGCTTCTGGTGGCACTTTACCCACCTGCTGAGCTGTTAAGACTGGTAGCTTTTTCAACAAAATCAGGTTCCTGCTCCAAGTCTCCCACCTCTGCTTTGGATGGGAGCTGACCCAGTTTGTGTGTGCAGGTCTTGCCCTGCTGCCATGTTGATTAACCTTCTAACCTGTGCCTCAGTTCCTTCTCAAGTGGAGGAGATGAGGCTTTGTCTCTGCAACTGGTGAGGTACCACTGCAGCACAGTAGGTAGCTGTGCTAACGGACCAAAGGGGAGCTTGTTCTTGCTGCAGTTACTTCCTTCTCAGCAATGGCATGTGTTTGCTCTACCACCTTTCTCATCTGCCCCATCCCCTCATTTTACTTGCAGCTCTGCAGAAGCATTGATTTATTGTGTGAGGAGACACTGTGATGATGAGAGAGATTGTGAAAAATCACTGCAAATTATTAGTGAGAATTCTAAGATGGATTTCACTTATTTCCCTGTATCCGTGGTACAGGATCTATTACACCTTGGCTTGGGCTAAGTTTCCCTGAAGTTAATGGGAGGCTTCCTGTTGACACATGCAGCCTTTGGATCAGACTTGTGGGGTTTTGGCACTTGTCAAGCGATAGCGAAATCTCAGCAAGTCTCACGGCACAAAGGAGACTATTCAGACCCGTCACCGAGTGCCTGTTTCCCTCTTTTCATCTTCTCCTCGGTTCTATTCAAGTTCTTATGCTGTTCTTGTTCCAGTGGTGCCTGAGTGCCCTCCAATGGTGCTAATGCTCCCACAAAGAGATAATAATGATACCCGCCTGCTTCAGAGGGTCCCTTTCTGCTCTGCTTCATTTCCCTTCCACCTTGCAGACAGTCTGATTATACCCTGTGGCTATTCCTACTCTCTTGTCAGCTTCAAAAAGGAAGAAAGAAGTCATTAGAAACCAACGAAAATGTTAATTGTATCATAAATCTCCGAGCAGAGCAGCGTTTCAGCAGTTTATTCTGATTTGGGTGTGTGGCACTGCAGCTAAATATGCTTTTCTTTTTCCTCTAAGTCAGGGAAGAGCTCAGAAAAGATGGAGACAGCTCGGTGTGCCAGAGCTCTAAGCAACGTTGGGCAGGGGTGCAGAGTCTCAGCATTTGAGCCTTAGACCTAATTTAGGAGCAATGTTTAAGCAAGTAGTGACTAAATTCTCTAAAGGAAAAAGTGTTTTTCCTTTTTCTTAGGCTAAAACAAGTGTTTGTGTGGGGTTTTTGTGTGTGCTTCAGAAATAGCTTTACAAGCTGAGTGTACGTCCAGCATTGTAGTGTCTCTTAGAAGCATTGGGCTGATGCATCTCCTGGGCAGAGGAAAGGCATCAGTAGCAAGTGTTGCTGTGTGGCCAGGGGGATTGCTGGTTGTGCCAAAGGAACTGCAGAAGTGTATTTAAACAACAACAGAAAAGTCTGGAACCCAAGTGAGGAGTGCTGGACTTGGAAGAAAGGCTCAGAGCAGAGGAATGCTGCCAGCTCCCCTTGCAAAGGCTACCAGAGCAGCTCAGGGAAACAAGCTGGTATAAGAGATGTGACCCAGGCTACAGGCAAAGGAAGTTACTGAAATTGGATGGATAAAAGGGGGAAATATGATCTACGTAAGCTCAGGGAATGCTGTTTGCTCCTAGCAACGTGGTCATGGAAGTAGAGGATGCCTTTCCTTCAGGCCAGGGTCCACCTGGAGCTCCCACTCATGCATCCTTCGGTCTGCCCCAGCAACAGCCTGGGTTTGGCTGTGTCCAGGAGCCCCCGTGCCCCACCTGAGCTGCACCAACCAAAGCAAATCACCTGCTGATCTCGACCCTCAGCACAAACATGGCAGAGCCAGAGGGATCTGCAAGGATGGGGGCTGCAGGGTCTGCGGAGGAGCATGTCCACTGCTTTGCCTTCCTCATCAGGGAGAGCCTGATGAGTTCAAGTCCAGTGTCGTCATCTCCCCTCCTTCAAGTCAGCTGTTCATGGCCCTGTGTTTGGGTCTGTGGAAGTGCTCTGTGCTTCCATCCTCTTTGCTTTTCTCCTGTCTCAATCCAGCTTCAGACCGCAGCTAGCCCCTGGTAGAGGGGAGGGAGGGAAGAGGAGGGTTAATCCAATCCTTTTATCTTGCCCTTTGTCTAATTAAAACCACAACAAATGGCACAGTTTAGGTTTAAATGTAATTGTGTTTAATGAAACATTAAGGGCAATTAAAGGAGTTACCGTGGCAGCCTCTCTATACCCTCCAGGGTTATAATGGTCTGAAGTGCTCTTATTGGCTCTCTTGGCAGGGGGCTGTTAATTGCATTAGAAACTGATAGTGGCTTTCTTTTAATACTGAAGTTTCTCTGGTTATCCAGCTGAAGGCACTTGCTGGATGTTGTGTCATCAGTTACTGGAAGTTGGGAGCAGTACCTGGGCACACTGGCTGCCCAGAATGATGGATGGGGTGGTGGGAAGCCTCTGAGGCAGCCCCTCACCTTGGCAGAGCCCCTGACCTTTGGTCCAGACACCCACTGGGACTCTGAGGTCTGAGTTGCCCCTCCTGACCTAACTGTTACTATTTTCCAGCTTTATTATTAGTGGGAGGCAATGCCTTGTGTTTTTTCCCTAGGAAAGGTTGTCTTGCCATAGTTAAGTTAGTTTGAGAGTGGTCAGCAAAAGGAGCACTTATTATGTAAACCCAGGTAATTCATGTGTGTAAATACTGCATATTTACTATCAATCTCAGGCTTTTGAAAGGCTCAGCACCTTGGGGTCACTGGAGATTTCACATACCAAAAAAGGTACCTTCCTCTTTAAACCACAGCCTGAATTTAAAGCCAGTTCCTTACATTTTAGGACTTTGACTCATGGCTGACTCATGCTGTTTTTAAAAATACAGATGGGAGTTGGCAAGAGTGAGATAAACTGAGACAGGGAGGGAGGGCGAGGACAGCCCCAGCACTGCCGCTGTGGCAGAGGAGGTCAGGCTTTCTCCTGCTGCCATGCCCAGAGGTATTGCAGAGGGAACCAGGAGCGGAGCTGGGAACAGGATGCCCAGCTCTAATCGCTTTCCTGCATCTTGAAGAAATAAGCACAGTCAGAGCAGCAAAATAAATATCAGTGTAAGTAGACAGCAAATAGTCCCCTTGCAGAAGCAGCCTGGAGCTGGGCAGGCTGGGCTTTTGCTTTGTCTCCATTGCTTCTCTAGGTAGGAAGTGTGGCTTGAAAACAAGGTTAACTGCTACCTCCCAAATGTGGTGCAGGCTTGACAGCAGCTTTGTGGCAGCAATGCTGCCTTCACATCCCTGACAGGATGACTGCTCTGTAAATCTTAGTAAAAGATGTCACAGCAACACGTAGCCCCCAGAGACTGGGAGGGGAAGGGTATGATATATGAGCGAAACCTGTCTCTAGAGTTCTGCCATCTAGTTCTCAACCCTTAAGAAAATGCTGCCACTGCGCTGTCTCCATTTCTCTCAAGTAAATATGGAGAGAAACTTAAAATAAGAGGCCATTCAATTTTTTGTTTTTCCTGACAGAGGTTATTTTTAACACCAAAGACTTTTTCTTTCCTTCTCAGCACATTTTCTAGTTGCTTTCACAAATAAATAACTTACTGCACCCCCTTGTCTCCACCTGCTTCCTGCCCCATTCAGCAAGCGCTTCCTGAGGCCGTGGGGAGAGCTAGCCATTTGTCTCCACCTCCGAAAGCCCCTCGTGATGCTCTGGCCTTTCTGCAGCTGTGAGGAGGAGCAGATGGACTCTTATCTCCATCTTGCAGCCAAGGAACCAAAGCCTGTAGAGATCTGGGACTTATTCATGATCACTCAGGAAACTTGTGGCTGAACAGAAGCTAAATCCTTTTCACGCTTTTTTTTTGGGGGGGGTGGTATGGAATGTGGATTTGATGTAGTGGCTGTTGCTTCCTTTGCTAACCATTATAGGTTGACATGCTTTGAAGGTTTGATTTACTGGGGTGTGGCTGTGGCTGTTTGTACCTCAGGGCATAGGTGCTACACAGCTCTTGGCGAGCGGACTCTGCCACGGTGATGAGCTCTCAGGGGTACTGAGGCCAGTGATTACCAAATTCAGCATTATGTTGCTCCAGTCCCCAGTGATGGGATGTGATGGCAGGACACAGCATCCTCTCTCTTCCCTAGTGTTGAGATGGACAAGGAGGTATATTAGGGGCTATAGCTGTCTTCCATTATAAAGGATTTTTCCCACAAACCTGAAAGTATTCTGAAACTGTTTCTACCTGATACTTCTTGTGATATATGTCCATCTGATTTGTGTTAATATGGAACAATGTTGGGGGTGCATAATGACATCCCCTTGTATGGCTATGGGCCTGGGAGGGACAGTTTAAAGTTTTTGCATGGACTGAATGAAGTATGTTGAAGCAGCAACAGGCTCTATAAAGGATGTGCAAAGCTTTGCCTAAAGGACCACAATGTTGGCATTGTGACACCTTAAGAGAAGCAACTTGCCTCTGAAAAGGAGGTAATGAAGAAGAAGAAGAAGGGAAGAAGAATAGGAAGGAGCCTCAAGTCTGCAGAACCAGCTTCCTGAGTTCATTAGCAAGACAAAAGCTAAAGATCACCTACAGGATGGCTTGTGGGTGGGGGTCGCCTGACGGGCACTCCAGCATATCAGTTTAAGATGTATATGGTTGTTATGGCTTGTGGGGGTTGCCTGGTGAGGCACTCCAGCATGTCATATATGGTTGTTCAGTTTAAACTGGCAGGCGGTGCTATCCCTGGAAGGTAGATAAGCCAGGGACTGGAAGTGTATGGTGTGTGTTTTGGTGGAGCGGGACTCCCTGCGCACCCGGCGCTGCCTGTGCACCCAGCGCCGTTTGCTTGCCTTTATTCGTTTAATAAATTGTTCAGTTTGGTTAAAAATCCTGTTTGGGACCAAGTCATTTATAACACTTGTGTTATTTGTTTTCCAAGGTTTGTGGTTCCTAGGTGCTCAGACTTGTTACTGCCATACCTTCTCCCTGGCAGCAAGAAACCAAGGAAAGGAAAAAGGTTCACTTGAGTTTCTCCTGCCCTGGCCTTTGGGGGTGCTGTTTAGCAGGTGAATCATCAATGATGCTTCACAGACCTATGAAGCCTCTGCCCATGCATGAAGAGGTGCTTTGAGTAGCAGCGTGAAGAGTTTTTGTCTCATCCATTTGTGTTTGAAGAGGGGAGTGGCAGCAGGAAGCTTTCTTTAAGGAGAACAGATACTGCCCTTTGTTTCACAGGGATTAAGAATCTTTCCTTGATCTGGTATGACCTCCCTTGCTCCCAGGGAAGCAGCAGGCTTCTGTATTCTACTGTGATTCCACCCCCCCCAACTTCCCCCCCCCCCCCCCCAAACTCCCCTCTTTTTTGGTGTTCCACAAATCCTTCACACTAACTGTGCTCTGAGCTCCCTTAGTCTGCCTTTTCTAGCTTCTCCTTGGACCATTGCTCTCCTTATGACACTGGCCTGTAGAAGAGCAGGCAAAGGTAACAGGGGCAGCAAGATGGATCACACCCCATGTTGGGTACAGTGAGCCCCATCCAAACAACTACCCCGTCTCTGCCAACACCCCATTTCTTCATGTGCTTCCGCAGCAGTGCTGCGGGATCAGGGACAGGGCATTCACACTGCTTAAGTAAAACATAATGATTTAAGTTTTATTTAATTTAAATAATAAAATGGCCATTAACCAAGTTAGGCATTGACCACCTTACCATGCCCTCTAGCGCTAATCCTGATTAAGTGTCTTTATTACTTGGCTCAGTTGGCCTTTTTTTTAAATGACAAGGAAACACTTGGTAGCATGAGTGCAAACTCCTTCCCCTTGGCAATTATGTCCCTTCCTACCGAGTTTTGCTGGAGGAAGGAGGGAGGGGGCATGGAGAAGGGAGAGCGGGTTGGCCAGGGGAGAAACCCAGCGGCACCTGATCCGTTTATCACATAGATATGCCGCGGTGAAGGCTTAATGGAGATTTAAATAATTCAGAGCACTCAGCCCGCTAAAGCTGTATAATGAGCCTTCTGCACTGTGAGCCCCTGCTCGGCTGAGCTTACGAGCAGGGAGGTCGTGTGGTTTTTTCATGCATAATTAAGGGGATAAAAGGGGATTTAGAGCAACAGTGTTACAATGAAGCATGCGGACAGAGGCTTTGCTTGTATTTAACTTGGAAATGCCAAACTGTTTTTGACTTGTAGAATAAGCCTCCCTTTTTACTTATTTAATTTTTTTAAAATACTTTTTTCCTTCCCCTGTTCCTTGCTGACCTGTCCCTGCTCCTATCTGACTTATGGGCGTGGGGTTATCTCTGCAAAGGATTCGCAGACATTCTGGTTTCACACCAGGACAGCATCTCAGCCCTGGGGCTATGCGAGCTCTTGGCTGGAACAAGTAGGCATGAGCTGCAAAGCCTTTTACAGCCTTTCAAGTTCCTGTTGTTTCTGCGAAAGGGAATGGTTCCAGACAAAGGGAGTGAAAAGGAAGGTGGGAAGAATATAGGGGATCACTAACTCTTATGATTTACCATTTTCTACTGTGGTGTTTACACAATCTGGAGTAAAATGTTCGGCCTGGATGGATGGATCTGAGAGAATTTGTTCATTCCTGTTTCTTCCTTTGAGTGTGTGTGTATGGGGGGGGAGGGTGTTTGTGGGGTTTTTTGGGTTTTTTTGGTCCTTTGTGAGAAGGCACCAACCTTCACATCCCTCAGGTCCAAGGCAGCAGAGAGAAGGCTGTGCAGGGAGGAGGTTTCTGCTCCCCCTGTTCCACTAGGAGTTGGGTACCAGCCCGCTGCCCAGCTGAGCCACTGTGCCATTGACAGAAGGAGAAAATGGCTTTGCATTATCCTCCTCTCAGGAAATGGAAGAGCCTATTTTTGTGCTGAAAGTTGTTCTCAACCACTTCTCAAACACTGTGTGGATCTAGGATGATGGTGGTGGTAATTAAACATCTTTCGTTAACTCTCTCATCACAGGCTTAACCTGCTGTTGGATGGCTTTCTCAAAGCCAACATGTCTGATGTGCCAGTGTTACTGCATCCAGTTCTGCTTCTTGCTGTGAAACTGCTTGCTTCATCACAGCTCTTCCAAGCGTGAGTGAATTCCCTGGTCACCCTGTGTAATGGGAGGCAAACTGCAGAGAGCTTCAGTGGTCTTAGAGGTTCCCAAGAAGGTAGGGAAGGACAAGAATTTGCAAGGGATAAACCTACCTGGGTTGTTCCAAAAAACATGCTGTTGCCATGGTTGTAGTCTGCCACAAAACTGAGGTCCCATAGCAGTGTAAGTCAGACTGACATCTCTCCCTTTGCCACCACAGCCACTCAGGAAGCTGGGGAATATCAAGGTGTTGGGAAGAGTTACTGAAACAGGGTTTATGCAAATCTGAAATATATCCACTATGGCGTTTCTAGTAGAAGCAGAGATGCATTAATGGTGCTGTGCAAAGATACTGCCCCAGGTGACCAAGGAAGATGAGGTCTGTTTGGTATGATGACCGCAAAAAGAAGTCACTTGGGTTTTTGTTATGAGTGAATGTTAAAGAGACTGGGAGGTTGAACCTAGTGAAGCAAAGGTTGAGGTGGTTTACTGCTGCTTCTGGAAGTACAGTGAAGGATAAATGTCTGTGGGGGAGAACCATTCTTGCAGATTAAGACAAAGACAAAACATGGAGTGGCAAGGGTGCCCAGTGAGAGTGGTGGGTTTTAAAAATCAAGTTGGTTTTAAGGTGATAAGTCATAACTTGGAGAAAGGGATTACATGATGTTTCTGCCTGCGGGGTACATGGGTCACTAAATCAGGAGGTCTTTTCTGGCCTTTAATCCTTATCAGCCTCTTTGCTCAGGGCTGCAGGAAGGTGCTGCAGCAGCTCATAGCTGACTCCCTGCACAAGGGTGTAAGTGTTCCTCGGGGCTCTCTTGCCCTCACTGCCTTCTCCAGGAAGAGCTTGAGCTGCATGTCAGTGTGATGTACAGCCAGGAGCATAAGCGACTGCCAGGTTCCTGCCCCCCTTCATCCCCAGAATGAATTAACGATGTTTCTTTAGATAAACAAAACAATGAGGGATCTGTGGCTACCATATTCACCGTAATGGCACGTGCCTGTCAGTCGTTTGTCGCTGGGTGGGAGGCAGGGGGGCTGTGAGACATCCTGCACAGTCACTGTAATGGAAACATCCATCTTGTCTCCCTCAATGCACACTCTCCATTTAGGAATTTCGAAACTGCTTCTGTCAAATATCACTCTGCACAATCCTGTTAGTGGGGCTGATGAATGGAGTCTCAAACTAAGACCGATCCCTCTGATAACCACGGTGCTATAGGAGAGTCATCTGCTCAGAGCTATTTATTATATTTGATTAGCTGGGATGGCAATCTTCACAACCCACTGTAAATTCTATTAGGGGCACTGTGAGGCCCAGAAATGCAAATTATACTTCCCAAAACACATAACGCATAAATACAGCCTCTCTTGGCAAGTGGGTAATTTCCTCACATTAATTTCAGTGTTGTTTCAAGAGAGATGTTGATGCCTTCCCTTTGCCAGGACGGAGAGGAAAGAGGGGAATGCTCTTGGGTGGCAGGACAGCCCCATGTTCTCCCTTTGCTTTTCATTCTGAGACCCTGCATGGCTGCAGCTTCAGTGGGTATGTTTTGTGAGCACTAGGCTCTCGACCTCTCAGCTCCTGTTAACCCATATCCAAATGTGGGTGCTCAGGAGCAGAAGTCTTCTGCAGTGCTAGGGAAACCTTGTAGGATGCTTGCCCCTGTGGTGAAGGTCTGAGGAGAGTCTTCACAGGTCTCCTCTCTCTCTTTTTTTTTTTCACAGGATCACAGAACAGTGGGAGTTGGAAGGGATTTACTCTCACCCTTTACATATTTATAACCATGAATAAGGTCACCCCTCAGTGTCCTCTTCTCCAAGATAAAGAGGCCCATCTTCCTCAGCCTTTCCTCATAAGGAGCCTCTCCTCCTTATGAGGAAGGTGTTCCACTCCCTGCATCATCTTGGTGGCCCTGCGCTGGGCTCCTTCAAGGAGTTCTATGTCTTTCTTGAGCTGAGGGGCCCAGAACTGGACATGACATTCCAGGTGCAGTCTGAGGTGCTCATCACACTCGTGTCACCAGTCAGCAAGAGAGGGCTACATCACGGCAGCACTGAGCAGACCCCAGCTGTGCCACACCAGCGGGGGGGCTTGGAGGGCCCTGCCAGCCTGTTTCTTTTTGGGTTTTCTTTTTTTTTTTTTCTTTTCTCTTTTCCTTTTTTCTTTCTCCAGGTGTACTGCACAGCGGGGAGCGACCCCACTTTTGGGACAACGCTTCGATTCAGCCAGGCCCCTGACAGCCCCAGCTGGCTACGTGAAATGAAGTCAGGTTGGAAGTTCAGGGCCTGCTCTCCCTCTGCACAGCCGTGGCGAAAGGAGCGGCCTACCTTCAGCGGCAGCGCTGGGAATGGCGTGCTGTACCCCGCCATTGATAATTATTGATCGGCTGCTCCAAGGCCTGTGCCTAAAAGGCACGTTTGAATCCCACAGTTGTTCTGTGTGTGACTGAGGCACCTTTGACTCTGGAGGAGTTAGCGATAGCTATGTGCTTTCAGAGAAGGAAGAGGTCTGTCCTGTAGCCAGCTCAGCAAACAGCACATCCAGAAGCTTCATTTATTTGCAGTGATTAATTTTGCCAAGAAATGAAGAGGTTTGTTAAGGGTAAACAAAACAAAGATTATTTGGGAGCTACCAAGCAGCACTGTTGGTGCTTTGCTTTCTTCTGGTGATATTTTAAGAATAACTTTCCTAATGTCTCATTAATTTCTGCATTATGTAGTAATTTACTAATACATGCTATCTAATTATGTACTACTTCTTGATCTGTGGGTTAGGCTCATCACAACTGATTATTCTGCAATTAATAGACTTTTAATAAACCCTTTCTAAAGGGTTAGTATACCTCTTAAAGAATAACACTGACATAAAATCTGAGCTGTATCTCTTTCCTACCTTATTTCTTGTACCTGTTTGGTAAGATTGTTACAACCATGTGCCTTTGATGTGCTTCCCATTGTATGTGTTTCCCTAGGATTTTTATTGAGGCAAGCTGCTGCAGTGGTGCGTGGCTAAAAGAAAACCCTTACAGAGGTGCCTGGCAATGTATTTGAATCTTCTTAAGCAGTTAAAAAAAATAATCCCAACATGTTGAATGAAAATCTTATCTGGGCATGATAAGGATCCCTTGGTCCCTGTAATATAATGTAGTTTGTTTCTTCTAGCTTCACAAATGCTTTTGTTATCTTTGCTTTGATTTTTTTTTCCTCCTCTCTGTATCGCTTTGATTTTTCTTTTTTTTTCCCTTCCCTTTTCTCTTTCATCGTTGTTGCTTGTAAATCCTTCCCCTGGTAGAGATTAGAGTAGGAATGAGTGATAGATGCTGTCAGTAACAGGAGCTAATTTTACCCCTGATAATGGCTCTGTGGTTTAGACTGCTGATGTCTGCTGATGCAGACGTGTACCTAGGGGCCTGTGCTGTCTGCGCTCAGCTCAGAGGTGCACCACGCTTGGCAATGGGGATTTTAGCTGCTGGGGAGGGTGCGCTTTGCGCTGGCAAATTTTTATCCTGGGAAGATTCTCTGTGAATGTTTCTCACCAGTGGAGAATTCCCTCCAAGCACACAACTAAAGTGATAGCAATTTGGGGTTTTCCTTGAGGAGTATTTTTGCCTTCTATAGAAGTGTGTGCATGTGGCCGGGGTGGGGGAGTGAATGAGCCAGATTGGATTTAGATCCCATTTCTGGTGGGAGGATTTCACTGGCATCCATGCAGTGATGCTGCTGTCAGCCCAGCAAGGAGGAGTCTTGGGTACCGCAGGCCCGTACCACAGCGATGGTGCTGATGGGCTGAGTAATAACACCAACCGTTGCTCTGGTGGAATACTACACTGCTGGGACCTCCTTTTGGAGCTACAACCTGTGCGTTGCTAGTGTGGCATAATGCCAGGGTTCACTCTGAGACAGTTTGTAACCACTGAGGATTAGGAGTGCTGGGGCTCTGCTGTCCCGCAGATGGGCCTTGTCTGCCTATCTGAGTGGCTCAGAACTCTGTGGACAAGCTCCTCTTGGCAGCTGCTTTCTGCTTTGTGCTCGCCTTAAACTACGAAAGGGAGAGCCAGGACATGTGTGACATGAGATGCCATTGCCCACGGGCAAGGAGGGACTTTCGCTAGCTAGGAAGGAAGAGAGCTGCAGCAGTCCTCTGTTTTACTGTCAGTTATACAGTGGAGGAGGCACTGCTGGACTAGATCACCAAACACCCTTGACCTGCCTCCTCCCTGTCGCGACCCTGCGTGTGGGATGGTGCTCGACATGAAGTCAGTGCTCGACACTTCATTTTTCCTGGCATTCTCACGAGGGGCTGAGTTCTGGGAGGGGATTCTCATGGCAGATGAAAGATGGCCGAAAGGGCGCTGGAAGTCTGAAGAAGCCTTGAAACACAGCTGTCTCAGTCAGACTCCGGTGCAGATGGCTGTGCTGCTCTGCAGCTGTAGTTTCCTTGAGGGATAGTGGCTCCTCTGGCCTGTACTAGTGAGCTTAATTACTGTGGGTAATGTCCAGCTCCAAAACAGTTGCAGTGATCTTGGTGTTAACTGCTTGTCCTTGGATAAAGACTAAGTGAAATATTATCTGCTGTTTATTTTCTTGGCTACTCTTTCCTGTGTGAATTTTTGGAGGCTGTCTTTTATGGGCTTGGTGTGTGTGTGTGGGGAACACACAGTACTCTCCCCCACCATCTTTCTTTTATTTGGTGTGACCCCATCACATCAAGCCTATGCATTCCTGTTAAAAAGTGCAGAAGGGAGAAGCCACTCTTTTAAAGCCTCTGTTTGCCACTCACAGTATGTTTTTTGCTCACCATTAGTCCTTCTGTCATTTGGTCCCTTTAGCAGCCAGTTGCCCTCAGTTTGTCTTCCTTATGTATGAAATTGCCTTGAGATAGCATCAGTACACTGCTTGTTTTACTTCAGTCCCTATCAATGTCTTTACATGTTCCCTTCCCTTTAATCCAAGCAATAGCTGAGGGAGGTCCTGGAGTGTAAAGCGATGTTCCCCATCAAGCAGGATGCATTGCCGAGATCCATCCTCCTTCTGCTGTTGCCTTTGCATCTTCAGATGCTATTTCTTTCCTCCACAGGTATGTGATATTTCCCAATACACCAGTGCTGCCAGCTCGTGTCTCAGGTCGTCTTCAGGTGATAACCTCCATAGCAGGGACGGAATGGCTCCAGTACAGCAGCTTGCTCTGGTGCTGTCCTCTTAGTGATGAAGCAGAGCCAAGCCATCCCTTTATTTTGAAGCATCTCAGGTGTAGCAAGGTTTATTTGTCATTAACCTGTTATTAGTTAGAGAGGTGGAGGAATGATAATTATGGAAAGATGGGGTTAGCCACTCCAGCCCTGTTTCATTATGGGCTGGGAGCAGCTGACTTCCGCTGACTGCTGCTGGTGGTGTCAATTATGGCTGCAGAGAAACGGGGTGGGTAGAGAGCAGATGCCACCCGGGAGGCCAGGTCTCCAGCTACTTGCAGTCTGTGGTAAGGAGAGCTCTGACTGTGCGATAGTTCATGCCTATTGGAGGTGTTTGGGTGCTAATTCAGTGTGGCTTTGCTGTCTTTTGAGAGGGTATTGTTAATCTGTATAATTACAGGGCAGTGCCTCATTAATAACTACTACAGTTGTTTCTCCCTTCCGCCTTCCCCACCGATCCCTTTTATTCTGCAACTCAGAATGCTGTTACTCCAGATCAGAGGTGTTTGTTTTGTCTGCTGGAAATAGATGTGATGGTGTGAATGGCAGTTACAGGACTGGGACGCTTTGATGGGTTGGCCAGTGGGACAGTCGTCATTCACTCGTGGAGTCAAAGGAAAATCAGAGCTATGTGAGAGGAGCCCACCGGTGTTTTCCAGGCCACTGCTCTTATCAATTGCTCCTTTAGCAGTCTCCTCACCCCAGTGGAGCACCACCAAAACCAAGTGGCTTTGTGCACCATTCAGTCTTGATTGCACTTGCTTTGGACCCAGACTTGTATTACAGAAACATCATTTTGGCCTCTTTGGCTATGCAGGTTCTTTCCTCCTGTGTAACATTCTGTATCCTTCATCTTCTTTCTTTTTTTTTTTTTTTCTTTCCCCATGATGTCTCTTTGCATTTTCAATCATATCTTCACAGTGAGCTAAAAAGAAAATCAAGAATCTGCCAAAACATTCATCATGTCTTTTCCTTTCAAAACAGCATTACAATTCAGGTCTGTTTCAGGGCCTCTGCCTCGAAAATTATGCAACCTAGAGCTGGGAAATTGAAAACTCCAGTGAACATTGGTTTGAATTTTTAACCAAATTCCTGTCAGCTGTATTTCTTCCTTTTATATGTTTCCCTTCCATTAATATTCTAGCAAATGAGTTTACAATAAACAATGAATTTTAAACAAAACACAGAGGATTTTTCCGGAGAATGAATTTCAAGTCAAAAATGTGAATCTTCTCACTGGGCTCTGAGAGAAACTGCTCTTTGCAGAACAGAGACGTGACCTCGATTCTTACATCTAAAATCAGAGTTTGTATACATCCAGCAAACAGCTTAGGAGAAGACAGGTATCTTCTTCCCTTGTTTTGTACCAGTAAAACCCAAAAATTTGGAACATAATTCATTGAACGGTTTATGGGGACAAGATTTTCACCTAACTCCATTTTTATAATGAAAAAAACCTCCTCATATCCTGACAGTTTCTGACAGGGCTTTCTGTTTAAGGAGGAAATGGTAGCATGTCTTAAGGAACACCTGGCCTGTATTTGTGAGTTCCTAGGTGACTTATAAAACTAAAAGCACACTGTCTTCAGAGGTACTCTGCACCTGCAGTTGCTTCTGGAGTGAGTGCAAATCAGACTGGTGGCACGGATCTCCCTCCCTTCCTTTCTGGTTGTCTCCTGACAAGCTCGAGAGAATGTGGTTAGATTTTTATACTTGGTTTTCATTTCCTTTCTGCAGAGGAACAGTTTGTGGGTTGTACATCCTGCCTCTTCACCGCAGGTTTGTAACGGATTGGTGTGGGGAGTCAGCATCCCCAAAGGCAGGACTGAAAGAGCCCAAAGCTGCCGTGGTGGTGCAGGTACAGGGGTCTTTGAGCCGTTGCTCAGGCTTCCTTCATTTCCAGAGACCTCTAAAGATAATTAAGTCTTCCTGTAAGGCAGAAGGTATGTGAAAGGATCAAGGGTACAGTGTAGAGGTGAGACTTGTTAGGGAGGAAGAGCTGCTAAAAGCCATGTCCTTCAGGAGGAGGGTTTAGGCCTCAGGCTGGGAGGCAGGGTGATGGGTAGCCTTCACCACGCCTCTGTGCCCTCTGCCTGAGCTGCAGGTAAAAATAAGATTCCATTTTCAGGACCACAACCTTCAAGAATATAAACTCACACAGATCCAGCTCTTGGGATCCAGGGTGAAAGAGTGAGGAGGAAAAGCAATTACATCCTGACACAGTGACAAGCTGAGGAGCAGGCAGAGGTGGGGTTGCTCAGTCCCAGTATCCTAGTGTGTGAGTTCACACTGGGAATTGCAGGATGATGGAGTTTCCTTTAGGGACTGCTCGTGCTGTGGAGCTTTAAGGTGCCTCTCCTGAGGTTGCACGGTGGTAGCTGTTCACAGCTCACCTCTCCCATGGGAGAGGTGTGTGTGAACAGTTTGGATCCTTCCCCAGAGCCTTCTCAGGGTCTCTGCGCTGCAGGAGGTGCAGGTTTTACCTCCTCTCCCCACTGCTTTCCCAGGTGGCTCCTAACTCTTTAAACACAGGCTCTGCTGCTAAGGAGTGAGGGGAAAGTTGTGTGAAATGAGACCTTTCTTCTGCTTGAGAAACCACTTCCCTGAATCTGGTGAAAGCAAATATTTCTGGCCCTGGTGTGTGGATTTGGGCAACTGGGTTGGATTTGGCAGCCCCTGCCTGCTCTCTGCAGTAGCCCCGGCCTGCTTCCCTCTGAACCTGCGAGGGTCAAAGCTGCCGCAGCATAGCATGCTCAAAGCTTCCCTTTTAAACTTTCATTGGCTTCTGCAATAGGTTTTGGTCTGAAAGTGGCACGTTCTCCTCCTAACTGGAAATGAGAAGCTTGCTGTTTCCCCCCCTCCCCTGCAAGCAGCAGCAACCTGCGCTAATGCGATGCAGGCCCCACGCTACTGCTCCGCTGCTGTTAGATTCGATTTGCTGGGAGTCGCGCTGCTTGGAAGGCAGCCGTTGCGCTATCGTGTCAGAAGGTAATTAAATAGACCCCAATTCTTTTAATTACTGCTCGCTCCTCGGTACATGCTTGCATACAAGGGTGAAGTGAAGGGTATGGAAATAATCGCTGACAGATCACAGCTGGAAACGTGCGGCACCTTGGATAAACATTGAAGCGAAGGCGCCGCGTGCAATGCAGGCGGCTCAGCTTTACAATTACTGTGAAATCTGTCTAAAGAGATTGGGGCATGGAATTGGAAACACGGCAGGCTCGCTTCTCTGGGGAGCAGGATGGAACACAGCGCTGGGTGATTGCGATCAGAGGCGTACCTAATGCACAGAATGGGGTTTGTTGTTGGCAGGAAACTTCAGGCAGAGGCGAGGTGAAATAAGCAGATTAGTGTGGCGCTGCTCGCTAGGCAGGGGCAGCAAGGTGAAGAAACCCTGACACCTTGCAGCTTATTAGTGGTACGGGTCACCATAACATCCCTTGTCATTGTCCTGCTGACAAGGCCCTGATGCTAAGGGGGTAGATCAGCCCTGGTCTGGGCATCACAGTACTTCTCTCTGCGTGGAATGAGACAGAAATGACCCCAGGTCCTCCCAGGGTGCCATCCATTATGCCAAGTAGTATGAGCTGATATATGAGCATCTTTGTTTTGTACCTATGCAGCTGTTGCTTGCATAAGGTGAAATTGTTGCTGTCTTTGAAGTTGTTGGAGGTTTTCCTCCTAAAAGCCAAGGAGAGGGGGCTGCTCTGACAGCCTAGCACCTGGAATGGTGTTCAAAGGTGGTGGGTCATAAGGACATGAGTCAAGTTTTGTGGGCAAGGACAAATGCTCCTGAAATATCTTGCTGAAGACAACATAGCACATCGCTGCTTGTTCCCTCACAGTGATGCCAGGGTCTTTAGAAAATCACCAGCTGCTGGTAACTAAGCACATTTCTATTGCAGAACTGGTGAAGGAGACAGACAGGCAGGTTGCAGAGCCATAGCTCGAATTAATGTTTCAAAGATGTGACCAAAAGCACCTTTGTGGGGAGTAAAGCTCGTTTGTCTCGGAGCCACTTCTGCTTTATTACCTTTTCCTTTATCTCTCATTCTGCTTCTAAAAGGTCCTCTAATGCCTCATGGGGTTAATAAACCAGCAGTTGGAGGCAGGAGACTTCATTTTGAGTCCTGTACAATTTATGAGCTGATTGCCAAGCATCTGGAAGGCTGCACAGCAAACAATGCCAGCAAAGAGCTGCATGCAGCCTGGCTGCTCTGCTGTGCTTGGTGGCATCAGCCACTGGAGTCTGAAGACACATCTGATGTGATTAGAGAAATAAACAGGGAAGGAATAGATAGGAATAGGATAGGAAAGAGGGGAGACCTCTTTCTCCCTGTTTACCTGTTGTTTAGTATGAAGGGCAAAGCCCTGATAAAACCCCCTCTAATCTGTGCTATCTGCAGTGAAGTGGTTTCCTCTTTTGGAAGATGAAAAAACCTGTTTTGAGCTCTGGGGCTCATGGGATTGAAACAGGGTGACATCTGATAGCTGGCAGCTCCCAAATGGGCAAGGAGGGCAATTGTAGCTCCTGGGCCTGCCGACCAGCCATGCACACAGCTTAGTTGGGGGCAGGAATCTGAGCTCCAACTCTCACCTCTGTGCTGGTACCAAAGTACCTGCCGTGGGTGAGTGGTACCAACTCGGCTGGCTACCCATGGGCAGAGCTGCTGGCTTACATGGAGTGTGCTGGGAGATGCAGGGTGCTCCTGCCTGTGATGTTGGTCCCCTCCCAGCAGTGTCTCAGGGGAGATGCTTGCTTTCTCTGTGCTGCAATTGCATTGACTTTTATTCTGCTGGGATTGGTATTACTCATGACCTTGGGATCCACTTCCAGGCAAAGCACATGGGGGACTTTTGCAGGAAATAGTTCCCTTTTAACTTGGGTTTTGTTGTGTGATTGTATTCTCTCCTGTTGCGTTTACTTGCTGCAGCTGAAATACAGTTCTTGAGCCTAAGGGGAAGATATCAGAGTTATCTAACTCCTATGGAAAGTCATCTTGATATGATGCCTTGGAATGCTGTTAATGACCTCACTGGGCTTGATCTGATCTGATCAGATTAGGGCTTCTGCAGATTGCTGATGCTGTTTGTGTAGCAGGTTGAAGACTACCCCTGCTTTTTGAACCTGCCCCCATACCCACTCCAGTACATGGTTCCTGAGGGGTCTGCTATCTTGGAGAATGGTTTGCCTTCCTTCAGGGGTCTTCCTGGGATCAGGGTGGAGAATTCTGGAAGCATGAAGAGTTCTGAAAGTAGACCCTATTTCTCTCTCCAAACAGGCCACATTTGTTTAAATAAAGCCCTTTTTGGAGAAGGGTTTCCTATTCAAATCAGTTGGGGATATATGAATAGCTGTGGCAAGAGCAGGAAGCCAGCATTTTCCTCCTCCCCTTCCCTCTGCAGTTGGGTGGCAGTCCTTGGTTTATTTGAATCCCCAAATAATTTATTTGTTTTTAACAGTAAAAAACTGGAACTGACCACCATAAATCCTGTGTTTGATTATAAATGCAGGTCATAAAATATTCCAGAGCACATCTGTCTCTGCTTTTCTCTGCTGGCATCAGTGATGGGTGAGAAAGGTCAGTTCACTAGGATGGGGGATCCTTTCTGAAGAACTGTATTATTATCATCCTTTGTTTTCAGTCTGAAGGAAACAATCAGATTGATGAGATACAATCTCACAGATCAGTGGTATCAGCCAGGACCTACAGTTGACCCCAAGTATCTCAGCTATTTTGTTTGTAGAGTGGCATGGAGACTAAAGACAGAAAATAGCTTCAGTCTTTTCTGCCCCCTCACCTGCTGCCTAATTTTTTCAGGTATTATTTACCACTCCATGATGCTACATCCTTAAGTCCTAAACTGGTTTTAAATCAAGGCAATTCGGAGCTCATCAATTTACATGTTCTGGTGATCTCAGCCAATGTTTATGTATCTTCTTAGGTTCCATATAAAACTGGATTTTTTTCAGAAGCAGACTTGTTAGCTAAAGATGTGGCAATGATCTTTAACAGCTCTATTATGCTGTTCAATACAGCACCTCTATTGTTAATGCCCTTTATATGGCAGAAGGATGGCTCAAATCTCTTGTTACTTCTATTACCCAGCCTTGCTAGCCAAGCACTTTGGTGTGGCAAGTACTCTTGTTTATCAAAACCTGTTGTTATGCTACAGGCTGGCCTTCTGCCTATGCCAGTTATAGATGGACAGTAGAGTTTTCCAGTTGTGACTGCATTTGTTCAAGTAGCACAGAGGTAAGAGGAGCCATGATAACTCTCTTGGTGCTGCTGTCTCAAAGCACATGGGAAAGAAGACTGAATTAAAATGGAGAGTGAAGAGTTTGCAATAACAACCCCTGCCATGCCACTAAAACAGGAAGGTGTTTGGGATAAGGAAAATGAGGTGATTGTTTGGGGCTGCCACTACAGAGCTGTGGCTCTTGAGAGCAAGGTTTGTTTATCTTGGCCAGGCCTCTGTCTAGCCACCAGCTAAAGGAGTTTGGTAATGGCTCCAGCAAGGTTCTTGTGATGCTGTGATGGTTTTACAGAGCTTTGAGGTCTTCAGATGAACACACAGCATGGGAGCAAAGTACTACTCCCTCAAGTGTAAAGTCTTGCACCTGGGGAGGAATAACCTTCTGTATCAGTACAGGCTGGGGGATGACCTGCTGGAGAAGGACCTGGGGGTCCTGGTTGATGACAGGTTGGCTATGAGCCAGCAGTGTGCCCTGGGGGCTGAGAGGGCCAATGGGATCCTGGGATGCATCAGGAAGAGTGTGGCCAGCAGGTCTAAGGAGGTGATCCTCCCCCTCTACTCTGCTCTGGTCAGGCCCCACCTGGAGTATTGTGTCCAGTTCTGGGCTCCCTGGTATAAAAAGGACAGGGATCTCCTGGAGAGAGTCCAGAGAAGGGCTACGAAGATGATCAAGGGCCTGGAACATCTCCCCTATGAGGAAAGGCTGAGTGAGCTGGGGCTGTTCAGCCTGGAGAAAAGAAGACTGAGGGGGGACCTAATTAATGTTTATAAATATCTTAAGTATGGGATGCAGGGGGAATCAGCCAGCCACTTTTCAGTGTCTGTGGGGACAGGACAAGGGGCAATGGCTGTAAACTGGAGCACAGGAAGTTCCGCACCAACATGGGGAAGAACTTTTCCCCAGTGAGGGTGACAGAGCCCTGGGACAGGCTGCCCAGGGGGGTGGTGGAGTCTCCTTCTCTGGAGACATTCAAGACTCGTCTGGACGCCTGTCTGTGCAATATGAGCTGGGGAGCTGCTTTGGCAGGGGGGTTGGACCCGATGATCTCTCGAGGTCCCTTCCAACCCCTGGGATTCTGTGATTCTCTGTGATTCTGTGATTCATAGCTGCTAAGCCACTTCTGCATTTGTGTCCAAGGACTCTCAATCATTTCAAGACACTGAGGTGGGAGTGCTCTGGTTACGTGCATTGCATGTGCACAGGACATCAGATATCCTCGTGTTAGAGCAAGAGGTTGTAGCAGGCAGGTATCTCTGAGAAGCACTGCACATCCTCTCTGCGTACAGATCTCAGCGAAGCAGGTCTGTGCTTTGGGTTAGAGACTCTGATTAGAGTGTAGTTAGGCCTTCCACACTGACAGTGCATTGTGGTGATACTGGATTTAAAGGATTCCTTGGGGTCTTTGCATTCTCTTTGCAAACATTTCCTCCCCAGCCAGACATTCAGAAGGCACTGTATGTTTCCCCCTTCCTGCTCTGCAGGCGTGGTTTGGGTATGGTTTTGATGGGTTTTGCTTAATGGTTTCCTCTTGCTGTTTAAAGCATTTGTGTGCTGTGGGTTAATACACATTAGTGTTGTCATGGTTTGTACCAAAAGAGCTTTTGTTCTCAGCCCTGGCCTTTACAAAGCCTCTGAGTAACTCTTAAATGGTCTCTAGTGTGGTGTTGGTAAACGAGCTCTTCTGATTCCTTCAGCTGTGAGGTCAGACCTGAGAGTCACAGAACCTTAGGGTGATGCCAGGGTCCTGTTATGGGGCAGTGCGTCCGTAGGTAAAGGCTTAACTCTGCAGTGAGATGCTGCAGCCAGCAGTGATTACGGAGAAGCTGTGTAACTTTAGGAAAGGGAATGTGTGCTTAGCAGATACAGTGCCTGATGTCTTGAGGCCTGAACAGCCTCAAGTAAGAGGCCTCTCTCAACTGAGAGAAGTTGACTGCCTGCTTGCCAGCACATCTTGCAACACAGGCAGACTCCAACTATTTTACTTCTCTTTCATCTTGTTTTTCTTCCTCCTCTCAAGTTTTCATATTTCTTCAGGGAAAGCATTATCTGGTGGTGAAAGGGTCAGCTGATACTACTCCAAAAGGTGTCTCTTCCTCTAACAGTCCTGCTTGAATGCAGAGGAACATTTGCCTGCAGGTCGGGCAGTGATGTGCAGACCCACTAAGGCTTGTCTATCAGCTCATGACAATACTTTAAGCTGTTCCTTCATGTAGAAAAGGTGTACTGAGCGCTGAGGGGACCAAGGCAAAAACAGTGAACCTAAAAGTTACAGATTGCTTTCAGAAAACCTTGTATCTGTAAGAGCCGTCCATGGTCCCCTTGCCTCCGGCAGCAGAGATGAGATTCTCTTTCCCATGCCACCTGCTGACAGACACAAATGGGAACTCTGTAGAAATAGCCTGAGGAATGGTAATTTCATGTTTCTGCTCCAGATCTTGCAGAAAAGCCTCTAGGATGGCAATTGGGGATTAGTCACCCTTATCATCCATCTGTCCTTAGTACAATAACAAACCTGAGCCTTGCTCTGACCATTCTTGCTTATAAACTGCAGGAGTGGGACCGCTCTGTAGATCTGCTAGCAGGGCAGCTGTAAGAATCCAGCTGAAGATGATCTGCTGGGATGATGTTTGCTCTCGGCGCTAGAGATATGGTCTGAGCCACCTCAGAGGGATCCTATTGGGTTCTGTCTTCTTCCACCCACCCCTCTTGCATACCTGTAGAGATGGGAGTTACTTTGCAGTTATGATTTGAGAATTGTGAGAGAACCTCTGCTACAGCATGTGGTCTTGGGTAAATCAGAAGGTAAATGTCTGTCTTTCCCTGGTGACTTGTGCATTGCCATGGTTAAGGCTAACGAAGCAGGAGAGAGGGAAGTGGCAGATCTGCTCTGTTTGACCGGAGCCATGCCTGCATCCTGTGGTGTGGGAGCATCTCCTGTCGGATGGTGCTTATAGTGAGGAGAGGTGGCTGTGGTCCAATGATAAATCCCAGTCTGTCTTCTGGGTTGTGTGATTTTAATTTAAAGAATGTAAGACTGTATCTCCAAGCCTTCCCCAAACTGTTACATCTGTAGCTCCTCACCTCTTCACCTGCTCTGCAGAGGAATCCTGTGAAACCGGGTCATCCTCTCCCAGTTCTGAACATTCAAGGTTTGATTTTGTAGCGTAGCTTGGCTAGAAGGTCTGAGATCTAGAGATGTGCCATGAAGTTGTGAGGCCATCAGCAGCAAAAGACTGGCCTGAGACATGCAAATGGCTGGAAGAAGGCCTGCAGAGTGGAGACAGTTTCTACACAAAGCCAGCATGCAGTAATCCCTGGAAAGTAAATGGAAAAACAGATTACGTGTGTTCTCAGATCTGTTCAATAATGGAGAGTAGGCAGCTGCTGGCCTGCCTCCCCCGGGACCCTCGCAGGAGCAGACAGCCACTACATTATTAATTGTTGCTGCCCGGAGTCCAGCGGGATGTGATGTGGCTTCTGGAGAGCAGCCTGGTGCTTTGGGAAGCTGCCTCTTCCTCCTGCCTCCAGGATTTTTATATGTGTGTCTCTATCCCTTGGAAATGCCTCTGCATAGCATGGTGTCTGTGTGGCTGTGGTTGCAAGGGCTGTAGGCCTCAAGGCAGGGAGGTTGCTCAGGGAACACTGTGTCCTCACCTGGTTTAAAAGCTTGTTTGGAGCCTGTGACTCCAACCCTGAACTCAATTTTTGAATTAAAAGGTCAAAATCACATTTGGTGGCTTTTACATTTTGTCTTCAAAGAAAGAAAAGCTTTACTAGATGTCCAAACAGAACAAAGAAAAATAGTTGTAAAACCCCAGAACACTTTTTTGGCCTTTTCTTGTGTCCTTTTTTATTTTCTTGCCACCCCTGAGCTGATGAGGGCTGTATATTTATGTAAGGAATTCTTAATTTCCCTTCTGCCAAATTTCACCTGCTAATGCTGCTTTTCAGCTCTTTACTTGTTCAATATAATGTCGCCTCACAGTGGCTTCTTGGATAATTTTTGCATGAAATGCTGGAAGGTGCCTCCTGCAAAAGCTGGCCTTCTTTCAAGAAACTGCCTTGTTCTGTTTTTTGGGTTTTTTTATGTGAAACCAAGAAAAGAAAATGTTATCTTTTCCTCTAGGACTTTGTGTAATTGGAATGTTTCTGTGCTCATTGTGGGATGTGGACTGCCTTGAATTACAACTCATACCCACCTGTATTTTTGACTGCTGCTCACCTAAGCAGTAGCTCACATTTAGAAAGCTTTAGTGACAAGCACCCATGGAGTTTTTCCAGCTGCAAAGACATGTTTTCTTCTTCTGTCATTTTAACTTCAGAGCGTTTTCCCTCTGGACAGGACTTTCCTTTCATCGTAGTGCTCCTTTCTCACCATGAAGTGACAAAATGCATCCTGTCTGCCTGCTGCCCCTGGCAGAGTTGTGGCCCGCGGGGATCTGTTGGGAGCAGGTATCCATGGAGAAGGGGTACCCCAGCGAAAGGTGGTGGAAACCATGTTACCAATGCCCCCCCCGCCCCCCGACAGGCTCAGCAGGACAGCACTTTGTCATCTGCTGTGACTCCAGATTAAACCCCAAGATGAGTGACACATCCCACCTGGATATGACAGGCAAATATACCTGTATCCTTATACATCTACTGGAGGTGTTCTGGAAACCTCAGAGGAAAATCATTTGGAGGCGACTTACCACTTCAGACTCTGGGGACCTGGGAATTACCAGACAACATTTTATCTGTTCTTTATTTCTGTAATATGGATACTCATCCCCAGCCTGCCATCAGTGTCTTGTGTCTGCAGGTTCCTTGCAATGGAGGGGGAAGCTCTTTTCACCGGGAAGGGGAAGGAGGATCACTGGTGCCGTAAGGAGCCCTGTGTGCTTGCACAGGGGTGTGTGAATCTGAACATCCCAGGACCTCAGAGCTGGGTCATCCTTATTCCTTTTTATTTTTTACTGGGGTGGCAGGGTGGGTGTAGTGTACAGAAATGAAGTCCCAGCACTTGTACACACTGAACAAAAATAACCTTTTGCTCTGATAAGTGCTACATTAATGATACAATAAGAAAGCAAGGGCTATTCCTTATTATATTCCGCTCTGCACCCACCCTGGACAGCTTACTGGGCCCAAGCAGGGACTTTTCATGAGCAAAAGAGAGATTTATTGTTTTTCCCATGGCTCCAGTTAATCTGGAGCTGGGGATGGGGAGAGGGAGGCAGCTCAAATGTTCAGTTTTCTGCTGTGCACCTCCAGGGAGAAAGACAGTTAAATGGAGATGTGAGGACTTGCCTTGCTTCACAAGGAAATAGTCTCTTTTATGTGTATCTTGCCTGTGTTGATATTTGAAAGCTATTTTGGGCCACAACAGCAAATTTAATCCATGGTTTGTTCTCTCTCTAAAGTATTATACCGTAAAAACTCAGATCAATTTTGACAGCTCCGACTATTTAGATTGGAGAGCAAAGCCAAACAATGAATCACTCTGAATATTTACAGTTGAATTCATCCCAGGGTACCTGTACCCACCTCGCTCTGAAATGAAAGCATTAGCTGAGATATGAGCAAAGGCTTAGAGGCTCCCAGCTATTTTCTGAGCTCGCGTGAAGCGGTGTAGCTGTACTGCCCTGGCTCGGCTGCGAGGGCTAATATTGCACAGGGGTTGAGGAGTTCAGTGCCGTCCATGTACTCCCCTGGGGAGGCTTGGGGACTTGTTCCACACTGGCTCTGCTGAGAGTCAAAGCACTTGAACTAGAATAAATACAGTTGTATTCCCTTGTTGGAGCTGGCTGAAAACGCAGAAGAGATGTTGACAAATAATTATATAGTAGTCAATTTTCAACAGTCCATACCAAAAAAAATAATGCCAAAACCCCAACCAAAGCACCCCAAAGCCCTCACAGTAAGCTGCTGAATAAATTCCCTTGAAAATCCTATCAAGTTCTAGCTGATGGCCATGATTTGATATGCAGGGATCGGTGTTCAATTCTCAGCTCCGCTCCCTTCCTCCTGCAGTCTTTAGCTGAGATGCTCCATTTCCCTCCTGTCTCAGCTGGGTAATCTCTTTTCAGGTTTTTGCCTGTTGCCCATCACCGCAGCATCTTCTCTGTTAAATTGATGGCAATTGCAAAGTCCTTTGCAGCTTTTATGGGCTTCATAATACCTCCTCACAGGGAGCTCAACAGTCTATATTGGCTATCACTGTCATCCTCTGAAATATTGCTGTCATTCACATACGTAATGTCCCCAGTCCCAAAGGATCTGCAACCACTGTGCTAACTACAGATAAGTGCAGGGATTGCTTTGCAGTTAAAACCGCAGCTGTCTCCTGAGTATTGAGGAGCTGCATGGCCAAGTTACCGGCAAAGAGTGCTTTGCCTGTTTCTTGGGGGGGTGGAGGGTGACCAGATTTTGGTCTGAGGCAGGAGGAACAGCTCCTTTCCATCCTAGTGCGTACCACCAGCAGATACAGGGATGGACACTCAGAAGAACCAAAGCTTTGTGTAGATAGAGCTCTCAACTTCATTTTCCCTCTCTCCTCTCTAACTGGTGCCCTGTCCCTGCCAGGCAGGGTCATCATTTGCTCTCCCAGGTAGAAGGCAGGCCGAGGGGTCTGGGGCACTGCAGTCCAGTGGTCAGATCTAAATGGCTGGCACAGCCCCGTGTGCCTGTGCATTAGCTACAGCCCTGGGATTCCCTAGGCTGGGATTTGGGAAATAATATCTCTGCTCAAGTCACCTTCAAGGCAGGTCTGGGGAAGGATACAGTAATGCTTCCTGGGCCAAGGTGCTGGGGAAGGACAAATCACATGCACTGGTATTGTCAGGGTTGCTTGTCCAGAGCTGAGCCCATGGCTCAGTGAGAAGACTACAGGGAACTGATTTTCATGGGCATCGGGTGTTATCCATGGAGCCAGAGGGCTTTTGCCAGAAAAGCCCATGTCTGGAAGACCCTCTGCAGAGGCAACAGGAGGCAGACTCATCCCCGTGGTGTTGCTTAGTCTCTCGCCACGCTCCCTTCCCATGTTCGCTTCCACCACCCGTGCCAAGTGCCATTGGTCACAGCCTGTTCTGGCAGTAAGGTTCAGCCATGCACACACATGTGCTTTTTGTGTGTGGCCTGTAGCACCGGCCCTGGGATCACTGCTGCTTTGCTTTGGTGTGTTGTTGTTGGTTCACAAAGCAAGAGCAGGGTGCAAGGATGTGCTGATTTTTGGCCAGGCTGTCAGAGCTGTGTCTGGGGTCTCTTTCCCCCCAACTTGCTATGTAAATTGCTTTCCCTCCTCATTTTTGTGCTTCTGATTCCTGTGTGTGCCCGTACGGTGCACCTTTGGGTTACTGAATGCAGTGTCTCTTACCACAGTCCTCTGAGGTCCCCGGTACCTGTGTGGTATTAAAGCTCTGACTTGAAGTAGACATGTAGGGTCTTTTAAACCTCTCTTCTGTGTGACTGGAGCCACATCTGACCCAGAAGCTGGGATTATAATGGTTAAACTGTGTACAGACAAACTGAGAGTCAGACAGTAGCAGCAAAGCTCCTGCCGTGCTTTTCCCTTAATCCAGAGCCTTCCTGCAGATGCCGTGGATGGTGCAGGTGGGACAGGGGAGCAGGGCACTGCGAGGGAGGGAGGGTGGAAGCGGCAGCTCGGATGAAAAGAAAAGGAGGGGGGAATCCCTGAAAGCGTGGGTGAATTACTGCCCTGATTATTCTGCGCCCTTTATGTGGGGAGAGGGACTTGTTTGACTTCTTGGTGTTGGTGGTTTATAGGAGTTGAAGTCTCACCTCTGCAGTAAAGTGCCAGAAGGGATACATAGACACGTTACCGGGAAGTCATAAAAAGCGCCAGTAAAGGGCTGGTTGCTCACACGTGAGGAGGGTGGGAGCCAGGGGAAGCAGTGTTATGCTCTGGGTGGACAGGGCTGAAGGTGTTTCAGTGGGGAACGGGCCAAGGCGTTGGTTCACAGAGCTGGGGTCCGCAGCGGGGTCTGTGTTCTGGTTCAGCTGGCAGTGGTGGTCTGTGGCAGCCCACTGGCTGGGCAGTGCCTGCAGGGTCTGGCTTGTTGGTAGCAGTGTTAGGGGGCATGGGTGGACCCCTCCCCGTGGAGGGAGTACTTCATGCAACCTCCGCACCACTGACTCTGAGTGTGGGAGCTGTGGGCTCTGTCTCTCCTCTGTTTCTCCTCCTTTTTGTGCTTGGAGCATCCCTGCGCTTCTGACCGGGATGGGGTAACGGTGAGCGAGTCTCTTGTCTGCCGCAACCTCTGCAGTGACAGCAAGTGAGCCTGGGACTCAGTGGCAAGGAGCTTCTCCCCTTTCACCTTTCTGCTTGCCCCACTGCCATGTGCACAGGGATCCTGTCTGTTTCTGTATCATCTCTCAAGGGTAGCTGGAGAGCAGTGGGCAGGCTGCAGACCTCTTTTTGTCCTTACAGCCAGCACAGGCTGCGCCAAAACATGCAGGAGCCATCAGCAAACTGCTAATGGCCTGGAGCAGGAGCAGAGCAGGATGACAGCAGTCATTTGGACAGGTGTCTCCATGTTGTAAGGCCTCGCAGGGTGGCACAGCTTGCTTACCAGTGCAGTGTGCCAGGCAGCTCCTCTGGGCACTGTTGAGGCTGGATCCAATGAAAGCAAAGGGCAGCGCTCTCTGCTGCTGGTTTTGCATCCAGGGAAGGGTCTTGCTGTGTGGAGTGTAAACAAAATGCTTCATTTACAGCCATTGATTTATTGTGCCACTTGCTGAAATGATATTACAGCCGGCTGCAAGCTGGTGTGCACCCTCGGACAGCAGCGAGCTCCTGTAACGTCAGTGTCACAGAGAGCAGTGGCAGGCAGAGAAGCCCCAGCAGCAGCTGAAAAGAGGGGTCACAGCCTCAGCAGGCATGTCGGCGTTCGCCCAGGCCTGGTGTGTTGCAGTGCAGGGATCCAGCCCTTCTGGGGTATGGTGAGAAGTCCTTGTGCTGCCACAACACCATGCAGACTGTGTGCTGAGAAAATTGGGCGTAGCTCCTTTTTTGTTGATGGATATCAATGAAAAATGTTATCCTAGATGCAAAGAAATCTGGAGGAAGAAGCATTTGTGTTTCTTTTGTGAGGCAGCATGGAGGCTTTTGTTTGGTAGAAGTTCTCTTCCCAGGGTTCACGGAGGGACCTGTCAAGCCCATGCCTGTTCATCGATCTCCCTGCTCTGTGTTTCCAGTTCAGTCTGTACAGCACTGACAGGACCCTGTGGGCAGCACCTTTGTTTCTAGTGCCCTCATCACTGTGGCACCCTAAACCTTTTGGCCACCATATGCATACAAATTAAAGAAGAAAAAACCAGCCCCACTGTGTGTGGCGGCTGATCAGAGGTAGGGAGCTCGCAGCCTGGCAGGCATTTAAAACAACACTTGAATTTCTCGTTGATCTTTTATCATTGCTGGCTGTGCCTGCCAGCTCTTTGGAAAGCTGTGGTCTGTATATTACATTTATGGTGGCTCCATTTGTGACAGCTTCTTGGAGACAGAAAGGAAACTCGTGGGGCAAACAGTGGATGGTGGCCAAAGGAAGGCAGTGTACACCGGGAAGATGCTACAACTCATTCAGTGTAATCGTAGCAGCAGAAAAACATTGATAGTGAGAGAAAAGCTTGCTGAGGTCAGTGATGAGAGATGGCTTGGCAAACACAGTCCAATTTTGAGACGGTTCCTTCTCTCCCTCCCCCTGTGGGCAGCTGCCCAGGTGCGCAGACCTCTGAAATGTGATCTTCTGTAACATGCCAGATTTGATTTGGATGACTGTAATTGGCTACCTTGGAGAGAAATATAGCATTATCCTTTGAAGCACACAAGACTGGATTGCTCAGAGGAGGTCTTCGACTAGCAGCTGTGCTCACTGGGCATCCTCCAGACATGGCCAGAGCCTGTCCTCACACCAGTGAAATTGGGGGCTGCACAGAGAGGTGGCCAATGGGAAGGAGGACTTCCACACTGCAATGCAAATGGTGACAGCTCTGTCCCTACACTCAGCCCAGGTGTAACTGCATTCTGCTGCCTTTTTATCAGTCTTGGGCTGGGAGTCACTGAGGAACTGATGAAGAATAATAACAAAGCATTTGGTGATCCTTGGTGGGGAGAGGGGGACTTGAGGGCAGGCAGCACTCTTCCCTCGCAGTCTGCCTGTTGCCTCTTGCCTTGGATAGTCTGCATGGTGTGTTGAATCCAAGCACTGGTGGATTTGTCCTCTGGGCAGGATGCTGCTGTGGCATTTAGCCCTGCAGACCTCAACTAGATAAATTAACTCATTGCAGTTGGTGTCTGAGTCACAGCACGGGGGAGCAGAGGAGACAGCAAAGTGTCTCCTCTCCCTGCTAGAAGGGCTGCTGTGAACCAGCATCAGCAGTCCTCCAGAAATGCTCCCTCCCCTTGATCCCTTTTCCCCCCTCAGGGGAAGCAGGTTCGTTAAGCGAAGAAGCTTTGGAGCAGCAGGGAGCCTGGCTGCTGCGGGGAGAGGATTGCCTGGCACTCACTGTGTGGTGCAGGCTGCCTCCCTTAAATCTCTGCCCTGTTAAACGGGATTGGCTTGTTTGCAAGCAGGCAGAATGCCCTCCTAGCACATGGGCATTAGTGTGAGCGGGCAAAGCCGCCAAGACATCATTGCTGATCATTAAGTGTGTTTATAAAGGCGAGGCCAGGAGCCAGGAGGGCCCCACTGATCCAGTCCTGCTGCTGTGGCTGTGCCAGGCAGGGGGTGCAGTGTGGGTACTTCTGCTCCCAGCTACATTAACTTCTAAATGAAAACTGCCCAGTGTGAGAGCACCAAGGACTGGCCATGTGCGGTGCTGGGTGCGGTGTGGTGGTGATGGAGTGGTGTGCCCTGTGGGCAGGGGACAGGGGTACCCTCTCTGGGGCACGTGTTTTGCTGCTGTTCACAACTGCTGCTGCTGGCATGACCAGTGTGCCCCAGGATGGGCTCTCAGCACCGCTCATCTGGGTGGAGAGGCACTGAAGGGAGCTATCACCTGCTACCAGAAGTTCTTGAACTTGCTTTGGTTTCAGTGCTTCTTCGGCCCAGAAAAAGGCCAGAGTGATTATAAATGGTGCTGCTAGAGGAAGGACAAACCCCTTCGCCACCACCCTGCTCCCAGGCTTTCAAAAGGGACTGGGGTCAGTGAGTCTGCATCAACTGCTCCGCACAGTGTTTTGCTGTCAGCCCCAGCTGAGGTGAGAATTAGCTGTGGGTAGAGTGGAGGGACACCACAATGCCAGCTTTGTCTCCTTGATGGAGGAAGGCCCTGCCTGGAAACATCATTTGGCTTCAAGTTGAAGCTGCCCCTTAAACTTTTAGGGGCTGTTAGTAGAATCTGAGCAAACGCCTCCCTTCCCTCTAAGCCGTACTTTTGTAGGTTATTTGGGTACCAAGCCAGCAGCAGAAATGCTGAAAGTACTGCAAGGTAAGAAGTTGGGTTTGCAGCACCATCAGAGGCAGAGAGCAGTCAGAAACCATCAAAACCAACCATCAGGCCCTGCTAGAAAGCGGTCACTACAGAACAGTCAGTGTTTGTTGCTTCGCTGGGTTTGTGGCACAAGTAAAGGAGGAACTAGTGTTCCTTGAGGGCTGAATGCTAAATGGAAAACTGGTTTGAGGAAAGTACGCTGGGCCCATTGTTTTCCTTCTCATGCTCATTTCCAGATTTCCCAGTCTCTTCTTTCCTGGATGAGGTCTGAGTGCTTGGTTTAGGAGTGGGGGGAGTTTTGCAGCTGTTTAAAATAGCTGTGCCTCAGCTCTTTGCCACCTTGAGTAAAATAATCCTCTGTTACTTTGGTAAGGGACATAGGTATTTATGGGAGCCTGTTAATGGGGCATCTCCTGGAGCTCAGCGTGCATCCTCTGCTGAGCATTGGCTGTCACTGGAGAGGGGACAAGTGTCCTGCTGTCATCTTGGGGACATGTCTGTGCTTTCAGGAGCAGTGACCGTGACGCAGAGGAGCCTTTAGCCAGTGCAGTCTCTCTGCCTGCCCAGGGTGATTTGCATACCATGTGCAAAGTAATTTCTTACCTCATTCGATAATGGGAAGAGAAAGGGCTTGTTTCCAGCTGTGACTGGCAGCTGGAAACCAAACGCTCCTTTGGCAAAGAGGTAGTGTGGCTCTGTGCTGAACATCTGTGAGGGGTGGATGGTTCTTGGAGAAGAGGTGTTGCAACCCATCACATACCTGAATCGTGGCAACAAAGGGTTTCTTCCTCCTTGCCTGTTTTCTCTGCTCTGGCAGCATTTGCACATAGCATTCCTGAGGTTGAGATCATTCATGCTGAGATAACTTACAAAGCATCGATGTACCATAGGGATTTAAACTTCTCTTCCTCTGTGGCCTTAAAAGGAAGGGGTGAAAGGCAGCATACAGAAACTGATTACTGATTTTATTCACTATATCTACCACATTTTTTTTCCCCAGAATAAAATTGGATCTGGGTAATTTAATGTTCCTTAAGTATTTGGGCAGGGATACGGAGTTGAAACGTAGTCAGTGTTCACCACTTTGGAGAACCACGCCATACTTCTGGTGTCTAGGGACTGGTTTAGGATTGTAACTTCAATTGATTAGACAACACACTGCTGCTACCTCCTTCACAGTTCTTTTCTGCAAACAGCATAACATAAGCAGGCTCTGTTATGCTGGTTACCAAGGAGCAGCCTTGCAGACATGAGAGCGGAGCGTGGTGGTCCTTCCTTTTCCCTGCCTGAGCAGTTGAGGGACAGCATCTGTGGTACTTGGAATGCTGGGGCTGAATGTCTTTCCTAGGTGACATGGAGTTTTTCTGTTGGTGCCTTGTGGGACACTGGGATCTAAGCAAAGCTCTGGATCTTCTAATTCATCTTAAAAGAAATGGATAGGAAAATAAAATCAAAGTGTCATACGGGTGTTGCCTGAGGCCAGGCTTGATGGTGGGTTTCAGGCAAGTAGGCTGGTGAGTCAGGGGTCCAGGACAAGTGACTAGCCCACTTTCATGGGCTCGTAGCCCAAAACCAAGTTACCACTTCTTCACTCCTCCTGCCTTGCTGTGTTTTGTCACTGCCACTGCTGGAAAGTGCTTTTAAATACTACTGCTTCATTGGGAACAGCTCGGCCTCTGCAGGGGGCAGGGAAAATATATGTTGTTCAGGTCACACTTGCTGCCAGCCACCTTCCCCGAAGGTGGGGAGTTTGTTATTATCCCAGGAAGGTGACGGATGTGCTACTGGGAGATGTAATTCACTCGGCAGAGGCCTTCTGCCAGAGCTGTCCCTGCCTGCAGTGTGGCAGAGGAAGCACAGCCTGTGGCTGTGAACACACAGACTGACCCACCTGCCTCTTCTGGGTGGTGGTGGGATGGCATGGTGCCAGCATGGTGGCTCCGTGCTGGCTAGCAGTGAGGGCTGGCTTTGTCTGAGGGGATTGAGAGACAGTATTGAACCTTGGTCTACCTGGCATGGCTGGTCCTCAGAGCTGCCCCAGCTATCACTGGACTTGTCACGGCTGATGGCAACAGAAAACATTAAGGTCAGGTTTCATTAGGACAATTGTTCCCACATGTCTAAATTGCATTTTAAAGCAGGGCTTAAGTGAATAACCTCAGCACTCCTGTTCCATGGTAATCCCCATGTCTGCTTGATTACTGGAGAGGAAAATGATTAACTGGGAGATAGTTTCCCATCATTTGGTGGTTGGGGTCTTTTTGGGTTTCTTTTGTTTTGTTTTAAATCTGGGTCTGTGGATTATCCTGGCTTTCTCAAGGGTGAGCAGTTTCTCATGTCCTTGAGAGTAAATGCCAAACTGCTTAGGCTTGGCTGCGGCATTGGCTTTATTTGCCAAGGACTTCAGAGTGTGCCTGAAGAACAGAGCAAGAGGGAAGAGGGAAAACAGACAAGCAATTCTGACACACTTTAGTATTCCTGGCGGTGCTGCTGCCATCAGCTGTTCTATCAGCTTTCACAGCCCATGCTATAATTAAGATCTGTCAACACTGATAAAAGGGAGAACATTCAGTCAACTAATTAAGTATTGCTTTAATACTCTAATATTTAAATTCAGGTTTCTAAATCAGCAGAATAATAAAATGTTTTATGTCTGCTTAAATGGCAAGGGAACAGAATGTGAATATCTCAATAGTGGATTTAATTATCAATCTGCCTTGCCCTCATGGAGCAGAGCGGATCTCAGGGCTGGGGAAGTGGAACTGGGATTCCTGGCAGCTGTGGGAGGGGAGCATGGAGGTGCAGAGCCGACTGGAGACCAGGTCCTGGGGCTGGTGACTGGGTCCTGGAGCCTGAGGGAGCAGGGTGGTGAGGACTGAAATAAACCTGAGGATGCTGCAGAGGAAGGGAAGTGGGTTGGCTAAGTCGGGGAGGGAAATGGGTCCTGGCACTAGGAGGAAGGTGGGAGTCTTATTGTCTGGGCTCACAGCCTGCAATTCTATGCTGCCACTCTTCGTTTTATTAGCAGCATGGTGTCAGCTCACACAGGCTGTGTGTGTCTGCACTGTCGTTGCCCCGTTGCAGTGGTTCTTTGCTGCCGTGGCTGGCGAGAGCCAGCATCGGAGCCGTGCCCCATGCTGCAGCCCTGGCTGGGCAGGCAGAGCCGAAAGGGCTGTGCTGGGTGTCCCTGCAGCTGGCACTGCTCTGTGCTGCAGATATATCCAGGCTACTTTGGTCTGGAATTGCAGCTGATGGCATTTTTCCGTTGACTTCTCTTGATTGCTCTGTGAGTTTTAGGTTGCAGGCCTTGCTCAAGCAATAAATCTGGATTAGATGCCAATGTTTAACTGCAGTGTTGAGAGATACCTCTTTGTCCTTTCCAAATTTGCTGTGGCTGGTGGTGGGCTCTGCATGCTGCAGAGGAGGGAGTCATAGGCAGAGATGGCTCAGAGAATCGAGGGAACATCCGTAAGTTGGGATGTTTAGTAGGGTATTATCCATGGCTCTAGATACTAGAAAAAAGCTGACCATTAAGTATTGTGTCTGTTCAGGACCAGGTATTAGGTTGAGCAAATGCTTCAGCAGGCCTGGCTTCAATATTGCCTTTCCTTGTCCTTTTTGTGTTAGCTTTCTGTGAATGTTTTAGCAAGCACATTTATAGGCCCGATTGGTCATGGGGAGGGGGTCAAACAAATACTTGTTCACATTAATCTTCAAGAGGACCACAAACCTTTCTACTCTTAAGTACTAGCACTAGAAACCTGATGGTAGCTGCTGTACTCATCCTGGCAGGAAACAGGAGCAGCTGAGCAACTCCTGTGAGCTGTCAAACCAAGCAGGGTAATCAAGATTGTAATGAGTTGGTTGCTGCCAACGATAATTGTGGTCTGACCACGAGCTCTGGGCAGTCAAGAAGCAAGGACACTGCGTCTGGCCTGCTTTTAAGGCTTAAAATTGTTCTCAGGAATTACATGAGGTAGAAAAAGGCTTGGAAAAAATAAATCAATTTGGAAAATCCCACTCTGTTCACACTTAATTTGCAGACAGAAAAAGAGGCAGAATTCATCAAGGAAATGATTCATTACAAGTGATTTGTTCAGCTGTTGTAGGGAGATGATCTATGAATATCGGCCCGTTTGTAATTGTGAGTATGTCCCCGTGGAAGCTGTGTACTGTACAAAGTGTTAGGTACCTGGAATCCAGTGAACTAGTGCAATATTTGGTTTGTTTTGTTTTGCTTTTAATTTTGTGGTTGCTCAGAAGGCTTTAATCGAGATTACAGTGTCCTTGAGTTGCACCTTTCAAAGGTGACTGTGAGAAGGCACACTCGGTCCAAAGGGCTGGCAGAGAATGCTGTGACTTCCATTCTACAGCAGTGCCATCTATGTACAGACTGTAACAGGCTTTGGGAGAGAGAATCAAAGTTGGCTTAGTGCAAGCCAAATGCTTTGGTTTGCATGAAGCAGTCCTAGAGCAGGAGTTACTGACGGTCTAAACATTGCCTGTGTCTGCTCCAGAAACCTCACCTCTGCTAAAACGCTTGAGCTTTGAGGAGGCGGCGTGAACTCCTGTGCAGTTTGCCCTCCCGATAGTAAATGGAGGGTGGGTTGCCCCCGAAAGGCAGCTCAGCTGACAGGTAAGTGTGTGAATTTGGGATGGATGGAGTTGGGGTCACCTACTGCATCTCACCCAGAGGTTAGGCACAGGAACAGCCAAGGAGGAAGCGTCTCTGGAGGAGAAATGCCACAGAGAAGTTGCAGTACAGCACTGGTGTGCAGCTCAAGGGTTACTGTCCTTTCTCCTTCTCCTGGCAGCTTCATGTCACAATTATTTTGTGGATGGACTATGGCTGCTGTGTGACTCTGGCATGGATGCTTCATAGCAGATGACTTTCTGGTCACACTGCCTGAGTGTTTCTGTCCTGAGCATGCTACTTGATAAGTGGAATGGGATGACCAGCAAAATGTGGGGTTATTTGTTTTAAAATAGAGAAATGTGGTAATTTCATACCCTGCAGTTCCTTCCTGACAACTCATCCTCCTGCATCGCATTGCAGTGAGTGACAGCAACCAGAGGCTATTCATAAGGGTGGCATCTCAGCATGTAATAATCATAATTACATGAAATAATAACTATCTAAAGGGCAGCACAGTGAGTGACAAGCCAGAGAATATACCTTGACACCTGCCAAAGATGTACTAAACACACAGAGAAATTTTCCCCAGGATCCTGTCACTTTGTCAACTAACAGAACCAGCCAGACTTAATAAAATTACTCCAACAAAGTCAAGCAGGGCTTTTTCCCTTGCTGTCAGAGGCTCACCGCTGTAGCACAGGTTCACAGAGTCATCGCAATGCTGATCTAGGTCTGGCAGTGCTTTTGTTGTTACTATTTCTGGCTGTAATTAATTGGAGAAGTTCCTCTGCATGGAGCTTAATCTAATAATTATTAGCGATAATAATAATAATTGATAAAGTGGAGGTGGCAGCAGGCTTTGGGGACCTGGCAGAAAAACCCTGGCATGGCTTGACGTTTCCTTTGCTGCCATGGCTTCTGATGTTTAACTCTGCCTGTGTGGAAGGGCTGGAGCCCAGGAGGAGAAGTACTGCGTGGCAGCTGGTAGCACTTAGAGCTGGTGTCCTGATGTGCAGCGGCAGGCGATGTTATGCTGTGCAGTGTCAAATCCTTTCTGTAAAGGGAAACATGGACATTGTTTGGACAGACCCTCTTCCCCTGGAAAAACACTTATGGAAAGATAGGAAAGGGTGTGTTTGTGGGTGCAGATGATGTGTGTAGATAAAAGATGGCCCACTAAAACTGGAGTTAAGGGTATTGTGTGTCCTGCAGAACTTTACCTTTTCAAATCATCTGTAAGTTACCCCAATCTCCCTTAAAATGCACCAGAATCTGCTGGCTGAGTGCTAGAGCCTTATGGGTGTGCGCTGGACTCCCTGCCTAGTGTTGTGGGTGGGTTCAGAGCAGGTACTCCTAGCCCCCCTGAGTATCTAGCAGGAGTTGTCATGTTCGAGGTGCACCAGGGCAACTCTACCAAAAGTGTGGGGAGCACAGGAAGACTGAAGGATAAACTTTTTCCCTGTGAGGGTGACAGAGCACTGGGACAGGCTGCCCAGAGAGGTTGTGGAGTCTACTTCTCTGGAGACATTCAAACCCACCTGGATGTGTTCCTCTGTGATTTAGTCTGGGTGATCCTGCTCTGGAAGGGGGCTTGGACTAGATGAGCTTTTGAGGACCATTCCCACTCCTAATGGTCTGTGATTCTCTGAAGAGGCAGGGCTGGTTTTCACGTGGCTCCTTAACATCAGATTATGTGCTTTTTAAGTTTCTCTCTCTTCCTGCTGCTCTTCCCTGGTATGGACTCTCATCTCCTTGGGATCCTGTGCCTCTGCTGGCGTGTCCCTCCTTGTATTTTGGTACAAGGGGGAAGAGCACAGTGCTGGAGCACCACAAACACAGAGGCACTGTGTCCCCAAACGAGGGTGTAAAACAACACACAGGATGAAGTTCATACGAGAGGTTTATTTATACTCCTGGCTGGATGCACCAGTGGTTTCCATGGGAATGGGAAGGGCTGCACAGTAGGATGGCTGCTCTTATTGCACATGATAGAGAGCTAATGGGGAGGGCTGCAGCCTCCTTAAGCCCTCGTTAATCCAACCCCCTGCCAGCTCCTCAGCCCTCCGTATGGCTGTACCACACACGGCTCCAGGCCAGGCCAGGCATGGGGCGTGATGTGAGAGATGCAGGTTTTAGGAAACAAACACATGTTCCTATTGCAGTGAAGGTATAAAAATACATTTTCCATGCAGTCTTTTGGTGATTATTATTCTGGACAGAGGAGGTTTTTTGTTTGCTTATTTATTTATCTGTTTATTTTTATTTCTGAAATGAAACCTCCATGGGAGGAAAGCAGAGCTGCAGGCACGCTTTGCTTTGTAATTGCCAGGTCTCCCTCCCACGGCAGAATGCAGGAGAATTTGGTGGTGGCTGCCACACGTGGGTGGAAGTTGTCCCCCTCTTGAGAGGCTGCTGGCCAGATTCTGCTTCTGGGGCTCATCCATGCAGGTGTTTTCCAGATCTGCAGCATGACCTGCCCTGTGCTGGGTTTTGCAGCTTCCCAGAAGAAGCATCAGTCTCAGACAGCCAAGAGCTGGGCCTCCTGCAACCCTCCTGGTAATTAAGTGTCAGTAACATCCCCCACCTTGGCTGCCTTGGCAGCTTTTGAAGGACAGAACATACTTCCCCTTACTCCTTCCTTCCTTGCAGCTGTACGCCGATGTGATTTGGAAAGGTGGGTGCAGGCAGGGCTCTGTGGAGGGGTTGAGATCACTGCACAGCACCCACCTGAGTCCAGCAGTCTTCCTGGCAGGGGGAAATACACCCTGATTTTCCCTGGGTAGTGCTGGGCAGGGACAGGCTCTCGGGCTTAGCATCCTTGAGACTCTGTCAGCCAGAACAAAATCTCAATTACCCCGTCACTTGCTCATCAGGCAGAGATTTCTGGAAGCGTGTGGGTTTCCTGGGAGCTGCTGAGTGCCATCTGCCAGGCGAGGGGCTTTGCTCCGGGGGCTGCAGTGTGCCGGGAAAACATCCACGAGGAGACTGAGATTGGCAGGGAGAGGCTGAGGGCTGTTAATAATACAGAAGGTGGGGGAAAGCAGGGGATAAAACACACCAAAAATTGCATTCAGACAACACAAATGACAGCTATTTTGATTTGTAAATGTCTACCTAGTTGGAAAAACTGCCATAAATAATACCCAGCTGTCAGCCTGTCCTGATCTGCAGGCTGTGCTGCGCAGGCTGCGCTCAGGCGTGGTACCGATGGGGGGCTATATTTTTCACAGTGTATGTACAGGATAAACATACACTCTTCTCTCACAGGTTTGTCATTGACAAATCCCTACTGCACCTGCACTATGTCATTACTGTGCTCAGTCACTTGAGCCTTACTTCAGAGACGGAGGGTTCTGGAATTTTCTTTTTTTAAATAATTTTCCTTCTTGTCCCTCAACTGAGGCAGGAAACCCTCCCCCACTCCCCCAGCTTTGTTTTTGTTGTAACACAGATTGGCTGTTCATTCTGATTTCGCTGTAGCAGCCAGCAGGGGTGTTAGCTCTAGGTGGTAATTCCTGGGTAGCTCAGTAATGCCCCTCACTGCAGATTTCTGCTCCCCAGGCTTGGAAAGCACATAAACCCAAGCCATTTCCAGGAAGATACTTGGTTGTTGCCAAGATTTCGCCTGTTTCGTAGATAAACAGAGCACTTAAATCTTCAGGGCTATCAATATTTATAGATTAATCTGTTTGAAGGCCAAGAGGGAGCATTTATCATTATCTGCTCTGCCCTCCGTAGGATGCAGGAAGGCATCGGCTGGCTGCAGCCTGGCCTGTCAGCCAGTGCCTGCAAACCAAATCATACCTGCTGTCCATCCTGACTGCGACTCAGTGTATGGGGATCAGTTTCTTGTTGGGAGCAGGAACCAGCAACAAGGGCAGATGTCTCCTGGGTGAGATTTGTCTGAATGTAAGGTGACTACTAGTCCTTGATGCAATGATGCAGGCCAGCTGCCTCCCTGAGGGAGCATATCCTGCATCAGCACAACAGGCTGCCTCTCAACAACACACTGCTCTGAGCAGCCAGCTTTCTTCCCAGAGAGCAGCAATAAATGCTGCTGCCTTGTGAGGACCCCTCGGTTCTGAGTATCTGTTCTTTCCTTGACCTGTTCCCACACCTTGCATTGGCTCTTTGCTTAGTTTTGGGCCTAAAGACCAAGTCTGACCTCCCACTTGTCTTGTCTGGCGCAGTAAGAGCTGAGCCAAGTGGCTGCCAGTGTGCTGGTGCTGTAGATCTACACCCAGGGTAAGCTGATGGTCATGTACCTGATGTCACACTGCTGCTCCAGGCATTGTTTTTCTACTACTGACAGCCCTTTCTCTGTTTGCTCATTTCCTTGGTGCTGTTTGTTGGTGTGGTTTTTTATATGGCCCTTTGATGCTGGATTGTAGGATTTCAGGGTAATGGTCATCTCTTCTTGGTGCATGATGGTGTGAGGCTGCTGGATATCTCTAGAATGAACACACAGTGAAATCCTTGTGTTGTGTTAAAGGGAAATTTTCCCCTCTCCTCCTTGTGATGTTACACAACAGCATTAACTGATTCCTGATTGGGCCCCAGAAGGCAGTCATCAGTGACTTGGATTTATGGTTAGGTAATTGGTGAGAAGGAAGAGAGAGTGAAGGGGATTTTTATTTTTCCCCATCAGCTCTGCAAATTGCTGAGGAACAAGCCCAGCACCCTGAGAGTGTCACCTTAGCTTAGCTGTGACAGGCATCTGAAATCCCAGGAATAAATAAATGGCTGAAAAGTTCCCTGAAGTTTTGGGAGCCATTTGGGGGCGACCCTAGCTGGATTTATAGCTTCCTATCAAGAACCACATGAAGCTAATGCCCATGTGTGACTCTGCCTGGGTATTTGATGGAATTTTGCTTTGCATTCTGGGCTCAGGCGGACTTGCAAGAGAAATTAGTGGGAGATAAAGTCTGGAGCTTGAACTGGGCACGTTGTTCTCATACCCTCGGGATGCAAAGCTGCTGGGTGATTTGCACAGCTGTGACCTCTACACTAGTAAGGAAATTTCGCTGTGGAAGATGCACAAATCTTCTAACAGTCCCTTCTTTCAAGGTGCAGATCGCTGCAGCAGCACTGCACCTGAAAATACATGTTGCGCAGCAGTTGTGTCCCATACTGTTTCAGCTGGCCAGCCTTCCTGGGATCACAAAGCAGAATTCACTGTTAAATCCAAGTGCTTTTTTTATTTTCTTTGCTCCATGATTGATATGTCTCATTGTGTCACAGAACTATATATAGCTTCTCCATGCCGGGAGATGTAGTGGCTGCTCCTGGCCATGTCACCTCAGGTTGGAATAATTAACCTTGACATGATTCATCTCCATGGACAGAGATCCCGTTCCCTGCTGCTTGTAAACAGAAGCTGCTTACAGAGTGAATGCAGGCAGGAGGCAGTGGGGAGGCTATGTAAACACCATCGGTTTGCACCGAGCCAAGGCATTTCCAGTGCCTACTAAAAGGAGCAGAAGCCAACTTTTCATCTCCTTGTTTTTCTTAGGGCTTAGCAAGGAACCAGTAAGTTTGCAGCAGCTCTGATTACAAACATTTGCTCTTTTCTTCAGCCCCCATGACTGCTGTTGGCTTGGTGACAGCATTTATCCAGTGTCAGTGCTCCAGCCGTTCGGTGGCAGTTGGCTATTCTGACTGAGGCCAAGCTGTCCCCAGTGCCTCATCAGCATAGCAGGGCTGGGGTTCCTTTGGAGGGGCTCCTTTCGGTTGCAGTGTTGGGGGTGGTGGGATCAGGAGCAGGGGGCCAGGAGGAGGCAGCCAGCAGATGTCGGACCAGCTCTGAAAGGCTGTAGCAGTGCTCCCAACCTTCTGCAGGAATTAAGGCCAAAGGAACAAAGAGAAGCAGCTGCTCCTGCTTGGTAATACCTGTTTGTTGTTGGGAATTGTCCAGTGCTGCAGTGGACTCTGCAGCATTGCTGCTCTTCTCTTGGTTCAGTAGTTTTTTAACTTGTGCTGCTCATCTGTACTGGCATTGAGTGGCCTCTTCTGAGAGCAAAAGAAAATCTGTGCTGTTGCAGGGGAAAAATAAGTTCTAAGAACAGCTTTAGGTGAGCCTAGTTCTCATGTGCAACTGTTTAGGAAGGGCATTTCCTTCCCTTCTCCTTTCCTGTCCTGCCCCATGTTGTTCTTGTAGTCCCCGTGCAAGCAGCCTCCGTGCCTCTTTGCCCCAACCCTGCAATGCTCCAGCAGAGCCAACCCTGCTGCGAGCACTGGTGTGTCGGCACTTGGTGCTGCACAGCAGGTGCTGGGGAGAGCCTTCAGCGTAGCTGGGAACACTGGTGGGCACCTGCATGTGAGCAGTTGCACTAAAGGTGTCTTGGAGCTGGGGGAAATCTAGGGGGATTTTCCAGGATCCTACCATGAGCTATTGAGAATTAAAGTGATTTGAAGTCTCTGTAAAGTGCCTCATGTTTTTTGGATGTGGTGCCTTCATCTGATCTGTCCTACATCTGCCTGTGAAATGGGAATGGCTGGGAGGAGGGAATTTTTTGCAGTCTAGCATATATTTTCATGCTCTCAAAGCCAACAGGTTTTTCTGTTGATTCCTGTAGGACTGATTTTCATGTTACGGCCGAGGTTTTGTGTGTGATGTCCCATTGGCTGGCCCTGTGTGGAGCCAGGAGTTGGACTTGATGATCCTTATGGGTCCCTTCCAACCCAGGAGATTCTGTGCTTTTCTGCTCAGCTTTTTAGCACTTTCCTAACAATTCTGGAGCTGAACATGGGGATACAAGGGAGCAAACTCAATTCTCTGTCTCTAGGTCTCACAGTTAACTTTGACTTTTTCAAAAGAGCCACTGACTGTATCAGGTGAAAATGCGGTGTGCTCTTTCACTGCTTTGTGCTTGCTGCATTTTAGGACCTCATGGATGTCTGTTTCAGTCAGAAAAGTAGCCAAAAAGGACTTAGAAATTAATGTGTGACACCTTATCACACTCTTTCCCCTTTGCATGGAGGCTTTTGTGAGCCCAGACCTTTGCAACATGTACAAGACCAACCCAAAGGGCTCTTGGGGTTTGGGCTCTCCTCCACTCCTCTGCTGTGGTTTGGTTTTGGTTTTTGTTGGGTTTTTTCCCCATCTCATTGGTGTCATTCCTGTTGAGAGTTGGCAACCACAACAGCAGTGAGTCAGTGGGAGTGGGAGGCAGCTGGGCTGGGACGTGCTTGGTAGGTTCCTCCTGAAGTTAGGAATCTGTCAGTGCCTCTGCAGGACAGCTCTGAGGTCACCCCTGTGTTTAGCAATGGTGATGATGATAATTTCCCAGCACAGCACCCTGAAAGGCTCTGTGTGGATCTGGTGATGCAGGATGTATGAGAAAGAAGCAGGTTGGAGGTAGTCACAGAGGTGGGGCAGGAGGGATGCAGCAAGGTGACCATGACAGGCGTGCTTCTGGAGAAAGCATCCAGCTGCACTGCCACCAGCCCTGAGCACCCTGCATGCCAGTGGGGTTTGTATGGGTTCTGGTGTCTGGGGAGGGATGGAGGCCGATGTCCCAGAAAACTTGTCCTGCAGTGAGCCTTGGCAGATGGTAAAAACCTCAGACTGAGTTTGCAGAAGTTCAGACAGGTGGGGCTGGGATTTAGGAGATCTGTGTTGGTTCACTGACTTAGCCCAGGCTTTGCTGGGTGACCTTGGGATAGCTCCTGCTGCTGACCCTTCTCCTGCCATTACTGAGCTTTGGCTTCAGACTTCCAGAAATGAGCACTGGGGCTTTTTATTTGGAGCACAAGTGCTTTAGTTTTATTAGAAAATACTACTGAAGGATTGCAAGGGGAGAGAGCATGAGAGATTAAGTCTACTAGTGGACTGGATCAGAGTACAATATTTTGTCTCCCACTGTGCTACCAGCTGTATAAGACAAAAATGTCAGAAATGCTGGAGCAGGCAATTACAGGCCGATGGCAGGCTGCTTTCTGCCTCACCTCGGGTCGCTCGCTCTCGGTTTATATCCTGCACCAAGGATTCTTTCTCCCAAAGCTCTTTGCCTTATGCTTTCTTGTTGAAAATCTGAACAGCCTTCGTGTCCCTCAGTGTGACCCTTGGAAAAGCTGGGGATGGTGGGAAGAGGGAGGGAGTTTAGCAGCAGTATTGGCTGGCCCCTTGGAGAGCACAGGCTTGCTGTCAGCCCGGACTGTTCCCCTTATCGCGCCTCATGAGCATCTTCCTTCTCCAACTGTTGCATGTGAGATTTATTTCTCCAGCCTCCACAGCACACGTTAGCTCTCCATTGTCTGGCTGGAATATCAATTTGCTTCTTCATGCCCTTGTTTTGTGGACTTCCCTAGGCCTGTGATTTTTCATTTATTTCTCTTTGCAATGCTTTTTATTCTGGAATGATCTGAACTTAATTCATGTGCCATTTGCTCCATGCTCTGCTTCTAGTGCATTAATAAAAATACCTTAAATTGTACTAGGCTACAGACAAATTCCTCTAGTATCCCATGGGTATCTCCCTTCAAGCTAATGCCTTTCTGGTCCTTGTTTTTCCTTTGTTCATTATGCTTAAGGCAGCATTAAACAGGGATAGAGGTGTGTGTAGCTGAGCCAAATTGGAAGCTGATGAGCAATAAAAAATTTCCCTACATCTGTGAAATGAGGAGTAGAGTAAAATACCCTAATGTGAAGAGAGCTGTGAGGAGAGGGGATGGCTCATGTTTAATGTCGTTAAGTCCTGAAGGTATCAGTCCAGTGGAGTTCAGATGCTGTGACCTTTGAGTCAGCGAGTCCCATCTCGTGATGGCTGGATGCATGTCAGTGTGGTCACACAGGCCTGGCAGTGGTTGGGCAGTGGGTGCTGTACCCATGCTGCAGTCAGGTGTGGGATCCAGCTGCTGCTGGGTTACCTGCAGTGTGGCCTTAGCAAACAGGCCTGTGCACCCCTGGTCACCTGGCTGCGTGGGGTGGGGGATGAGTCTTATGTGCCCAGGGCAGTGTGGAGCATGTGCATCTGATGTTCTGGAGTGAGGACTGGCAGTATCTGAAGGTTCATTAACAGTTCCCTCTAACGAATGTGCTTACTGTATGGTCCCCACAGTGCCAGAGTCGAACTTTGCAGGCGATTTCGCAGCAGGACCTATGGCAGGGACCTGTCTTTTAAATGCCTCAGTAGAGAGAAGCAGAGGCCCGGCTAACCGCCATCACTGCTGCCCTAGGAACACCTTGACTAGTGTTTTTGGCCAGTGCCTCTCTGGTGCTGTGGGGACCAGCTGTCCCCATCTCTCCTGACATCACCCTCTTGTCAGTGTGACATCAGCATGTGTGTTCCTCGGTGGGCTGGGGAAGTGTGAGGGGACACATACAAGACATGTTGCTGCCCCCCCTGCTCCTCAGAGGCTGAGTCCCCTCAGTGCCACCTCTCTGCAGCTCTGAGCCATGAGCTGCTGCGACTGTGGGTTTTGCTCAGGAGCCAGGGGAGAGCAGGGGACGGATGAGCCTATGTCACCATGCGACCTGAGTGCAGGGAAGCGTGTTTGTCAATCAGCGTGTTTTCTTTATTTTTTCAGTGTACTTTGCTGAAGAACTATTATAGATAATTGGTTCTGGATTACTACACAAACTGCATGCAGATAACACTTGTCACCTTGGGAGTAGCTAACGATACATAACAACCCAGCAGCGGCACGCTGGGGCTGAAGGGCTCTGTGCTCGTGTGTGTTTTGTCGTCCTCTTGTTTTTTAAACGTGTCTTGCAGAATAAAAATACACATGTATTTTAAGCAGAGCACTTCCTCCAACAGATCTGTTTTGTTTTAAAACATCAAGTGTGTCCCTTTAGCAGATCAACATTATTGTGTTGCTCTTCTGATGTAGTACCAGTTATGTTTATTTTCTTAGCTGAAATGATTTCCTCAACAGATTTGCTTTTGAAAGGACACTACTCTGTGCATATCTTGTTCAAACCAAAGTTCATCTAGCTACTGCTCTGCTCTTCTGGTAGATATCTTGCAGATAGGGAACAATGCTTCATCACTGGAAAGCAAATACACATATCCAAGCCGTCTTATAAGTACATCAGAATCGATGTTCTTTTTCAGAGATGAGCTCTAAAATCTTAGGTTTGATTATCCCAGAGAATCCCTGCTGAAACTAGTAAGGCAGCATCATGCAAAAGACATTCTAGGCTCAATATTGCTAAGTATTAATTATTGTTATCTCTTTGCTAGCTGATAGCAGTGGTTGCAGCCCTGCAATTTAGCTTTCCAGCAGAAAGGGATTGGAACAAAATTAGGTGATAAAGCTCGATATAAACATATCAGACCTGAAACAAAAGCTGTCGTGGTGCACTGTGGTTCCTACCCTGAACCACAGCCTGGCGTGCCTCTGCTTTAAGAAATTTGCTTTAAAACCATCCATGCTAGTGAGCAAATGGTGCTGCTGCTCCTCTTGCAGGACCTTTTTTTGGACTGCTGAGGGCAAGGAGAGGCCAAGGGGGCAGCTGAGGGGAAAGCTCAAGGTATCTTTTTAAGTCTACCATGTGCTCACGAAGAAATGCAACTCAGATGACTTTGTACAACAGTGACATCTGGTGATACCCATCAATATTTACTGTTTCTATCTGCTTTTTAAAACGGTGGAGTTTGAGCCGGAGAATTCATTATTACTTGAGAAGTAAGCTAGAGCAAAGCACTTGGGTTGGACTCGAGACCTGCCAGGGCTGTTCCCAGCAGGCAGCTTGCTGTGTTTGGTTTGGGTATGTCAGCGCTGCAGTGTGCTGATGTTTTGTGAACAAAGGGTCGATGTTGAGGGATGTCACCAGCCAGGAAGGGTGCTGTGCTGCTGTGGGTTGAGTGTGTTTGGGTAACAAGGTGCCCTGTTCTGCTTGGGTGAGAAGAAGGGGCATAAATTTCCATGACTGCTCTTGAGTCCCCCTAGAATCTCCCGTTAATGCCACAGTTAATTCCCTGTGGGTCCTTCTTTCATCGGGGAAATGGGTATAAGCAGGTTGTCTGCTGACCTCAGGAGAGAGGAGGGAAAACCACCACCACTTCTGGTCTCCCTTCTCCTGTGGGAGCTGATAATGTACTATTCCTCTTTCCTTCCTAAGAGTGGTCTCTCCCTGCCTTGCTGCTTAGTTTGCACCTGGTGATGTAATCTAGGGGAAAAAGGCACATTCCCACTAAATGGTTGTGGAGGACTTCTCTTGACCTGTTTGTCACCACCTGGAGGTCTATGTGCCTTAGATTTGTTTGTCACCTCTTTTTTTCCCCCCCCCCCCCTCCTCCATGGTATTCGTGCTCATTAAAAGAGGCTTCTGTGGGTTAATTCAAATACAGAGAATGTTGGAAAGAAATCAGGTTATTCCCCCATTCAAGGGGTTATAAGTGGTTTTAGGCATAAATCCTGGCAGTGCATCTAGACCACCTCCTGGGGTTGGTGCTGATGGGAAGACTTGATGCCTGCTGTTGTGTCTCTTGAAAAAAGAGATAGCAGTGCTCCTGAGCGCAGGGCTGGGTACTTCCCTGTATTGCATCAGGCATGGGGATGGTGCTGAGTGAAGAACTAATAAGAAAAATAATGGTTTGAATGTGCAGACAGGTTGGGCAGAGGGAGAGGCCTGTAGCGAGCCTGAATTTGATTTCTCTAACATGAAATGTTGTACATGCACAATAAGCCATGGCAGTGTGAATATTCCATACCCGTTTCTTTCCAAAGGATAGAGTATGAACTAAATCACCCCTTGGAGAGTAATAGTGAGATAATGTTTTCACACCATTTAGATGCTAAAATAGCAGTGAGCTTTTCCTTTTCCCTTGGTAATATAAAACTAGAAACAACAATGAAATGGAAAGGTAACACCTCGTGTGCTGCCCAAGGAGTTTCCTCTCAGTTCTGGAAACTTTGGTATAATTGAAGGTGGCAGCCACTGTGTGTTTGTTTCCAAAAGTCCTGGTTCTCTTAAGGAAATCTGTGCCTCTACTACTCTGTCTTGAGTTTCTAACGTGACACTGTGCTTTACATCTTCACAAGATGCCAGTAAGTATTTCAAAGGAAAAGCTTAGTTTTGGATGTATTAAAAAACAGATAATCCCTACAGTCTCAAGAAGAGGCAGAAAAGATATCCCATAGGTAAAAAATATGGCACACATCCATATGGATGGCCAAAGGGCTTTGAAAGTCCTGTTGCAAAACCAGAAGTACACACCAAGTTCAAGACTCTTTAGTTTTTCAGAGACAGTTTTTTCAAACCCAGCTGCTAGAATTTGGTTAAATGATTCTGCCTGTGCTGCCCAGACCACATCCAATAAATCTGCAGTGCCAGATAAATTGTTCATTTTGAGAAGAGGCATATTCCCCCGTGCTGCTGGGGTGGAGAGGCCCGACACAGTTTGAGATCATACTGTCCAAGGACTACAGAATTAATGGAAAACTCAAAGGCAATTTTTTCCCATCGATTTCAGGGCAGCAAGGATTATAACAACCCCATCACAGGTTTAGGATGTAAAGGACAGCCCAACAGCTCTGACACTTGTTTCCTGTTTAGCTGTGCTGGCCTGCTGGTGAGGTGGGATATGTGGGGACAGTGTGGTGGGAGTAAATTGTCAGTGACTGTTGGAAGCAGTGATACTGAAGTTGCTGGGGCTGCACGGGCAGGTATAAGAAGTTCAGGCCCTCAGGGTTTCTTTACTGTCCTGTTTCTGAAGTCGCAGGGGAATGGGGAGGGCTTTAGAGAAGCCTTTCAGAAGTATTTAATAGTGGTTGATCACTGCTTTGACAGGAAGCTGTAACTTCTGCCCCTGACTGCAGGGTAACAAAGACAATTAATGTACTAAAAACAATTTCCCTTTTTGGCAGCGAGAGACACGTGTGGCTGGGTGACAAGTACAGAGATGGGCAGGGTGCCCATGGGGATTCGCCACAGACACTGCCAGTGAGTTGTCTGCAAGGACCAGAAGCCTTCAGGTCTGCTTGTGGGAACATGGGGAGAAAAATCAATGCAGCCTCTTTCCACAAACTGCTCATTTACATGAAGCCTACCCCACTGCATGCTCTTGAGCACCCCCTTGATCCCAGTTAATCTCACTGACTACAGCTCAGCTTTTCTGAGTCAGGATCAAGGTCCTTTGGCAGGGCTGCTCCAAAGAGCTCATAGCCTTGTGCGCCTGGGCTCCTCTATCACCTGTAGCATGAAGGGACCGTGACTTCTTCTCCACTTGTAGCCCTGTACCAGGTTTCCCTTGGAGCTTTCAGAAGCTGCTTGTGCTCCTGGGAAGCCGGCCCTGCCCCACAGCCTGTGCCTCCTGTGTTTCATCTCCCTAAACCCACTGCGATGCTGGAAACCAGAAGTTCCCCCCCTAGTCCCTCAGGGATCCTTATTGACTTTTATGGTCTTTAAAAGACCTCTGCATGGATTTGTAATCATTCTACGTGTACACCGAGCAACACTAACATAACTGGTAATTAATTTGTTTTAATTGTTTTTATATAATCCCCGCGAGCGACCTCATGTTTTGTTTTGCATCTGTTATGTTTCTGACTCAAATTTTAATGCCTTAATGGGAACGGTGCCAACTGCTGTTACACTGAGCTATGAGCAATCTCCTGGCACACTTCCAGTCCTTTATTGTGGAACTAACTATACAGCACTGTAATTTAACTAGCAAAATGTGGCAAATCACTATTATTAATAACAATAAATCTATTTCTGCAGGTTGACAGCATTAAAATAACAAATTACTCCGCAAGGAAAGCTGGTAATTTTGGGTGCTTTCCACTGCGATCATTGCAGAAGTGTAATATCCATTATTAAGAGCCTTTTGGTGTCTCATGAAGGAGCTGTTTGCACATGACAATGCAGCACAGTACTTACTATGGGGGAGGGTACAGGGGCCTTGACCGTGGCTATTTCAGCAATTCATCATTTTAATTTAAATGTTAGTGGCAGGATGGGGCAGGTTAGGGAAGATTGTCTGCCTCCCCTCCTCTTCCCACCCCCCTTTGCTTAATAATCCTGTCTCATCCAGTTAGTCAAACCTTAATGCTCGGGATCTTAATTTCTCTTCTCTTCCCTTCTCTCCACTCTGTTGGTGTCTTCATTCTTGAACCCACAGTGCCCTGCAGTGGGCAAGTCCCTTGAGGTTTTGAAGAATGCTTGATTTGTGCAAGGCTTCAAACCATGACAGCAATGCCCACCAGACACTCATATTTTTAAGAGATTTAGCAGCTAAATGCCTGCTGACTGCTGCTGGATTGCAGCAGCCTAGTCGTTGCAGAAAGACCGAGCCAAAGCCACAGGCTTAAAATTACTTTCAAGCTGAAGTTTCTGGTGGGCTTCACATACTGAACCGAGAGGTTTTCCTGAAGCTCTTGGAGCGATCCACATCCATCCCATCCCCATCAAGGGAAACCTGAACAGTAACCCTAGTTCTGTGCTGCCCTTGCATGAGGCAACCCTAATTTTCAACAGCCTCATTGAAGAAAGCCCTGGCAGCCCCTTTGCTTCCAAGCAGCTGTACCGAGCAGTGATTGCAAGGGGAATGAAGCGTGCACACTGCTCCTCGGGGTGAGGGTGGGGAGATGTGGGCTGTGGGTGGTGAGAGGGAGGTAATTGAGGTTATGATAGGGAATGTGTGACTCTATGGGAGTTGGAGTTTGACTGACTTAACTGCTGATTTCCTTTGTTTCGTGCTTTGCGTTGGCGGGACAGGCGTTCTAGTGAGCTTAAAGTATTACAGGAAAGAGAACGCTGGAATATCTGCCTCAGAACTCACAGGCCCTGAAATGTTCTTGTGCAGGCTGTAAAGTTACTGTTTGGCTAAGAGTTTGTAATGTACCTGGGGGTTATACTCTCTGGTTGTTGCTTCAGGGCAGTCCTTATCCAAACCCACTGCAGGTGATGGAGAGGTTGTTACCTGTCATTGCCTCGGCCCCTTTACTCATTCATAGAGTGGGCAGAAAGCTTCCAGGCATCATTTGTGGAGGGGCATGTGAGACCAAAGTGTCTGATGCTATGGTTTCTGCATGCTGACAAATGTGTTCCCTTGCTCCTTAAGCTCTCCCAGCCTAAGTGGGTGCATGTCAGGAAAGGAATTGGAGTGGAACTGTGCTGGAGACCTGCAGAGTGTCTTCTGCAGCCTGTCACCTGCTGTCAGCTACTCAAGTGATGCTCATAAACTCCTCCGCAACTTCACTGTAGGTTACTGCTAGTACCTTTCAGCTCTTTAAAATACAGCCACAGCAAGAGCATAGGCTTAGAAGAATGTCAGGAGGAAAGGGTGCAAGTTGGCAACGTCAGAAAGAGTAAGTATGTGATAGATGGAGGAGAATAGTAAGGGAATGACAACAAAAGTATTTATGGGAATTAAATAAAAAAAGGCACATGCGAAGAGTTAATAAAACTCCTAGAAATGTCAGGTGCTGGGAATCAGGGAAGAAGCTGTGGTCAAAACTTGGTCAGCATGTGTTTTCCTCTGCACTAACCTCAGTGAGCGTGGAGTCAGGGTGCTGGAAAGTCTGTTGGGCAAGCAAGAGGAGACCAGCACAGTTTGTTAGACGGTGTTAGAAGAAGGAGCTGAGACACCTGCAAATCTATTTGTTGGTGCAGCTCAAGAAGTTGATACGGGGTGGTTTGCAGTGACTTGCCAGGTTCCCATTTAACTCCTTGCATACAAAAGTAGTGGCTTAGAGCTGCTGCAGCAGGGGATTGCTGGTGCTGCGATCGGTGGCTTTATTTTCCTAGGGAGGGGAGGCTGGAAATCACTTTGACTCTTTGCGCTTATTAAAGACAGGAGATTGATTTCCTCACTCAGCTGGCTTGCAGCAGGATGGAGCCCACCTCCTTCTGCTCAGAAACCCATGTCTGTGTCTGGATGGTGGCTTGAAAGCTCCCCTTGCAGAACCCAAACTCACAGGCTTCCCTTGTGCTCTCTCCAAGTGCTTAGTCAGTTTTCTTAGAGATTAAAGTAACTCCTGGGTAGCTGAGTGGACTCTGCAGGGTTTAATCCATGGCTGTCGGCAACTCAGGTACCAGCCACGCTGTATGGAGCTGTTTGGAGAGATCCAGCCCCTTGTGAGCACTAATAGTGAAATAGGGCTTTGAGCTGTTATCCAGCCTAATCTGCCGATCAGACTGTGATAATTCAAGCTTTGCAAGTTCCACACCAGCTGCTGCTCTCCCAGAGAAGTGCCTGCAGCTCTGAGGGGCAGCAGTTCTGATGGGTTTCTGAAGAGGGTCATGGGCACCGATTCTCCTTGAAAAAAATACTCTAAAAAATCCTAGTTTATTTTCTGCTATTTCAGTCCTTTGCATCCCACCCTTTGCTTTCAGCCAAAGATTCTGTGGCACTTGACAGACAAAATGAAGGCACTTGACCCTTCTGAGTGTTTTCATCCTGTTGATTTGCAAAGCTGCCAACTCTTTGGTCCAGCATGGCGGAGAGTCTTGACATGCCCAAGCCCTGGCTCTGCTGTCGGAGCATTCCCTCTAGATCATGCCCCACATTTGCTAGTCTTTGAGGAGTCATGACAGTTTTAAAACATATGTTTGCAGCAAGAGCCTGGCTTTGGTGATCTACATGATGTTTTTCTGTTTTCTCTTTCTGTTCCTTCTGGCCTCTCCCTGTCATTCAGAGGCAGCTCCAGGCATGGGTGGAATAGGCAGTTGTCTTGGCAGGCAGACTGCTGAGGGATATAAAACGTCCCCCATTCATGGAGTCAGGAAGAACATCAGGCAGAAGCATGTACAAAAGTAAGGCTATACTGGCACACCTGGGTTTTTTTCACTTACTTCCCTCACTGTGTGAAGTCTGGCTTCTCACAAAGCACCTCACTTAGTGCGAATAATGTTCTGCAGATGGGTCTATACTGTCTGATGGCACAAGTGTGATTATTGACATCAGATCTCAGTTTCTTTGTTTCTGGCCTCTAAGGATGCAAACAGTGAATTTATAAGCCCCCCTCTTTGGTATTGCAGAATTTCAACTTCTGGGAAGAAAGTTCATGCAAGCAGTAGGCCCTGTATTTGATGAGAGCTCTGCTGTCTGCAGGAGAACGTGGTTACTTTAAATCTGAATACATTTCCACCGTTTTGTTATTTGAACTTCTGTTTTCTCCAGGAGTAGAGATATAGAGGATATGTGCATTGCTGTAGAACTGCCTTGAACAGAAAGCTGACAAGTCAGAAGTGGTGTAATTTGTTTCCAAAATACTTCCACAGTGGTTAAACTAAAAATTTTTAAAAAAAGAAAGAAAAAGAGGTAATTTGCCTTATTTTAGCAGGCAGAGTCCAAATATACAGGAGATGGAAGGTATTGGCTTCTGTGATGGGAAATGTTATCAGCAAATTAGCAGCTGATGCTGCTATTTGTGACAAGATAGTGAGATGTTAATATAATGAACCAAAAGGAAACTACCTGGACCTGACTCCAAATGCTGAGAGCTCCATTCTTAAAGATCTTACTCTGTACTCAATTCCTTACTCAATCTGCAGTGGGAACTTGAAGCAAGATTGTGCATCTCTTGGGACCATCAAGGTCCTCAGATCTCCACTATGCAAAATAAAAGGGTCTTTGCCAAGGGGAATGTGTGTGAGATCTTTGCGCGGCGCAGGCACTGCACACACTGTCCCATCACTAACAGGCTGATGCTGGGCCTGCTCTGTTTGTGGATATGGCTGGTTTGGATCCTGTTTCTCAGCAGCCTGGAGCAGCACTAGTCACATGGTTTGTAAGAATTAGGAGCTGGCTACCAGAGGTCTCTCTTTACTGTGAAGGTTGGGTTTTGTTACCTTGTTAACTTTATTTTCTATTTCAAGTGATCAAAACAAAGAAACACTATTGAAATTGTCCCTTTTAATTTGGCCTGAAATGGCTCTGTGAGTGCAGGACATGGTCATAAATAGCCTTTTAGATTTCAAACTCTCTTTTGGAGAGAGCGAGAACACAAATGTGTGATGGTGAAAAAGAAACCACTAAGCTACAGCTGTCTGAGAGCCCTGGGATGAAACAAGGTAGTTGAGGTAGAGGTGTGTGATAGCAATATGAGTGGTTGAAGTCTGGTTTCTTTCATCTGTAGATAATTGGATAACTTTCCATTAGTTTAAATTGTGTTGCAACTGAACATCACCTTTGATCTATAAAGGGACTTCCCAGTCAGGGAGGCCTGACCTCAAAAAATGAAAGGCAGTGTACATTGATGAGACCAGTAGAAAGACCTGAGTCCTGAGGAACAATCTGCTTCACCATTGTTGGAGACAAAAACTCCTTATGATGATCCTTAAGGGTCCCTTCCAACTTGAGGTAGTCTATGAAGAATAAAGTGGAGGTAAATCTTTGGGAACCAGGAGGAGCCAAGGGTCAGAGACATGACGTCGATGTCCAAGAGCAAGGAAAGGCAGGGATACTACTGAGGTTACTCAAGCCCCGAATTCTTTCACATGACCCTCATTCCAGGTCTAAATTGTTAGCAAGAGGGTCTTGACAGGTCTCCTAATTTGAATGATGAGAATAATTCGGGTGGAGAGAATGACTGTTCAGTGTATTTATGGTGGAGAGCAGGGTGGTGTCACAACATTGGGTGGGTGCATTTACTCCCCCTGTTTTCTCTGGGCGACTACTCATGTAGAACCAAAACAGGAAAAAAATAACTTCTTCCTGCCAATACTGACAACAATTTATTGGCTTTATTTAAAAGATTTGAGTAACTAAAGAGTGTGGTTTATTTTATTGGTTGGTTAATATCTAGACGATATTCCTTATCAGGTTTGACAGGTCAACCTCTTGGCCTAAATTACATAAAAGTGTATCTTTAATGCTTATTTCCTGCCTTTTGGTGGTCTGTCCCATAGCTGGGGTGTTATCTAGCCTATGGAATTTGATTATGCTGGCATGTCCAGAAGAATCCATGTAAAGAAAACAAACTGCATGCCCCCTTCACAGGAGATCTTGGCTGCTATTTCTCTACCCACTGAAAGCTTTATCACTCAGCCTTGTTATTACCATACTAAACGGAACACTTCAGAGCTCAGCGGCTTAACAAGATAAAAACATGCTTTGTGGTTAATGTGGTTACTGTAGGCATGCACGTGGGGCGGTGAGGAGAGCTGCTCACTTCCTGCTGCTGCAGCTGTGCATCAGGGGAAAAGAACTTTGCTTGATAAAGCCTGTGAAAGGAGGCAGTTCAAGATGTATTTTAGCTTTATCAGGGTAACTGCTGAAGAGTGACCTAAGGGAGAGGAAACTATCCCCTCCTCCCTGGCCACCCTGCTATGGACTTTGTATCCAAACCAGATTTTCTGTCTGCCAGGAGCTGGTTCTGTAATTCTTTCTCTAGTCAAGTGCTATTGAGTGCAGGGGTGTTTCCCAATTCAAAGGGACACACTGGGATTCCCCTGTTTGGCACCAGGTCTTGAAAATAATTCAGAAGGCTTTTTCCCCCCCCTCCTCGTGAGTAATGAGTGTCTCATATTGTCTGAAATGTGCAGATTTAGGAACATTATCTTCTCTGCATCGGTTGCTTTTTTGAATTTTGTGACATGGGTCACACAATGAAGGCAGATGGCTGGATTCTCAGCTGCTACAACTTCACAAGAACTTGATTTCTGGTGTTTCTGCCTCCCAGTTATCCAGATTTGACACTTCAGGATAACCAAAACACACCTTCTACTCAAAGACTTCTGAAGAAGTAAATTTGCAAGTGTAGCTGTGGGATCCTTCTCATCGACCTTCCCTGAATTTCTGAATATATATTGATTTTATTTAAAGCACAAGAAATACAATAATTAGACAAACCTATAGAAGATTCCCAAAGGCAGCTTTCTATCTTAAGCCCAAGAAGCAGGACACATTATGGTTTGTCTCTTCTGATGTTGGTTGCTTCAGTGTTCAAGAGGGCACCGATTGTTGGAAGAGCACAGTTGGTCCTTTCTTTCTCCTTGTCAAAACTTCCTGTGCCTGGCTCCCTCAGGAGACCCTTTCAACCTTCCTTGTCTCTTTTTTTTATTGTTGCTGTTAATATTCTACTTTTATTGCTTCCTTTCTCATCCCTATGTTTTGTTCTTCTGTGTTTGTTTTTGGGTTGGGGTTTTTTTTTGGTTGGGTAGTTGGTTGTTGGCTTTTTTTGTACTGAAGGATGAGCTGTCCTCCCACAGCACAAGCAAATTTACTATCCCAAGGCTCTTTGCTTAGACAAGAAAGACGTTTTTAACTAAAGACTTTGTAAGCAGAAAGAACATCCATCTTCCAGGACACTGCTAACGAGGACATTTTTGTGGTTGTCACCACGTACCAACTTCCTATCAACTAGAACTGCTGTGAGTTGAAAGATAGCCCAGACTGTTCATGGATTGCATAGCATTGCTTCTCTGCTCTTTGCATCCCTTCTCAACCTGGGTAGAGACAGGACAAACAAATAACGAGCATCAGGATGAGAGGGGTGGTGACGTGTTATGTCACGCTGTGCAATCACCTCCAGTCTGTCCTCTGCACATCAAGTGATTTCATGCTGAGATACCAGGGCCTTCTCTTACCAGCTCTTGTACCTTAATACTGTGTTGCTTCTGCTAAAGCTAGGAGTTAGTTACACAGATGTGTATGTTTAAGCATATGAATTAGTATTTGGAGCTACAGTTCAGTTTGCTGTGGAACATATTTTTCATGCTCACAGCATGCAATAAAAAGAGAGCAGTTTCCGGAGCACAGTTCCATCCCAATAATTACAGCAATCTTTCACTCACTAAATGCTTAAGCTCACTCCTAAAGGTTCCAGTGAGCAAGGAATAATAACCAATTAACGAATGTTATTGACATTTACAGATAGGACAGTGCCCGTGCTCTAAGCATCAGGAGCAGGTGTTGCATGTAGGGGAAAGGAGTATTGATGAGCAGCCTCTTGAATCTTCTGCCTCGTGACCTGTCTAGGAACTCTGACTAAGAATTTATTAGTTCAGCCATTAATGATCTATTAGCGTGTTAGATAATGCCTCCTTATATAAAAAGGTTATAAGGTGTATTCAAGTGTTGCATTATAGCTTCTGTGCAACACTGGGGGGGGGTGATGACCAGAGATGCAGCCTGATCTCTTGAATGGTTACAGGACAGTGTTGTCCTACCACGTGTGAGGTCTTTGTGATTATTCTGTGAGTTACAAGTCAAACTGCCTGTCTGTTCACTTGGAGAGGTACAGCTGGTGTGTTTAGAGCTTTGGAAACCTAAAAGCATGTGTGATATGTTATGAAGACAGACATCTGCCTGCATAATCGTGAGCCAGTTTGAGAGGGAAGTGCCTGTTCTAATTTTGGTAGACCTATATAGCAACATTCCTTCCTTGAGATGTAGGTGAGGAAATGGTGAAGAGCTGGTGTCCCTCCAGCCTGCACATTACCCTTCCCCAGCTCTGTCATCATGCCTGCTCATAGCTCTGCAGACCTGTTCCAGGCCTGATGGCATGTGAGGAGCAGAGTACTCCAGTGAACTGCATGTGCTCTGCTCATTGCTAGTGGCTCCAGAATTCACATTCACAGAGAAGTCCTGCCAGGGATTTGCTCACCACATCAATGTCTCCAGTTCATACATTATGCAAATTGTTTGCCACACTGAAATGCTAAAACAGCTGAAAACATTTGAATTTTGTGCAAAATGTACACTTTGCATTACCTATACTGATTGCAATGTCTCTTACTTTAATTAAATAAGTATGGAATTTAAATTTTAATAAGATGTAATACAAAGTAGTTGCCTTGCAATATTTATGTAAGCCTCATGTTGTGAGTATTTTAATTTCATATTAATTGACTTCTTTTTGCTGTGAACTTTTGCTCTGGATGCATTTCAATAGATGTGCACTGGTTGAAAATGTAGAATCACAGAATCCCAGGGGTTGGAAGGGACCTCGAGAGATCATTGGGTCCAACCCCCCTGCCAAAGCAGCTCCCCAGCTCATATTGCACAGGGCGGCATCCAGACGAGTCTTGAATATCTCGAGAGATGGAGACTCCACCACCTCCCTGGGCAGCCTGTCCCAGGGCTCTGTCACCCTCACTGGGTAAAAGTTCTTCCCCATGTTGGTGCGGAACTTCCTGTGCTCCAGTTTACAGCCATTGCCCCTTGTCCTGTCCCCACAGACACTGAAAAGGGGCTGGCCATTTCCCCCTGCATCCCATACTTAAGATATTTATAAACATTAATAAGGTCCCCCCTTAGTCGTCTTTTCTCCAGGCTGAATGGACTTTGTCTGCAGTTAGCTGCAGAAAAGCTGTTTGGGCATCAGCTGAAGGTCTTCCTGCAGATAGTGTGACACAGTAGTCTGACGTTTCCCTCTGCTCACGCTGGGCAGCATCTCAGTAAGGAGTAGGGAAGAGCGGTCTCTGGCAAGGCGCTGTGCTGATATTGCAGGGGTTGAGGTTGAGTCCTCAAACCAGGGTCTGACTCCATAGCTACGTCCCTGGTGCTCAGCTGAAGTTGCTTCAAGGTGCAGTTGGCTAGTTAGGCTGAGCTTAAATGTGACTGTAAATTTTGTGATGGATCTGAGCCCAGCTCTAGCTTGCATCTCTTGCTCAGCAGAGGAGCACTTGAGGAGCCCCTTGAAGCACCATCATCTTCTGTGCTTCACTTCCAGCTTGCTGAGGGCCACCAGGAGCTCCTGCAGTGCAGTGTGGTGCATCAGGTGATGCTGAAGGTCTGGAAGTGCCAGGTGGCATGTCAAAAGGGGTTTTAGTCAGTATTTGAACCTTTAAAAAACCAGATTTGTCTGGGCAGGAAAATAAAAGGCAAAAAAGAATATAGTGAAATAATTGCTATCTCTGGAATTTTCAATTATCAGTCAAAATATCCTGAAATCAAAACCTCACTGACATTCAGCCTCAATTATATAAAAACCATTGGGGATATGGAATAGGTTCGTATAAATGAGGTCTTTGATAACTGAGGGAATTTTCAATGTACTTAATGGATGTCAAGAGACTTGACCCTGTTTTGAATACCAGGGAGTTTTGGATAATTGAAGTTTGGATAATCTAGGTTGAACTGTAGAATTTAGCAAATTAAGATAACATTGAGAGCGTGTGTGAGTTAATTTTAGTCCTGACAAATGAAACCAGTTTAACTAGCTTAGAGACTGAAGCCAGCAGACAGCACATAGTGTGCCAGGAGCTGCAGTTATCCGAGGCATCACCTGCAACCTCATTAACACTCTCCTGCCCAGCTTCTGGAAGGATCTGTATGCAGAGGTGAAGGGTGATTTAATTTCTCCAGGCTGTGTATAGCACGTGCTGTCAACAGGGCTTTTGGTTGGTACAGGGGTGACATCTGTGATGAGGATTTGTGTCTGCTTGACAGTGAGTGGAGACTGGTGAGCGCCAGCAGCACGGCGAGCTGAGCAGTGCCTACTGATGACAGTGACATGGCTGAGGAGGGGCAGCTGCAAGGCAGAAAAGTGCAGTTCTCACAAGACTTCAGGGTTGCCTCATGGCCCTAGTACACACGTGTACGTCCTGCTCCTCTCTTCCCTCCTCCCTCAACATATACAAATTAATATTTTAATATATTTCTAGATTTCCAGGAAGAGGGAGGAATAAATTATTTAAAATGAATTACTAGTACAGTCGTTTAAGGATATTAGAGGTGTAAGGTTTGTGGGAAGACATACAGGCCTGCATTAACTAAGCTGACAGCAGTTACCAAAGCCTGACAAGCTTATGAAAATATCTTTATCCGACAGGTCTGAGCAGACTGGATGCCCAGAAGTTTGCTTTCTCCCATCTTGTCGTAATGAGAAGCAGTACCTCTCTCTCCTTAATGGCTTTGGTTTGAATACTAAACCCTGAAATATTTCAAGAGAGAAGTACTAAGGGGCAGGAGAGATGTCCATGCAGTGATGGCCAGGGGACTTCTGGATGTTGTTGTCATTTTCTTGCTGAGCTGCAGCTCTTGGGCAAGACAATTGACATCAGCAGGACTTTACCCCTAAGTCTTTTAGCAGTCTGGGTCTCGGTGTGTCTTTCATTGTCATGTTTAGGAATTACTTACTGCTTTACTAGCTGTGGAGGGAGAAACCAGTTAGCCAGTGTTGTACTTAGGGAGTAGTTAAATGTGGATTATATGAGAAGCAGTGGAGGAATTTTTGACTGATGCATGTATTAAATACACAACAGTATGTTGTGTACCACAAAATCTTCCTCTCATCTTTCAAAAATACGGACTCATTCTTAATATAAGCCCTCTTGGCAATAGGAGGGCAGTGACAATGTGGTAACCAGCGAAGGGGTTCTTTGTGAACATTTTATCTTGACACAGGCTCCGTCTGTCTGCAAGAGTGTTTATCAGAAAGCATAACTTCTGCATAACATCAGTGCAAGGATGCTCTGCAAGTGGACTGTGTTAGTTTTAGTACACTAGCAGCTGGAAACCCCAGATCACCCTGGGGCTCCACTGTGGTGGGCTTTGTATAACCCCCTACTTTCTAAATAGAAAAGAAGAAAAAACAGTAATTAAAAAAAAAAAGGACTGTCCTCTTTTATAGGTGGGAACAGAAGCATGGTGCTGTTGATTAACACACATAAGGTTAAACAAGAATGTATAGGGAAAATTAGTCTTCCCAGCTCTGGTCTAGAGCCTTAAACATGTAACTGTCCTCCTCTCTTGGATATCAATTTGAAACCAACTATATTAGAGCAGGTGGAAAATTAACTAAGAAAAGTTATCTAATCCCACTCTGAATGAGTGAAAAATGCTCAGTTATGGAGAGGTGGAAAGATAAGGCACAGCAAATCTTCAGCAGGTTCTCTGGAGGATAGCAGGTTGTTATTGGAGGCTTGTTGGAGAACTGATGGGAAAGCAGTGTGTATCATAGCATGGAGAGGAAGCACAAGGGGTAGTTTGTCAAGAGAAAAATACCCCAAAAATTAAAGGTGCAGTATTAATCTGTGGGTGTGTGATTGCTGGAAACATATTCTCCCCCTTACAGCCATGTTAGAGATAGCTTTCCTTGCAAACATCACCAAAAAAGGAGACTAGACAATGCCAGCTATTTTCTACAGTGAAATTACCATATAGAAAACCACAGGGAAAATGTCTGAGACCGCAAACTGTAAACAAGCTGAGCCACTGGCAGGCTTAAAAACCAATGTTTTTTTAAAGTGTATGTTTAAACCAACTTTGTTTACTTAATTGCAATAGAACATTGTATTTTCCTTAAGAGAAAAATTGAGAAAACCTGGAGGGTGATTCTGTGGTTTGCAATAAATAAACCCAAATGTGAAATCAAACACTACCCAAATTACAAAAGCTAAGTACATGAAACGCCCCCAGTGCAAACTTGTCACTCAAGTGCCAACTGTCAAGAGCTGGATACTTTTCATAAAGCATAGTTCTAGCCTTTATCTTAATGTCAGTGCTTTGTTATGATTGACCTTCTTCTGGCTGGAAGCCCACTTAAAGTAAACAATGCTATTCTGTTCTGAAGGGGGCGAATAGAGGAAGCATTGTTACTTGGTAAAATGTCTTTGGACTGAATCCCAGATGTGAAGGAAGTGCTGTAATTACTGTACTCAATACAGAGCACTGTAGGGGCATGTAAGGCAACCGGTCTGCAGCGAACAAGGAGCAATCCTATACCTCTGCTGCCTGTGAGACTCTACTCACTGAGCAATTTTCGTATTACTGTTTTATTTGTTCTGCTTAAGCAAAAGAAATCTGCACTTGACCACTGTAAATCAAAGATTCAAACCAGGCTCCATAAGCAAATAAGGAAAAAAAATGTAGAAGAGCCTGCTGGTGGCTGTTTGGCAGTGGTGAGCACGGGCAAACTAAGTGGTTTTGTTTCTTCTTTACCTGTAGGATCTAAGCCATATTCTGTTTGAATCCCACAAAATTATTTTCTGATTACAACTCTATTAAATATAGTCTGTGCTGTGAAACGTGTCTGATCCCAGTGCTAGAATCTCTGCTTTTAAACTTGTCACAAAGTAATGTATAAATGGCATTTTAACACATGTATTTATTACAACATGCATTCCCTGAACACTTTTGTAAAGTAGCATAGGAGGCACATTCATTACAAGAGCTTTACCATATTGTGAGGAGAGACTTCTCTTCTAAGTGGAAAAATGAACTCAGTTACGCTGTTGTGATTCAGCTTTATCTTAAAAGCATCTCAACAAAGAAGCAGGGAAGGTGAATTATTCCAGATGCTCTCTCTACCCACTGAGAGAGATGCTTTCTGCCATGCACAGCTTGGTCTTAGCAGAGATGGGCAAGGACACTGGAGGAATTACTGTTGCTGTTTTACGGAGAAGTGTTGTAGATGTACAGTTACTCAGTCATAGAGTCACAGAGCGTTAGGAGTTGGAAGGGACTTCAAAAGCTCATCTAGTGCAACCCCCCTGCCAGAGCAGGATCACCCAGACTAAATCACACAGGAACACATCCAGGTGGGTTTGAATGTCTCCAGAGAAGGAGACTCCACAACCTCTCTGGGCAGCCAGTCCCAGTGCTCCGTCACCCTCACAGGGAAAAAGTTCCTCCTTATATTCACATGGAGCTTCCTGTGCTCCAGCTTGCACCCACTGCCCCTTGTTCTGTCACTGCCATCACTGAGAAGAGCCTGGCTCCATCCTCCTGATTCTCAGGCTTTACATATTTATAAACATCAATAAGGTCACCCCAAGGTCAATAAAGTCACTTGGTACACTTCACATAACCAGGAACAAAATGCAGCCTCCCGAGAGGCAATCCAGGTACTATTCTTCCCCAGGAGAAGCTCTGGTTTGGACAGAGGCTCCATTTTGCTGAGTGCCATCCAGAAACAAGAAACAGGCAAGGTCCCCATCCCAACAACAGCCCCCCTGCCCCGCCGCGCAGACAGGAGGCTGTAAAGCATCCCGTGTGGGTTTAAGTTGGGTTCAGGAGCTCTGCCTCATGATGGAAGCCGTATGAAGGATACGGCTCACTTGGAGGATATGAAGTGCAGCATGTTCATGACTAATCTAAATAACTAGGGAAGTTAGTAACTACATCCTAAAACATGTCTTTGCCTTGCTAGTCTTAGGGGGCTTGATTCTGTTGAAGCACTAAAGCTGGTGCTGCTTTTTAGCCACATACTCAGATTTTTGGTATTCTAGTTAGTATTTTTGCTGTTGGTTTTTACCAGCCCCCATGATGCCTTGCCTTGGTGTGCTTGGTGTGGCTGATGAACTGGGTGGTTGTGTTGATCATATGCATTAACATTTATCTCACATTAATGCCAGTGTCTAGCCATCCTTCAAAAATGTATCAAAGGTGGTTTGTAACCCTTGCCTGACTGGCATCGAGCACATCCTCGGACTCTGCAAGTTCTTCCCTCCTGGTCTGAAACATATAACAAGACCGGGGGGGATTTGCCCCTTTTTTATACAGTCTTCATTATGAGCTGCTTGGTTTGTGGGTTAACTCCACAAAGGGTATGACCCAGTTGGAAATAGCTTCCCAACCAAAATATTGTAAATCTGGCTGCAAAAAGGGTTGGGATCTAATGAACACCTACAGCTCCAGCCAAAATGGTCATAACTAGGGAGAAAGATACTCTGCCTTGCTGCAAGGTGTGACACATCTCTCCTTTCTTATGCTGAATCACTTGGTTTTTGAAGGGGAAAACCAGAGGTTTCTCATTTAAATAAAAAGCTCCCTGGGTCCCATTTGTTTTTCATGCAACTTTATCCTCCAGAAGTAACACAGAAAGATTGGAAGTATCGTGTTTTGAATGGATGCTTTGTTTCAGTGTGAACGAGGCAGCTCCAGCAGTTTTCTGGATCCCTGATGTGTTTTTGAACGGCATCCAAAGTTTGGGTCAGGATAGACAGGAAGCCAGATGGGGATGTTTCTGTATTTTCTGAGTCAAATTGCTTCCCATGCTACAAGGAGTTTTATTCTCTGGAGAACCCAGCTGCGATGGAGTCAGAGCTTTTAATTCCTGTAATGCTGACAGATCTACCAGCCACTGTGTTGAAGACATGTTCTTGCCTGGTGGAGCCAACAGTGGTATCCTGCATGTTTGGATGGGCATTAATTCCTGGAAAACTTACGTGAAGACGTATGTGTGGTCCGGCAGGAGTGAAAGGTTTGGTGCTGTATGCAGAAAGATGTATGTTTTCATCATATGGTGATTATTTGAGACAATCACTGGCTTAGTGCTTAGCTTTCCTTGGGGACCAGTTTTTCATGATATCTGGTGTTTTCTGAAGGCCCATGCACTTAGACAGAGGAGCTGGAAGTCAGCCATGGTCATCAAAATTAAATGGAAAAAGATGCAGGTTTTCCAGAATTATTTTTTTTAGGATATTCATTTTACTGTTACAGTTTCAGAGAGATCATCAGTGATGTGCACAGAGGCATTTTCACAAGGAAGCATTCTACCAGCGTGGCTGTGTTTTATTGCTGGTGGAATTATGATTAGATTAGGGAGAAGATTGCAGCCAAGGGAGGGAGGATTTCAGTGGGAGCTGGAATTTGGATAGATCTGAAGGGGACGCCTCATTGCTTGAATTGCTGCTGGTAATGAAATTTCTTTTGACTAGTCAGAGGGAGCCGCTGGCCTCTGGTGCTCCGATGGTATCTGCAGTGCTCAGGCTGCTCGTGGTTGGAGATGGGGGGGAGTGCAAAGGGCTCCATCTCAGTTGGTTTTGTTTAGGCTGTAGGTTGGTTCTCTTTGAGCAGCAACCTGCATTAAGTGTGTTTCAGGAGGCGATGTTTGGGGCATGGAATGCTTCACTGGGTAACTCTGTCACCCAAACTGAAGATAAAACTGATTTGAAACACTAAAGGTAGCGAGTGCTGGGTGTGTTTCATGCCTGTCCTTTGCCTTTCCATGGTGGGTGTGCTGCTGCCGGCTCTACACCCCTGGGACTGCTCCTACCAGACTCAGCAAGGGTGGTTTCCCTGCACGCCTGCTGGCACCTTGTTTTTTTGGCTTTGTAGGGCTTTGGTGTGTTCCCCTGGGGATGTAGTCCCAGGATGGGCTGTTGTAGGTGAGTGGAGCAGCCGAGGACTCTCCCCTCCTTCTGTTGTTGAGGGAAAAAGCAGCCAGTTCGGGCAAACTTTCAAAACGAAGGAGGCTGAAAGTACCAACTCAGTGTGGACTTCCAGAGCTTTAGAAAACCACCTTCTGCTCCCTGGCTGTGACCTGGGAGTGGTTTGGGTGGGTGGATCCTAGGGGAAATGGGCCCGCGCTGCTCCATCCCCGAGCAGGTGCTGGAGTGCTGGGAGCCGTGGGCAGTTTTTCAGGTGTCTTCTTGGAGGGAGAGCCAGGCACACGTGTGGGTGACTCCTCTGACCCAAGGTACAGGCTTTTGTGCCATGCATGTCACAGGCAGGGCCACACTATGCAGTTTGGGCAAGAAGCTGAAGGGTTGGGTCCAACGACTTGGAAAATATTCTCTGTTGCTTGCATGGTCTCATACAAAAAAAAAGATGAGGTTTTAATTACTGTCCCCAGTTTCTCTCCTGGCCCGTTAAAAGCAGCTGTCTCCTTTTGAATGGAGAGCATTGGAGTGTTTTGTTTGGGTGTTTTTTTTAATTCCGCCCCCCTCCCCTAACCTACTTTAACTCATTTTCAGGATGCTGGCAATCGACATGCATTATTTATACTGCTGCAAACCTCGTGTTTGGGATGAGAAATCCTCCTGCCAGGCTTCCTGCTCCTAATAAGCATTCCTTTCACTGCATTATCTCCTCGCGCAGCCCAGGGCTGCTCTTGCCAGGGGCCCAGCTGGTGTTACTCGATGACTTTGTGGCGTGGGGAGCCTGACTGGTGGAGCGGAGCTGCTCGCTCATCAGCGCAGACACAGGCTCCTACACCCGCAGGAAGGGGGGGCGAGGCAGAGGCAGGGAGCGCTGTGGGGCCTGATTTTCCATGACCCGCCGTCTTGTGTTGCTGCTCCAACCTGTGCAACCTGAATTTAAAACGCTTCCACCTTCCTTCCCCTCCACCCCCCGGTCTGGATGACAACAGAAGGTGAAACAGGAGGACAACCAGCGCAGCCCCTGGAACAAAATGCTTTGAGGTTCCTAAATCTGTCTCTGTCACACTGGATCAATTGCCGGGGCCTCTGCTGCCACCTCGTTTTGTTCATTTGGAAGATAACTCATTCCTTAACAGCTGAAATGGCTTCTGACAAACCTCCCCTTTGAAAATTGTGCTCAAGGACACTACTCTTTCAGTGTTTGCACAGTCAAAAATATTCTGGGGAGGTGGGTTTTTTTTTTCCCTTTTATCTGAGGCAGCATAATAAAATACCTTAGATAAACAAATTTATTCTTGGAGGGATGTTTATTAAGCACTGGCAATCCCTATGATAAATAATTTCCCTGGGAGGAAAATAAAACCAAACCCAAACACAAAAAAAAGCCAACAAGTAGAAAGTAGGCCAAGGAAATGATTTGAGAGCAGGGGATAAGCAGGGAGTAGGGGGATGCGAAGGCTCCTCTTGGCTGTGGGGGCTTGGATGCTCCCACAGTGCCATCTGCAAGGGGGGGCGGCAGGGTGAGGGGCCTGGGCAGCAGTGGCTCTCCCATCATTACATGCTCTTTTTCTGAGGATTTGGGGAAAGCAGAGACAGCAGCGGCACAGGATCCCCCTTACCCCCCCCCCCCCCAGCATGGGAGATGCTCTAGAGCATCCTAAACGGCTTAGGCTGTGTATCACTGGCTGGGTGACCGATGTGAGGAATCAAGAAATAATACATGAGAATGGCCAGCCTTTTCTGTTAGCATGGAAACTAAAGATGGGTCCCAAGGTGGGAGCTGTGGGGGGAAATGGTTCATGTCCATTTGAGACAGATATTTTTGTTTTCAGTGTGAATGAAAACCACAAAACTTTCATTTCCTGTCAACTTGAACTGTCCAGTTGGGTCCAAAATGAAACATTCTTCTTTTGATTTGGGGTTATTTAACCCCCGTTTTCTTCTTTCCTTTTAATGTATGTGAGGAAAACAACAACAACAAAAAAACCCCAACGCTTCAAACTGAAAAGTCAGAAAGTTTCTTTTTGAAAATACTGAAAGGATATATGTCATCCTTGCCAAGATGAGGCCTTTCCTTTTAAGTGTCCTGAAATGCAATATCTTGAACTCTTTCTTCTGGTTCCCTCCTAGCAGCAACCTCCCTGCTGCTCACCCTCTTTTCTTCAGTGACAACCGTTCACCAAGTTCATCTGCTGTTCAGTTACATCTCTTTAAAAACCACTTTCTCCACAAATTCATTATCTGTCAAGCCTCTAATCTCTTTTCCTGAATGAACACATCATTTTACCTAGTAAAGAAAAGAGTTACAAAGTGACATGTCCCAGATTATGTTAAAAATTGTGTGGTGGGTCCCCTGAGACTTGGTCCTCCATCCTTCTTTCCTCCATAGCTGCAAACACCCATGCCTCAGCAAGCTGCTGTGTAGTGAGTAGTAGCTGTCTTGTAACAGGGCTGCACAAGGATGTGATGCTCCAGTTGTGGGGGGGAATTGGGTGAATTGTTTTTGTCTTTGAGAAGCTGCTCTGATAAATTGTGGCCACTGCACGCAGCCAGCTCCAGGGAAGCTCTCGAATGTGAGAGGTTAAGAAGTCCTTCCAGCTTTGCTGCTAACAACTGATTTTGAGGTCTTTATATTGGCTGAGGTTAGAGAAAGGTTCAAGAAGGTATTTTGCCCTGTGGATAGGAGAGGTTGGTTAAGTTGGGTACAGAAGGTGTGAACACCAAGAAGACTCGGATAAGCAGAAGCGTGGCAGCGCTAGGATATGTTCTCTGTGCAGCCTGGGATTTTCAGAGGCTGATGGGATACCAAAGCCCCACTGAAATTTATTCCTGCAGTAGGAACAGGTCTTTCTGGGAGCTAATCTACAGCAGCTTGATTCGACCTTATCACAGGTTGCTCTAAACCATGCACAGTACCTTTTGTAGGTGTGGGGAAGCACACAGGCTGTTTCTCTTTGGGATGCTGCTTCAGTTGCTCTTTGGCCATCTGCTAGCTCTGAAGTTTGTCAGGAACAACTGGGCGGTTGCTGACTGCAGTCTTAGCATCATTGCTGTGAGTCTTCCATCTGTAAGGGGGTCTTTGTGTCACCTTGTTTGCCAAGATCCTGGATTTAACACCAGTTACACTGGTCTGCAGAGCCGCTGCAGGCAGAATGGGTCGACAAATTGTCCTGACTGGTTGGTCTCTTCTCTCTGGTGACAAGCAATAGGATGAGAGGAAATGGCTTCAAATTGGACCAGGGGAGGTTCAGGTTGGATATCGGAGAATTTCTTTACTGAAAGGGTTGTCAGGCATTGGAACGGGCTGCCCAGGGAGGTGGTGGAGTCACCATCCCTGGAGGCATTTAAAAGGCATGTGGATGAAGTGCTTAAGGACATGGTCTAGAGGTGGGTCAGGCAGGGTTAGGCTGTGGTTGGACTCAGTGACCTAAAGTGTCTCTTCCAACCTAGGTGATTCTATGATTCTGTAAAACTATGCCTAAACTTAAAGTACAGGAGGGAAGTGGTTTTGGTCCTAGGGAAAATCCAGCTTTTTTAGGAAAGAAGATCAGGTTAGAACACTTGTAACTGAGAGAAATAAGGTCATGGGCTGAGCTCTTACCAGTGGATTTCCAATACAGAGCAATTTGCTTTATGCCCACGGTAGCTGGGCGTTCCTATAGGCCAGGCTGGGACAGATCCAGAGTGAAGGTGAAATAGCAGCTCCTGCTGCCTGCTGATGAGTGTGCAATAGCCCAGGAGCAGTTCAGAGTGCCTAAATCTTGCTGGTGATGCCAGCACCCCTGAAAGAGGGCTTTCCACCTCCGTGTAGATGCCAAGCAGTGGGAAGACTGTTACTGCTGTTGAGACACTACAAGCAATCTCAGTTCTGGGAGTGCTGTGAACTTTCAGGTATCGAGGTGGAGAGGGAAAGGAGAGAATCAGAAATGGAAAGAGATTAATTCCTGAAGCCTGTCTGCATTTTTTTACATAAATTCTGCTTTGCATCCAGACATGTAAGGCACAGGCTACAAAAATCCCTGCTTCTGCTCTAGGCAGAGCAGAAGATAAATATATATGGATGAATAAACAAGGCAAGTAATCCAATCTCATTGCTAGTATTCAGTTCCTGCACTGTTGCTCTAGGCAACCGGCTTGAGTGGGGATATTGTCTATAACCTTTAAAACTGATTATAGGCTACTTCACTGCCTCATACTGTCTTAAAGAGGATTAGAAGGGAGTGTAAAGCTGGCTTAGGCACTATGTTAACAAAGCCTCAAAGGCATCTGCAGATTTCCTTGTTCACCAAGTGATTAACTTATTTAGTAACTATGAAAAAACGGGACCATTGGGGGAGCCAGGCTGGTGATAATTAAGAGATGTAATTCTGCGTCGTGAGCCGTGCTTGGGCTGACAACTGTCTGTGTTCCACGCCAGCACATCCGGCTTTGTTTCCGAGGCGCGGGGTGGTTGTCTATTCAGGCTCCTACAGGTTTCCTCCATTGTTTTTCAGCTGGAGGGGAAGGAGTGTGCTCAGAGGAGAGGAGGGGGGCCCCGCTTGTCACTAGTGTGCCTTTTGCTGCTCCCGAGTGCCGCCGCGTATCCTGACGGGTGCGTGTCTGACTGCTGCGCATCGCTGTAGGCAGCACGGCTCAGGTGCTGGAGCTGAGTGGTGGTGGCTGTGCTGGGGCAGGGCTGGTGACCTGCACCTGCAGGAGGAAGCACACACCAGCACTTTACTTCCTCCTTCAGCTGCTTTTCATCTAACGAATAAAAATGGCAATTAAAACCAGCAGCCTTGTCCTGAAGTGTGCTGGTTGGGGCAAAGCCAAAGCAGCCAGAGGTAGGGGTGCCATGTGATTGAAGATGGTTGATGAGCTCATCTGGATTTTGGTTCTTGACAGTTTGACAGCAGATGCTTTTCTCTGATGATAAGGAGGCTGGCAGGCCCACCAGAGAGGGTTGTGATGGGTCCTCATCTCAGATAATGCTAACGAGGAGGCACTTAAGCTCCACGAAGCCCCAGTGCTGTCCTAGTCATCCGGCAGCTCTGTGTTTAGCTTGGTGCTGGGATCCCATCAGCAGGATTGAATAGGGGCACTGCTTCCTAATGGAGAAATCACACCAGTCTGTGGCAGGAGCTGGTGTTCCCCACATGTATCTTTGTGTAAAGACTCACCTGTTCTCTCTCTGCTCTTGTGGAGCTTGTTTTCAGCTTTTAAGACTGATGGGTGTTTGTGTCCCTCCATGGGCAGGAGGAATAACCTCTCTCTAGTGGTTGCCCACAGACGGATGGTGGTCCAGAACCACGTGGGGATGAACCTCCTGATACCATTTGTTTTATCTCCAGCTGAGGGTGCTTTCTGTCTGATCGCTTCAATGCACACTCCCTCCGATTTATGAGTCTCCCTCCTCCACTCAGGTTGCTTTTGTAATTTAAAATACAAGCAGGTTTCTTTAACAAATTCACAGAGAAGTCTAAGTACATGGTGTGACTGGGAATAAGGTATCCCTCCTGGTTTGGGGGAAGGTATCTTCCTCAGGAGCCAATCGTTTGTATTGGGAAGAATAAAAAAATAAATCTGGAGTAGACCAAGTTTTCTGCCAGCCTCAAAGCTCTCATCTTTTTAGTCTGGAAGGTTAGAATGATCACAAGTCTCAAACTGTATTTTAGGAGAAAAGGGTCTTTCTGTGGCAGTTTTCTGTCAGTCTTTCCACGATCACATCCTTACCTCGAGAATTTTTACAGAGCTTTTCTGCTCCAGTTCTGTAGTTTTGATGTGTATCTGGCCACATCCTCTTAGACCTGTATGCAAATTCATGATTTTCATGTACAGATTCCCTATAAACACATCCAGGACATGTGTGACAAATCACTGGTTCCTCTAAGCTTATTTTTAAAGAGGGTCCCATCATCTGCTTAAATACTTCCAGAAATATTATCTATGCAGGTGATAAGCCATGACTGCACACTCATGTAGGAGAAGGGAGGAGAGCTCTAATAAAAATGTCTGATTGTAGCCATCAATATGCTGCACAGTTTTAAGTATTTGCTTTATACATGAAGGATGTTTCCTCCTCCACTTGCTAGTGTGGTGCCAGCTGTAAGATCTTTCTTCCCCTTCCAACAGTGATTAGTAGTGGCGATTTCAGTTGCACAACTTGATTGTCTCCTCAGGGTTGGATGTCACAAGTGTTGAGCACCCAGTCTCTGACAAATATGGCTTTTTAGAACTGACAGTATACAAAATTCTTGGGTACTGCTGGATATCTTGACTTGTATCTATCCTGAAAGCAAAACAAGTGAAAGTGCTTTCGAATAATGCCAAACTTCAGTGCATTCCCAGTTTGTGAAGATCCTTGAACATCACAAGAATGAGAGGTCTTGAAAGTGAAGATAGATTCCATCACCAGTGCTTTTGGTATGGATCCTTCATTTTTCCTGGGCCTGGCCTGGATGAGCTGGCAGGACTCTTCTCTTGATCCATGGCCCATACTTCACACTTCTCACTTTTAAGTGTTTCCCCCAGGTCCATGTTATGCTGTTTAATGAGATGATGTCATGAATTCATTTAGAAATTCCATGAAAATCTGGACTAATAATGAAGAAAAAAAAAAAAAAAAAGAAGATAAGAGAATTTCCTGTGTCTTTATAGTTAAAACTCAAGCTCTTCACCATCCCAAGCTTACATGTGTGTTAACAGGAAGATGAGAATAATGCCTTCGGAAGGGAAAACACATACTACGAAGAAGTAACATAAGAACAGCTTCAAAGCAAGAATGATTTAAAGAGAGGGAATTAAATGCTTCATATTGAAGCGATATGGGAAGTTGCATGAGGCCTTTAATAGTCCACAAGCTTTCTGCTTGTGGCTGGAGACCTGTTTTGATCTCAGAAGAGTGGAACAGCACTTTGTGTCTTCCATCTCTCCATTAGTTTCCCTGTTATTGCTTCAGCCCCAGATAAAGGATGGGATTTTCAAAGTCACACAGCCTTGACCCGTTCGCTTTGTCACCAAATTCAACTGAAACATTGAAAATTCTGCCTGCCTTTCTATTTCTGTCTTTCCCATGAGAGGGGAGAGAATTCACGAGAGTGAATGGAAAGGCATCACTATTGCTTTAAGGAAAACAATTAGAGACCTGTGTGAGCTTCCCCACTTAGCTTCTCACAGGAAAATAGGTGCTTTCAAATGCTGCTCCGGTGTTAACAGCCCTTCTGAATCTGTCATTGTAGCTGCATGTGTTTCATTCAGCATTTCTGGAAGAAACTGAAGTAGCATCTTATGGATGAAGAAGCTTCGTTTTAGCCTCTACAAATGTCAATTGTTCTAAACCTATATGCAGCACTTAGCATCAGGGCTTACTCACCAATTATTAATAGCATCCCTTACTACACTTGAAAATACATTCTCAGTAAGTGTTGGCTGGAAAACAGCTTAAGTACTTAGTAGTTGTTCCAGTCCTATCTAGTTTCTTCCCTTCCTCTCCTTTTCCTTGAACTACTGTGCCTTAACAGTTTTCCCATAATGATATAATTTTATCCACTTTCCTGCAGACCAGAAATACTTAATATATCTCAGGGTATGGCATGATTTCATCTGGATTAGTTGATCCTCATCTTTAAAAACACTATGGCAGGCAAGGTGTCAGATTTTTCTATCTTGATTCATGGGACCTGTATTTATATGCAGCAAAGACTCATCTGCTCCTTTCACACATGTCTGGGCAATGTCAAAAGGCAATTACTATTTTGCGTTGGGCTGAGAGGTGACTTGGCCAAGAGAGATTGTGTATCTCATGATCCAATTCTGTAAATCACGTCCCTTAAGTTAATTTGCTTAGGATACTGCTGGCATCCAGCAGCAGTGGGTACCCGCATGGGAATTGGTAGGAGGAGTGCTTGCATCAGGTGAAGTCCTCCTAATGTTTCCTGAGGAAGAGCTTCGCACAGCCCACTCCAGCCCAATACCTGTGTTTGTTTTCAGGGAAACTCCAGTGGGCATGTGGAGACCTCTCAAAGGAAAGAAACCTGCCTGGGGAATGAAGTGCCCAGGCGATGCAGTGCCATTTCATTCTCTGCATACCTAAGGGCATGTGGTTCCTGCTCAGACCTACCCCAGAGGTGCTGCATTCCATGCCACAGGGGAGAGTTTCTCTGGCCATGCAGTGGTGTTTGCTGCACACAGAGACATCTCCTGAGGAACAATAGCTTCTTATGCCTGGGCTGCTCAGCAGAGTGAAAAAGCAGCAGCCTTTATGTGTTTCATTAAGAGAGTCCTGCAATAACACTTTAGGCCTGGTTCAAAGCCACATTTTTAATGAATGAGTAATCGTTTCTCTTCCTCTCTTTCTAAACTGTTTGCTCCTTCGAACACAAGGGCAGAGGCAGGGAAATTATCTCCCTGCCAGCTGGAGGGCTGACCAGCAGCTCCAGAGTAGGAGGTTGACAGTTTGAATAAGTCACCGGCCACTCAGGCAGGGAGGGAGATCCTGCTCCTTCCCATCAAGAAAAACAGACATGCTCCCTCCACCTGTGAGGAGCATACCAATGTGAATCACTTCATTCCTTCTTCCTTCTCCTCCTGGGAGTCATTTACGTTGAGTTTTAAAGCCATTCCATGGCTGAGACTCAATCACTCGTCCATGCTCTCCGTTAGCGGTTGATGGAGCTGCTGGGGAAATTGGGTGCCTTCCAAAGCAAACAGCCCGGTCCTGTGGTCCAGCCGGGCTGCAGCAAGAGAGGAGAATATTAAAAATGCTGAGCTGAATTTTGGTTGAGCACTTGCAGCTCCAATTTGGGGACAAGCTGATGCTCCTTCAGGTATGCCCATCAACCAGTGCAAGGAGTGGCATGCAGGAAATGGTTAAACAAGATACACCCCGCTGACTGCCAGGAAGTGAATGGGAGTGGTGGGTACGAACATCATTGTACGTCACCTGGACTGGTAGCTGTGACATCTCTCTGGCTTTGGGTTGTGCCTGATGGTCTCACGGTTCCTCCTGCAGAGAGGGTCTGTGAGTTGCCTTGGGTTGATACTTCACCTCAGACTTTGGGATGGTCTTTCAGCAGGAGTCATGGGAGCTTTTCCTCCCTAAAGTAACTTAAGAAAATTGTGAGGTATGAGAAACAGTCTTTCTGTGGAAAAAAAAGTTGTGTCAATTGCTGGTGTGATTTAGGAAATACTTATGTTCATTCACACAGACAGTAAATGCGTTTTCACAATCACATTAGCCTGAAAGGGAAATCTGGTTCCTTTGCTGATGTGCAAAACCTCCCTCTGAATCCACTGCAGAGAGAATCCCCATGTTTTCCTGCAGTGTTCTGTGGGAAGTGGCTGCAGTAGGAACATTTAGTTGCCGTGTTCTCTTCCAGCCATCCTTTCACCTCTTCCACATGCTCCCTCTATTCAGTATCCTTGAATCCTTTGCATTTGCTCACTTGCAAGCAGTGTCATTTCCCTGAGGAAACAACTTATTTCAGTAGCTGGGGTGTATTTGTGTCTGTATTTAGTAGTACTGAGGCCCAGGGTCTTCAGCCTGGGAGAGTTTTCCATCATGAGGAGGTAAAAGAATCTACTTTTATGCCCCAGTTGTGTAGGACAGGAGGCCACTTGTATTTTTCCAGCTGTAACAGGTATTTTGTGTGACACTGGGCAAATCATTCAGCGTCTCTTGACACCATTTCTCCATTCAGCAGTGTGTGTTATAAGCAATTTGGTTTTGTCAGCTGAGAACAACTTCTTTAGGACAGAGGATCTGTCTCCCCACCTGGAGTATTGTGTCCACTCTGGACTCCCTGGTATAAGACAGGGATCTCCTGGAGAGAGTCCAGAGGAGGCTACAAAGGTGATTAAAGGACTGGAGCATCTCCCCTACGAGGAAAGGCTGAGTGAACTGGGGCTGATCAGCCTTGAGAGAAGAAGGCTAAAAGGGGATCTTATGAATGTTTATAAATATCTCAAGTGTGGGACACGGGGGAAATGGCCAGCCTCTTCTCAGTGGTTACTGGAGACAGGACAAGGGGCAATGGCTGCAAATTGGAGCACAGGAAGTTCTGCACCGATATGTGGAAGAACTTTTTCACAGTGAGAGTAAGAGAGCCCTGGGACAGGCTGCCCAGGGAGGTGTGGAGTCTCCTTCTCTGGAGATACTCAAGACCTGTCTGGATGCCAACCTGTGCGATATGTCCTAGGGAGCTGCTTTGGAAGGGGGTTGGACCCGATGATCTCTCGAGGTCCCTTCCAACCCCTGTGATTCTGTGATTCTGTCATTTCTTTCTATGAGTAAGTGTTGTTGTGTCATAATTAGGGTCTCTGTGTATTGCCCTAATTCCCACTATAACATCACCAAATTATACTTGAATAAATTACACATCATGTATATTAAATGCTCAGCTCAGTTTCAGTGCAAAATAAAAAGCTCGGGCGATGGTAACTTAAACTGGTAATAAAATCGCCAGCATCACACTTGTAAATACTTAATTTGCAAATGTTTAGAGAATTAGGCACCTGCTATAAATCCTTATCGTGGGCTTTGCACCCTGTTGGTAATCGGTGAGCTATATCTCACTTCATTATGCATGAACATGTAATTTTCCAAAAGCATAAACGTGGCCTCCAAGGGCACGCACGTTAATAGCGTTCGAATGAACCAATTTGTTTCCTACCCAATGTGTTTATCTTCAGCTCTTCCTTGCGAGTGCCAGTGGAAAGGTTAATGGCTCAAAGTTCCCCATCAAATGATGCGCTGGTTTAACCTCCTGGTGTCTGGATTTTTTCATTGTCTTTGGCCTTTATCATGTTGAAAGTTAACAGCTAGCTGGGATGGAAGGGGGTCATCTTTAAATTATTGCACGTGTCCAGGATTAAATGGGATCTTGTTTCCCTGGTGGTTGTTGTGGCCCTGATTCATTGGGTACGTGATGGGGTGGGAGTGCTTGTGCTCCCTTCAGCAGAGCCTTTGTGCTGTTGTAAACATGCTGATAGCCACCAGAGCAGCTGGATCTGGTCACCTGCTGAAAGTCAAGCAGGTCTCAGCCGAATCCATGTGCAGCATTCCTGAAGTCAGTGGAAATACCTGGGCAGGAGTGAAGGGAATATACAGCCTGAAAGGCAGCATGGTGTAATGGAAGGGATGAAATGTTAGATGGGTAGAGGTGGGTGCTTTCAGTCATGTCACAACCACAGTGCAGCACATCTAGTTAAGGTTATGCTAAAGTCTGCAAAGTTTTGAGGTTAAATAGGCTCGATTTTGACAAACTACAGAGCAGACCATGTGTTTGAAAAACAAATTGTATGCAAGATTTTGCTCAATTTTGATGAAATATCAACTGAAAACACTTTTTCCCCCACTCAGCTACTGGTGTTTTGTAAACCCAGAACTTAAGATAAAGCAAGAAAGGGAAGTCACCTTTAAAAGCCCACAATCAAACAGGGAGATGTCTCCTAGGGTCGAATGAGAAAATCGCTGGTGTTCATAATCTTTGAGGAAGAAGCTATCTGAAAGCCACTGTGGGGACTACAAACACAACCATGCATTCCCCATGAACCCAGTAGCTGTGGGTCTCAGTACAGTCTGAAAGAGCCAAGAAGGCATTTAGAAATCATGCAGCCATCTCCCTGTCTGGAGGGAGGAGAAGAGCCTTACCTGGAGGTATGTGCTTCTGAACTCCAGCCTCATGCTGATCTCTGGGTTTTGCTTCTGCTGCTGGTGCTCAGCAAGTGAGTCTCACCAGTCACATGCGGACGCAGCTCCGAACAGGCTGTGTTTTGCTCGCCCATCGGGGGGGTATTTCTGGATGCACCAGCAGCTGAGTCTGGGATCATGCCTCGCCACTCACAGCAGGATTGTTGGCTGGAGTAAATCGCCAAGCAAGAGCTGAGAAATGCTAAATGCATTTGGAGAAACGAGGTTTAGCGCTGAATGGTGGGGGAACAGGGGAGTGAAACACGTGAACATCATTGCCAGATAGAAGCAGTCAGTGTTTTCACATGCAGATGCCCAAGAAAGCCATCCAACTGAGGATATACATTTAAAAACAGGTAGAAGTTATCCTGATGCTGAGGTATCAGACTCAAGCTCTACCGAAATTAACATTCAGCCTCTCCAAAAATGAAGATGTTTCTTTAGATGCTTAAATACAACTGCAGCTCTGGTGTTTTCAAGGCAACTCAAGTGAATTAGGAGCAGAACCATGCTCGGTGATAGCACACCTCCTTAGGCACCCAAATTTGAGAACTGTAGCCCAATTAGATATGCTCCAATTATTACTATTATTTGCTACTTAACAGCTGTCATTGAAGGCTCGGGACAGCTTTGTGCTGAATGCTATGAATACAGAGAAGAAATAAAGAAACCCAACCTGAAGGCACTTACAGCCTCAGCCTCATAGACAATGAATACAGGCAGTGGGCTGGGGAGCCAGAGGTGGTGGGAAGATAGCTGTGAAACATTTGATCAAGTCTCAAAAGAAGGCGATGTTGTCTAAATCTGGACTCTGAGCTATTACAGCAAATAAGTAGCATTAAGTAGGCAGGGATGGCTGTCTCTGAGTGCAGGGAATATTTATTTCTAAGCTTGAGTAATAATTACCATGGTGAAGTCAATGAGTTTTAAAGGAAATAATTAGGCCACAATTACAGAGGTGGGAAGAAAAGCCAAACCCCAACCATGCAAGCTCACACTTCCTCCACTAAACATCTCCCTTTCCTCCCCTGCTGTCCACTTGCTGTGTTAATCTGGAATTTGAATGAAAATTTAAGTGTATCTAAATGTAGCCTTGCCCCTGGGAGAGGGAGTGGATATGTCATCAGGGATCTGTCAGAGTCAATAACATTTCCTCTGCAGCCCGGAGCTGTGCCTCAAGATCTAACATTTCTGTCTGAATTATCAGCTAATGCTCTGACAAATTGCCTGTGATTTTCTTTTTTTCTCCCTGAGTGGATGTGCCTGGTCTGCAGATTAGGTAAACACCGCCTGGCCCTGGTGTGTAGCAGTGGCTGATGATTTCCAGCCAGACATTTCTGTCAAGCTGTGGAAGCAGGAGGGTGTTGGGGGAGCAGCCGGCTGCATTACCCACCCTGGCTGCGGATGCTCCTGGGCTGTTTAGAGACACGACTGTGCAGAACACTAGAGCTGTGGTGTTGAGGAGAGGCTGTGACAGCCAGGAGTGATGGAGGTGGATGTTCAGGACTTGATGGCGAGAGTTTGAGTAGCAGGGCTGCAAATGAGGGTTTGCTCTCAGTGACCATCTGGGGAAGCGAGGCAGGGTGGGTGTTAGTGTAAGCTGCCTTGCTGTGGTGGGCTGGAGTGCTGGAGTTTTTCCTCAGAGAAGGAAAACAGCTACTGGTGGCTTAGTCCTCAGGCACCGAGCACATCAAAACCTCCAAGTGATTTTACACTTTGAGAGGAAAAACTGTACAGAAGATAATACAGAGAAGCACTTCAGGGGTTTTGTTTCTCTGGCCACAAGATTCAAACACCTCTTGAACTAAGAAAGCCATCACCATCGGCTGTCTCGTCTCAGGCTGCATGAGATCCGAAGCGTCTGTTTGTGTACTTGCTGTAGAAGTGATTTTCCTTGAAGCATGAGCTGGTTTTTAAACACTGTGGGCGTAGTGACAGTCTGTAATTCTGATGGTGAAATAAGATCATGAATGAGGGAGAGGTAGGAGAAATTCTCATCTCGGTGTGGCAAGATTCGAAGATGTCATTGTCAGGATTTACTTCAGCTGTTGCATGTCTCTTCTCCATAGGTCACAGAATCACAGCTTGTCACAGAATCACAGACCGTTAGGAGTTGGAAGGGACCTTGAAAGATCATCTAGTCCAACCCCCCTGCCAGAGCAGGATCACCCAGACTAAATCACACAGGAATGCATCCAGGCAGGTACGAATGTCTCCAGAGAAGGAGACTCCACAGCCTCTCTGGTCAGGGGGATATAGTCTCCCTTCCTGGCCTTTTCCTGATGTCTCTCTTTGTGTGCAAATCCCCAGCAGCGTAACCCTCTTGCTCTGCTGCTCCTGCCTGGAGCAGCCCTCCAGACCCCTCTGCAAAGGGCTTTCCTGCTTGGAAACATGCTTTGCTCAGCCATTCCCCTTGCAAGTTATTCATTGACATGATAATGTGGCTTCTGCTCTGAAGGATTTGGGAATTCGACAACACTGCAGTCTTCCTTCAGGCTGTGTATTCCAGTGTCCCAAACCCATTTGAAATCAGTAAGATTTGGGTACCAAATTCTTAGGCTCCCTCTGCAGATTCCAGTCTTTTACAGGCCTGTGGAGCAGTAAAACCAATTTGGGATATGCCTTCTTTAGGGTGTGTCTAAAGGCAAATAAAACCTCTGGGAATACAAGAGCTGTGGGACTACATGTACACACCATAAAGACACCGAGGTGCTTGACAGATGAGCAGTGGCACCAACCTGAAATATTCCTGTATACTTCTAGGAAGCCAAATGACTGAAACATAGAGATATTTATAATCCTTCTCGGCTGTCCTTATAAACAGGCAGGAACAGAAATGCAGTTCTGGGTTCTTTCTGAGCAGTCTCAGGCTAGGCACGCTGCGTTGTTATTACATACACTGCAGAGATTTAAAGAGGGAGGGATGGAAGAGGGAGGAGAGACAAAAGGCTTTGCAATCTACAGTATCACACTAAAACCCAATTATTAGCCATAAGTAATTAAAAAAAAGCAATACTGGTTATCAGGATTTGGTAATTGAGATGTAATATACATAGATGAAATTATTAAAATGGAAATTAGTTGTAGCAATTACCATTTCTTATTAAAAATATTTCATACTTCCATTTTCCACCTGGAAGTCCTGGTGGGCTATATGGAACATCTGAACTGCCCAGAATTAAACCCTTTTCGTTTTCACGTAGCAGTATTTGAGTAGTGGGCATGGATAAAATCTTTGAAGTCTTGGGAGATGGATTACATTTTTGGTAGAGTGGAGATTTGGTCATTAATGGAATCTGCAAAGGCCACCACCTGAACAGATGAAGGGAAGTGAACAGGTCATTCCTTTCAAGAGTCCCTGTGTTTGTGGCCAACGGTTGACCAAACACAGCAATAGTGGGTGGCTTGGTCCATCTGTAGGGCAGCTGCATCCTTCCCGAACCCCAGCTGCTGGGGGCCTCATCCAGAGGTAGACCTTTGGTGAGTGGGTGGCTGTGGTGGGAGTGAAGGTTTCTAGAGAAAGCCATGGGGTTGGTTTTCTTTCCTTTGAAGAAAATACTGCCTTTTGCTTGTCTGGAGGGTCCAGCTGTCCCCGATCTGGGGGAATGCTTGGCTGAGAATGAGAGCTGAGGCAATGGGTAAGGGCCAGTGTCGGTAAGCAGTGCTGTTACTGTCCCATTCCCCAAATACCAGGGTAGAGCAAGAGGGGTAGCACAGGGACCAGGACCCAGGATTTGGGATGGAGAAACCTTCAGAAAACTGAGTCATGAATTATAAATTTTTTTTCTTGATTCTGCTACCTACTTCTACACTAAGTTAGGGTATAGGCAGAACTGCAATAAAGAATTTAGCTATTAAGGCTATTTCTCTTGCCATTAAAGTTTCATGTAAAAGTTCTACAGACAGGTCTTGGTCCTATTTATAGGTATCTTTCTTGCCTTCAACAATATTATTAAACTCTTTTGTTATAGAAAGCTAGTCTGGAAATGAGCTGACCTGGTAAATAAAACATAATGCTTGTTTTTGCTGGCATGCTTCTTGCCACAGAGCAATATACTGAAGAATATTTTCCCCATACGTTTTTGTCAGCGTGTTATTGCATATGCCTGTTTAAGCAGTGAACCAGCTTGAGCACGTTCCTGGAGCACTTGCTTTTCCTCTTGATTTGAGGTGGCAATTACAGAAGTCATGAGCAGGCAGCAATGGGTGATTCCTGATCCTGAACACCAGGAGGGACATGCAGGAGAGACGGGAAGTTTACTCCTTGTTTATTCTTAGGCAGCCCAAGTGTCTGCTTGGGTTCTTGTGACCTTGAACTGCATCACGGCAGGTGCTTTGAGGAGCTGACCTTTAGGGCACAGTGTGAGGCTTTGTGTTGGCAGTTTTGGTCTGGAAAGAGCTAAGCCCGTGGTTCTTTAGGTGAAGAAAGTTGAGGTTGGAGGTGTTTTTTGGGAGGGCTTTTGGCTGATGAACTGTTGATACCAACTGGAGAAAATGGGTTGAGTAAATAACACTACGTGAGTGAAGTAGGGGTAGAGAGCAAGTGACATCTGTTCATGCATTAGCTCTAGAAAGAAGCAACTGCTTCTGTCCCATCCTCTGGCACTGCACAGGATGGTGCTTTCTGCTCCTCGGGGTGCTGCTGCTGCTTGAGGACCGAGCACCGAGGTTACTGCTCCTGTGGGACTGGGCAGCAGCAGGGCCTGTGGTGTCACCTGGGTACTTTGTCATAGGTGATGGAAGAAGGCAGCCCTGGCCATGGTCCTGCTGGGTGAGCTGCACTGTGGAGCAGCTGGATAGGGAAACTGTGAGGGCCAGAGCATGGGCTTGGGGTTCATTTTGGATGTGTGTGCTGTGCAGAGCTGGCATTAAGGGCACGGGTCCTTTGGGATGGACTTGGAAGAGGAAACAAAACAAATTTTGGAGGGGGTAGATCACTTTAGAGGTGCTTCTCCAAGTATGACTTGGAGTCTCCTCAAAGACTAAAGTTATTTCTGCCCTTTACCAGGAGCAAGGTATGTTACAGCTTCAACCATATCCTAATCTTTCCTCCAGTTCAAAGAGTCAACCTATAGCATCTAATGTGATGAAACATGCTACCAAAAAAACCCCAACTCTTCAAATGCTTGTTAATTATTCTGTTAATCAGGTTTTTCTGCTTATTAACAAGGGAAATTAAAGCAGGAGTCTGTGGTGCCCAGAGAACATCTGCTCAACTGAAATGAAATACTAAACAAAATGGCCCCCTCTGTGGCTTGCTTCCACCCGGCTGTGCCTGCCTTCAGGGAGGTCTGGGGGGGCTGCCCTCACCCCTGTGAGAGCACCGATGGGGTTCATGGCATCTACAGGGCAGATACTCTTGTGCTGTTGTTTGCCACGCTCAGCACTATGCACTGGAGTAGGACAGTGTAGGGCAGAGCCTGGGTAGGTTTCACAGCACCATGACTTCGAGGTCACATTTTGACCTTAGTTTTGGCTCCTTTTTCCTTTTATAGGCCATTCTGAGAGGTGGCATTTCCACCTGAAAATGAGCCTACGCTGCCCCGATCACCCTGCTTGCAGAGGTGGTTTTTCTTTTAGTGAGTGTATTGATCTTAACCTCTGTTTTGGGCTCAACTTCCAGGTTGCCTTTGTGTATTTGAGTTCCTTCTCCCATTGTCTGGTTCGAGGTTTCTTTTGGCTGGGAGCATTTAGGTTTCAGAACTGAACCCTACTGTGTGTCAGGATTTTCATCAGCTGTGCCTTCCAGCTGTCTGTCCATGCTTAAAATCCCTGCTGCTCTATAGCCTGGGCTGAGCCGTCACTGCCTTGCTGCTGCCAGCTGATCTGAAACGCTTTTAAAATGCTGCTGCTATGGACTGTTTGAAAAGCTGTTAAGGCAATTAGTTGTGGGACTTTTGCAAAGAGAACAAGACAATGAACTTGCATCTCTAGACCCATCATCAGCCTCTCACTGCATCTGCTTAGTGCTCCCCTGAGGTGCAGTCAGGACAGTTGTGGAGAACACCTTAGCAAGAGGTAATAGAAATATATCCCTATGCAGGAAATCCTGGCAATTGTGAGTACTTCTGACCCAAACTTTCTCTACTTTTCTAAATTTTTTTCCATATATATGCATGAAAATATGTTTTTATCCCATGAAAGACAGAATGATAGAGTCATTCAGGCTGGAAAAGACCTTGAAGATCAAGTCCAACCATTAACCTAGTGCGGCCCAGCCTGCTGCTAAACCTCATCCCTAAGCACCACATCTACAGGTGTTTAAATATCTCCTGGGATGGTGACTCAACCATTTCCCTTGGCAGCCTGCTCCAGCGCTTGATGACTGTTTGGGTGAAGAAACCTGCTAATCTTCTCTGGATTGTTCCCCTTTTTTAGTGTGTGTGCTGCTGAAGCAATCAGCCTGCCCAGCTTTCCCTACCACCAGAGCATTTTGGGTACCTTTGAAGTAAAAAAAATAAATAGTAAGAGTTTTTGATATTTTACTGTGTTTATAGTCAGCATCCAGTAGATTTCTCCAAGATGTTTGAAAACTAAATTCTTTCTCTGTTTGCTTATTAATCTCTCTCCTTATCTGACAAAGCGTGGATAGTCTACCGTTCCTCTCAGCAGCTTCAGGAAGCACGTGGTGTGTGTTGATTCAGGAGGTACTGGAATGGAACCAGATGGGATAGATAACATATCTTATCTCCCAGGGGAGGATATAAGGAGCCTTACTCCAGCTGTGGGGTAGGGTGGGAGCTGGGCAGCAGTGTCTTCCCTCTGCAGATTTATTAGTTTCTTAATTTTGGTTACTTCTGTCTGTTCGGTTCCTTACACCAGCGTTTTTCAGAGATGAGCCATGAATTTGCACAGACCCCTCCTCCATTGTCAACTTTGGCAGTGGTAACACTCCAAAACTGGTATTCTTTGGTTCCTCTTGCAGCTAAGACTTAATGGAACGTGCTTGCAATGATCACAGATAATGATCTCGCTGGCTTTCCTGGGATTTATACCTAAATTGAGGTAATTCAAAAGCAGAGGTGCATGTGCCTCTGTTGACCAGATTTTCTTGAAGCCCTACACTGTGCATGGGACTCAAATAGGGGAGGATCAAGGGCTCTTCCTGCATTTTAAACTGGCTTATGAGGAGCTGGGCCAGCCTAGGAGAGTAACGTTCTCCAAGAAAAGAAGGCTTCTGCACAGTGTTGGTGCTTTGCTATCCCAGATAATCAGTGAGTGCTTTAACTAGCTCCAGCTCTTTAAACAGTATAAAACAAGGACCCTCCTTTTGAAATTAATATGTCTCAGTTCATATCCAACAAATCTATGGATTTTATGATATTTTTACATTCAGAGCTTCTAAAAGCTCTCGTAAAATGAATTCCCCAGATCACAACTGCTCTGTAACCAGACAGGATTGTCCTTTACTGAAACACAGCAGAATGAAGAACCCATCTGCTGGAGATTAAATCGTCTACTAGTGTGTGTGAACTCAACACAGATTAATCACATTTTAGCTCAGCTGGAAAGATACCCATGAATTATGTTCCTAGCTAAACTCACGGGGCTACACCTATTTTTCAAAGGCATGGAGGAAAACTGCTCTAGGTGACTCAGTTACAAGTTGAGCAAGTTATTTTCAGCACTGCCTCATAAAGTATAACTAGAGAAAATGAAATCAGCCAGGGAGGGAAAATGGCCTCATGTTAGCTGAAGGTTTGTCCACACTCCTGTTTTTTCAGTGGTCGATATGTCTGCGTGGCTTCACAGTGCAGTTGGTGGTAGGCAGTCTGGGAAGTCATGGCAAGCAGACTGCCCTTAGCTGGTCTGTTTTTATCAAACTCTCTGCTTGTATTGTTTCTACTGTATTTCTTGGTACCTGTGCACAGTGTCAGGATGGTGGGTACTCCAACACCAAACTGAGTGGAAAACCCAGAGGAACTGGTGTGGTGCACACGTGGGACATGGTGGACCTGTGGGTAGATGCTGAGATTCCCCTCAGTGCCTCAGTCACGTGCCAGTGCACTGTGCCTTGCTGCGGCAGTGGGAGCTGTAGGTAGATGGAAGGAGGATTCCTGCTGACTCCCTCCAGATCTCTCTGGCAAAGTCATTTGGCAGTATAAATCCTGAGGAATGTTAAGTGCCACCCATGCAAGGCATCCAAGCTGGAGAGTTGAACACGGTCTTTCTTCTTGACTAGTGCATCAGTGCCATCATCAGGGTGGCTGAAAAACAGAAGTTCCACATGACTAACTCCGTTGGTATCTGCACTGGAACAAAACTGGAATAGTGTTCATGAAGCAACATGAAGTGGGCCTTTCAAGATAACCACACAGCTGGCAAATAAGAGAATTGGCTGGGAATGTGAGAGGCTTTGTTCGGACCGTTGTGCTGCATACTAACTGCTGGTTTGTTGGGTCAGACCTGGGAAACGGCTATACTTTGCAAAGCTTCTGTGAAGTGATTGTTCCATGTAGAAACAGCATTTTCTCAGTGGAAGAACGTATGTGATGTGCACTAGTTTGGTGCCAGAGGGGTCTAAAGGAAGTAACAGGCTGCCTCACCTGGAAGTATTTCTGGATGTACAACTTTTCACAGCCCCCCTGTACTTGATCGGATGAAACAACAACCAAACAACAACTTGCTCTGTTCTGAGTTGACTACAGAAAGTGCACTTCCAAATATGGGTAGAGCGAAGTTACAACCATGAGAGTTATAAAAAGAGCCCACGACAGCCTCTAATCTGAATCAGATCTTGAAAGATCAATCAGTGATTGTCCCTGTCATCAGTGGTAACATCGCCTGGCTCTGAGCTGCTTTCATGCCGGAGATGTCTGACATAAGAACCACAGATCTGAATTCAAATGGGGGAATCAGGAAGTTATTTCTAGCTTGACTTGTCCCCTCGATCTGAGCTATGGATACGTTTATCAGAAACTTGTTCCCAGCTTCCTTCATGGTAACTCAAAACTCCCACTGACTTGATGTGCTGCCCATGCCTCTTGCTAGAAGTTACCCTTTGTACAGTTTATCAGTTGGGTATTTTTAACTGAGAAGGTTAAAACAACATCAAAAAAATCCCATCAGAGATACTCTGGCTGCCTGCCCACATCTGCCCAGCCTGCCTGTATGAAAGGACCCCCTCCCAGGCCGCCCGCTGCTTTCTTGCCCTCAGTATAGGCTGCCACACCAAACACCCGTTGACACCCAGCCAGGCTCCCCCACGCCGGGTGCGAGGGACCCTGGCTCAGCTGGTGACGAGCCACACAGGCTGCCAGCAGCACTCTGCCTCCTCGGGGGTCCGAAAAGGGAGAAAGTTAATATATAACATCAAGCCAAAAAAAGTTAAGAGTGCCTGTGCTGTTGTTTATACATTTAGATCCTGTGATTAAATTACATACATAATGCATAGTGTTTGTTATACATTATTAATAATAATAATACTGTCTTGTGTTACTCAGCTCGAAGAGGCATGCTCCGAGTGATGGTTCATTGGTCTATTCACACACAATTTTCATACATCTCTAAAGATTACCATTTTAACAGCTTTCTGTATGGATACTGCCAGGCAGTTACATTTAACAGTGCATAAATCTAATTCCCTCCGCACTCAATTTTCTCAGGCAGCAGAATCAATTTGAATCTGTCAGGATTTTATTCTAAAGTCTATTAATGCCTCCTGCCTCTTTTTCTGTATTCCCCCCCTCCCTTTCTCTCTGTCTCTCTCTTAACAATCTCACTCTTTCATGAATTCATTCAGCTGCAGAAAAAGATGCCCCACTGATACAAACACTCTTTTATCCATACAACGGAAACCTAATTAGGTGTGAAGGAGACACAAGGAAGGTCACAATTAGCCCTCCAGCAATAAAGGTTAACAGTTGTGAAATCCCATAATAATGCTGTTGAACTTTGTTATTATCAATAATGACGGCCTTTGACAAGGTCAAGTTCATTATTCTTAACAGCTATCACCGAGGCGCTTAACATCCCCACCTCCTCAGCGGGGCTGTGCAACACCTTCCCTACCCTACCATCCTCTTCACGCTCACACGTGTGTGCTCGCTCCTTACATGTGACCTGCTCATGCCTCATCTGGTGGGTAGATTTCCAGACAGGCTTTAATTTGTTGTTGTATCAAGCCTGTGCTAGAAGGATCACTCGCCATGCCTTTTAATTATTGTTTAAAAAAATAATGCCTGTGGGTTTTCTTCTCCATGCTTGAGTGAAATGATTCTGCCCAATTAAGAACCTGAATGGAGATGGTAACAAGAAAGTAAGAGGAAGCGTATCCTGGTAACATAGCATTTCAGAATAGAGTGGAAACAATTACATGCTTTGTCATTAACAGCTGATGGATCTTTGACATCTTCAGAAGGGGAATGATGCCAGTGCTGGGTACCTGTTGGATCTGCATCCACTCTTAAATCTATAGAAAGGAATGGATTGTAAACCAAACATTTTAAACAACTCTTTATGGGGTCATTTATATGCCCGTTGAAGAAGGCTTCCCGGCAACTCTGATCAACCAGAGATGTAAATCACTGTGTCTTTTTACTAGGGCTCTTGAAGAAGCAGGGTCACATACATCCCTGACTGCTAAACCTGTAATTTAGTGCTCAGGTTTCCTTTACTCTGGAAAATGTGGTTCCATAGTCATTAATCGGTGCCCTGCCAGATCATCTTGGCCCAGTCAAGTGTCAGAGGTGGTTACATTTCCTTTTTAAGAAGTGGAGCATATGATGGGGATTTGGTGCCGATTTGACTCTTCCTTGCCTGCAGTTTCAGTTTGGATGAGCCCTCAATGTGGTGGAAGGTGCCCAGGTACCAAGTGAAAAGCAGAGTGAGTTGTCCTTTGGGCCATCTGACAATGTTCCTTTGGGTCTGTTGTTCTACATTTACAGGGCATATGGTCTGAGAAAATGCCAAAGTTGTGTTTGCTGCTGGTTTTGTGTGTTTACTTCATCCTGAGATTTATGCAGGGGGAAAAAAGATAAGGCATCCTTTTGGTGCATTGAGCCTGCCTTCTCTCTTTCTCCTGCTTGCTCTTGAGTACTTAACGGTCAAGAATAATATTTAACCTTCATTTTCCAGTTCACCTGGAATTTGGACAATAACTCAGTGAGGAGGAAGTTGGGAAGTTCTCGTCTCAGGCTACTCGGAGACTAAGCGGAGGGAAAGAATGAGGGGCACTTAGATCCTAGGTGGGCTGAACAGTCCTCGGAAGCTCCCTCTTCTCTTTTCCTGTCCTTGAAGCAGGAGGTTTGGAAGGTTACACTCCTGAAATAATGCTTAAAAAAATACTTGAAAATGCTTAACAGGGAGTGTTAAGCTTATACTGTATAAAGTAAAGCCATAAAATGTGGGTAGAGGGATGGAAATACCAAATATTTGTTGTATACATTAAAAAAGAAAAAAAAGTTTTAGTTGAACATGGATGTTAAGTTCTTGCACTTCTATTGCTTCTCAGGAAGATCTTTGCCTTCTCAATTAAGATTCATTGCATCATGGTAGGCAGCAATTGCTGCCTCCTGCCAGGGCTCCAAATAATGCTGTGCTGGGACTTACACTGACACGAGGCCTTATCCCACTTAGTATTTAAAAATATTTGTAACTTTAAAACAATTCTTTCTGACCAGCCCATTGGAAAAATATCAGTAAACCAGGATGTTCTTCAGATCATTTATGCCTTCTAGAGAGGAGGGAGCGCTTGCACAGACAGTTGTGCAGTTTCAAAAGCTGGTGTTGAGCAGCAGAAGTACAGCAGTGTAACAGCATCTGTGCTCCCTGCAAACTCCAGGGCTCACGCAGTGCTTGACAAGAAAAAACGTGTGGAGAGGACTTCTGAATGCATAGCTCAGAGCTGAAGTTCAAACCACATTTTCAGAGAGATCAGGCACAGATCACTGGACACCTTAAGGATGTTTTTCCTATTACCTTGCTTCATTGACTCTCTGCTTCCACGTGCACCAAACACTGAGAAGCCCATTTGAAGCTGGTGAGGGCTGGCACTGCTCTGCTGCTGTTCTCAGAATTGTGCTGATTTACACCAGAAGGCAAAGGCACCTTGTGAGCATCCCTACACGATGAGGACCCTCCTGTCTGTACAACTGCTCAGACTTCCTGTCAGATGTATCTTCCTCAAGGCTGCGCTCTCCTGCACCCCTCCCTCTGACAATATGCAAAAACTTGCAGAAAGGAGATGTTACAGCACAAAAGGGTGACCTTTAGTCCTTAAGTGATTCGACCACAGGAGGAAGATGAAGCTGTTTAGCTTCCTGGTTGTCCTCATAGCAGCCACAGGGCATTTATCTTGCTAATGTTTCTGTACCACCATTCCTAGGCAGTTGGTAGGAACTTTTATTTGCATAAGGCAGCAGATTTTTTTATTTATAAAGCCAAGGACGTGTCCTTGTACTTCAGCAAGAAGTTTATCAAATGATTGACATTAAATGCCAATTTTATCAAAATATTGATTGGAGGCGTTCTTCTGCTTCCATTGTACCATATAGATACATCTCATCGCATCTTTATCCAGCCGGTGCAATATGTTGCTTGCCAGACTAGAAAATGATATATTAGCCATCTGGGCAATGGGCCCAACCCTGGGCAAGATTAGTGCTTCAATTAGCTGTTGATAGCATTCCATTAGAATATTGGTTTCAAAGAGCACTAAACAAGAATGTTGTGCTTTGATTTTCAGATTTAATTACTTCCATCAGGGCTATAAATGAACTCATTAGTCTTAGTGGCTCTAAAACCTAGAGACAATAGAATGTTATTGCTATTGTTCTTATGGTTTGTGCAAACATCACTTTCCAAATGCTATTAGGCATGTCTATCAACCTTTCCTCTCCTCCTAATGTAGCTGGAGGGGTGACCCTGTGGAGCAGCTCAGGAGTCAACGTGAGCTTGTTTTCATTACCGGGGGCTGCTGTGGGGGCCCAGTCCCTGTTAGCTACTCACAGCATTACCCGGGGGTCATTACACACAGAGAATGTTTCTGAGGATTAAACTTACCTTTTGGCATTACTTGGATTCTTTTCTTTTCAAAGTATTTGTGTGTTCTTTCTTTCATTCGTTCTCTCTCCCTTCCTTTCCCCGCTTCTCTTCCCTTTTTCCCCCCCCTTTCCTTCCCCCTTTCCTTCCCCCTTCCCCTCTATCTCACAATTTATTTTAAGGTTTGCCAGAGCTCTGAGGATTCTTGAGGCTTTTTAAAGTCCAATCCATTAGGATTTCATGACACTTCCCCCTGGATTTTCTCAAACAATATTCCTTTTTGCTATTTTTTCCCCCTTTACCTTCCCCCCTTAACCTAAGTGGGCAGCACACTGTGTTCCACAAACACCAGGTTCTTCTTGAAACATGACTGTCCCCATTCCTCTGAAAATAGAAGAAAAAAGAACCCAAGTGGACAAGGAGAGTGCAGATACTGACAGTGACTGCAGCCCTCCTGCCCCACCGCACTCCCACCGTGTTGCCGTTCGTTCAGCCACATATCCCATGGTTTGTTAAAACCTTGAATCTCAGAGCTTCCTTTAGTCTGAGGTGAACTTCACTTGGTAAAAGTCCCATTGTTTTTTCTGGTTTCTTTCTTCTGCAGAGGAAGGATGCTGTGTGTAAATAAAGGATATGATGCTCTGCACCACTGACATTTATTAAATTAGATCCGTAATCGGTACAGTATGTCTTAACCATAATATTAATGTGCCTAAAACAGTAAATGCTATCACATTTAAAGCCTAACACCTGTTTTGTATTAGCATCTGGGTAGTTATTTCATTTTTCATTTTAATAGAATATGCCTTGATTAAATCCAGAAGTCAGATGCAATTTTTAGCTCCCAACCCTGCATAAATCTCAGAATATGATTCAAAAAGCCTACTCTCACATCTTAAATTTCTCCTAAGTTTTGCCAGACTGTTGTGATAATGTTGGGAGTTTAGGGAAGTGAATAGAAACACTGAATCCTTGACATCACCCAGGATGTTGCCCTTGATTTCCAGCAAGCAAGTCCTCTGCAGCTGGGAAGAACGGCGTGACTCCATCCTTTCTAGGCTTCTGCTGGTCCCACACCTCTTTCTCCTTCGCCCTCTCCTCTTTCCCCCTGTCCTGCAGTTTGCTGGGATTCTGCAGCAGGAATGTAAGGTTCATAGGGCTTGGAGGCGAAGGGGAAGGTCCCTGGGTAAAGAGGAGGTGTGAAGCAAGGTGAGATGTTGGGGAGGTGGAAAGCCAGGTTGGTTGGGTTCAGCAGCACCTCCCTGTCTGGGTCCCTGCCTCAGTGTGTGCTGGCAGGGGATGTGAGCCAGACCAGAAAGGAAGAAAACATCCCAGCCTAGTCTGGTCTAGTGCAAAGCCCATGGTGGAGTCAGTCAGAGTTGGGATGTGTACTTGGGTGACTTTTTCCACGTGCTTTTCATGCCATTTGCAGTCATTCTGGAGCCCGTCTCAAGCGTTTAAAAATAGAGTGATGTCTCTTGCTCTTCCCCCCTCTCCCTCCCTCCCTCCCTGCATTTCCCATCTTCCGGGGAACGGTCTGATGGATGTGTTTGTTTTTCTGGATCTATTATGCTGAAGAGATGGGAGGAGTGAGAGCAAGGAGTCTTCCTCCACAGTCACTGTTTTGTCTAGCAAGCTTTCTGTTCTCTAGGGCCAGCTCCTGTAAAAGCTAAACTACTTCTATTTTTAAGACTATTTGGACTAGAGAAGATCGGGCAGATGATACACAGAGTCTCTGTCAACAGATAAAAACAAAATAGCTCTGTTGGCTTCTGGCAAGTGTTTCTAGCCTGATCCTGTTGTGCTTCCCTGCTCTGTCCTGCCTCAGCGGTGCTCCTGCAGTCAGACCTCACCAGCTTCCATCTCACTGGGGTGCTAGGAGGGATTTTTGTTCTCTTGAGCCCAAGCCTGATGAGTTTTTGCTGCTGGCTGGTGCTCACAGTGTGTTTCAGATGTAGTGCATACCAAGCTGAAGGGAGATGTTGCATGGGAGAGTCTTTTCCCACTCTTGGTAGAACCACACCTTCTATCAAGGTGTGGAGACAATGGAAATATCCATGTCCTCTGCTTAGGATATCCTGAGTTTACCTGCAGCAATAGGATAGACCTTCCCATCGCTGTGCTCAGCCCGACTGCTGTCACAGCCTTGAAGGATGACACAAGTTTAACTGAGCCTCTGCATAAAGTTCAAGGACCTTGGTTTTAGTGTAAGCAGCCATAGGTTTGGGCACTATTATCTTAAATTATCTCGGGCACTGTTATCTTAATATAAGATATTATCCCCAAATAAATTAGAATGAACCCAAACTCTAATGCACCCTCACACTGGATACACAGATTGTCCAGAGGCCGCTTGCTTTCAGCGTGTCACAAATCACGTGAGACTGAGGAATAAAGGATGGATGTTAGAAATGGAGGATCCCTCTTCACACTCTGTGGCCCCCAGCCGACCTGCCCGGGAGCGCGGCTGCACCCCAGCACCCACCGGTATGGCAGCCCTGGGACCTCTCCAGCAACATCACGCAAGAGCTCCTGTTTCCTAACGACAATGCAGTGGTTTATTTGAAGGCTGAGCCAACTTTGTATCAAAGCCAAGTATGTCTGGCTTGGCACCATGAGCTAGCACCAGAGCCAAGCAGCTGGAGCAGACTGTATGTGTATTTAAAAGAACAAAAACAGAGAGACTCTTAAGTTATCTCCTGTAAGAGGTCAATCAGAGTGCCAGAATGCAGTGCCAGGTTTTGCATCAGGTTTTCTTTGGTCTCTCCCCTGCATGCCTACAGACCCAGCTCCCAGGCTAAGCCTTGATTCTCTTCTGATTTCCCACCTCTCCTTCTGGCTTTCTTCTTACAGTCCACCACCTGCAGGAATTATTAAGGCTGTGGCTGCCTGATTTGACTGTGGAGCTAAAGGCAGCCGGCTGCTGATGGTCATCTGCATCCAGCCTCTGGAGAACCACCCTCTCCTGAAAACTGGACATGTTTCAAGAGCAGAGAGGGCTCTAATGGGAGTGCTCACAAGTGGGACAGTTGCTGTAGGTGCCTGCTCTGCTTTACCCATCTCCAGAAGCTTAGCTCCATCACTGCCAGGGTAGCTCAGCTCCTTGTGGAGCCACTGCTGAGGTCCTGTGTTATACGGGCCAATATACTGGCAGTACAACTGCAACACCCCAAGCAAAGTTGTGCCATCATCGGAGTGACATCTTACGAGCACCCATGTCATTCCAGAGTAGGGAGAAGCACAGTTACTTTGGGCTTTTTTTATCCTTCGGTCACCTGATAATTTTCAAGTGTGGCTGGGCCAAGAACAGGGCAGAGCTGTCAGGAAAGTCCTGTCTTCCCAGTCGCGTTCAGAAGGTTCAAGCTGTCTCACGAGACACGTTCTTGTCCTGTTGAGAAATTCAGGTTTTCTTGGAAATCAGTTAAATTTGAGTGAACCTCAAAATGCTTGCTTTCCTTTGGGATGTAATTCATCACTCGTTTAACCTGCTTCCCTTGAACAAGGATGTGTTTGGATGCTGGGTAGGATGGGTCCTTTTCCCACTTGGGCCCCAGGAATGCTTCAGTTCTCTGTCTGAACCACGGACTGAGAATGAGAAGGAATCGTACTGGATCACAAGATATTATGAAGTCAAGGCACACTTTTTCCTGTCTAATTAACAATTTTACCCGTGATATTAACTCCACGTGTGCTTATGACACACCACAAATGAGAAATCTGGAAACCCATTTTCAAAGTGCTTTCCATTATACAAGTAGCAGGAGATGTACCGCAGCTTCTCAGTAAATTGGTTGGTAAATTGTTTTCTCTCTCATCTTTACTGCTACAACAAAAACATGTTAGCTTTAGGTTTCCCAATTTGGGGAGGGGGGGAGGGGGATGATTTGTTTGCTTATTTGTGTTCCTATCTATTAGCTCAAATCAAGGAAATAACTCAGATAAACATGTTTGACCTGCAAACAACTGCATGAATAAAGGGTAAAACTGGTTTACCGAGGTAAATCTTGGAGAAGTTCTGGTGGTAGGGTGAATTGTCACATCCAGTGGTCATTCATACTGTCTTGCTTGTCAAGCTGCCTTTGATCTTGTATGAAACGTTGGGGAATTCAGCATATTCCTTGCCCTGGATTTGGGAATTCAGCATATTCCTTGCCCTGGATTTGGGAGGGGCTTGAGGTGCAACCCAGTTAAAGGGTAATGACCTCTAACCTGCCTCTGTACTCTCTGAATTGCCCATGAGAGTCACAGCCCTTGAAATGAGAAATCTGAGACCTTTGCATATAAAAGTTTGTTCACGAGTCTTTATAAAGGAGGTAACGGGATTGAACTGGAGCCCCAGGGATGGTGGGCTGATTTCAGGGGCACTGCATCAGTACTGTGTCGGATGAAGTCTTCCCTCTGCTGCACCTGCAGCACAGACAGACGCTGAAAGGGTGACTTGGCCTGGGCTTTGTTAGGGACCCGTTCGGGGCTCGTAGCCATTCCTATAGAGAGGAGAAACAGTGGTGGCTGAAGACATTGTTTCTGGATGGGAGAGGGAGGCAGCCTAGGAGACTTGGCTCTGGCCTCTCTCACATGGGTTTTGCCCCTTCTCCTGGTAGCTGGCGAGGAAGGTCCTGGTCTTTCCTGTGAGCGAGGAAGACCCCGTGGCACTGGCTGCACGTGGAAGCACTGTTAACGCGGGTCTGGCTGCGAAGGGCCAGACGCTGGTGCAGGCTGACAGCACTGACACGGCCCAAGTTTCTAAGCAAAAGCAGATGGCTACTGTGAAAGCAGCAGTCTTGCTGAGGGCAAATGATATATTTAGGGGAACAGGGGTGTGACTGTCCCGTCTGATTGTGCGGTGATAATGGGTGGCAGCTCAGCAAAAGCCTTTTGCTTCAGACCTCTGGGTCAGTCTCCTTGGCTGAGTCCTTTCTCAGGCACAGCTGACACCACAGGATGAGAAGTGGGAGCCCTTTTGTTTCACGGGTGGCTGCCCCGGGTCCAGGAGCAGCGTTGGCCACGCGGTGTGCTCGGCAGGCTGCCCTCCTGCCCGAAGCGCTGGCGCTGAATGGTGTGGTGCAGGGCTGCTGGGGCTGCAGACCACACGGTGCGTGTGTGTGTGCCCTTGTACCCCAGTGAGGAGGGGAGGAGAAGTCTGGGGAGCTCCTGATGGGTTATCCCTGGTGTTGGCAAAGCTTGAGCTGTTGGAGCAGCCCTGTGCAGACCTTGGCTTTTCTCTGCCCCTCCTGTTCAAACTGGGTCTGGAGTCCCTGTGTGCCAGCTCTGGTTTTTAAAGAAATTCACACCAGTAGATCATCTGGGTGGAGAGATCCAGCTCAGAGGACGGCTGAACCCACTCCCCCATCGTGCCCATCTGGAAGCACAGTTTTAATATTGTTGCCTTGGAAGAGAAATGAAAGTGTCCCCAGCCTTGGCTGCGGAGCTTAGAAGGTGAAATACCCTTTCGAGGTTCCTTATTCTGGCAGCGGTGGGCTTTTAATGATCATGCAGACATGCATGGGAAAATATAGGAAGAATGTGTCTGTAGGGGCTGTTGTGCCTATTATCTGTGTATAGGTAGCGCTGTGTTTATTATCTGTGTTTGTTTAGCTGAAATAAGACGGGCATTAACATTCTGTTTCAGTCTTAATTAGTGGCTGATAAAAGCACAAGGTGATACTTAACAGTCTTGACAGTGTAATTTATCTAAAATTTCCTAATAATACGGTTGCAGCAGCCTTGGAAGGGTTGCTTTAACGACTTTCACACTCTTAAGGTTTGGTACCAACAATATCCAATATGTTGGTTGCTTAGGAGACAAAATTAAACAAAGCCAAACGCATTTATTTCTCCCCCTTTTTTACTGCACAGAAGATTATCTCACTGCAATATTTTTCTCTATTAAATGCCTAAGCTTTAGGTGTTTATAAGAATGAAAAAAATACCCCTAACCATCCAGATCCCCTATTAAATCAGCAGATGGCTCCTAGAGCCAAATGAGGGACCTGTGATAGAACAATAAAAGCTCTGCTTTATACAGTGCACATGTTCAGAGCTGGCAGTGTTAAATGAGACCTCCATGCAATCTGCTCTGAGAAATAGCCTTACTGGCATTGACCTCTTCCTTTGTATAATTCAACACTGTGTCATCAATTGCAATTGCCCAGACGTCTCTGCAGTTTAGCAGACCTTGTATGGACTGACTTTCCCAATATTTGTTTAAGATGAACTGTATAAACTTGTTATTAGTAGTCTGCCAGAGTAAGGAAGATAACAGTGTTTGCATTAAGCTACGTAAAATACGGCACCTGGGCAAGGTGCGCCCAGCTAATGGTGCTGTTTTGGGCTCTGCTGCTGATCCTGCTGAAGGCAGAAGTGAAACTCCCAGCAACTTAACTCACGACAAGAGTGTGTCTCACCTGGGTTGCGCAGAGGTTCTGAGCTTAGTATGGCCGAGTTGTTAAGTTTATGATGTTTTATAAAGGTCTCTGAATTCACCCAAGGAAGTGCAGGCAGCAGAACATGGCTGCGGTGAGATCTGCCAGTCCTACTGAATTTGTGGAGTCTTAGTCCTGCTTTTCAGCAGTTTGTATGATGTAGGGATATGGCCCTTTTGTAATCTGTTCTCAAGCACCCATGGTGCAAGCCCGGGGTCATTTTGCCTCTCTGTTTCCATGCTCCCACTACAGCATCAGAACAGCAGCCTCAACTTGCACCGAAAATAATCTGTGGTGGATAAATCATGTCCCTAAGAAGCTGCTTCCCAGCCAAAAGGTTTCCCTGTGCAGGCATCCCTTCCTGGGAAATAACTGGGGCAGGTAAAGCGGGTGTCTGTCTGATGGGAAGGCACTAGTACTGGTAACTGGAGCTTATGATCGGTGGCTGGTGAAAGTACCTGGACATCTAAGCACACAGAAGCTTCCCTGCGTGATCGTTAAGTCTTACTGCTTAAGCTCAACCATGGAAATGTCTCCTCTGTATCCTGTGGGAGACATTTCCATGGTCGAGCTTAAGCAGGGGGAGACAGAGGGAAGTGGCCAGCCTCTTCTCAGTGGTCAGTGGGGACAGGACAAGGGGCGATGGCCTCAAGTTGGAGCACAGGAAGTTCCACACCAATATGAGTAAGAACTATTTCACAGTGAGGGTGAGGGAGCCCTGGGACAGGCTGCCCAGGGGGGTTTGGAGTCTCCTTCTCTGGAGATACCCAAGACCCGTCTGGATGTGTCTCTTTGCGACCTGTCCTGGGGACCCTGCTTTGGCAGAGGGGTTGGACCCGATGATCTTTGGATCCAACCCCTACAATCCTGTGATTCTGTGAAATCCAAGTCCTCAGTAACCTGGCAGTGGATTTCCCTCCGGTAACCCAAGCCCCTTTCAAGGACACGGCGCTGATTTACAAACCTAAGTAACGGCAAGGGCAAGCGCTTCGTCCCGAGCCGTTGTTTTCCAGCTCTCTGTGGCGCTGTGCAGCCGGAGGGATGCGCCGGGCCATGAGCAGAGGCGCAGTGCCCCCGTCCGTCGCCGAGCCGCACAGCGCCGCCATCTCCGGCCTGCGCGGGCAGGGCCAGGGAGCCCTGAGCTCTACCGCCTGCGCTGCTGAGCCCTGGGTCCGGCTTCATCCCACTCGTGTCAGCTCACAGTGACCTCGCGGGGTGTCCTGCACCGTGGTGGTGGGACCTGGCAACAGCCCGGGGGCTCCATGCCAGCCGCCGGCCCCGAGTGTTGTGGTTCCAACGGCACCGAGTGTAGATATTTCCAGGGTTCTCAGACTGGCTTTGAGTTTCCAAAGCTAGCCTGAGATTAAGGGATGGGAAAAAACAGTCCTGGTATTAAAACCGCTCGGTCTCTTACCGTTGATGGTAACAAAACACCTGTTTTTTCCCTCCTGCACAGAAAGCCTGGGGTAGGGAGGAGTAAGGGAAAGCAAGGCTGATGGCAGCTAACGTATGGGCACTATTTCATTCTTCATTCAGTTTGGCTTTTCTTTCCCTGCTCTCTTCCTCCCCACAGTATCTCCGCATTGATTTTTCACTCTGCCTGTTTATAAATGTTTATAAAGCATTTAGGGAGCCTAGGGAAGATCCCTAAGTACTTAGTGGAGGAAGAACTTAAAACACCAGGCTGCTGTATTCTTGCTGACGCTGGGCAGTATTTCCTGCCACGCAAAGCCCTGGATGTGGGGATGATTCAGGCAGGCACAGGCTTCCTGCAGCCCATCTACAGCCAGCGTTGCAGGGAGCAGTGGGACTTGCAGGAACATTGGCATTTACAGCTCAAGCAAAACCAACACTCAGGCAGACGCTAAAGGAAACAAGTACACATTATTCCTCATTTACTGTTTGCTTTGGGCAATGAACTTTATTTTCACATGAGATACTAAATGACCTCCTTGTCTTCCTTCCCACCCACTGAATGAAGTCTTCTTGATGAAAGGGGAATGGAGATGTTATTGAGCCTATAAATACATTTATTGGTGCTATCATACTGTTCATTAGAGAAATGAAGCCAATCAGGGTCTTCATTTAAACTCACAGGAAAGATGCAGGAATTCACATCCTGATGTTTCTGATACCTGGAGCATTAGTGCAGCAGCAGCTTCTCATTAGCTTCTCTCTCTCCCTGCTAGGCAGCTGGGTGTATTTGTATTTCTACACGCCACTTTGGAAACCTTAGAGCACCCAACCACATAGCCACGTCCTTAATGAGGAGAGAAAACTGCATATGCAAAGGTGGAAATCACCTCTGCCTTGCTCAGGTGCAGGGGCTTCCACAGAGCATGGGAGCAGCTTGGTCCAGTCTGGTTTGCATAAAGCACTCATTCCAGTATAAGCTTTTAGCATTATTGAAAGATAAAACATTTACTGTGTAAAAAGGGCTGAGAAATGAGAGGAAATAATGAAAAGTTTTTTTTTTTTTTTTTTAAATTTGATATCCCTGTTCCCCCTCAGCATTCTTCTTACAGATATCAAATGGGGCATCTTTGATACCGCTGAGGCTTGGCTGATGCACCATTCCCCACCCCTTTTCACACAGCTTCATCCAATTTCTCCTCCAGAGGCCTGAAAGCTATTTAGGGGATCCTGCCTTTCACTCCTGCATAGACCTGCTGCCTTGTCTTGATGCAATGATGTATTCTTACCTGGGACCTTGAGCTTTTGGAGCTCAGTGGGGTGGAACCCAGCTGGACATTTGTGTTTGGGTGAAGGGGTGCAGGTGAGACAGCAACAGCCCAAGTTCCTCCTGCTCCTCTAATCTGCAGTGTGGGTCCTTGCAAGAGATGCACGGCACTAGCAGAGCTGGGTAAGTTGTAACACAAGAAGTAAAGTGTTATCTGTGTGTTCTCAGTCTTGGCCAAATATTTTGAAGAGGTGGAAGGTGTCTTAACAAGGTGTAAAGTTTAAATGAATTCTATAGCAGTTTCCTTCCGTTCCTGCATGTTGAATGTTTTATATTCTTGAGGGTTTAGTTTTAGCAGGGTGCTGTGTGTCTAACTTCTGCTGATCCCTCTGCTTGTGTGTTATGAAGCTCCAGTCCTAAAAGCACTGTGGTTTCCTGGAGGCTTGGATGCTGGAGGTGCCTGGATAATTATACTGCTACCTGGGGGGAGACAGGAAAGCCACAACTTTTGCACCACAGTGGGTGATTGTCTGTTAAGGGTCCGTTTGAAGCTGTTCTGTGGGTGAAGGTAGTGGGGTTGGTCTCTTTTATAAAGCAGTTTTCTGAAGGAAGTTTGTTTTCTGCTGAAGTTGAAATGTTTTGCAGGAAGGTGTCTATTTCAAAGATGTTTTGGCAGAAAAGTTTGGAAAGGAATGTTTGTTTAGACTCCTTTGTTTTGTTTGAGCTGGGTTTATTTCAGTGTTGCAGTGACGTGGCTGCTTGTTTCTAAACAGAAGCATTCTGAAATTTCTGTTCTGCAGAATGACTCGAGGTTTTGTTGGAATTCAGGCTAACAGCAACCTCTGAACCATCAGGATGCTCTGAACATTTAGAGTTCACCCGGCTCTAGGTAGGATAGGATATCTTTTTTGTGAGCTCTGTTTGTAGCTGCTCCGTCTTTCACCTCTGTGGGTCTCTAGCTTGGCCCATGGGTGTGAGAGTATGTTTGCTAGGGTGCCTGCAGGAAAGGGCTTCCCATCTGCAGGTGGTGTGGCCTTGGTTATCTGTGCAATGGAGAGTTTTGCTGGTGAAAGAGCAAGTCTGATCAAATGCAATGCTCAAAGAATTTTGATAGGCTAGTGCTGGGCTGAGCCTTTAAAATGTACCTGGTGCTGAATGGCTTGGTCTGGCTCTAGCAAAAAAAGACTGAGGAGGTCTTGGACCTGCAGCACAGGTATGGCCCGTGGGGCTGTAAGAATTGGACTTGGAGGAGGGAGTTATTTGATTTCTGTACCACAATGAACTCCATCTCAGATGGACCAGCAGGGGTAGGCATTGTGTGCCCAGAGCAGAGTTTGTGCTCTAACTGGATGTGGCCAGCTCATTCCATACCAGTATCTCGGGGAGGAGACATCTGCGTGGGCAGGGACTGAACCTGGTGAGGTTACGTTCTGTCCAGGGGCCTTCCTGGACCACATCACTTTCTTCTCACAGTAGCTAGCATATTTTCAGTGGGGAGAAGTCCTTTTCTTGCATGCCTTAAGGTGACAGAATTGACTGGTGTTAGGGTTGGGTAGCCAGGACTGGGAAAGCCATGCTGGCAGAGCTGCTGTCCTAGGATGCTGGCAGCCAGTGCTCCCCTTGGGCCGCTTTCTGTGCATCTGGTCCTGAGGGGCACATCTCGGATCCTGGGCGTTCCTGGGGCTTTCACACCTCTGCTGTATTCTGATAAACCAGTAAAACTCAGAATTATTGTGATTTAGATAATCCAAAACTTGAAAGCAGCCAGGCTTACGCAGTCAATAAAACAAAACTGTCTCTCAGCGCTGCGCTGACAAGGCTCTGAAGAAAGACACACAGAGAACCTCTCCACTAATATTAAACTGATTTGGCCATTTTTATTCTATAAAGGAGGCTGGTTATGAGATTTAAAAAGACTCATATATCATGCTGCCTCATTAATTTTCCATTTGGGCTCAGCTGTCAGAGGATACCATATTAAACCGCTGCTGGGAGTAGTCTTCGGTGGCAGAGAAATGATGTTTGATACCCTTTGCATTTCACACAGTCCGTATAAAAGGTCTCCTTGATTTGCCATCCCTATTATTTTCTGTCAGAGAACCCTACACGGCCTCTCCAAAATAATATCACCTCTCCAAAACCCTGAAGGTCTATTTGTGGTTTCCATGGTGACAAAATGACCCATAATATTCTTTGACTACTTCAGTAAATGAAGGACACAACTGGGCCTTTGAAGAATAATAGATTTTTTCTTTTTCTTAAGAAAAGACATACTTGTGAGCTCAAAAAGGGGGGGGGGGGGGCGGGGAGAGGATGAAAAAGATATTAAGGGAAGAGATTTGGCCTGTAACTCAAAGGGCTTTGTGTCAGCAAGTACAGCAGACAGCACTTGTTGAAAAATAGACCTTGAGCCATCTGGTACCAAAACAGAAGTGGGATATAGCCCTTGTGATGACTGAGATGAAGGAGCTTTTGCTGTAACTCATTTTTACAATAGCTGTGCTACTTAATTCTGAATTCAGTGCCATGCAGGGCCGGGCGCTGCAGGTGCAAGTGTGTGGTTAAAACATTTTCTTCCAGGAACTGTCAAAACCCTGCTCTGTGCTGTGTGGGAGGGAGGATGGGATTTTCCAGCAGAGCTGGCCTGGGGGAGAACTGGGTGGGAAGGAAGCAGCAAGGCTTTTCTCAGGGTATTTGTAGGCTTTGTGGGAAAGCCAGGTCTCTGGTTGTAGTGCTGCTAATGATCTGCCCTTGCTGCAGAGCCTGTGCTGAGTGGGGTGCGTGCTGTCTGGAGCCATTGCGTGCTGGCCTGCTGTTTCCTCCCACTCCTATGGGATGGTCTAGGCTATTTTGCCTGCAACCTCTCTGGGGTAGAAGGCATCCCCTTACTGTGTGATTAACCATGAGAGCCATGTCTCTTAGCTACTTTGCATAAAACCAGCAAGAGTTGGTTTTATGCAAACCACCTAGTTTTGTGAGAGCTGCTGTGCTGGGAGCATTCACAGCATGCTCTGGAAATATGTTTTTAAACAAAAGCTCATCTTGCAGTGAAGAAACTGAGACAGAAAGCAGGTAACTGAGCTCAGTGGAGCACTGCAGGAGCTTTGCTGGGTACATCAGGGAGAACGCAAGGCTGCTTCTTCCTTCCCCAGGGTGCTTTAGGATGATGCTGTTTCCTTACATGAGCTATAACTCCATTTTCTTTAGTACGTATTCCCAGCCTGGCCAGCAATGCCACTCGCCATGATGTGCTGCTGGCCTCATTGTGCTGGAACTGGGTAGTCTTTCAGGCAGAAACCTAGACCAAGGGCAGTTAAAATGCCTCAGAGTAATAAGTGTGATTCCACAACCGCAGAAACTGGCACTTCCAGGGGGTTCAGGTTATCCTGGATAGGTAAAATCCTGACCTCGGAATTATGCAAGCACTGAGGGAGCTGTACCATGAAGCAGGAGCAGGAAGTATGTTCCCAGGTGCCTGACACTAATTCCTGCTTCTGGAGTTACCGAGCTTCTCCTGTGGTGGTTCTGGCCTTCTGGGTGTATTCTAGCACTTTACCTCCCAGTCCTGGAAGAAATGGGGAAGTACAAGGATGACTAAAACCTGAAATTTAATCCCAGAGTGTCCTGGTGGTTTGTAGATCCCTAAAATGACTTTAACAGCTCTTCCCCTGACTGCTGCCCCCCTCCCTGAGTATGCTGGTGCTGCAAGAGGGGACTGAAATCTAGTGCAGCTGGTTCCTTGCTGTTTACCCTGCATTTTGGTGTTTTTCTAGCTTGAATGGGGTTGGGGTTTTTTTTGGCCTGAAAATAAATTAACACTTTAAAATGAAAAAAACCCAAAAACCCCAAAACTAAAAACCCCCACCAACAAAAACACTTGCACGACTGGCTGCTTGCTTAATACAGGACCTAACTGAGGCAACTTAAATAATATAAACAGAGAAAGAAATGTGAGCAGCATTAAGCCAAGAAAACAGTCTAAACCCACATTTACCACCAGCCTTGACAATTTGAGGCAAAATCTTGCTTGGTTCCTCTGTTCCTTGCATGTGCATGCCTTTGGCGGGGATGATTGAAGTCTCTGCTGCTTCCTCTCTAACGTGAACAAAGCCCTTTAGAGCCCTATTCTAGTTTCCTCTTAGCATCGTATTTGGCTTCCTTTGGGACTGACCTTTTGCTGCCCACAGCCCACCTTCATCCTGTTAGAGGGCCTGCAGAGAGTTACTAAGTTAAACATCATAAATCCCACTATAAATGATTACACAGAGATTTTCACTAACAATCTTCTGTGGGGATATTGAGCTTGATAGAAACATAAATCATTTAAAGAACATCTGCCTAATGAGAGGTAACCTGGAACTGCTTGCCTGAGTTACCAGAGGGGGAAAAAAAATGTAGGCAATCGGGCTATTTTAGGTAGTGCCTGCTGGACACAAGCAGTTCATTTCTGTTGTCCTGTCCAGTGCCTTGCTGGACATGTGGGACTTGCCCATGTTCCTTGTCTACGACATTTGCTTTGCCTATAGCTGATGGCACAAGAGTAGGGGAATAAGTTGAGTTTTCTGTGTGTGGTTGTGGAGAAAATCTAATAATTCATAGAATGGTATGAGTTGGAAGGGACCCCAAGGATCACAGAGCTCCAACCCCCCTGTTACAGGCAGGGCCACCAACCTCAGGCCTGGATCTACACTAGGTTGCCCAGGGCCCCATCCAACCTGGCCTTGAACACTTCCAGGGACGGGGCATCCACCCCCTCTCTGGGCAGCCTGTTCCAGCCCCTCACCACTCTTTCTGTAAAAAACTTCCCCCTAATATCTAATCTAACCCTTCCTTCCTTTAGTTTTAATCCATTCCCCCTTATCCTGCCATTGTCTATCCTTTTAAAAAGTTGAATCCCCTCCTGCTTATAAGCTCCCTTCATGTACTGGAAGGCTGCAATGAGGTCCCCCCACAGCCTTCTCTTCTCCAGGCTGAACAAGCCCAGCTCCCTCAGCCTCTCTTCATAGGGCAGGTGCTCCAGCCCTCTAATCATCTTCATGGCCCTCCTCTGAACCCTCTCCAACAGTTCTACATCCTTCTTGTATTGGGGGCCCCAGATCTGGAGGCCCCAGATCTGGACACAGTACTCCAGCTGGGGCCTCACGAAGGCAAGATTGGGCCTCACGAGGGCCTCATGTGTCCAGGCAAAAAGTTGTACAGAGTCAAATGAGGCAGAAGAGGAAACCCAAGCAGGTGGTTTAGAGACAAGCTGAGCAAAGATGTGCTGTAGACAGGGAGCTCTAGTTTATGAACTGCAATGGAACTGGGGAGGCTGAGAACAGGAACCAAGATTTAGGAGGTGGGTAGAGAATGCACCTGGACTTAACCTTGCCAAGTTCTTGCTTGAACCATCAGAGCAGGACACGTGGAATCTGTGGGAGTACAGGGTGTTGGAGGCAGGACTCGTAGTCAATGCAACGATTGCATTTGTCAGGGAAGGAACAAGGTGGACTCAAAGGAGAGAGTCTGAATTTAGGAATCAAAGCATGGCTAGTAAGTCTGGAAACTTCTGATAAATGCAAAGAGTAAGTTTGCAAGGGATTCTCATGTGTTCTTAGGACCCACGGAGTCTGAATCTGGGCTAATAAGTCTGTCTACGTGTGACTGTGCAGGCAGAAAACAGTGTCAGCACTTGGAACATTAGGTGTGCTGGGAAGAGTTTGAGTTTCCCTTTGTCAGTCACAGTTAAGCTAACCTGTGATTTTTGACCCTCTGAAAGATACCTGACTGCCAAACTGGTGATGGAAGGATTAGTGGGCAAAAAGTAGCACATGGAAACTTTTCCATTTAAAATTGCTGGATCATCAGAAAGGTGTAAATAAACAGCAGTAACCTTGGAATGCAATTGAATCGCTCTGGCAGTGCAGATTTGCCTGCCAGATGCTTGTAGCTAGTTATATCATGGTTTGAAGCTGCTGCTCCCTAATGATAAATTTAGGTGATGATGATGGATTTAGGTGATGACTAGCCATAGGAGCAGGATAATTTTTAAACTAAAGTTTTATTGTCACGCAGAACTGGCCATGAGATTTTTGAAAACTCGTTGTTTCCCTGCATACATAAACATGCTGGGTGTGTGAGCTGTCCATTGCCTTATGGTGGGGTGGTTATTGGGTGTTACTTCTCTCTGACCCATAGAGATGGTGCCTTGGATCTTCCTACTGTGATGAGAACGGAGACAGGGAGGTTGGGAATACTTCTGTATTCTTGTGCTGTTGAGGATGAAATCGATAGGAAGTAAATATTATTGACTGCTGTTTTCATTCAAAAATCAAGATTCATTAAGGTGAATCTGAGGTAAATAGAAGCTCTCGAGGGGAAGGAGTCCAATAAATCATGGCACTGATTAAAACAATATTTGTAGTGCAGCTAATTTTGGATATTGAGTGGTAGGTGATGTAGCGGCTCTTGTTTTGTTTAACCATCCTGCTAACAAGATTGGCAGGTTGTATCATTAAAAAATACTTCTAGTCTTGCTCCACTTATGTAGTCTTAACTACAGTGGATTGAATTTTGCCCAGGTGTAAAGAAATTGTAGAATAATTCAAGTTGGAAGGGATCTTTGGAATTTGTCTTGCCCAACCTCTGCTGGGAGCATGGCCAACTGTCAGTGGAAACGTGGTATTCTTCTGTGCTGTGATGAGCTTGACCACAGGCACTTCACAGAGACTGAACCAACCAGACAGAAGCTCTTTCCTGAGGTACTTTCTCATCTCTCCTTAGACCTTGGGCCTAAAGAAGCAACTAAGACAACGTGTTTGAGTAAAGTATAAGAACAGCTTTTAAAGGAATTAATCTGCCTTTTATTCATCATCACTTTTTAGCCTTAGAGATGGGATGAGCGTGTGCAAATAAAATGATGATGGAGCTATATAACTGGTACTTTTGAAGGAAATACTTATGTATATTTGTTTTGTGCCTAGGGCAGTTAAAGTCTACTGCTTGGGTAGTGTGGGACAACCTCATTTAGGGCTGTAAAATCTATGAGGAAATGTCACACAGTATGTTAACGTAGTGCTGGGCTGTCCAGCTTCTTGCTTGAAGGCAGAGTATTTAGTCCTGCCCCTTTTGGGACAATAAAAGTCTACATTTTCAGTTTTTGCGGAGGGTTTGAGAGAATTTGAAGAAGCCTCTATTTAAGAAGTGCTAGGGACCCGGTCTTGAAAATCAGGCCACTGAAAGACGTTTCACGTTAGGCACTGGACTATAGAAGGGTTGAGCACCCTTAGATCTAAGGTGACTTCCTATGCACCTTCATGAGGGGGGCAAAGGAGGTGGCTATAAAGCACAGGTTGCCACAGGGAATGCTAGCTAGTTTTAAATGAGCTGCCTTGGATGTTGAATTTGCCCACAGGCCAGGGTAGGACTAACTAATCTCAGTTGGGGTCTTTGCCTGGGTGTTGCTCTTTCTCTACCTAAACCAGTGGAATTTTGTTTTCTTTATGACATTACTTTCTGTCATGTAAGTGAATGCAAATAGGATGTGTTTATAGGAGATGCATTTTGGGGAAGGGGTCACAAGCAGAGATGGAGGGGGATGCACTTAAAGTACAATTGCCAGAGAGTATCAGTCTTTTATAGCATCCTCTTAATTTAATTGAATAAGACACCACAAACTAGATAGTTATCTCACTAAAGATTTTATACTTTCTTTTGGATGGAGTCTCCTTTGCTACGTGTGCATGCACAGCCTTGATCAGTGTGGCTGCATTGTGTGGCTGAGAGCTGTGTACCTTCTCTCAGTCCAAATCAGGGTAATTTGATTAGATTGTCAGCTGGTCTAAATAGCTGTTGCTCCACTTGAAGTTGGTGGAGTTATGCCAGATTATACCAGCTGGGAATGTGACCATCATTTTTACTGAGTCACAGTTCTAACCCTTGCTGTGCTCTTAAATTCCAGAGCTGAAGCCAGCCCTTGTGATAGCTGCAGGGTAGGATTTTCAGAAGCATCCAGCCTTGGCCTAGCTCTGTTCCCTCTGCAGTCAAGGGATGTTTGTTGCCTTACTGCATCCAGCCCCAGAGTCAAATGGTTTGGATTCAATTACGCTGCTGTAACGCTGAGGATCTAGTCCTCCACTGAAGCGTATCAGCTTCTTTTTGATGTATTAACAAAAGAAGGTTGCAAAATTCTATTAAAAGCTGCTGCCTTTAGCACACCAGTGCATTGCCTTCCCTACCTGGAAATGGTGGGTTCTGATTTAGCTTCCTTTGGGGTGGCTATCAAAGCTACACAGCGTGGAAGGAGTAAAGCATTGCCTCCTGGCTGGTTTCCTGATGACCTGGAGGGTGTCAGCGTGGTCTTGCCATGTGCCATCAGAGCTGCTGGGCATGCACTGATAGATCTGTGTGCACATGGCAGCCGTTTGGCTCTTTGTTTGCTTTTAAGTAGTGTTTCAGCGCTACTGCAGATGGTCAACTACCCACTGTTGCTTTGTGTTTGTGCAAAGGAAAACCACAGGCTGCCTTTGTGGCTGAGCACCGTGCTCTCAAACCAGATATCGTGCTTCTAGGAGTGTAGTTACTGGTTCAGTTTCTCTTTATTTTTTTCCTTGTTTTTAGGTTTTCAGGGTGTTTTTTGGCTAGGGGGTATTTAGGGTATGGGTGGGTTATTGCCAGTTGCTTAAAGCAGGAAGGCAGGAGAAGGGATGGTCTTTTAGTTGGCTCTAGCTAAAGGTGCTTGCTGCAGGATTGCCAAGTCAGGCAGGGATTTTGGAGGAGGAAATCATTATCTGCACAATTCTTCCTCAAATCTGCCTCCTACTCTAACATTAGCGAGCATCTAAAAGTAGCTGCCAGGAGCTGCAGTGCCAAGAACAGCATTCCCCAGTGGGTTCCTCTTCCCAGAGCAAGCAGGAGCTGCAATAGGAGTTAAGGCTGGAGATAAGGTGCTTGTGTTGACGGATTTGCCACTGTTCTTCAGGATGGCTAACTGGAAATGACTCGCTTGCCAGCTTGTGCATACCCCTTGTCTTCCCTCCTTCCTAAAGCATTACGTGGCTTTTACCTTTTCCCCACACCGTGCTCTTATCTCCTGCTGCTTGCCGAGCCGGAGGTGCCAATGCAGCTTTGCCTTTGGCTCAGTGCCCTGTGAGTTGTGTCTGAAAGTGGGTGGCAGCTTGCCAGCCCCGTCATGCTTCTTGCATGAAATCCGAGTGGGTGAATTCCAGCTACTTCAGTGGAAAAGGGGAGCGGCTCCTCCACAGCTGGGGAGGGCTGCTGGGTGCCCGCAAGCATTGTCAGGCTCCAAAGAGTGGAAAACTTCACACAGGGCTGTATGTAACACACACTTGTTCCTCCGGTGCATGGGAACGTGTGTGTGTCACTGGGAAGCCCAGCATGCCTCTCTGAATGAGCCCCAACAGCTCTGCTTCAGGAGCCGCCTTCGCAAGGGTTGTGCAGGCCCAGGCTTGTGATAATCTTGAATTTTGTGAATTCTGGAGTTTCATGTTTGTTTTGTCACTGTGCTTCAGATTAGGGACTAATACTTGATAAAGGGTTTCCAGCTACCAGAGACTTACTTTGGGTTTTGCATTGCCTAATTCAGTAAGGACTGGGGCGATACGAGAAGACAGGCCAAGCCCTGAGATGAGCGTGTTAAATGCTTTTTCTGTCCTGTAACTGCCAAGCCCTCTGGCCTGGGGTCGGATCTTAGAGTGAGTCAGGTCTAGGGCACTGTTCAAACAAGCCTGTGCTGAAGCCTTATGCTCCTTGCTGCAGAAAGTTGGTTCCTTCTAGTTTGCAACATGCCCAGACTTCTTGTGCTGCTGTGGGACAGGCCTGTTTGTGTTTAGGTCTTGCTCCGAGTCAGTGTCATCTAGAGAAGGGCCAGGGCTCTCCTCCTGGGAGAGAGGTAACTGAAGGGGGTATGAGTGAGGGCTGTAAAACCTGGACTGAAATGGGAAAATGGCATAGGGAACAGCTGTGTGTTCTTTCTTCCAGGTTGTGACTTACAGGACATCAAATCAAACTACCGGGTGGCAGGCCTGAATCCAACAGGACATCCTTCCTTGCATGGGGCAGGCAGCAGCCTGCCTTGCTGTGAGGTGGTGTAGATGTTGGATGGTGGTGTGGCTCAGAAAGCAATTGGATGAGTTCAGGGAAGAAATGTCCATTGGGGGCTATTACATATAAAAGCTTTCATCAGCTGTGGCCACAGCGTGGGCTCACGGCACAGGCACGCGGTTAACAGGTTCCAGCAAAAGGGGCTTTGGGGATGGCTAACTTCATCAGGTATCTGTCACGCCGCTGAGAAATGTTTCCAGTGCTAACCTACAAACTGTATCAGCAGCCCACTGCTGCTGCTCCCTTTGCTGCCTGCATAAAGGTCAAAGATAACGATTAAAAATAAATAAATAAACCTGAGAAACCCCCTTCCTCCCTGCTGCCTCCCTCTCAGGTCGTTCAGGTTTGAAATAAATCATCTTTCTATTTCTGAAGGCACAGATGACTTAAGCCAAATTGCATTTGGAGCCGTTATCCTCGCACTTCTGTTTTATTTATGCTGTCGTGTCTTGTGCTAACACTTTGTGAAATATTTATTTGCTTCTGGTCTCCCGCAGCTTAGCTCTGGATTCATGAGGCTCTCGTGCTACGTCTCAATTCCGTGCAGCTGCATTATGTCAAGGAAGGAGAAAATGAAGCCTCCAATCTGTGTTTTACATTATAACAATGCACCACACATCACCATAGGTAATGCCATTCAACAGGTACATGTTTTGTTTGCACGTGTCAAGCACGTGGGTTGTGTTAGAGCAACAAAATGTATGTGTGGCTACAAAACCATGTTGTCTGAACAGCTCTTTGCTTCCCAAGCCTGTCCTTGTGCTTGTTCTGCTGGTCTAAGATAGCTCACCTGAAAGAGTTTAGAAGGAGATGGGCATATCCTAAAAGCTACTAATGAATGATTTTAGTGGTTTCGAGGGATGTTACTTAAAACTTTCATTTTTTTTTTTCCCCCCCATAAGAAATTCTATAAATACCTTTATCATCTTCACAGGGCTAAAACTATGTGGCCAGAGTCAGTGCAGTAAGCATCTGAAATGGTTTCCCCAGGCACGGCGCCAGCTTCCCTTCCCTCAGCCTGGAGGGGAAACGAGCTGCGGCAGTGCTCTCTGCAGCTCCTCTGCTGCTTGTGAGCCAGGAAGGATGAAATCTGTGTGCTGGTTTCCCTTCTCTTTCCTCCCTTTATCAGCATCACTAGTGTGAGTGTCTGAATCTCCTCAAGAGGATCACCTGCACTTGCTGAACTGGGCTCACAATGTCAACTGATTTAAGATACTGAGGTGCAGCTCTGATGCTTGGCTGGGACAGCTGCAGTCTGCTAGAGAGAGAGACTGTTCTTCCTGTTTCCAGCTCCCAGCTAAAGTCCTGAGTGGCAGTGTCTGGCTGTCATTTGAGCTGAACTGTTGTTCAGTGATGAGTATAAAATGTGCAAATGATTCTCAGCCCACTTATGGATGGACAGGTTGATCTAATCTGAGAACTGGCAACAGGGCTGGTGCCCTGTCCAAGCAGAGCTGCCGAAGGCTCACCCATGAGGGCTGTAAACTGCATGCATCTTTAGAAGCACCATCTAAAGGAAGGCTGGGTTGTGGCTCATGACTGTACCATGCATGAGATCTTACTGCTGCAAACTCAGGCTTCGCAGTCTGATGCCATCGCTAGAAAACTGTTCAAAGTCTAAATCCAGTTTTAGATAAATAATTTTTTATATATACACATGTATGTGGGAAAAGAGCTGCTAAGCTGCTGTTGCCACTTCGTGCTGAATTATACCAACAAGCTCCTTCTGGCGTTAGCTCTAAGTGACATTTACTGTGTAAATGACACTGACATTCAAGATGAGATGTTGGCTTTTGCAGTGGCTTGCTAATTCCTCCTAGGGTCTCCCAGGAGAAGAGTCTGCAACAGAGAGCTGCTGCCTTTACAACAGGTGCTGCTCTGGCCTCCCGAGCCGACTGCTGTTTGGGGAGCGAGCGAGCGGAGCCTTGTTCTCACTTCAGGGCTTGTTGCTTCCTTTCATGTCTCTGGGAAACTCAGGGACACATGGATGTAATTGTTGTGCTTCCACAACCAGTGACAATGGATGCAGGAAAGGACCAGCGATGTGCTGGTCTCACTCGCTAAGTGTGCTTCACTGAGGATGGAGTGAGGGTCAGTGGGTTGTGTCTGAAGGACTGATTGTTTGAGGGATGGAATAAGGGAATAGAGCTACCCAAAACTGCTGCACAGTGGTTGCACACCGATCCTCTAAAGGACCAGAAATTTGTATTAGGTGATGCATAGCTTTGCCAGAAGAAATTGGGATTTGCTTATTTATTCAAACCAGAGGACAAGCTTTAAGAGCTGCAGCAGAGCATTTTGAAGGACAAGTGGGAGTTAGTTGCCTAATTCACGTTGACTTTTGGGGAGATCTGGCTGCTGAGCTGCTCTTTGTGCCTTTCGGAAATCTCCCCTTAGTCTACATAATCTTTCTGTAACCCCTTTTTAATTAGCTTATCTTTCTGGGAGAAGAGACCAAGAAGTCATGTTCAAAGATTATTGCTCTATCTAGCAGCTGCTAGAATAGACCAGATAATGCTGCAAAGTCTTATTCCAGGTCCCAGCAGTGTGTCTGGTCTGCCTCCCCTGTCTAATTTGGCTGGGGGATGTAAACTGCCCCCAAACTGTTGTTCAAACCCATTCCTAGCCAGCAATACTCTGTGCTACAGCACCAGCTGGTCATTTATCCAGATAGCCTTGCTTTGAATCTCTTGGCAGCACAGAATATTTGAAAAAGGAGAGAAATGAGTGACTGGGGGTGCTACAAAAACGGGTGCCAAGAGCATGTGTATGCCAAGCAGGAGATAATGGTGCTACCTTTACTGTCCCAGGCACTCCATCTGCAGTTTGTGCCACAGCTATGCTCCTGCTGTTTGGGATCAAGAGAAAAATGTCAGTCCTGCAGGCAGTATTTGAAGATACAGCCTAAAGATGGGTAGAGAAAAATCAGAGCCTTTAATGGGCAGTTCGACTTCTCCAGTGAAATTTAGGGTGTGGGTGGGGAAGAGGGTTTTGGAGCTACTGAGATTGGTTTTGCAGCTGTAATAAGTTCAACTCAGAATTGGTGTAATGAAATGTGAATGCTGAAGGAAGGAACCTGATGGATTTCAGCCCTTGAGGGAAAAATTGTGGTGTTGTCATGAGGAGGCAATTCCCTGAAGCAGATGGGGGATGGCAGTCCCAAGGGTGGGGGGAGGCTGAGAATGAGGGGACTGGCAAACTGGTGGCTGGGAAAAATACTGGATGTTGCAATGGGAGGAAAAAAAACTTGCCTTACCTTCCTGTGTTGTGAACTTTGCCTGGGATGGAGGATTGAGTGGTGGCTGTGTACAAAGCTGAGCAGAAAACATCTCCATTTTAACTTTCAGCCTGTCTTAGAGGAGGGGAGAAGCAGGGATAATTTGGGGGATGGAGGAAGGGGTTAAGCAGCTGTAACTTCTCATTTTTTCCTGGCCCCTGCCATTAATGCCACACTGATCTGGTGACACTGCCTCAGGTTTTGCATGCTGAAGGGTTGAGGTCTGGTTCCCCACATGCTGGTGTGGTCACCAGCAAAGACAGTATGGTCAATCTGTACAAGACCAAATCCTACAGTGACATGCCTTTCAAGCAAAGGTCTCTGGGAGTCGCAGTGGAGCTGGGTCTTGTCACTAAATGTAGGAGCTCTGCTTGTGGCGAGCTGGGTCAGCCTTGCCCCCACGTGTTTGGGAAGCATTTGAAGATCCTTCACTGGAAGGCACGGTGCAGCTGTAACAGAGGTCGCACACAGCCATGTTACTTTTTCATTCTACTAGTATAAAAGTCGGGAAGAGGAGGCTGGGCACTGTCAGTGACCACCCCAAAGGAGACCCTTCAGGTTGGATTGATCGCTGTCAAGCTACTCTGAGGGGGGGAAAGAAACTTCCATATCCTTGCTCTCAGCAAGTCCTTTAAAGCATCACCACATCCTAAGTACAAGAGCTTGAAAAACAGCTGCCTTCTCTACTCCTTCTCTGCCTGATGAGGTTAATAATAACTTTGAATGCATATGTACAGCATTAGCTTTCATGGTAACATGCATAATTCAAATCCCCCAAAGAACAGTAGAGCTTTGAGGAAGCAAACTTCCTTAATGTACTGGGCAAGGATCCAGCTTTTACCAGCTGTTGAGGGTTGATGTACAATTTTTGGTTAAGTGAATAATTTATCATGGATATTATCTGTAGTGTATCACGTCCCGACAGTTTGTAGGCCTGTGCATATGGCTCTCGAGATGCCACAACACTGCCATATGCTTCATGGCCCATTACCACTTCAAACTCCCTTAAGAAGTTTTCCCCTATGTTAAGCATGTTGAAGTACAGTGGGACCACTGGCTCAGTGCAGGTGCTGGCTGGGTTCCCCCAAGCCCCCCCCAGTTAAAAAGAGAGTGAGCCTGTTCAGACGCTGTCCGTAGCCTTGTCCTTTTAAATAAACTGTCTGCTGCCTCGTGAGACAGATGTGGGTTATAAATCCTGCAGAACACCTGCGCTGAGCTCATCCCCGGCTACCCTTTGTGACATGGTTGGCTTGTGTTGTTACAAATCTCCTTACTGTAGCTCCAGTCTACCGTATGCATAAATCAAGGCTTCTTTAATCAGACAGCGAGGCTGCCCTGCCTCTTGTTTCCACAGCACCAAAGCAGGACTGGGATGTGCTGACAGCCTCTGCGAGAGGTATGGAACGCCGTGCCCCAAATTCCAACTGTAGATGGGATGGATTCTGTGGGCAGAAGGAACTCTGAAGGACCTCATAGCTTTTGTAGCTGCTGTGGAGCGGGGGGGGAGAGAAAACATCTGGGTTGTTTGTCAAGTTGATTGCTTATATAGGAAGTAGCTTCATATGATAAAAAAGACTGAGTCAAGATTGAGAGCGAGCAGCTGCGTAGCTGTAATTACAGCTCTGCGGCCATCACAAGGACCACTGCAGCTTCTTCAGCTACAGAAAGTGCTATTTTTAAGTTCGGGGCTTCGTGTCCAGGAGAAGCATTTTTCTTCAGCTGTTTCTTGAACTCTTGTGTGATGCTACTGGTTGGCAGTCACCAGACTCTGAGGCTGATGGTTGTAAATAAGTGAATCAAGGCATGGGACCTTTCCCAGAGGCTGGATGGATTCCTTTCAGTGTGGAAAGCTTACATGCTGGTTGTTTCCCTGTGTGAAGATTGTGTGCTGCTTTCTCTTGCAGTCTGTAGCAATCAGGTTACTTTGATCGTGTGAGATGCTAGTTTTTCTGTTTCCTGACTAGATTAGAATCTTTAAGGTTTTGTTTTTCTTTCTTGTTTTCTTTTTTTCCTCCTTAGTGTGTGTATTGGTCTTCATTATCACTTCCATGTGCTTTAATGTTGGAGAGATCTTGTGGGAGGTGGAACAGGAAAGGAGTATTGTGATGGCCAGCACAAATGCAGTGGATTTCAGGTGACTGGAGCACATCTGTTTTGCTGACAGCATGCACCCTTGAGCCCTTCTGGCAGTGGGGATCCTTCTCCTTCTGCACGTGGATGAGAGGAACACAGTGCTTCTTGTACATGTTGATTCATAGAATCATAGAATGGTATGAGTTGGAAGGGACCCCAAGGATCACATTGCTCCAACCCCCCTGCCACAGTCAGGGCCACCAACCCCGGGCCTGGATCTCCATTAGGTTACCCAGGGCCCCATCCAACCTGGCCTTGAACACTTCCAGGGATGGGGCATCCACCCCCTCTCTGGGCAGCCTGTTCCAGCCCCTCACCACTCTTTCTGTAAAAAACTTCCCCCTAATATCTAATCTAACCCTTCCTTCCTTTAGTTTTAATCCATTCCCCCTTGTCCTGTCATTGTCTATCCTTTTAAAAAGTTGAATCCCCTCCTGCTTATAAGCTCCCTTCAGGTACTGGAAGGCTGCAATGATTATTGCTTTCTATCCAGTTAGGCAGGGAGAAATGCAGAGGGCTGTGATCAGCAAACTCCTGTTTGGCTGCAGGAAGGAAGAGGGCTCAGAGGAGCTGACCCCAACTGCAGGACCTGGCAGGTGTTTTGGGGCAATTCTGCATGGCCCCCTTCCTATAAAGAACTGAATGTGAGTAAATTGTGAGGTGAGGGGTTAATCCATCTAGGATTACAACTTGTGCTTTTCACAGATTCCCAGAATTGTAGGGGTTGGAAGGGACCTCCAGAGATCGAGTCCAACCCCCCTGCTAAAGCAGGTTCCCTAGGACAGGTCGCAGAGATAATTTCTGGGATCTCATCCTGCCAGAGCTGCTGCTGAGACCAAGGCAAGGCCATGCCTGGCAAACAGTGACCTTTCCTGGCCAGGATCAGCTCGGAGGGCGCATTGCTCTGTGGCTAAGTGCACTTGCTGCCAGCAAGGGAATGTTTATCCAGTGCGTTGATTTATCAACCTTGAAGAAGGGTCAGGTGGATTTCTTCAGGTGCCTAAGTATCCTGTAGCTAAACACACTCGCCTGTGAGTGTGAAAGGGCTGTCTGTAGCCCTCCACTCGGAATAATGCTGTCCAGATTTCTTAGCTGTTACATCCTCACAGTCTGGATTGACACCTGAGGGGTTTGTTTCTGAATACACCCGGTTCTGTCATTTTGTTCACTGTGGCCATAAGTAGGTGTTTCTCCTGAGGGCTTGTATCCTTGTGCTGGCAACCTGGAAAGTGTTTTCTCAAGTTCCCTTTGATGGCGGTGTCCTGCCGTGGTCTTTTGCTGTGCCGTGTTCCACTTTGCTCCTGCTCCTCTTTCACCCTGCTGCTTCATGCATCTTGATTCTACCCCTTATGCTTTTCCCTCTTCTCAAGGGGAAATTGTAAGGATTTTGCAGTGAGGGCTAGCAGTGCATTCTGCCTCCATCAGAGGGTTTCCTTAAATAACAGGACCTCCAGAAGCATCGTCTCATTTTGCACCTCTACCTTTGGCAAATACAGGGTGACATGCACACACAGAGGATTGCACAGGAAGGTACTGCTTGCTTCTAGTATTTCTAGAGGGATTAAACAACACTGAGGATAAGATCAATATTTAAACAAGAAGTTCTTGAACCTGGTGTTCCTTTAAAGAAGATCATTCATGAAGCTGAATTACGGGCCTATCTCACATGGGGGAAATTTGGCATGTGTCTTCTCCTGTAAACAGTCAGCAGGATGTGTTATTGTGGAACCATCATATTAAATTAAGATGTAAAATGACGTCAAGGTTTTCATTCTTTGTGGCAACTGGTATAACAGCTAGAGGGAAAAAATAAAACCCCAACCCCACTGCTTCAACTCCAAGTCCAAGAATGACATCTAGTGGTTTCAAGTGAGACTTGTGGAGTAACCTCGTGTGAGACTGAAAGCAAGGGATGGAGGATTTCCTTTGCTGGTTTTATGCTGGGTATCCAATTCCTAATTTTGAATCCTTCCCACTTACTCACTAAGAAAAAATAAATACTGCAAGGTGAAGGCTGCTTCTTCAGGTTTGCTTTGCTGTGGCTGGTTTCAGCGATCACAACTTCATTTTTAGCTTTGGTAAAACTTATGTGAGCTTAGAAACACTTTTCTGCCCATGGTTAAATGAATGCCACCTACGCCCCAAAGCTAAAGTAATACTGGTGTTTTCTTTAGCTTCTTTAAGTCAGAATGAAAGCGAAGACAATGTCTGTTGGGTTTCCAGTGCTGTTTTATCTGATGAAAGCAGAAAAGGTTAGACAGCTCTTCTCTCTTACATGGTGAAAAGAGTGGAAAAACACCTGCTCTGTGGGTTCATGTTGACCATGTTCTGACTGTGTGTGGTCATTTGAAACTCAGAGAGGTAAAACTTCAGGTAAAGTGGTTGTTGCTTTGGGTTTTTTTCAAGGTATCAGTGCATCACTTTGAGTACAGAGAGCCAACTGGCAAGAAGTAGGACGGATAAAGAATTTGTGGTAGCATCGTGTTTCAAGAGGATGGGGAAGTTTCTATTTGATACACAAGGTCATCTGAAAGGCAACCAGCTGACAGATCTGGTTGGTTCAGAAATACTGGGGGGTATTTTATAAGTAGCTATAGCTCAAAAGGAGGGGTTTGTAAAAGCACCTCAAGATGATATTTTGAGTGTGTTACGCTCTTCTCTGTGTACAGTGGTGAATCAAATGCTCTGAGGACGATGACAGCATGTCTGGCCTTCCTACATCTTAAAAGCCCATAGGACATGATGAGGATCGTATTACATATTCATCATAGTGAGCGTGATGATCCCAGTGCACCACAGTTAATCTTGGCTGTTTAATTTGTGTTATACTTGTCTGCTTTGGAATTAAGACTCCCCTTTCCTCATGCTGTTGAGCTTGTAAATAGAGCTCTGTCCTACTCTGCTGGGAGTGAAGAATCTGGAGTCTTATTGCCATTGCGTGCTATCCCTCTCTTTGAGAAACAGAATGGATTTTAGCCACTTGCTTTAAACTTGGGGCACATATGTGGCTATAATGCCATATAATGAGGTAAATAGTTTCTGGCATAAATGCTCCACTTCCCTTTATTAAGAGAGAATTTAAATTGATAGAAGCAGAGCCCTTTTATCGTATTACCCAGCAGGCAGCAAATGAAGTGGGTTAATATCTTTGGGGGAGGGGTGCAGATTTTGATCAGGATGTAAAACTGAAAGGAAAGAGGGACTGCTAGGAAAATGAGATGGAAGAACCGCCCCCCCCCCCCCCCCCCACCTCAGAACTAGGTAGATATCCTGACAGTTTTTAAACAGGAGCTTGACAGCATGTGTCAAAGGCTAATAAGGGATGTAACTTCCAGTCCTAGCACCATCCTCATCTAGACTCCAAATGCTGCCCAGAAGTATTTCAGAAGGAGGACAAAATGTAAAACTAGAGCAAAAATTCACTACTACAATGCTCTTGCTTTCCTCAGCTAAAGACAAGGCAGCCCCCCTGCTAAGCATCTGTTGGAAGAAAGGTTTGAAGCTCAGTGGCCAAAAGGCAGGGCCTGGTGACAGTATCATCTTAGGAACAGGAAGGGCAGTTGGAGTAAGGTGGGAGAGTTGAGTTTGGGGACTGCATGTTGGAGAATAGCTGATGATGGACTTGGTGATGAACATGCAGAGTATGAACTAGCTGCAGGTCCAAACACTGCAATTCAGGAGTAGTTGCCTTAGCTGCAACCCTCGAGGCTTGGCAGCTTTGTGCTCTCCTAATTTCAGCAGAAATTAGTGATGGATTAGTGTTGTCATTGAGAGAAGTTTCTTCCTGTGCCTTTATTAGGAAGCCTTTCTTCAAACAGGGCAGTGGTACTACCTGGGATCTCTGAGGTTGCTGTACTGTGAAAGCTTTAATCAGAGAAATGCCTCCAGCAAGGAATGTCTGTTACTTCCCAGCCTGAACTCGTTACTGGAAAGGAGTCTTTCTACTGACTGCCAAAGAAAGAAATACCCAAGACTTAAGTAGGGGAGGGCATGGTGGGGGCATCTCAGTCCTGAAAGAACTGTCCACTTAGGGCTGGAAGCCCGGAGGGAGCTGTGCTCTGTGCTAGGTGATGATGGACCTGGTGAGGGAGCTCGGAGTAGCTCCTGCGTGTGGGCCCACCGAGGGGACTCGGAGCTTGGCTTATCAGGAGCGTGGTACCACGTCAGAGGAGCACTTTGTGTGGTCCCAAACTAAAAGAAGGGGCGGGGGAGAGGAGGGAGATAGCGGTTATAGCTGCGGATGCCCACTAGGTGACAGTGCTGGCCCATAGACCCGCACTACTCTGCTTGGAGCTGGCTGTTCTCGGCAGTAGCTGGGCTGCACCCGCGGTGGAGAACAGACCGCGAAATTAAAAGCAGTAATCATCACTCCTACCCTACTGCAGTTTCTTGTTTTGTTTCTGGTTTCTCCTTTGAAACGAGAGGCGATTTTCCCAGCAAATATTAAAGGGAAGGATGCTTGGGTTTGGTTTATTTGTTCTGTTCAAGTTGGGTTGTTGAGCCCACCACTTCTGAAGAGGGATGAGGCGAGCAGTTGTGGCACCAGCCTTGAGTTTTATTAGTAGTAATTATGCCAGGCATTTGAACTGTGAAAACCTGTTTGGAATGATATGTAGTGCTCCCTGCTGAACCGAGCTATTCCCAGCCCGTTGGAGAACTGGAGCATGCTGACAAAATGCTGTGTTATTCAGAGGGCTGTCTCTTCCCTCTGCATTGCCCCTTTGAAGTTAGTGGTGAGACTAAATCTTGAGTCATGTTCCAGACTCCCTTATTGTCCAGAAGGTGACTATAGAAGATCATGCTTCCTTGCCATCACAGACTGTTGGCTTGAACTCTAATTTTAGTAGTCCTCTACAGTCCCTATGAATTTAAAAAAACCCCAAAACTAAACAAAAAACTCTAAATAAAGCCAAACCAAAACCTAAACCAACAAACAACAAGAAAAAAATCCTCACTAATTCTCCATATAGCTGTCCAGTATACTAGCAGAGCTCAGTTACTTGTCATAGGAAGATCTGCATTAAAGTTCTCTTCTGAAAGCTCTCAAGCAAGCAGAGTGTCCCAGGAGCCGGAGCTGTTGGGCTTGCAATCGCAGCTCTGTCTCCTTTGAGTTGCCTTAACGTTCCCTGGTGAATAGCATCAAAATATTTTGGGTTGCTAAAGCATCTCTGTGGAAGTGAACTGAGATGATGTTGGGGGATTTTTTGTTGTTGTTTTAGGCCTTCAAAGAAGAATCCTCTTTGATAACAGAATCAGGGACATGCTCTGTATGCAGGTAGAAAACAAGTACCAATATAACCTGGCTGTTGTATAACTGACTTGTTGTTTGTGAGAAAACAAAGGCCCTTACCAGGAATCTGCAGGGGGGTGCAGTGGGGTAGCCCATGCAGAGTCTGGGCTATACAACCAGGCTGTCATACAGCGTGTGGCTCAGTTCTGGAAGATCCTGTTTTTCCCCATTCACCAGCCAAGGTTCAGCTGTCCTAGAAGCACCTGTAGCAAGCTGAGCTGTTTGTGTGCTTACACACAAACCCTTTTGTTGGAAAAAGTCTGTAAGCAGGTGGGGGAGTCTGACCACACTGAAGTGTTTCTTTCCAATTATGAAATCTGCTTAAAAGTTTGTGTGGCCAAACAGAGCTGAATGTTAATTGCAGAGAACTTTACTCAGCTCAGTGCTTTGCATCACTGTGTGTTTTCACTCAACACAAAACCAGATGGGGTGTAGTGAGTAAGTCTGTCTGCATGACTGTTGTGAGCCTTTCATATCATTCAGATGAACAACTGTAAGTCATGGTGCCAGCATCACTCCAGTTTGTTAGTGCCTGCCAGCAACTCATGGCAGTGACAAGGAGGAAGAGGGGTGGTATGTTTTTTGGTTGCGGTTGTTTGTTTCTTTCTGTTCTGTTACTGGCTGACTGTCTGAGAAGGGTCTCCTAAAGGCCTCAGTACTTTGGGGCAGAATATCCAGTGTTGTATCTTCCTACTTGAACATTTTGTGGTTACAGTCAGGGTGCCTCAACTGTTGCAAGAAAAAGAATAGTCCAGAAAAACATCCCTGAAAACTTTGAGATCTCTAAATCCCCGACAGTGGTACAGGAGTTTTGGTGTTTGGAATTTAATGCAATTTACAGCCACAACAAGGCACCAGCAAGTTGTGAGAGGGCTGGAAGGTATGCTTTATATCTGAGATGCAGGGCTTGCCTTTGCCATGATACAAGTGTGGAAATTTGGCAGGGCTCACTCAAGAGACTTTTGAATTTTTTTTATAATTCTTGGTATTGACCAGGAAGAGCATGCTGAATTTCACAGCTTGGTGTTTTCTCACCAGTAGTCTAGATAACACACTGATTAACATGGAGTGATGAAATGCAGGCTCGAGCAGAACGGCACTTCCAGGCTCTCCGCTGAGAGGACTTCCCTTCAGCATCGGCCAGATGGACTGAGTGGATATCACAGTTCAGACTTGTAAACAGGCTCAGCTCCATCTGGCTTAGAGATTAATTTCATTCCCTGCAATGTAATTCTTGCACCAATCTTCCTCTGTATAATACATCGTTCTCTCATGTGCACACACTGTTTCTTTCATTGACTTGTAAATAGGAAGGGTTTGCTCTGCAGCTAGAAAGCACCATGCTTTTCCTTGTCGTGATTTCCCTGCTTCCCGCTGGGCTTGCAAGTAAAGGCAGAGTTTTGTGCTGGAAGGGAATGTTCCTGCTTCCCAGGGAGGTGAGGGAGGAGCCAAGGCAAATTCCCTGCAATTCAAAGCTTTTTGATTTGCACATTTCTCTAAGGGGAGCCTGTGTTTGCAAATCCTAAATAAGACTCTGATTCTGGTTTTCGTTGTTTTTTGGTTTTGGGTTTTTTTTTTTTGATGATGTGGTGTTTTCTTTATCCTCCTTCATCATTTAATGTTTTGCCACAGGAGGGTTAATTTTGACCTGAGCAAAACCTGTTTTCAATCCAGGTGTGCTGGAGGTGCCGGTCTAGACAGAGGGAAGGCAAAGGTGGATTTCTATCTAGCATGTCTCTGCTCCTTGAAAGGGCTAAGGTATGGAGCCTGGCAACTGATGGTGGACAGAGATATACCCTTTCTACATCTGTCCCACGCCTCCTGGGGAGGTTATTCGTGCACAAAGGTACCAGAGCAAGCCAAGCTGGCTTTGTAGCCCTTTGCAGCTCCAGGGCTGAGCCTCTCTAGGTCCCAGTGGAAGTGTCCTGTGTGCTTTTTCTTCCCTGGCTGCTAACAGTCCATGATTTAGTGGAGATGCTTCTCCCCCTTCTCCTGTTGTTCTTTGTTTGCCTTCTGTCGTGGGTGCATCCTTGCAAGCTGCAAGTACAAGGACTTGTGCAAGAGTTTTGGAATCCATATCCACCAAACTACTTATGACCATAATATTTCATGTCTTAAGATGTTGAAGTCCAAGTGAACCAAGTTAACAAGTCTTCATTCCAACAGACCCAAGTGGCCTAGGCACTGGGAATGAGCCTGGAGTTAGAGTTTGCATGATGAACTTTCCAAGAGGTACAGTCCTTGCCCCAGATGGGTGCCTGTACCTTCAGAGACAGAGAAGCCGCTTTTTCTTCAGTACATCTGGTCCTAGCAATGCTGTCTGCCTCCTTTAGGGCATTTGCTCGTTTCTCTTATTTCATGCAATCTTTCCCTTTCTGCCTTCTGTTGTTCTTTTTTCTCCTCCCCCCTCCAGCATTAAATATTTACCCCTTGTTCAGCTGAGAGCGCAATTTGGGCATGCTGAAACTCATGTCAAACTTCTAAAGTGCCACTGGTAAAACAGCTCTGGCACTAAACCAGAATGACTTGCATCTGTTTGTGGCTATCTGAGGTCTTTTAATTATCTGGCTAACATATTCCATGGGAGAGAGAGCTGGTCTGCCTGGAGCAAGGTTAAAAATTATTTGCTGTTTTATCTTTAAACAGCAGATTCCAAAAAGGAGAAAGAAACCCAAATGCACTGTTATGACCTTAGTGCCTCGGCTCATATGCTGGATACATTAAATTGCTCTGGTAGTGCCCTGGTCTAACTCAGCATGCATTTAATGAAATGCCATGTAAATTATTTAAGATTGATTTTAATTAAAGCCAGACCTCTGACAAGGCAGAAGTTGTAAGTATTGCCTTCGCTAGATAGAAGCTGCCTGCAGATTCATTGCTGTGTTTTTGTGCCATAGTCCAACACAGCCCCCATCTGCATCATCTTGGGAGGAGAAAATGTGATAAAATTAGTGTTAAATTTTCTCCTAAGCTCAATCATGTTCCTTCTGAAGTCAGTTGGAGCTCTGTCCCAGCTTGCAGCAGTCTAGTGGCCGTGGCTCTCTGGTATCCCTGCGATGCCCGCTGCCTGGAGCAGGGGATGCTTGGTGCTTTTCCTCTGCTGTTCCTGCTCCAGTTTTTGGTTGTTGGTTCTTTTTATTGCCAGTTTCATTTACGTAATGATTTCCCTTATTTCCCTAATAATGCCTCTCTTCTCCTTTGGATAGAAATGCTCAGTTTCTGTGAGAGCAGACCCACCTACTTCCTTCATTCTGAGTGGGAATACTTGGAGGAAAGGTACTTCTATCTATACTGATGGCAACCTCTATTTGCAACAGAATTGTGAACCAGGATCTCTACACATTGGTATTTGTGTCACCACTATAGGGTGATTTTGGAGCTTGTTTCCAAACAGTTTGGCAGTCTTCATGCTAAGGTTGATGCTAGACACCAGAAAATCAGGACTTTGGTCTCTATACAAGCAGTAACAGCTCTGGATCCTCTTTGGTAGCATTTTACTTCCTAGTGGATTCATTGATGTCTTACAGTTGGCAGAAGTAAAAGATTACATGTCATCAATGCAGGTACCTCTTGCAGTGCTCCTTGCATAACTCTTGGGACCTCTGAAGCTTCCAAGGCAGCTCAGGGATGGGAAGGGGTTTGGGACTGTCTGTTGTATGGAGGAATGAGCATCTCTCCTCACTGCTGACATCTGCTGCATGGCTGTCCCCTTTTTAACTACAGCAAGGAACTTATTCTTACAGTGACCTGACAGAATCAATCACCGTGTTTGAAGGAGTAATATATATTTATGTAAAAGAGAAAAGCATTTTGGTTCAAAGCATAAATAATACATTGTTTCCTGCCTAAGCTGTGGCTTGCCGTCACGCTGAGACGCAAATGTAAGGGGGGGGTGTGATGCTGTTATACAAAGCTCAGCAAGCTTCTGTCTTGTTACTTATACATAAACTGGGGGTAGGTTGCCCCCTATTCACGTTATGAGGTGATTAGCACGTTGTTTAACATCAATTATGCATGTTCCATGTTTACAGGCATGTTAAATTATGCAAGAAGTAGTCTTTAGACTCTTTATTTAAGTTAAGAGGGGAAGAAAAACAGGACCTAAGCAAAGCTTTTACTTCAATGACCTTCCCTCCCTTTCCCATCTCTGCCCTGGGTTTTACAGGCTGGGCCGTGTAGGTAAAGGAGATGCTCCCCTATTTCTTCCTGCTGTCCTCCGCCTCTTGGGGACACGTGGCCTGACTGCCAGCCTGGCACATGGGCTGGTGACACCTGAGGTGGCTGGTTGTAGCAACATCAGAAGGTGTCTTGAAAGCATGTCTTGTAGCAAAATAAAGGCACTTTGGCTGCAGGCTCTTTCTCTACTTCACAGTAAGTGTTGACTTAAGAAAATTGAGAGTAGGTGGATCCAGCAATGCTTCCCGAAGTGCACTTGCCTTGAGTGCCAGGCACAGGCTAGGTCTTGCCCTTTCTAGGGCAGGTAAATGCAGTGTTTTGAAGCATGGAATACTTGAACTTAAATAGGGTCGCAAGCACTTGAACACCGTGCTGAATTTAATGATCCAGTCTCATTACTGGAGAAGACTGTTCTACAAGCACTCATTGGAAAGTGTCAAGATGTAGTGTGTTGGCTGACACTTTAACCTTGCTGTGTTTAGATCTGGTGAAGTAGGAGCCTGACCCATCCTTGAAGGATGTGGACTCTTTTGAGCTGCTGTGTATGTTTCCCTGATGATTAAGTGATATTTGCAGGTGATCCTGAGCAGTGTTTCATTTGCAGGGAGAGGAATGTTCACTTCCTAGGAAAAAAAAAAATGTTGGTTTGCAAACTCCCAGAAGGAGTGTGTTTGCTTTTCAGCTGCTTATTTCAACTAAGAGTCTTTCAATTTCTGAAAAGATGAGTTTGGGAAGGGATTGGGATGGGGGTAAGTGCAGTTTCTGTAGGAATCCATCCTCCATGGCTTCACATAGTCATAAAGCACAAAATATTTCCCTGCACAAATTTAAGACCTGCAGTAAAAATCGCAAGCTGCCACTATACTGTGCTGTAAGAAAAGAGCAGGAGGGCTCAAGGGCATGCTGAAGGTCATAGGTCCCTGCAACAGCAGGAGCTTAGTGAGGTGAAATTCCCAGCTGAGGACTGAAGAGGAGAAACACATCCTCACTTATGAAAAAATCACCCAAGGGCAGAAAAAGACTCAAAATGTGGTAATGTTTTAACCCTTGGTGTGTGTGCAGAATGAAGCAGTGGGGATGTGGTGTGTGTACCCTGCTTCGTGGGGGTGGGGCAATCGCATGTGATGCTTCCATGCAGGAGCCTTGTATATGTTCTCTTTAAAGCCTAGCCAAAAGTGATGAGTGCAGTGCTGTAAGGAGGAGAAGGCTGCTGCTCTTTTCAGCTGACCTAAGTACTCAAAGCCATCCCAAGAACATTAGATGAGTTGTGGTTTTGCATCCTGTGATTACTGCAGTAGTGAAGCAGCCCTTGAAAACTCGATCTTGCTCCTGAGGCTTTATACAACTGCTGATGTCCACAGCTGGACAGCAGGATGTGGTTAGAGCTGGCTTTGGACACAGACAGCCAGGGCACAGCCAGCCATGGGGCATGCTGATATGAGGGAGGCTCTTTAATTAATGTCCATAATGCTAACATTTCTTTATTTCTTTTTTAAGGGGTAGAGGATTGATTTTTCTCAGAAGCCAGCCTGGTTAGATCTTTTAGTTGTGTAAGGTGTACCTCCCCAAGGTGCTAATATTAAGTGGAAGGCTGGGCAGTGCAATAAGATTCCTCATTCAGCAGTACTTTGATGTTAGATGGTATTGACAAATAGATAGAGAGGAATGGGATATTTACAGTCCACTTCACTTAAACCCCAGAATAGTAATGGACCAAAACCAGAGTCTTAATGCACACAAAGAGCTCATAATCCAGAGACAATCTGTGTAACGCCAGGGAGAGATGTTATGTTGCAGGGTATGATTGAGTAAGGAGAAGCCAGAATGTCCAACATAATTCATCATGGTCACAGATATTAAATGGGGAGCAGGATCAGCAGTGAAGCAGATTCTGAATCTCATTTTACAGCCCTGTCACGGCAGCTCCTGACAGGCTGCGTGTACATGCTGTGCAGTCAGCAAACATATACCTGTCTGGGTAATAGCTATATATAGAGATGCACATACAGAACATGCACATGCATCTCACAGAAACAGATGGGGAGGATCATAAAGTAAGTTTATGGAAAGGCAAGATTAAGCTGGAGAGGCAACAAAATGCTCCAGGAACTTAAATGAGAAATATATGTTGGCAATGGGACAGTGCTTAGAAAGAACAGAAAAATCAATTATTGTTTAGCTGCAGTGGAGGTTATGGATCATTTAGCAAGGGCTTTTAGAGAATATCCCAAGAACAGTAACATCACTTCAAAGGACCTCGAAGAAGCCAGTTATTCTGAGAGTTATGGTTCCCAGGGACATATCACTGTCTGCCATATTGAGCAGAGTGTCAGTCTGTTGAACCCAATTGGAGATGGATTAGAATATAGCAAGAGTTATTTTACTCAGTTAACAGTGAGGCATCTCTCAGGACCTGGAGACCTAGGATCCTGGAATTGGTACTGTATCCCCCATAGCTTTCCAATTATTTTAAATAAGAAGGTGTACTTTTGGGAGGAAAAGTCTGATTTTGAGAGCTGTATCTCCAAGACCTGCTCCTGTGACAGCTATATAATATAAAGCAATTGCTGATAATTTTAGTGGCCTGAGCAGAGTTTGGAGTTTTGCTGATGTATATTTATTTTTGAAACAAAGTGGGAACTCAAATGTTTCTGAGGCAGCAACCTGTGCCTGTAACTACAAGCCATGTTCCTCAGTATGTCTTTGGTAGAGGCTTTTCACAGCTGATTGTGTTCATGCTAGCTTGCAACTGAATTGTGAGGGATCTGGTAAGCCTTTCTACACTGTATTGCTATGCGGGGTCTCTGTTATCCAGCAGCACCTTAGTTCCGCTGTGAACAGGAGCAATGATGATGCAAAACCACTCTTGTGAGTTATCCAGATGGTTATGTATCAGGTTGTGGGTGCAGACCAAACCATCAAAGGACAAGAAACTCTACTAGAGACTTTGATGCTGCTCTGGGAAAACCACATCCTGAATTTTAGTCAAACTTTCAAAAAATAAAGGGAAAAAAGTTAGTATGTGTTTTGTAAGCAGCAAGATTTCTTTATTTTTGTCTGTATTTCTTGATTATGTTTGTTTGGGAACTTGTATCTAATGAACTGAAAATACCTGGCAGTGGTGGCCTAGCCTCTGCTTTAATATTCAACTGTCTGAAGACCAGAGCTCTGTTTTCAGCTCGCTCCCTGGGATTAGTGTGCTGCTCTCGGGCCCTTTAGCATCCTTACTTCCACCTAATCTGACAAAGTCTGTCCTCTTTTCTCCTCATTTTTCATGTTTACTTTTGGCCAGAGCACTGCAGGACGGTACCCAAGTCAGTCTCTTCAGTGACTTGCAGCCTCTGTGTTCTTGTACCATTACATTTCTATCAGACCATACCTTGGGTGGTACCTGGATCCTTACAGGGCCAGGGTAGTTACAATGTGGGCTGGAAGGTTTTGCTAGCAACAGATTTCTGGATGTGCCTGGAGAAGGAGCACTTCCAGGCAGTGTTTTGTCTGCTCCAGGCTACAAATTAAAAAGTGGACCTATTGAAGTGGCTAATCCCTTTTCTGCACTTCGCATGTGTTTTACCCACAAATTAAGAATTACCTGAAGTTGACGGTATAAGAAACTCTCTGGAAACTGTGGTGGTTTATGACAACGTCTTTCATCACAAAGTAAAGGAGATGGCCCTTTCCCTCCACCCCTAGTTTTCTAGTCATAAGCTGGGAAGCAAATCAGACTCTTCCAGGTACAAGGGATCTATTTACTTGAGAGAGTAAACAGAAATGCCAAGGAAACACAAAAGAAAATGCAGGTAGTGATAATGCCATTTTTAGTGTGTGAAAAAATAAAACTTGCTTTTTTTCCTCCCCTTATCTTAAAAAAAAGCCATGGGAATTGAGTCAAAATAAGTAGGGGAAACCCAGAAAGCCAAGAGTCTGATTTACCAGAGCCATGGGCACACTTGTACCTATGACAACAATTTGAAAAAAGCCCAACTTTTCAAATTAGTGTCTGCTGCTCTTCAAATCTTGGACTAGCTTTTGTTTTGCTGTGCTGCAAGGCAAGGAAATGAGTCCCTCTTTCTGTTTGCAGGAGTTAACTTGCATCCTTTGCTGTGTATATCCTCTGAGAGCATTGAAGTCAACACCAGTGTTCTAAAAGAAATGCCAGCAAATCCTATGCCCGCAAGATGTCTAGTGGTCACTTGTTCTTTCCTTGCATGAAGTGGAGGGAGTGCTGCATGGTGCTGCATCTTGGGAGGATGCTACACAGTGTTTATGCTCAGCTCAGAGTTGAGTCACAAGACTGATTCCACTCCAGATGATCCTGCAACATAGCAAAGAGAATTCTGTTAACTTTTAGATGCTTCAGGAGAGGTGCCCAAGATTCAGCATTAGGTGCAAATGCTGTGTGTTCTGGGACTGGAATTTTTTGATCCAATACTTAAATTCCGAGTTAACAAGACTAAAGCATCTTTTCATTAATGTAGTTTTTTTGTTCCAGTCCTTAAAATTCAGCTTTCATGAATGTATGAATGTGGTTATATAAGTATGCACGTGTGTCTGTGTCTGGAGGACCTATAATAACATCTGTTATGTGGTTTATATTGCTGTTTACTGGAGTGACTTGACAACTATAGTAGTAAAGAACATAGTGAGACCTTGCTTTGTTTTTATTTCCAGAGTCTGCATACAGTATTCACATTTCAGTGGTGCATCTCACTCCTTCACTGCCCCTTTCCTAAGCATTTAACCTCCCTCAGCTTCTGCTGAAGTAAGGCTATTCTTGGTTGGTCTGCCTTTGCTCAGAGGTACCCATGATCTGAGACAAACCTCCCAATGAAGTGAGAAGCAAATTGGAAGCAGATGAGTTTGGCTTAGGTTTTCCTAAGAGCAGAGGGTGCTTCAGAGCAATAAATTCTGAGGGGGTTTTGTGACTTTTTTACATTTTCTAAATGAGATTCACCAAATGTCTTGCACTCAATCCAGACCTTAGTTTGCCTTTGTAATCTTTGATTACAGGACTGTGAGCTGGAGGGGAAGCTGAAGCAAAGAACAGGGCTAGAATCAGTGGGTTGAATGAAGTGTGTCGGGAACGTTATTGTGTGGCTGAGAATGAACGTGGAGAATGAAATTCCTGCTTGTCTCTTCGGAACTAAAATGGATCTTTATTTGAAGATGTGTGTCATAGTGATATGTTGTGAGCTTTTTCAGGCATATGTGGTGATGTTTCATTCAGGAGAGGATCTGCTAGAAGAGTATGTGACCACTGTAGCATAGACCTGCCACGTAGCACAGCTGCTGGCTTCTGTTTACACTTACCTAATTCAGTGTAGAATGCTCTTTCTACTGCTGATCAGACCTATTTAACCTTTCCTATACATCACATGTTGTTTCAAATTAGGAACAGTATAATAGACTAGCAATAAGTTCTCTAGGCTAAGGATGAGCAAAGATCCCTCTGAGGACTCATCTCTGCAATTGCTTTTTGTCTTTGGCTCTGAAGTACAAGTGCTGCTGCTTTCTAACATCTCGTATAAACGGGATGAAGGAAATTTTAGGGAGAGGCTGTTTCTACTTATGGCTCACAAGAAATTCTGCCTCTGTGTGGCTTGCATCTTGAGCTGGGAAAGGCAGCTGGTTTCTGAGCTTGTGCATGTTCACTGTGAGCATTCAGAGGCTCATGGAAGACAGACTCTTGCTTTTTTTTTTCCCCTCTTGTTCAGTTTGCGATGGTCACAGTCACCCTGTTGTTATACCAGTGGGACAAGAAAGCAGCTTCTGCCACAAGTAGGATTCAGGAAAAGCAGATACATTCATAGGTCAAGTCCTTGAGCATCTCTTGCGTGGCTCTGCTGTGCCGATACAGAGCAAGACCTATGTCTCTGTTTTTAAATGTACCCCAAGACACAGGTGACTCCTTTGCAAAAAGCATACAAAAAGTGATACAGCTACAAAATGTAGCAGTATGCCAGATCTGAACTGCTTTTGATAAAAACACAGGAGAATTGATCTACAAATGCATCATTGCTAGGTTTCTTCTTAGAGTAAAATACGCCATTGAATTCCTATTTTAGAGCTTTCTCCCATTTCCTGTGTTCTTTTTCTAGGTAATTGCCATCTGTAGCATACAGCAGTGTGCTTTGCCTCCCAGTGGATTCTCCTTAGGCAAGACAAACTTTAACTGTCTTATTTTTTGAGTGGCATACGCTGTGGTTTTGCTCCCCACTGTAAAATGGCTCCTAGCTCAGCTTTGTGTGCTGATGTTTCCTTGGAGTTCTTAGATGTCCTTGCATCTGCTGCTGACTCCTAGAAACAATGTAAAGACAGAAAGCCATCCCTTCCATGTGGAGTCGGTTTTGTGCTGCTGATGCTCTCCCTTTTATTTTTGAGAACTGTCTTGAGTCTTGTGCAGGCACTTGATAAGTGTGTGTGAAATGTGCCTGTTGCCATCCCATCAGACCTGCTCAGGTTCCGTTCCACACCAGTAACTGAATTCCTCACTGAGGGAGCTGCATGTGTCACTGTGACAGACTAGTTTTATACTGATATAAAACCATGTGAATTATGCTGGAATAAACCAGGTTAGCACGTTAGTGAATGTGACCTTTGTGGTTTGGTGGCCCGAGGAAACAGCAACTGAACTCATAGAGGTATCTCAGTAGTCATCACCATTTTCTGTTCCCTTTTTCTTTGGGTGGGAGGGAAGTGGAGTCTGAGGCGATTTGAAAAATGAAGCCTATAGAAGAAACAAACAAACTGCCTGCTTTGGTATTAGAGTCATCAATCTTGGTCAGGCATTATTGCCAAAGGAGAACTGGACTGGAAAAATATTCATGTCAGTATTCAATCATTACGTCCATTAGATACTGGTTGGCATTGATACATATTAAATAAAGGAGTGTGAGTTGTAGCTGCTCCAGTTTTCTGTGTGGAACACCAATACAGTGATAACAGGCTGAAAATGCTTTCAGCAGCTCATTTATTTATGTGTGTGTGGAAGGGAGGGTTGGCAGCTGGACAGACTTTAACATTGTAAAGAAGAAATCTGGTCGTGCGCCAGCAGATCTATAGTCACAATCAACAACTTTTTAAGGGTTTCAGCATGGGAAGAGTGAAGGAGCGGAGCTGGGGCCAGTTGAAGCATTTGCAAGTGACACAAGTAATATTTTCTTTGCAGTATGGCCAGAAGTAGCAATGAATCCTGTTGCCTGGAAGTCAGTTGGAGGCATAGAAACTTGTAGAAGGAAGTCAAAGGCTATTGATGAAGCTCTGTAGAAATTACACCTGCAGGTTTGAGCTTGAAGGGAATGGTGCCACAGGTGTGGTGGGAGCTGGGATCAGGTTGATATAAGTATAAGGAAAAAAAAGTTCATGGGTTTAGTTCTCTTGCTTTGGAACTTGTGCAGTAGTGGGATCAAGTGATGTCAGCAGTTTCTGTTCTATGATGGCAAAGAACAAACTGCAGTGGGGACAGGACAAAGTCTTCAAACTAAACGAAATGCAGCTAGGGTGTGACTTTTTTTGCCATCAACGAAGCAAACTTTATAGTACGGTGACTGGTCCTAACAAGTGTCCCTCTGGCATTTGCACTGTAGCTGGTTTAGAAATAGACACTGGAGTCTGCAATTGCCAGAAGAATTGCCTCCCTTTCAGGAAACATGGCTCTCATGAGGTACAGCAGAGGTGACCTGCCTCCTTCTCAGCATGTTGCCAGGCTTAAAAAGTGCAGTGTTACCTTTCAAAAGCTTTCCCTGGCTCCCTTGTTGCTACGGCTCTGGGTCACAGGAATCCTCAGCTAGAGAAAGGCAAAGGTCTGAACACAAGTTTTTCTCTCCTTAGAGAAGACTGAAAACACTTCAGTTAAAAAGCAAAATCTTCCTTCTGGGAAATCAAAGAAAATATTTCTGATGTCCTGATCACCCTGAACAGAAATACCCCATTCCTGCAGAGCCAGGTAGAAGCTGTGCTTTGAAGGTCTTGTGCTCCTGTCTCCCTTGCAGGCTGCAGTTCTCTCATCATGTTGTGTCTTTGCTCAGCCAAGGGCTGACAAAATCAAAGTAAGGATGGGATCCTGAACAACAAAACCAGGGCCAGGCATCTTAAAATGAGGTTTTTCTACTGACAGCTGCAATGTCCCTGTCTCTTAGCATGACATGGCAGAGGATCACTTTGCAACTGTATCTCATTACCTGGGTCAGTCTCTAACTGTGTGGTGTTTTCCAGTGCTCAGAATTCCAGTCTGATCTCAGCAGATTCTCCATCTAGGATGGCATGGTTGAATTATAAATGACAATGTGTTGGGTGTCAGTGAATTTACAGAGCAACAGCTGTGCTAACCATGCTTTGCTACTCCAAACTTCAATTTACCTTTAAAAGGCAGCTTTCCCTAGCCCAGTACTGTCTCTGCTGCTTTGCTGCTGGACCTTGGCGTAGCTCTTTCTTCATTTGTTTTCATACCCTATGGAACATTAAGCTTCATTTGTCAGGACCTAAAAGGTACATATATCAGGTGATAACGCTGTTACCTAATGACACTATGGTCCCTCTGCTGTTCCCACCAACCAGCAGGAGCATTGGCTCCTCCATTAATCATGCATCCTATGTAAGACTAATGTATCTCTTCACCTAAAACCATGTTTTAACATAAAAAAAAATCTTCCCTTTCACAAAGCACAGTTAATATGGTTTATAGTATGGCTTTTATTTTTCTTCTCTCTATTTCCTATTCCATAGCGCTGAAGCTTTGCAAACACTTACAGAACTGGTTTACTTTGACAAAGTGGAGGTTTTGAAATGCTTCTGAAGACTGACCTGGGGACCATTTCATTCCACACAAGTGTGTTTTGACTGTGCTTCCTGACAGCAGGATGCCAGGGAGACCTGATCCAAAACTAGGTATTAGGACTGTATTGCCCCACTGCAAGTCTGCTGAGGAGATACCAGGTGTGTTAACTTGTGTTGTTCACAACCCTTGGTTTTGGCTATGAGCAGTGATAGAACCACACATGTTGTGACCATGAATGGATGGGGTCAGGGTTATTTTGTTCTTGGGTTTGCTCTGAGTACCCTACAAAGCTGGGTATAATGTGGTCTTTGATCTCTGTAAATCATCCTGAGATCTCAAGATGGAAATTTCTCCAGCATGCTTTACCACTGTATCCTTTACTTTTCTTGATTTAGAGAACTTTCATCATTTAAAATACCCTATCTGAAACAAATGAGAATAAACAGTAGATTTTGAATTCTTCTCCTGCTTGGTTGGCTGTGGCCAACTGCCGGCTGCCCACTCAGCTGTGCTCTCACTCCCCCTCAGCAGGATGGCAGGGGAGTGGAGGTGTTGAGACAATAAGATAAAAAAGCTCGTAGCTTGAGACAAAAAACAGTCAACTATCATGGAAAACAGGTGACTTGGAGAAAATTAATTTATTGCCAATTACAATAGGTTTGGTAGTAAAAAACAAATACATTAAAACACTACCTTCCCCCCTGGCCCCCCTTTTCCTAGGCTCACCTTCACTCCTTTCCTTCCGGGTATTCTGCTTTCCTCCAACCCTCCAAATCCCAACTCCTCTGTGCCGCCCAGCAGCACAGGGGGACAGGGACAGACAGGGACCTAGAGGGTTGTGGTCAGCCTCTACCAGCTCCTCTCTGCCACCCTGTCCTCATGCCCCTCCCCCTGTTCCACCATGGTCTCTCCATCATGGCTGCAGGGGACTCTGCCCCAGGTTTGCAGCTATTCCTCCCCCTAATCTGGCCTATGTGCTCACAGGACTATTTCTCGGGCTTTTTTTTTTCCTTGCTCTGCAGATTTTGCCCTTTTTAAAAATGTGTTTTCCCAGAGGTGCTGCCAGCCTGTCTGAAGGACAGCCTTCTCTGGTGTGGGCAGGCCCGGCCTATCCTCACACAGGCCCCTGCTGCTCCTGCCACCAGCACCAGTGTAATTCTATAGACTTATTTTGCGTTCATCTGATTAACTAGGGTTTGAGTTTTGTCCTCCTGAGTACACTAATCATGGCAGCTCTCTAAAGGGAAGCAGGGGCTCCCTGTGACCATCATGGTGCAAGGAAGAGATGGGGTTTCTGCACAGAGATGGAGGGGGAAGGGGAGAGGCTTCTCCCAGGCCTGCACTGCCATCTACCACTGCATCAGGGAGATGGGGATCTGCCTCCTGATCGCCTGTGAAGGAGTTAACTGCTGCCAGGAGAAACTGTTCTGTGACAGACCAGACATGACCCTGGAGAGTGTGATACCCAGGTGCTCTGGAAGTAAAGTGCTCTAATGGATGGCAGTTGCCAGCTTTTGGGGAGGAGGCTTTGGATCAGGCTCTTTAAGTAACCGGGGCACCTTTGGATACTGAAGAAACAACTTTTATTTGCACTCAATGACAGGAGCGGTTTAGAAGTTACAGCTAGAAAAGAGTGCTAAGTCTGAGTGCATAAACTACTCAGGTCCCTGGGAACCCATTTCATATTTAATTCCAATTCTGTGTCAGGATGTACAGCCCAGATTTCCGATGTTGTGCTCAGGATCATAGTGAAAGAGTCAGTCCACTCTAATTTGAGATGGTCCGGGCTGGTTTGTCAAAGCTTCTCCCCGCCGTGCTGGGATGTCTGGGGTCGGTTGTTATTCTCTAGCTGTCAGACGCTGCACACTCCAACCCACGCCTGCCTGAAGTGTCAGAAACGGCAGGCACAGAGCCTTCAGCCGTCAGTACCGCTCAGCGGCCTGTGGCCGTTCTCTGACACGCATGAGTCATGTTTGTACTGGAGGTAAATCCCATTCTGCACATGGTGGGGATCGTGGTCCATCAAGCTTGAATGACTTGGATCATCAGCAAGATGCACAGTCTTAACTGAGTGAAAGAATTCAGGTAAATGCTGTGTTTGCATGTGGGCTTTGGTCTCTCTTGGGTACAATGAAATTGTTTCTCCGCACAAAGTGAGTGAGAAGGGGTATTTGAGACATACAGGACCCTGTGTGGGTGAACCCCCCAGTATATGAAGTGCACTGTGTCCTCATGGACTTGATAGAATACCAATTTCATCCAAACTGAGGTTGGGCCAGATGTTGACGAGCAAAGAGATCCTGGTGACTTCTCTCCTGTTTGAAAGGCTCTTGTGCCAAAATGCAGCTAGATGAGCACGATTTCTGAGGTGCACTGGCTGTGGTTAAAGGAATGATGTTTCTCTGGAAGGTACAGTAGTTATGAATGGTAGTGCATGGAGCTGTTGGAGCTTTTTTGATAGTTTCTCCAAATTTAAATTATTTTCAGTGAATGATGCCTCTGACTGAATTGATGAGAGAGATTCCATCCAAGTAGCAATTTCAGAAATGGTCTGTTGGATAATCTGTAGAGGGCAGGGGCTACAAGAGGTTTGCTTTAAAATAAATGAGTACACTCTGAATGAGTGGCAGCTGAAGTCAGGCTTGTACACTGTCACCTCCTTCCTTTTTTTTTTTTTGGAAATATATGAGCAAGTTTTGACTCATGGGAGAATTGGGTCATTCTGGTAGCTTTTGTGGGCTCCCAGTTTCTGGACCAGAGCAGCTGTGCAGGGCAGGAGAGTGCTGCTGCCCAGTGTCCAGGTGTTACTGGAGTTGCTGTGCCAAGGGGATGCAGAGCCGCTGTCCCACAGGTGGGCACCGCTTGTCCAAGCGTGGCCCTTGCTCTTGGAGGACCACTCTGCTAATTGGTCATCTCTTTTTAGACTTCATGTACATTAGAAGTAGAGAATCATGAGAGAGATTCATAGTTAATTAAGAATTACTTTTATAATTCAATCCTACCTTTTATTACAACTCAGGCTAATTAGCTTTACTCAGTCATTAACGTACTAAGGCCAAGACTCTGAAAATGGGTTCCAGCTTTGACTGAAAGATACGACTGATTTCACCACATCCCCCTCAATTATGCTCATGAATAATTTGCTTATGATATTTGAGGATGCTTGCGGGGTATAAGAAATTCATCCTTGTGTCTGGTTTCCCTGAAGAATGTTCTCTGTTTCCTGAAATACAGCAGCTTGCGTTGGATGGGCACTGCCTGTCTCCTTGTCGTTATATCCCTGCTGAAACGTTTCCGGTGGTGAAGCAGATATGTGCTGTGAAACTGCCTATCTTGAATTGTGTGCTGCTGAAATGGATGTTTTAGTGAACTGCCCAGAGTCTGGAAATTATTCATGCTGACTATTTGGGAAATACTTTCAAATAATGAATAAATTTTCAGGAATCAGAGGTGCAGCATGAAAGACTAATCCTAGCAGAAGAGAGACACACACACACACATTCTGCCCCAACCCCCCACTTCTCCCCCCCAAATTTCACCATCAGGTGTCTGGTTTGTGCTTCTACTTCTGAAGTTACTGGAATGATTCTGGCTCATTCCAGAGGAGAGTTAGGCTCAGAATAATTTTAGGGAGTGCATTATATTTACAAGTGTGGAATGGGAGGGCAAACCCTTCTATTTCCTCCAGGAATATATTACTTCTGACTTCCAATTTTTGCTTTTATTCCAATTTACCACGGCATTTTCTTTGTAGTGGTTAATTAAGGCTATGCTATTACTAGCAGTTATTTCAATCTCATAATTACAATGTGATGCTCATTTTATTAGCCAGTTTTATTATGGTCAATTGTCATTTCAGTGCTTAATCTTTTCTCCTCCTGTCTGCTTGCAAACTTGCTGCTTGTTTTTAAACATGTGCTGGGGCATTGGTGTTAGCTTGTCTTCCCCCAGTGTACAACACCATCACCTTTGCTCTGGGTTATACTGGGCTGATTGATAGAGAAATCTGATTTTTAGGATAGCAAATGCTCAACCCTCCTAGATAAAAGGAACCAGATATTATGTCTCTCTACCACTGGCATCTGTGGAAAATGTTGCTTTGGATATCTGATGCTGTGTGTCATATGAAACACTTTGTCCTGTGCATGGTTCAAGGTAGGCAGGGCGAGGGGTGACGATGATGACAGGGTACAGGACAGGATCTGTTGAGAGCCTTTTTGTAAAGTATTTCTAAAGGAATTGCAGCCAGAAGGGCCTGATGGTCCACAGAGAGAGAAACAGTCCTAAATGAGCTGTGGGAAGGCAGTAATTGGGGCTGAGGGTTGAGCTGGGTGACAGAATCCAGCAATCCAGTCCAAAGACTGAGCTGAAGGTGCCCTGATGGAGACAGGGACCGTAGCAGAGGCTCCAGGCAGCAACATCCAGGGAGAGGGGTGTGTGAATGCGAGTGTTAGCGAAGGTGATGCCGGGGTGAATCCTGTCTGTGTGACTGCATGGCTGCACTGTCAGCAAAGGGCCTCGTTGGCCAAACTGTGGCATTTCTAAATCGGGGCGTTAAGTGCTGCTTGGCACAGTTTGTTTCGTTATCCATAATGATAGGCTGGGTTGCTGTGTATTTCCGGCTATTCTTTTTTTACCCTGAGCTACATTTGAAAAGATTGGCGTATTTTGGCTGAGAACTGTGGAGCAGAAAGAAAATGGTTTCTTAAAAATAGCTGAGACTACACTAGGGAGCTCATTATTTTCACTGTACTGAAAGACACTTCATTCACCAAGACAGGCTTCCATCAAAGAAACCATCAATGCAGCCTGCTATCATCTGTCGGAATACCTTGTTCTCTTCTCCATAATTAAAATACAGCGTGGCCTATTCGTTACCCCCTTGGCAGTGTGTTCCCTGCTGCTTGGCTTATGCAGCCTTGCTGAATGCAGGGCCAAGTGCTGAGAGAGAATTCTCAATGAGCTGCCCTGAGATTGAGACGCGAGGGGATTATTATTCTTTTGGTAAAGGTAAAAGTGTCTTTGAGCTGTTACAGGGGAACTACAAATGCATCATTTCAATTCTTGCATCATAAACCACTCATTCCCATTTTACATTGCACTACTGAGAGTAAACTTAAATGGGTATAACTTATCATGACTTGTGTTTCTGAGCTGTTTGAGGCAGCCCAGTCTATTTGCTGTTGGGTTTCTCTGGCTTTACTAGTCACTGAGGGATGCAGCATTCTGTGGAACCAGATGGAGTGTGTGCGAACTGCTGGACTAACCTCTGAAGCAGATTGAATGGATGACAAATATTGAACAGGAATGAAAAATGCTGCTCCATCGTGGTAGACAAAAACGTAAACAGATCTTAAACTCCTTTGTGATCTCCTAGCTTCTGCTCTCTTACTATGCAATTTAGCTTTTAACATCCTAGAGATGAAATCATCCACCGTACGAATTAGAGGATGCCCATTACATTAAAATACTCAGCACAGTGTGGATCATTTCTGCTATACTTATTTCTCTAGTAATCAAAATGTGAGTGCCAAAAGAGAAAACCCCTCCTACCCTGCCTTTTTTCCTAAAGTAGAATTCATTTGTTTGCTCCTTTTATAAGCAGATAGTGGAGCTAATGAAGATAGAAGTCAAGTTTTTTCTGGAAACAGCTAACTGGATTGACTGTAATTTATTTGCAGTATAGCAGCAGTCCATTTTCTAAGCATGTGTGTATTCTGAAAATTGTTATTGCTGCAAAGTTCTTACAATTGAACTTTGAAAATGAGGAATATATATTTAAATGACATATCTGCACAAAGGAATGACTGGATGTGCGCTGAGACTAAGCTGAAAGCATCAGTATCCTCTTTTCTTGCAGTTTAACGCACAAATGGCAGAGAGGAGAATGGGGAAAGAGAAAAATACAGAAGCATATAGCTTGTATTTTGGAAATGTGAAGTTCATAGCACTAAAGTACAGTACAATTGGAAGGTGGCATTGGAAAATGTAAGTTCCATTGTCCAGATTGAGAAAATTGCTACTGATAATGAATGTAGTAATGCCAGTGGTGAAATTTACCTTGTGCTGATTAGCTGGCATGTTGATTAGCTGCTGTCTGCAAATGCCATCCACATCCAATTAACAATCCTCTTTTCAGTGTCACTTTTTGATCCCATCATCCTTGCATGCACTGCAGGTATATTTACCTTTCTGAAATACAGTGTTGTTGGTGGAAAAGCTACACATTGTACTAACCTGCCTGGGTCTCTTTTCTGACATTCAAGAATGACAAGATTTTGATTTGGAAGAAGGGCACATGGCTTTTTCCACTGAAGTGTTCCCTAGAGAGTCTTTTTCTAAAATGGGAATCTAGCATCCAGGTCTCATTCTTAACTCCCCGTGTTGCTCGTCTGTAAGCTGCTGTTTTCCACCGGGGCAGCAGTCCCTGTTTTCATGCTGGGTAAACGTCCTGGATGTCTCTCCAAGAGATTTGGGCTGGTATAGCTGTATTGAGATTTGGCCATTGATGAAACTAGTGCTAAGGACAGATAATCCCTCATTCCTTCTAGGGAATCTACAAGACCCTGTTGGCAGAGGCTGAATCAGGGATGTGTCTGGCCAGGTCTGCTTTGCAAGCAGTACCATGGGGAGGCTGGTCCTGTGGGCATCTGTTTGGTGAAAAAGGAGATGTGAGGGCGTTGGGAGCCTTGGGAGAGACTGTTTGCATCTGTTTCAGAAATAGGCTTCCGTACGTCTCCTTTCTTAAAATGGCATTCAACCCTGTGTACTCCATGGGTCCTCTGCAGAACACTGATCACCTTAAGCATGCATGAACCCCACATTAATGAGATGTGATCCCAGAAATATGGGGGTGGGGGTATCTGGCTATAACAGCAAATGAAAGAATTGTATAGAAAGAGCTGAATATTTTTTTCTTCCCCCTCCCTTCCACACCTCTGAGACTGTCCTCCATACCCTGGGATGGTACAGAGCTTAAAATGAGACCTTTATCTCCCAAAGCTCCTTTTTTTAGATGAGTGGAAAAAAAATGCTACGCCTTTTTTTTTGTTTTGTTTTGTGGCACAGAACAGGGAAATACATTATTTTTCTTTGCAGATAGGTTGGGCTGGCTTCCTTGCACCTTCCCCTCGCTCTGAGTTATTACAGAAAGTGGTATCTGGTGGTGTGAATAATGCTGTGCTCCTGCCAACAGGCACAGAACACATTGGCTATAGATCTCATAAATGTCAGAGGTATATAGGGAAGGTAATGGGGGCTAGTTCCCATCCCAAAAACAAAGGGGTTGAAGTGCAAAATTTGGCTTAGCTGATGTTCATCCTGAACTTTTATAGACTTCTGAGAAATGGGTGTTCTTGAAAAGCAAATTGCAATTACAGTTTAGCACTGATTTATCGTAGAGCAGCTTAACGAGGAAGTTTCACCGAATGCTTTGTGGGCTGTTACTGAAATGCAGCATTAAATCTTCAGGGACTGTTAGCACCCCCGCACTGATGCCAGCCCCTTTTCAGCAGTTACTCTCTTACCAGAGAGAGAAACTCTAGGCAGAAAGTGCTGGGGGCTTCTGAAGAAGTCCTAGAGCTGTACTGAGCAGACATTCAAGGCTTCTTTCACCTCTCTCAAGAAAAGTTGTTCACTGATTAGATATTCCTGGTTTTCTCCATGCTTATATTGTCACTGCTGCTGCCTGGCATTTGAGGTATGCGAAGGGGTACTCAATCTCTTGGTGTTCTTGGGCAATACATAGTTGTCTCTCTTTGTTTTTTTTTTTAACATAGAATAATTGTGATTATCCAAAATCCTTTTCAGTGCTTCAGTGTATTTCTGATCCCCTTTGTGAAGAAAGTCCAGAGAAGCTTCTGCTTCTCTGATATGTAATAATGCTGAATAGATTAATATAGATGTAGCTTAAGAGACAATTAATGCAGCTTTAATATAAGGAGTATTTGTGTGTTTTGAGACTAGAATGTATTTGTGTGTTTTGGATTTTAGGAGAACATGGCTGTAGCTGTTTGAGCTGTTTTGCTAGAGCAGCTACAAAGTTTAACCATAACAGTGGAACAGCCTTGAAGGTAGAGGAGTAATAAATAGTGAGACCAATGACCAATTAAGAAGCAGAGTATGTCTTGTTTTCAGCTAAAAGGGGTTCCTAACTAATTTCTGCAGGAATGTGGTTTTGAGACTATGGAGAAAACCATAAAGAGCATGCGCTGAGAGAGAGTAGGATGTTCAGCCTTCATCCCTGAACACCCCCCCGAGTATCACTGAGCATGTTCTATCTGGGAGGAGGCTTCAAGAGTCCTATCTGACTTTTCAAGGCTTCAAGAGTCCTAATGTGTTAGCTAAAAGAAAATCTTGGTGCTTATTTTGTTTTCCTTACTTCTCCTTTCTCTAAAGATGTCACAGGGTCTTTACCAGGTTGCTGATTACCTGTAGTCAGGTAATCAGACCTTCTCAGACTTTACATCTGCGTTGCTCTTCTCATTTTTTTCCCATGTGCTCAACCACAGGGTCATCAGGATGTGGGAGGGGGGTGTATTTGGCAGTGGGATCCTGCTGCTCTGTACTGTAGTCTCTGGTTAACCATCCACCCTGAACGTAAAGAGGGTTTATACTACCGAGTGCTCCTCGCTGCTCTCCTGACTGTGTCAGTGGTTGTATCTGCCTGTCACCTCTTGGGCTGAACTTCACACCATGACGTTTTTGAGCAGGGCCCACCCAGCACAGCAAATGCCTCTGCAACTGGGGCTTCTCCTTGGTGCTGCAGATACTAATGGCAGTGGTGTAACTGCGGTCTGGCTGCAGTGTGGTGGAGCACAACAGGCAACTGTTCATCATTTCACAGGGAGAATTTCTTCTGCTGTGAGAGTTCTGGTAGCTGTTAGCAATTGTGCTGCTCCTAATTAGGGTGACTCATGATAACTCTACCATTCTCCAGATAACTCTGCAATTAACTTGTGTCACTGCTATAATTTGTTAAGTATGATTTAATAAGAGGAGACTAATTTTTGCAGCTCTGTTAGAGGTACATTTAGTTTTTCACTCCATAGACTCAGGAAAGATGCACAATCTTTGTTTTATTCCGGGCTAAATGAAATGTAGAGATCTCATGAAATGTAATGGTTTCAATTACATTTGGAGGAATCCCTGATGTTTCATTTCATATCCTTGTGTTGCCAGGAAATGTGCTTCACCAGAGCTGCTGAAAACACAGTTGGGGACTGCTCATTGCTTGGCAGAAGGAACACCAAGGCTTTTTAAAGGGTGGGGGAAATGGAAAACCAACAAAAAAACCCCAGAACATTCCTGCAGTGTTGTATTTTCAGGGTTAGTTCTCCTCTTGGCCTCAGCAGTCTGTTAGCTCTGGCCTGCTGAGTTAAAGAGCAGCTGAGGAGGAAGGCCCCGACAGCAGCTCCCACAACTGGGGCACTGTCTTTACTCCATATAAACTGTCTCCACCCTTTGGAGAGCTGTAGAGCAAGCAGTCTAACTCCTGGAGCTGCACCAGTTGTAGTAGTGGGCTGCACACTGCTCTCTGCCTGTGGAAATACGAATTTGAGTCTGTCTCTGCAGAGCTTTGGTGGCTGAATTGGCAAATGCACAAGTGCTGGGCAAAATTTGTGACCTTTTGCAGGCCTGAATGAAGTTTAGGTATCAGACATGCAGCAGTTACAAGAAAGAATAAAAGAAGAAAAATCTCAGAATGACTTGATTACTCTATTTTCTCTGTTTATAGCACCACCATATGATAATAATAACAAAAAAAGCTTTGAAGCTATTGGGTACTGTTGCTGCAAATGTGTTTCATGGAGCTTCAAACTGCTGCAGATTTTTTTACCAAAAGTGGCAAAGCTCAGATCCAGATCTGAATTCTCTGAGCTTGGCTACAGTTTAACACTGCTGGGCTACTTTAGGCTTCTGGAGGTTATGAATTAGATAGGGACTTAGGAGCTGAATTTATGTGCCTTGGTAATTCAGAAGAGTCAAAGTTATTCAGAGATTTGTTTCAGGCTTGTTTCTGGAGGTTAGAGGTGTTTCTACTCCAGAGATGCTGCTGGTTCTCCTACTTTGAGGATTAATGGTTAGAACATGATTACAGCTGGCAGCGTGTTGCTGCAGCACGTTGTCCCTGGGTTAATGAAGATCAGGAGAAACATGTTCTGCATCTCCTTCATATTCCTTTAACTTGGTGGGTTGAAGATGTCTGAATAAGTCTTGAAGAAGCTTTTGTGAACTGCTTTGTTTGTGCACTTTAATGGTGACATTGCAGGAACTACACTAGGAGAATCCACTGGGATATTGTTTGGGGCAGGTACTTCAGGGATGAGTGATCCTCTGGACAGCTCTACAGGTGACACCCTGGGTGTAAAGATGCTGATCCTTTCTCTCTTTAGGTTGAGCTCTCTGGTGAGTTTGCAGTGGTATTGAACCATCAGGAAATAGATGAGGAGGCTGATGGACACACTCTTGGAGTTGAAAGGGTTGACCCCATCTCTCTAGGTCAGGATCGAAGCAGGATGGGAAAACTGTTGAAAGAAACTTGTTCTGCCCCAGCCAGTAAGGTGCTGGGCAAAAATGAACGTGCTGCAATCCCTTTAAAGCAAACATCAGCCTTTTCCTGTCCCATTGCCTGGATGAAAAGCAGCTGCAGTGAGCGCAGCGTGAGCAGATGAGGAAGCAGACTGCATTCCCCACGGATCAACCGCTCCCATTTTGCCACTGCTGCAGGATTGATTCTGAGGGATCCACCCAGGCTGCAAACATGTGTCTGTCTGCGTCTGTCCTCTCAGAGAGGAAACGTCACTGCTATTAGCATTCTTCTCTTCTTTCTAATAAATCTTTTTCCACTTGCTGGAAAAGAGGCTTTTACCTCTAGCGGTTTGTTCTTATTACAGAAACCATATTGAAGAATTAGTAAAGGTGCAGGAGAGAGTAACTAGTAAGATAAAAGGTCTCAATGGTTTAGAGCCCTGTGGAGAGGTTAAGAAAATTAGGCTTGAATTCATTAGAAGACAGGAGATTAAGAGAGGACATGATTGAAATGTAAAATTCTGGATGGGGAAGGTGGATGGAGCCAGAGCTGTGTGGCAGCAAGTTAGGAACAGGACTGTATGAACAGAAATGAAGAAACAGAGATGGAAGAAGATAGAAACCCTGATGCATCGAGTGGGTTTTTAAAAGTGCAAGGTATAATTTTTAGGCAAAACAAGAATGAACTGGAAAACTTGATAAAGCAGGGAGACCAAAACCATCCAGATTTTGATGTTATGTCTAAGCTGTGGTCAGTATTATGTCTGTCTTAAGTGGAAGCCAGTGCTTGATATGGAAGTTAAAGCTCATCCGTGGCTATATCCCCACCAGTGGGGTAAGATCTAGGCCTTACTTGCCTTGATAAATCAAAATTTAAGAAGGGGCTCCCTTGCCCAGCCGACCACAACAGTACTGAGCTTACTGGGGGCTGCTGGGTTAGCACATCTGGAAGGTGGGGAACAACACATCTGGAGGTCACAACAAGGACAGGGTAGCTCCAGAACCACCGAGCATTGTTTTGGTTGAGAATTTCTGCAAGTTGGCTGTGCTGTTGTAGTGTGCTTGGGCTAATGACAGCTGGCACTGACACAGGTGTAACACCACCCTGATGAAAACAGGCCTGTAACAGATAAAGTCCTCCCATAATAATTGTGACTTCATTCTTCTGGATGCTGGGCTTGTCCTTATTATCTTAAAAGGTCTATGTCAGTTAGGTTCCAGACTGGGAGTCCTTTTGGACTGTCTCATGTCAATATGTAGATGTGCTCATGTCTTGTCTTGAGGCCAGCTCCCTGTCCTCGTATCCTGTGTGTTCAAGTGTTGGGTATGTGTAAACCCAGCAGTTGTGCTCATAGTGTTTTTGGTTTGGTTCCATCTGTGCTCAGCAAACCTTTCTCATTAATCAAAACCAAATGGCTGCCTTTCACAGATGCTACCCAACTCTTAATGAGTAACTGCCAGAAACTAAATGAACCTCTTTTCTCACTGGTACACAAGTCATTTTCCAACTCCCAGGTGATTGTGCAGCTCATGAGATTTAAATTGCAACCAAATCAAAATCCAAACACTCAGATTTTTGCATATCACATTAAATTTTGCTCCAGTTGTAGTGGAGTTCAAAGATGTGTGTTTCTAAGGGTTGGCACTTCCTGGTGCCAGGAGTTGGCACTAGAAGGAAGGTACGAATACAGCTGCTGAGCGTCTCCTGCTTGCAGATGCAGGAAGGGAAGGAAAAGGTAAAGCCTATAAGGATGCTTTGGACTGTCATTTGCAGAAACACTTCAGAAGGACCCTACAAAGAATTCAGTTTCTGTTGCATTTCCCATCCAAACAGTGTTGGAGACCAAATCCTGGGAGTCAACAGTACTTGCACAACTGACAACTTTCATTCAGAAGCTACAAATGGACAGCTAACTCTACCAGCAACATGTAGGACACCTGGTAGCTGGTGAGGTGAAAGGACTGCTGTAAAAACACATTAATTGGAAGCCTTTCTCCTTTACTGCAGTCCCATTGTCACAATGCATAATAATGATTTTGAAAATGTCTAGGCAACAAAGAAGAGCTCACAGTAAAACTCTGCAATTAACCAATTATTTGAGGAAGTGGCCAGAATGTGCCTTGATCTTTAAAAGGCAGCCTCTCTTTGTGGCCTTTGTAGGGTCATGCTGCAGCTCCACGAATTGCTCCAGAAAGGAAGCACACAAACTGTCTTTCCTTCACTGCAGTTTATTCTGCGAAGCTGCCACAAAGCCAGCTTGCACAGTCACGGGACTTGTGAGGGAATCCTAGAGTGTTCTCCAGCTACCTGCACTTCCTAAATACTTGCCTGTGTCGATGCCCTTGAGCACTAGTCACTCCTGGATTCGAGTGGACCCTTGAAGATAATGGCAATCAGTGTAAATGGAAGTGGTCCCTGGCACAAATCACAGCATCCAACCCAGCGCCTGCACACTTTGGGTCAAGCACGTGTGCAAATGTAGCTAAAAGATACCTTTGTATTCCCTGCTCTCCCTGCTGGTTTCCATCTGGATCAAAAGCTCTGAGGGGGATTCCCCATAAAGCAAATGCAAATGAGTCCTTTGTCATGCCCCTTTGGGTCGTGTTTGCTCTCCTGCTTTGTGCTTGCTTGAAAGATGGAGAGATTAATATCCTGTTAGCTCAAGGCTTCCTCCTGCCAGTCTTATCAAGTTAAATGTGATGCTGGTTTGCTAATGGTTCGTGGTTGAGTAAGAAAGAGCAGAGTTCAGAAAAGGTTGGGAATCACGGTGTCATCCTGTATTCCCACAGCATCCTTCCTTGGCTTGTGCTGGCTCCTGCAGTGTTGGATCGCTGTTTTCAGAGTCAGGCTCCATGCTCTCTCTGGAAGGGAGGTGTTCAGACACATAATTGCCCATGTGTGTGAGCCTGAGAGAAAGGTAGCATCTTCTTTCTAGCATCTGCCTGGTGCACAAGCTGGATAAATAAATAAGCCTGCAGCCTCTCATAATAAAATACGCTTGTTGCTCCAGCTCTTCTGCTGAGTTATAAGTTTGTAGCTTCTGCATCTTCTGTGTCCTGGTTTCAGCTATGATGGAGTTAAACTTTTTTTTAGCAGTGAATGGAATGCCATGTTTGGGTGTTAGCATGAGAATAGTGCTGATAGCACCCTGATGTTTCCGATTTGTTGCCGGGCAATCAAGTACCTTTCTCAGCTCTGCATACTTCCTTACTAGTGAGAAAGGAGGGGACGCAGCCAGGACAGGTGACCCGAATTGGCCAAAGAGGATATTCCATGCCAGTTACGTCATGTTCGGTATAAAGGGGGACTGGGGGGAAGAGGGGGAGACAACGCCAGGACGTGCAGTTTCTGGGGGCAGTCGGGTTCGGTTCTAAGCTGTGCGGCCTGAGTTGTGTCGTTTGGTGAGAAATTGCATTGTGTATCACCAGTTTCATCTATTTTGTGCTTTAAACTTATGTTATTGTTATATCTAGCTTTCTGTTATTGTTTAGTAAACTATCCTTATCCCAACCTGCGTGGTTCTGGTTTCTAGGTTGTGGTTTATTTCCCTCCTTTCTTCCTTCCCTTTTTCCCCCTCCCCCAACTTTCCCTCCCCCTTCCTTTTAAAAGTACAAGCGACTGTGTGGGGTGCGGCCCTCGGCTGGGGCAAAACCACGACAGTTATTTTGGCGCCCAACGTGGGGCACGAACGGTTGGGATAACGGTAGATCTGACCCTAACTATCGCAATTAAGATAAGCACTGTTGTTTAAGCAGTCTCTGGTCACGATGTTGTGGTATTTATTTACAAGGCTGTGGCAGCAAAACCACCGCATGCTGTATACAATCCTGGCAGGATTCTTTACTCTCTCAGGTCTGCTGCTCCCGTATTTGTTCCCATACTTCATTATAGTGTATTTTATGATATCGGTCTATGATACAATAATATCGATGATCATGAGCTTAAGCTGGTACCTGTATGAGGTTTTGCTGTCCTGTCCATTCTTTGGACAGGGAGGGGTTAGTAACAGCAGCCGGTATGGTGGGGGCACTGCTTTCTTTTCCTTTGGGCTAAATACAACAGCTCTTACGGCAGTTTTTGAAAATCTTCAATATCTCTGGGATATTCAAACTAGCATTTTGCTATTGGTAGGTTTGGTGCAGATGGTTCAGTTTTTGTTATATATCAAGCATAGGTTTATGAATACCACTGAAGAGCTTTCTCCGAGACAGAATAATCACGAGTGGCAGGGCATATGGCAAAGTATGGGCGAGTACCTAGGTACTTTCTCACGCCCGATGGTTTGGAACTTCACTCCTGAACAGTTACAAGACCCCGATCAAGTGACTGCATACCTAAGGAAAAATTGCTGTAGGTTTCCCAGAGATGGACACCTTACTGCACTGTGCTGGGCTCTGGCCACTATTTATCAAACACTGCTTGATAGCAGGCAGCACTGTCAGCACTGTCAGGGAGAAGGGAAAGGAAACAGACTGGCAGATACTATAGCTGCTGCAACCACTGGGGCTGACACTGCAGCTACTGCAACCCCTGTGACCGACACTGCAGCTACTGTAATCTCTACAGCAGACACTGCAGATGATCCGAAAAACCACACCAGTGTCTGTTGCTCCCGTACAAAAGAGGAAAGGCACAAAGAAATCAGTTCGCATAGTGACGGATAAGGATGATGATCAACCGGGATCATCTCGAGGATATCAGGATGAGGCAGAACCAGAGATTGTTACCCGATCCCTGACTCTGAGTGAGCTGCGTGAGGTTCGAAAAGATTTCACTCGCCACCCAAGTGAGCACACTATCACTTGGTTGCTCCGATGTTGGGATCACGGGGCCAGTAGTTTGGAATTAGAAGGCAGAGAGGCCAAGCAGTTGGGATCCCTAGCTAGAGAAGGAGGAATTGACAAAGCAATTGGGAGGAGGCCGGAAATCCTCAGCCTCTGGAGGCGACTACTGTCAAGTGTGCAGGAAAGATATCCCATAAAGGAATATATTACATGCCAGACACCCAAGGGTAACAGCATAGAGACATCTGTCCAGCACCTGAGAGAATTAGCTGTACGGGAGATAATTTATTATGATCTGGACAATTCACGGCTTCCCGCTGATCCCGATGAAGTCCTATGCACTCCAGATATGTGGCGTAAGGTTGTACGAAGTGCACCAGCAGGGTATACCAATTCACTGGCAGCAATTGACTGGAATGATACGAATCCGCCAACCGTAAATGAGGTGGCCTGCCGACTCCGGAAATACCAAGACAATGTTTCCCTCTCCGTCATTGCAGCAGTAGAGAAACTGGTTCAACGACTTGACAACAATGTGTCCAACTCCCAACCCGTATGGAGCAATGTTGCAGCTACTGGGAGAAAGCGTCCATCGTTCCAAGAGGGAGAATACACACCACGACGTACATTGTGGTTTTACCTGCTTGATCATGGAGAAAACATGAGGAAATGGGATATGCAGCCCACCTCAGCCCTTTGAGCACGAGTAAATGAGCTGCGGGGTAAAACATTCGCACAACGAGATTCTGCCAGGAAGAAGGCTGCACCAGTTTCTACTGGGCAGTTCCCTAGACCAACTGGAAGGCCTACCTATATGTCTGATGTGCCTGATCCTTTTGAAGGGACCTCTAAGTCCTTTATGCAACCAGTGGAAAACAAATATGATCAGCAGCAATAGAGGGGCCCTGCCTCCAGCCAGGTGGAGGAGAGGGATAATCGGGTATATTGGACTGTGTGGATCCGATGGCCTGGCACGTCAGACCCACGAGAGTACAAAGCTCTGGTGGATACTGGTGCCCAGTGTACTCTAATGCCATCGAATCATGAAGGGGTAGAACCCGTTTGTATTTCTGGAGTGACAGGGGGATCCCAACAACTAACTGTGCTAGAGGCTGAGGTGAGCTTAACTGGGAAGGACTGGGAAAAACACCCCATTGTGACTGGTCCAGAAGCTCCGTGCATTTTAGGTATAGATTATCTACGTAGAGGGTATTTTAAAGACCCAAAAGGGTACCGATGGGCTTTTGGAATAGCTGCTTTGGAAACAGAAGAAATTGAACAATTGTGTGCCTTGCCTGGACTCTCGGAGGATTCTGCTGTTGTGGGGTTGTTGAAGGGTGAAGAACAGCAAGTGCCAGTTGCTACGACGACGGTGCACAGCCGACAATACCGTACTAACCGAGATTCCCTGATTCCCATCCATAAGCTGATTCGTCAACTGGAGAATCAGGGAGTGATCAGCCGAACCCACTCACCCTTTAATAGTCCCATATGGCCAGTGAGGAAGTCCAATGGAGAGTGGAGGCTGACAGTAGATTATTGTGGCCTAAATGAAGTCACTCCAGGTATGAGTGCTGCTGTGCCAGACATGTTAGAGCTCCAGTATGAATTGGAATCGAAGGCAGCCAAGTGGTACACCACAATCGACATTGCGAACGCTTTCTTCTCGATCCCACTGGCGCCAGAGTGCAGGCCACAGTTTGCTTTCACCTGGAGAGGCATCCAATACACGTGGAATCGTCTGCCCCAGGGGTGGAAACATAGCCCCACCATCTGCCATGGACTAATCCAGAATACACTGGAAAAGGGTGAAGCACCAGAGCACCTGCAGTATATTGATGACATCATTGTATGGGGCAACACAGCAGAGGAAGTTTTTGAAAAAGGAAACAGGGTAATTAAAATCCTTTTAGAAGCCAGTTTTGCTATAAAACGAAGTAAAGTCAAGGGGCCTACGCAAGAAATCCAGTTTTTAGGAATAAAATGGCAGGATGGGCGTCGTCAGATCCCAATGGACATTATTAATAAAATAGCAGCTATGTCTCCACCAAGCAACAAAAAGGAAACACAAGCTTTCTTAGGTGTTATAGGTTTTTGGCGAATGCATGTCCCAAACTACAGTCTCATTGTGAGCCCACTCTACCATGTAACTCGAAAGAAGAATGATTTCCAATGGGGCCCTGAGCAACAGCAAGCCTTTGAGCAGATCAAACGCGAGATAGTCCATGCAGTGGCCCTTGGGCCTGTCCGGACAGGGACAGATATTAAAAATGTGCTCTACACTGCAGCTGGGGAGAACGGCCCGACCTGGAGTCTCTGGCAGAAAGCACAAGGGGAGACTCGAGGTCGACCGCTGGGGTTTTGGAGTCGGGCCTACAAAGGATCTGAGGCCAATTATACTCCAACAGAAAAGGAAATACTGGCCGCCTATGAAGGGGTTCGAGCCGCCTCAGAAGTGATTGGAACTGAAGCCCAGCTCCTCCTGGCACCCTGACTGCCGGTGCTGGGCTGGATGTTCAAAGGGAAGGTTCCTTCTACACACCATGCCACTGATGCTACATGGAGCAAGTGGGTTGCACTAATTACACAGCGGGCTCGAATAGGAAACCCCAATCGCCCAGGAATCGTGGAGGTGATCACAGACTGGCCAGAAGGCAAAGATTTTGGGATGTCACCAGAGGATGAGGAGGTAACACGCGCTGAAGAAGCCCCACCCTACAACGAACTGCCAGAGAATGAGAAGCGATATGCCCTGTTCACTGATGGGTCTTGTCGCATTGTGGGTAAACATTGGAGATGGAAAGCTGCTGTATGGAATCCTATAAGAAGAGTAGCAGAAGCCACTGAAGGAAAAGGTGAATCAAGCCAGTTCGCTGAGGTGAAGGCCATCCAGTTAGCCCTGGACATTGCTGAGAGGGAAAAGTGGCCAATGCTCTACCTTTATACTGATTCATGGATGGTGGCGAATGCCCTGTGGGGGTGGTTGCAGCAGTGGAAAAAGAACAACTGGCAGCGTAGAGGCAAACCTATATGGGCTGATGACTTATGGCAAGATATCTCTGCTCGGTTAGAGAAACTTGTTGTAAAGGTACGTCATGTCGACGCCCATGTACCTAAGAGTCGGGCCATGGAGGAACATGAAAACAACCATCAGGTAGATAAGGCTGCTAGGATTAAAGTGGCTCAGGTAGATCTAGACTGGCAACGTAAGGGTGAATTATTCATAGCTCGATGGGCTCATGATACCTCGGGTCATCAAGGGAGAGATGCAACATATAGATGGGCTCGGGATCGAGGGGTGGACTTGACCATGGACGCCATCGCACAAGTTGTCCACGAATGTGAGACATGTGCTGCAATCAAGCAAGCTAAGCGGTTAAAGCCCCTTTGGTATGGAGGACGGTGGATGAAATACAAATATGGGGAGGCTTGGCAGATTGATTACATCACCCTCCCACAAACCCGCCATGGCAAACGTTATGTGCTTACAATGGTGGAGGCAACTACCGGCTGGCTAGAAACATATCCCGTACCCCATGCCACTGCTTGAAATACAATTCTGGGCCTTGAAAGGCAAGTCCTCTGGCGACATGGTACTCCAGAAAGAATCGAGTCAAACAATGGGACTCACTTCCGAAACACTCTTATAGACACCTGGGCCAAAGAGCATGGCATTGAGTGGGTGTACCACATTCCTTATCATGCACCGGCCTCTGGGAAAATTGAACGATATAATGGACTTTTAAAAACTACACTGAAAGCAATGTGTGGTGGGACATTCAAGCATTGGGATACATATTTGGCCAAAGCCACGTGGTTAGTTAACTCTAGGGGATCTACCAATCGGGCTGGCCCTGCCCAGTCAAAATTTCCACGTACTGTAGAGGGAGACAGAGTGCCAGTAGTGCATGTGAAGAGTGTATTGGGAAAGAGAGTTTGGGTCATCCCTGCTTCAGGCAAAGGTAAACCCATGTCTGGAATTGTTTTTGCTCAAGGACCTGGCTGTACTTGGTGGGTACAGCAGAGGGATGGAGAAGTTCGATGTGTACCTCAAGGGGATTTGATTTTGGGTGAAAATAGCCAATATAATTAATAAAGTAGAAATTATAATAATTGCCAAATAATCCATTATTGTATATTCATTATTGTTATGATTGCTGTATGTTGTACCATAGCATTATAGCTGGAGTCATACAAGTTAATGAAGAATGAGTGCCATGATGATGGAACTAAAGCCTGGCCCCTCAAGAACTTTTTGCTCCCGTTGAAAATAAACTCTGACCCACAGACTATGAGCATGGACCATGCCAGGTGTATCAGTCAAGAGCCTGAGATGCAGCATGCAACGAGCCAATGGAACATACAATTATCCTGAGAAACTGTTACGACAAATGGAGCCTGAAAATCATGGACTAAATGAACTCAACAACTTCAGAGGGATGATTCACAGACTGAGGGAATAAGATCTGTATGCACGTATGTGTGCATACATGTGTACATACATATATGGGTGTGTGAAACACGAAACTGGTTGTGCCCAAAGAAAATTGTTGGATCTGGTCATGACGTAAATGGTATGGAATAAGGGGTGGATAATGTCCTGGTTTCAGCTATGATGGAGTTAAACTTTTTTTTAGCAGTGGATGGAATGCCATGTTTGGGTGTTAGGATGAGAACAGTGCTGATAGCACCCTGATGTTTCCGATTTGTTGCCGGGCAATCAAGTACCTTTCTCAGCTCTGCATACTTCCTTACTAGTGAGAAAGGAGGGGACGCAGCCAGGACAGGTGACCCGAATTGGCCAAAGAGGATATTCCATACCAGTTACGTCATGTTCGGTATAAGGGGGGACTGGGGGGAAGAGGGGGAGACAACGCCAGGACGTGCAGTTTCTGGGGGCAGTCGGGTTCGGTTCTAAGCTGTGCGGCCTGAGTTGTGTCGTTTGGTGAGAAACTGCATTGTGTATCACCAGTTTCATCTATTTTGTGCTTTAAACTTATGTTATTGTTATATCTAGCTTTCTGTTATTGTTTAGTAAACTATCCTTATCCCAACCTGCGTGGTTCTGGTTTCTAGGTTGTGGTTTCATTCCCTCCTTTCTTCCTTCCCTTTTCCCCCTCTCCCCCAACTTTCCTTCCCCCTTCCTTTTAAAAGTACAAGCGACTGTGTGGGGTGCGGCCCCCGGCCGGGGCAAAACCACGACATTCTGTACGAAATCCATGCAGCTGAGGCTTGTGAACAGAGCTGTATTTTACACAGGTGAGGCCCCTACTATAAATTGTACCACATTAACTGCTGGGTCTGTTTAACATTTGACAGTGCTGAAAGAAATAGCAACTAAAGATGAGAATGGGAGCACTGTACTTTCAGGTCAGCTAACAGAACTGTGCTGTGTTTTCTGCTGCCTCAGTTCTAAACACCAGTGGAGTTGCAATTACAAAGCTGAGTGTATGTGAAACAGAAGATGTGACCAAACACCTTTAATTAGTGGAAGTACCTTTGGCATTCTCTGGATGCTCTTTGTTACTAGAGAGAAATCAGGCTATAATTTTATATGATCCTGTATAGCTTTTATTCTCTTAATTTCATGCCCATTATTGTCCAGTTTCTTTATATCTGATGAAACTTTCACTCAACAAAATTGATGATTGCTTCTACATGCTAGTGTTAGTATCAATGCAAGCAAGAGTGACTGAAGCTGAAGATCCCTGGTAGCATTGACTCTGTTTTGTTTTGCTTTTTTAATTGTCCTTCTCCATCTGGGAATGCATTCTGAGTTTACCAGTGTAGGAGACAAAGGGGGCTGTAACAGTGATTCTCAGTGGCCTTTGGCTGTCTGCATAACCTCAGTCCCATCCCTTCATCTGGCTGTGCCTCACTAACAAATGCTTCCTCAGTCATTATGGTCCATTTGTGTGTTACGCTTTTGGAGGCAGCTTCTGTGTAGCGCAGCTGGATTCCATCTCTGTTGCAATATACAGGCGCTCTTTATCCCAAATATCAAAAATAATTACTGTTAGGATGGTAGGAGTGGTATTTTCTTCTCCATGGCCATATGTTTGTGCAGACCTGAGTGCAGAGTGATGGGGAAGTGCTGCGCTGTGTCCCTCGTGAGAACCAGCCCATTGTTTCTTGGCACTGATGTTCTCTAGCTCTGCCCCTGTTCATTTAGTTTCTGGAGTTAAACGGTAGCTGTTAATTACTCTGTGCATATGCTGGGTTTTCACTGCAATGGGGGGGCTGCTTGGCTCATCACAGCTATGTGCTCTTGGTGAGGAGAGCTCATTTCCTCTGGCAGTGTGTCAGAAGCACACTTTTCTAGTTGCCCTCTGTGGTCACAGCGTCCTGTTTGACATCTCTGGGCCTTACAGCACTATGGCTTCCTAGAGCCTTTCTCATTGGTGCAGCGAGCAGTCACTGAAGTTCTTCCCAGAAATGGAAACACAACGCAACTGGCTTTCTCCCACATCAGAAAAGATCATCCTGTGCTTGCAAAAGCTTTTCACAGGCCGGCAGGCAGGGAAAACGTTCACATTTCCTCAGGCAGAAAGCCATCATTCCTGTGCTGCTGCTAATTAGTGAAATTCTGATTAAGTCATTGGAGCTGTGCCAGTTTGCACCAGATGAGGAGCAGGTCCATGTGGAGTTGGTTGACATGGCACAACACAGTGTGGGTCAAGAGCTCCCTGGGGGGTGTGTGGGCTGTGTGCTGAAAGCAGAGCCCAGAGGAGCACCATTGCAGTCTCTGTGCCCTTTCAGTCTGGGTTTCTTTGCTGGTATTTATGCATTTACTTATATGTCTCTAGATAGATATGTCTCTCTAATTAAAAATGTAATCTTTCTATGTGTACACAATACCTGCACGTACCTGCCTTCCCAGTCTGTAACGAGGGGTCACCAAAGCCTGCCAGAGCTAGCAGCATGTGGTTAAGCTCTCTGCTGTCCATGGACATGCTGGCTGCTTTGGGGGGATCCTCTTGGCGAGGAGGAGGAGTATGGACACTGCACTTCACTCTTAAACCTTTTTCCTAACCAACTCCCTTATTTCCCCCTTCAGCTTACCAAACATCGCATTTATAGGAGAAACAATCAAATACAGCCAGAAGATAGTTGTTAATTTCTTTTAAAATATTGGAACTCTTTTCAGCTCTGGTCATAAATACGTGTTCTTAATATAGTAGCTTAACATTTCGAATTATCCATCACTTCAGTCTTCCAGTTACCCCATACCCACACAAATATGTTATTCCACTTTAGTGTCTGAAAAAGTTTCTAGATCTAATGAGTGAATCATCAGCTGTAGAAAGACATGAGCTTACAGTGGGTTAGGTTTCTTGCATGGAATTTATATATATCCATTTTTCTTTCTTGATCATTACTGGTATCTGCATTCAAGTATGGTAAGCTTAGAGGAGAAGGTTCATGGGGCAATATTTTTGTCCTTTATAAGGTCTTTATGGAGGCATATAGTTCAGCAATACTAATTTTAAAAAAGTAAGGATTATGATAGTCTGAAAGCACAAGCATTTGACCTATTTTTCTTCCTCCTTATCTTGCTAAAACTGCACAGTTACACACTCGATACCTGTTCGGTGGAAACTCAGCACGTTACAGGTATGAGTTTATTAAATAAGTGGAGACTGATGTATGGTCCTCTCCTGTCCTAACACAGTGGAGAACTCTTGCTGTCTTCAAAGCAGATGTGCACAATAGGAGACAGGCATGGGGGGAACTAAGAATTTTTCTGCTGTTAGTAGAAAATCTTCCTCATCACATGCTATTGAATAGCAGAGGACTGTTCTTACAGGTACTACACTACTGGGACCTCTTGTTTTCATGTCATGCTAGGCTGAGTTGAGAGGTAGTATTCTTCAAGCAATAGACTAAAATGCTTCTTATGTAGCTACAGTGTCAATGAACATGGCTGCCTTTCCCAAATAATCTGTGTATGTTCCCTCTTTCTGGGGTCAGAAGGGACCCTGCTTGGAAAGCCAGTCTGAAGCATCGTGAACTCTGGTTGCCATGATATCCCCAGTCTCGTGCTGGCTGGCTGGACAGGGTAGAGCTGGCTCAGCTGCATGCCTAGCAATCCCTTTCATTGTCACTGAAGCAGTGGAATCTCTAGAATGAAGTGTGGAAACTGTTTTAAGCCTCTGTAGCAGTGCTGCATGGTACTTGGCTGCAAAAAAACCCAAAGCATTGAAAAGATGGACTGTCAGCAGAGAACAAAATTCTGATCATGTGAAATGATGGACCAACTGTGATAGTTTGTCATCACATCTTTGGAGATTGCTCTGTTTTTTCGTTCTCAAGAAAATGTGCATTTTAGCTTCATTTGCAATCTTTTGGAATTTTAAACAAAGACAAGAGGTGTCATTAAGTGTTGTGTAATTTTGGAAGAACATTGGTGGCTTTTAGTCTGTTGCAAACTGAAAATATCTGGGTTTTTTTCCCCTCCCCTTTCTCTGTGATGGATCCCAACCAATTATTTGACCCCTGGAGCACAGCAAAGGTCCAGCAGGTGTTTAAACTTTCCTAAGTGTTTATGAGAAGTTTATGAAAACCTGCTGAAGTGAGGGGGAATAATATGATGTACACAACTGCTGACATTTTGGAGGGCTTGCCACCATCAAAGTGCTGGAAAAAATAGATTCAGGGTCTGGAAGCACTGTTTATCTCCGACTATGGGATGCTCAGCTCAGGGTTGCAAGGCTAAAAGACATGACTGGCTAGAGAGATGTAATGGGAAGTGCTCTGGGAGTGGATTCAACAACTGAAGAACCCTTGAATGCAATGAAGCTAAAGGTGTAGAGAGACAAGTCAGTGACCCTTTAAGTAGCTGCCTTTCCAAATCATCTGTGAAATCATCAGACTGACAGTTCCCACCTCACAGTTGGTGGTTGGGAATTATGGAAAGCTTTAGATTGAGATTCCCTTTGTGGTTAGTTCAGGTAGGAGGATGGCTGCATGCATCACACAAACAGAATCAGAGGCATGAGTTTCAGGTGAGCAGTTCAGTAGAGTAGTGTTCCACCATAGCCTAAGAGATCATCTCACTTTTTGTGTTAATGAGTAGTGGTTCTTACTGGCCAGCATGTGTTTGCTCAAAAACATGTAGTTCAGGTTCTGAGCCTTAGAGCTGCATCTGGTGTATTGCCTAAGGAGTGGTGCAGAGGATGGGAGGAAATCAAGCTTGCAGATGTACATGTGGAGCATCACAAGGAACACATATGGCTACTACACCACCCGCCAAAGGACATCCCCTGCTCCTGTGCCCTGGGAATCAATCGCATCAGTTCAGGTTTTACTGCACTGATTTGGCAGTGCAACTGAACTTGCAGGTTGTATTGTGAGGGTGTTGGTGTCTCCACACCCCCCCCCTTTTTTTTTTCTCTGGTGGCAATTGCATGAAACTGTTTACTTCAGCCATTATTTTTTTTGAATAATGAGTTAGGGTTTTGCTAGGAGGAGATGTATTTCTTTTTTGTGCTGTTCTCTGTGATGAGTGTGGTGGGAGTGTTTGTCTCCCCCAGCTGCCTTCCTTGTGGCCAGCTGCAGAACAATTGGTGAGATACCATCTGGCTTTCCCTCATTTTCACCAGCTGCAGGTATAATCAGTAGGGTGATTGTGAAGTCTCTCTCCCTTCCATACGAAAAACTCTGGAAAACAAATGCAGCGATGCAGGGATGTGTAATGGGAGACTGAAAACATGCCGTGTTTTTCAGGGAGGGACAAGAACTTCAATAAATTATTCTTGTGTGAGTTTAAAAGCACCTGGGTTAACGTGCATCTGATGAACAAACTGTTCAACTGCGGCGGCTTATCTGGAGTTGGTGTTGCAGGTTGGGGGGAGCAGGAGCACAGGGAGGTTTCCTGTTTACCTCCTAGTGCTCAGGAAGCACAAAGAACTTTGTTTCTATAAGCTTTTGCCTGTTTAGCTGTATTTGGAGTTTAATAGGTTAGGGAAAGTTTGTACAGTGGGTGAGGACTTGGCCTGTCGGAACCAGCGGAAGAAGAATGAGCTTGTGTTTATCTTGACCTCAGTGGAATCATTAACAGTACCGGGATGAAGCCCTGTTTGTGCTGGTCTGCAGCTCTGCTCTCTGCCACGTTAGGTGTGGTGTTTCAGCTGTGTTGAGCACCTGTAGCTCCCTTTGCCTTCAGCTGGTAAATCATCACTGAGCTAGACCTCCCGGAACAGCCAGAGCAGGAGGGTTTCTTTTAGGGCTTTTTATCCTAGAGCTTACCTGGATTTTAGCTGATCTGAAGGTAACGTGGTTTTTCAAAACCAGGCCCTGCTGGCATGATCTCCTGCTGTTCTGTAAAATCAGGTATGGTGCTATGTTCCCAGTGACTCAAAATCCTGCTGGGTGGGGACGGACAGGGTGTCCTGGGCTGGTGAAATACCGTGTGACCCAACTGTGCTGAAAGGGCTTAAAGCCACCTCTGCTCAGAGCCTCTCTAGTGAAGGCTCGTGTCCTGCTCTAGTTGCTTGTGTTTATTTAAGCAGTGCAAATAGCTAGTGAAGTACCTTAATATAATAGATTGCAGGGCTAAGAATTATGATGAACCTGCATAGGAATGTAGAGGAGTAACAGCATAGAAGATTATTTAAAGACAGATAGCAATTATGGTCTGTGTTTCATAGTTCAGGGTTTTTTTAGTTAGAGCAGCCAGTACTCATGTGCATTCACATCTACCAAAAATCCCTGGTTTGGTAAAACTAAAACTGTGTTCATCCCTCCCGTGTGGCTGCAATGAATATTGTCTGTAGAGCAGTTTGAGAATGTGCCAGAGGGGATAGGTATTTCCAATTTTGTTTAATTGCTTTAGCAGAGGTTCTGGGAGATGCAGGGGGCTGTATAATATCTTATTGTCATCTCTTGTTTACCATCCCAGGAGACCAAAGTTTCAGGTGTTTAAGGGGGAGAAAATGGTGAATGGGAAGCTGAATGTCTGTTTAGAAGGTGTGGGAGGGAAAGGTTTTTATGTAAAGCTAGCAGGGCTCTGGTGATGGAGCAGCTGAGAGTCTGCACTTTGCTGTGAATATTTCAGGCTCCTGAAAAATCTGGGGGCCATGCTTGGCCCCAGCCTCTTGCAAGGACAGATCAAACTTCATGTTTGTCCTTGAAACACTTACCAGCACAGTGGAAGAAACTGCATGTCCCTGAAGAAATTCCAGTTCAGCTAAATTGGAGAAAACAATTGTGATTTGTGTTGAATGTGAGTTTGTGGGCAGGCTGAGTTTAGTTCTGGCACTGGGGGAATTGCAGATAGCTCAGCCTCTAAAGTTTGCAGGATGACTCCTTGGTTAAGCCCAAGCTGCTCACAGACCAGAGATGGAAAGAGGTATAGCAAGCAACAGCTAAAGTATCGATTGCTGTCATATGAAAAAAACACTGTGTTTTGAGAATAAACTACAAGGCAGGGGATGGGTTTGTGTTTGGGTTTAAGACCAATGCTAGTGTTTAAAAAAAAAAAAAATTCAAAAAGACAAAAAGCTGTTTAATAGAAAGTGATCAATTCTCCTCATACCAGGGCTATTAATCTTGCTACTAGTTCAAAGCAAAATAAACTATGGAAAAAGCCAAACCCAACAAGGACAAAAAACTCCTCCATTGTGCCCAGCAGAAATAGCTGCATAAAAGCTCTTCAGTGGAATTTGAATTTCTGATTAATTAGACTGCAGTGTTAATTAGTGCCAGTAGTCCTGAGACAAATCGGGTAATTAGTGAGTTGCATATCCATGGGTAAGCCCAGCCCAACACCTGCTTTAGAGCGGCTCCTAGATGCAAATGAGAGCTTTGTGGTATCGTTCATTTTTCTGGTTCTGTGCTTTGTCCTGCAACCATTTGTGTGTGAGTGGGAGTCTGGGAGCAGCTGTGGGAGCAGCTCCTCTGGGATCATAGGCAGTATGGTCTTCTGCTGGGCTGCCAGTGTCAGGCCAGGTATCACCTTGCAAATCTGAACATAGTGACTGTGGATCTGGAATATGTTATTCCCAGTTGCTTGGACTGGAGTAGTTAAGATTTATCAGGTGTCAGTGAAGGGATTAACTGCACCTCAGGTTCTCAAGACAAACGTGCAAACCTCAAACCCAAACTGAATCTGACCCACAAGATATCAAAAGACAGGCATGTGAATTCCTCTCTTTAAAAACATCCTTGATGGCATGAGGTTCCACCTGGTCTTCACCAATATAATGGGATGTTGGTTGCTCAGAGCAGCTCCCGTGCAGCTCTGATGAGAACAGAGCAACTCCAAACCTGTAGAAGGTAGGTCCTCTTATTCCAATAGGAACAGGAACTCTTGTCCACAGGAACTCCCTGTAGGGTCTTACATGTTCATAGTTATACTGATAAATGAAGACTTGTTTCTTAATTAAATTCCTTTGTGTTTTGGGTACTTTTTTTCCTTCTGAGAAGGGATTTATCTTTTGCTCTTTAAACAGACATTACAGACTTAAGGCTTAAGGGAGGTTCTCTGTGAAGCGGTACCTGAGGTCCGTGGCATTAGGGAAAAGGTGTTTGAATGCAGCTCTGAGCATTAATTAGTGGCCCTAGGAGCAGAGAAATGCTGCCTTTGTTCCTACTAAAGGTTTTGTGCTAAGCACGGAAACTTTTATATCCTGAGCAGGTACACTGTCTGCTTGAAGATAATTGTCACTTTTTTGAATAACAGGCACATTCAGGATCAAGATTTCACTGGGCCTTAATTAAGGATGTCATTGTTTGAATAACAAATATGGACCTGGAAATGTCCAGGTGCCTTTTGAGGCAAGGTTCATTCACATTAAATGCCACAGGTCACTCCAGGTAGTGATCTCTCCTGACTACAAAGCGCTGGCAGCCTAAGGATGTTGTGTAAGAAAGGTGAGGTTCAGAGCAATTTACTCCATCTGAATTTGACATGTAGTGTTGAGACAGCTCAGATCTGCTTAAGGTCAAGAGGCAGAATGTTTGTGTCAGCATGGAGTGGTACAGAAAACCAGAGTTTTAAAAGTGCTGGAGAAAAAGGGATTGTTGCTAAGGAAATGGGCTTATTTAATAGTCTCTTTCTCTACCAGCCTGTCCCCCATCAAGTTGAATATGGTCATTCTTAACTTGGTACAAATAGGGAGGCAAAATGCATCCCTTGGCCATTAGCCAAGCAGACTCAGCAGAATCTTGAAGGAAAAATAAAGCACGAATCAAGTTAGCAAATAAAAGTGAAGATTTGTGTCTTTCCTCTGAGGATAGTTGATGGGTTTTAAAGTCTTGTGACCAGAAACCTTAAAATCTTCCAGTGCAGGTTGATCTCTCAGGAAAAATGCTCCACAGCAATTCTTTGGTGTCTGTGACTTTTTTTTTTTTTTTCCAGGAGAATTCAATCTAGTTTTATAGTATTTTGTACAAGCAAATAAAAATACCATGTAAGACACAAGTTAAAATACTACAAAAAGCAACCATGGTATAGGCTAGTATTTCATCCTGTGCCTTAGCCTTTTGGGGATGGAAATTTTCTGTCTAAGTAACTGTGTGTGAGAAAATGTTGGCAATGTGTTAGGTGGGCTAATACATCCTTGCTAGACCCATGGATCTCATTATGAGAGAAAAAAAAATGGTTTGGGGCATTCAAGCTCATCCTTAGTGGTGAAATACAAACCACCACAGTAGTGTAGTCATGGGCCATCGTGTGAAGAAGAGAGTGGAGAATGAATGCCCAGCATCAATATATTTTAGACGGCTGACAGAGTTAAAGATGTTAAACCAACCTAGCTGCAATCTCTGATCAGAATAGTACAGTGTCAGGGTCTTTTGACTGTGTGAGCTATTGTAGTGCTGATAAATGTTCTTATTAGAAAGAAGACCACCGTGGGCCTGACACATGAATGAAGAGATCGATCATCATTTTCCTTGTTGCAACTTCACCTGGATTAAGTGTTTCTTACTTTGAAGCTGAACCAATGCAAATGGCTTGAGCACCACTAAAACACAGGCATTCAGAACAAACTCAGTGTCGGGGCTGTTCTGCATTGAGGAGTTCATCTGAAGCAAGCTGAAGGAAAAGTGTTGAAATGAAGGATGGCTTGTCCAGGATACAGGCCTGGGAAACGCTGCACTGAGTTGGGGTTTGAATGGCAAGCATGGCTTGGTGCTCTGCTGCCAAAGCTTGATGGGTGTATGTGGGTTGTGGTGTGGCTGTAAGCACGGCTGATATACCTGAGCTTTCTTACATGGCCTTCTCAGTGGGAAGCAGAAAAAGGATTGCTTCCTCCTTGCTCTGGAGCACAGGAAGGACAAATATCACCAGGCTGGGTGATAGCAGCAATGCCAGGAGAGTGGCCCAAGCTTGTTTTGCAGTAAGCTGCCCATCTGGTCTAGGTCAGAGGAGGAACTGCAAAGTGAGGCCCTTTGGGGACACTGTCAGTGCTCTTGTAAGATAAAAATCCTTGATGGTCAGTACTCAGTACTTTAAATACTTGGGCTATATCTAAGTGACATAGTCCAGATAGCAGCTTTGGTGCTGGATGATGCTGTGTAGCTGAAGCTACAGGTCTTCAGCAGGAAGTTACCTCATCTCTGTACACATAGTCTAGTGCTCTATGTTTCTACAAAGGTAAAACACTAAGCAGTAGCTGACAGCAGACAGTATGCAAAGATGTCTCACTGGGGCTTTGCTTTCAGCTGGGCAGAACGAGGTAGCTCCTTGCAACTGTTAGCTGGATGCACCTCTACAGAGCAGCTGTAATCAGAAAATCTATAGCGTTATGGAAATCACAGCTGGAGTGCAAGAGACCTTGTGGACTTGCAGTCTATCATAATAACCTCTTCAGGTCGATAAACGCTGTGAACAGTAAGCCAAATCCGTCCTTTCTAACCCATCTCAGCTTTGAGAAAGGGCAGATGCGAAGGTTAACTGTAAACAATACCCTGCTGATGGGCATGATGAAGCTGCCCTCGTGCCAGGGTTTCTGGTGAGAAGGACTCAGAGCAGGTTAGCCTTGTTAACAGTGTTGCCCTCGAGCTATCTGGGTGGATGAGAAACATGGAGATTTTTCTGAAGGTTTCTGGATTTGCTAGAGGCCATCAGCCTTTTGGGTGTTACCTGAGCTCTGAAGGAAGATGAAGAAAATTGTTAAGTCTGGAAACAGTGCCAAGGGGTTTGTTGGTGCTGCTCCCTTGAATTGTAGAAAAAAAAAAAGTGTTTCTTAATTTCTGTGTGTATCACACTTTAAATCCTGTCACACAGTGAGGAAACTTGTAACAGGGCCTCTAGCAGAGGCACAGGAATGGGCCTTCTCCTTCGGTGCTATTTCCAGGCAGGGGTTCCGCAGTAATGAAATACGGCACAGACAGATGGGGAAGAATTGGCCAGTTAAGGAGAGGCTCAGCACACGTGCCCCCCTGGTGAACAGTCTTAAATCACTGTTACGATCGGAATTGTCTATTCCTGATAAATCTGTGCAGTGGCACTGGCTTTGGAGCATGTGGAATTAATGCATCCTTATGGGATGTGTTCCACCTTAATTCAAACCTGGGTAATTCACTGTGTTAGAAGTGGCCCAAAGTGATACTTCTTGCTTTAATAGGTTTGCTTTTTTTCTTTTTAATAAACAAAAGGGCAATTGCCATGCAACGTACCTTTTGAGAGCCATCAATATTTGAACTGTCTGTCACAGTAAATAAATTTGGAGTGTTCATTGCCTATCTGGGAAGTGACCAGAGCAGAGACTTCAGCTTGTTTTCATTTACACAGAGCACAAGCTGCTCATGTGTGACTAGTTCAAGAAGAGAAAAGACCCTTACTTGATGTTAAAATGAGTTCCCCAAGCTCTCTTGTCCTGGGTGCCTCTTCGCAGAGTCATGCGTGGCTTCCTGAGCAGGTTGAGATGTGTGCTGGAGGGAAAGGGGAGCAGGACAGCCTGGAGGAAGTGCCACTTTCACAGGCAGTTTCTGGGTTCAGACTGCAAAATGGCCAACCTGCTCAGAAATGGCTGATGGGAGTCATCTGATGTGACAGGGTGGCATGAGAGATGGGGGAAGGAGTCTTCAGTAGTAGCAAAGAAAGGAAGAACACATGTTGCAAACACGTCAGTCAAACCACTTTTTAATTAGCTACATGCTGTACATGATGTAATGCATATTATATCTTTGTATATGACTTTCCTGATTTTCATTGGGGGGGAAGTGGGGGATTAATAACACATGAAGCAGACTGCAAGTGTACCCCAGCAGCTGTTTAAGGCCAGAGTGTATGATAGTGCCCAAAAAGGAAAGGGGGGAGTGAGCCATGAACAATAGTGCTGTGGAGAATGACCTTCACAGCAGGTGGAAGCGCAGGGCTGGCAAAGGACCATGTGTGACTTTTGGGGCAGGGACAGAACCGTGGTGATTGCATTGGATGTCTTCAGGCTGGGATCAGTGCTGCCTTGAAGGCACCTCTCCAACCCCTGACAGGATGCTTTGGGTTTAATTTTCCCATTGTGCTGAGTTCTGAGAGCTGGTGCCTGGAATATCTGGCTAGGGATAAATACTTACAGGTGACCTGAATGCCTGTGGCTTCTGGCTAGGTCATTTCAAAGCAAAACTCTGGTCCTGAAGCAAACTGTTAGCTTTTCACTTGCAGTGAGTATGGAGAGCTGGGTTTGCTTGGCTGGAGGATGCTGTAAGTGATCCAATGCTGTCCGTCTTGAACTTGTGTCCAAATTCACATAACTCAGGGAGTAATTTGGAGAGGGTCTACTGGAGTTTCTCCACCTGGAAAAAGCTCTCCATTGGGAAGAAAGGAGCTTGACTCAAGATGAGAGAGAGCTTGTAGCTGTAGTTTTGCCTTGTCCTGGAGGAAGGTGTGCTCTTTTCCCCAGAGATGCTCCAGCAGAGCTGAGCCAGCCAGCACGGTGCAGGCTGCGGGATGAGCCTGTGCTGAACTTGCTCTTGCCCTCAGGCTAGGAGAGCTCTGCTGCTGAGACACAGCTTTTGGTACCTGGGGGAGGCAAAGGGTTTTTCTATAGAAAGTTTTTTTTGCTAGAAAAGGTATTTTTTCAGTTCAGCATTTGTGTTCATAAGCTGCCTTCAGGTTTCAGTCTAATGGTCTTTATTTAGATAGAGGCATGTGTTTCTTTTATTTTGGGAAATCTGCTTGTCATTTCATTAGACCATTTACAGCTGAGTGACAGGGAATTTAATTTTCTTCCTTTCTTTGCTACTGTTGAAGAATCCTTCCCCATCTCTCATGTCACCCTGTCACGTCGGAATGACGTTTGTGCTACAGAGATGCTGTAGCACAGCTCCTCAGCTCAGTCCTAATAAGCCTTCTCTTACTCTGGATTGGTGTCACCCAGTCCTGCTTTCTGTGTTTGGAAATCCTGGATTCAGCTGTTGCTTAAACAGCTTAGTGATTTGACACATTGTTTTAAAATCTCCTGGCAGGGTCAAGAACATGGGTGTGATGCTGGAGGTGATAGAGACCTTCAGGAATGTGATAGTGAGGTTTTGTCACTCCTGACCTGACCATGGAATGGAACCAGTGGGTACAGAGGGGAGTGCTTTTGCCCTGACAGATTATTCCCTTGTTTTTGAGGAGGAAGGAAGGATTTAATTGTACAAGCTTTATGAAAATGTCAGCACCTCATGTTCTAGTAAATATACCAAAAAATAAATTTACATGGGTGGGAGGGTGTTTGTGTTATGTCTGACTGCTTAGGGAAATTAAGAGCATCACCAAATCCTTTGCTGTTTGATTCACAAATGCTTTTTTTAAGGACTAACAGTATTTCATCTGCACCCAAAGAAGGGAGCGGGAGGAGTATAAATAAACCTGCCTCATAGCTACAAGTGCCAGGTAGTCTGAAAAGGGTGAATTTTCTTAGTATGGCTCTTCAGATGACAAGGAGCCAGTTGCCTATGATACTGTCATTGTCAAGCGCTAGAGCAAACAGAATAGGAGAAGTCAAAACAGCAATTGTCATGATTTAAAGTTGTTTAGCTTTAGAAAGTTTACCTGTCCTTGCATCAGCAATGGATGGCTGAGGATGGTTATTGACAGCAGGATGTTTCTAAACAACATCTCAACCATCTGTGTGAGAAAACAGAGAGAAACCCAACGTGTGATGTGAACCATCTGAAACAGGAGGCAACTGCAACTATTTCAGAAGTCTTTTTCTTCCCTTTCTAATTAGGGTTGGCTCAATTATTTGGTTCTAGATGGTTTTATAAAACAAATAATGTAGGTTTTTGCATTAGTATTATTAATTCAAAAAAAGTTCAGTTCTTCACATCAGTGACATAAATTTTGATGATCCCACCCTGCCCAGAACAACAAGGGACACAAAAACCTTGCAGATGATTTAGAGCATTTCTAGTTGACAGCACTGTAAAATAGAGAGTAGCCCCTTGCCAGTGTGTAGTTTATTCTGGTAGTTTAGAGTCTCTCTCTGCATGTATGTTTATGCATGTATAATGCACACATGTGCATGGAAAAGAACTTACTTTCTATATGTATGTATGTCTTTGTGTACTGTGTTTCAGTTTAAATATTCCATGGCAGAGGTGGGTGTATTCTGAAGGGAGGTGATTTGCTACTCTAATGGTGCTATAGGAGAAACTGTGTAAGCAGCCTTGCATCCCATTCCAGGCAGGAGGTGCCAGTGAGCTGGAGTCCCAGATACAGACATTTCCAGCAACCCATAAGGCAATCAAAACAAAGGGAGGATATAGGGAGCTGGAGATGAAGACAATTTCCTTTCCAACACTTTTGAGGGATTTAGGATTCCTTGTTTCTTCTTGGGAGAAGGCAGTGGAGAAACATTGGCTTAATTCCATTTCAACAGTGTTCCTGTTTGGCTTTGACATCAGAGGAATTTATTTGTGTGTATGTGTGTTAAGAATGTGCTCTTGTTGGCTTCAGAGGAGCATCAAGCTCCATGATCTGAAGTTTCAGGTGCAGTGCTACCCAAATTGAACAAACGCCCCTTGGCACCTCCTGGCCAGGCTGCCCCCTCCCCATCCTCCTTTACCCCTGCACTGCAACAGAAAGGTTTCAGTTTGGGTTTTTTTCTTTCCTTCCTGCCCTCCCCTACTGATCCATTCCCTTTACCTATGAAATCAGTGAACTCCTGTCAGAGTCTCGTCTTCTGTCTTGGTACCTGTCCTTGAAATCCCAGAAACTACAAAAAAGAAGATAGCAGTGCATCTGGAAAACTTATCTTCCACAACTTGGTATCTCTGCTGTATTGCAATTTTCTGCCTCTGTTCTCCAGCTGACCTATACCTATAATAGAAAACTTTCTCCTGTATTTCTCATAGTCAAAAGTTGCCTTATCTTCAAGGAAGAAGAAAATAGGTTCATTACTCAAAGAAAGACAAGGAGATGTCATCCCATGCTAGGAATTTTTTGAGTGTTTTGTTTGGGTTTTTTAAGTGGCCACTTACTGAACTGAAAATTGCAGGGGAAAAGAAAAAGCACAACAGCTTTTCCCATTACTATTTTGTTTTCTAATTAATCTTGTCCATTCAAGCTTTATCTGCTATGCTCATGTGGCATTTGCTTTTATAGCTTGAAAAAGGGTAGAGGGGAGGTGTGAATACGCTCCTCTGCTAATGCATGCTGATTGCTTTTCCCCACTGTTCGGAATGCTTTTAGAAACACCAAGGCTCTTAATTTTTCATGTGACACTGGTTTCCCACTGCTCAGGGTTATTCAACTTGGTAAACATTTTGCCTGAAGGATTATGTTTACTTCCATGCACAAGGTGGCTGAGCTGAAAGTTCAAGCCTTTGTGATTGCATTTGATGAAGACGTAATTAAGGCAGGCTAATTTTTGTGTATGTTTAATAACTTCTGAGTCGGCATCCAAGAAGGGACTGGTTTCTGCTGCTAATCACTGCAAAACAGTCATGTGTTAGGCAAGTCCTTGGAGAAAAGGAATTCCCCATGACAGAGGTTATATGGAAGTGTCCTTTACCTTGGCTGGATGGCTGGAATTAAATTTACACCCCTGGCAGCTAGGTTTATTGAAAATTAGCATATTGCATTGCTGCCTATGTTCCTGATGTGGCTAAAGCTTTTTTTCACGTTTGCTAGTTCTTGGAGTCTGTCTGAATTTTCCATTATTGGTATTAATTGTAGCTGGATAATATCTGAAGGTATTTTATTTGGAAAATAGTGAGTGACTGTCCATGGTCCCATCCTTCCTGCTGCAGTGGTTTCTTTTGGGTCAGCACACATATTTCTCTTCTGGAAAAAGCAGCTTTATCAGAATTCAACTTTGCAGTACGTGTCACTTGGATGAAACTAGATTTTGAAAGAAGAATAGAGGTGAAATATTTGAAAAAGATCAGCTTTTAGAGCTGCAAATTCATGGAACAGACCCGAGACTGACATCAATTATTTTCATGATTTGTCAATTAAAATGAAGCAAAGTGAATGCCCGTGAAGTGAGATTTTTTAGAAGAACAATTACATTTTGGAACAGAAACTGTACTCTGTGAGCATTTCTCCTGGAACAGAAATTCCACTTTAGCTGCTATCAGTGATACTGAAGCGTAGCACCTATCTCGCTGGTCTCCTCTGCACTCATAAACGAGTGCCTATAACATCTCAGAGCTGAATAGGTCTGTTTAAGTGCTATGATTGTTTGCTTCTAATTAGTGTTAGTGGATTTCAGTCTCTCAGGAACCCGTTTACAGGAAATAGAAATATTCAGACCTTCCTGTTCCTATTTGTCTTTCAGTGGGTTTTATTTCATTACCCTTGAGACTGTTTAAGGAATGATTTCTGGCCTTCCCTTGGTAATTCTGTAATCCATTAATGCTGAAATATCTAGAGGAATCCAGGTCTTGGGCTATTTTTCACCCTATACAAGATTCTTAGAGCCATTTTTAAAAGCCCTTTGAAAGTACAAGAACTGCCAGACCCTGTAAGTATACATGACTTTAAATTATATAGAGCCTAATGCTATGACAGACAAATCCCACTTTGTATGTAGTATCGCTCCTGCATCTGCAGCCTTCCCTGGCTAAAACTGTCGGGGCAAAGTGCATTACAAAGCTGGAATGTCCTAGTGTCTAAGCAGTGCTAGCCTATCATTACTCTTCAGTGCTTAATGTGGTATTTAGAGGCGAGATGGAAGATGTGCAGTATACCTGCAGCTGGCTCTCTTTTTTACAGCTTACATCTTGAGGGCAGTTGCGATGGGCTAGTCTCTGAGGTCCTGAATAAGCATCTGTGGCTCCAGGGGTCTGCTTTAAAAAGTGGTGTGGTGAAGCATTGCCAGCCTGTGCTAGCCAAATTAAAGCTATGACATGTGTGTATGCATCCTGGAGCTGCGTCTTCCAGCAGCGCTGCAGTCCTTCCCTCAGGAGTTGTGAAGTTTCATCAGTGTGCTGCTGGGGGAAAGCTGGGCTGGGAAAATTACTTTTGCACTTGAATCTGAAAGCCATGCTGTTTCCCATCTGATGGGAAAGAAATCTGTACAGTTCGTTGTCCAGTTTTGGAGTAATTACCTTTTCAGACTGTTCAAACCTCCCTTGAGGTGTGGATTGTATCGTCACTCCAGTATCTAAATGGTGTAGCTGTAAAGACAACCTTTTAGTTGGCTAGACAAAGATGCACACAAAGCAAAGTTCAGGAGTGAGATTCATTAAATAATGCTGTACTCTAGGAGCATCTTCCACAGGATGGCTGTAGCTGGTAGGTATGTGTTGGTAGCGCTTCCAAACCATACCTTTTCTGCTTTCAGCTACAATATTTAAGTTTCCAAACTGGAATTGGAAGCAGAAATTTTCACTTGGAAATAGAGATGTATACGGTTGTGCCTGTTTTTTCTCCAAAACCTTATACCACTGCCTTTCTTCTGACAGCTCTACTGTTTAACTTAAACTCTATTTACTTTCTGTTCAATATCCCTGAAATTCTCTTGCTTGCTATTGCCCATCTCCTTTCCTCTGTTAAGCATTCTAAGACAAAAAATTTGTGGTAGTCTTGAATGGAGATCAAGGAAATCAAAATTGCTGAATTAGGATTATCATCCCTTTCTTCTCCTTTCTGTAAGAAGCTGTCTTTCCTCCCACCTTAATGGCTTGTGTACTTCTGAAATTCATTCAGTATTTGTCTTACAATTGTTGGACTGTTTCTATAAGCACACAATGAATTTAGGGTACTTTTCAACTGAAAAGTCCTACGGGTATAGTAGGTTTGAATAAGGGGAAAACTGTGAATAGTATAGAGGGGAGGCAGATGCTTGGCTTATTCAAATTGGTATCTTCTTCTACATCTTTTGTGGGTTACTATTTTAAGCCTCTCAGCTGTGTGTGTGTGTTAAATAGTTTGATAGGTAAGACATGAAAAATCGACCAATAAACCTCCTAGAAGAGGTGTCATCCTCCTGTGCAGAAGGAAGGCAGTGCTGATGCCTTACAGAGTTTGAACTTTTTTTACTGCAAGCTACTGTCACAGGTGATAAATGATCCTGTGAAACTTGAACTTCTATGCAAACCTATTATCTGCCACTACCTTCTGGGGTCAAAGTTTCCCCAACACATATACTTCTTCCTTTGCCTGCTAAACTTCAGCTGGAGTTTTAGGTTTGGGAGCTGTATGTTCTTTCAAACAGCGTCTTCTCATCCCCTTTCCCTCTGGATTAAGCAGCCACGTGTCAAACAGAGGACTCTTACCTTGCACAGTGGAGAGAAAACAACAGGAGAAATGCCATGTGGATGACTGGCTTTGCACCCTGTTCCTCACTCTTCCCCACTGGACAGTCTGCTGGGGTGCTGGTGCAACAGCCTCATAGGATGCTTGATTCCAAGAGCTTGAATCTGATAAAAATTAAGTAAATAGAATTAGAGTGCTTGTATTTCCAAACTGCACAACAGTTCAGACTATAAAGTGTTAAAGGGTGATTGTGATAAACTCATTTATAGTAAATAACCAAGGCCTTGAAAAGTGCTGACTGTGAACAGGAAGCTTTTCACTACTGTTAACCCTTGCTGAGGATTACCTGTGGCAGGGGGGTTGGAACTCTGTGATCCTTGGGGTCCCTTCCAACCCAGACCATTTTATGATTCTGTGATTACTCAGAGTGCCTTTTAATAACTGTGTGTGTGTTGCAAAGCAGTGTGTTGTGGTGTGGGTGCTGGGGGGGGCGGAGGGGCAGGCGTGGGTGCTGGGGGGGGGGGGAGCGGAGGGGCAGGCGTGGGTGCTGGTGGGGGGTGGGCAGGCATGACTTAATTTTGTAAATGCACTGCAGTGCAAAGAGCACCCTAGAATGGAGCAGCTGGATGTGGCTTTGACAGGGCGGTCTGGTGACAGGGGTGCATTAATCCCCCAATGACTCGTAGGTGTGTGACGGTGGGATGCCTTTCTGAGACTACTCCGTGTATAACACTAGGGTGTTCAGTGTTGCTGGGATGGGCCATCTTGCCAGGTATCTATGCTTTCATTCTCCTTGCTGCTCTGGCAATATAATGCAAAGCCTAAATCCTGTTAACAGGGATGATGAACTACCTCTTTTTACTTGACCAGCTGGACACATGCTAAGTAAATCTGGCTGGTATTAACAAGGCTTTTAGGACTGTTAGGCCAAGCGAACTTTTACAATCTGTCATTGCACCTTTAAATCTTTATCAGAATTAGAGCACCAAGTCTTCCCAGAACCGAATTAATTGGATTTCATGCTACTGGGAAGGTGTGTGTTTTGTCTTGCATAGCAATTACAGGCACAGCCGCTGAAGACTTTAGTATTATACTTGTTTTACTTCCTCCAAAACTGCCATTCCTCTTAAAACTTTTAATAACCACCAGCTATGTGCTTTTGTGAATTGATGGTTTGAAGGAGTAAACAAAACCAGACTACCTTTTTGGCTAATGTAAATCACCTAAGTTTTTGGCTGACTCTGTCAGTGTATTTCTTTCTTTAACCTTTGGATGGTTTCCTTGCTCGATGGAATGCCTGACACCACGGTGGCCCTAGGTCTGTAAAACAAAGTAAGCATACCTTATGCATCTGAAAACTGTCATCTTTAATCTCGATTTCCAGAGTGCATTGCTGACCAAAATGCAATTTTAAAAGCTTTATTCCCCCTTTTTCTGTCAAAGAGGTCTACTCAGAAAATAGTGGAGAACAAAACCATTTTTCAGCCTGGATGAAGTGCATAAAAATTATAAATTGATTTTATAGTGCTTGTTGAACTTGCTTGTTCAATAATAAATTATTCCAGTTATAAAGTAACCAATGCATTCCTGGTAACTACTTACTCTCTGAACAGTGACAGCCTACAACTTGTATTAATATAAAGCATATTGAGCAATCAGTAGAGCATATGCAGTGTTTCAATGCAACATCAGCACAGAAATCATGATAAAACACTTCAGGGTGCCAAGCTAGTCTATGGCAGGGAGCTGGTAATTTGCTCGGGTCTTCAGAAATGTTCTTCAGGAGCTACAGTGGAGTTAATGGGGGGAAAAAGGGTTGACTGCCAGTAAGGGGCTGAGTGGCAGTTTATTTGTCTGTTGAAATCAAGTATCAGATGCCAATTAAAAGGATCTCCTGTAGTTGCTAATTAAGAAGCACTGAGGGATTGATTAGCCATTTACCAATGACCGTCAGTACAAATGCATTTGTTTTATTATCCCAGCATGTACTTCAGGGAATCAACTCATTTCTATTAATGAATCTGAGCATGTTCACGTGATAAGCATGAGAAGATGGCATTTAATTAGTTTAAATATATAAAACATTCATTTTATTGACTGCCCTATGTTTTTCAGTCATGGATGTGCTTTCTCTTGCTTCAAAGGAATTTGTCTTCTAAAACGATTCTCCAGAAGGAGATGAGCTATCTCAGAAAATGGGTAAGGGTCAAGTTATTGTAGGTTCTTACAGTGGGCAGTGGCTCAGGAAGGTGAAGATGCAAATGAGAAGACTGGTAATGAAAAACCTTATTTTGAAAGGCACAAGTTGAAGATCCATGTTGTGGTTTCATTTTGGGGACCCTAGCCAAAATTTAGGAATCATAGAATGGTATGAGTTGGAAGGGACCCCAAGGATCACAGAGCTCCAACCCCCCTGCCACAGGCAGGGCCACCAACCTCAGGCCTGGATCTACACAAGGTTGCCCAGGGCCCCATCCAGCCTGGCCTTGAACACTTCCAGGGACGGGGCATCCACCACCTCTCTGGGCAGCCTGTTCCAGCCCCTCACCACTCTTTCTGTATAGAATCAAGACTTTGGGCAGTTGGCCGTGCCCTGGCCTTGGCAGTACCTCCACTGTGAGGTACTGGAAATCCTGAGAACCCAAAGGACTGCGTGGGATTTTCAGTGCCTCCGTTTCCTTCACAGATGTTTAGCTGATAATGTATTTTGAAACAGAAAAGTACTTTTTCCCGTTGTTTATCTTGAAAGCAATTCATTCTTCTTTCAGTTTGAATTAAATGCTGGTGTGTGTCAGAATTTCCCTCATCGTGGTAATGAGCGCTTGGCCTTCAGTAATGTTTTTTCCTCTGACTTCAGTGGGAACCATTTGATGTGACTTTGAGAGGGAAGAAATGCAACAGAGGTGGAATATACTGGTTTTATTTTCAGAATTCAGTGTCTGTTTGATATCAAAAAGCAAATAAACAAGGAAACTAAAATCCCCCTACATGCCATGATGCCCTGTTCAACATACTGCTATTTGATGGCTATTCCAGACTTATCCCCGTTTTAGTCCATCTGAAGGTCTCCCTTGGTTCTGATTTAATGTTTGCAGAAATTACATTTGGAATGAGATAGAGCAGGAGGAAATATATCTTAAATATTTGATGGTTGAAAGAAATATCTTTAATCTTTCCTGTTATTAGTACTAAAGGGGCTATCAGAGAATAATAAACCTATCATACTAAGCCCCTTAATTCTTTTTTATTCAGTAATTTCTTCTCTTGTTTTTCATTTGTGTGTTTTATTCTGATATTAATTTTACAGCTTTGTTTCCCTCCGTGCTTTTCACCTTCTTTTCCCCAGTTCAACCCTCAGAATTTAGTGCTTTCCCCCACCACCACTTCTCTCCCCTTTCCATTTTAAAGCTTTTATTCTGCTTCATATTCTCTGCTGTAACTCGGTCCTCTGCTGTCACGTCTCTGTATCCATCATTGTGGCCCTGGAGGATGATCCATGGTGGGTTGTAGAACGGCTGCACCCGCATTTCCGAGGGCTCCCTGCCTGAAGCTGCTGCTGTTCTTGCATGACAACAGCAGCTTGCCAGGTATTATCCAAGACACTTTGCCTGTACACACTGCTCTGAGATAGCTCTGTGGCAAGAAATGTACCAGTTACTATGTAATTTGGGAATGCAAAGCAATACAGTTGGCTAGTATTTTTGCTCATTTAACTAGTTGCACTGTTCTTCTACTTGGGAAGTAACTCTGTGCAGCTACAGTTCATACTGGCATCGCTTTGTACATGAAGGAGCTGCTGTAAGGGCAGTTGTAGGAAAAGAGGTCATGCAGATGGCTCGTTAGAAACATCAGAGGGAGGAGTCAAGATGAGACACTGGACGACAGGTATCTTAATCTGGCTCCTGTGAGTAAACTCAAAAATAGACTAAGAATTCTTATGATAATTGCAATGGAAATGGTTATGTGTATTAATTAACCTTTCAAAGCTAAGCTGTTGCTAATAATCAGGTTATTTTCATGGCATGACTGTAGCCCCACCTACTTGACGTGTGGCCCTTGATGGCAACCTTTATGTTGAGAGTTTGTAGTTGAAGTAGACCAGAAGATAGGTGTCTGATCTACCACTAGCCAAGGCAATTCAAAATGTTTTCATGGCTTATGATGAGTGCTGAATGATGAATTCATCGTGGAGGGGTTGCAAAGCCTTTGTCAAGATGGTGTTTGACAATGTGTGCAAAAGCCTCCTAAGGAACCTGAACCAGTGACATCTGGCTATTCAGTCAGTCAACCAGAGAAAGAACTTACTAATCATTTTCAGATATAGTTGTTGGATGCTAAGTGGACTTGATAAGCAAAAATGAACTGAATATGGTGAATTATAAATTCATGGTGGCCCAAAATGCATATAGTGCCTGAAATGAGTCATATGATTGTAATGTTTTTGCTTGTATAATGGCGTAAAAGGTAGCAAATGCTTTTTGCTATAAATCTTTTATAGTTGTAGAAACTTCACCTGCAGTTGTAAAAATACAAAGAATAACAATAACTCACAACATTGGATAAGCTCTGATACTGCAGAGGTCAGCCAATAAAAAAAGAAGGCACATGTCTATGTGACTCTGATGATAGCCACAATCCATTCTTAGGAACCATTTTATTTCTATCTCATATAAAACCCAGGAACCAAGAAAATAACATTTTTTTTTTTCTTTCCAATAATATGACTGAAGGAGATCTGCTTTCCTTCAGATGTGGAGAGAAAGGAAACTTTTACATCTGTGGGAGAATGCAAGGGTAGTGTTATCTGGCCTGTGTTTTGTAGTAGATTATGTGACTAGTCCTTTCCAGCTTTAAAACTGGTAAAATTTGTACCTGTTGTTGCAATATCTCACTGTTGCATCTTGAATTTTGAGTATGACAAGTATGATAAGGGATGAAGGTAAGAAAATGTAGAGCTGGTTAGTGGAGAACACAGCCGACACCCAGATTTCTGGAGTCCTGCTGAATGAGTCCTGGGTGGCTTTCTGGGTCTCCTAGTCCTGTCTCTCACTGCCATATGTCCATGGGGACACAAGAGGGATAACACTCATCCTCACCCCTGAGCACCCCTGGAATGATGGATGATAGATGATAACCTATAGGCTGCTATTTCCCATTTAAATCAAGGTTGCTTCTGATCAGAAAAAGTTGCTTTCACAAACCAATTGCTACTGACTTCTGCATGATTAATATTTACCATAACCACTGTGGTGGGTATTTACATGTTTTTAGGTGTCTTTCCTGGGCCTTGAGTACGTTGTGACTTAGAAATTTGTGCTCAGCCTCTGCCTGAGTTAGGTATCTGTGAATCTCCTGTCTCTGAAATGGATAATAATTCATTGCCTCATTTTAAAGTTTTCCTTGGAGAATTCAGGGTTCTGATGAATCAACCTAATTGTTTATAGAGATAAAATCTCTCTATGCAGATAAAACAGTAGGCTTTTGGCAGCGCTTCCTTCTTTAAAGAAGAAAAGAGAACCAGAGCAAAGGCCCAGTTATTGCTGAGGCTGAAGCGCAGTTACCGCTGTGCTGGGATAAGCTGCTCGTTCGCTCGGATTGTGTGACACAGGAGTTATCATGATGAAGAATCTCATCTAATTTTCATATTGGTATTTTTCTCATGGCAGTAAATATGGAAATGGGGGCAATGCAAACCTGGCCTTGGCACCAGATGTACCTACATGATTTCTTAGAGATTTGGTCTATACAGGGAGTTATGTCCAAGCATGGAGATACAAGCAATCCTGATAATGGACATCAAATAAAAGGATGAATGCCAGATAGCTCAAATGTTCATCCATCTCATGAAATGGACTGCCCTCTCTGGGCTGGCATCACTTGGCCAAGAAGGATTGTGCTCTTTCCACTCTGTTTCCCAAAGCTAAATAAGATCTCATTAGAAATTTGGCTATATGTTGGAGCAGGGGGAAAAACAGAGCAAGAGGAGAGAAAAAAAACCCCAGCCAGGAAAGCTTTCATTCCTTTGAAATTGTGAAGATAAGAACATGCTTTAATGAGGAATGAGAAGCATACTTCAGAAGGAAACCACAGCCCTGTAATTGGCATTGAGAAATATACTGTAACCATTCACTGCATCTGAAAAGGATCCAAGGAAGACCAAGGTCATATATTTTGTAAACATGTTTTTGCATCTAGATGTACTGCAATCTGTCACACGTTCAAAAACCCAGATAGTGGGTTTATAATCTATACATGTGGATGTTTTGGTGCTGATCTCTATCTGAAGAAGCATCTGAATCAGATAAGTGACTCTGAAGTATTAAACAAGTAAGCAATGGACAGATTTTTTTAAATGAGACTGGACTTTGTTTTAAAATCCCTGATAGGCTATCACAGAATCACAGAATCATAGGGGTTGGAAGGGACCTCGAGAGATCATCGGGTCCAACCCCCCTGCCAAAGCAGCTCCCCAGCTCATATTGCACAGACAGGTGTCCAGACGAGTCTTGAATATCTCCAGAGAAGGAGACTCCACACCCCCCTGGGCAGCCTGTCCCAGGGCTCTGTCACCCTCACTGGGGAAAAGTTCTTCCCCATGTTGATGTGGAACTTCCTGTGCTCCAGTTTACAGCCATTGCCCCTTGTCCTGTCTCCACAGACACTGAAAAGGGGTTGGCCAATTCCCCCTGCATCCCATACTTAAGATATTTATGAACATTAATTAGGTCACCCCTCAGTCTTTTCTCCAGGCTGAACAGCCCCAGCTCACTCAGCCTTTCCTCATATGGGAGATGCTCCAGGCCCTTAATCATCTTCGTAGCCCTTCTCTGGACTCTCTCCAGGAGATCCCTGTCCTTTTTATACCAGGGAGCCCAGAACTGGACACAATACTCCAGGTGGGGCCTGACCAGAGCAGAGTAGAGGGGGAGGATCACCTCCTTAGACCTGCTGGCCACACTCTTCCTGATGCATCCCAGGATCCCATTGGCCCTTTTAGCCACCAGGGCACACTGCTGGCTCATAGCCAACCTGTCATCAACCAGGACCCCTAGGTCCTTCTCCACAGAGCTCTTCTCCAGCAGGTCATCCCCCAGCCTGTACTGATACAGACGGTTATTCCTCCCCAGGTGCAAGACTTTACACTTGCTTTTATTAAACCTCCTCTGGTTTCTCCCTGCCCAGCTCTCCAGCCTGTCCAGGTCTCTCTGGATGGCAGCGCAGTGTTCCTGTGTGTCAGCCACCCCTCCCAGCTTTGTATCATCAGCACTTGCTGAGGGTGGATGCTATTCCCTCATCAAGGTCGTTGATGAAGATATTAAACAGGACTGGACCCAACACCGAGCCCTGGGGAACACCGCTGGTAACAGGCCTCCAGTCAGACTCTGCTCCACTGATCACCACCCTCTGAGCCCGGTCCGACAGCCAGTTCTCAGCCCACCTCACTGTCCACTCATCTATCCCATGCTCTCTCAGCTTTGCTCTCAGGATGTCATGGGAGACAGTATCGAAAGCCTTGCTGAAGTCAAGGTAGATGACATGCACTGCTCTCCCTCCATCCACCCAGCCAGTGATGAGATCATAGAAGGCTACAAGATTGGTTGAGCACGATCTCCCCTTGGTGAATCCATGCTGACTACTCCCCATGACCTTCTTCTCTTCCAGTTGCTCGGTGATGGCATCCAGAACAAGCTGTTCCATAACCTTTCCAGGGACAGAAGTGAGGCTGACTGGCCTATAATTGTTAGGGTCCTCCTTCTTGCCCCTTTTTGAAGACTGGAGTGATATTGGCTATCCTCCAATCCTCAGGTACTTCTGTTCTCCAAGAGCTGTCGAAGATGATAGCAAGCGGCTCCGCAATCACTTCTGCCAGCTCCCTCAGCACACGTGGATGTATCCCATCTGGGCCCATGGATCTGTGTGCATTAATCCCTTTGAGCCGCTCCTGGACCACCCCTACCTCAACTAGAGGGAAGCTTTTCATTCCCCAAACACTCCTACTTTCATCCAGGATCTGTGGGTCCCGAGGGGCCTTTGGAGTGAAGACTGAGGCAAAGAAGGCATTCAGTATTTCCACCTTCTCATCATCACCCGATACCAGGACACCCGCCTCATTCATCAAGGGACCTACATTATCCCTGATCATCCTCTTACTATTCACGTATCTGAAAAAACTCTTTTTATTATCCTTTATATCCATTGCCAGTTTCATCTCCAAGCGGGATTTAGCCTTTCTAGTTGCGTCCCTACAGGCCCTGACAACATCCCTATAATCCTCCCAGGTGCACAGACCCAGTTTCCACAGTTCATAAACCCTCTGCTTCCCTTTGAGTTTACACATTAGCTCCCTGGTCATCCACACAGGTCTTCTGCCTCTCTTTCCTGATTTCTTACTCAAAGGGATGCACCTATCCTGTGCTTGGAAGAAGTGCTGTTTAAATGCTAGCCAGCTCTCACAGGCTCCCTTGCCTTCTAACAGCGTAGCCCATGGGATAGCTCCTAAAAGGTTGTGGAAGAGATCAAAGTTAGCTCTTCCAAAATTTCCCCTCCCTAGATTTAGTTTCAAGTATATCTTTGTTTTAGGCAGGTTTTGTTGATACTTGCTGATAATCCTTTGAAACCTATTACTTAGGAAGGAAGCTGAATAACGAAAAATACAGTGAATCCTTGATAAGTTGAGCCTGAGCCAGCTAACTCCTTGTAACTTTTGCCTTTAATGCATTAATTTTCATTAAATACAAGGTGAATGTTGTTCAGTCTTGTCTGTCTTCTACCATGAAAGCTATCATGAAGCAAAAGCTAAAATACTGAATGTGAAAGCAGGTTTTTTAAACCTCATTGCCCCAAGGATGATCGGTTTTCTTGTGGTTTCATAGAAATAGGATAGAGGAGGAGGAACAAAGACTGTATCACTTGTGACTCACCTTGCCTCCCTTATGCTGCCTGCCAGTCAAATCCAAGGTGCTTAGATTTCTCCCACCATCATTTCCTTCAGCAGAAGGCAGCTCAGGCCAGAAACATGCATCTAACACTACGCTTGTGTGCAAAACCTGGTGTTCAGGCCTGCACGTGGCTCCAGCTGCTGCCGGCGTTACAGTCTGGAGGCAGAGGGAGACAGGTAGCCTCAGTGTCGGTGTGATGCTGGAATCCAGATTGATGATTTGATCCTTGAGACCACCCTTATCAAAGTGTCTACAGAGGAGCATTTGGATGGTCGCAGCCCTGACTAAACAGCCTGGCTGTCCAGGGCCTTTGCAGTAGAGTATTTCTGACATGGAGCTGCAGCTGCTGCTCAGGGGAGTTTGGCCCCGTGTGAGCAGCAGCAACTGTCAGCCAGTGCAGTTGGAAGGAGGCAGATATTCCAAACTGACCGTCTGCTTTAGGGTGGCTGTGACTCATCACACCTAGTCACTCCTGGGATCGTTAGTGAAGACAATGGGCTGTTCCTCTCTGTACACTTACTGGTGGTATTTTTTCAAATACAAATATCAGTCCCCCTTCAGATATCCACTGGCTCCCATTTATCAAAGTGACAGCCAGCCAGCAAGCAAACCTCTCAAAACGTATGATGAAATTAGCTGCAATCGATACTCCATTCAAAGTAATATGATTAAGCCTACAAGCTTAGGTTTAATTTCATCTTGCAGACTGCAGATGACACTGTTTCAAAAGGGCTTGATTTTTACAGTAGCCAGAAGAAGATAAGCACAGATCAGTTTACAGTTCTTTGTTGGCCAACTACACCTACTAGGGAAAAAACATTAGGGAAAATATTGCTGACAAGTCTGTTGTGGGGAGATGGTTATAAGCTATCACAGGCTTCAGGACAAAGTAGCAAAAGTTTTATTTCACCTTTTTTTTTTTTTAAGGACTCCCAACTAGGATGACTGCTGAGCCAAAGTGATTTCAGATTCATGTTATTATTGGTGCGCATTGAATTTAGTGAGGCAGAATGCAGTTTGTTATCTATAATTGGAATTTTCACTTACAGGTGAATAGAGTGGTTCAGTGAAGAACTTGGGCAAGTATCTAAATTTTGAGTATTTCAGGACATTAGGACATGAGTGGGACTAATTGGTTGGGAGTTATGCTGGCTGTAAGTAAAACAATTTTCCAGAGTTTGAGTCTTTACATCTCTATTTCTGATAGCTGTGTAATTTGATCTACTTTAATGTTGGTTTTCCCCTGATAGCTGCCCTTGGGTCCCTGAGACACCTGCGTAGTGCCACTGCTTCATTGCCAAAAAGTATCTATTAAAATTCAGAAATTAGTGTGTGTATATATATATATATTAAAAAATTTAGAAATTTAGGGCATTAGACTGTTGGTGTCAGTTTGGGCATCATTAAGATGCATTTGAACACAGTCTTGAATAAGTGGATGGGGTGCTGCTAGCAATGCTGATACTTGTTTTCTCCACACAAGATCCCATCCTGCATCCCGTGCGCCCTCACACTGATGTGCACAGGGGCTGTTTCCTCCTTTAGCACCCTTGTGTGTGTGATTCATCCTGCCTGGAGTGATCGAGCTGTGGTGCCTGTCACCCGCTCTTGTAACGCTGTAACATGGTGTCAGTGAAGTCATAAATCAAACCTGCTCTGAAGCAGATACTTCTAGAAAGCTAAGCATCCTACAGGTTCTGCACAGTGCACAGCCCAGACAGTGGCTGATCATCTCTTTCCATGCTGATAAAAGCAAGGTGTTTCCCATTGTAGGTGGGGGTGGCTGCTGGCTGAAATTTCTCTGTGAAGATATGTCCTTTGTGGGATTTGTTCTGCTGCTCTGTTTGATCTGTTACTTTGCTTGCAAGACTGGGGGTTTTTGGCTCTTGTATTGAGGTCCTGCTGTGGGTGTAGGGTGAGGTTTTCATGTCCTGGCTGGGAGAGGGATTGGCAGCACTTGCAAGATGGAGTAATGCAGGGGGGTGTTTGAGAATAAGGGCTTTGGCTAGCAGCAAATCCTGAGTGTAGGGTAACATGTACAAAGGCAGTGTCAGGACTCAGTGCCATGTTAAAGAAAGCCTGAACTAATCGTTCGGTTTGGGCTGTGAGAGAGGCTGCTTTGCGGCAGAGTGTGCATGCACAGGCTGTGTGCCTTTGGGGGGGGAATGTACAGATAAAACCTGGCCTCTGATTCTTGTAATCCCTTCCTACTGGAAAAAAAATAATTTCACAGTGTTACACGGATTTTTGGTCAGTTCAGAAGCAGAGTTGTGTCTTAGCACATTCCCAATCAATTGGTGCCAGACACAGTCCGTAGTAGGTTCTATCTGTAGAAAGGCAGCTACCCCAGGAGCTGTAGCTCTGCCTCATGGGATAACTATCTATGTTACCAACTATCTTGTATGCTCTGACCGTGCTTTGGTCTGAGGAATGATTGTGTTTTGAATCTAGGTCTCTTGGAAATGTTTTCTCCTGAACAACTTTCTTCTGTTCAGACTATCATCTCAGGCAGAGCCCAGTGAGGGCACAGTTCTTGTCAGACTCCTTCATACGTCCAACTGGGTAAAAATAATCAGATGAGCTGATGTGTGCTGCCATCAGCAACTATAGTGGCTGGGGAACATCAGTGCATAGAACAGCTAATTAAAAAAAATAAGCTGATTCCTGTTCGCCTTGAGCCAGGTTAAATTGTAAGTAAACTTGCAGACATCCAGTCCTCATGCTGGACTGCTCCTGACACTCGAGAAGCAGATGCTGGGGGTGACTGTCACATTTCTTATACAGTTGGAAACATGGTCATCACAGGATGACAGAGCTGACGCAGCTGGAATTGCAGCCCTGTTTCCATCAAGCCTTGCAGAGATGTGCTGTGGTTAAGGCTGCCAGTAGCCTTGAAATTATATCTTGCTGCAGTTGATCCCTCAAAGCAGTTATTTCTATGGAAAGCACATCAGATTTGGGAAGTGTATATCCCACACTTCAGAGCCAGTGCTCGGCAAGCTCTGTTGTTAACCGAGGCAGTGCTTGCTTCTTGGCCCTTTGCTGGTGTGTTTGTCAGTATGGGTTTGCTGTGCAAAAAGGCTTTTAAGTGTGTTTAAATTCATGTTCCACAGCTTGACTTCAAAGGATTTGCCCATTGCTCAGAACTACAAAGACCTTCATCTGCCATGTCAGGATGCCCTGGTTCCTTTGCTCTGCAAAGCAACAGGAATGGTGCTTGCAGATTGCTCTGACACCAGCCATCGTCGGTGCTTCTGCTGCCCCATGTTACGAGACAAGAGAAGGCACACTCACCTAGTCTCTGACAGGTGTAGACATCTGAAGTTGAGGGATTTTAGCTTAGAGAAGAGGAGGCTGAGGGGAGACCTTATCACCACCTACAACTACCTGAAGGGAGGTTATAGAGAGATAGGTGATGGTCTCTTCAGCCAGGTGACAGGTGATAGGACAAGGGGGAATGGCATGAAGCTGGGCCAGGGCAGGGTTAGATTGGACATTAGAAAAAAATTTTTACTGAAAGAGTTGTCAGGGCCTGGAACAGGCTGCCCAGGGAGGGGCTGAGTCACCTTCCCTGGATGTGTTCAAAAAAAGGGTAGATGAGGTACTTAGGGATACGGTTTAGTTTAGGATGAGAATGGTTGGACTTGATGATCTTAAAGGTCTTTTCCAACCTGTGATTCTGTGCTGCATGTTCCTTTAAGTACCTCACAGGTGTAATTGTGAGAATCTGTCTGTACAGCTCCATAAAAATGTTACCAAGATGGGCTAATGACCAAGTGTTCCTTAGCTGTAGCTGAACTATGGTCAGAAAAATGGAAGGTGGCCCAGCATTCACATGTTCCCTGAGAGCTTGTTTCTCCAGAACGTGGCTTTCCAAATGCCACTGGAAAGCTGGTGATGACTTCATCTGAAACATTGTAAATGGCAAAGTATTCCCCGAATGAACTCATCATCTTAAAAATCAATAGCATTTAAGATGTGCATTCCAGTGACAGCACTAATCTGAAAGTGTTCCCTGATTCAGCAGCTGAATGGAAATAACCATTAGAGAACAGGATGCTTCCTATGCCTTTCTCTCTTTCGGAAGTAATTCATGTTCCTTCACAGCTGGTAATGGCAATGAACTCCTCTGTGTCTGTGAAGTCCTAAGGCATGAGGAAAAATACTGAGATAAGTAATCAGCAGCATGTAATTGTGATAGAAGACTAGCAGTTAAGACAGACAACCAGCTTAGCTTTGTTGTTGTGCGGGTGGGATTTTGAGGAGAACATGCTTAAAGGTGTGGTTTGGGGCTCATGGGCATTGATTTGAGCTAACTTTTATTTCTGGAGTTAGACAATGCTTGTGTTTACGACTAGGAAGAGTTATTGGATAGGAGTTATAATTGTGGGAGAGGACAGACGATTCCCAAAAAAACCTGAACACTCTTACTGGTGAAGGATGTAGTGCCTGCTAGCGTGGGGTGGCTGGGACTGACAGGTCTGTCTGGGCAGATTTTAAACTGGGGCTGCATGGTATTGCTGATGAAAGGGAGCCATCCACAGGGATCTGGACAGGTGGGCCTGGGTGAACCTAATGAGATTCAACACTGCAAAGTGTGAGATGTTGCACTTGGGCTGGAGGATTCCCAGACATAGATACAGACTGGGAGAAGAGCTCCTGGAGAGCAGCCCTGATGAGAAGGACCTGGGTGTCATGGTGGATGAGAAACTTAACATGAGCCAGCAGTGTGCTCTTGCAGCTCGCAAGGCCAATGGGATCCTGGGCTCCATCAGCAGAGGGGTGGCCAGCAGGGACAGGGAGGTGATTGTCCCTCTCTACTCTGCCCTCATGAGGCTTCATCTGGAGTTCTATGTCCAGAGATGGGGCTCCCAAAACAAGGAAGATGTAGAACTGTTGGAGAGGGTTCAGAGGAGCCATGAAGATGATTAGAGGGCTGGAGCACCTGCCCTACGGAGAGAGGCTGAGGGAGCTGGGCTTGTTCAGCCTAGAGAAGAGAAGGCTGTGGGGGGACCTCATTGCAGCCTTCCAGTCCCTGAGGGAGCAGAGAAACAGGAGGGGAATCAACTTGTTAAAAGGGCAGAGACTGGCAGGACAAGGGTGAGTGGAATGAAGCTGAAGGAGGGAAGGTTTAGGTTAGATATTAGGGGGAAGTTCTTTCTCTGCAGTGAGAGTGGTGAGGTGCTGAAATGTGCTGCCCAGAGAGGTGGTGGATGCCCCATCCCTGAAGATGTTCAAGGCCAGGTTGGATGGGTCCCTGGGCAACCTTGTGTAGATCCAGCCTGGAGGTTGGTGTCCCTGCCTGTGGCGGGGGGCTGGAATTCTGTGATCCTTGGGGTCCCTTCCAATCCAGACTATTCTATGATTCCAAGTTGGACTGAAGTTTGAACTATCAGGAAAATGGGAACTAAAAGGGTAGGAGAGAACAATGAGGACTTGATCTAGGACTGGGTTTAGACAAAGAGTCAGGGCACCATAATAGATGGAAGCATGGGTTAGAGGCATCTAGTCTGGTAATAAATTTTTCTTGTTGAGTTTTGAAGGAGCATTTAGGCTATGCTAGGTTAGTTGGTGCCTGCTGGTGTTTTCTTCTTGTATTAAATATGGGGCTGAAAATAACTGGGCCTTTGTTAAAGCTAATCAGTCATGTTGAAATGGATAACATATTTTTTCATGATGGCTACAGCAGTTGAGCTCTGGGTATGGCTTCTGTTGCTTCCCCTCCAGACTGATGGGCACTGCTCCCGGCCAGAGGGTGCAATTCTGCTCCACCACATCAAGCTTTACAGCCCACTCATAAAAGGAGATTTAACAGTATCACAGTCCTAAATGCTGCAGCATTATTGCAAAGCAATCCAGGCTCCAGAGTCACTTCCTCAACATCCTCATGAAAAGTTGGCTAGATGGCAGCCTGCAAACCACCCCAGGAAATGTAGAATGCCTCCAAGTTTGGCTCCATTTCAAATGTTTAACACTGATTTCATGTAGGTGGAATTCTCTGCAGGGATCTGGAGCATGCAGAACCTCAGCCCAGGTTTTCTTATGGTGCATCACCTTAGTTATCTGTAGAGAACTTGTGCTTTTGGTCCTTGTCCTGGCTCTGGCCAGGCCAGAGTCAACCTCCCCAAGCAGCCAGCTCAGGTGAGCTGAGTCAGCCTGGGCTGTTTCCACACCACCTGACACCACTTCCCCATAAAAGGGGCTGGCTGGGGAGGGGCACTGGCTGGGTGTCTCCAGAGCAGTCTTAGTGCAGCTGGGGCAGTGCTCTGTAATCAGGTTGGTAAGGCACTCTGTGTTATCGCTGGGTGTGAGTGTAACTGGCTGTTATTGTTCTGTGTTCATGGTGTTTTTGTCAGCAGACTGTCTTTATCCCAACATTTGGAGAGGGTCTGTCTCTCTTCTGTGGGAGTGAGTGGTGTGTGGTGCTCAGCCACAGTTTGGGGCTAAACCACCACAGTCCTTTATGCATTAGTTGATTCTTTGCTGACCTGGATGCTCCCCTGTTACTCCCAGCATTTGGCCTCAAGAACAAAAGGAAGTTTCATTATTGCAGCTCAGGTGCAGCCAGAGAAGGATGGGCTTACCGATTGAGGGAAGAGCAGAGAGAAAGTGAGTGTGCATGTTAAATTCTTCCTTCCCTAAAACATGATAAAATAAAAAAGCCAAGGAGATAACAGAAAAATCAGGCAGAATGACCACTAGAATAACCACTAGAAATCATTCTGTAGTGATCTCCATAATAATAAATCTATTCCTAAATTCTGATCCCCTCTTCCTCCTTACTTTTTTAAGCAGGTTGTCCATGCAAAACCATTCTATCTCAGCTCCTCTGCCAAGAGGCCCCAAATGAAAAATGATCCTGGGACAAACACACCATCAGAACAAAACAAACCAACAAATTCTGTGGGGAGCAAAGACTTCTACCTCTTGTATACAACCTTTTTTGTATTCCTGCCATGCAAGTCCACAGCTTTTTATCTCCTGGACACTCTAGTGGAAATATAATATTCTTTAATTTCCAGAAAAAAATCATCTTCTCCATAGCACCCTTGATGTGTAGAAATGCCTTTGTTCTGCCAGAGAACCATTCAGGAAGTCACTGCTTTTACTGCTGTTTGCAGCAGGACTGAAGTGCTGTCAAGGCTTTGATAAGCTATGTCTACACGATTTCACTGCAGAGGTTTGTTTCTTGATAGCCCTGTGCCAGCTGCTGTGTCCCAGGTGTGCTCAGAGGATCTGTTTGCTCTTTGCAAGATTGCCCTGGGCATTATTTCCCAAAAAATTTCAGCTCAGTCTCAGTAAATGTGTTGGAGGAAGAGCTGTGGATCCTGTCTCTGAGAGAGGTTTGGTAGTAAAGGGTTGGTTTGCATCCAGCCAGTGTTTCTCTGAGATGCTTCCTTTTGTCCTGTCAGGGTCCACCTCCAGGCCTGACAGTGCTGTGCTCCTAAAAAGCTGTCCCATGGTTTGAAGTTGCTGCTCTTTGAATGCAGCAGTCTGACAGCTAGATGCAGAGGTGAGGGCCTGGCAGTTGGAAGCTAACTCCTTGCCAGCTCAGCAGTCCAGCCCAGACGAAGTATTAGAGGCTGGTTTTATCAGTCAAAGTTGGTTGTCTTAATGAAGTGAAGGATTCCACAACATGCAGTTATTTTCCTTGCGCACCAGGCTGACACTGTATGCTGCTTTGGTGATCCTGAACACTTGATAACTTATTTTGTAGTACCTTAGCATTAAAAATGTACTGAGTAGTTTGCCTTTTCCAAGTGCCAAGTGTGTTTAGATGCCTTTTGAACCAAGTATGTTATCCAGACAGCATACAGCATGTCAGACTCTGTAAAAACAGAACCATCCTGAGTTCAAAGTATCCATGTTTTAGTCAGAGCAAATGAATCAGCATGAAACTGAACTGAGATTTGTCTGTCTGTCTAAGTATTGCTATAAACCTTCAATACGTTCATGTTGGTCTCAGTAGTACTCTAGTAGTACATCTAAATCACCTACAAGAGGAAAACTTTTTAAATTAATGGGCAAGCATATGAAACGCTAAGATGAAACTGCATCCCTGTCCCACTTGCATCCCTCTGCTCCAGCCTGACTTGGTAAGGTACAAGGCATTTTACAGGCACGGGCTTTTACCAGCCAGCAAGGCATTTCCCTGCTAGACAGCCAGCCTTCTCCCAAGCATCCTTCATCTGGGAAAGTCAAGGATTAAAAATGATGAGGCTGGCCGAGTGGGTTAGGCAGCATCCTGCCCTGAGGTACAGGTCTTACAGGGGTGTCCCAGGGGTGACAGCTGGTGGATCCCACCCTGAGTGGGGTAACCTGAAGCTGCCCTGTGGAGGCTGCGTGCAGCTCTGTACACATCTCCTTTGGGAAAGTATCTTTAATTCCAGAGGCAGCTGTGCTTGAGGCTAAGAAGTCTCCTTTTCCCCTTAATGCTGGAATTTTACAGTAAAAATGAAGCCTTGTGTTCTGCAGCCAGCCCCAGCTTCCCAGGAGTGCGGAGGCACGGAATTCGAGCTGCCTGAACCAAATGAGACAGCAGGAGCCCTGAGAGCAGGAAAAGCCATTTAAAGCTCTTACGCTTATATCTCTTACTGCTGAACTTGCTGTGGGGGTAGATGTTAATTTAATGAGTACTCATTAAATGATCTTACAGTAGCTCACATAGGTCCCAGCAGGTTCCTTGAACATGACACAGGATTTTGTTTTGTATTGTTTGGGCTTAATTAATTTTTCTGAGGGACAGTTCTAGTCCTAACAGAAAAGGGTATTAAAATAACATCGGACAAAACTTTCTGGAGGGGACATCCACTTATCCATGCCTGTGCTCCTGGCAGTGCTAGGGTAATATTTAAAATACAGTTCAGCTTTTGATATTTTTTCCTTGAAACATTCTCACTAGATTATTTTTGAAACGTTAAAAACAATAGCCTTGAAGAAAGAAAAATAACTTTAAGCAAAAGCAGTATGTGTGACCTAAATCAATTGGAAGTTCATCGGGATTTGTTTGGAGACTTTTGCCTGGGAAAAAAAAAAAACCAACAAGAAACAAACACATTTGCCTTGGGATCCATCTGAAGCAGTTTTCCACCACATTTTTCAGATTTCCCACAGATGCAGAAGATGGGCTGTTCACACAGCACTATTATTAGTGTGAGTTGGGAGAGATTAATTCCACCTGAGATGCACAGTTATAAGTGGAGTGTGACACCTCTAGCAGCAGCAATTAAAAACAAAAAATAGGCTCTTCATCTGAAATTGAAGCCCTGGAGAAAGGCGTAAAAAGTGGGAGGTTTGAAACAAAGAAACCTCCTGAGAGTGGTCACAGGTGATGTTTTTCAAGGCTGTTCCTAAGCACAAATAACCGGCACATTATCAGAGAGGCCATCTTGTGTTAGCAGTAATTGAGGACTAATTAGCAGCAAGGATAACTGCTTGTACTTTGTTCACATCCTTTACTGATGTAGTCTTGGTAAATATGAAAGATAAGCAGTACAATATTTACCCTGTTTGGGGTTCAGAAGGCTGTCAGTGGATGCTGAAGGGAGGTCCCTCTCTGGAATGCAGCCAGGTGCTCCAGCACACCCAGTGCAGGGATGCCTCAGCACCCCCCTCCAGACCTCCCCTTACACCAGAAGAAATACAGGTGTAACACATGAATTTTACTCAGTCTGACAGGCCCTCAGAACAGCTGTACGGTCCCTTTCCTGGCTCATCTGGCTGACTTCATCTCCTCCAGTGCTGGATGGGAGAGATCCTCCGGGCTCCAAGCCCTCCTCTGCTAACAGGAGTAGAGCAAAATACCCTGAGGTCCTCCAGTGCTCTTTTTTTTGGTCTTGCTGATTTCCATATCATTGAATGAGAAAGCTCAGATCAGGCACAGAGTGAACAAGCACGATGCTCAACAGCTAATTTTGTGTCAAAAAAGATTTTTTCCCTTATGTGGACTAACAGCTTATCAGCACGAGTCAGGCCTGAAGAAATGAAACACTGTGTTCCATGGGTTTACATATAAATTAGCTCACATTTTCTTAGCGGCAGACTGGACATTTTCCATTAGTTTAGCAGAATTTTCCAGTGATTGGGGTTCTGAAGGCCAGCGCAGCCACTGCAGTGAGAATACTTGCTGATGTTTGAATTCAGGCTTTATTGGAGATGAGGTGTGGCCTGAAGGTGTATTAATAGTTGAGCTGATCTGCAGCCTGTGGGTCAAATGGGAGACAATGCTATTTAAACTATCTCAAGGCGCCACAGTAGGTGTATTTTAGGGATATGTGGAAACTATTTCGGTTCCCTCTGATAAATAAATAACGTGTCAGGTTTGCAAATGATCTGTTGAGGGAAACTTTGGGTTAGTATTTCTGTGCTTCTGTGACAGTCAGGGTGAATCCACCCGAGAGAGACTTCGGATATGAACTGTGGGGAGGAGCATTTTAAGCCATTTGTCTGTAGTGATGAATTTTGAATGAACTGAGGTTTCTGATGGACAGAGCACTTGAAGATACTTAGTCAAAAGCTATTCAGTAAGTAAGGACTATGATAAACTTACTCTATGGATGTGGACATTCTATACTGTGAATAATTTCTCAAGTGCCTAATCCTGTCATGTGTAATATGGGAATGACAGAGTGCATCTGCCTGCAAGGGCCATTCATTGCTCAGCGCTCTCACCTTAGTGTGGATGTGAGCAACTTCTTTTACTCTGATGTCAACGGTGTTCAAGAGTTACAGCACAAATGAGCAGAGGGGGCTGCTGGAGTGAGATGGAGGAAATGGAGATTTTGCTGGGGGTCTTCAGCAAGTTCCTGGCTGAGAGGTGCAATCACTTGGTGTTTCTTGGGTGGAAGAACAAGACTGTCTCCAGAAACGGGCAAGGAGACAAGCCTGTGCTTTCTGAACAATTTAAGGGTGCTGTGAAGTATAGTTTATGGCTAACTTCCTTGGCTCTGTGCTGGTTCCTAGAATAAAGCCTGCAGGAAACTGAGGCTTCTTGGATTTTTCTCTCTCTTTTTTTTTTTCGTTTTCTTTCCTTCCTCTCCTATAAGCAAACCAGACCATGACTTGATTTTGTGCTTGAAAAGCTCCTGCTGCCTGGGTTTGGGTTTTGTTGTTTGCTTTTTTTGCTTCATTTTTAAACTGAAACCTCAGTGCTTTTCCAGTTGCAGAAAGGAGGCTGTTCTCTTGCCTGGGCGAATGTGTCCACATCAACAGTTGTTTTGAGTTATCTGCAGCCAACACTTCCCAAATGGAACTGGAATCTGCTAAAATCTGAGGATGTCTGATGCGAGCAGACAAACAAGAGGAGGAATTTAGTGCAATCGTGTTGAAAAAATGAATGAAGCTTTGATAATGAACTCTTCACTTGTGGACACAGAACAGTTCTCCAAATTGCAGATTGTTTTCATACTTCAATACTTTCTCCATTATGAAGCAATTAACTCTCTTCTATTGTCTTTTAAGAACAAAAGCGTTTGTATCAAATGTGGCATCATCCTCTCTTGCCCAATATATTTTTGCAGCCTCTTAGTCTTTGCTGTTTTGGATGAGAGATTCCCGTTCTTCATAGTGTCACAGGCACATGAATAGCTGATCTGAATTTTCATGTCTTCAATTTCCTAGAGCACAAGTATTGTTTAAGGTTTACTTCTTGATTTTTTTTTTCCAGTAAAATTAATAATTGTTTCATTCCTAAGAACCATCTGTAGAAAAATGGAAATGTCTACATCCTCACAAGGCAGTGTAGATTTTAGCAAATTATTTTATTTACCTTATATTATGATTTTTTTTTCTAACCCTCATGGTAAATCCTGCATAGCAGTGTGATGTACATTACAGTTTATGCTACATCTTCAAAACATCTGTTATATTTCATAAGTGAAATTACTTGACGTTGCCATCTTATTTCAGCATCTTTTACTTCCACTGCCTGCTCTTTGAACTAACGAACAGCAATCAGAAGGGGAGAGGAGATTCAGCATGTGCAGAAGGAAACACGGGGCTGTAATTCAGTCCATGCTCGGGGAAACAAAACATTGACTGGTACTTACTTTGATGGAAATGAAATAGGATTTACATTTCTTAATACAACAGCAACAACAATAAAAATCCAACAACAAGAGAGTCAGGAATTTGTTTTTAAGATAGATTCATATTCAATTAGAAAGATGCCTTTGGTCTTGGGGTACAGGACAAAACCAACCTGACACACCGCTTCCTAATTTGATACTGAATTGTTTGGGCTCAGCTGGTGTGCTGTTATGAATAGTATTAGCCAGGGTGGAAGACAGGTAATTTTAAAAGAAAATATAAATTGTTTTCCTTGGGGCTTTCATGAAGTCCTTTCATATTGTTGGAAGGTAAAGGACATTGAAGACATTGAATATTCAAGATAGCTAATTTTATGAAACAGAGTTTGGAGCATCAGTTGTACAAACTCTTTGTCCTGTGTATTTTTGACTGTACAGGAGGTGGGACTGAGTAGCCTTAAAATCTAAAGGTGAATTTCTGGTCCAGCTGAATGAATGGGCTTTTCTGTCATTGGCATAATAGGGGCAACAGTTTGACCAATGAGTCTCTTAAAACCGATGTGCTTTCTGGATGTGGAACTGCACCCAGGGCTGTGTACAGGTAGTCCCTGCTCAAAGAATTTGTAATATTGTATCAAAATGTATCAAACAATGGGACTGTGCTTACTTGTTATTTGAGCTTTGTTTTCAGTGAGGATACATCCCTTGAGATTGCTTGCAACAGGATTTGAAGATGCATCTCATGCATAGATAAAAAAGAACCTGATGCTGTCTGAAAGGTGCAGCAAACTATTTTCCTGAATGAACTCTGCAAGCTCATATTTCACAGTTAAATAATCAAGGAAAAAATAGTGGGTTTGTGAATAATTTTAATAATTTAAACTTAATTTGTGTAGTAACTTAAGCAGCGTGTAAACAGACCTTTGAATAGCTTCTGGTGATCTGTGTACCAGGCTCATACTCCAGAACTACAGAATCGCTTGGGGTTGTTTCTTTTCAGACCCTCTTTTCATCAGGGCACAAACTAAATTGAGGAATTTAAGGACATTGATTCAAATCCATCCTAGCAGCATTCCATCGTCTTTTCAAATTGTAGCTGCTTGGCTTTTCCCTGGAAGGCTGAAAAAGCTCATGCTTTCTTACTCCATTCTTTAAATCTTTCATCCACGTGTAACTTTGGTTTTAAAAGGAGACAACTGTAAGAAAATTTCATGGTTATCTTGACAAGGCAGAACAGAAATCTTTGAAAGGTTATTTCAAAGGATTTGTCAAACAGGCTCGTGGGTGTGTGGTGTAACTACCAGGCCATTCTGCTGTGTATGGGTTTGGTTTTCAAGGACTTTTGTTGTACATTTAAATAATTGTGGAATGCAACAGAGCTTAGGCTGCTCTTGGGAGATTACTATTCCTGCTCTTGGGAGATTTCTTTTCCAAGTTTCATTTGAATTGATTCAGAAATGGGATTTGAACTCATCTCTGCTACCTCTTAGGTCAGTGGTCACTGTTGTAGATGACAATTATTTGCTCTGGTTTTTTTGCATTTGGTTGAAGTTCCTCAGAAAGAAGCAGAGGCAGGTCTAAATCTCAAAATTTTACAGGATGAAAAATTTTATTTCTTCTACATACTGTTCACTCTTGAAGATGAATTAATCCATAGTGTTCATTTTCTTATTGATGAACTGAACAAGCCTTTGGTTTGAGGTGCTGTGTATGTTACAGGAGGTGACCTCACCTTAAGACTCGCCTTTTATTCTTTTGATCAAAACCCCCACATTTATTGGCACAAAGCTGCATGGGAGATACAGAAGTCCTACTATAAATCCTGTAACTTTTTTTTTCCTCTGCTTTTTAATGGCAAAAAGCTTTGAAAAGACACTTGGGATCCACAGGGGAGAGATAAATTAAACTCCCGCTGACATGACTGAATTTTAAACTACTGAATATTTTACCATTAGATTAGATAATGCTAGGTTCCACTGAGCAAAGCATCAGTCTGTTTGGATGGCTTTGTTTTCAGATGCAATTTAAAAATTGGAACCAGCAGCCCAAACCATCGAATATCTTTAACTCAATATGTGATTTGCCATCTTGCTCAAAACTGGTGTTAAGACTTTTCTGCAAAGCTTTGGGAAGTTTGACCTTTCCCAGCACTCCTTGTGTGTGGTCTCAATTTCATGCCTTGTTGATTAGGGTTCACCTTATTCTCCAGGAGTAGCAGAGAAGTAATGCAAAGAGCTTCCTTGGATCGGCTGCTTTCTGGCTGGTGTTGATAAGGTGGAGGTTCTGTTTCTGCCACTTCTGAAATTGGCTGCAGATGGTAAATCCTGCAGTCATCCCTCTCCCAAGTGATGAGGCAACACTTTTCATACTGCTTCCTGTGACCCCTCTTGCAGCGCTGCCTGGTATTTGGTCCCAAGCTGGGAATTCTCCTCTTTTTTTAATTTAAAAATTTTTTTTTCTTTCTTTTCTTTTTTTCTTTTTTCTTTTTTTCTTTTTTCTTTTTTTCTTTTTTCTTTTTTTCTTTTTTCTTTTTTCTTTTTTTCTTTTTTCTTTTTTTCTTTTTTTCTTTTTTCTTTTTTCTTTTTTCTTTTTTCTTTTTTCTTTTTTCTTTTTTGAAAGATGAGATAACCCAGTACTAGCACGCAGAGTTGGCTGATCCAATGGAAAAAATCACATTTATCATATTCCTGAGAAGCTGCGTTTCATTAAGTAACTGAAGACAATGCAGCTGGAAAAAAAAATGCATCATTTGTTTGCTTTGATCTTTTAAATATGGTCACAAATGTTTATGAGGCTGAAAACAGGAGTGCAAAGCCATGTATTTTGCAGTTAGACAATGCAGGTTTAGTAGGCTGAGACACATCTTAGAGCATCGTGCTATGAATTCTTTTGGACAGAAAGAAGGTGAGAGTGAGTGCCAGACATCTGCTGGTGGGGATCAGTGAACTGAGGAGAATTCTATTCTACTTTTTATTTTCAGTCATTCAGCTTAAAATGAAAAAATAAAAGTTCATTTTGGAAATCTTTCTTGACAATGGTGACACCTTACAAAGAGGAAAAAGAGAGAGAAAGATGCCTGGATCTTGCTAAGAAACGTTTTCTTTGTGGATATGTTACGCCTTCAGGGCAGCTTTGAGGTTCTGCTGTGAGATAAAACTAATGGGATCTTTCCAGTGCTGCTCTGATGTTGCAAACAGGATCATATACCCCTCTGTCACATGTAGATAATCACTTCTCTACAAATGGTGATTCATTTGATCTGTCTGTTTGTTAGATATGGATCACCTTCTTTTGTGGAGGATGTCTGTGTTTTTCAGCTGTAGGATTTTGGTATGTACCAAAGAGGCTGCTGAGTTGAAGGTCAACCAGTGTTTTTGTTCCTTTTCCCTGCAAAAGATACTGTTACAGTATCGAGCTGCTGCAAGGGCCTTGTGCCCTTTATGGGGTAACACCTCTGCAGCCTGTGACATTGAAGCTATTGCCTGGTTACTGGAGCACAGAAATTGCTTGGCATGAATTTGTGGTGCTGCATGTGCTCTCAGAAACGGCAGCCTGGAAGTGTGTAAAAACCACATTTGCTCCTTGACTGATCTCAAACTCCTTAATTTCATGATTGTTGTAAACTCTTTTGGATTATTACTTTACATAGGCTGAATTTCTGCTGTGGTCAGGAGTTGAGCCCCTGAACTTTTTCATGTTCCTCTCACTTAGAATCATAGAATGGTCTGGGTTGGAAGGGACCCCAAGGATCACAGAATTCCAGCCCCCCTGCCACAGGCAGGGACACCAACCTCCAGGCTGGATCTACACAAGGTTGCCCAGGGACCCATCCAACCTGGCTTTGAACATCTTCAGGGATGGGGCATCCACCACCTCTCTGGGCAGCACATTTCAGCACCTCACCACTCTCACTGCAGAGAAAGAACTTCCCCCTAATATCTAACCTGCAATGAGGTCCCCCTGCAGCCTTCTCTTCTCTAGGCTGAACAAGCCCAGCTCCCTCAGCCTCTCTTTGTAGGGCAGGTGCTCCAGCCCTCTAATCATCTTCGTGGCTCCTCTGAACCCTCTCCAACAGTTCCACATCCTTCTTGTATTGGGGGCCCCAGCTCTGGACACAGGACTCCAGATGGGGCCTCGCAAGGGCAGAGTAGAGAGGGACAATCACCTCCCTGTCCCTGCTGCCACCCCTCTGCTGATGGAGGCCAGGATACCATTGGCCTTGCAAGCTGCAAGAGCACACTGCTGGCTCATGTTAAGTTTCTCATCCACCAGAATCCCCAGGCCCTTCTCAGCAGGGCTGCTCTCAAGAAGCTCTTCTCCCAGTCTGTATCTGTGTCTGGGATTCTTCCGGCCCAAGTGCAACACCTGACACTTGGCAGTGTTGAACCTCATTAGGTTCACCCGGGCCCATCTCTCCAGCCTGTCAAGATCCCTCTGGATGGCTTCCTTTCCTTCTAGGGTGTCAACCACACCACTCAGCTTGGTGTCATCCGCAAACTTGCTGAGGGTGCACTCAATCCCATCATCGATGTCATTGATGAAGATGTTAAAGAGAACCGGTCCCAAGACAGACCCCTGGGGGACACCGCTTGGCACCGGCCTCCACCTGGACATAGACACATAAACTCCCTTAGGAGTGTGGTTAGAAAGGCATTACATCTTCTTGCAGCAGCAAGGCTGTGATTTCAAGGCCCGTGCCCTCTCAGCCTGCCTGAGGTGGGTATGTGTGTTGCCTGGGAAGTAAATCTGTGCGTCTGACTCCAAAGCACATGGCTCAGCTATGCCTGGGCTTTGGTACCGAGAGGCTGTGTCAGCACAGGCTGATTTCAGGGTACCCTGTGGCTGTGATACTAGTGAATGGTCCCCGTTTGCTTTGCACACAGGATTTAGAAGGGCATGGTGTCAATATTTTTAATGCCCTGGTACAGTCTCTTTCTGTTCTCGTAAGTCGGGTGTGGGCAGAAGAAGATGGGGATTCGAAGGGGTTGGTTCTGTTGCAGGAAGCCAGTGTCCCCTGTTCCTGTACTCCTTAACAGCAGCCCTGTCAGCATCCTGCTCTTGTGTTACACAACTGACTTTCCCAGCCTGACACCCGACATCCCTGGGTATAGGATCTCTAACCAGTTCATGCAAGTGATTGTGCTGTCTGCTTTCTCCCTCTTTCTGTCTCATTTTTCAGAACAGATGTGTGCACATGAGTTCTTTTACTGGCCTATTTTTTTTTTTCCCTCTCCCCCTACAGACTCATCTGGCCTCTTACATTGTGCTGATGTGCAGAAGCACAGGGGACATTTGCATATCTGCAAAGCCTTACAAAATGTGCTGAGAGGTGTAACCTCTTCTTGGGCAACCCATTTTCATTTGCTCATCTAACAGCCTTCCTCCATCCTGTCCTCCCTGTTGATTATGTTAAAGACACCTTTATGGATTTCTCCAATAAAATAGCTATTTTATTTTTTTTTATGGCCCTGGCAGCTTGTTACCCAGCAGATTCATCAGAAAAGAGGACTTAACTCTTTTTCTTACGCATGCTAAGGCTGTCAAAGGTTGTGGAATAAAAAGAGCAAGCGGTTCCTCCACAGCCACCAGTGCACAGTTCCCTCCATGATACGATGATCAGCACAGCTGAACTGTCATGGAGATGGCCATCATCTTAATGTGGCAGACCAGCTTTTAGAAGAAGGAAGAGATAAAGAGTGTTGTGAGCCTAAACAAGGTACCAGCCTCTTCCAGCATCCAATCTGAGAAGCCTTCAAAAGGCCTCCTCTGCTGAAAGTGCTGCCAAGCTGCTTGCCTTAGGGTGTTTCAGCGTTGGAGGCACCTCAAGCTGCCAGAGCTTTCTGAAAATCTTGGGCTGTAAAGTCTGAAGCTGTGAATATATATGTGATGGCACGAGGCCTAGCTGGAGCACAAACGCACACATACACAAACACATGAGGATATGAACAGTGCTAACAAGGCACAGATACTCTGCTCTGCTGCTGCTCTCATCCCCTTTCTATCAAATGGCATACGGAAATGAAGAATTTACTCTCTGCCCATTTCTTCTAGCCTTAAGGTTAAATTCTGAACTTTATGGGACTTCGTGGTTTCCTCTGTTTTTCATCTCCCCTTTCAACTTAACGTTGCCTTTTAGTTTTATTATCTTGAAAGCTCAGAGAGATTCTGAATTTTATCTGCAGGGAAGCTCATTTGTTTTTAAATGATTTTCAGGCTGGAAGTTGGGAGATTACAGGCAGCTGTAAAAGAAATTGCATGGGAATAAAGATGAGTTTCTTGGTTACCTGGAAAACCCAAATGGGTTCAAAAGAAAAGCTTAAAAGATGAGATTCTTTTGGCAGTTTGATCCAATGATTTTAACACCTCAAGGCCTGTTGAATAATGAGGGCGACTTGTATTTCTCCATCTCTTATAGTCTGTTGAATTAGTCAAATGCTGAGCTGTGGATTATGAGGTTGGCTCTGTTAGATAACAAGCAAGAGCACGAGAGCACTTTGCTCCCTAGCGCTGTGTGACCCAGCTTCGCATCCAGAAATTGCACAACATGCAGTAAGGAAAGTGGGTTTCACCACTCTGTGGGCACACACCAGGTGAGGGCAACTTCAGGGGTGACAAACAGACCAAGAAAGGGACCCCCAGCCCTGGGTGACAACCCAGCTGCGACACTGCATCATCAAGTGCTCACCTCCCTTGTTGGGGGCTCCTTTGTGAATAGTGAGAAAGGGGAAAAAAACCACCCAACCCATGTGCTCTGGTGGAAATCTCAGCCCTGCCATTACTCTCCCATCATTAGCAAATCCAAGTTTTCAAAGTTTGGCAGCAGGATAATACAGGCCCTCGTTCCTAGGTTTCCTTTGATAGAAACTTTATTTCATGATGGAAGGTGGGTGCATCAAGGAAATGAGATGGCTGTCTGAAACTGTTCTGGTTTGTGAAACAGGTAATATTAAAATACGTTTTAGTGGGTGGTTAAACTTAATGTGATTAATAGAAGATCATTTTCCTGTTCTGTGCTTAGGAAGATGATATGTATGAAAAAGCAAAATCTAAACCCCTGGGAAGTAATCTTTTCCTCACAGGTTTGTCTGTCTTCTCTCTTACTTTAAGTGGGTTTTTTTTAAAAAATAACTGTTTTGGGGGGGTCTGCTTTGCTGTCATCACTTTGCTTTTAGGGAGAGATAATTGTGAAGAGAAAGAAGTTTAAAATGAAGACATTTCAAAGTTTGCCTTCTAATATTTTCTAAGGAAACTCAGATTGCCTGTGTTTTTCCATTTCAAGTTCTATGCTGTGCTGTCCCTGATAAGAGACTTCAGTGGTTTGAATGAACACCAAAGTATCAGCCTAAAGCAAGAGAATTGGCAAAAAAACAACTCAAGGCTGTCTTTTAATGGACAATGTTTGTTCCTTTCTGCTATGATTCTCCTGTGACTGTGATCAGGAATTCTGAGGACTGTGGTACCTGCCAGTAAAGCGGTGCAGATGCGCACACACGCGCGGTGGGAGGGGAAACACTGCATTTGATCTGAGGGATCAAACGTTTGGGGGAATCATCTCATCTCAAGGATATCTGCTCCTTTCTTTCCCTGCATCTTCTTTTGAAAAGATGCATCCCTAATCAGGCTTTGTCACTGCTCTGTAAACAGCAGACCTGTTAGCAGCACTGAAAGATAAAGAGATCGCAAAGAAAGAGGAGGGAGGGTGTCTTTGCATTGGTGTTTTAAATATTTATTCTAGCTGTGTGCCAGACCACTTGCTTTTGATTTGGAGTAGAGGGACTCTAAACACTAAGGGATGCTAAACTTGAGAAGTATTATTCAGGTTGAAATCATTGTTTATTGTGTTTCTATAGCATATATTATCTTGCTGAGAATGAAAAAGCTGCTTTTTTGGGTCATAGCCTTGGTCCTGTCTTGTCTGCTCTCTGACAGAGGCTGGTGCCAGCTACCTCTGTGTAACCCTTGGTGCATGGGAGCAGTAAGCTTTCAGGGCAGCACTTCTCCAGTGTGCCCAAACTTCTCCAAACACTTAAACGTTTGCCCAGAGCTGCTGAGATTTGGGCTGAGAGTGTCATTCCTCAGCAATGCCTCCCTTGCCTTGGATTTTAAGAGATGTCAGTGTTTGGCAAGGATGGGCCTGGTGGTGAGGTTCAAAAAATTGACTTGTTCTTGATTTGTTCCTTGTTTTCCAGAAAAAGTAGCAATGTGTTGTTTTCTCTTTCAGATTTTTTTCAGGATTTCTCACAACAAACAACTTTGCTTGGCAGTTCTGTCCAGTCACTGAGTGATGGAGCTGTGGGACCTGGAAGGTGCACCCTGGTGACACGGATGCAGCTTTGCAGAGGGTGCTGCTGTGACAGGGATTAGGCCAGGTAAGGCACTGATCACTTCAGCCACCTTTTTCAGTGGGTTTGTTCTTGCTGCTTTCTTTGGCCTGACATTAACTTACTAAGACTTGTAATTGAAGCACCTAGAGCTGAGCGGTGAGACCCACTCCATCACCAGTTTCTGCTGCAACAGTTTGCCTAAATAGTGTTTCATAATGATATTCAATTCTTATATTTATGGCTGCTTAAAGAAAACTTGGCCAGACATTCTGCTTAAATGAAATGGTCCCAAAAATTGCTGAGAAAGCTCAGCAATTATACTTTTCCTTTTGTTACCCAACTGCTAAGTTTTACTGTTACAGACCTACCAGACGCCTGTTCACAAAACCCATTTGCCTGCTGACAAGCTCATAAAAGGGGTGGGCAAGCTCTGGGCAGCCAGGAGCTGAGTAGACTCAGGCTCTGGGGAAGGGCTTGTGGTAATCTTTGCAGTAGGCATGAAGCAGGAAAACAGGAGTGCACCGATGAAAGGTTTTGCTGGTAAAATCCAGAGAACAGTGGTGGTGGGGTGTGTGTTGAGGGAGGAGCAGAGGAGATGGTGATCACTGCTGCATCAGGGCTTCTGGCTCATGCTGAGCAGTGAGGAGAGTGGAGAAAAAAGGAGTTGCTACTGTGTCACTGAGCTCCTGGAGTGAACCTGCCCCAGGCTGCTGGTGGGATGCCGGGAGAGTTTCAGCCTGTATCCATATAGAATCTACCTAATGATACTTGAAAAGGTGTGTCAGTGCTGCAGTAGTACAAATGTGGTACACATACAGAATCACAAGGTTGGAAAAGACCTTTGAGATTATCAAGTCCAACCGTTCCTGTCCTAAACTAAACCATATCCCTAAGTACCTCATCCACCCTTTTTCTAAACACATCCAGGGAGGGTGACTCAACCCCCTCCCTGGGCAGCCTGTGCCAGACCCGATATGGAGCTGTTCTCAACCCACAAGTTTTTTCCAGTTTTGATTCTCTCCCCCATCCTGCTGTGGGGTGGCAGTGAGGGGATGGCTGTGTGGTTGTTTAGCTGCTGGCCAGGTTACAGTTGCTTGATAGAAAAGAGAACTCTGTAAACATGGGTCAGCTTGCCTTTCCCTGGAATCAAGTAGCACGTCTACCTCTCTGTCCTTCTACAGCATCTGAATTTGTTCAGGCAGGTCCCTGCCTAAAGCCGTTACCAAAGCTGTGAAAGCATTTCTGCTGTACCTTCATTAGAGACTCAGCACAATCAAGCCAGAGATTCTTTTTCCCCCAAATTCCTTCCAGGGCAGCTTCTGTCTTACCAATGTGTCAGGCTGTGCAGAGCAGGTTTCACTTTGTGTATATAGCACTGTAATTCTTTCTAGCCTCAATGTGCACTTGAAAAGGAAAATGTGTAATTTCCTCAGTCAGTATGTAACAGCTTCACAAACTCTACATGGGATGATTTGTCACTGGCTAAGCAGCAGTGTTTTTTCCATGCTCAACCCCATGAGCTTCCTGCAGAAATCCACTGGATTACAGCAGCTTGGACAGATCAGTGACAATGAAGCTGCACGCAGAATTTCTTCTTTTTTGTTGTGAGCATCAAAAGTTGACTTTCTGACTGCACAGCAGAAATACTCTATTTGCAACTTCCACGAGCATAATCTTGTGACTAAATTACTTAAGTCAGCAACTAATTTCACTGCTGCCTCAGACCTACTTTAAATGAACAGGTATATTCATCAATCACTTCCCTTCTTCAAGTACTAGCCTAATCAATACGTGAAAGAGCTATTTAAACACTTTCCTATTTAAAATAAAAAAAAAGCAAGGGTAGACAAAACAGCAGAATAAAAAGTAGAGGGAATTATAGGGACAGGCATTGAAGTTTGCTGTAATTCTGCATTAGGACTTTGTAAATCACTAAGCAAGAAGGATTATGTAAAAGTACTCTTCTGCCCCAGGCCCTAAATTAACAGGGCTTGGTGATTGCAACATTAGGGTTGCACATAGACACATCTGACAACTTTGGAGCTGGAGTAGTTTGAACATGTCTACATGTAAAGGGATCAGGTTGTGCTGAACAGCGTGAGCGCTTAGGGCTCATCACTGTCGCAAAAGGCGAAGGAAACACTGCGGGCTGTGCTCTGTGATGGCTGTCAGATACTCAGATGACAAGTGTCTTGCTCAAGAATCTTATGTACTGGGAAAAGGGCCAGAAATGGATGAAATAAGGTGTCTGGAATAGGTGTGGTGTGCTGGATCTTTTAGCCCACACCACCATCTCCCAATGAATATGTAAATGCAGCATTGTGGACTTGTTGCAAGGAACTGGTTTAGTGTTTCTGTACTGGCCCTGGCTGAACTCTGCCCAAGGTTACGGGTACAGCCACTGGCTGACCAAAGTGAGACACTTGAACATCCAGGTATTGAAGGAGTTACAGTGCAGCAATGCTTAAGCCAAGAGGAATGAGATACTGGATGTGCTCAGAGATAATGCCTCTCCAGTCAGCTGAATGGGTTTAGGTGGCTTTAGCAGAGAGTGTCACTGCGGGGATGAAAGGTGGGGTCAGATGCTATTGACTCTTCATACCCCTCAGCCTTTGTGTTTGGGGCTGCAATACCAAATGAGTAGTACAGGATCAGACCTATCTTATGAGTGCTTTAGGGAGGGCTTCATATCCCCTCTTCTGCAACTGGATTTTTAACAATGCTTCGAGTGAGGCACCAGAAACACAGTAAAGCATACTGCAGAGTGTTCTGGATCTGTTCAGTAAGTGTGTGACTGAGGAGGGAGAGAGAGGGGTTGTGAAAAGTCTTCTACTGAAACAGCCATGTTGCTCCCCAGAATGTCTTTGCCCAGAGTTTAACACCTTCTCCTAATCTCTGCAGCACATTCCCGAGGTACCTTGGATTAACAGCACATATTTATGACATGAGCTTTTTGTTTCTTACCTGAGCAGTGATTGTTTCCACAGCAGTCCTGCATCAGGACTCTGCCAGCATGAGGGGAGTTCATGTTGTGTCCTTGCAAGGAGAGATACAACACAGACCTGTTGCTGGGAGCTCAGGAGTAGCTTCAGTTTGCAGGAATAGCACAGAAACAGCCGCAGGTAAAAGAAGGATGCAAGGCATTGTGTAATTGATGGCAGCTGCATCGTAGGAATCTTTCCTACCCAATTAAAACTCAAAAGCCCCATAGGGCTTTACACATCACTGGACGTTTCCATTGTCCTTCTGTATTTTGCAGCATTTGAGGGCTTTTTGGTTTTATTGACTTATTTTCTACTCTCAGCTTTTATTCTCATGCTGCATAAGAATGAAGTGGCTAAGAGGTGCTTGCAAAGCAGAAATGCTAATTATTAGAAATGTGACTATCATTTGTTTTAGAAAATTAATTAGAAACATAAATTAGCACTTTTATATTACAATTTATTTTAAAAAGTTTATTCTGCCTAGTTTTGTGTAATTTTACTGAATGCAGTTCCAAAATCAATTAGATGTTTGTTTGTTTGCAAGCTCTGTGTTGTAAGCGTGAGACTGCACGAATGATTTCCTTCTCTCTCCCTCTTTGTGTTTGGAAAAATCCCTACTTACCCATTTAACAAAATGAAGGCTTCATAACTCTCTTTTCTCTTTCTAAGCACACCAGTTAAGTCTGTTCTCTAGCTGCAAAGCTGCAGGTACATGCTTAATTACAAAACAAATTCAGTGCTGCTTGCAGCGTGGGCTTTCATTATCGGGTATTTTTCTCTCCCAAAGTAAAAAGTTGCTTGGCTGTTCAGAAAGTGGAGGTGTCTCTGGGCATCCTGTAGTTCAGCTGTTGTGGGTTAAAGAAACCTGAGATTTGCAGAACAGTTTACCTGCAGAGGAGACAGCAGAGAATTGGTGTGTTAAGTGCACCTCTCTGTATTTACGTACCTGTGTCAGTGCTGGAACAGAAGCCATCACTAAGAAGTAGTCTGATAATTTTCCCTTCCAGAAATGCCATCCTGAAAGCTAATGACACCTTCCTGGGAAGTTTCCCTAGCCTAAAAATAGTTCACAGATTTAGAGAGGGTAGGAAAAAATCCCCAGAAAGCAAACTCTGCTCACCTCCACTGATTTTTTTCAAGGCTGACACAGAACTTAACAGCTCTCTGCAGACTTAAGCTGAACTCTTGTCTTAGGAAAACAGTTTGAAACATTATGTGAAATCATAAAACAATTTGTTGACTCCTGTCTTAACACTATGTTAATATTAGCGAAGCTTACTCAGTACTGGAGCTGGTAAGAACTGCAACTCTTTTGTGTTTGACAAGACTTGCAACACAGCTTTTGGCCTGATATTCTTGGCTGTTTATAGCTGCATCTATACTGCTGTTCTGGGTCGGATCAGGAACATGCCGTTCCCACATACTGTACTTCAATTCATGCAGAAGGGAATTGGAAGACATGCTCCAACTGCTAAGGAGTGTCCAGTCTATGGGGATCCATCTAGAGCTTAATCTGAAGTCATCAGTGGTGATGTGTAAGGCAGCCCTTCTGTAGTTTGGATGCACCTCTGTTCCGTGACCTTAGAAACATGGCTTGTCCACCAGAAGGCTGCTTCTCCTGGGGATAGACCACAGTTGGGTTCTCAGTGCTGGTGTAGAAGGTCCTCTTCAACCACTACTAATTCCTTTTTGTTTGTATATGGCAGTAAACTGAGATCTGGGTTAGGAAAAGACATCTCATAGCAGTAGTTATCCCTTGTATCATATCTCAGTCCCTTTTGTTTCCTTCCTTTGAAAATGTCTGGGGCTTACTTCTTCTATTTGTATATACTTCTAATACCTGCTAAAATCAATACCTCTAAGGAAGGATTCATTTCTTCAGCGCAGAAGGGTACAGCTCTGCCATCCAAAACCCTGTGTTGGCAAAACAAAACCAGAGCTGAAATATTCCCTCCTACTGCTCCCTAAATCCCTGTTGATCTGTAGGGGACAGGAGAGGAGAATTGCTCCCTTCAAAGACAGGAACATTTGGATGAAGAAATTTTAAAACTGCACGTTTGTTTCAAATGGATCCTATTTAGCTTGACAGTACAAGAGCCACAGGGCTGAATTTTATTATGCATTTGTGCAACAGGCATTAAATGCTTCATGTTAAGAATATATTAAATTGTTTTTAAGAAAAGAAACACACAGCCACATTCAGAAAGAACCCATACAGAAAATGAGTAGCATTCCTCTGAGATTCTTGCACATTTAAAACATGAAGATTGCAAAAAGCAAGCACTGAAGATAATACAGAGGATTTCATCACTTCTCCTGCCCTAGCTGCCTCTGTGGGGTTTTTGGTTGGGCTTTTTTTTGGGTAGTGGTGGGTTTTCTTTTTCCTTGGGGTGGGTTTTTTTTGTGTTTTTGCCAGTTCAGGAAAGCACTTGCCTAACTTTGTTGGTCTCAGTAATCCCATAGTTAGTTTCTTCAGCTTTTGGTCATGGACTTGCTGGACCATGGCTTTCATGAAAAGTCAGGCCCAAGCTAATGATTTCCCAGTGGTGTGAAAATCAGTTGGGTGCATCAGTGCTGAAGAACCAAATCCTCTCATATTTGTTTTCATGGCCTCTCTGATGTGGGAATCCTCACACATCCCTGCTCGGTGAAGGTGAGAGCTCTGCCTGTTGATCTCCATAGGGCTGTTGATAGAGAGAGAGCTGTCGGGCCTGGGTGGAATGATGGAAATGGACCTAAATGAGAAAAGATGTGAAAAAACCATGCAGTGTTACAACTCCTTGACTTCAGTTTGAATGAAAGGGATTTTTTTCACTGCAGGCAAGTGTAGCATTCACACACCCTTAATTTTGAAAGGAAGAATATTACTACTGAATATAGGCATTGGGCAGTTCTCTTGCTGTAGTCTTTACTCTAGTAACATCAACACTATGTTGGGATCCCCTTTGGTTTGCCACTAATTCATTCATGTTTTTAAGGGTAAGACTACTTGGAGGTTTTTTGCTTCGTATCCTCTTGCGTTATCAAAGAAAGACTTTCCTCAACACTGAAGCTATATGAATGTGTCCTGACCTGGGGAGTCATAATGAGGCAGATACACAGATTGCTAATTGTGCTGCCTATAATCCTCTCCATTTCATAGGAATTTATACCCTACATTCTTCTGTTTCCATCTGGCACGATGCACACATTCCTTCACTCCTGCTCCTGCCTTTTAGCCACACAGCATTGACTACGTTATAGATGCCAGGGTGGAAAACCACCATCCTTGGAAGCATGCATTAGAGGAGTTAGCAAAGAGTAATGACTGGCATCAATCATGCTACAATTAGATTTCCTTGGTGAGACTTCAATATGTCTTTGGGTGACCAGGCTAACAAACTGCCAGATTCTTACCATCGACAAGGTCTGTGCTGATTAGTAGCCATTCTTCTCAGTAAGAGCTTCCTTTTCCAGGTAAAAGGGTACTATCTTGTGTGCTTTACATTGGTGTGATCTAACCTTTGTGGACTTACTTCTATTACCAGAATGACTCCATTAGTGGCAAAGCTGGTGGAGCTGGAGCAATGCAAAGAGAGTATTGCAATCCTTTAGGATGACGTATATGCATCTGAGAGCGTTGAAAAGGGACCCGTGTGTTCAGTGGACCAAGTGAAGTGCAGGTTCATCTGTTTAATTACATAATGTGTCCCAAGGCAATATTACTACTGGGTTGACTGCACAAAGCAAAGGCCCAGGGTTTCACTGGATGGCTTTCCCAACTCCAGCAGTCTTTAGCTGTAGCCAGATGCCTTTCTTAAATATAAACTTTGGGCAAATACAAGTTCTTAGTGCGATGTGGGAGCAATTTGGTAGAACAGAAGACCCTTGCTTAGGCAGAACTAGGTATTTTAATCTGGTCTAAACTCTATGTACTGATAACACCAAAAGAGAAGAAAACACTTTCCAGGCCTTTGGATACAGTGATTCCTTTGAATACCTTCCCTGAAGCCCTGGTAGTGTCACATCTGAAGGGTGATTTGTAATCTTAGCAGATTCTGAACCACCCAGGATGTTTTCTGCAAGTGGAAAGCCAACATGACTCATCACCAGAGGTTTCTCAGAGCAGTGCTGTTTTGACAGTAGCAGTGTGGCTTTTGTGGTATCCTCCAGTTCATCAGGGGACTTATATCTTTGGTTTGTTACTGAGACTTCATTTCAGTATCTGGGAAGCCTTGTCAGGTTATGAGCGTTTGCTCACACGAATGGCTTAAGGCCACTGCCAAGTGCTGTCAGCTGGAGTGGGTTATTTTCAGAGTTCTTGTGCTTGTTCTGACAAAGATATGGAACTTGGCACCAACCATAACAAAGTACAGAAAGGTCTAAATATTATATTACTCCCATCTTGATAACTTTATCCAGAGTAAAGATTTGCCAATATAAATATCTATATGAGCTTGAAAGCTATTATAGTTCGAAAGTAATGGCCTTAAAATGTCTGAGTAGTGTTCTTTTGCCTGATGTCCTCTCATGATGGTTTTATATTCCCTCTTGTTTCTTGTACAGTAACAAACACAGACATCGATTCATATTGTGGGAGCCACAGGGTCATGCAGTAGCATAGTCACTATCCTTAAAAGCTTAATCCTCATAAATGAGGTAAAGTAAGGGGGAAGTGAGCATGACCTATGCATGGCTGAGAAAGCAGGGAGATGGCTAGCTGAATCTGCTAATTGACTTGTGATATCCAGGATTTTGATTTAAGATCTTCTGTACAAGATCTTCCTTGCAATGTAGAGTGCCTTTTTGGGTTGTTCTTACTGGCTTTTTAGCCATGATGGGCACAACAAGTCTAGAAATAGTGTGATAAATATTATTTCCATGGTTTTGCATTGTGGATGGACCTGGTTGTAGAATAAAAGCCATGGAAATGATTGTACTGGGTAGCTAAACATCAAGTTTTGAAGTATCCCATAGGTTTTTTTCTTTGTTTTATCCTAGGGATCCCAATCTTTGAGTATTTTTCTCAGTTATAGTAATTCCTTTATGTCTTAATCATATTTCTTGAATTCACTGTTCATGAAAACCTGCACCTGAACTTCTACATGCCCATGTTCTGGCAGTGTAACCCAGGGCCAGTCTGCAGCTGGTGTGCTTGTTTTATCTGAGTGGGCAGGACATGTAAGCAAGCTGCTTTCTTTTCCCTGTCCCATTCTGGTACAGAGCTAAACTGAAGCAAGAAACATGGGGTAGCAAGTACAGTGCTGCTCCTGTTCTTGGAGAACTCTTGGCTGCACACAACGGCCTTAGGAGTGAGTAGGCACTTCAGGCTTCTTAAATATAAAGGAGTGTGCTGGTTACTGCGTGACTCAGACATTGTCTTTTACATGCACTTCTTATTCTTCTTAATACTGTCTGGTACTTGAGAATAAGCATCAATTGCCTACTCATCTTCTTAGTCATGGCAGAATGGAAAGCAAACCTGAACTTCCCTCCTCTATCACCAACTTCATTTTGTCGTGGCATTCAGTAGACCTTGAAGGAAAGAGCTGAGTGACTTGGTCACACTGGAGCACTAACACATCAGATGGCATCTCCGTATGTGATAGACCAGGAGGTTTTGAAGCTGTGCATCTGCTTTTACGAATCAAGCTTCAAAATGAATTGACAGGCATGTCAGATGGGCAGTGCAGAGCTGCTCGAGCAGGTGATAAAGCAGTTACAATGCAGAAGGCTCCTTTGAATTTCCCAGTGTACAATTTGTGTGCAGACAGCTGAAGCTGAATGCAAACTGGAAGGTGCAAAGTAGCAGTGTCTGGCCAGGCTGCCTTTCTCTAAGGCACACCCCAGAGCCGAAGTCAGAAACATCTTTAGCTCTTGCTTGGACTATTGCTCCTCAGAAATGAAATGACCATTTGTACATCTTCACAGTATCACAGTAATGTGTCAGCAGAACTCAGCTTGATGCTGCATGTGTCTCCATCTCTGACTTGGGAATTTTGTGTACTTTACAAATAAATCCATGGGGACTGTCAGAATTGTATACACTGGGTTATTAATAGGACTACCTTAGTAAGCCCTGCTCTAGAAGTGATGCAGTTGTGCAGATCCCCTTCAGAAGCCAGCAAAGGCCTTCCTGCTGTTGTGGCAGTGTGGCTTCTTACTAATCAAAACATGTGAAGAGTGTAAAATAATTACCAGTTTCTGCTGTCTGTAAGGATAGATCTCTTTCTTTTGGTGCAACATCTCACTCTACCACTCCTATCTTTTGTTTTCACCACCCCAGGATGGAAAATACTTGAATAGGACTTCTATTTTGCTGAAGGTCTTCATGTCTTTATCCAAAGTGTGCATTAGAAGATGAGACATGGCATCCTCCTGTGTTTTGAACTGTTTTCAGTATTGATATACTCACTCTAGGATAAGGATTGTAATCCTGACTCTTATTTTTAGCTTTGTCTAAATGATTTCCATCCAAACAATATACCAAAAGCCAGGTGCCATCCCAGAATATAACTTCAAATAGTTAAAGGAGAAAGTTTCAAAATTCAGTACCATGTGATGTCATTTACTGGAGTGATTTGTTAAGAAAACCTAATTGTTTGCTCTGCAGCATCATTACCTTTATCTATTTTATTGCATAAGTAGTTAAAGGGATTTTTTGGTGAAGAAAATACAAGAGAAAAATCATAGAATCATAGAATGGTATGAGTTGGAAGGGATCCCAAGGATCATAGAGCTCCAACCCCCCTGCCACAGGCAGGGCCACCAACCTCAGGCCTGGATCTATACAAGGTTGCCCAGGGCCCCATTCAACGTGGCCTTGAACACTTCCAGGGACAGGGCATCCACCACCTCTCTGTGTCATACATCACACAGAGCTAATCATGTGTTTGCCACAGAACTGATAATAGTCTATATTTATATGTTTTTGGGTTTGTGGGGGTTTTTTTTCTGAAAGGTTTACGAAATACATGAATGTTTCAAGTTGAGTGCTACTTCCACTGCTGGCTAGCCTCAAAGTCTTGGCTCAGTGGGCACAAGACTGAGTTTGAACAGGAAGACAGCTGTACCACGTGTCACTGGTTGTTATTTGTTGCTCTGTATCTTCTTTCTTTCCGAGCGATGCCCGCTGCCTGTGAAACACTGTGAGAAGCGAGCAGAGCACATGCAAATTGCAGAAGAAACCATGCAAAATAGATTTTTCTAAATGAAGTATGACATGCTGTGATAACTTTGAGCACTGAAGCAGAATACAAGACACAGAAGAGAGTAATTTGTTTGCTGGTATTTGCGTTGCAGTGACACACACAGTAGTCCCAGGCCGGGAGGAGCACCATGCAAAGTTCAGCTCAGGTATGGAATGGGAAGTGTCTGCCCCAGGAGCCCTTGAAGTCCAGCTGTCTGCGTCAGTAAGGTGGCTGTGGCTTGGTCCTGGCTTGTATGTGGCAAGGGGTTTAGGGACGTTCCAGATGTTTGATTCCATCTCTGCAGCATTACGGGGTTGGGTTGCCTTATACTCTCTTGGTTGCCATTCATTACAGACAGACTTAGCATCTTCCTATCTTAATTATAGGCTTAATTAGAAGGGAAGATCAATATTTAGGATAATAAAAGCACAGATAATTAGAATAATAAAACTCCAAAGATAATTAAAACAATTAAACTGCTTTTCTGGGTGACATGAGGATATGGAATAACCTTTGCTAGATCTGGCATTTTGATTGTAGTGAAATTGTCTCTGACCTCAGAATCTGGAGTCGAGTAGGAACAAACACACATAAAGTAGAACTAAAAAGGGCAGGAACTGAGCATTTCCCTTCTTATTCTTCTGGACTCTAAATGTCTGTTCACCTGAAAAAAATACTTAATTCATTCTCTCCAGGATCAGATGGGTGATCAGCTGCTTTTCCTTTTTGTAATGCAGACAATAGAGTCTCACCCACAATCCCTTTCTGAGGGAGATCTGCCTGCTAACACAAGTTAAATTTCAAAAGGCAATGGAGATCTTCTGAGTGCCTTTCCATAGGGACCAGATACTGAGTTTAATTTATGAAACCATCAGCAAGAAAATGTAAATGTGTGCGTGGGTTATTTATTTAGCAGAATTTTGGCTAAAATAAAATAGTGGGTTTGGGCTCATCTCCTGCCTCCTTTTTCCCCTGTTTATACTGTGTTGTGATGATAAACTCTAGGCACTGTCCTGCCTGGAATTCTTCCATCGAACTAGACCACAATTCTGGTGCATATCAGTGAGACCCTGAGAGTGATGTGGAGCATTTTAGTATGGTATCCATCATAAAGCCTTGATGGCCCAACTGTGCTTTGTTTTTTCCCCATCATTTCAGGCTTTTGGCTCTTTGAGTTCTCCAAACACTTCTCCTGGGTTGGGGTCGTCACCTCCCAATGTTACACAGCTCTACCCCCAGCCTAACTCTTGCAATTTTGCAGCAGGTTTGGGTTGGTTTTTATGGGATGTTGTTTGGTTTTTTAATTCAGAATTCAACCACTTCTGTGAAGATAACATCAGTGTGGGCACGCTGCGATGTGCTGGTAGAAAAGAATGGCTGTTATTGTTCAAACGATGAAGGGGAAAAGCAAAGTAGTTGTTCCCTGTAAAAGCTTTCCGGGGTGAGAGCTCCTGCTGGGTTTTGGTTGGTTTTGTTGTTGTTTCTTCCCCTGTTCCCTTAAAGCTGATACCATCTCTTATTAATGAAAAGCTAAAGTTAGTTATTTTCCTTGGCAATGACAAACGTCCCTGGCAGTCTGACCAGCCACTGCTGCGTGCGGCCGCACGTCGGGGCCTGCAGGAGTAAGAGGGTGATAACTCAGATGGAGTCACAGCACTGGCCTTTACCTTCATTTTGAAGAAGAGGAATCCTGCACAGAAATAAAAGCAAGTCACAGGGAAGGTTTACAGCACAGTCTGCGTGAAAAGGTGCTGTGGGAGCAGGGAAAGCAGTCTGCACCTGATAGCACAGTGGTAATGAGAGTAAAACCAGTGTCCAAATCCTACTTGGAGATGAAACGTTAACCAGGGGAAGCAGAAGCAAAAGGTGTTTCTATGATTTTGTGAGAGCGCTCTTGGTGTGGGCACAAAAGCAAAGTTTCTCCGTGGCTGATGCAGAAAGATTATTTATTTATTTTTCTTTCTCTTTTCCCTCTTCTGGCTAACAGAAAGCTTCCCTTGGCCTCACCAACAGAAGCGCTTCTTTTCACAGAGGATTTGTGACTGTGGAACAATGGATCGATACTTGTTTGCGGAAAGCTTCAGTTAGTGGGACAAGTGTAGATTAGCTAGATGATCTGCCGGTTGTCCATCACTATAGATTTCTCCTTGTTAGCTGGAGAGGTTTGTCTTGCCCTTGCTGTTCAGAGCAGAGAAGTGATCCGAGACAACTGTGTGGCTCACAGGAATTAGAACTAAAAGCTGTAGGTGCCACAGAAGCCATTGGAAAGAAGGGCTTCTCTGAGGGAGCAGCGTGGGCACCTTTGAACTTGTTTACTCTGCTCAAACTGCCCCTGCTTAATTCTCCCTTGCATCAAAGGAGGCCTGAGCAGGCAGGGGCTGTGGGGTTGGGGTAAGGGTAATCAACCTTCAGGTTTCTAATTGCTCTGTAGAGATGGTCCAAAGAAGGCTTTGGTCTTGTAAAGACACCTTTTTTGGTGGCTGAACCTTTGTGCCCAAACCAGAGCCAGGCTTTGTCTTAGCCAGTTTTGTCAAGATGCCAGCTGCCACCTCTAGGGATTTGTCAACTTGACACTGGCCACAAATCATTTGAAGATCCACTAAAATCAGGATGGTTCCGGGTGACCGCAGACGTTTAACCTCGAGACTTTGCCTGTGGGAGATAAGGTAGCATGTGATTTCCTCTGAGGTTCAGAAATGTTTAGGTTGGAGTGAACCATACAATATTTTTAATCTGAGTTTTTAAATTCCATAGGGTTAAATCATTTTTATGCTGGCTGGATCTGTCCCAGTGTTTGTTTGTATTTCAGTAGGGAATGGTGGGACTTTATGTGCTTTTTCCAGTGACATAGACATATTAACCAGAAGCGTCTAATTATTTTTATTGATTAACCTTATCTTATAAAGAAGCAGTCACTCACTAGAACAGTCCATATTCTGTAGACTGCAGAAAGAGAAAATGATTAATTTACTCCCTGGATTGTAGTGCTCTGTATGCTATGAGAGTAAGTGATGGATAAGGGACAGGCTGCACTGTCTTGGGTCAGAACAGTAGGTCAGAGTCGTTATTTACCTTTTGAATGTAGAGTGAGAATGTCCTCTTTTTGCAAATCATGGCCCAAATTCACTTACAGGGAGGGGTAGAACTGGTTGCAGAGCTGTAGTCTGCCTTATGTATGTATAGAGAGAGCTGCTATTACAGCAGGTCTGCGTGAAGGGAGATATAGGGCCTGTGACTCCTCAGATGAATTAGAAAAGCTTACTGTTAAAACTCCATAGAGCTTTGCTGTTATTTTCTTCCAGATCCTAATTTTCAGTCTGTCCTTTGCTGTGATGTCAAGACCACAGCCAGAGTGTGTATTTGGTTAAATTGTTGGGGGTTTTATTCGTCAGCCAGTATTGTCTTGCTTTCTTCCTTGTGACCCACCATTTGTTTGTCTTCTGTTACGTTTGGAGTGCTTGCTTTGTTGTGTGTTTGTAAGTGTCTAGTGAAGAAGGATCCTGATGTTTGATGAAGAATCCAAAACGCAGTTTAATGACACAATCTATCCTTTATCCAAGTTTTTGTGTAGTGTATAGATGCACGTGTGTGTACGGTATGTGGGCATCTATGGTCTCTGTATCTGGAGGTGCCCATGTCTTACAGAAGTCACATAGGAATGCTCATTGTGCATTGGTATTCTTATATATTGTTATATTATTGTGATGGAAACAACATGAGGCAAGCAATAATGCAAAAAAAAATAAACCCAGAAACAAAAAAGGTTAATCCAAGAATGCTCATTCAGTGCCATGTGGGTCAAGAGAGTCTTACTGTGTCCCTCAGTGTGTTTTTCAGTCTCGCCTTTGGTTTATTATCTTCCCATCCAGGGTGCTGAAGCTGTACTGGCAAGTTTCCTTCTCTGCCAACGACCAAGGTTCCCCTCTAGGCATTCCTTGTGCTCAGGTTTCTTTCTGCATTTGGTGTTCTTGGCTTTTGCCCTTGAGACAGGACAGCCTTACTCATGTTTGTGTCTTGAAAGGAGTTGCCTTGTTTTGTTATTCTAACTGCTTTAAGTGTATCCATAACTTACTACGGTAGCATACACGTTGAGGAGGGCTTCCTCTCCTCCAGTCCATTGAAACAAGCCCCTGCACTGTAATAATCATGTCCTCCTGCTGTCATCTCTCTCCTGTTTCTGAATCACTGTTCCACTTTAGCAGTAAGGAGCTGATGTACTGCAACCACTGTTACTACAAATACTCCATTGACCTTAATACCAAACTGAGTTTTCACTCTCCCTGTCTCTCTCTGTAATCACTCCTTTCCTTCCAAAGGAACTCTAGCATCTCTTGCTGCCTGGCAAAGTTGGGTCCTCATTGGTCTCTGGGTGTTCCCAGGGCATCCCAAATCATCCTGTAGGATACTGCATACGTTCATGTCCCATCTTTCTGGAGAGGCTGGATGAAATCATCTGGATTCTCAGTATTGGTAAGACAAATGTAATACAGTAAATTTTGCCTTTGAACTCTTTCACTTCTATTATATCACACAAAATACACTGAAATTTTGATCCATGCTGTACTACTTAAAAATCCAGTAATTTTGTGTGACATGTTCTTCTCAAAATCACTTGGTTTTCACTGGTTCAGACATGCTGATGGAATGTTCCAGGTTACAAGTCAGAACTTGAATGGTGACTTTCCCAGCTGGTTCATCAGATACACTGAACACAACACCGGTTAGCTTTGCAATATACCATTTATTCCTGGGGGGTGAAATCTCCAAGTAATGCTCCCACAAGTGTTTCTAGTCTAGCCCGAACGACATGAGCTTACACTGTGAGTGTGACAGGCGCTGTGCTGCGTGTGCGGTTTGTACACGATCCCTGCTGTGGATGGGGTCTCTCAGCTATTGCAGGTAACCTGAGTAAGCTGAGCAGGTGAGACTATGATTTAGTCTAGTAAATCATGATGTAAAAAGCTGTTGGGTTTTTGAGGATGCTACTCAAGAGTGATTCATCCGCGTTTTGGGAGCTGATGTCTTTGGATGTGATCAGGCAGTTGCATGTCCTCACACCACACATGATACCTGCTTAGAACCTTTTGTCCATTGTCCAGAGTACCTCTTTTGTCTCTAAGAGACATGAACTCAGTGCTTGAAAATAAATCTCCTCTTCCTGGGTATAATCCCGATTTTTTTATGACTTCTGACACAGAGTCCAATTCATGCATTTCTTATTTCATTTTTTTCATTACATTTATTTCAACAGAATTACATGAGTATAAGATGATGAGATTGAATGATAGTGATAAACAGGCATTAGTATTTATCACAGATCTTGCCTATAATTTTTCTTCTGTAAGTCAAATCTTGTTTGCTCTGCTGACGTGAGGAGTAGTATTCATGTGACTGAAGAATAGTAGGAGCTTCCCTTCTGTGGAGAGAAACACCAACCTGACCAGCATTACTAATAGCACATTCTGTTGATTTTGAGTCTTCTGATTGTGAAGGACAGCTAGGACTTGTTCTCCAGACATTAAAAGAGAGGGTTTTTTTAGGTTTCATCTTCTGTTTTCCAAATTTAACCCCCACCACTTAATCTACTTGATTATATTGCTCAGTATAAAGTAAACTTGTGCTAGATTAAAAGCCATTTTATAGAGTTTACACTTTACTAGTTTTATAGACTAGCATAAAACATAAAGGTATCTTGGGATTTTTGTTCCTCTGCGAGAAATTGAGGATGTTTTTCTAGCTGCTTGAAAATAGAAAGCCAGAATGGGCACTAGTAGAAGATAACAGTTTTGATCATGTTAATGCTACTCTGTGGGGCAAATTCTGCCTCGTGAGGGCACCCTTAAATTTTTGTACTATTGGAATAATTACAATTTGTAATCCAGGGTTTAATTTAATCCAGGGATAAAACATGTGCTTTGTCTTCATCTTCACTACCCAGCTGTTAAATGGAACAGAAGGGAAACATTTATCACTGAGAAAATTTGTTTCTGAAAAGTTCGTGTTACAGCTTTCCTTTCGAGCTCGGTGAATCGAGGATATATAAGTTTCATTAAGTGGGCTTCTTCATGAGTTTGGTTAATCAACACGCACAGAAAGCTTTACTGTCTGTCTGCATCTCCATCATTGCGAAGGCTGGTGCTCTCAAAGGCTCGCAGGATGGGGAGGTGCCTCGTGGAGGCTTTCCACTTCACCCTCGGTCTCTCGGGCTCAGGCTGATCTACGTTTCCACTGCTGATGTTGTTTCCTGAGGCAGTTTGCCTTAGGAAAGGTACAGTGGGGAAATGTCACACTGAAAGCTAGTAATGTGGAGAGATAAGAGTTAGAAAAGTACTTCTCTTTGGGGGAAATGAGAGATGTGGAGTTGTGTGAGTTTTGTGGCTATGTTTCAGGGTAGCTCATGAATAGCATTTACTGAGTTGCCTCTGAAATAAATATGGTTGAAGAGCTGCAGGGGTATGACAGGAGGTTGTGGAGAGGCAGGGACTGACCCTTTCTCCATAGTGACAAGTGACAGGACGAGAGAAAATGGTAGGCTCCCCAGGGAAGTTGTGGAGTCTCCATCCCTGGAAGTATTCAAAAGATGGGTAGATGTGGTGCTGAGGGACGTTGTTTAATGGTGGTTGGCAGGTTAGGGTGATGGTTGGACTTGATCTAAAGGGTCCCTTCCTACCAAGACATTTCTATGATTCTGTGTTTAGGAAAAGGCAACACGGTGTAATGTCCTTACCATGTGTTCCTGATAAAGACAGACTTGCATGTGGGGCTAGACTGTGGTTTAAGTTCCTTCACTGGCCAGGTGTGACCTGCTGTCCTTTGTGATTTCTGCAGGGCAGCTCAATAATGTTCTGCAGTTTCTCTGTTACACTGGACCATACATTGTTATTGAGTTCTGCACGTTGAAAAACCATCATAAATCCTTGCTGAGAGCTATGGAAAATTTTCAAACTTAGTGAGAGTGTTGTGTTGCACTTACCTCTGAAATTTTAAAAAGCACATGTGTTGGGCCATCCTATTGCGAGTATTTTTTCCTCTGGAAACATTGCTGTTGAAAACACATGATTCCTACTTTAACCATTTGTTATGTGAAAAATCAGACTTGTCTTGGGCTTTTGCCTGTGCTTTTCCTCTGACAAGGGAAACGTTAACACGTAGAAGTTGCTCTGGCTGAACCGGCTGCAGTAGAGGTTACTGAATGCAGCCGCTCCGTATGGTGTCTTCGTCCAGTGGTCCTGCAGAGATCACCCTGAAGTCAAAGCAGGAAACTCTGCTCACAAAATCAAGTCAGCATGAGCTTTGTTTCTGAGAAATCTCAAAACCATTTCAATTAGGAGAGGCTTCAGGCTGCTAACAATCACATGGACCAGCCTGACAATTTCTTGCCTGGGAAAGCATGGGTAGGGCTGATTTTAGCTAGCACTTCACTGGGCAAGGAGAAACCTTTTCAGTTCTTCACACTGTGCTGACATATAAATATATCAGGTATTCTTCCAGAGTGAACAGCTACAGCAAAAAGATTTTTTGCCACCTTCCTAGACTACAGACCCACTTTTGATGTGGATTGAAAGACAAATAAAAGAGGAAAAACCTTTCCAAACTATAAATTAATGGATCAAATATTTCTAAATGAAATTGGAACGGCGTCTGTGGTTTTATTATCTTTTGCCATACAGGGCTGTCTTTGAAAGGGGAAAAAGCTTAGTGAAAAGTAATTTCAGAGCCTCAACTGCTTTTTTGATTACAATTTGGGATTACTGTTTTAATCACCGCTTATCAAGTAATACCACAAACCTCAGAGCATGACCATCTTTCTCAGGGGAAGCCAGATTTAAAAGCCAATTTTCAGCAATCTCTCCTCTTTCTCCCAAACTCATCTTAACAAATGCGGAGGGATAATAATCTGTGATATTACAAGAGACCTTAAGCAATGCCTGAAACTCTGTGTTCTCAGATTTTTTTTTTTTGAGTTTTCTTTCTTGTTGTAGAAGTATTATTGTTTTATAGAAACCCTGGCATATGTCTAAGCAAGCTCTTGTTTCAAGGTTGCCTGTATTTGAGTGCAAGATGTCGAGCACATTCCCCCTCTCCCACGCAGATGACAGATTTTATACAGGCACACTTGTTTAGATGTAGCTCTGTGTGTGGGTTTGGGGGAGGTGTGAAATGTGTATCTCATGTTTGTATGCAAATGGCTGCTGTGGAATGGCTTCATGCACAAGCTAAAGCTCTCACACGCATGTGCAGGTAGAGCTGTGACAAATCCTGGAGTTAAAAGATGGTTTTTAACGCAAAGTTACTGGTAACACTTGGCTCTTCCACTGTAGGAGCTGGTTAACAGTCCTCTGTCTGAAGCAGGGGGAGAGAAGAGGGCCCTTGGTTTGGGTCCTGGGGAGTGTTGCTAGGTGTTTGTAAGGGGAAAGACCCCTGTTAACTTTTAAAGTGTGGTGCTCCACAAGGAGGTAAGGTGGCCAAGATCAACCCTGGACATGTTCCTTGGGCTTGCTTTGGTCCTGCTGCTGTAGGATACCTGGTTTATGTTAGTTCCTTCAGATAAATAACCGCTTCTCTTTTTAAAAGTGAAGACAAAGCCTTCCTCTTTGCTCCAAAGAGCTTTCGTCTAGTGAAAGTGATCGGTCTGATTCTGACCACAATTAACTTCTGTCTGAATTATTCCAATCCTACTCAATAATGCTAGGAATGGAAGGGGGCTATTAGATCATTACATTTCTTCTCTGTAAAAAGCAGGATGTAACCTGATGGGAGATGATGTATCTTTTATCAAAGTGATAGTGTGAGTGATCTTAGCCAAAAAGCTTAGAAGATGCTGTTACCTGCTAAAGGGACCCCAGAGCCAGCTCTACACGAGAGCAGACTGTGCTTGAAGTGCCTATGCTACAGCCAGTGTTCCTGTGAAGGCTTCTGCAGGAACTTTTCTAAACAAAATTATATTCTTTTTCCTTTTTTCCACTTTCTGATTGTATGAAGAGTTTTGAACGAGGCATTAAGTTGTGCTAATGAACTGATGAATGGCTGAAAGAGGAGCAGGTGAGTTGGTGTATATCCAGCTTCCTGGAGAAACACAGCGCTCCTTGCTACTGCCCTAAGTGTCTGTATTTTATGTACAAATGACAAGCATGCAAAGAACTGCATTAGAGGGATTTACTCTGAAGTAAACAGTGAAGACCAAGCACATGAGACAGATTTACCAAGATTAGGCCTATCTCTTAACTTTCATTAACATTGCTGATACTTGAAACATGCTATGGTGAGATTATCAGAGATGAGAGAAGCTCATCCTCAGAGCAGCTTTCCTTGCTCTTCAAATTTGTGTTGGAAGTTCTCTACCAGTGGGGTGGACAGAGGATGATAAATCCATCAACCTGCTGCTGGAGTAGAACCTCATCTGTCTACATTGTACACAGCTTTCCATCTCTCTGGAGCAGGCAAAATGGGCTATGGTGGTGTTTGTGTGAGAAGTTTCACAGCAGAGTCTGGTTTGGAAATGGCAGAAGTATGTGTGTAAGAAACCAGAATCCAAGGCTAAAAAGAGTTGCTCCTGTATAAGTTATGGTTTAACTTGTACCAGAGTTTTTCCTTAATTGATTTATTTGGTGATTGCCTTAATTTCAGACATGAATGAGAGGAAGATGCTTGTACTGATTCAATCAAGCCTGGCAGCTGTCTCTCTTGCTGGAAGGGATGCTCGCAGAAGATTTCTCATCCTCCCTGTCTGAGAGATCCCACAATGTCATAACAGAGAGCACTCTTGTTTTCTCCTTAAGGACATTAAGTTGTATGATGTTGTAGGGTTTTCAACAGCAAGTTGAAGGCACAACAGGCAAGGCTGTAGGAAAGCTTGTGGATGAACTAGGAGAGAACGTGCTCCCCGCACATGATCTCAAATCCAGTTGTTCCCTGAGAGTGACAACAGTTTTAAAAAAAAGGAAGCCCATAAAATACACATTGAAAAGGGAGTGAAGCCTGTTACTATGGGTCCTCTCTCACAACACAGTCATAGTAAGGCTGGCTCAGAATTACAGCCTGGAAGTCCTGAGCTTGTCTGTGTGGCAGCCTGCTGCGATGTCTGATAGGGGCAGCCTGGCGTTTCTGCCCCTGCTTGTTTCTGCTTGCAGAATTAACATTTTCATCTGCTTGTCCTGCCAGCCTGAATTAATGTGCCAGTCTGCTCTTAAAAAAAAAGAGAAAGAATAAACCCTCCACCCCACTAACAAAATACATCAATGCCAGCAGCCCCTACACATGAATGAACCTCAATAAGCAAACCACTCTGCATGGGTGGCAGAGGAGGAGAAAAACAAGAAATTGATAAAGAAATGTGTTTCTCTTTCAGGCTTCTCAGATGTTGGCTTAAAAACAACAGGGAGAGAAAATAAACCAAGTCATTTTTTTCAATCATGAAAAATACACTGGCAGTGCCCTCCAAGCTTAAGCAGTTTGTTGGGGGGTTGCCCATGGCTGTAGATGGTGAGCCTAAGGCTGGGAGCCATTTTCAGGTACTGTTCTGGAGATCTATTCGTGGTCCTCGAACATGGAGCCATCTTAATCTGTCTCAAAGCACATTTCCAGAATGCCTTACTGCATGTAGGGTTCTGCTAAGGTATTGGGATGATTGGGTTGGACTCCTTCATTTAAAGTAGGTGCAGGAAAAGGTCATGTGCATGCAGTCATCTGAAATGCCAGAGCAAAACTGCTTGGAAATTCAGACAGTCTGCTAGTAATTATGGACTCTTAAGAAGACAAGCTGAGTGGAGGTTCATTTTCAGTTAGAAAAGCTTGTGTACAACTGTTTTTTTTCCCATGGTTATCTCTGCCAGAAGGATCTTTAAAAAGTCTTTAAAAAGGGCAAGAAGGAGGAACCTAGTAACTATAGGCCAGTCAGCCTCACCTCTGCCCCTGGAAAGGTAATGGAACAGCTTGTTCTGGATGCCATCTCCAAGCAATTGGAAGAGAAGAAGGTCATGAGGAGTAGTCAGCATGGATTCACTAAGGGGAAATCGTGCTCGACCAACCTCATAGCCTTCTACGATCTCATGACAGGCTGGGTAGATGGAGGGAGAGCAGTGGCTGTCATCTACCTTGACTTCAGCAAGGCCTTTGATACTGTCTCCCATGACATCCTGATAGCAAAGCTGAGAAAGCATGGGATAGATGAGTGGACAGTGAGGTGGGTTGAGAATTGGCTGTCGGACCGAACCCAGAGGGTTGTGATTCGTGGAGTAGAATCTGACTGGAGGCCTGTTACCAGCGGTGTTCCCCAGGGCTCGGTGTTGGGTCCAGTCCTGTTTAATATCTTCATTGACGATCTTGATGAGGGAATAACATCCACCCTCAGCAAGTACGCCGATGATACAAAGCTGGGAGGAGTGGCTGACACGCAGGAGCACTGCGCTGCCATCCAGAGAGACCTGGACAGGCTGGAGAGCTGGGCAGTGAGAAACCAGATGAAGTTCAACAAAAGCAAGTGTAGAGTGTTGCACCTGGGAAGGAACAACTGTTTGTATCAGTACAGGCTGGGGGATGACCTGCTGGAGAAGAGCTCAGTGGAGAAGGACCTGGGGGTCCTGGTAGATGACAGGTTGGCCATGAGCCAGCAGTGTGCCTCGGTGGCCAAGAGAGCCAATGGGATCCTGGGATGCATCAGGAGGAGTGTAGCCAGCAGGTCAAAGGAGGTGATCCTCCCTCTCTACTCTGCCCTGGTCAGGCCCCACCTGGAGTATTGTGTCCAGTTCTGGGCTCCTTGGTATAAAAAGGACAGGGATCTCCTGGAAAGAGTCCAAAGAAGGGCTACGAGGATGATTAAGGGCCTAGAGCATCTCCCCTATGAGGAAAGGCTGAGTAAGCTGGGACTGTTCAGCCTTGAGAAGAGAAGACTAAGGGGGGACCTAATCAAAGTTTATAATTATCTGAAGCAGGGGATGCAGGGGGAATCAGCCAGCCCCTTTTCAGTGGTCTGTGGGGATAGGACAAGGGGCAATGGCTGCAAGTTGGAGCACAGGAAGTTCCGCACCAACATGCGGAAGAACTTTTTCACAGTGAGGGTGACTGAGCACTGGAATAGGCTGCCCAGGGGGGTGGTGGAGTCTCCTTCACTGGAGATATTCAAGACCCGCCTGGACGCCTATCTGAGCAATATGAGCTAGGGAGCCTGCTTTGGCGGGGGGGTTGGACCCGATGATCTCTTGAGGTCCCTTCCAACCCCTACAATTCTGTGATTCTGTGATTCTGTGATCTCGAGGGCTCCAGGTCCAAAACTCTCTTGGCCAACAGAAGGATTGGATGAGTCCAGATGTCCTGGGTTTGGCTAGGATAGAGTTAATTTTCTTTCTAGTAGCTGGTGTGGTGCTGTGTTTGGGATTTAGGATGAGAACAGTGTTGAGAAAACACCAATGGTTTTAGTTGTTGCCAAGCTGACAGCTGGGGCTGAACCATGACTCAGGGTAGAGGGGTTCCCTCTGGAGAGACAGCAGAACTGATGTGCACACAAGTGAAGACAGTCGAGAGAGAGAGGCTTGATACTGACCTGGAGCTTCCTAACAACAATGTAGGGCCTTAGGACAGAGCCAATTCAGCGGCAGATTAACTCAAAATGCTAGGACATGAGAGATATTTTAGCATGCAGTTCATGGGGACAGAACACATTCACTGTGTCAGCCAAAAAAATGGAGGTAGAGGGTTTAGATTATGTTAATAACAATTCTGGCAGAAGCAGCCTTAAAAAGATTGGTTAATCTTGCTGCAGAGCATTTTGTGTTCAACACGACCATAGCATTTTATGAAACAGCAGCACTGGCTGCTGACTTAACGGGATCATTATCAAGTGGAGGTTTTCATCAGAAGCATTATAAAAAAAAATAAAATCCCAATACCTTTTGTTACATCGATTCTGGAAGTCTAAATGTGCTGTAAGACACAGGCCTGTTCTGTGTCCTGGTCAGGAGAGTGGGCCCAGGACTTAGATCTCCATACACACCTGTCTGTACAAGTACAGATGCACTTGTGCATTTCCCTGGAGTATCTGAGCACCTCCCCAGTCCTTCACACTGTCCCTCAGAGGTCAGATAATCATGTTTTCCTATGACACAGCTGATATACTGAGGCAGAATGTCCAAGGGCCAAATACTTAAAAAAAAAAAACCCCAAAAAAATTTTAACTTGTCTCAAAATCCTGGTTTGTTGGTTGGCTGGTTTTTGCAAGTGCCAGACTCCCGGTTGCAGGTTCCCATTTGCATCTTCAGGGGTTTGAATGCTGCTTTGGACTTACTCCTAGGTGATTTGCCCAGATCATAGCATTAGATTATTGCCTGTGGGGGTCTCCTGTGAGAATGGAGATGCCAGCCTTATTACAGATGTCCAGGGATAAGGTAGAGCTGTGGGGAGGTGGCAAGGGAGGGAAGTATGTCAAAAGACTTGTTCATATCTTCCTCCCATTTCTTGATGAAGAATCATTGTGGTATGTTCCTGCCCTGCCCAGGATGAGGATTTCTGGACCTCCCTCAGTTGTGGCCATCCCTTGCAGTATTGGAGCACTGGAGCAAGGGGGTTTGCCATGTCTATCTAGTGCCTTGCTCACCAGCACCACGTTTGATTTATTGTGCAGTGTAGGTTTTTCCCCATGCATCTGTAGAAAGCATGGAATAAATGACAGAGACCGAGTGAAATCATATCTCCCAAGCCTCCTCTGAAAACTTAATTAAACCCACAGGGTCTTGTTTGGGGGTAGAAAAACAGCAGGATGTGAAGTACTGAAGACTGGTAAATAAATTATTGGTGCTCCTTGCTATTTCACTGTGCTGGTAGTGATGAGGGGGGAAAAAAATCCAAATCTATTCTTTCTGCCTGACCATTTTATTATTAGCAGCTTCTCTGTGTTTTATCCCTGACTTCCTGTTGAAGGAAACTGCACTGGGGAAAAGAGAGTTTTTAAAGGTTGGGCTTAAGCTCATAAATATACAGGGAGCTTCTCCACCGAGCTTGAAATTTGTTGCTCCTATTTTTCATCCAGTATATCTCATCACACAGGCTGAACTAGAGACTTGTGGATGTGGCTTGGAACATAATGCAGCTATATACAGCCTGCTGTATGTTGGTATGGGGTCTTCAGGGGGATGGTGCAAGTACAAGGACAGGGTCTAGTGGCCTCTCTGGTGAAGCAGAACATGCACAACCAATTAGATGGAGAATATAGGGCCATCCTTAACCATTATCCCAGCGTTTGGTAACTTACCTGTTGCAGCGATATTTTATCCTTCCAGTGTTCTACTGAAGTAGGAGCTCATGGATGGTTCCCAGGAGGAGAACTGAGGTGGAGTGACCTGGTTAAGGTCCCATGGGAAGATCTGTGTTGGAGCAGGGATCTGAACTGTTTCCTCATTGGGTTGGCAGTAGTGGATGGGGCTGAATGAGAGGTATGTGCTCTCAGCAGATCCAGGCAACAAGCAGAGTGTAGGAACAGCATGTGTATAATGAATGAGAGGTGTCTGAGCTCCTGACAGCCACAGGAAAGGCTAAAATTTATATCCTGTGCTTGTCCTTCCTATTTCTTCAGTGGTGGCAAAGTCTGGAAATTGATGGTGCCTGGAGCTGGCTCAGTGATACTTGCAGTCTTCACCCCCGCTCAAAACATGCGGAGTGCATCAGCCTTAAAAACCAGGGAAAAGGGGGAAAGGCAGGACAATAGTGCTTCACACCAGTGTCCATGCATGGCTGTGGCCGTGCAGGGCTGGCCATAGTCACTCCTGGGGGAAGGGAGGAGCTTCAGAAGGACATAGGCTGGCACAGGGAAGGTTGCAGGTGGGCACAAAGGTCTCTGGCTGGTCACCTTTAATCTGCCAGTATGCAGCAGCATGTAGGAGGAAGGGGCACAACCTCCACTTCTGTTTAGGAGCAGCCAGATGGAATTAGAAGACATCAGACTCTTCTCTTTAGGGTCTTATAGATCCACCTTGCTTAATCCTGCCCTCATAGGTAGACATGAATAGAAGGACACCGTGACTTGGCCTTTTTGGAGACTATTTAGTAAATAAGATGGTTAGATGGAGTCTAAGTAATTGCTGAGTTTTCTTCTGCTTAGTGAAACTAAAGAGAAGGAAACTGAAGCTTCTAGTTTATGTGTAAAAAAAAAAAAAAAAAAAATAGAAAAAAGCATTCTCTCCACGCTCCTCTTCAGGGCTTTTCCTTTTCATGTTGTAAGTACAAGTGGGGAACACGCAGTTCTTGCTGTTGCCACGTGGAAATGAATAATGGTTTTGGGCAGAGACCAAACTCAGTTTCCAGAAGGCTGCTCTTTCCTGCCCATTCATCTATGTGATGTGTAAAATGAACCCAAAATATACTGGCAGGAAAAAAGAGCTGCTTAGTATTCAGAGCTTCAAAAACATTTAACAATGTTGTCTTCATCTAGAAACCAAATTACTTCTTCAAGAACTGTGCAAAGAGCACTTTGCTTTCAGTTTACAGCATGGTCTGTCAGAACATACTGCCATGGTGAGTGTCCTTTGGCAGGACCACGGAATCTACACCAATAAAGCTTCTGAATATCTTCTTGCAAATCTGTCTTGTCATCTGATGTGGTAGAGATTTAAATCAGGACACATACTTTCTGATGCCTTTTCCCCAGTGTTGTTACTGTTTCTGGGGGATGAATGTTCTAGGAGAGAGAATATTAAGAGCTGGGAGCCTTGCTGTTTAAGCAGTAGATGTCCTTCAGACCATGTGCGTGACCTTCATTGAGGAAAACTAGTTAATGTGTGCCTCAGCTTCTACTTTTTAAATTGGGATACTCCGTTCTTCGCTGCTCCCCACCCCGCTCCCCTTCCCCCAGACCTTTTCCCCAGCCTGACTAGACTACAAATTCTCCATTCACAAACAGGAATTACAGGGCTTTAATGTCTTTTGAGTAAGGCCTAGATTTACAAGGGCTGATCTGTAATAGCCACAATTGCACTTCATACAAATATGAGGACTAAATGTTGTCTTACCAGCATTGAAAAAGTTGTGGAGTGTCCCCTGAACAAGGGCCTTCCTTTGCACAGAGTAGAACATTTGATTATCTCTGTTCTAATTTAAGCTACTTAATCTTTGCCATTTGGCTGCTACTGCTAGTGATAGCAGAACTGAATTCACCAACTCATTACAAATTTGCCAGTGGACTAAAGACAACCAAGCTCTTGTCAAAGGTCTGTTCCTTGGTGGTTCTTTTTGACTCTTTAGGGTTTGCTTTGGCTTACATCTTGCGGAGGGCAAGAGTTTTGCACCACGCTGCACCGTTCCCACCTGTGAGAACTGTAGTTCTTCATTACATGGTTTCTTAAGGTCCGTGGTCTCAGTATTTTGTGTTGTGTGTGGTTTACACTTTCCTCTGTACTGCAGAGCTCTCTAGTAGCTCATTATATGAGGGTGACATGCTCTTCTGTGACAGGGTTAGGAGTTGGAATGACAGACAGTTCAGGACCAAACTGGAGCTTGGATGGGAATCATGGAATCACAGGGGTTGGAAGGGACCTCGAGAGATCATCGGGTCCAACCCCCCTGCCAAAGCAGCTCCCCAGCTCATATTGCACAGACAGGCGTCCAGACGAGTCTTGAATATCTCCAGAGAAGGAGACTCCACCACCTCCCTGGGCAGCCTGTCCCAGGGCTCTGTCACCCTCACTGGGGAAAAGTTCTTCCCCATGTTGGTGCGGAACTTCCTGTGCTCCAACTTGCAGCCATTGCCCCTTGTCCTGTCCCCACAGACACTGAAAAGGGGCTGGCCAATTCCCCCTGCGTCCCATACTTAAGATATTTAAAAACATTAATTAGGTCCCCCTCCAGGCTGAACAGCCCCAGCTCACTCAGCCTTTCCTCATAGGGGAGATGCTCCAGGCCCTTAATCATCTTTGTAGCCCTTCTCTGGAATCTCTCAAGGAGGTCCCTGTCTTTTTTATACCAGGGAGCCCAGAACTGGACACAAAATGAGAAGAAAGCCCAAAATCTTCGTGGGAATGTGTGCTGCTTCTGTTATGCTGGTGAGCTGATAGGGATAATGCTGGGTACTGTGGCTTTAATGCCACTGGCTTCACTAATTTCTGGAGATACAAGGTATTTATTAATTCCAATTTATTAAATAAAAATCATACCCAAAGGCTTGTTTCATCTAATGTTTAGATGCAGAAAATAGGTCTAGTAAGTTAGTCTCTTAAAAGGAAAAAAAAAAGGAATCATGCAAACCTAATTAATTGTGTGTGTGGCTTTTTTAGGTTGTTTGGTTTTTTGGGTGGGGTGGGGGTGGGGGGGCTGTGTGGTTTTTTTGTAAATCATCATCTCCTGAAATTTTGGAGCAGTTTTGTTAGTGGCACCATTGCTGGCATGTGCTCATGATGCCACTCATCTGATTGAGCGAGGTGTGCAGCATGAGCATATGCAAAGAGGATGTGCACAATCCACTGGGGACACAGAGGTTTACACAACAATTCTGTAGCAATTCCTAACAAATACATTGTTAGGCTGGTTTATTCCTTCTCTTTCCTGCTGTGTAAAGTATTTGATATTCAAATTAAAATGGTGCTTGTTTAGGACAATTCAGTTATAGAATAAGCCTGGTAATTGGTGCCCGTGGGACTGTTTACACTCTGCTTGGTGTAATCCACTTATGGAAAATTAATGAAAGGCGATTTCCTTCTCCGTTGTAGCTGTTTTAATATGTACACTATGTTGTTTCCTCTTCCAGCTGAAGCTTCGGATGGTTATTTGGGAACAAAAGCTCAGGCAAACCAACAAGCTGCCTGGAGAGCTCCTTAGGGTTATGGGTGGCTTTGGCGGCGCAGAGGTTGCATGTCAGCCCCACAGCACTGTGACTCAGAAGTGCCCTCTGAACTGCGAGCTATTCCTGCTCCTGGGAAGCACCAGGAGGAGTACTCTGCCTACTGATTAATGTCCCTCTGATGTTTCCCAGTGGCAGTGGAGCTGACATGGGGGTTTATCCAGCTGACAGACATGAGCTGCCCGATCGTCCCCTCCAGAGCACCGCGTCCATCAGCACCTGAAGGTCCAGGAGTTTCCTCCCTGCCCCAGCTCTGGGGAGCTGGCTCAGGGGAAGGCAGGATGCCTCTTCTCCAGAAGCATGTGGGCTGAGTCCCAACGCTGCTGAGCTAACAAAGATTTATTTTGTAGCTGTCTCAACTAGCTGTACAAGCCCATTTGGTAATATTGAGGAGAAGGTAGAGGGGGAAAAGAAAGGAGTTGTTATGTGCTTACACAGTCCTTGATAGATACAGCATTTAGCATGATGGGATGTCAGTACCACTTCTTACAGACTTGTAAAGACATCGCTTGTCCTGCAGGTTGGTGGAGGGAGAGAAACCTCAATTGCCTCAATCCAGCCTGAGCTCTGGCACTGCTGACAATCCTCATGGATTTCCTATTTCCTCTTTTGTCAGGGGCGGGGAGAAAAGGAAAAGAAAAGCCAGCATTGTTCCTTTCCTTGGGAATATTTTCTAGTTATTTCACAGGGAGACTGTAAGGGCAGGCTGTGTGTGAGAAACGAAGCACTTCAGTAAGTAACTGTTCAATTTTGCAAATGGTGCTAATGCACAGTTTTGGGCTGTGGGAGCCCTGAGTCAATACAGCCAAAGCAAAGAGCTCCAGTTCCAGAGCAAATATCAGCAGCAGAATTGGGAATACTGAGAGTAGAAGTAGCATCGTTTTGTTATTCATGGTGGCTACAGAAAAATTCGCTGAGGAAATGTCAGATGCAGAGAGCTGGAGGTCAAAGAGGAGAACAAAATCAAGGTGATCATAGAGAAATTACCAAACTGCATTGCCTGAAAGAAAGTAAAATGAAATCATTGTCACTTACCTCAGTAATAAAGCATCAGGGGTAACTTATACGAGAGATGCTCAGTTTGACCCAGGCCTGTTGCTTAGATAACATCTCTTCCCTGTCTTACCCAAATTCCCTTTCCTCCTTCACACAGCAAACAGACTATATTTTCTTTATCACTTCTAAGAAATGCCTTTTCTTGGTTGGACTTCCTATCTAGACTCACTGCTTTGAATCAAAAATACTGTTTGACATCACCTTTGGAAATCCAAATGTGTCATTTTGTTTCTGCTTCCTTGTACCCTGTGTGTAGAGCACATCTCTGGACTGAGGCACCTGCTTTTTCAGCCAATCTCAAGATCTTCCTCTTCCATGTTTCTGCTAAGAAATGACTTAGGTAAGGTCAGGTTGACAAAAAAGAGGTTGGGGTGGTGGTGGAGCAATGTCCTTTCTTTGTCCCCTTTCATCATCTCCCAGATTTATTTGCATCCATGAATAAATATCGGGGGCAAACTCTGTAGATATTGATTTGGAAAACGTGACAAAATGGATTATTGACCAGGCATCTTTCTCTCTGTGGTCTACCAACATGGTAACACTTGTTTGGGAAATGTGTTGTTTGCCAGATAGGTTCAGTGTCACTGTGGCCACAGCTGCTGTGCTTTTTGTGAGTTCAGAGCCCAGGGTAGAGGCAGCAAATGCTTTGCTCAGCTGTTGTTTTACCCAGCTCAGCAACATCTCGCACCTGTTCTACAAACCATGCAATAAACCTCACCTGCACGGTGCTGTGTCTTGACTATTAAAAGCTTGATGTATTGCACACAAGGTCCAACTCATAACGGCCTGCGTTCCACAGCTCATTTGGTGTCGTCCTGAGGAGCATCTGTCTTAGCTTCTGGCAGCACGATCTTTGAAAACAAGCTTCATTTTGCATCTCTGTCCTTTGAAAGATGGGGAAGATTTACAACCTGCAGATAATGATGATAGGTGAACTTGTGTCCTAGGGAATGGCTTGGAGGCAATGAGCTTGAGAGATGAGCAGCTCTGGGGTCATTTGGGCATTCTCACTGGCATTATCAAATAGAGATGGATCAGCCTCACCGCTCAGCTGTCTTCCTGGGCAAGAGCTGAACTTCTCTGGAGCACAGCATTTTCCAGACTCTGGGCCATCTACAAGATGCCCTTACAGATGGGCTGGAGGACAGAGAAGAAAGCTTTTGAAGGCTTTTATTCTGTTCATCAACAGTTGAATGGAGTTGGGAGGAAAAGGTAGATGTTTGGGAAAAATGAGTTTTCCTCAACGGTCACTTGAATGTCATTGAGAGGAACTGTCTGTTATCTGCAGGTGATTGGCATCTCCTGCTCTGTGGTGAAGGAGACTATCTGTTCATATTAACATATCTCTTATCCTTTTGTCACTTTTGAAGTCCCCATGGACTTCAATTTTTGCTTTAGGCATGGTGAACTTTATTATAATTTCATTTGAAGAAAATGATGAAAGGGTCTTGCTTGAGAAGTGTCATGTTTCCTCAGGACTCCTGAGTTCAATGACCAAGACCTCCAGTTGTCTTTTAACAAGCCCATCTTGGTTTTTTAATGTATTAAATTCTCTTTGTGGATACTAGATGTAAATGGTAAATATTCATTAGCTGGGGAAGGTGTGTTGTGTTTCTTGCCTTGCAGCAACCCAGCTGTAGAAGGCAGAGTGCAGTCTGTGGTCCACTGCATGACCTGGGCAATGTATTGTAAATGAGAATTATTTAAACAGGGGGTGAAGCTCAAAGCCATCCTTGGTGAAGTTGGTGGAAGCCTGTCATTGGATGTGGTGGGAGATGGACAGTATCTCACTATATATTGGCTCACGATGTGACTGTAAGGGCAGGCGCACAGAATGCTTTTGTTAAAGTGGACTTGGTTAGCTCTGATTCTGGGAGCTGCTCAGGTAAGTAGTTGTGTTGAAATAGTATTCTGCACAAGGACCTCTCCTTGAAACGAAGTGGAATCAGTGTATGAGGAAGGTGAGGCTGTTTGGCTCTATGCCACAGCTCTAAGCAAGTAAAATGAAAGGAAGCGAAAAGCTCCTCGTAGCTGGCAGTGCATCTCTGTTCCCTGCAGAATGTTATCTGCAAGTTATTGGGAATAAATGCGAGCAAGAAACCAAGACTACCTGTAAATCACTCCACTGTCTGTAAAACTTATGACAGATACTTTTCATTTAATTCATTCAGGAAATCAATATGTCTTACAGAATCATTTGACTGTGGTTGGCAGTGAAATGATAAATATACATGAAAACAGAATTGGATTAATAATTTTTGACAGGTAATATAATGCAGCTGTTGCTGAATGATATTAACAAGAGAAGGCATGTTAAGTCCCAATGTCAGAGTAAGGCTAGGTGGTTATAATGTCTGAATAAATTTCATGCTGTGACTGAAGACTCTCGATGGCAGATGGAGATCGACAATATAAAGTTCCATTAAAAAGTCCTTTGCTTTGCTAATTCTTGACTCTTTTTACTGGTCAGTAGTCTGCTCATCGATCTTGGCTGACTGAAATAGAATTTCCCCATTCTGTCTGCCTGAGCCAATAGATTTCATTTGCAATATACTGAGTTGTGAAATAGTGGGAAACTTCACCCTCCTGAGATCAGCATCCCAAAGAAGGCTGTCGTCACCTCGGCAGGGCAGCATCTCTCTTCTAGCTTGCTTCCTTCCCAAGTGAGACTGGATTTTTAGGTTTGTTTCTTCAAGGTTTACAGAATGATTGTTAACGCATAGGAAATAAAACACCCTTTGTGAAGGAGATCAGCTCAGGGTTTTTTGCAGTTCTCTTCCAGTTCTTCTGTTCCCCTCTTCTGTCGATTTCTTTTTCTTGTGCTACCCCCACAGTGTGATTTTCTCTGAGCTCTTTCTTGCTGGGGAATTTTTGCCCCTAAGTAATGCAAAGCAACCAGAGCCCACTTAACCAGCCAAGAGATTCCACATGAAAAAGGGTATTATGTGTGCTGCTTCTTGCAAAAGACAGAGAGGCCAAGATAATCTCATGTTCTTGTGACTTGTAGGATGCTGAGATAGAAGATAACTGTATATGGCTTGCACGGGACCATGATCTCTCTCTAGGTTTGGCTGTTTACCCCTATTTGTGGTATTTTAAGCACTAGCAACAACTTGATCCTTGAAGATGCTGAATATGCCAACATCATTTCAGCAAAGCATTTAAGCAAGCATCACCCTAGAGTATGGGAAGGGTTCCCATGGGGACTGTATGTCTGACCATATGCTACTTGCCTTTGGCTGAAGTGCTGCTTGTTTGGTGGCTGGACAGATCTGGCAGAATTCACCCCTTGCTCTTACTTGTACCAGAAACTTGTCCCTTGTCACACGTGGATGGTGTTTCCATGCAAGTTTAGTGAATGCTGTTAAGTTAAGCAGCCGGGTTTGTGGGTGACAGATTTCATTTGGGGCATCTTTTACTTCTCTACCTGCAACAAAGATTCTTTATATACCAGTGAACTCTAAGTTGTAATTGTAAAGGGAAAATAAGGAGGAGTTAGCAGTTTAATAGGATTGTAGATGTGCAGAGATTGTAGGCCTCACGCCTGGGAAAAACAAACCAAACCAAACCATTTCAGTTGCTGAAGGAAAAATGGGAATTAAGACCATATAGGCCAAGTATTTCTCCTGTACAGCAATGTAAATGGGGAGGCACTGATGGTTAATGATTCGATGTCTGACTTCAGTGCACGTTGAGCCCTGTCCTGGTAGATGTTAAATAGAAATAAGACTATTTTATAGATGATGAAATTAGCTGAAGCTTCAAGGTCTACTTCTTCTGTTGATGTAGAAATTGAGACACTTTTTATATATAAATTCTCATCTGAGCTTTTCAAAGGGCTGCAGTGCAAGAGCTGTTCTGCAGAGGAAAAGGAAGAAAAAATAGTCTTGTCTTCTTGAAGTCATGTGGTAAAACATTTTAAACACTAATTTGAGACTTTGTGGTGAATTAAAACACCATTGAGTAAGCATTGAAAGACAGACACAAGGAAATAGCTGTACTTCTTGCCACATAGCTGTTCTGCTGCTCTGGGTGTCACCAAGGTTTACACACATTCCCTGTAGCAGAGAAAGCTGTCTCGGTGGTGCACTGCACAGGTTTCTACTTAAATCACAGTAGAGCTTGGTCATGTGGAATATTCATTTGAGGAGTTTCTTAAGGGAAAAAAAAAATCCTCTCTGAGTCTCTGCAGCCTGTGGACTCTCTCCTGAGTGTCTGGTAGTAAAAACATGATAAAGGGAAATCAGATTTCCAGTCGTTTCGCAGCCCTTTGGGACATAAGGAGGTGGATGAGTGTATGACATGATAATTGTCCTTCCTCAACATGAACTCTCATCTTTAGAAGGAAAATATATTACTTTAATAGCCTATTTTCAGTTTTCCTTAGACAGAATGCCACCAGACAAATTCCCACCAGTTGTTCAGAGGGACTGGACAATGCAGAGACCAGCTGCCATGCCTTTCATTACATATTGGCATTGACTCTGTTAGCTCTGCACTTAATCATGAAATCACTCATTTTCCCCAGCAAAAGCTTTTTGTCTGAAGGTTCCGTATCTCAGCCAGCACCTGCTTCCCCCCTGCCAGATAACAATATCATTAAGTGAGGAAATGGACAATAAGTACAGAGGCAAGGGGGAAACACACTAGCAGAAAGTGGCCCAAACCTGGTGTGAGTTCATGTGATCTACCAGAGCTTTAGCACCTCTCTAGTGGGAGGCCTGGAGGAGCCAGTTGGCATTCTTCTGTAGAAGGTCCTGTCTACATCCAGCAGAAAGATGGTGTATCAGTGAAGAACCCCTGTCTAAACCTGCCATCCCATGAGTGTTTCTGTTAGCTATGGTTGTCTTCTAAAGCCTGAGAGTTCCTGTAGGAGATGAAGCAACTGGGACTTAGGGATTTGCTTCCATCAGCAGTGAGAAATGGTTAACATGGGGAGGGACTGGAATTAATGGAACTGTTCAGCCATAGCTCATCTACTGTTCTGTCATGAAGCCATCAGGATTGCCATTTTATTACTCAGCCAGGACTAGGAAAAATACTGTAATGAGACAGAGTAGATAAAGTGGCAAGGAAAATAATAGGTAACACTGGGATTATACAACTTTTATTATAGCTTGTTTCAAAGATTAATTTAATTGATCAATTAGATAAAATTATATACTAGTGTGCTGCTGGCATGGGCCCAGATGGGTGCTACCAGCATTTGTAATGTCCATCATATCAGCCACAGATATCTTTAAAGTGATTTACTTGATGGGAAGAATGTTTTTAATTAGAGCATTACTTGTTATCTTTACAAGATTATTTAAACTAGCAGTTTGAGTGGTGGCTTGATAATGTCACTGTAAGAAATATTCTGCCAAGTGTAGAACCCATAGATCTTGAGACAGGCACATTTTGACTAGCCTTACAGCTTCACATATCAACTCTTACAGTGATTAGAAATAAAACCATATGAGGAGACCTAATTGCCATACCCAGGCTTAATTTCCCTCAGTTAAAAGTGGCTTGTTTCTAATATGTTGTTGTTTTTTCCCCTCTTCTTGTCATATTCATCTTTATTCTTTCAACACATATCAGCAATTTCAGTGTAATTTGGTCACTCTAGGCTTTGAATAACATAGTATTTAAAAATTTTTTGTTCACAGTTCTCTAATCTGGACAGATCCTCAGCTTGTTTTAATAAGTCAGTAGGCTCTTCCTTACGCTGCCTTCCACTTCTGAGTGATCTTTGTAATCCACACTACTAAAACACACCACATTTGGATGGAGGATACTGCCTCTGTACAGAAATGGCATCTTTCAGTGGGATTTCAAAACTTTTCTGAACAAAACTTAAGCAGTCCTGTGTATTAAGCAAGCGTCACTGCCACAAAAATGAATTAGATTTAGTTAAACATTTCCAGAAAGTACCTGGTTTTGTCTAGGGATATTTTTTGGTTTTTATTCAGAGGAAACAGCTCAAACTCCTTTTTACCCAGCTTTTATTGTCACCTTCGTTGGCTTTTGTGTCTAATTAATGCTGGTGTTTTGCAAATGTACATTTGACCAGAAAGGAAAAGGCTTTGTTCAACTTCCCACAAGAAAGAAAGAAAAAAAAAAAAAAGAAATAATAAAACCCAATTTTGTCTGGCAAATCCGAGTTCTGACATCTGTGCTGCAGCAGAGAAGTGAGGCACTTGCGGGGAGCAGTGCAAAGTGTGTTGGATAAACATGGATCTCTGTGCTCTGTTTGACTGGTGTCAGCCAAAGCCTGGCCAGACTCTGCTTCCTGAAGGAGCAATGGGAAGAGGAGGTGATGTGCGAAGCGCTGGATGGCTGAAATACTTCTGGGAAGCTGGAGGCTTCCCTGGCCCTTAACTGTACATGCTGCGTCAGCACGTTCCCAGGAATACAGAAGATTAATATTTTCTGGTAACTGTTTGGAAGCAATTGGCTGAGTAACAGGGTAGATATTCTACTCAGAAGCCATCTCAGTCTGCTTCTATGTTTCTAGTGTATGTTATGGTGAGATGAGGTACTGGCCAGACCCTCAGGAGAAATGATGTTTGATTCCCTGCCACCATACACCTTGGCTGGTTGTTTGTGCCTGTGTAGAGAGGATGCAAAGTGGTGGAGAGGGTTTCTGCCCCCTGCATGTGTTTCATGTGGGTTGCCATGAATAGCGTGAAGAGAGAGTTACTGAAGTGGAGCAAGTGAGTCCTTGCTTTTTCTGGTCTTATGCACATCATGTTCTGCAAGCAGATCTGCATGTGCAGCTGTGGACTTCTTGGTTGGTAGCACTTGTAGGACTCGTGCACTAGTTATAACCAAACCTCCATCACAGGGCAGTCCAAACTCCACCTGAAGACATCAGGGTCCCAAATTCTTGAGCCAATCTGGCCTGATTTTGAGCATTTTCACATCAGCTTACACAATGTAAAAGACTGCAGAAGACAGATGTGGGCTAATCAAGCTGTGAGCTGATGGTCTTGTTCTTTCAGCAGGAGATTAAAAGATGAGATGTATGCATACTGCTAGTTTCTTCAGGGCAAAAATGTGGAGTGCAGTTTTCATTTTTCTTCAGGGAGAATGAGATGGGTTGAGAACAAGAACTTGAGGATGAAGAAGTTGTTTCTAGTATGTTGTTCTACATTTGCTGTGTGGTGTCATAAAATAGAGGGCAGGCATTTGCAGATAGGAAATTGAGATGGGGAGAAAACTAAACATGATGTCTGTGTTTGTTCTGCAAGTCCACAGCAGAAGCAGAAATCAGTGTTAGTTTTTATGAATCATGTTCTTTCATCAGCTCTCACTGTTTTAACACTGATGAATAGCTGGGCTGTGAGTGGGGCCTGCAGCAGGGCCTCTTGCACTCTTTTTTTGGTGAGTTCCTGCTCCCTCTCTGTCCCACACGTCCCTGAGCAGCACTACAACTGGGAAGGTGCAGAAGTGGACTCCAGGAGAGCATACTGTACGTAGCTGAGATCTGCAGGATTAACCAGTGGAGCGGTGAGGCAGGAGCTCCAGCTGTGTCACGCTTCCTTCCTCAGGCACCTCAGCCGGTGCTGATCCTGCGCAGGGCGCTGAGCAAAGGCTCCATCCAGGTCAGGCTTAACCACGAGGTGAGTGTCCCTTCCTGTTAAATTTAGTGCAGACTCCAGGCAAAGCATGAAATATGCTGAGACCCTGGAAAAAGAAACCACACAGAACCCCCTCATGTCCGTCTCTAAAATGGTATGAGCAGTATATCTGATTTATGAAAAATGTATAAATGTGACTTGGGAACAGCTTGCGCTTTCACACTAAATAAAAGGAGAAGACAGAAGAGAGAACTCAAATGTCTGTGAGCATACTCATGTATACAAATGACTGTCATAAATCTTTTTGCATGATTGCTTTGCTTTGTGGCATCTCTTTGGGGAGTTCTGCAGGGGGAAAAAGTCCTGCAGTTTGGGAAACTGGAAAAAAAACTTGCAAAGGAAAATGGATTTGCTGATATAATTATGCAATTCATGTAGAACATATTTGGTCTGCTAATCAGAATGGAAGGGAAAAGCCTAGACAGTGCTGTTGGTTTAAGGGAATTGAATTAGAAGACCAAACATCCTGGGAGAGGCTGCTGCAGCCCTCAGGAGGCAGGCCTGGCTCTGGAGGGAGCGGGAGACAGCCCTGCACATCCTGCTACTGTCTTGTGGCAGAGGAAAGAAATTGCTTTATTCTTGCAGGATGGGCTGGGAAGGAAACAAATTCCTCAGCTGGTATAAATCTGCCATGACATTGGTGTTCATTCACATTACCTGCAGATTTGGTCCACGGCCACCTCAGCCCAGGTTTAAAGTCATTCCTGATTGTGCTCTAGCTCCACCAGCCTAGAGCTCAGGGAAGGCTGCAGAATGTACCCAGAAAAGCAAGATGAACCCTGGGGACCTCATCCCCCACGGGGATTATTGCTGTCATGGCCAGACTGGATCCTGTACCCAGGGAAACGCTCCTCTCTGTGCAGCAGCTCTGCCTTGCTTTTTCCTCGTTGTTCCCCTTTGTTCCCCTTTGTTCAGGTTGGATGGTGGGTGGCTCCTAGTTATCCTTTTGATGTGTGAAGGGGCAGTGAGTGAGTGACTTAATTCAGCAGGAGATGGCAGAGAGGGGAAATTAGTGGAAAGACATTGGAAAAGGAACAGCTGAGCTGTTGGTGCCTGTAACATGTGTTGTGCTTCTCCAGGAAAGCTGCTTCCTCTGCAGGGAGGGATGTCTTGCTCTCCAGACCCAGGCTAAGCAGCTCTGTGGCTCGTTTCTGCCTCTCTGGTGGTGTGGTCCTGATGATGGTCTGAGCTATACATCCCACAGTCGCTCATGAGTAACCTTGCTACAGCCCAGGACATACCTGAGAAGTCCCTCTGGAATTAGTGGTGGGTAGAGAAATGCCTGTTAATTAGCTAGGCTTTCACAGCGTGCTTGTGGAATAATTAAATAGTATATAAATAATATTAATAGTTAAATATTAAAACTGCAACAAAGTATTTCTAGAAAGGATATTGGGGTAGTAAGGAAGGATTTATTTTGATGGCATCGAGAACTTTTTGCAGACGATGGTAAATGTGGTTTTATTTTCTGAGCAAGGGTGTGCATATCTGATAGAACAGCTCAGAGCAACACGGGATGGTGCCCTCATGCCTGTCCTGAAATGACCATAAGTGATGCCAGTGAGTTCAATCAAGCTGATCTTTCCTGCTCTTCTAACATCAGCCATCTGGCTCTGTAGCCTTTGTGTTGTGCGTGACCAGCCAGCTGGCCATCTGCACATCTTGGCTTCCAGACCCCTAAGCCTCCCTTGGACATCAGCCACCTTTGGGGCTTGAAGAGCTGCTCAGACTTCCGTGAAGGTGTAACTCCAGAGAAGCTCTTTTCATCGTGTCCAGTGAAAAGAGCAGTAACCACATGGAAAGGCCATCACCTTTTCTTTCTGTCATTGAACTGTGATGCAAAAAGGAATAAAACCAAAGATCATAGGGAAGCTGCTGTGGTTTATTGTTTTTTGAAGGAGCTAAGCTTGCCTTACTTAGAGTAAAAGCAAAATAATTGTCTTTGACAGAAATGTATTCCATTCAGTTGAAAGGCTCTAAATTTTGAAAGCTGCTAGAGACTCCCTTTCACCCTTCTTCCCAGAGTTTTTGAAGAAACCACAGAGATTCATGCTAAGATGGGATCCACTGAAGCCTGTTCTGTGCTCAGTTCCTCCACTCAAAGCATTTGTTCAGTCAGACAACTCCCAGCAGAGGCAAGCTTTGTCTGGCATCCCTCTGCACAGGCAAAAAGTGCTCATCTTGGCTTATCTACCAAGGCATTTGCCTGAGACTTTAAATTCTCTTGTAAGTCCCAACTACAGCTGGAGGAAGGCTGTCTCCTCTTCACCTCTCTGGTAAAGGGAGCACAGCCTGAGCCAGAAGGACTTGATGTAGGTGAAGGTGGTGGCAGGCTACATGTGAGCAGCCATTGCTTCTGGGGAGCGATATTTTGGCCAAGGGACTTGTGCTAAAGTGAGAGCACCGTGTCCCAGCACTTTGCAGAGCTGAGTGAACTGGGAGGATGGGACGTGTCTTGCTGTAAAAGCCACTCTGCATGCTTTTGAAATAATCTTTGAGAACTCAGAGAAAGGTGCAGCTGCGCCTTTCACTGAACAGAAATGAGGATGGGAAAAACTGCTTACCCCTACTTATGCAGGCTTTTCTTCTGTGCTAATAGCCATCCCTCTCCCTGGCTGGGCTGCCAGGACTCGCTCAATCCGTGTGCTCAGCAGACTAGCGGGATGGAAGCCGTGCCACATGCAGTTCTTGCTGCTGTCATCCAGTTTTCCATGGGGTGTGTAACGTAAGTAACTGGCTGCAGCAGGATTTGGTGTGTTACTCCCCTGTGCTAGAAATCTGCCTAATCTGCTGTTTTCTTGGGCCTCCATTTTACTGGAAGGCAGCTCTGCTGGGGTTCTCCAGGCACAGGTTAATAGGGTAGATTAGTGTTTTGTTACTGTGATTACCTTTTTGTTCCTCATGTGGCACTGACAAGGAGTTCAGAGTCTGTGTGAAAGTAAAGAAGGCACAAGCCCCTCTCCTAAACCCAAGCTTTAGATTATAGCAGCCTGACCCTGCAGGCAGCGTGCTGGTTCCCACTTGCCTTCACAGACTGTTAGGGGGAGCATGGGTGTTGGCACTAGCTTTCTATAACAAAATGCATCATGTGTGGCTCTTCAAAGGTAGATGCAGCATAATTAGGAAGGGAATTTAAAAGGTTTCAGCAGGAATTTTCTCATGCTTCTGAGTCATTAAGAAGTACCAAAGAAACTCAGTGACTTATGTGCTTCCAAGGCCAACGCATGCTTCTGAAATCCCACTTCCTTCTGCTTTCTGTCTCCAGTCACTGTTACTGCACTGCTTGTAGAGCACATTGGTTGCTGCCCTACGTGCTCTGTTTCAACTTGCTTGTCTGGATGGGTTCAGGAGTTTGGCTTCACCACCCTGTGCCCCTTGGGACAAATTGCCATGTGCCTTCACATCTTGTTTGTTGCAAGACCAGTTTGAAATTCCTTGTCCTGGTGCTGTGACTTGTGCTGTGCAAGGTGGTGCCTTGGAGCACAAAAGCATTTATTTGAAAGAGCAACAACAAAAATCTGCCCTGAGTTGTTCACCTGGTCACTGGCAAAGACAGCAAGTGCCCCCACATCTTTAGGGAGACTTCAGGCAAAGTGGCACCCCCAAAAGCCTGTGACTGAAAGCCCCATCTGAGGTATCAGTTCAGCTGCCAAGCCCACTAGTGCTTGAGTCTAATATCTGTGAGCACAGCTCCAAGTAGTAGGAAATACTAATTGCCTGTTTCTACAGTGAAGCCTGTATTTTAATAATATTTAGTATCCAAAGGTACTGTAAATGTCGCCCATCAGCTGCCCTGGAAACAGGAGTCTCATGCACGAGAGCTGTCCGTTTCCCCACTCATCCCTCAGCAGGAGAGAGAACTGGCCACAAGCAGGTCTTGCTGCTGTCACCCAATTTTTCATGGGGTGTGTAACATTACTAACTCGATGCATCAGAATGTTCTGGTGGGCAGGGTTGAGAAGCGTTGCAGACTTGATGCATCCTCAGCCTTGGGCTGTGTCTGTGAGCATCTCCCTACGTGAGACATAGTATGTAAGAGCCATGGTGAGTCACAGCTCTTCATCCGACTGGGAGCCTAAAGACATTGCTTTTCCCTTTTTTTTCCCCATCTTTTTAAGAAGGTTGCCTAAAGCTGTATTCCTTTGCCTGTGTGTATATATATATATGCACTACCATGGTTTCCCCTTCTGGGGTATCTGTCACCTTTTCCTAAAATGACTGGCCAAGGCAGTACCTCAAGAGCAGATACTGATTTCTCAGCTGTTTGGAGCACTAATTTAAGAGTCTTTCTTATGGAGTTATGAGCCTGGTTGTATCAGGCCTGAGGAAACTTTGGTTTCTTAGCATAATATTATAAACTAGATTTTACCTAGTGAGTTATGAGGCATTAAGATCTCGTTAAGGATGAACTCTTTACCCTGCTGAAGCCCATAATGGCAGTTGTGGTGTTTTTCAGCCTGTGAATCATCCTGTGATGATACTGCTGGCTCTGACTTAAACTAGATAGAGGCTACTCCAAACACTAACTGAATGTTTGAAAGTTTCATCTTCTGACCCTGCTGCCCTCTGCTCTTCTCAGAGGAGAGTTGAAGGAGCCAACCAGCAAAAAAGAAAAAAAAAAAAAAATTTTAGTTACTGTTACTTGAAAACCAGCAATACTTGATTAGCATGCACACTGAGTGTCACAGACCCTTTCCATCTCAAGCAATGGTTTTCAGACCTCTTTAGAGCTAAGAGCATCACTCTGGAAATCTAAATGTAGATAGCCATTGGACCTATTTCCCATTGGATTTACTTCCATCTGTGCACAGAAAGTGCAGAATCCACCCAGGAAAAATAGCAGAGTTTTGCACAGGTTTAAATGACTGCGCAGTGCCAGGGTGAAGAGAATATGGCCCCATATTTCTCTATGGGAGACAAGTAGTTCACCAAATAGGAATGTGATGTGGTTCGTGTTTTTGCTTTGCTAAGCCCAGGGGCCTTGTGATGTCTGTTTGGGAGATTGATAATTTCTTTACGGTTCTTTTCCTCCAGGAATATTGTGGGTTGGGAAGAAAAAAACCTGCCAGGGAAAAGGCTAAGCTATGCAGCAGCTAATACTACAGGTGTTGATCACTGATGTAAGTGTGTTTGATTTTATTTTTTTTTTTAAATTAGGTAAAATAATGGTTGTTTTCCTCTAATCAAAGAGATTTGTCTTTTCACTCAACCTCCAGCCTCCCAATCAGGGTCTTTTTTCCCTGTTTTTCTTCTTCCCCCCCTTTTTTCCCCTTTAAGTGCAATCAACAACAACAGACCAGGTCTACAGCAGTTTGATGTTTATAAAGTGGTCCAATCATAGCTTCACTTCTGGGCAGGAGTAAATAAATTTATCAAGCAATTGATGCTTTTGTGCTGCTGTTATGATAAATGTTGCCATCAATTATACCAGTATGCTCAGGCTGCAAGGAGCAGAACTAACTGAACATCGCTGCCTGATAGGAATGACAACAAGACAACGCGTGTTCCCTCTCTTCACGCTTTGTATTTGTAAACACAGCTCTCCAATTATACTAATTTGTTTGTTTGGATTAGGCAATAGATTAAGAAAGGGGTTTTTTAGTTAACACTGGAGTGTAACACTTTGTTAATAGTTTGGCAAACATGAGATCATCCTCTGCGTTGGGCCGGAATCAGCCGTGCGGTGAGCGCAGCCTTACTGACTTTGAAGTTGCACCAGCTCTGTGCTGTTGGAGTGTGCCAAAAGAGCAACAACCACTGGTCTGGCAGGGACCTCTGCTTACTGCAGCACCAAGAGAGGTCCAGATTCACAGAATTGCAGGGGTTGGAAGGGACTCAGGACAGGTCCCTAGGGAAGTGTCCAGATGGGTCTTGAATATCTCTAGAGAAGGAGACTCCACACCCCCCTGGGCAGCCTGTGCCAGGGCTCCCTCACCCTCACTGTGAAACAGTTCTGCATATCGGTGCAGAACTTCCTGTGCTCCAGCTTGAGGCCATTGCCCCTTGTCCTGTCCCCACAGACCACTGAGAAGAGGCTGACTGTGTCCCACACTTCAGATAGTTATAAACATTGATCAGGTCCCCTCCCAGTCGTCTTATCTCAAGGCTGCAGTCCCAGCTCTCTCAGCCTTTCCTCACAGGGGAGATGCTCCAGACCCTTAATCATCTTTGTAGCCTCCTCTGGACTCTCTCCAGGAGGTCCCTGTCTGTTTTATACCAGGGAGCCCAGAACTGGACACAATACTCCAGGTGGGGCCTGACCAGGGCAGAGCAGAGGAGCAGGATCCCTTCCTTCGACCTGCTGGCCACACTTCTCTTGATGCCCCCCAGGATCCCATTGGCTTTCTTGGCCACTGGGACACGCTGCTGGCTCATGGCCAACTTGTCATCCACCAGGACCCCCAGGTCCTTCTCCACAATGTTCCTCTCCAGCAGGTCATCCCCCAGCCTGTACTGATTCCAGCAGTTATTCCTTCCCAGGTGCAACACTCTACACTTGCTTTTATTAAACCTGTCTCCTGTGGAGTGCAGAACAAGGGTGTTGTGTAGCATTTGAGGATCACCTCTTTGCTCAACTAACTATGGATGCCTCTGGGGAAAAAATGGTACAGTCCCAGTACTGACCGTGTGTGTTCCTTGTTGTGCTTTGAGGAGGTTCTGCGTGGTAGTTTTGAGGAGATTTTCTGTTGTTTTAGCTCAGAGCTGGCAGCAATAAGGTAGCAACTGCCTTTTGTTTGATATCTACATTGGACTCCGTGCCCTCGCTCTTTGTTCCTGAGTGGTGTTTATCATAGTCCTTGTGTGATGTGATTAGAAAAGACTCGTTACAGAAGTGAAAACCAAACTAGCAGATAGCACGCTGTAAAACCTGAAGCATATTTAACATTATTTAAGACATCCTTTCTTTGATCACAAGCTGTGAAGAAGGAGAATTGAAGGAAATTAATTAATTCAACAGAGTTCCATTTCTTTCTTCCTTCAGAGTTAATAATAGCTAGCAGCTTTTCAGAATTGGACATTGTTGCTATAAAATACCTGGAAACAAGTGTGCCTTGTACCTGAAAGTAGAAGTAAATATCCAACATCTGCTTCTCTTGATGCTGAGTTCACATGATAGTGTGTTTCTTTGGCGCGTGGGATCTTACAGCTCAGCCAGGGTGTCTGGACCCCATCTGAATGGTGGTGAGGAATTCATCTGATGTTTAATTTGGATTTCTAGATTACTTCTGTGCAGCAATTAAAGCCAGAAACGAGTTCTGTCTATGCTGTGCCATCACAAGGGTTTATTTGCCCTGTCTGCTGCCTTCCTCACCTCGTTTGTTTGCTGTCAGATGCTGTGGTGGGGTGGCATTTGCGGGTCGGTTTGGTGAGGATGGAGATGAGTGGTGCCCAGTGCTCCTGTAAGGACACAGCTAGCTTGAATTTCATACCTGTCTGCAGGTAGGGCTTGGGTTAGGAATAGGGGATTCTTAGCACATCAGACTTCCCTTTCTGCCTGCCTCACTATCTCTGAGAGGAGATGGAATATAAATGGTGACCTGGTTTGTAGAAGCAGCTGTTGTTGTTTGTGCCATTCTCGGCGGGCGGGAAGGAACAAATATGTTGCAGACTTTAAGTTGTATTATTACTAGCTGTGAGTCCAGGGTGGACCCAGATGTGCAGCTGGACCAGGACAGTGCAAGTTTTCAAACTGGGAGTGTGCAGTGATCCTCTGCATTCCACATATCCCACATTCAGCAGTTTACTGGAATCAGCATTTGTACTCTGCATTGGTGAGGCTGCACCTCAAGTGCTGTGTCCAGTTCTGGGCTCCTCACCACAAGAAGGACATTGAGATCCTGGAGTGAGTCCAGAGAAGGGCAACCAGGCTGGGGAAGGGGCTGGAGGGCAAATGCTATGAGGAGCAGCTGAGGGAGCTGGGGATGTTCAGCCTGGAGAAGAGGAGGCTGAAGGGAGAACTTCTCACCACCTACAACTACCTGAAGGGAGGTTACAGAGAGATAGGTGATGGTCTCTTCAGCCCGGAGACAGGTGATGGGACAAGGGGAAATGGCATGAAGCTGGGCCAGGGCAGGTTTAGATTAGATTTTAGAAAAAAATTTTTCACTGAAAGAGTTGTCAGGGCCTGGAACAGGCTGCCCAGGGACAGGGCTGAGTCACCTTCCCTGGATGTGTTTAAAAGATGGGTAGATGAGGTCCTGTAGCATAGGACAGGAACAGTTGGACTTGATGATCTTAAAGGTCTTTTCCAACCTTGTGCTTCTGTGAATTGGCAGAGGGTCTGGTTGGGTACAGTGCATCATGGGTCACAGTCACTGCAGCAGAAACACTGTATGCAGCATCCTTATTAAACACAGAGCATGGTCTGCAATCTGAACGAAGGAAGGCTGGGCCCTGTAATCCACTCTGCAGAGAACAGTTGTGCAAGGATTTATAAATGACATTTACAAATGATCAGAGGAATGCTGTGCTAATAGCATCCAGACAAAAACTCACTGGAAGATAAGAAATGGGTTGCAGTCCTCATAGCAGTTCATTGTCTATGGCAAAAGGATTTTGTCTCTTTAGCATTTCTTCCAAGTTTTCATCTGCCTCCTTATCAAAAACTCAAGCTTTAATCTAGCAGAGTTTGGAGTTTCCAGAGAACGTGCTTTTTGTGTTGGGAAGTTGAAGGCTGGTTTTGGGCATCATTTTACTCTTTTGTCCTGCTGGCTGCTTCTTTATCTGCTGTAACACATGCAGTAAATGCAATTATGTCAGGATAAAGCGAGTGTCTGATTTACAGCCTCTGCTAAAGAAACAGTACAAGCCTCCTCCTTGTGCTGCCCCAGGCTGCAGGTCTGCCCTCTGGATGGGGCAGGCACAGTGTGTTCCCCAGATGGGACTGATGGGCAACGCGTGAAGGTCTTGACTGATTTTTCAGATCAGCAAAGCTCAGTTTTCTTTCATGGGCTTCTGTATGAATGGAAAGTGCTGGGATTTTGTTATCAGCCCCAATATGGTAAAGGATTTTCTGATTCCTGGCAATCCCAGGTGTTGCAATGATGGATTTTGGAGTTCAGAAAAATGAAACAAGAACTCTGAGTTGCATCTGCCTTCTCCAGATATGATTAAGGGAAAAGGCTTGATAAGCACTGAATATTGAAATTAAGTTCAAAATTGGTTTGCCTGTTCTGTGTCTGTCACTTGTGCTGTCTCTGGAAGTGCTGAAGTATCTTTTTCTTTGTTTTTTATTTTCTTTGTTTCAATTGAACAGACACTGCACTGTACCTGTTCTGGGCTCCTATATGTTTAGCTGCTTTGGGGGCAGGAATTGTATTCACGGGAGTCATTTGCACCCCCTTACATCCCACTTCCTTTGTGCAGGGTTTGTAGAACGCTGTGAACTAACCAGCCTGCTGCTCATGGAAGTGTAGTTAGCCGCAGTGGTGACACATGAAAGAGAAAGAAGTCAGTCAATCTGATTTTAAAGAGAATTCCTTTCTCCTGAGTGAATTGTCTGTGGAGCCAGTGAGCTACAGCTCAGAATGGTGCCCCAGCAAGTTGCCCTGCCATGATGTTAAAAGACGTTGCTTCCCAGACTGATGCCTCAGATGGCACACAGGCACAAACATGTTTGAGGGCTTTTTTTTTCCCAAACTAACATCAGAAATTCTCAGAGGAGTGCTGAATACCGGTGCTGTTCAACTGGAGAGGAAAACTTTGCTATAAATACAAGCACAAGCAGCAGAGGCACAGTGTACCTCGCAGGAGGAATCTGTAAAGCTTTCCGGCTGAGACACCAGGGAATATCACAGGGACTCTGCGCTTCCAGGGAAGTTATTTTAAGTTATTCTGGAAGAAATCAGTGTGATTTCACACTTCCTTTTCCATCTTGCATCACGTCTTGTGAACAGGTACATTTTAAATACAGATATCTGGGTGAAAAGGGAAGAAAACTGTGTCACTTTATACACAAGTACTTGCTGTCACCTCCAGGTAGTCCTGAGATGGTAATAAGCTCTGTCCTTCAGCTGCTGTGCAGCTCTGCTTTGCACTTGCCCTGCTGAGTATTGTACATTTCCCTTCCATACCTTCCCAGAGCAATAGCAGGCAGGATGCTTGGCTGAGTGTCCAGGCTTGACCTCCGTATTTGGATGCCTCCGTTTTCATCTGCTTTGGGTGCAAACAGCAAGCCTTGGTGCATATGTGCCACCTCTTGTATGAGCTATCAGGAGCTTTGGTGAATGGGGGCTTATTCACCTCATCCTCCTCTAAGGTTGTGGGTATATTGGAGGTGTATTTTTCAGTGTGTAACCTAGCTTTAAGTTTACTGTCTGGTGAATTGCGGTAGTGCCCGGTCTGTTGGCTAAATGGATTTGTTCTTTACCCAGCTTCCTGCTCCAGCCACCACTGGCAGTGCATTTAGAGAGCTCAACGGGGAGGAACCAAACAAAGGAAACCCCCTTGGAAGCGCAGGGACACAAGGTCCTGTACTGTGGCTGGTTGTGAGCTGCTCTGCGGAGGGAACCGGGCTGGTAGAGAAAAAGCTGGTTTGAATTTGACTGATTATAAATGACAAGTTATCAGGGAGTGTACAGGAGGAACTGCTGAACGTTTCATAACACCAATACCCTTTGTTAGACTACAGACAAAAGTAGGCTTTGACTTGAGACTACAGGAGAATACAAGATGAGAGTCTATAAAGATGGAACATATTGATCTTCCCCTTATCTTTTCAAAGCACCACTCTATTGTCAAGGGTTCCTATTTTTGTATAGCATGATGTCCCTATCTTCTTGTACTTTGTATGTTTCAGTGCACCTCATTTAGGGAAATACTACATTAATGTTTTATGTAATTACATTTGTAAACTAAATATTTTTGAGTAATGGAACATATATGTGCAAACAAAAAAGTTATCTCCAAAATGAGATAGTGAAAATGGATTGGGTTGGTTCCTAGCCTGGCCTGAAAGCAGACAGCTTCCTCTTCTTCACTGAAGATTTATTGATTTATATGAACTAACATATTTTTCTCTAAGCCCCAAATCAGAGTGGGTTATTTTGAAGTAAACTTTCTCCTATAAACCTTAAAAGAGGAAGATTTTTAGTGGGGAAACAGGAGATACACAAATAACTGATGTGTGTGTTTAAATCAAAACACCAGTGAAGACAAATATCCGGATCCAAAAATGAACTCTTCAAGATTTTTTTCACTAAAATGAAAAAATAAAAATTACAAAAAATGGAAAGTTCTTCAGGGTCAGAATTGGATTCACAGAATCACAAGGTTGGAAAAGACCTTTGAGATCAAGTCCAACCATACCCGTCCTTTACTAAACCATATCCATGAGCACCTCATCTACCCATCTTTTAAACACACCCAGGGTCGGTGACTCAACCCCCTCCCTGGACAGCCTGTTCCAGTGCCTGATAACCCTTTTGGTGAAGAACTTTTTTCTTAATGTCTATATTTACTTCATATCAGGATGTCATTTAAAAATGTAAAACTTAGTGTGAAGAGGTGAGAATATTGAAACAAAATGACCCTTTGGAAAAAACCACCCTAAGAGCAGTTGTAATAAATGCCTTTGGTCCCCTTCTGGGTGTTTTTCAATGAATGATCCATCTCCCAGGTTAGCCGAGCCCTTTGCACCCCTGTGTCTTGAGAGCAGAGAGCTGTTGAGTCATTGCCACATTCTAACAACATATGAATGTACCATCAGTGGATTTCCAGGAAAGAAGGGTTGACTTAATGCTTTCTAATCAAATATAGTGCTGTAATATGATAAAATACACACAACCTTTATTCAAGGTGCAAACCTTAAGAAAAACTCTTTAAGTTTCAGTGAGGAAACCAATCAGTCCCAAATCAGGTTCCTGATCCACAGCTGCTATAAATCAAAGAAGGAAAGAATTAAGTTTCAATTGACTTTCCTGACTTCAAGCATCAAGCAAGAATCACTTGAAAGATGGAGGAAATTCTGCAATCTAAAATTCAAATGCCTTGCACTCACTAAGCTCACCAGGCTGCTTTCCAGGGTGCTGTAGGTCTCCAGTGCACTGAGAAGCTGTTTGCAGAGGCAGGTAGCCTGGCTGGGAGATTGCAGCTCTGTCAGCTGGGCCAAACTGGACAGAAATGAACCAAAAAAATGGACTTGCAAGCACAGAAATGTTGAATGATTCCTTGTTCCTCAGAAGCTTTGCTTCCCAAAATGAGAAGTTGTCAGGATTGAAGCTATTCTGTGTCATAGATGTGACAGTGGGACACATTTATTCATCTGAAGGCTAATGGAATTTACTACAAGTGCAGGATTGTAGCTTTGGAGGGTGGGTTTTTTTTTTTCTGATTTTAACCTTTTCTTTGAACTCCATACAGAAGTTTATATTTCTTTTATAACCATGTAAGTTGGTCCATGAAAGCAAGAATAAATGGAGTGCTACGAGCTTTTTGTCTGAAAATTTTTCACAGGCTTTACAGCAACCTAATAAATAACTGTATTTCTTTGTTCAACAAGGAAGAGTTTCAGGCTTTGCATCTCTAAACCCCTTCTTCTTTCTAACACCTGTAGTGAATTCAAAGGTCCACAGACCTGTCTGAAGGTGTGTGATTTGATTTTGCTCTATTTTTCACTTAGATGGAAATGGGAATTTGCCTTCACATCTGACAGAAGTGAGCTGGGTATTTTGTAAAGTCTGTGTGGGTTTTCACAGCCAGTTCTACTGTTTGTTTTCTGGAATTTCAGTGCTGCTCTAAACTCTCACCTGTTACTGTCTTTGTTCTTTTGACAGACCATTCTAGGTGGTAGTAGAGTTAATGTGCTGGTATTTCTGTTACATTCTAACTCCATTTCCACCCTGTGATTTCAGAGGAACGTGTAGCAAGAGAAAACATCCCATTCTGTCTCACCTCTACCACGATCCTTTCAACTTTCCTATGCACCTATGTGAAAGTGATATAGATGTATTTGAGGGGTCCTTCCTTGAAGGGCTGGGGCACTGTTTCATTTTGATGTGATGATATGGAAAGTTTCACATGTTCAGAGGTTCTCTTTCTCCCACTGAAGTCAGCAGAGGAATGCTTGGGGCTATATCCTGTGCTGCTGGAAACTGGTGTGGCTCCATTTACAGCTGTGTGAAAACAAATGCTAGAGGCATTTTAAAAAGGCAGGAACCTTGGGATTTATTTGTGAATATCAATATTAATATTAAATTACATAATAATGAAAAAGAGAAGAAATTTTATGAAAAAACAAAAGAACTGCAAGAATCAAACAAAACATTACTTTTTGAGTTGTGCATTTTCTAATTCCCTTTTCTAACCCAATATAAGCAGCTGGTTTGTGACACTATTTCCAAAAGAATAACTAATTTCCCTCTAACATGCCAAACTGTTTCCATGATGGCAGGGCTTAGTGTGTTGTAGGCTATTGGATAGAGATTTTTATTCCTTAAAACAAAGGTCTTGTCTTCCTTCTTCTCTGCACCTCAACCCCCCAAATTCCCTTTAGGATAAGAACTTTTATAAAGCAGAATGATCTTTTGTAGGATTTACTGTGATGTAGAGGAGTGGATGGAAAGGCATCGAGGTACTTCTCTTGCCATTTAAAGACAGTATCAGATTTGCTACTGTGTACCACAGTTTGGGGAGAGAGAGATTTCAGAAGAGAAAAAGTGGATAAAAAGTTTACTCTTGCCAGTTGTATCTTGCTGCAAGTTCTTAAGGCTTTCTTATCCTATGGCTATGAGACTGTAATACTTTCTTTGGTGAGATTTCCCAAGGTGGAGCCCTGCCTTTTGGTGTTATTCAATAGCATTGCTAGATCTTGGGCTGGGATTTAATGCTGATATTGCACTGCCCCACAAGCACAGTTCCTTGGTGGGTTAGGATATGCTGGTAGCAGCAGATGTCTTATTGTCGTGGTTTTGCCCCAGCCAGGGGCCGCACCCCACACAGTCGCTTGTACTTTTAAAAGGAAAGGGGAAGGAAAGTTGGGGGAGGGGGAAAAGGGAAGGAAGAAAGGAGGAAAATAAACCACAACCTAGAAACCAGAACCACGCAGGTTGGGATAAGGATAGTTTACTAAACAATAACAGAAAACTAGATATAACAATAACAGAAGTTTAAAGCACAAAATAGATGAAACTGGTGATACACAATTCAATTTCTCACCAAACCACACAACTCAGGCCGCACAGCTTAGAGCCCGTCCCGGACAACCCGACCGCCCCAGAAACTGCACGTCCTGGCGTTGTCTCCCCCTCTTCCCCCCAGTCCCCCCTTATACCGAACATGACGTAACTGGTATGGAATATCCTCTTTGGCCAATTCGGATCACCTGTCCTGGCTGCGTCCCCTCCTTTCTCACTAGTAAGGAAGTATGCAGAGCTGAGAAAGGTCCTTGATTGCCCGGCAACAAATTGGAAAACATCAGGGTGCTATCAGCACTATTCTCATGCTAACACCCAAACATGGCATTCCATCCACTGCTAAAAAAAAGTTTAACTCCATCATAGCTGAAACCAGGACACTTATTAACATCATCTGCCTTTTCTTCTGACCTGAAGATGATGTTCCAGAAGTAAGGACTGACAGTTGTAGCTCTTTACAAGATCTTAGGGCTTTGCTTTATGTTGTTTTGTGAGTGCTGGAGTCAACCAAGACTACCTCTCTGAAACAAATTGCCTGTGATAACTGAGTAAATGAGATGGTTTCTTATGGTAAAAATCACAAAATAAATAATTGGGGCAGGGGGGAAGTCATCCCAAATCTTGTTTCTGAGGGTGTGCGTTGTCACAAGTCAAATGTTTTGGGTTGGGTGTTTTTTGTCTGTTGTGCATGCCTGTCTTCACTAAGCTTACAAGTATGTGAAACTGTTGTGGATCACATCTGTAGAACCTGACTTCCATCTTCAACAGCCAGGAGCTATGTATGTAGCCCTGGAATATTGCTTCATCTGTTGGCCAGGAGACCAGGCGTTTCTGAATCGACAGCTTGTTACACAACAGTCCAGTTGTGCCCACAGAAGTGTGAGTCTCTTACTGCTCTGAGTTAAGTAGTTTTATCCTGCCATAATCCCTGGAAGTCTACAGTTCAGTTACTCACATCAGTCTAGCCCAGAAACCCCTCCTGGGACCAAGTTCTGCACAGGTACTCTCATCAGCTGCATTTAAAGAACAGTTTTTTCTCTCCAGTTTCCCCTCTGCTTCCCATTCAGACAGTTGTGCAGCTGAGGAGCGAAGTGCTGGAAGGCTGTGGCTTAGAGCTGTGGGATGTGCCACAGAAATTGCACTTTATTTGAGATTAGTTTGGAGTATTGTCCTTGTACTTGCCTGCAGCATGCTTTGGGAAGTTAGGAGGGTGTAAAAGAGCCTACGTTCACAGATTCTCACACAGATTTTCCTTAAAGTGAAGATTTTACCTGAAAAAGGTCAGACTCAGTGCTGCTTGTTCAGTTTTCCTGTTCAAATTTACACTGATGGGATGCACAATTAGTGGCAATTACATGAATTTACATTTTCAAGGCAGAGGATTTTCTCACCACTAAATCTGGTCTTTATATTCAGCTCTTCCAATTACATTAGTATTATATGGCAGTATTCACTTACCTAATTTTAGAGCAGGCTATTTTAAGAGTAATTGATGTTTTCATTTATGTCATATGTAGAGTGGATGTTATAAAGATGCACTGTTCTTATCACCATTGCCCATAATTACTTGTCTTTTCTGTGTGTTGATGGAAGCACCTCACTGTCCCAGACAAGATCAGGGTCCTGCTCTAGGTCAAAGCTCCATTCAAGCACTGAGAACAAAAAGTTTGGGGAAGTGCTGTGGGAGAAATAGGGGACTGTAAGATACAGACAGAAGGACTCATCAGTGGAATGGAATTGTTGGTAATCAGTAGTTGGGCCTGTGACCATTTAAAGCTAATGGTAAGACCTGTTTTGTGAACATTATTTGTGGCTCTACTACCAGATTAAGTTGCAAGGTTTTACTTTAAGCCTGTTTAACCCTCGGTTCCAAAACAGACTCATGCAGCTGTGTGTTTGAAATGATACCTCTGCAAAAGGCATGCCCATTCTGAAGGCTTCCTAAATGTTATTTCTTTGAAACAAACCCCCGGAACACTTGCTTGCCCAGGCAATTAACTTCACTTTCCTCAGCCAGGGAACAGTGGCACTATGTCTGTATTGGGTCTGGATCTTTAAGATGATGTATTGTTACTTGTGACTCTGTTTATACTGTAGGGAACGATGTCACTCCTAGAAATATATTATTCTTCCTATGCCATCCTGTCTTCTTTTTGGCTTAGACTGGGACAGCATCCCATGACAAATCCTCCCAGGCCCTGCTTTGCAGCACCACAGACGTTCCCTACCCACATACTGACGACAGAGATTCTTAAGGCTGAGGAGGAAACAAGCTTCAGTTATTTTACAGGCATATCAGATGAATTTTTAAATTTTCTTTCCAGTCTGCCCTAGACTATTGATAAATCCATTGGATTCTACTGCACTAACCTGCCTGCCTCTAGTTTGCTCCTGCCCTAATCCAAGTCCTGCTATAGTTTCCTCTTTTCCTGTGCTCAAGAAGTTGCAGTATTCCATGTGACAGACAATTACTGTTTCAAGAGAATTCCCCCAACCTTTTGTCAAAAGTTGAATAACCTCAGTCTATCACCAGAGCTCTCCTTTAGTGTTTGCTCTGGCAGGGTACTGCACTAATTGTGTTGAACAGAGCATGCTAACAAGCAGGAGTTCTTGCTCAGTGTAACATTGTGAAATAGCAAATGAAATCCCTGTATTTTAAGCCAGGGTAGGTGTGTGCTAACCTCTGTCAAGGTGCATCCTCCCAGGGGCCTCATGTGCCTGAGGGATGGAAGGGAGTAGCCAGTGTGGACAGAAGCTTTGCTCAGCACTAGGCAGCCTGTCTGCTGCTTGTTGCTGATCTTTGGTTTATGTAAATCAAAAGCAGCTCAATACACATTAAAGGATTTAATGTTGGGGAATCTTTGTGAACCAATACAATTGGACACATGTTGGATAGAATATATAATAATAAATAGCAAAAAGGAAACTACAGACCTGATCCTTCCCATTTCACGTTCCCTTTGTGTGGGTGGAATATGATCTGTCCTTCATGGCTGGCATTAATGTCTATACTTGAGAAAATCAAGCCACCAACATAAAGTATTTAGTATCAAAAGCAGTGAGTGTTCTTCATCTGCAGTTATGTGTTGGGATGAAATGGCTGCAGGCATGTGCAGTCTGAAATGCTTGGGAGCCTGGCCAGAGGCTTCGATGCTGCAGTTTCACTGTAGAGGGTTTTGGTGAGAGAGATTTTTCCCTCACAATAAGTAAATATATAAATAAATGAAACTCTTCAGCTTCATAGCCCACAGCAAGAATAATTAAGAGGGGAAAAATGCTTAATCTATCTGCTCACCATAGAATTAATGAATAATAGAGAATGTCTTCCCAGCATCTGCAGCTAAAAGGGTTATGGATCTCTGTGCACATCATACTTCTGTGCCTCTGTCTACCTGCAGCTCCCCTCACCATGTTGCTCTTTTAGTGTCTCTGTCACACAGCTGTTGTTTTTCCATGTTTTTCTTGTTTTGGACTTTTATTTGGTTTAAGCTGCATATGGTCTCTAAATAAATTGAGATGAATATTAATAAAAGCAAATTCTGCCAGTTCCCTTATGGCAAGCTGTCCCCAGTTTTCAGATGGAAGAATTGAGGACTGGAGAAGTTGTCTGGTCTGGAACGGGAAACAGCAGGACAGTTCTTTAAGCATTTGCATATCCAATATAGTCTTATGTGTGCTTTTCCTACAGACTGGGTCTTTTTCAAGTGTGTTTTAAGGGGGGGAAAAAAAAAGCCTAAAAAGCTGTTAAATGGGACTTTGTCCTTTTCTGGAAATATTTGGGAGCTCGACTCAACTAGATGAGTTTAGTTTTCTCATCCTACTTCCATCTGTTAAGGCTTCTCACTGGCATAGCTTTTAGGATGGAATTATACCATACATCAGCTTTTATCTTACTTTTTTGAGATTGTAATTTTTAAAAATACATGGAAGGATTTAATGCTAGGAATGGTTCAGTTTCTATTTAAATACTCTGAACATCTCTGTTAAAGGCAGCTACAAACTGAACTAAATGTTCTGTATTACGCATGCACTGGCCCTATGAAAAACATACATCAGAGGCAGCAGTGATTCTTCAGATTTGCCCAGTGACAAGCCACTGTGCAGCTAGTCTTTGCTGAAAATGTCAATGTCAACTTTATTTGCCAAAACATGTTTTCTTCTTTCAAGCTGCCAGTTGTTGTTTCAAAATAAATGGAATCCAAAAATCTCATTATTTTTATTGTTTAAAGCCAGCATTGGGTGCAGCTCTGGGGGTCAGAAGGTAACAATACTAATTTACCCCTGTGCTGCTGCACTTAGAATATTTAATCTTTTATGACTTTGACATGATGACTGGCTGTGTTTCTTAATTTTGTTGTGAAGATTTAGCTAGAGGGCCATGAATCTCTTAATAATGTGCATCAAGACAGGGACAAGTAAGTAATGAATATTGCATGAGGCTCTTTTCCTACAAGTGGATCAGCCTGGGCAAATAGTTACAGAAGTCCACAAGCCTGCACCTCATGGCACAGTTGGGACTGCGGCGATGATGGCGAAAGATTAATGTATCCTGCTGAATTCAGTGCAATTCCAGGAGCAAAATACTTTTAAGTATTCTAAGCCAGTGGTAATGTTCAGGTTTTTCTCAGGCTCTTGGTTGAATTGGACAGGGCAGAACATCCTTCCAGCCTTCCAGTGCCAGGGAAAAACTGTATGTTCGACATCTGTCTGAGAAAGCCCACTTCTTTTTCCAGTCCTTCCAGTACTCAGACCTCTACCTCCGAGCACAGCTGTATTAAAAACATGCCTGGATATAAAACTGGGCAGTGTTTTCTGCCTAAAATAATATTTGATTAAATACTAGTGAAAGAGCTGTCTGTAAATTCTGTTACCGTAAGGTCAGCTGTTTAAAAGGAAAGGTGGAAATGAGACAAATGGATTCCAAGGAGGGCCTTAGGGTCATGGTCTGTAGATGTCAACTGAAAGATAAAGACAAGGATTGATTTTTTTCCTGGGACTAAGTATACCATTCATGAACCAGTTTTTAAAAACAGTACTATGAACCAGCAGTCTCTGCTTTAAAGGATATACAGAGTGTGAGAGCTGAGACAGTGACCACAGCAGAAGAGGTAACACAGGGAACCAGAAGGCACTATTGGTCAGACAGCCTCAGCATCCCAACAGCCTAGCCATTATTTAGGGTTCTGTAAGTTTTCTTGCAATAGAAACAAGTAAAGGTGGATTTCAAGGAGTATAATGAGATAATTTCTGTGCCTGTAATACCTAGATATTAAATGACCTTTATCCATCTCTTGCATAGTTATTTTCTTTACTTAGAACTCCTATAAACATAGAAGCTGGCCTTGAAAACTTCCCAGATTTATTTTCACCATGTGAGTCTCTATCTATCTACCTTATCACAGTACCTCTGAAATTCCTTTCAGCAAGTTATGATGGTTAACAAAAACCCATCCCAGCCTTCAGCCAGGGATCCCAGTGCAGCAGCTGTCGGGCAGGTACCAAACACCTTCCCTTTTTGAGGCACAGATGGACAGAGCCTTCTGTCTGTGGGAGACAGGGTCCTCAAGTATGTTTTTTCTGTTGTTGCATGGCCTAAATCTAAATCCATGCAGATAAACTTTGATTGTGGTAAATGGCAATAATGCTCTCAGCAAACAAGAAGCTATTTTGAAGTAGAAGATAATAGTAGAAAATGGATAGAGGACTATGAAGTTGGATTTTCTTTTTTAAAGGTAGGAGCTCAACTCATTAAAATTGGTGAGAGCTGTAATGTTTATAAATTAGAGCTTTGTAAAATGTAAGCATGCAGGCTGATTATTTTAGTCTTGGCAGTTATTTATATTCTATTCTTACAATGACAGGTTTATTGGGGTTTTTAATGCGTGTTTGGATAATTGTTGGGTTTTATTTGTATGCTGTTTACTACAGTGTGGTCATCAGTACATCACAAGCACGAAAGCAGCAGATCTGCCTGCAATTGTTCTGCATGTTATAAATCCTCTCTGCAGGATCAACCTGTAGTTTCAACACAGTATGAGGAATATATGAGTAGCTCATCTCTATATTGCAGCAACAGGTGCTAGAACACAGTGCAGTCTCTGTGTTTGAAGAACTGTCCTACGTACGAGTAAGAATTGCTGCAGTTTTGGAAGGAAGCATCCCAGAATTCCATCTAGGAAACTTCTGTGTAGTTTTAATAAGTGACAGATACTGCCAAAATTAAAAGGGTATGTGTATCTGTACAATTTCTGAAATGTGCTCTGATTTATAAGCATCTCCTTTGCTTTAGAATCACCCTCAAGTTTGAAGTTAAAATTCAGCACCTCCAGGCTAATCTTGTGCATACTTAATCCCTGTGTTGTGCCTACCACTTTGAGTAGGTCTGCTGCCTTTGCATGCTGTAACTGTGACCCTACTAATAAATGCTTATGGCACCAGGTCTGTAGTAAGTATAGCAGAGAGGTCATCTTACCAAAGTAAACACATTCATCTTGGTTGAAACCACAGCACAGCATGTTGTGCTGTCATAGACATGGATTATAGTCAGGGCTATCCAGTCAGCATACACCCTCATGTTCTGAACCAGTGCTAAATGTTCCCAGCATAGAACCACTGTATGGAAATCCCTCACAGCCTTTGGGTGTCCAGCCTTTTTAATGCAGGGAGATGAATAGCAGGTTGGGGATTCCTCTCGCTGCCTTACCTGGCCACAGTACTTCTGTACTAGCAGTAATGGGCATCTGGTCAACTGTGAACATGCTCCAAAGCCTCTGCATCAACGTGAGCAGAGTGGCAGTTTGAAGCCTGAGGCATCCTGGCAGTGTCTTGTTGCAAGAGGAATTACTTGGCTATTGGCCTTCTCCTGCCACTCTCATACCAGCTTGCCATCCTCTCCAAAGCTGCAGCAGAAAAGATAAGAGGGCTGGTCAGAAGCATCTCAGGAATGAGACAGCTGAGGCTTCCTGATTTATTTCCCTCCAAGCTCACTAGCTGATTGTGCAAAAAGCTTTATGCAATTTCATGCAAATACCATGTTTGCTCAGATCTCTTCTTACAGAGATAGTAAGAAGGGGGCTGCACAAATACTGAACTGCACAATTATTTGATGGCTGCAATACCTCTTTGCAACAGGATGAGGGCCTCAGTTCTGTGTGTCTGGGTGATGAAACAGCTCAGACTTGTCAGTCTGCTTTTGTCGCTGTTTTCTTCTAAATAAGTACAACTTAAAGTAGGAAAAACATTAGGCTATATTAAAACTCTAAGTGATGGGCTAGTAAATGCAGTTGGGATTTCATTAGGAAAATGGTAGGTGATATTGCTGTGCATGAGTAACTACAGCTGGCATCTACAATTGCAGATCATCACTGGCATAATATTTTTCTGTGGTTTGGGTTCTTTTTTTCCTTTAAAGCTAGTGTTCAAATACTTTAAACATCAAAGTCTTCCCTTCTACACATTATTCATTCTTGTAAATGTCTCGTATCGTGCAGCGGAATGATCAGAAAGGTATGTCTCTTTAGATATGATAAATCAATCTGTGTCCTTTTGGAAAAGTGGCTGGGTTATTATTTATGGTTATTAACTTGAATTCAGTATTTTTTTCAACCTAAGCTTTTTAAAATTCAAAACAACTTCCAAGCAACTCTTCAATCACCCTTTCCTCTTCTCTCCCCAAAAGTAAATTCTTACTTCTTTTAATGTTTCATCCACAAGTCAACTATTGAATATCTGATTACCTGCCATACCTGGGACTGTACAACAGAAGGCAGGTGATTCTAAGGGTTCTGCTGTAGAGAAGATACTTTGTAGGTCTCGTGGTCTTTTTTTATAATTTTTTCTGACCACTTTTGGGGAGAACTTGAACTGGGGAAGTGCCCAGATGAAGATGGGTATCTTGATCATCTTCAGTCACTGTGCACAATCTACAGGTTTCACTAACTAGTAAGAAATAAAATCAAGTTGCTCTGTATCGGTTGAGTTAGTAGGTCCATGTAGAACGGGGTCAGGCTGCCTTGGAGTCTGTTGCCTTGACTAGTTGCATGATGTGTTCTGAAGATAATGACTGTAAGATCAATGCTTTACTAAAGGTTCTTTTCAAATTCTTTTTGTTCTGTGTTGTTTGAAGTGAAATTTACTGTCTCTGACCTCAGTAGCTAAGCAAAACAGGATTGTAAATGCAGAAGCAGCTTAAGTTTTTCTCCATATCAACATCTTTGTGCCAAGATGGAGTGTTCTGCAGTAACCAAGAGTCAACAGAAGCAAAGACAACTTGCAAGATCAACATCGTACAAGACCAAGCATAGTTTCAAGGAGAGCCCTGGACACTAGCAAGGTTTGGGTTTTTAAGCTGTTATTACTGCAGCCTTAGCTATTTGACAGTCTGGTAGCAGCTGAGAAGTGCCCCAAGGCAATAAACCATCTTTACTACATTAGAGGAGATGCCTCTGACAGATGGCTATTTTAGACTGCTGACTAGTTTTTTAGAGTCTTTACCTCTGGCTACTTAACATCATCTTCATCTTCAGCCAGCTGTCCTTCATCCAGGTGCTTAGTCTGGCTGAGCACAATGAGAGCAGAGAGATGTAAAGGGTACAATCAACTACAGAGTGTCATTTGAATACACAGCATCTTGGTGTTTCTTTCTAGCAGCTTCTTAATCCATCTTGGAAGATATGAGAGAAAACATGAGCCCTATGGAGACGAGTAGGAGTAAAAATCAATAAGTGAGAGAGTAATGTCAATAAGAGAGAGTAATAGTGAGAGAAAGTAGTAGCATTAAACAGAGAGAAACTGGATTTGTGATTTGGAATGGGATCCCAGCATTGCTTCTGGCTCGTTCTCTTGGTTTGGAGCAAGTCTCTGGTGCCTTCCCACGTTTCCCTGCTTTTGTAAGGTGGGTCAGCAGTCGGAGCTGAAAGGTATGGTTTCAACAAAAGCACTTTCACTTAAATCCAGAAGTTGCATATATTGATTTTGATCTAGTTTTCTGTTGGCAATATGAGCCCTTCTGAGGGAATAAAATTTGGAACCTGACCCTTTTGGGCAGGAAATGGTGGCTTCAGCTCAACGCTGTTTGTGTGAAAAGTATTTCAAAGCTTTTTTTGGTTTTGTTCCAATGCAAAAAAGAAAATACATTTTCTGACCTTGAATTTTTTCCAAAAACATTACTGCCATCCTTCAGTCAGCTCTAATAGTATAGCCTTTGTAACGTGCTTTGAGATTTCTGAATGGACTGTAATCTATAAGAGCTAGCTATTGTTTGAATGGTGCTAGGTAAGGTTTCAGCCACATAAGCGTATTCTCTGCACACCGTGGACTATTTTAAGCTGACCATTTAAGAACATTGATTTAGCAAAAGGAAACAACTGTTTGACCTAAGTCAGTCATGGAGGGAATCACGTCTTTGAAAGAGCCCATTTAAAACTGCAGTGAGGCAGAGAAACCCGAAACATCAAAACTTGGTAAACTCACTGAGATAGTCAAAGGTGTTTTACAGCTCGTGGGACAAACTCTACACTCGTGTCAGAATCTGAACTGAATTCTGGTGGCCAGCTTGTGAGCTTGGAGTTTATAATGGAAACACTGATCTGACAGATTCTTAACCATGTCAAGACCAGCAGGTGTTGCTATAATGTATTAAAAGCTGTGGAGATATTTAGCAAGCTGCACTTGAGCATTAGCTCAATATGCTTTCTTAAACCAAATCGGTATTTTCTAGGAAAACGTAATGCTGGGACAGGGTTGCAATGAGAATGCTGCTACTATGCTGTGAACGTGAGTGGAGAAGCTGCCAGCTGAAAGGCCTTGTCTTAATGTCCATAGATAGCAAGCTTAGAGATCTTTGTAATTCTTCAGCAGTCGCTGGATGCGTGTTTGAGAGTAAGGGCCTAGGCTGCTTTTCTCCACCAGTGTATGCTTGGCAAGATCTTCTCTTGCCTGTGGACATGGTCCCAGCCATCTCGCTTCCAGGTAGGATCGCTAGCCAATGTTGTACTTCGGCTGCTGGGAAGTGCATGGCAGGGAGAGCATTAGCAGGTCTTCCTCTTGCTGGGAGTATGTGGACTTGTTTCAGCTTCTCTCCAGCGGTGAGGCAGGTGGGCATCAGCTCGTGTCCCGGGGCTGCACCCATAGACACGGGCTTCCTCCTCGCTGTTCGTGGGAGCTGCCTGTGGTGATGCTTGGGAGCGAGGCCCTCTCGGTGAGCAAGGGAAGAGAAAATGGCCATTGGGGTCTTCGTGGAGAGAAGCACTCCCCGAAATCCAGGGGCGAGTGCCGGAGCTGCACCGCGGGGCCCGGGGGCGGGCGGCGGCCCCCGGCAGGGCCGGGATGCGGGGCGGGGAGCCGCGGGCGAGGCGGGGCGGCGCGGCACGGCACGGCACGGCACGGCACGGCACGGCGGCTCCACCGTGTGCATGTAGATGAGATTCCCCCGGAGCACGTCACTCCGCACCGGCGCTCTGCGTTTGGGGCGGCGGAGAGCGAGGGCGGGCGAGCGGGAGCCGCCGGAGGAGGAGAGGCGGCGGCACCGCAAGCCAGCAGCGGCTCGGCTCCGCGCCCCGCGCTTCCTGCGCGGCCCCTCCCGCTCCATGCAGCCCGGCCCGCCGCGGCGCGGCCCCCTCGGGGCGAAGGCGGGCGCCGGGCGGGGAGCGGCGCGGCGGTGCTGAAGGACAGCTCCGCTCCGCGCCCCTCCGCGCTGCCCCGCGCCCCGGCCGCGCCGGGTGGCCGCGAGGCCGCCGGCCGCCGCGCCTTGATGTACCCCCCGCCTCCGCGCCGGTGGCTCCCATGGCGGTGGCACGGAAAATCAAAACTTTGTTGACGGTGAACATCTTGGTCTTCGTGGGCATCATCCTCTTCTCCGTCTACTGCAGGATCCAGGACCGCTCCCAGGAGCTGGTGCAGATCGTCCGGAGCGCGGACCGCCGGGCCAGGAGCCGCGGCGCCAAGGTGGGCAGCCTGGCAGACAGGGAGTCCATCCTGCAGCGCCTGGACCATCTGGAAGAAGTGGTCTACAACCAGCTAAATGGTACGGAGGGCTGGGAGGGGATGCAACGCCGGTCCAGTGGCGCCCTGTGTCCTGGGAGGGTGCTGCAGGTTGGGGAAGAGTACCCTAAGTGCCTGCCGGCTGGGGAGGGAAGCCCGGGCATTGTATGCACCGGAGCTGAAGTGCTGGAAATGAAAGGACAGAGGTGGCTGCAGGGGTTTGCTGTAGGAATTTGTTCACCACCAGCCCCACCAACTCTCATACCAAAGGCAGGACCTCTTCAATAGATACAAAGTTAAGGATGCTGCAGAGTTCCTGGGTTTAAGGACTGATAGAAGTCCCTACAAACTGTACCAGGTTTTATAGTTTGTCTGGATATATTAACTCTGCATGGGTAGGTGTTTGCATAACAAATACACTGCTAGGATATAGCTGGAAGTCATATAGCTGGTCTCAGAAGTAGTTTAAAAACATTCTGCTGAGTTCTTATGCTGTGTACTTTTAATGGTCTGTTTAAACGTAGCATCCATATGTTTCCTTAATGACTTTGCCATTTAAATTTGATATTAGCTTTGGTGAGGAGGGGAAGCATCCACCACTTCTCTTTATGATGTTCCATTCTAATTCACCAGCCTTGAAAAATCTTGGTGGGTAAGCAAAGAACATTTTCCATGGTAGTTAGAACAGGCTAAACCATATAAGTTGTTATGGGACAACTACCATTCCACATAGAAACTAATTCTTCAAAACAAGTGCTTTTGTGTTTGTATAGATTTGTAAAGTTTTAAACTGAACCATCGCAGAAATAAGTATGTGATTAAATACACGAATGCTTTGGACAAGGAGAGGCTGAAGAAGTGAACTTTTACATGAAATTATAGCATAAATGTAACACTTAGTGTCTAGCACCAAATAAAACTTACAGTGTAAACATGTTTGAGTGCACCAAATGTGCTTCCAGGCTGCCTGTGGAAATCTTACTCGTAAGGTTGATTTAACAAAGGCAACTGTAGCCTCAAAATGCAGACAAATAGGAGGGTTAGGGTAAAGTATATTTCCTATTACTACTTTCTGAATGGCTGTATAAATCTAAGTAGGTTAGACTCTCATGGCAATATGCAGTCTACACCAGCAAGCGTTACAGAACAGGCTTGCCCTTAACGCGCTCCTCTGTACAAGCGGGGAAGGGAGAAGGGGGTGTGGGTGTTAGTCACGAAAATACACGTTCATGAATTAGAGGGAGAGTGTCAGCAGCTGTGTTTCCTAACCGTGTTTTGGAGCAGTGTGGAAGAATGGAGGATTTAAGAGGAAAATCCTCCTCCCAAATTCATCAAAGCCATAGAGTTCCCAAGCTAAATTAGATTAGTCTCCAGGCTGTATCTGTCGTAGCTGAATTAAATGGGGGTTTTTTGGCCCAAATTGATTTGTTCTTGGTGTTGTTTGGTTGTTTTTTACCTGCTCTGGGTTGGTTCATCTCTGCTTAGTTTCTACTGGAGAATCAGCAGGAGTCCTTAATGTACTAGGTGGGCATCCATGCACATAATGACTGTGGCTTCCCAGCAAAACTGGAAGTACTCTGTAAAGGTTTTGGGGGACTTTTTTTATTCTTTAATTTGGTTTGCTGGATCTGGAAATTCAGTGAAATTACTTGAATTGAAACATTATGTTGCTTCTTCAGGTCATGACAAACACTGTAGACAGATTCTTCTTGAAAGTTCTTACATGGGGAACATACAGAAAGTTTTTCAAGCTGAGCTGTTCAAATTCCTTGTTCTTTTCCCTTCAGTTCCCTTCCATTTCCCTATTGGGTTTTTTATTACAGAGCAGTACATTAACACAGATTATTTCATCATCCTTGTGAACAGATACTTTGTCACTTTTTTTTCCCCCCTATCCTGTGGCAACAAAACCAAAAGGTCCTATAAAACCAGGAGGTGCCCCAGTGAAATCACCAGAGTTGTATCACTGTAAGTGAAATCAGGATGGAGGATCTGTATTTGGGTTTAGCTCACTGGTATTCTGTTTTTAATATCATGACTCATTACTTATGCCATTAATGGGCATAATGCTGCTCTGGCAGCATGAGATGCAAGGGATCCTGTCTGTGACAGTGCTGTGCCATGTGTTCACAGAAGGACTGGTGTTACACAAGCACTCTGTCTGCTCGGGAGCTCTGCAGTTTCATCCTATTGCCGAGCAAGGCTTCTCAGACATTGTCCTGTATATGGCTTTATCACAAGGTTAGAGAGCCACCTGAGGCCTTCTTAGATGTTACTTTTTAATGAGGTGGGTCAAAGGCCCTTTTATAGGGAGAGACAGGCATGGGTACAGATTTTATTCATAACGAATATAAATTCCTTGCCTACCCAGAACTCCTGCAAGCAGCAGGAGTTTGAGTCTAGCTCACTGTTACTGTCACAGTAGGTCTGTCCAGATCAGTATTACAATTTTCTACTCTTGGTTCTTTCTATTTTGAGATCAGCAGATTTAGAGCCACATGTTAAGTATCTTATATTTTTGGTAAAAAAGTCTCAGTGTTCTCTTATTTCCCTTTTCTATTTGGATGAGTCCTAAGCTAAGACCTTATGTGGATTTTCTAGGGACTCTGTTGAAGATCCAGCACAGTAGAAAGACGCTTCTGTGTGAGACCAGCCCTGCACCTGCAGCCATACAGAATTTTTTATGTTGTCCTTGCTTGTTTTCATGTAATGAATGATAAAAGTTATTTGAAAAGAGTGCCTTCTGCAAGGCAAAATAAGCAGTGATGTCCAAGTGTATCAAGAGGCAACCTAAAACTGATCACTAGAGAACTCATTAACTTTTCAGTCTGAATAAAATACTGTGCATACAATGCCTGTGTGTACAACTCAGAGGACCGTGCGTGAAAGTCAGGAGAAAGCTGGTCCTTGCTGTTATCTTTGGCAGAACAAGAATTTTTTAGAATAGAATGAATGAGAATTGCCACGGATCCCTGCAGAGCTGAGCAGACACACACCCAAACAATAGTTTTCAGTTGGCTCGTGCTTTGGATTTCTATCAACTTAGAAAAATACTATTTTCTGAAAGCTTTCTTTACACTCAGCTGCTGCTAGTTTTGGTGGAAGTAAATGAACAGAGTATGCAAAGGGAAAGGAAAGCAATGAAAACATGTCTGTGGAAGTTCTTTGGTGAGACTTTATATTACCTCTTAATATTTGACTTTAGGCGTAACATTGATTTTGAAAAACTGAGTTATTCTAGATCTAGTTCATCAATCAATATTTTTTGTTTCATTTTTTACTGTAGTGTTTCTGTTGATGAATATGATTTATTGTCAGTCAACACAGAACTAATGCCAGATAGATTTAGTAGCAATTCATGAAGTAGCATAATGATAACACCTTGGTATTTTCTTCCTCTGCCTCTATTTTTTGTAAAGGAGAAAAAATAAAAAAAGATTTAATTGACTGATTATTTTTTCCCCCAATCAGTTTTGCATCTGAGTCTGTTGTTAATGATATACCATAGAGGATAAAGAATTTTTGATGCCCCGACTACAGCATAACCTTTCATGCCAAAAGCAATTGAAGGGTCAGACTACAATTTCACTGTAATTGCCTTTTTCCCTTTTCACTGTCTCTTTCCAGTAATACACAACAATCAATACAGCATGTAATTAGATTTCATTCAATCTGCAAAGATTAAGAGAGTTTTCATCTTCTCATTATGTATGCTCACATCATGCCTTCCTACCCATGTCTTCTACATTAGACCTCTTTGACCTGTTCTGTTGCAGACGTGGAGGGCTGAGTTTGGAGTATTCCCTTGAATTTGGCAGATCATCATTCTTTACACATCATAATTTAATTTTGCTCTCTTTGGGAAGATTAAATACAATAGCAATTTCCAGTGTGATAAATGGGTTTTATATTGCATATGCATTTCATGGAGGAGGCTTGGGGAAAAAAGTGGACAATTCATGTAATTGCAGCACACAGGCTTAAAATGATGGAAATAGCAGGTCCTGGGTGCATCGGACTGATTCATCCAGACTGTGACTCCTGATTTTTAGAGTGTACTGGAAGCAAAGTGATTGCATTTAGAATTCATCCTGGCAATCTGCATACTTAAAAGGTATGGTAGTATTTTTAAAGGACAGTTTATTCTTCCTAGGCTTGGGGCTGGTTGAAAATGGTTCCAAATTTCTCTATCAAAGGTGTGGGTCAGAAACAGGCCGCAAATGAATCGTGTGAATGTCCATGTCATTTTTGTCAAAAATAAGCTTTTATGGCTGGCAACTTTCAGTTCCTTTGCAAAGAAGAGTGGCAGAGCCATGTGTGCATGGGGTAGGATCAAGTGTGGCTGCCACCCTTGTGTTAATGACACTGCACCTTGTCACACCCGCCTGCAGATTCTCCATAACTATTTCTGTTTAATTTGCTTATGCTCTGATGTTGCCACGCATTTGACAAAATTACAGAATCACAAGGTTGGGAAAGACCTTTGAAGATCATCAAGTCCAACCATTCTCATCCTAAACTAAACCATATCCCTAAGTACTTCATCTACCCTTTTTTTGAACACATCCAGGGAAGGTGACTCAGCCCCTCCCTGGGCAGCCTGTTCCAGGCCCTGACAACTCTTTCAGTAAAACATTTTTTTCTAATGTCCAATCTAAACCTGCCCTGGCCCAGCTTCATGCCATTCCCCCTTGTCCTATCGCCTGTCACCTGGCTGAAGAGACCATCACCTATCTCTCTATAACCTCCCTTCAGGCAGTTGTAGGTGGTGATATGGTCTCCCCTCAGCCTCCTCTTCTCTAAGCTAAACAGCCCCAGCTGCCTCAGGTGCTCCTTATAGGATTTGCCCTCCAGCCCCTTTCCCCAGCCTGGTTGCCCTTCTCTGGACTCGCTCCAGGACCTCAATGTCCTTCTTGTGGTGAGGAGCCCAGAACTGGACACAGTACTCGAGATGTGGCCTCACCAATGCCGAGTACAGGGGCACAATCACTTCCCTAGACCTACTGGCCACACTGTTTTTGATACAAGCCAAGATGCCATTGGCCTTCTTGGCCGCCTGGGCAAACTGCTGACTCATATTCAGTCTGCAGCCACCCAACACCCCCAGGTCCTTCTCTGCCTGACAACTCTCCACCCTGTCCCCCCTAGATTAGCACACAATTACCTCCAAAAGCACCAACATATCTGTGGGGCCTGCTCTCAGCCACGCACTTTCTTTGTACTGATGAGCGGCGTCTTCACTTGGTCTTGTTTTGAGGACTATTTTAGGAAATGCTAGGTCAGGCCTAGTGAAGGCAGGAGTGAAAAATGGCAATTACATTTCCTTTTACTTTTAAGTTTGGCTGCAGTTTACCTGTTTACCACACAGCATGTAGCAAGGATTTTCAATTGTTCTGGGTCAGTTACTCAAGCTTAGGTAAGTAAAACGTGTTACTGGCGTGACCTTCTGTATTGCTCAGGGATGGTCAAGTCCAAAAGACTGATTTCTGCTTCGTGTTGGCTTTAGCTATGTTAGTCTTGATTTGTGGAGCTGAGGAAACTCATAATCAGTGATTTCAGGGAGGCTGTGGTGGTTTTGCCCCAGCTGAGAGCCAAGCACCATGCAGTCGCCTGCTCTTTTGAAAGGAAGAGTTGGGGGGAAGTTGGGGTGGGTGGGAGAAGGGAAGGGAAAGGGGAAAACCCAAAACCAAGAAACCAAAACCCCGGGGGTTGGGATAAGGATTGTTTACTAGAATAGCAGAAAGATAAATATAACAATGATAACAGGACTTTAGAGCAAAACATACCTGAAATTGGTGATACACAACGCAGTTTCTCACTGAACCACACAGCTCAGCCCAGAGCTGTCCCGAAACCAGACTGTCCCCAAATACCGCACGTCCTGGAGCCGCCTGCTCCTCCTCCAACCAGCCCCCTTTATACTAAGCATGACTTAATTGGCATGTAATACCCCCTTTACCCAGTTCAGGTCACCTGTCCTGGCTGCGAACCCTTCTTTCTCATTAGTAGGGAAATATGAACAACTGAAAAAGTCCTTGATTGCTTGGCAACAACTAGAAACTTCAGGGTGCTATCAGCACTGCTGTCATCCTAACTCCCAAACACGGTATTCTATCCACTATTAGAAAAGAAATTCCCTCCATCCTAGCTGAAACCAGGACAAAAGCCAAGTCTTTATTCCCCTCAATCAGGGAAGAAAACATCATGAGTCAATGTTTCAATAGCCCCTATAAAAATATTTTAAATACTATTACTCTGTTTAGGCACTTTAAGAAGAAAAGGTCTAAATGTTCTTAGGAAAAAAGAGAAGGTAAATCTGTTTTTTAAAATGAGCAAAATTAGATTCAACTCTTCAAAATATTGGCAAATACAAAAAATATGTCTCCATTCCAGCAGCATAGATTTTCAAGTCTCTCCTTGTATTCTGTGTTTCATATACCAGCAACTATTTTTTATCTAATGTTTCTGCTTTTTGCATTTGTAGCTGGGAAGAAAACTTATTTTGACAGAAAAATCATGTGGTAATTTTATCATTGACTCATTTATCTCTGTAGAAGTTGAATCATCTTTACTATATAGGATTCAAAACAAATGTTTGCAGAAGCGGGAAGAAAATCTTTGGCTGATGTTGGTTTTGTTGCCTTATAGAAGGTATTCCAGTTCAGTTTCTTGCCATTTCTTTGTAGATGTGGCTGGGGTTGGAAAAGCAGATATGAGTCTGTCATCTTTCTAGGGAAGGGCTGCAGGGTGGTTGTTGCACATCTATAACCAACATACAGTTTTAGAGGATTATGAAACCTGGCTGTAATTTAATACCCATTATAGTAGGAGGTGGGGTTGTTTCTTTGAGATTAGGGTGGTGGGTTTTTTTTTAATTTGATTTTATTTTTTTTAAGTAAGTAAAGGAAGGTAGTAGTTAAACCAAAAGCATCACTTAAGAATGCAGTTCTAGCCACTGAGTGCATGGCTGTCCTCCAAAGAAATAATAAGATTTATGAAAGGAAGGAAAAGAAATGAGTCATGTTTAACAAATCTTCCTTTTATTAATGCCCCTCTCTAACCTTACTAATGGGTACTCAATCTCTCTTTCTCAGTATACTTGGCATGCTTTTTTATTATTGTTATTATTTGTGGAGTTTCACTTGGTAGTCATTTCCATCACTTATTTTAAACTAACAAATTGAAAAGGGGAAAAAAAAAAAAGAAAAGAGCTTGTGATGTTCTGGATAACAGGAAGGAAGAAAGCCAGTGACAGCAGAGCAGCTTCCAACCTATTGATCAAAATTGTCCTCTGAAATAAGAGAACTTGAGCTTCTGAGAGTGAAAACCAGGTAGAGATCCTCCCACTGACCCAAAGTCATCTTCTCCTGAGAACACAGAACTAAAGCAGCCAAGTGCAAGCTGGATGCATGTATGACTTGTAACTGCTTTTCCTAAAACCTGTAGCTACGGTGCCATGGAAGTGGCTGTGAGTATCCAAAAGCTTTGTAGGTGGGGGCAAAATGCAATTCAGTAAAAGCAGGTTAAAATTGTCTTTCTACTCTATAGTTTTTGTCCTTTTGGGTGTCCTGGAATATCCAGCTTTCCCAGACAGTTTTAGAGATAAGCTACAATGCAATTGGCACCTCAGCAAGTCCTGTAGGACATAAAAAGAGCATAAAAATCACCTATTGCAAGGCTGTCTCTTGAGCCAGGTTTTGCTTGACTTAGAAATCAAAAGGGAGTAATCAGGGAGCGGCATGATGCAACGTGGTCTCAGGTCCTCTCATTTACCTGGGGCTACTTTGAGTTTAAATCTGGGGTAGTGCAGCTGGGGATGAAGGTGAAGACCTTGGTGGTGTAGTTTATTTCTCAGTTCAGCCTGCTAGGTTTTTGAGTCACTATTAGCAAACTCTCTATTGTACTGAAGAGTATGGAATTTCACCTGGTGAAGATCGCTTCAGAGCTTGGTAGGCTTCATCTCTTCAGTGTTGGCTTACTTCTCATTTCTGTTCTGTCTTCTTTCATTGTCCTCAGTATCCACACTGCAGCGTGCAAGCGCATGGTATGGATAATCTCTGCAATTTCTCTGGCCTTGGATTTTTGAGCTCTGAAGCAGTAGGAAAGGGTGGTCTTTTGCATTAACAGGAAATCCTTTTAAACAGAGAGAATTGAGGATGAAATTCCTATTTGTGGCAAAAGAATCCTTCAAATTGAGCTTCACCAGTTGACCTGCTGAAGTGATGTCACACTCGTGATCTGGTGTAGATCTAAATGGAGTGAGTGTGTGTGTGTGTATGCAGGTCCATGGATGTCCAGAGAAGTGGAATTTTGAAGCTGAGTTCTTTCTTATCCTTCTGTTTGACTTTCTCCTTCCAGGGGGAGGGAAGTGGGCTTGTGCTTCTGTGGTTCTTCGTACTAGCTTTTATTCCACCTGGTTTAGTTAAATTGGACTCCTTGCACTTTCTGTGGGAAAGTCACTGGAACATCCAGAGAAGCTCTCAGACCAGCTTCCTACCCCTCTTACTACATTTCTCAGGCCGTTTGATTTCTGAATAATCACAGAACTGTAGGTGTTGGAAGGGACCTCAAGAGATTGAGTCCAACCCCCCTGCCAAAGCAGGTTCTTCAGGACAGATCACACAGATAGGTGCCCAGACAGGTCTTGAATATACATGTCTTTTATGTCATCTTTCTGAAACGTGTGTTGAGAGGGCTCACTTCAGTTACTGCAGACAAGTTTGTTGGTCTAGTAGTAAGAGGAAGAAACTGGTTTCCTTGGTGTAAAGTAAACCAGCTTGCTGTTTGCCATCAGGCTAAGCAGTTGTGGGTACCTGCCTCTCCTGTTATTTTACATGGGTGACCTGTTCAGACGGATCTGCTCTCAACTCAAAGGTGAGCCTGGGACCATGAATTGTTTTGTATCCTCAGTGAGGGGAGTCTAGGGTGCAGTAGAAAAGGGGCAATTCTGGGAATCTCTGACAAATGGCAAAAGGCCTAATGTTTTGGTTTGTGGTTTTTTTTTTTTTTCAAGTATGTCCTTGATTACTGCCTTTGGAGGAGAGTCCAGGGGCAGTTGCAGAGTAGATAGCTGAGGAGACAATAGACTGATTCTGCTTTGTCATCATGACCAGTGTGGATGCCTAGTTTTCTCAGGGGCTGAAGAGTTGTCTTAGTAAATGAGCAAAACACTTTTGGAAAAGGTGAGAATATAGATTTTTGAATATTTTAAGCCTTGTGCCACCTCCTAAGGAGCTGTTCTTTAGAAACCCTGCCACCACAGTCTGATTTATACTTTTAATACTTGAGCTGTAATTTGCATGTCATCCTGGGAGAATGGGCAATGATTAAGAAAACCAAACCAAGGAAAAGGTTTTTGAAACAGCTTCTCTAAGCACTGCTACTTAAAAACAGATCTGTCGAGCAGAGGTGCTTCTTGTCAGAATCCTACAGGAGAGGGTTACCTATTTCACAGCATCATTTGGAAATCACGTCTAAATAACCCAAGCTTGGTGGATTAAATATGCCTAAAATATAAAGGAGCGTGTAGGGTGTTTGGGTTCCCCAGTACTTTTCTTCCAGTCTTAACCTGGGCTAAATGTGAGAGGAAATGCCTAAGAGGCTGCTGTAATGCCAGTATCTCCTTTGGGTTGAGTAGCCACTCATAGAGCACTGGCAAAAGCCATGCTATCCCCCACAGATCCCTGATGCCTCCCTCCTCTCTGCAAGGCCAAGACATGTCTGTGGAAAGAACCTGCTGATGGAGAGGCCTTCGTGGTCTGTGTGCCGCTGGACCCTGTTCCAGCAGCACAGCTCCTTGCCTTCACACACCACTGCTTTCCCCTCCGCTGTGGCAGGGCGAAAGGAGAAAAGCTGAACCTGCATAGGCAAAAGGCAGCTGTGGAACTCAATTATCTACCTTCTACTTACATTTCAGGGCTACTTATACAGGCAGTCCAGTTGCCTTTGCTGGAGTACTCATGAGAGTAAGTGTTCTTTAGTGACTCAGCCCAGGTTTGCTAGAGTTACATTTGAATCACGGCTTGGTACAAGCAGCATGAAAGGTCTCCCAACTAGTCTTTAATGTCTGATAAACTGATCGGAGAAGAAAATGGATCCTGCCAGGTCTCTCTCTTCTGTGAAGTTCTTTAAATATTCAGATACTGTGGAACACGACCGCAACTGACAGTAGCGGGGCTGTGCTAGCTTATGCAGAAGCACCTGAGAGGGGTACCCTCTGTTCTAGGGTTTGTAGGCCCAGGAAGCATGCAGCTGGTCTCAGTGGGATTACTGATGTGTTACGAGGTTTTTTCTTAGGGAGAGCTGTTAAAAGCCATAAAGCCATGTCTGTGATAGTTAGCCATCATGTTCAGGTATGGGTCTGACACTGCTCTCTAAGCAAAGCATAGATCCTGCCAACCCCTGCTCTGATGTCAGCAGTGCGTCATGTGGACAGTGACAGATATTGCTCGTTGGATGGGGTAACTCACTCAAATAGGTTTTTGTGCCTGCAGCAATGATCCAAATTCTCCTCAGCTCACTTAGTTCTGTTGAAGTCAGTTGCCTTAAATTAACCCATGTTATCGATCCAGAAGCACAGTAACTCCAGTAGTGAATTTGGCCAAACAAAGGAACTTCTGCCACAGGATGAATGGTAGATTGGCTAGTTATGACAATGTGTATTTAGTATAAATGATTAATTCCTGCTGTGCTGTACTACTCTATTGCTGTTGAGTGCAGGATTCTTCCTCCTTGAAGGTTTCAGAGTGATTCCCCTTTCCAGTATAGAACTGGAGAAATTGGTGTTTCTAACTCTGACCCATGGAAAGGCACCTGTGCTTCTCTGTTTCTGCCGTGTGGCTCCAGCTTGCATTTTGCAAAAAGAAGCACACAGACCAGGAGGTCAGATTAGCAGGCTTTTCGTGGCTGTCTTGCTCCTGGTATCAGAGCAAGCTTTGCTCAGATATCAATTTATCTGTTTCCACAACACTGCACAGTACTATCTACCTACCACAGAGCAAACATGAATCCAGTTCTCACACCCTGTCCATTTTGTACGGTGCTGGACACAGACCCCTGTGCCTCAGCTACTGCCTGTGATCCTGCATCCCTCAGCCAGGGCCCGCATGGTACAAACTCTTCACTTTTCAGTGTTGAGATCTGCTTCTGCCCATGATACTTTCCTTCTGCACTGGGCAAATTGGTGCCTAACTCATGGAGTCTAACTGGGATCCAAAACTAGGCTTTTCTTCAAGATTTTCCTCAAGATCGGATAAGTATTTTTAGTGTGCATATACCATTAAATGTGTTTGGGTTATCTGCATCTGAGCTGAATGCTTTAACCACTAGCACGTTGGGGGTTGGAGCCGATGATCTCCTGAGGTCCCTTCCAACCCCTACAATTCTGCGATTCTGTTTAACAAATCAAAACAAATGGAGGATGATATAACTTCCCCTTTTCTTTAGGTGAAAAATATGACCTCTGCTGCGTTCTTTAGAGCGGTGGGGCTTGTGTAGGCAAATGTTCAGACTTCAAAGCAAGGACGAGACTTTTAATTTCCACCTTTTCAGCATCTTCTGTTGACTAGCTCTATCCTGAACCTCAGCCAAAGGTTTGACCTCTCCCTGGAGGGAGAGCAGGTCCTTGCTGGGTGCACTCAGCTGGGACCCCAAATGCTGCCACCACAGAATTATCCTCAATGTGGCACAACACTTTGGAATGCAACAATACCTGGAACACATGCAAGGTCACACATGGTCTCCAGTTCCCATTTTCCTCAGCCCAGACTAGCGTCCTAGCCAAAGTAGTGCCATACCATTCCCAAAGCAAAATGGGCTTTGCAGCATAGGAGCTAATTTTTCTTTGACGGTATCCACCATGACAGCAGGAGAGGAAAGCCCTCTCCTGCAGTACTGGAGAAGTTTCCTTCTCATTTTGTCTCTGTGGTGTTTTTGGTGGGGTGATGGGGTTAATTGATTGTTTTTCATTTGGATTCTTTATGCTGGTTTTGTATTTTATTTGGCAGTGGGGCCTCACTGCCCTTTTAGAAATTGAATTTACTTTTTCTGCAGCTCTCATGCCTCTAGGATGTGAAACTTTTGTAAATAAAAATGTATTTTTTGTTACATTAACTCATTTTCAAGCAAGCCTTGTGTTGTAGAAAAGATTGGCGGCATTCTTCCCCCTGCATACTGAACGGAAGGCAGCGATAAGACTAAAAATATCCCCAATTGAAATAGCATTGTATAACCCAAAGGTTAGTCTTCCTTTGGATTAAAATTTGCAGTTGCTTTATAGATTCCTTGTAAGGCAGACTCCTCGTCATCCAGCTCCATGTAACATGAGGCTCCTGATAGCTGCATGGTTTTTCGTCTGTGAAACTCAATCCCGTTGGTGGCTACCACCAAACCTGCCAGGGAAAGATGCTGTTACCCTTTGTGTTGGTGTCATCTGGCTGATAAGGCTTGTGTATTCCTGTGTGGTTTGTGTTATAGGCACCGTACTTGGTGCTGAGCAAGGACCAGATACTGTTCACACCTCTAACAGGGAAAATAGGTTTAGCTGCACAGAGCTGTTAATCCTAAAACATGATGATGGGTTGCAGGTGGCTCCGTGTAACAGATGCAAGTGTGAGATAAGAGTGAGCTGATCATGTTCAAGTTATTAAACAACCTAATGCTAAGCTGCTCAACTGCTGAAATAGTTGGTGCTTACAAATTACACAAGTGATTCAGTGGGTTTGGTTTGGAAAATTGGGTGAGTAATGTAGGTGTTGGTCTGCATTAACTCTGGGTTTGGAAACCACTTTTTTTTGGTAGTTCTGTTACATAATTCCCATGTCACATGAAGAAGCCCCAGAATCCAGGTTTGCAGATTTAGGCTTCTGACTTCCAGCACCATGGCAGCCAAATGCTCCACTGGAGCCTGCTGATGGCTTTCTTCCTAGTGACTAGTCCTTTCTCCTGCTTGTTAGTGATCTTTTGCATCTACTAGAGGTCGTAGCTCTCTCAACGCTTGAAGAGCGTCTTCTTTTTTTCAGTGTTAGTGCTGCAAGGAGCAGTGAAGAGATTTGCAGGTATCAATTAGGAATTTGTTTTTTCTTCAATTTAGTATTTGGCAAACTCACTTGGTGCATCCTTCCTGGGATAATGCTTTAGGCGTAGGCCTGAACATGTCAGCACCTGCACTGAACGCTTTGCTCTCAGCTACTCCAGCTTTGAATACACAAAAACAGTAATCTCTGATTCTAGACCTGTGCCAGCCTGATCCTCCTCCTGAAATAGATCCATCTGGCTCAAGGTATTGCCATTCAACAGAAAATTAACTCTGGAATGGAAGTGGCTTTTATAATGCTAGTATCCAACGGGGTTATGTTTAAAATCTGTTTTCTGGAAGAGTGGGCCTGGTGTGGTTCCCACATTCAGAGCTGTGTTCCCGTCTCAGGCCTACAAAACCCTACGCCAGGCTGCAGGGAGCCATCTTAGACAAGGACAGGGAATGAAAACTTGCTTCTGTGATTCGTACCAAACCCGATCTGCCTGACAACCGGATTCCTTGTCTTCCTGTCACACATTACAGAGTTCACAAACTGAAGATTTTTAAGTCTTCCTCATGCGGGGAGAAGAGTGAACAGAAGATATGCGGAAATGAAGGAGAAATATTCATGAGGGAACAAAGGCATGGCCTAACTTTGAAGCTGGGATGGTGCAGCCTGGCATGCCAATGGACACAGGCTGAGTGATGCAGCGTCCACTGCTGCAGAAGGCATTTTTGCATATGTTACAGACTGCTTGTTTAGGCATCCTCTCAGCCTTTAATCATACTGATGGGAAGCTGGAGAACAAATACCGCTGTCTTGGAGACACAGTGGCGGTTGTGGAAAAATGAGACCAGGGAAATAATTTGTAAAATTCCTATTAGAGTTGCTTATAGTCAGCGAGGTGAGTGTGGGACTAGTGAACTGGAATAAGGGCAAAGCCTGTAACTGCTCTGGACTAGAACTTGAAGTGGTGAGAGCTGTCACTTACATAGCCTACCTATGGTGCTGTAGTAGCAAGATCAGAATGGGACCCAAAGGATAGGACAGCCAAGTCAGGATCAATGCCAATTAGACGTGTCTGGGTAATGCTCTGTGAAGACTTAGATATCCTCTGTACTATCAGAAAGCAATACTAGGCATTCCTGGATAGAAATGTGTTTTAGAGAAAAGAAGTCAGCACGTGATCTTCTGTTTTTGTCCCTGAACTGGAAGAAGATGCCTCTGATCTGCTTGATGGCTGATATTACATGCCCATGGCTTCTCAAGGCTAGGTATGAGTGTCTCCGCATACAGTTGTGAAAGTAGAGGTTGATTACTTTCAAAATTATTTTGACAGATACTGAACTGACAAACTCCCTGTTAAGATACAAAAAGGTTTTGTTTGATACTGTGCTGATGAGTCTGTGTAGAATTGGGATCATACCTCGTTTTATATTCCTTTCAAAGGTGGGGTAGGAAAAGAATCCCTACTATAAAGAATTAGAAGGATTAATTTAATAAATGCGAGGGAAAGAGGCAGAGTTACATGGAGCAGTGTGTGCTGCTGTCACAGTGCCTCACCTCTGTGAGTGTCTGCCTCTCTCCTGCCCGAAGGAAGAAGTGCTAATTTAGTGAGTCAGGCATTTCCATATGAATTTTCTTTAACGTGCTGTCTTTACAGAGGAGACTGATTTTAAATGGGGTCCCAGACATACCTCATTATTTCATTAGGAATCCCCTAGTCTGTGACCAAAACCATGATGATTTATCACTTAACCCCATTCTCAAAATTGCCACTAATGCATGGCGAGAAGCGTGTGTGAGCTCACAGAGACAGGAACTGAGGGCTAAAGGAACAGCTTCAGTGCTAGCGTGAGAGAAAATATGTAGAGCTGCTAAAATATAAGATCCAGGCTCAGGAGCTCTGGGCTTCGTTTCCAGGTGTGCCTTTTCTTTGCTCCTTAGCTGGCGTACCAGCTCATCTCTCTGTTCTTCTCCTTCCTCTCCCCTTCTCTGTCCTCTGCTGAAGTGAGGAGGTCTGAGTCCAGACTAGTCTGTGCAGTGTCTTACCTCGTGATATTGTTAATCAATGATATAAATAACATCCAGACATCCAGCAGACTTAGACATCCAGTAATTACCACAATTAATCCTAAAAATAAGCATTTAGTTCTTTGAGCAGCAAGAAACAAGAAAGCTGACTTTCTTGTGGGTTGGTATCCAAAGGTGAATTCTTGGGTGGTCTTTAATAGCTCCAGGAGGTTTCTTGTATTTGATCTTTCACTGAACCTCTTCTCTCAGTAGGAACATTTCAATGCCGCTTTCTCCCCAGATGTCGACTTTTGTGACACTTGCAGAAATGTAATTTTTGGAGACCTCTGACTGTCTGCCAAGCTTTGGCTGAAATTAGACACAGTCCTCAAAATTTAACGAGCAGGGGTGAGGGAAGGGTATGAGAGAGGGAAGAAGACTGACCGACAAATTCAGACACCATGATCCTGCAAACTGGTTTTTCTTAGAAAACCAGGCTAAATATTGTTTGGGTGACAAATGGGATTTTTACTCATTTACATGCAAACATGAAAATCAAGTTCTTAGCTTTTAAAGGAACCAGACTCAGATCTTCACACTGAATTCCTCTGATTGCTCTGTTAATTTGTGATGTTAACACAAGTGTTTTTTTCTCTGCTTTCCTGCTTACTTCAGTTAACAACTACAGCAGCATGAAATTTCCCTGATGCTACACCAGTACCACAGGAGAACCTCCTTTGCTTTCAGCTTCCTAAAATGGCAGACTTGGGTCTCACTAGCTTGTCTCGTTACCTTTCAGCACTGCCTGATTAAATTATGTGAGGAGCAGAGAAATGAACCTGTACTGCTCTTTGCTAGGCAGGATGAAGCTTGCCGTGCTCCTCATCTCGTCAGCTACACTTTGTGGCCTAGGGGGCTCAGCATTGGCTTTCCCTGGAACCATTTGAGACTGGAAAAGCTCTTTCTGTGTATGGGAAATGTGGGTCTGTTGAAACTTAAGTGTGAATGGACAGCATGTCTGCTCTGCGTCCTTGAGGAGTGATGAGTCCAAGCTGTAAGCTCAGACCTCAGTGTTCTGAAATTCAAATTCTGATTTATGCTTCTCTCTTCACTGAAGGATCTTCTTCTCCTGGTTAAAGGCACCTTCTTTCATTGTCTTCATTTCTCTCTTTACTGTGCAATTTAGCATCTCATAACATAGTTGTGAGTACAAACCTGAGGTGCACCCGGGCACAGGAACATTCATTCTGTTATGGAATTCTGCATGATACAAAGGAAAGCTTGGAGTAAAACTGTCTCTGAAAACTTATATTTCTTTCTGCATTGCCTTGATGGAAACCAGATCAGCACTATTGCAGTCAGTGACACTAGGAAGGTAAATTGGAGAAGTCTGATCAGCAAATTCAAGAATGTCTGTTGTCTTTGTATGTGATCTGAATTCTATGTGTGTGATAGCTTTAAACACGCTCAGTAGGTGGGACAAAATAGCATGTCGTTAGGAAATGCACCCCCACCTTTGTTAAACAAAGCTCACTTTGTCCTGCAGTGAGTTTGTCAGGGTCTAAACTAGCCGTAGGTCACAATCAATTCGTAAAAATACCAACACTCGATGAAGCCAATCTTGTAATTATGAATTCGGGTATTACAGCAGTGCTGGATTTTAAAGTGCTGGTGACAGTGGATTGTAGATTTCTCACTCCTGGAAGTCTAAGTCAATTTATCTTTATATCACCGATAAACCAGAAAGGGCAGAAATCAAAGTAAGCAATGTTTTTATTACCACTTTTAAATAAAACATTGTGCCAATATTCTTTCCCTAGTGTTACATCTTTGTTTTCTCAAATTATTGACAGTTGCTATTTATCCTCATTTCTCCTTTCTTTTGCAAAGCTATCTCATAGTTTGAGTTACTTCCAGAGAATACAGTACCTAATTCTTCTTATTTTCCCCTGGTGAATCCCTGTTTAATTGTATGCTTTAAGCTACACCATGCAACATTCATTTCCAAATAGGCTTTCTTTTATGAATTTCAAGAGGGAACACTTCTCTCTGGAGCCAAAACCAAATCCTGGCTCAACATTTCCTTAAACAATAGCAAGACATTCAAAAACAATTATGATTCTCAGCACTGTGGGCGGCTACTACTCTGTGAGCAGGAGAGAATGAGACCTTTAGTTGTGATGTGTGCTGTGATAGATCTGCTGTAAACGTGGCTGCCAATTTATCTCAACAATTAGGACTCTCTGCAGATTAACTTTCTTCAGCTGCTGTAGCTTTAACATTGCCACAAATTGTTGATTTGTAAGAATTTTGGGTCAGATGCTGGATTCTGGGCTGCATTTTTGCTGTTTCAAATGTGTCCTGTGTTTGGTTTTGAACTGACTTGTCCTGCTGGTAGAAAATTAAATCATATGCATATTAGGAGGTCGATGGCAGGAGGCACTGCAGCCTGGCATTGACAGGCAAGGCACAGCTGTAGTGCACATTGACATAAGATATGAAAATGAAGTGAAGGGAGGAAAGAGGAGGAAAAGCAGAGATGCAAGTTCTGTCTCAAACCAAATTTCCAAGCCAAACTCTGCGAGAGGTGTTGAAGATGTGCCTGAAAGAGGCACACAAACACAGTTCAAGAAAAATACACATATCTACAGATGTAAAATAGGCAGTCTGTCAGGAAAATGAGTATGTTTTTGAAGCCAGCCATCAATATTGCTGTGTAATGATGCAAAAGAAAAGTATGTCACCTCTGAAGAGCCTGTAAGGCAGTCTCACTCTGAAAGGAAAACAGGAATCAAGGCGTGCTCTGGCTCCTGTCGAAACCAGTGTCCAAATCGACTGATTTTCAAGTGTGGCCCCTCGAAGAGATCTGGTGCAAGTACTTGAAATGTCATGTCTTCAGTGGCCTCTGTTCTTTAGTACAGTCTATTCCCAAGGAGAAAGGCCTGATGGCAAAATCAAGAGGCAGCAGATAGAGAACCAGCACTGCTCTGACAAAACCAGGGACCTTTTCAGATCCTTGGGTCTCACATCCAAGACAGACACTGGGCAGTCACTCTTGGAGCATGGGAGGGACAGCAGTGGACTTAGCCAGCAGGTCTGTGGGTGTTACATTGTCTCTTTATTGTAGTTGCATTGCCAGACATGGTGACTAATTTCACAGCTGTTGAATATCCAGATCCTGCTTTCAAGCACGCTGGGATTTTAAGTTCCTGCCGCTCCTCCGGCTGGGTTCGACGCTGCCATCCTCTGCTGGGTAAAATGGGTTGAACAACCAGGAGCTTTTCAGTCATACAAATGGCAAGTGTTGTATGTGACTTTGTTATTGGGAAAGCTGCCTGTGTGATTATGTTAGTATAATTTAATAGCAGGCTGTTTAGGTAAATGAGCAGGGAGGCATATGAATGTCTGCAAATAATGCGGAGTGTGATTGCAAAGCGATGCTGCTGGAGATGGGCTCGCCTGGCCCTTGTTGAGAGCTCACCAAACACCCTGGAGTGAGCAGGGAGAGAAGAATCTTGCTTAGTCCTGGAGACAGAGCAGAGTCTGGAGGGTGCTGGACTGAAACCTGGGCTGAAAGGAAGTAATTTGGCAGAGCTGGCAATGTCAGATGGGATACAGCCTTCGGTTCAGCTAGGCTTTAATACCAGCACAATACAGTCTAGAGTAGTACAAGCCTGTGTAGGACCTGAAGTTAGATAGATATGCTTTTTTTCTTTTGGATTGCTTGTATTTAAAGATAATTTCTTCCTTATGGAACCTAACCCTCTGGGATTTACTGCTGTAGCTGAGCTGGTGTGAGAATAGGCCAGTCAGGGATTTCTCATCCAGAACTGCAGCAGAAATCAAAGGGGTATTTTTAACAGAGATAGATTCACGCAGCCAGCTCTGTAGGTGCGAGAAAATGTCATTGTATCCGACAGCATCTTTGCATCTGTGGGCTCCGTCCTGCCAGACCTTGGGTCAGAACTCCCTGCAATGGTTTGCTGTTTCCTTCCCCTACCTCCGATTCACAGAAGCAAGCTCCTTGTTTTTCAAAAGATCTCTTCCTCATTTGTGAAATGAAAGCCCTGTAACTTGGCTTGGAGTGGCTTGTTGCTGTTTCTAATTAAACAGCCCCAAAGTTTTAGCTCTTGCCCCTTGGGAGTTTTTCAAGGAGAACTCCCTTTCCCTTTCTCTAGAATGGCTCTGTTATCATTTTAATGATCGCTTTCCCCAGGAGTTCTCACCCCTGTTTCCCTGGAAAAATTAAAGAAAATCTAATATATTGATACAGGTGATCCATTTCATGTGAGTCAGTGACACTCTGACCATGACAGTACCAGAGAATTCGTTGCTGCAGGAGACCATTGAATCCAGTATTAGTGGCCGGGCTTCTAAAGGACACCTGGTAGTTTTAAGCCCTATTTCTACCTGTCTGAGTTAAGATAATGAGGGTAATCTAATATTATGCTTCAGGGCTTTAGTTACCTGCCTATGGGGTTCAGAAGGGAACTCTGCTTCCAGGGACTGTGCAGAGTTTAATTGGCCAACTGCTTTACGATTTGTGTTTCGTTTCCTCTGAAGCCCCAGGTATTGGCTGCAGCCAGAGGCTAGATAACAAACTGATGACACTCAGATTTTCGTCTCCTTTTAATATCAGTGAGCTGCCGGGTAGTGACACCAACATTTCAGCTCCCCCTTTCCCAGCTCCAGATTTATGCCATCACCACAGGAGGAGTTTTCTGGCTTTCCTCCAGATCCCTGAAGAGAAAAATCCGTTTTATGTGTTTCACCAGCATAAGCCACAAGTCAGCTGGGACTTTAAAAAACTTCTAGAAGAATCTTGGCATCTGTTATTTAAAGAAAACAGACTGATCTTTCTCTGTGAATGATCTTTTTGATCGCTAACATGAAAATGGAAAAAACCAAATCAGAATCACTCGTATATAATATAGAATTGTGCACGTGGGGTACGGTGAGAGTTTTGTTGTTACTCAAAATTTCAGTTTAAAAATGTATCACTTAGGTCTCCCTTGTTTAAGGGTTCCTGCTCTTTAGGAAATGGATTTTGCTAACATGAAGACTCTGACAAAATTCTGGAGGCTTGGGATGAGCATTCTGCCTCAACAAATGGGCTTTTATCTTCATCTCCAGTGGCCTGTGTAGTCCCTATTTTTTGGTCCTTCCAATCGTCAATCTGTTTATCTCCTCCTGAATTATCTCTTGTAATTAGAATACATTTTCTCATCTCAAGGGGAAACCAGCTCCAAATGAGTATTCTATAAAAGCAATTACTTTTGATATTAGATATCTGTACATAAAAACACAGTATTTCTTCCAATTAAAAAGCACTAATGAATTTTGTGCCTAGAGAGGGAGTAGCCTACGCAATGCTACCGTTTCTGCTAAGCCAATGAACAAAAAATTAGGCATGTAAAAGGGCTGCTGCAGCCAGCAGTGTTGTGTGTGAAGCACCTTTGAATAGTAGGTCAGGGAGAGAAAATGGCTTTGCAAGGACACGTGTTCCTTTCTTTGGCCAACAGGCTGATCACCTGCGTGGATGCGCTTGTCATTCTCTGCATTGTGACAACAGGGTTTCTCCTACTACGTTTGTTCCTACCCATGGGCCTTCATTACCCATTGTCTGAGATATTCCTCTTCTCTTCCTCAAGGTCTTAAATCGTGCACGAGGAGTCTTGCACTTGGCGTGGAGCAGCTTTACCAGAGATGTGCTTGTGGACTTTTTCCCTTTATTGACACAGGAGATGTTCTGCTGAGCCTTCTCAGCAGAAAGCCTGTCTTACAGATACCAGAACCACTATCACCCATCATCTCAAAACAACCTGAATGAGCAAGGAACTTTTATTAGAGAAACATCTTGATCCTGTTATTTTGCCAAAGACTATAAATCCTGTCCCTAGGTTACCTTCCCATAGGAATCTTCTCCTTTTCATCCTCAAGCAGCCATCTGTGTATGGGGGCCACATTGGGATAGATTCTGTTCAGCAGGGTAGAAAAGATGCTGCAGTGGGCTATGAAACCACATGTTTTCTTGCATTTATGACAAGGATGAAATCCACAGGCCACTGTTGCAATGCAACCTCTGATCTCTTACTGATAATGTGTTGTCATCTTCCTGATTATCTTTCTGCATCTGTTTCTTGACTTCAGTGTTGATAGTGAGCCCTTTGGGGTAGAAACTGTCTTTCTGGGCCTGTGTGGCAGCTGCTACAATGGTTTTATGGATCTAGAGTACATACTATGAAAATGCTAAGAAAAAAAGCTGTTCTGGGAAAATCCTGCCCTTCTAGGGCTTACTCTAAAGGCTTTAAGGATTAATGCATCAGTATGGTCAGGGCAGAGTGTGTAGGATGGAATAAGGGTCAGCTTCCAGCCCAGATAAGAGCCCTGGGCATTTTTATGGCATTTTCCATCTATTGTGGTTTGAGCTCTTGACAGATATTCATAGGTTGTGCCTCTGAGTGCTTTCTGCAAGCAGGAAATGTCCTCACTTTAAAAAAGTAGAAGAAAGTTAGGGCAAAGCACATAAGGATTTGAATATGGGTTGTCTTGCCAGACAATTTGTCCTAATCTACATCATTTCTGAGGCTCTTGATTCTGCATTCTCTCTGCCTGACTAGTTTCTGTGGGCAGAAAAGGAACAGCCCTCCTACAGAGAGAGACGGCAAATCACTTCATCCCTTCACCACCGCTCAGCAGTCTTCTCACAGATAAATGTCTACAGGATTGTCATCTGTGGATGAAGGTTGCGAAACGCTCTCTCAGGCTCGCAATCGAGCAGACAGACAGAAGGGTCTGGAGATGAGGTCAAGGTAAAAAAAAACACTGCACCATCTAGTTTCTGGAGCCAAAGGGTCGCACATTAAGTGCTTCTAAGCTGTACAAGTTACTGTACTTTTTTCCTTTTCAAACCATCAGCCAGAGGATACTGTTTGTCTTCTCCCTGGTATGTCTTCAGAGATACTTGGGGCTGATACTGGATACTAGGAGACATAAATCTTTCAAGCAAGGGTGCAGCAGACTTGATTACAACTATAAAAAATAGGACTGTATTTTGGATCTTAGATAAATGGAAGTGCTAGAGTCTTTTAGATTGGATGGGGTTTTGTTTGTTGCTCTCTTCTTTGCAGTGAGTTGGAGCCTGCACCACAGTGGAGGGTGATTTGGTGAATGTTTCTGTATGTAAAACTAAATCTCATCCACATGCAGCATTCCTTCTAGCTCAGAAAGTAAGCCCCTTTGGGATGGGCAAATTTCAGATCAGTTCCCTGCAAATCTTATATATTATGTTGGCTTACTGCAGGGTGGTGGCAGGAGAAACGGATTTGGGATATGGGAGGTTGGGATATGCCAAAATTAAGGGCCAGGATCTGTTTAACATTTAAATTGAATCATGAACCAGATACTACTGACTCCTCATGGGGCATACTACTGTTTGCAGAGTTGACTGAAATCATGTCAAATAGCGAAATAGTTGCAAATAAGATTTTTTTTTTTTTCCTGGATATTGTTGATCCGTGTGCTTGCAACTGCAAAACTTCTCCAGGTTTAATTTTGGCACACTGAGCTGCTAATGCATTCAGCAAATTTATGTCTCTGGGACAAACCAGGTTTTTTTCTATCCTCCCAGACAATAAATGCAGAGAGCCACTCTTCAGATGTGGTCATTTCTTTGTTAACCATAGTTTTTGCAGTATTTACAGGGGTCGATGAAAGAGGCACATATATCTGGTTGTGGCAAATTTTTGCATGGAATCCTTCGGCAAAAATGAAGCATACAGCATGGGAGAGGGAGGAAAAAGAAAACACAGGCTGGGAAACTTGCTCAGCGTTTTGGTAGAGTCAGGGTGGTATCAGGGGACGGAGAAGAGAGAAATGCCATTCTGCATGTGATGCCCTATGATACTACCCCACACCATGATCTCCTGCTGACATCACAGGGAATTACTGGACAGAAGATGCTTCAGCTTTCGACAGAGCAGGCCTGAGTTAGAAACTGAGGGCAGCTGCTTTTTAATCCCCAAATTGATCACAACAGGACAAGAATTTAGGCAGTCACTGGTTTTAATTCCTGGCACCACCACATCTTGTGCAATCCTGGGGACTTCCTTAACCTTTCAGAGGATCATTTCTGCCCTAAGGTAGGGAGGATGTCGCCTTTCAACCTTGAGATCTCAGTGGTAGTTGCAGAAGAACACCGAGTGCCATAGCTTTCTGTACAGGGGGGATGCTTTGTATTCAGTAGCCCAATGAAAGGACCTATGAACCAGTGCTCAGCAGCTAAGGTTAGAAAGGTTTGACTTAATTCTGAAAAAGAAATCTTTCTCTGATACTGAATCTCAAGCCCCAAATGTGCATCTTTTGGAATGAAGTAAATAACTTGGGTGCTTTTTATCCAGAGATTTCAAAACACTTTGTACAAGTAGTTATTGCTGCCAGTTTGTAGCCTCTGTGCATCCCTTCTTTGCCAAACCACCTGCCTGGTGGAACTCATCAGCTCAATTTGGAGTTGAGACAAAGGTCATGGCACCTTTTCTCTGGGATGTAGCAACAGTGCCATGTAGGGACCTACTTCACCTCCCCAGGATGTCTCCTTTAGCACCCAGTCCAGGCAACCAACTGAACAGAGCAGCCATCAGATCATCCCTGGGCTCTGCTAGGTGTGTATGAGAGGCAAGGAACTGTTTGTTCAATTGAGTCTCTTTCTGCTGTAAGCATGTTACTTTGGAAAACTTGTCCCTCCAAGTTATATTTAGGGATCACTAAAAGGGAGCTATAAACAGCAAGACAAGTGGTGAGCTGAGACCTTTTGCTTAGTGTTGAACAGCTCGCTCGTATTGCTCTTTCTTCCTCCTCCTCCAGCCAGCTGCTTTTCTTGTGCATCTGCTTCAGTCTCACACGCACGGTTACCTCCTGAAGGAGGAAGACCAATTTTTTCCTCTATGCCTACAGATATGCCAGTCAGTGAGGTTGTAACCTTCAAGTTCTCTTTCAAGTTGAAACAGAACAAGGTTGCAAAATTAGCCTGAGAGACTAATTCGGGGTGGATGCGTTAGGGCTGATTCATTAGGTGCAACTAGTTCATAGCTGCTTCCAGATGGGTGGTTTTGTTTAGAAAAAAGCGTAAGAAAATGTTGTAAGATGAATGTTTTAGCTGTGTTATTAAACCTGTTCTAGAGTCTGTGAATGTTTTTCTTTTCATTCAGAAGACCCAACTGGCAATGCTCAAAGTCAGCTTTGTCATTCTGTGTAGAGTCACTATTGCCCCAGAATTATTATTATTTTTTTTCTCTTTTCCCTTGGTTAAACTAGGATCTAAAGATTTTTACTGCCTTACAAGGTATGCGGGGATGTTTTCAGCACAGAGATCAGAATTGGGAAAGGAAGGAAACGAATGTTTTGCTGATGAGTTTTATGTTTCCCATTTAAAAGAGAGAATTGTTTGCAGGGGTTTCAGGTAAAACTGCTGGGGTTTTTAGAAGGAAATGTTTTATTCCCTCCTTTTAAGGTGCTTGGAACCAGAATACTTCTGTGTAGTTATTTGAGGGCGCAGATGGTCTTAGTGTAGGCAAAGCTCACAAGTTTGGCTTTGGAGCCCTGCTCAGCCAAAGCCTGACAGAGGACAGCGAGGGCATTGCACCGATAATGCAGCAGTGCTGTCAGTGCTTAGTGAACCTGGTGGCATTGGTGATGGACATGGACCATGTTCCTGGTTCCACAGGATTTTGGCAAAAGGGGGATGAGGTGTGAGAGCAGAGCACAGCTGCTGAAGTGGAGCAGGGTGACCTTGCCAGTAGAGGCAGGAAGGCCAGGAAGAGGCTAGGAACAGGCCTGTGCTATTGTGAATCTGGGTGTATAATTATTTTCAACTGCTTATTTTTATTTTGAATTGGCAAAAGGTTAATTATGTTGGAGAATGTTGGCTGAACCTGATTTACAGCTGCCTGTAATTGTGTTGCAAATAAAGAAAGAAAAGACACTAAAATAATCTCAAATGTAGCTCGATCTTGCTTTGCCATAGTTTCTCACATCAATCTCTTCAGTAATTTTGCCATTGTGACAGGGTTTATGGTGAAAAATAGAAGTTCTCTTCTTCCTAGAAAATTATGCATCCTGTGGAGTAATTAATCTGGTTAAGAAACTAAGACCGGTTAATTCTGCTTTCCATTCTCCCAGCAATTTCTGTCTTACACAGAAATCTCTGCAGTGAGAGTGATAAATTTGAAATGAATGACAGACACTAATTATTTGTGACCTCATTGTCATCTGCAGTGTTGAACTGGGTATGACTGATCCCAGTGTATGGGCTGTAGATCTTTTTAGACTAAAAAATTTAAAGAAAAGACAGCTTTAAAAATAACAGCTTGCTGGGCATTGCCACTGTTGTTCCCTCTCTCCCCTCTCTGTCCCTCACCGTTTCAGAGCTGGCAGCATGATTTCAATCTGCGATGAACTGTAGGGTTACAGCATCAGCAGTTCTGCTGTACCCTGCCCACAACGGCTTCACATGGAAAAATGGGTGAAGTGGGTGCTAGTGAGAGCCACAGGAAGGTAACTCAAAGACAAGAGGAAGATCTGGAAGTCTGCAGCAAGCTTTAAAAGAAGAAAACAGAAAAGATCTCTCATCTGATCTGCCTTGGTTAAAACCCAGATATATGCTGGAAGTCAAACCAGAAGCGCTTCTCCATCTGTCTTCTTTAGCTTTTATATTGCTCCCCATCACTGTAGGACCTGAACACCCAGCGTATAAAATCAATAGCAATTGTTTGTCTGCTGAGCAGCAGTATTTCCAGAAACCTATCCCTTTCCTTCTTATTCCAGCTGGTGAGACCTGCAGGAACGAATTCTCCTGTGGGTTGTCCTGGGTTTTTTTGCCAAGCAGAAAACATCCAAGGCTTAAGGCACAGATAACTTGTTCTTTGCTGACTCCTTGTCTTTGGACGCCAACCTACGCATCCTGTGGGACCACTGCTGTAGAGTGTTCTGCTCCTCCACATCCTCCCAGGCATTGTTCCCATGTTTGTCATGCTGGAAGGCCTCTAATGAGAAGGTTCTTCTTGATGATTCCAAGACTGTGGGGCACCCCATGGATGTGCTGGAGTGTGTGTCTTGTTCACCAGCAGCCACTACCTCAGCCAGACCTGAAGACGCTGTGTCCTATCCTCTGTCTCTTGATTCCTTCTCATAAAATCAACCTTGTTTTGGGAAGATGCTGCTGAACTGGCACCCCTTTTCTGTTTTTTTACAAAAATCTGACCAATGCAGATACCTGGATTTGGGGGTCAGCGAGTTGTGATCTTGACTTAGATAGTCATGGGGCAAAGTACTCTCTGAGAGTTAGTCAGACAAGATGAATCTTTCCTAGAACAAGATTTAGCAGCATGAAGAGCTAGAATATCAGATTTAGGAAAAAGGGTTATAAAACAGTTGTCACTCTGAATGGTTTGGAAGGCTAACTAGCTGCTTCTTCCAGAAGTACAATAGCAAAGTGCTTGATGCTTCCTGTGAGTTGAAAGTTTCATTCCCCTGCTCCTTGTGCCATAAAGATGCAAGCATTGTGGTCTGTGAACTGCAGGAGCATACAGTATTAATAAGAAAGTTTTCAACTACTGGAATTAAATTGTTGCTTGAAGTCAAATGAGCATGCCACATCAAGTCATCTCCAATTTGCTTTGATGATACAACATCAGAACCCAGCCCAGACAATTCCAAATGATCGGCAAATGAATTTCCACACTGCAGTCCTTCAGGGACATAGGATGTATGAAGTGTCCAGTTTTCTGGATTCTTTAGCTTCTGAAGTGCACAGGGAAGTCAGCAGGAAATTTTGAACCATGAGCTAGCTCCCGTTGGTGGTCAGAAGTTTGGGCAGCAGATGCACATCTCTAAGCAGAGATTCATGTGGCAGGCCTAAGAATACAAGACTCTTACCCCCTCTGGTTTTGCTCAGAGGAGGAGCATGGCTGAGACTAGTATGCAAAAACTTTCAAAGTGCTTCTGCACATACCTGGAGACAGTTTAATGAATTCAAGAATAATACGAGATATGAATGAAAAATATATAGGTATTTGAAATTATAACAGTCTTTGGAAACCTTTAGCTTACTCTTTTTGTAGCTGTTGCATATAGGTCCAAATTCTCCAGGATTTAGTGGCTTATTCTGGTAACTCCTTGTGATTTTTTAAATTTTTTTAAAAAATTTTATTTCTAGCAGAAAGGTGACAAGCAGAAATAGGTGCTCTGCCATCCTGCTGGGGCTTTACTCATTCCAACTGAACTGGTTTCTGGCATTCCCCTTGTACAGTTTGAGACAGGACATGAGCACTTTCCTACTTGTCTTCTGGGTTATGTCCATACTTTACTGAAGGAAAATGTGTTTGGGGGAGGAAGACAGCAAAGCTTCCAAGGAGGAAGAGTAGTCATTAAACAGTGGGAGGGCTCTGTTTTGCATTACCAAAAGCTGGGGATAAGTCTTCAAAAGTGGCCCACGATCCTAGTTAGGCAGTGTGACTGACTGAAGGAGAGAGCTGTCTAGCAATACCACGTTCCCTTGCCTTGAGCATGCCTTTCATTTTCCCTAGTATTTTGTTTCATTTACAGCTTTGAAGAAGTTCATTATTGATTAAGCATCAGTATAAATTCCAGTAGCTCTGTGCTTTGGTCTTTTCTCTCTGTGTCCCAGTAATACAATACCCTAGAAAATACACTGGTATGAAGCTTCATCTTTCTACTCTTCCCCTCATCGGTCCCTGGCCTGTGGGGTTTCTGCTCATGCCTCTGTTCAATCTCCCTTGCTAGTGAGACCTGGAGTTCACCTCCCACATGGACCTATAATGAAACCATGGCTGTGTGAGCCTCTTGTTTTCCCTTCTTTTCAACAACTCACTAGGCTTGAATGCTTGGAGCCGTCTGAATTTTTCAAAAGCTTGGCCATGCCAAGAATGTTTTTCTGTAGGGTGTCCTTTTTTTCTTCTTCTGCCCTCCCCACTCCTGCTCAGACTCGTGATTCACTGAGACAGCTGAGCATTTCAGTGCATGATGATGAGGAACGTGAAGAAGACATCAAAGGCGCAAGTACAAGCAAAGTCTGTCCTGACTTGGGATCACTGATTGCAGTATGAGGTATGTATTTTTGTAGGGAATGTCTGAAATTCAGTACCACAGTTCCTGAGTACTGCAGGTACTCAGTCCTCTTGTGTTCAGACAGACTATTTGTAGTGTTACACTTTACCTTCGCACAGGATTTTCTCATAAGCAGCACAGCAGAAAATGCTAACTTGACTCTTTCAGACACTGTCTCTCTGGTCTCTCCTGTAATTAAGCAGAGATGATGCTGGAGCTATAACTGGTGAGGACAGTGATAGCAATGAAGTACAAGAAATGTTCCTTCATGAAGTGCTAAACTGTCCCAGACCTTATTGTGACTTGGAGAAGCCAATCTGAGCTTTGTATTGCCTTGTGTGTTTGTTACTAGCAAATGGTGACAGTTTCCTTCTGTCTTTCTCTTTAATTATTTAGTTGAAATAATGACATTTTCCTCTTGAAAAATTCTTAATTTGAAAATTGTTGAGCAGCTCAAACTCTTAATTGTTTTGCTCTGCATTGTATATGATTTGGAGGGTATTTGCATGTTGCTGTGTGGCATCCCCAAGACTATTATAAATAAATGTTTTGCTTATAATGGCTTGTTGATAGTGAGCCTTTTGGAAAGGAAAGCTTTGGCGCCAAACACAGGATACTTGAGGAGCTTATTTATGAGAATTGAGCACCAAGCTAAATGCCAGTTGCTATGGAAAAGGTTCTTGGTGATGTAATCACATGGGCATTTTTTAATGTTGTTCTGTTTTGCATGTATTTCTGAGTTGACCACTAACATACCAGTGAATGAACCCTATAAATGCCTTGTTGACAGGGTAGTACCTCTGCAGTAGCCAAGTGGAGCTAATCGTTTTAGCTCAAGTGTTTCTAAACTTTCTGATCCTATAGAGCTGAGTATCTTACCTAATGTACAGATTTCGTTCATCAGAGATCTGAAGGACCAGGAGTGATTCCCAAGTGAGAGATGGTATCAGCTCCCTAATAGCTTTAGCACATCTTTGTGGAAATAGGCTGAGCAAGGTGGGCAGCTGAGTCCAAATGACCCATCTATTGACTCACGTTGTGAAATTAGATTTACTCTCTATTTCCTACCCAGCAGCAGCTGGTGACCAGTCACAGAGCTGTATTCCCAGCATGGGAACCAAACCTGAACCATTAAAGAGCTGCAGGTGGTCTCAGAGCCACAGAGCAGATGCCTCATCTCCAACACTCCAGAACTGGCATTAATATGGAGTTAAAACAGCAGATATACAGGTGGTAAAAATTCAACATATCTCCTTTAAAATGTGTGGAGCTATAATGGGCTGTACTGGGAAAGAGCCTGGCCTCCAGTTCTCATGAGGAAAATTTTTCTTAAGTAGCTTACAGATAACCAGGCATTTTGGAATGTTTGGAAACAAGATTCCTGTTTCCAGGGATTTATGCAGAAAAAAGAAGAAATCATGAAAGTTGCCAACTGATTCTTTGTAATTTGCTCATGAGTAATTGGGCACTGATACTGCAGGATGTGCTGATATGGACTCAGGTTGGGAAAGCTGAGGGTCATTTCGACAGAGCCATGAAGGTTCCAGAGCGGAGTTCCATGAGAGTTCAGATCTTGTTTCTCTGAAAACATGCTGTTGTCATAGAAAAGGTGAGATCCATTTCCTTTATAATAATAATTGTGGGGTTTTTTTCTTTTTCATTTAGGTCTGGCAAAGCCCATGGGATTAGTTGAAGGTCCAGGAGGCCTGGGCCAGGGGGGAATGGCTGCTACCCTGAGAGATGATAGCCATGAATCAGAGACCAAGTATGAAGAATATGGTTACAATGCACAGCTCAGTGACAGGATCTCACTGGACAGGTCCATCCCTGACTACAGACCAAAAAAGTAAGTTGAATTCCGCATTATTATTAAGAGCAAGTGATTGATTGTTGTTCTATTGGTCCATGATTCTTCTCTTCACATCCCTTCCTGGTTAGAGTATGACAGCAGTTAGTCATACATATACCCCTGAGTTTAGTGAAAATTAAAGAGACCAACTATCATCTCAAGCATGAAATGTCATATTAAATGTGTAGCTAATTCTGTGAGTAATGCATTAATATGCATATTCAAGGCCTCAGATCAAGAACTGCATCAGGATATTGGGTTTGGTTCACTTTGAAAAGGCCCCGTAGTGCCAGCTGAGCCCACTGTCAGAGGTGGGAGCCATCTTCTACGGGGCAGTGACAACAAGGGCTTTCTAGACACTGGTCACTGAAAAATTCAATGACGTTAAATCAACTGCCTTCTCTTTAATTGCATTTGATATTCTTAGAATGCTTTAGTCAAGGTTTAAAACGTGCTGAAACCCAGACTAAGGGTAATCCTTTGGGGGGTCCTGTAATTACAGTAAGATGTTTTTGGTCTTTGGAATGTGTGTTTATTTTTATTCCAGTGTTACAGTCTTCACATGCCTGTGCTATGTTTGACATTGCAATTATATGTTTAATATTTGCACTGATTTATTACATTTTGTATTAAATATCTTTCAAATCTTTCACATTTATGGAGCTATGTATCTTCCAGATGAGACATCTGCACTGTCATCCTACGAATGACAATCAGTAATGTCTTAATGCAGAGGAGATCAGCAGCAATGCCTAAGTTACTCTCAGGAGAAAAAATTGAAAAGAATACTTAATTAATTTCTAATAATAATCTTCTGTTTTAAAAGACCCACTGGGGCTCCTAGGCAGAACTGAAAGTTAAATAAAAAAAGTATCTTATTATGTGGCGAGAAAAGTTTAACCAAGCAAAACAGCTATGCTCTGTGAGTAGATTGGAATTGAATTAGGATTTTAGGCAGTTCAAGCTGCCAAAAACAAAATCCAGCAAAACAAAACTTCAGCTTAACTAAAAATTTCATTAGCCGTGTTACATATTAATCTAATCTCAGAAGTATTGACTCAGCATTTGTTTTCTCAGACACTTGCTTTACAAAAGAAAAACCTAGATAAAAGAAGTGGCAAAGAAGAAAATTTATTGCTTTGATATCCTATTTGATGCAAATATACTGACCTGTACAGTGATTTCATCCCTCCATCTCTCTTGATGTATCATAAAAATTTATCATGGAATTATTCTGAGGAAAAAGTAGTCTGTAGTTATGCAAATATTGGACTGATCTGGTCCAAAGACCCTTAAAATCAGTGTGATGTATGTCAGTGAGGTTTGACCTGGCCTGTTATTAGCTGCTGCGATCAAGTGGATAATAAATGAGAATGTTCTGCTAGGAAATACAAAAGCAGAGGCTGCAGAGCTTGCATCTAGCTCAGTGACTGTCAGAAGCGTGAGAGCATTTTCAATGCAGTGATGTTTCACTTCAGGTTATACTCTTCCACAGTTTACTTGGAAGCTTTGATGAGTCATTCAGATGAGCTTTTTGATGTTCTCGTTCTGGGAATCTTGTACAGCCCTGCTGCATGAGTAACTGCTGGAGCTACTGGAGAAGTGCCTTCCTTCCAGGGTTTTGATACTTTTGAGGTGGTTCTAGTTAGGTCTAGATGTTGGAATTGAAATGCTTATCTCTAGATACTTACGAGTCACAAGAAAACCCTTTTGTTTGCTGGGAAAAATGAGTGGAAGTTTGGAGAAGGTGGAAGCTCTTATATGAAGAATTTTATCCATTTGTATCAGAGGAGCTTTGACTCCATTTGGTTGCCATTTTCTATTAGCAATTTTGCTGTCCTCTTGAGCAGCATTTTTTATCTCTGACCCGTTCAAACGCACAGCTCCTCATATGCAGCCTTTCTTGGGAGCTCTCACTCTAATGCTGAGGCAGTTTTCACTCTCTACCCTGTCAACCGCTTCTATCCACCATGTGGGACCACATCTGCTTACCTAGCAGGGATAGTTGTATGCCATAGCCAGATGGCAATGCTAAGCTTGACTTTGTTTGGTTTAGGTGCTCTGCTCTAATTATATATTGGAGAGAAGTAAACCTCCAGATCTTATAGACAAGCTTTGGGAAAACCACTCTTGTTTTGTCCAACTTTGTATGCCAACCTGCCCCATGGTCTCATCTCTCCATCTCATCACTGAGCCCTTCTCAGTCTGCTTGTGATTTACAGTCATGTCATTCCCAGAACTTTTCATTTCTAAAAAGGGAGGACTTCATTTTTAAATTGAGAAGCAAGGTAGAATTAATGTCCAAGGCTGTGTCCAAAGCCTGTGACCAGTCTATGAATAAAACCAGTTATCTGGATACACATCCCAAAGTACTACTCCATGCTTCCTTCTCATTCTGGCTTCCATTTAAAATGTCCAGCTCTACATATTTAAGCACACCAGTACGTGTTAAAGATAGGAACCAGGAGAATATATACTGAAGTACACAGTGTATAAACACAACTTAGGAAAGTGAACATGATTTTGCTATGCATATGTGGGACTTGTGATGTTAGAGGCTTAGTGATCATTTAAAGTAAATTTAATCAGAAATAATTTTGTTCATTTTATCTTTGAATTGCCCCCCTCATTGTTGTCCAGTGTCTTATTCTGGTAAAATAACCCTTCCATTCCATCTACTAGCCTAGCTTCAGTGAACATTTAGCAGCTTAATTTCTTTTCAGAAGGTATTTTCATCCCCATACAGCAAATTAAAAAAAAATATTGCACTAAAGAGGTGTACAGTTTGACAGCCTGACCATGAAGGCTCCTAAATTGGAGTCACCTCCATGTCCTTCCACTGCAGTAAAATCTGCAAGCCTGGGTGGGTAGTTGAGCTCTTGAGATGCTTTTCCCACACATTTGCATTGTGTTCTGCTTTCCTACCTTCTGCTGCCAGTGTAGATATTCACTTTTTTCTTTAAACTCAGAAGCTTTTTCTTTAAGATAGGAATTGCTAAGTCAGTGCAGGAGAACAGATTTTGTGCATATTGTGTTTGTGTGCCAAATCGAAGCAATGACAGTAAATAACTTGTGATTACAATTCACACAATAATTACAAAATTATAGCTTGATCCTAACACGGTGTAATAAATATGTCTCAGCTTTTTCTTCTCTGATATTGTACCTCCCACTGCTTGAATGCTTGCCCTGTCTCTGTGTTGAAAGCAGACTACCCTGGGGAAACAGTTCAAAAACATACTGTGAATTGGTATTTCAAGCTATGTTTAGTTTCAAGGGATGTGTAATATAGAGAAGTTGCAATTTTGTTTTATAAAACAATGCAAAGCCTCCCCACCAGTTTGTGAGTTTATTCAGCGTGACCTTGAACACGATCTTCATTTCTTGTTGGATTCCACCTAAATCAAATGGGCTGATTTTAAAGTTGTGCTGATGATCTTTCCGTAACATTTTATATGTCTTAATGGTGGCTTTTGCCTTGAAGCATCAGAGTAGAGTGCAGTTGAGTGCTCTGAGAAGATGCAAGGACTGAGTAGTGGGAATTAAATGCTTTTGAGTTCAACGTCGAGCAGAATACTCAAGATTCATTATGGTTGATTGATGAGTATTCAGCTAATCATCCTGGTACTGGACTGACCTGAGATTTTGCTTCATGCATTTGGTGGAAAGCAGTCGATATCTTTTCTCTTAAAATACATGAAAATGACTCAAAAAATAGTGGTCTGGTTAGTACTGTTATTGACTATCTAAATTCTAAGGTAAATTTTTTAGTACATATGAAATCTATGTTAATGCCAAAAGAATTTTGCAGGATTATTTTTGTTACAAGGGAGTTCATAATGCCTGCTATGGAATTATTTTCATTCCCTGTCATACAGACACATATCAAGCTTGAGAAACATTTCTCAAGTTAAGAGCAAGCCACAAGAGGAGTGAGAAAAGTAGCACAGGTCTTGGCGTGTTGCTGCTGCAGACCTGTCTTTGCTCCCCAGTGTGCTGGTTTTCCAAGGACTACACCACCACAGAAAGTAGATTGTAGAGAGCATAGGATGTTTAATGTCCTGTCTCTCTTTCCAGCAGTATTAGCAGGACTTTCTAGGTCTCACTAACATATACTATATTTCCTCTGTGCAGTGGAAGAAAAAGAAGCTTCTCTTGTAGGGAGCAGGTTATTTTTCCTTTGGAAACACATTGCTAAGCTAGAACTTGCTCTGTGGTTCTCCGGGAAAAATGTTATTTAATAGTGCAATATTATTAGATAAATTTCTATCTATGTTCATAGAATCATAGAATCATAGTTCTATGTTCTTCCATAATCAAAAGGAGTGTTGTGACCGCATCAACCTGAGTATGTAGTGGAGATAAATCCAATGTTGGCCAACGACCCTTACATACATACATACATATAGATACATGTGCAAGAAAGTATCAGCACAGGTATTTGTATCTGTTATCTCTACCAATACGTGTAGGTGTAGAATTGACTTGAGTCTTACCCATGGGAATGCTGTGAAATCTGTGGGGCAGCATAGTGCCTTTCTTACAAAGGGTCAGTGTTTGAGCGAATAATCCAAACCAGATCTGGAGCAACACGGCTGAGATGCTCATAGAGATCCTGCACCTTGGAACAGAAGTGCCTGGAGTCAGCCACCTAAACCCCTGTGTAGTCATTTGTCTTCGGGTGGGTTAATTTGTTAGAGGCTCTGAGAGTAGAGAACAGGTTTAGCTGGGACATGGTTGTATGGCTGCAATAGGCTTCAGAAATGGCAGCAACCGCCCCTCTGCCCTTGTGGAGGAGTAACGGCCTTCACAGCTGCCAGCTATAGCATAAAATGTAAGTCAGTGCTTCAGGAACAAAGGATCAGATTCAGTCCTTCCCAACCATGCACAAAAGCAGAGGTGCTACATCCCCATATGACAGTAGATTTTTCACTTTATCAAAGATGAATAATGCAGAAAAAGTCAAAGCCTTAGGGAATTTCACTTCAAGGTGGGGGGAAAGGCTTTAAAACTTACAAAAGTTGTTTGTTTTACAATGTGGCATCCTGGAAAATTGGGAAGTGTCAACTAACCAGATGCTTTCAACAGTAAGCATCGTCTCTCAGGATAACATCAATTCCCTTGTTCTTTCTGGTGCACAGGATGGATTGCAAGGGGTTGAAATAAACAGTTTGAACACCTGTAAATCTGGCATTTTCTAACTTTCTATCACTTGACTTTGCAACTTAAACAACTTCTCTTCTTTCTTTACATGCAGGACACGTCCACACATACGCACACATGCACTTGTCAAAACCACTTGCTGTGATGCATTATGCATACTTTTGAGAAAAGTTAATATGATCCCGGAGCTTCCATAATGGCTAAATTGGCTTTTACAAGAAATTGTCGCTGCTTTGTGAGGATCTTTAATTTAACCGATCTTTTTTGTGCAACTTGATGCCGGGTGCATTGTGGCAGTTCGGTGATAACAATAATACTAATATATGGATTCAGTCCACTGGCTCTATCAGCCAAAGAAGATATTTCTTTGTGTTACGGTCATGGATGTTTGTATTGAGAAAATTCAGCCCTAAAGAACAGACTTATTAATGCTGAGGCAACTCAAGTCTTTAGCCATAAAAAGCAGAGGAATCTAGGTCTCAAGGAAATTACTTTCATTTATTCAGGTCTTTTATAGAGGCGAGCGTTTTCGTTGCTTGCTATAGACATTTCACAATAGCAAAGGAATTGCATCTCTAGGGCTCTGAAGTGTAATTAATGGTTCGCTCCACTCTATACCTAAGGAAAAGCTTTTTTAATTACCTATCAAAAAGGATTCTGGAATTGATCAAATAGTGCTATCAAGGGGGCAGACTTGGTAAATAGACCTCTGATTTGTTCATTCAAGAGTTTAATAGCGGTAGCTAGAAAACAGCCTTTCTGTCCTTCAGTGGCCGGTGAGCTCGAGCCTTTTGAGAAGGCAGGGAGCTCACCTTTCATTCTGACCCTTTTCTTTTGGCGGTGGAACTGTGTGGACTCAATGTGATTTTTTGCAGCACTAGGCAGCATCCTTCTCTCCAGCCAAATCGTACATGTAGTTTGCAAGCTCTCTGTTGTGAGAGGAGGATCAGTGCTCTGGTACAACGGACCCTGCCCGAGGCTGTCGGAGCGGGCAGCTCCTCTGCCCTTCTGTGCTGGATGTCCCTGCAGGAGCAGGGCAGCAAGGCAGATGGCTTTCAAAGAGCATCAGCTTTTGGATCAGTGGATTGGAGAGGGCTAGACCTGTTATTATTTGATTTTTCTCCATCTCTGCAGTTTGCTCTGCCTCATGACCCACTTTTCAAGTCCTCTGGGGACACTGGGTGTTCTTTGCACCACTTAGAAAAATAACTCAAGAAACTCCAAACTGAAGCAGGCCCTTAGGATTCTTCCCAGGTTAGGCAGAGTGTGATGTAGTGGACCCTTTTTCAAGGAACATATGAGCTGGAACAGATCCAGTGCTGTTCAGGAATGAGCATTTCTGATGAGCAGAAAATGGCAAGTGAAAATAAAAAAATCCACATTTAAAAAAAAAATCCACCTAAAAATATTTTGTGTCAGGCTGAACATCTTCTGTGAAATGATTATTTAAACAAAGTGTTTAGACCAATAAAACATTTAATTTCCAGTGGGGGGGAAAAAAGCTTCAAGTTAATGAATTTTCTATCTGTAGCTTCTACAGATACTTTCAGGTTAATGTAGGGACACAATAAGGTGAAACATTAGTTGAAATTTAGTTTTCTTTTTTCACAGTCACAGTGCAAGCACAATATTTTCTTTTCTCTTAAAAAGGCATCTTTTTTAATAGGAAACTTTCCAACCTTTATATTTGCTCCCACTCTCAGTAAATATAAAAATCCATGTAAAATTCTGAAAACCCCATTTTGGCTGCTCTGATTGCACATATAATGTAAGTTAAAGCAGAGAGAAAGAAAAAGAGAGCCAGAAAATGGAGCAGGCAGAACTACCTCTGGGCAACAGCTTGGGATTGTTTATTGGAGGGAAATTGAGTAAGAGATGAAACTAAGTGAGGTGTTTTAATTAAATCTCAAATCAATATCCAGATGTGGGTTTTGAACAGGGTGAAGGAGGCATTGTGTGTACATGAGCTCTCTGGGATTTTATATCGTTCTCAACCAGCTTTGCCTGGTTACAGGGGCCGGACATTTTCCTGGGGCTGTGAATCCCTTACAGATAGCACAGGCGCCGTTGCACACACGCGGTCTGTACATGCAGTTGGTGATGCAGCTTCATAGAGACGTGCTGGACTTCAACTGGCTGTCTTGCCTGAGAGCAGAAGGAAATGGTGTGGACTGAGTAAGTCCCTGTGCTGCTTCCTCTGCCTGAGAGCTGGGCTCTGACCAGCCGCTGCACAGTGTTTAGTGCTGTAATTCTGACTCAGCTCATCTGGGATATCAGTTGACAACCTGAACTTGCTCATGCTGCTGCCTCTGGGTCAGTTGTGCTCAGTTGTGCATCCCCATGTTATGCCAAAGGCTCATCACTGCATTTTGGGAAGTGTTTCTTATTTTGGCTGTAAAAGACTCAGACTGGAACTGTGTAAAGTCCACAAAGGAGGGGAAAAATCACCTGCTCCTTTGGCTAAGAAGGGAAACTATCAGGGAATCGTACCACCAGCCAGCCCCCGTGCTGTACACCCCCATGCTTTGTGTTTACACTGTACCTCTGTAGTTGTCACTGAGACCTGTAGTTGTGACTTAACCCTGTTTCCGAAGGATCTGCAGGTCTTTAACCAGCCTCTGTTGGAGCTCTGCTCACTTTGCATAGATAATGATAGATCAATTGGAATGTGGGCTCAAACCTTTGTCTCCAAAATCCCGGGTCACCATTAGGTCTTTGAATATTTAATTTGTTACATGGTGTTAAATTGCTCCAGTGAGAAGACTGGGGAACAGATTAACACTGTGACCATGTTTCCCAATAATAATAAAAATTTATTGAGGAACTTTTACAACCAGTTCTTGAGGCCATCTGAACATCAGGAAGATTCTCAGAGTGCTTTTGCCTGATCAACAGCAGCAGAGTATGAGCATGAGGTAGGACCTTGAGAGCACCGAGGCCACACTACAGCAATACTCTGCCTTCTGCTCTGTAGTACATAGCAGTTGGTGACCTTGCTGGTGTTGGGTAGATGGTACCAGGGTTTTTCTCAGGACATGGTTCCTAAGCAGAGACTCCTCATGAGCTAGACTCCATGCTGTGTCCATAGTAGCTGTGTTGGACGTGGGCAATATCTTGCAGTTATTCCTGATATTCAATAGTTTTCTCTGGCTTTTCCCATTAGATACGTTATTGATTCCCTTTTGTTTAGTGCTAGCTAGGCTTTCCAATTAAGTAGCAACTTTAATTATACCACAAAGCATATAACATAGATCTTGATTATTAACACTGACTCATGGGATAATAAAAGGAGGACTAGCAAGGCTAAATTATACAGAATCATAAAACTGAACCACCTTTTCCAAAACCCCACCTTATGTTCAAATGCAGTAATTTTCCTCTAGTTATGTTTTTGCAGTGTCTTTGTGTATATTAATTGTTGAAGACAAGTTCTGCACGAGTGTCAGCACTAATAAATGTAGATTTAGTGAAGGCTGAATTTGATGAACTGGGGAGCATGAAAAATAACTGATTGCAATGTCATGCTTAAATGCAGTAAGACTGGAAGCCATTCTCTGCAGTTTGTCTGCACCAGAACATACTCTGGAATACATGAATAGTTTACCTAAGGTGGGCTGTGTAACATTGACTGAAAATCAGACATTAAAGTAAAGTGATCAACTTGGCTGCCTTTATAGTCAGTGGAGAAGAAGACAACATGGTAGCACATCTTAAGACATACACTGTGTAGTGTCCTCTGGAGATCTCTCCCTCAGGAACCCAGGACAGCTGGCTGAAGTTGGATTTCAGGTGAATCCACTCAAAAATGTTAAATGCTCCAAAGCATAGAGAAAGGTGGGAACTGCTGTATTAGCACCTCATGTTGAAGAATGACCTGCTGGCATGGGCAGCCTGGGTAAGGTCATTGCCCAGCAGCTCTGGAAACAGAACTGTGTTTGCAGCAGTGTTTTCAGCTGGGAGGAAAAGGTGATCGAAAAGCTGGTCTGCATCCCTCAGGTTTTTGTACAGCTCATAAGACTAAATGTGTCTCATGTGATCTGTACCTTTCCAGGTGCTTGCTTTATAAAAAAGAAAAAAGAAAGTATGCTTTAGAGACTGTAGTAATTTCCTGAACTGGGAAACAGAGCACCACAATATTTTCATAGCAGGAGGAGTTACTCCGCCTTGCGAAGAGCAGCGGCAGGGTGCTGTCTTTAAGTTGTGTGTGCCGTTCTTTCACAGTTAAATCTATATCTGTTGTGAGAGCCAGCCATGACTTGCAGCTCTCTGCAGCTGTGTGTTGGCATTTTAAAGTTCCTTTCATTTCCCTCCCCTGGGCCCACGGCTGATTGTTGCCTGCTATCACTTCCAGCGAGAAAAGGGTATTCCTGTAAATTTCTGAACTGTCATGTTATGTTACACTCCATGATACCACATTACAGGATAAAGAGAAGTAACAGAACAAGTCAGGCAATGAATTCAGGGTGGTATTTCATTTTCTTTTATGTTTCATTGCATGTATCTCTGTTACACTACACCTGATGCCCTTCTTATGGCTTTGAAGGAATAATTCTAATGGGCTGAGATGATATTCCCCTTTTCTCTCTTAAAGCATGTATGCAAATTTAGTTCTGAGAAATACATATTACTGCCTTTCTGGTGAAACTTTAAAAATTAGCTAGCTTTGGTTCCTTTCTCTTTTTTTTTTTTTTTTTGATAGATTTCACAATATAACAAAGTCAAGGTTTCAGGTCAAATAACAGAAGATTTTTAGTTGTTGTTGTTTGTGTCTTTGTGCTAAAAACATGAACAGGCCAGAAAGTCAGACAATTTACTCTTCTGTCTGAAATAAAACTGAATTGTGAACTCCAAGTTGATGCAGTATTTCATTTTAATAGTGTCAGTTCTTGCTTGTTTTGCCCATGTCTCCTGTTTTGGGTGAATTTAGTGCTAATAAAAGTGAGACACTCTTAAAACTAGCCAGAGCCAGAAGTACCTGACAGTTGCAGACTAGCAAATATAAGTTCCCTGTCATGGTTAGCTTGATCTAGATGCTTTCAAAGGTTTTGTTTCTCTGAAACAGCACCTGCCAGTTAAGTTGTTTGATAGTTTTATGGTGTTGAAGTATGGGGCCTCTATTTTCTGTGCTTCCAGCTTTCTGAAAAATTCTTAACTTCTGTTGTATTGCTTCTAAACCATCTGCTGTGGTCTCAAAAACAAACCTTAGTCAAAGGAGGTCACCTTGTTGGATGCAACTTCAAGGGAGGTCTAAGGACGGTTGCTTCTCATGCAGTCTGTGCACACTTTTCCCTAAATTTCTACCAAACCAATTGGCTCTCTTCAGAAGTCATTGTGGAGCTGAGTGCATGCAATTTTGGCCTGCGTCCTTCTGGCCATGGAAATCCTGCAGCAGCTGAATGTTCCCACCTGCAGACTTCTCTTGAACCATGGTGCAAGCCCGGAGGAGCAGGAGCTCCAGGTCACTGCCTTGATGGCTCCTTTGTGAAGCCAGCACTAGGCTGATCATTGTTGTCTCTATTTCTTGGCAGCCCAGGCATGTTTAAATAGCCCTTTTGAAGCAAGCATCATGCAGTATGTGTTAGTGAGCTTTGGAGCTCCAAGGCAGTGAAAACCCCACACTCTGCATGTAGCAGAGGGAGAGTGGGGTATAAAACACTGTGTAAAATCAGATTCCTGAACTCTGGGGCTCTTGAAAATTCTGCATACTGAAAGGAATAATCTTGTGAGCAATGGGAAAATCAACTGGGAAATTTCGTTTTTCACATAAAGCTTGTAATGGGGCTCTTAACTGGCTAAGTATTGTAAAGGCCGGGTCACTGCAGAAGTGCACAGCATGCTTTTTTCCTAGTATTAATTCTTTTTTTCTTATTTAGTGTGCACATAAATGCTCTGTATTAGATGAGTAGTCTAAGTCCATAATTAATGAATATTTGGGTAAAGTTACTCTTTGCAAGAGAACCTGGTGTGGGCTGCAATTTCTTAGGTTAAGGATCTTCTGTACATTAATGTGAGCACCTCTGGTTCACAGATTCGCATGAAGATGAAAATAGCACTTGGGAAATACACTCTGAATCAGTGTTTCTTATCTCCCCTCCGCAGAAAGAAAGCTGGAAGGCCCTTGCTTAGCAGAAGGTTAACAGTAATGACAGAAGGGAAGGCGATGTTGTTCAGTGTTTTCTGTAGAGAATTATGATATAGCTGGTGTGTTGCATAGGGATCACTTAAGCAATGACAAGAGGCCGTTCAATGGAGGAGAACAGCGGAGCTGGCTACCCAGCACAAAGACGCATCTCTCCTTATCTGTCTGAATTAAACAGCAAAAATTAGGACAATTGCTAGGCAGACCTCAGGCAAGATCCAAATCCCCTAGGTCTCAGAAGTGCACCTACAATGTTTGGTGGTGGTAGTGTGGCAGGATTTATCAGTGAGGCATTAGGCAGCTTAAATTACAGGAGGCTTCATCTCTGCATATTGCTTATGCACAAAGCTTTCTCAGCTTCTAGAAATGAAGCCCTCTGGAGTTGCATTTTACCTATGTGAGATGCCTTCAGGTTGTCAAATAGTTCCTTAATTAGTTTATTTTCTTCTTTGCTCCAAGGGATGAGTATATTATTTATTCTGCACTCCCAGACTTCCGTTAGTCTGCGTTTATGTATTTTGTCTTCAGAATGACCTAGCACTGGGCTAGCCTCTGGGGTAGTATCAAACACACCTCTCTGGCAGAGCCGGTAGTTCAGGCTTGACTAATGGCAGAACATTAATAGCAGCAATAATAATTAAAACAGTGCACTAAAATACCCTTGGGTGCTGTTGTGAAGTTAGACTGTACCCCTAAAATTCCAGAGGAAAGGTGTGAATTTTAGCTCTTTCCACCCACAAAGTGAACAGTTGTTTCATTCAACAGCTGCAGTAAGCTTTCATCCGCTCCATGGATGTTTCATTAGGACACAGTTCTCCCAGAGGGTCATGGTGCAGTTTACATTAAACTCAAGATAAAAATGACATTGAAGCTTTGCTCCTGTGGTTTCTACACTGCCTGAAAACAAATGCATGACCTACAGCTAGTTCAGTGGCTTATTGCCTTGGTGTCATTAACCCACAGGTACCCAAGAGGCTGGGAATTTGTGATCTGTTTGCTCATAGAAGAGCACTCAACTCCTTTGCCTGACAGAGTTGGAATTTCTGGAAGCAGAGGGGGAGAGTTTCTCAAAGTGCAGGCTTGAGTAAATAGTCAGGATGAAACAGGTTGAACGTGTCTGTCTGTCATGGAGGGATGAGGAAGGGCACAGTTGTGAGCGCAACTTCAGTCTGCTGAGCAGACGGTTCATGGGAGTGCTGAGTACTTACTTCAGGTTTCTTTCTGATGGCAGATTGATTTCAACCTGCAGACACTGAGGATGTGACTTCAAAATGTCTATGGATTGTGGGCAAGTAGGAAAAAGCACCAGAGTGCAGAAGGAAATCTCAGCGGGCAGATGCGGGCAGGAGCAGTGTGTGAATGTTAGAGCGCTGCTGCGGCTACAGTAGCTTCTCAGGGTCAGGAAGAGACTGGTGTGTGTCCTTGGCTCACTCAGAATCACAGTCTTGCCTGGTCTAGGACATATGCCTAATTTCTGTCAACCTAAGTGAAGAGTCAGCATACGCTGACCTGTTTTTCTGAATTGGGGTAAGAGCTCATAAATTAAAAAAAAATCCCCATACGTTGAAGTGTTTTGCTGCTCTAAGGTGCACCCTGGATACCAGCTTTGAGCTAGACAGGAAATGTGGCTGGCTTTTTAGAAAAAAAATGGGTTTATTTCTCAATGTAACCAAAATTAAATTAAAATGCAGAAGTTCTCTGAAGTGCCCAAAATAATTAGAAGGTAAGAAACTGTTGTTAACATTTAACTTCTGAATGCACAAAATTGTTCGGTACTGTGCTGTTTACCTCTAGCTAGCCTTTAATTTAAACAAAAACTATAAAAGTGCAATTAGGCTCCAGTCCAATGAATATGTTCCTAGTTTCAAGTGTATGAGTAACCCCAGTGAAGTTAAGATGTGCTTAACCACTTTATTTCAATAGGATATTTAATAAAGGAAGTAGTTATAATACACAGAGAACAATCCTGCAATTATCGCAGGGAAAGATGTAAAGCAGAGTAAAGTCCATGTATCTCAGGTTCTGACTGCTCTTAGGTTCTCACAAAGCTGGTTTTGCCCAGTGATTGATCCTACAGGGTCCTGATCCAGAGTCTGTTGAGACCTTTAGATGTGCCCTATCCTCTACTGTTACAGAGGCTTAGTTTTTGGGCAGTTTCCTAACCCTTTCTAGTAAGGGAAATACATACAGCACGTGCACCTTCATTTGTCCTCTCTGCTTAACTCTGAGACATGCCTTTTTATAAGCATGCTGCTACTACCATCGAGCTCTCCACTCGATCCCATATAAAGCATCTAAACATCATGGATTTAATATGCCCATTTTCACTGCTAAATCAATGTTCTTTATGCATTTGTTCTTGGAACACTGCTCTATTTGAACCATAATTCTTCCCACATACCATAAACTCAGTCTGTTTTCACTCTGATAGAAATCGATCATTTAAAGCAAGAGGAAAAACCCTGTGACTACTGCTTAAACATTTCACGGCCCTTGCTGGTTCCACATCACCTCAGCACACCAAGTGCTGCAACGGAACTTTTCCCCAGTGAGGGTGACAGAGCCCTGGGACAGGCTGCCCAGGGAGGTGGTGGAGTCTCCTTCTCTGGAGATATTCAAGACCCGTCTGGATGCCTGTCTGTGCAATATGAGCTGGGGAGCTGCTTTGGCAGGGGGTTGGACCCGATGATCTCTCAAGGTCCCTTCCAGCCCCTACAGTTCTGTGATTCTGTGACTGCTGTGAAAGCATTCCCTTTGGGGGCTACAACCAGTCTTGCAACTGCTGGGACAAGGCAAGATGAAGAGCTGCTCAGTACGGTTTTGGCAGGCAGTGAGGGGATGGGTTTACTCAATTTATGACTGACCTCCCGTTTGGTTGTTTACTCCTCCAACCATCCTGTGCTTGTACATAGGTAGAAAGAAACATTCTGCTGCATAACTGGATTTGACCAGAGATTAAAGCTGGTCTCCTGTGAAATATGCTGGAGCCCATTAAAGAAAGGATTGTTTGCCAAACATTGTTGTATGTCCTCCCGAGACCATAAAAAACATTGTTAGCTGAAGTAATAGTGGAAAATTATTGCATTCCTCTATCCTCCTCCTTACCACCATGCTGCAATGTGACAGCAAACCTGTAATGAAATCCGTGAACAGCTCTGCAGCAGTTACCTTGAAAACTTTTTTTATTGCCCTACATTTCTAGATTACACTGTGATGCTCAGCCTCTGTCCAGCACCGACAGCACTGGCTGAGGGATTGAGATAGTCAAAATTAAACAAGAGTACCTTGAATTTTTAATATTAAATACTTGCAGTAAAATTTTTAATAGTCAAGGATAACTTTCTGTATTTACATATTATTATCTGAATAACAAATAGCTTCAAGGGTACAGCAAACTCTTCAGTCCAAACGGGAGAATGGTGAGTTTACTCTTATACATTATTTATTGAAAATTATTCCTTTAACTTCATACACTTCTCTGGGTTTTTTCCTTATGTCTGGCATGGACTTGGAATGCAGCTGTAGAGACATTATAGACAAGGTGGTATTTTAACAGATGTAGTATGTATTTGGGTATCTGGGCTGTTACCTTCTCACTCCCTGCAGACAAGCTGGGATTAATTCTTCCTTTGCCATAGAGATCCTTTTTTGGGACCTTGATGCATCACTTTGAGTGGAAGAGTACTTCTTAATGGGAAACCTGCTAGAAATCACTGTCGGAAATGCAGCTAAATAGCTGACTTCACATTGCTAGTAATGATCTTGGTGGCAGGAACAAGAAGTGGTGCCACAGGGTAGCAGCCAGTTTTGTGAATGCTACCTCGAAAGCATTTTCTGGCTACTTGAATGGCTCTTTGTGATCTTCTCCTATTTGCAATATGAGGTCTTAGTTTTGGCGAAGCAAAACTCTCACTGAGGTGAGAGTATATTCTCTCTCTTCCATAGACAGCATAGTTCACAGAATTAAGTTTCAAAAATTTGCACAAAAGTTAGTGTTTTCAGAATATATTTTGCTGGTAACAACTTGGAATCGCAGAACGTTAGGAGTTGGAAGGGACCTCGGAAGCTCATCTAGTCCCACACCCCCCTTCCCCACCAGAGCAGGATCATCCAGACTAAATCACACAGGAACACATCCAGGTGGGTTTGAATGTCTCCAGAGAAGGAGACTCCACAGCCTCTCTGGGCAGCCAGTCCCAGTGCTCTGTCACCCTCAGAGGGAAAAAGTTCCTCCTTATATTCACATGGAGCTTCCTGTGCTCCAGCTTGCACCCACTGACCCTTGTCCTGTCACTGCCATCACTGAGAACAGCCTGGCTCCATCCTCCTGACTCTTGCCCTTTACATGTTTATAACCATGAATAAGGGGACCCCCTCAGTCTCCTCCAAGAGGCCCAGCTCCCTCAGCCTCTCCTCATAAGGAAAGTGTTCTACTCCATCATCTTGGTGGCCCTGCGCTGGGCTCTTTCAAGGAGTCCCATGTCCTTGAGCCGAGGGGCCCAGAAGTGGACACAATATTCCAGGTGGGGTCTCGCCAGGGCAGTGTAGAGGGGGAGAAGGACCTCTCTTGATCTACTAACCACCCTCCTTCTAATACACCCCTTCTAATAGCACTGCTATTGTGAATTGGCAAAATGCCTTTAGTTTTCATTGGTTTCACTGGTGCTTCTGTCTTACTTAGCTCCAAGTTCAAAGAGCTCTCCAATCTCAAAGCAGAATTTTGCAAGACCAACTCTGTGTTTGATTTTTCTAAGACAGCTCCTGTCTGGTTTTTACTTTTAAAGGATGAAAGCTAAAAATCCAATTGGAGCAGGGGCCAGGATCTTTCAAAAATCTTGAGAATCACTTGACAAATGTAAATAAGCCATTAATACTTAATCACCTAAAATTCAGCAGAATGTCACCTGGAATTTAGTTGGGCTCTTTCTTAAATTTGAGCGTAGCACCATTAAAAATAGTCACATGGGGGATACATTTTCTTTGGGGATTTTTGAAGAGCATTTGAAAGGAGATTTCGGCTTCTCCATTAATTTCCAATCAGTCTAATGCTTTGTGATGCATCATGCATACAGCCATGGGCAGATCTGAATGGGCACACTAGGGGATAGAGTGGAAATTTCTTACAGATGGTATTTCAAAACGTATTAGTGACTCAAGTTAAGTTACCAAAAAAAGGCAAATATTTTTTACTGTGGAAGGATTTGAGCGTGAGCTTTTAGCTATTTGTCATGTTAATAAAGGGACTTGTTTTAAAAGTGATTGAACTAGCTTTAGCACTTTTATATGTATAAATCAATATGAGTATTAGACATGATGGCATGTTTCTGGTATTGTTTGCCTGAGGAAAGCCAGAAATAGCTCACTGAAATACATGGCCTCTTACTTTATGTGTGTGGCAGCTACTTTTGAAGAGTCTAACAATCCTAAATGGAAGGGTTAATATACTTTACAAGTGGTGCCATCTTCATGTTGTGTGTGTCAACTATATATACAACTTATATATTGTGCAGTTGGCACTTCTCAAGGCTTTCTACCATAGGCATAAAATAATTTATCATAGAAAAGGGAGGGGTTAAGCCAAACAGAGCAGCAAGCATCTTAAAAAATAAGACACAAACATGCATGGGTATTTTTTATGCAGAGATATTAGTCCCAGTTGTACTGGTTTGGAATTTAAAAAGAAAGGAAAAAGGGGGAAAAATTAATGTTTGGTTCCCAGGTAACACTTGTTGCAACTTCATTCTGTGATTCTATGATTCATGGGGAGCTTTGACCTACCTGTGGAAGTGGCTGTGTCCCAGCTTGAAAGGGGTCTCTTCTTGGTGTAAGTGTCACAGGACACAAATTCCTGTAAATTCGGTCTTTGTTGAAGGAAATTGGAAAGAGATGAGAGAATCCTAAGGTCGGAAATATGTTTATTTTAAAAAGGCTGCCACTCTCCTTCAGTCTGAAAATCCAGTAAAAGTCTGGACTGTAAAGTCCAGTCCTTCAGCCTGGGAATGTGGGAAATTCCCAGCAGCAGGTGTGTGCTGGTAAACTCACGGCATACTCAGTGGTTTGTTCTGGTTGATACAAAAAGACCTTTTTCCTCCATACGGGAAGGATTTGAGATTAGCACAGACACAAGGGCTGACTTCTTTCTAATGAACATGGGTCATTTCCTTCATAGTCTTTTGACTGCACAATAAATTGTGGCACATGGAGGCACATGGAAAAAACTGCTGGGAATTCCCACAGTATGGCATAGATTTAAGATCTCAGTTTATTATAATTCTGAAAATGCCCACCAACATCCCTGTGTACCAGAAAAGCAGAGGGACAGGTTATTTTCATTGATTCTGTATTAAAGGGGAGTCAGGGAAAGTCACAGAATCACAAGGTTGGAAGAGACCTTTGAGATCATGGAGTCCAACCATACCTGTCCTTTACTAAACCATATCCCTACCCGTCTTTTAAATACATCCAGGGTCAGTGACTCAACCCCCTCCCTGGGCAGCCTGTTCCAGTGCCTGACAAGCCCTTTGGTGAAGACTTTTTTTCCTAATGTCTAAATTAAACCTGCTCTGGCACAGCTTGAGTCCATCCCCCTCATCCTATCACCTGTTGCTTGGGTGAAGAGACCAACACCCACCTCCCTACAACCTCCTTTCAGGTAGTTGTAGGCAGTGATAAGGTCTCCCCTCAGCCTCCTCTTCCCCAGGCTGAACAATCCCAGTTCCCTCAGTTGCTCACCTTGAGTGGAAGAGTACTTCTTAATGGGAAATCTGCTAGAAAACATTAGAAATTAGTCGGGTTTGCTGAAACCATATGAGAGGAGAAGCAGGGACAGTTGAAGGGGTGTCTTTGTTTTAATGACTTTCTTCTTCACGGGTAACTGCCAAGGACACAGTGTGTGGAGTGTGGCCAAGGCAGCACAAGGCCAGTAGATATTAGCCAGGGAGGTTGGCTATTTCCAGACTCTAAAGTCTGGAAGAGCATTTTAGGTAACACATGCTATGAAAATCATCCCCTGAGCAATAGAAAGAGTCGTTTCTTCAGCATTACATGTACTTCTTGCAAAACAGTCATTCGGTTTCTTCTTTCAAGAATCAGGCAGCAGAGCTCAAAATCGTCTTTTGTTCCTTTGGCAAATACTTTCTTTACTGAGGACCCCCCAAATGGATGGATAGAGGGTGTCAGGGTTGATGCTGAACACCCAAATACTGATGGGGGGTTATAGTGCTTGCAGGGAGGGAGGGAGGGAAAACTATCCCAATTTCTTTAGCTGTCACTCAGCAGAAGGAAATTCACCCACCAAATCCCTTGTTCATCAGTGATGATGGTTTTTTTGGAGCTGCCTAGACTACCAAGCTTACAGCACCAACAAGAATTGCACTGTCTTGTATCTGCACTTCTCCAAATAACTTCAGGAAAGAAGGAGGTGGTTTTCCTTTTTTCTCCTGTATGATAAATCAAAGTGGAAGCTGTTCTGTAAAGCAGCACAGATTGCAAAGAAATAACCACAGTAAAAAGGTATCTTCTGGTATCACCAGACTTCCTGGGTTTTTCCTGAAATCAACTGATGCTTCTCTTTTTACCTTAGTTGTAAATACAGTGGGCTGCTTCTATCAAGATACACAGAGCATCAGTGTTCTGTGCCACTGCTCCCTTGTTTACATTGTGAGCATATTATGTTATGTGATTCTTAGGGAATGCTCTCCTTGAGCTGCAAATAGGAGGAGAAAATAAAAGCAAGTCTTGAACTGAAAAATGTACTGGTTTGGGTTTTTTTCCCCCTTTTTGATAGGGAGCAAAAATCCATCCTTAATAGAGAATGTTATGGCATAATACAGTGAACATCATCTGTTGGAAAGGAGGATTAATTAGGAAGGAGTTGGAGTCCTCTGCCTGACAGATCCATGAAGCTAATCAGTTTTGTAGCCTGTTGTTGCTTTTGCTGTGGACTGGTCAGCAGCTGCATCCCATGCTGGGGAAGATGTTTGCAGCTTGTCACACCTTCGCTCCTGTGCCAGCGCGGAACAGGAAAGCCATGCTAGCTCATTTCTGCTTCTGAAAAGTTACTATTACATTTAGCACTAGCTGCAAAGCCTTGGTGGTTTTCTGGAGAAAGAAATCAGGCATTGAAGTACCTGTGAAATTTAGTGCTTTAGCTCTTGTAAGTCATCTGTGCCTGGGGAAGTCACAGCAGCATTTAGGTACTAAAAGGCAACCGTGTATGTGAGACTACTCTGAGCCTTTGGTTTAACCAGGTTCAAAATACACAGTGGCCTGGTGATTAGGAGCAGTGTTGGTTTGCCTTAACAAGCAAGGATTCAGTAATACTTTTAATATTTATCTTTGTCCCTTTGTTGATACATGTTGTTGAGGCTTGTTCCTCTGCTGTGGCTGTAAAACGTGGACACACAGCGTTCTGCTGCTTTCAAGGTACAGAGCTTGTTGAGGTTTCTTTGTGCTAGAACTGCAGAAGAGGTTTCTTCATGCCCAGCACTTTCATCAGGTTTGTGAAGGAGAGACACCCACAGTCATCTCCATCCCAGTGGCTCATTGGAAAAACATATCTTGTATTAAATACTTTAAAGATTCATGAAGCAGCTTTAATTTTGTTTGCACTTCTTCCTGAAGGGTAAAGCTGTCAGAAATCTCTAAATGCATTGCCTAATCCATTTTCAAACTCAGTATATTAAGGTCTGCAAGAAAAACTCATTTTTGGAGTTTAGCTAGTATACAGACAGGAGAGAAGGCAGGAGAAAGAGAGCAGAAAAGATTTTTCTTTCCTTGATAGTGCAGTGGACTGCCTGCATGGCTACAGTGTCAGTCCTTCACAGAAAATACCACAAATCAAATAAACTGAGACCAGCTCTGGTAAAGAGAGGACTTCACATCTTTCTGTTGATCAGACAAGACTAGAGTAAATACAGCTATCAAGGAATGAAGGTTCAGACAAAAGAAAATCTCCTTTCCTTTATTACCTACAAGCTCACAGGACAGCCATGAGCAGGCTTGGCTGTAGCTGAGAAGCTTTTGTTTTCTCATTGCCACAGTTCCTAATTTATGACCTTTTTTGTGTCAGTACTTGAGTTTTTTTCAAGGTTCTGGTCTGCCCACTGAAGACCTTTCCCTGTTTTCTTATGCCTGCATAGGCAGTGCTCACAGCTGGGCTCAGGGGGCTGGCTGGGAAATGTTCATTTACGGAACCAGTTCAATGCAAAGGGAAGAATGAGTGAAAATCATCCTCAAAGTAGAGAAAAATGATCTGACATCAAGCTCTCTGTCACTTCCAAAGGAAATACCTCTGGGTTCCCAGCCAAGCTCCGCAGTAGCCAGTGCAGAGCAAGAGCACTTAAAGACTCTTCCCAAGACAACAGCAGGATGCCTCAGGTTTGATGCTTGGCGTGTTGTACGAAAGGTGCCTGAAGGGTTGTCTCACATATCAGGTCTAATCCATCCTCAGCTAGTCCTTGGAAGTGATTAGCCACGGCATCATCAGCCTTTGCTTGGAATCCCTGGTCCTAAATACATCCAGCAGTGCATTTCTCTACAGCGTGCCTTTGTGTCCTGGAGGGAGGTGCTGCTTCTCATGCAGACCTGAAGGGCTTTGCTGGTTGTACACAGTGTGACCTGATGACAGTTCATAATACTAATGTAGAATCACAGTAATATTAACTGTGAGCTATGCCTGGCCAGCTTAGACCATCGTTAGCTACCACAGAGGTCAAACGTTCGCTCTAAATTCTCAGTAGTGTTAGACAGGTGTTAATGAGGCCAAGGTTGGGCTATCAGTTACTGTAATTGTTCTCCCTCACCTGGTTGACACAGTTCATAATGTGGGCAGACCTAGCACAGAGAAGTGGAGAGCGTGGTGGTACCCAGCTCCATTCTCTGGCAGAGCGCTGGGGGTGATGCTGGTGCTGTGGTCTCCCCAGGTAGGCAGCAAAGCCTTCCAGAGAAGGAGCTGCCTTCCATGCCCAGGCACTTCACTGCAGGTGTCAGGGCTCCCAGAAATGCATGATTTCTTGATTTCTTACCAAAGTCAGGTTCAAAGTATGGTTCAGGTTGAAAGATGTGCCTTGCTGGGACACCTTCATGCAGTTCATAGAATCATAGAATGGTATGAGCTGGAAGGGACCCCAAGGATCACAGAGCTCCAACCCCCCTGCCACAGGCAAGGCCACCAACCTCAGGCCTGGATCTACACAAGGTTGCCCAGGGCCCCATCCAACCTGGCCTTGAACACTTCCAGGGACGGGGCATCCGCTACCTCTCTGGGCAGCCTGTTCCAGCACCTCACCACTCTTTCTGTAAAAAACTTCCCCCTAATATCTAATCTAAACCTTCCTTCCTTTAGTTTTAATCCATTCCCCCTTATCCTGTCATTGTCTATCCTTTTAAAAATTGATTTCCCCCCTGTTTCTCTGCTCCCTTCAGGGACTGGAAGGCTGCAATGAGGTCCCCCTGCAGCCTTCTCTTCTCCAAACTGGACAAGCCCAGCTACCTCAGCCTCTCTTTGTAGGGCAGGTGCTCCAGCCCTCTAATCATCTTCGTGGCTCCTCTGAACCCTCTCCAACAGTTCCACATCCTTCTTGTATTGGGGGCCCCAGATCTGGACACAGGACTCCAGATGGGGCCTCACGAGGGCAGAGTAGAGAGGGACAATCCCCTCCCTGTCCCTGCTGGCCACCCCTCTTCTAATGGAGCCCAGGATACCATTGGCCTTGCGAGCTGCAAGAGCACACTGCTGGCTCATGTTAAGTTTCTCATCCACCAGAATCCCCAAGTCCTTCTCATCAGGGCTGCTCTCAAGAAGCTCTTCTCCCAGTCTGTATCTATGTCTGGGATTCTTCCGGCCCAAGTGCAACACCTGACACTTGGCAGTGTTGAACCTCATTAGGTTCACCCGGGCCCATCTCTCCAGCCTGTCAAGATCCCTCTGGATGGCTTCCTTTCCTTCTAGGGTGTCGACCACACCACTCAGCTTGGTGTCATCCGCAAACTTGCTGAGGGTGCACTCAATCCCATCATCGATGTCGTTGATGAAGATGTTAAAGAGAACCGGTCCCAAGACAGACCCCTGGGGGACACCGCTTGTCACCGGCCTCCACCTGGACATAGACCCATTGACCACCACCCTTTGGCTACGGTCTGTTAACCAGTTTCTTATCCACTGGATGGTCCACCCATCAAATCCACATCTTTCCAATTTAGAGATAAGGATGTGATGGGGGACTGTGTCAAAGGTCTTGCACAAGTCCAGCTAGATGACATCAGTCCCCTTCCCTTTATCTACTGATGCTGTCACTCCATCATAGAAGGTCACCAGATTGGTAAGCACGACCTTCCCTTGGTGAAGCCGTGCTGACTGTCCCGGATCACATGCTCTTCCCTCATATGCTCCAACATGTCATCCAGGAGGATCTGTTCCATGATCTTCCCAGGCACAGAGGTGAGGCTCACCGGTCTGTAATTCCCTGGGTCTTCCTTGCTCCCTTTCTTATAAATGGGAGTGATGTGACCTTTTTTCCAATCCCCAGGGACCTCTCCTGACAGCCATGACTTTTCAAATATGATGGAGAACGGCTCAGCAACCACATCAGCCAGCTCCTTCAGGACCCTGGGATGCATGTCATCCGGCCCCATAGACTTGTAGACATTCAGTCTCATGAGGCGGTCACGGACTTGCTCTGCTCTTACAGTGGGGGTGGATTTGCTCCCCCAATTCCCACCTGGAGTTCTAGGGATGCAAGGTTCTGGGATTTGAGAATTATGAGAATCCTGGCTGCCAGAGAAGACTGAGGCAAAGAACTCATTCAGTACCTCAGCCTTCTCCTCATCAGTTGCAGCCAATTCTCCTCTCTAATTTACCAAGGGGGGTTTGCTCTCTTTGGCCTGTCTCTTCTGGCCAATGTACCTGCAAAATCCCTTCTTGTTGTTTTTAACATCCCTCGCCAAGTTCAGTTCCATCTGCGCCCTGGCTTTCCTGATCCCGTCTCTGCAAGTCCAAACAGCATCCCTGTATTCATTCCAGGCTACACACCCTTGTTTCCAGAGCTTGTACTTGCCTTTCTTTTCCCTCAGTTTGACCAGCAGGTCCTTGCCGAGCCATGCTGGTTTCCTGTCCCCGCTGCCCACTTTCTTATTCAGAGGGACAGAGAGCCCTTGAGCTCTCAGAAAGGCATCCTATAAGAGTAGCCAGCTGTCCTCAACATTTCTGTCTCTAAGGACCACCTCCCAGGAGATCTTGGCCAACAAGTCCTTAAACAGCCTAAAGTTTGCTCTCCTAAAGTTCAGTGTCCTGATCCCACTCTTCGCCAGGCCCACATTCCTTGAGACCGCAAACTCAACTAGAGCATGGTCACTGCAGCCCAGGCTGTCTCCAACCTTAACACCTTTAATGATCACCCCCACATTGGTGAGCACCAGGTCCAGCAATGCATCGCCTCTGGTTGGTCTATCCACTATTTGAACCAGAAGGTTGTCATCTACAGACTCCAGGAGTCTCCTGGATCTCTTGCAGCTCGCAGTGTGGTTTTCCCAGCAGATGTCCGGGTGGTTAAAGTCCCCCATCAGGACAAGTGCCTGCGACCGCAATGCCTCCTGCAGCTGAAGGAGGAAAGCCTCATCAGTAGTCTCACTTTGATCAGGTGGCCTGTAGTAGACCCCTATCACCAACTGCTCTTTATTAGCCCCATCCCTAATTCTGACCCACAGGCTTTCAACCTGCTCCTGGCCACTTCTCAGAGAGAGCTCCTCACAGTCTATCCACTTTTTAACATACAGGGCAACTCCACCACCCTTCCTTCCTAGCCTATCCCTTCTAAAAAGGCGATACCCTTCTACAGGGGTATTCCAGCTGTGGGAATCATCCCACCATGTTTCCGTGATTGCAACTAGATCATAATTTTGCAGTGACATCACGGTTTCCAATTCCTCCTGCTTATTACCCATGCTGCGTGCGTTCGTGTAAAGACACTTCAGCTGGGCTTTCAACACAACAACCTTCTGGTTGCTTTTTTTCTCAAAAGAAGTAATGGAAGTGACCAGTATCATGTTAAGCTCCCCCATCATTAGCTCATCCGTTTCTTGCCTGATACTTTCTCTCTGTTTCCAGACTTTGGAACCATTTTCTGAGAGGCTGCCCTATGCCTTACTGAAAGTCAATAGGCTTCTTATAGCCTTTACTTTTCCTGGGACTCATCTGGAATGAACTGTCTCCTGCTGCCATGCTCCAGGGCCAAAAATCAAGGGCTGCACCAAGGAGGACTTCACGTGCCCTCCTGACTCTGACTTTCTCAACCTTGCAAACAGGCACAAGCGACTCAGTGTTCCATTGCAATGCCCTTGCTCTGCTGTCAGTGTTCCTGCCAAGAACGAAGCTGCAAAGGCATTGTAAGGTGACAGTGGGCAACGTGCTTTGATGGCAGAGCATCCTTGTGTGTGACTTGCTAATGTCACTGTTTGGCTGAGTGTGTCAACTGCTGGTTAGAGTTTCTTGGAATGAAGGAAGTATTAACTGTAAATTGCTGCAGCTGGTATCTAATTACAGAATACACTGGGAAGCACTTGGGCAACAAGCCAACAAAGCACTTAAGCACCCACTGATTTCTAAGGAAAGGCCCCTTGACTGGGATTTCTCACACTCTCAGGCATCATCAGAAGTGTTTGTTAGTGGACCAGTATTTTCTCCTGACTACCTCAGCACATCCAACTCATTTTTTTAAGTGACTTAAGGAGTTGGGAGTTCAAGGTTGACTGGAAGCCTGCAGGAAATAAACTCCTAAATCACTGCTGTACTTTGAAAAGTCTACTCAGCTGGACAGCTTCTTTTGTTGTTCTTCATGCTTGCTGTAATAAATAAAATTATGACAGCTTTTAAACCGCTGCTAAATTCTGAGGTTTGCCTTTGCCCATCTAGATGTTCCTGTTGCAGCAGGGTTACCCAAGACATACTAGTATGAAATGGTTCTAGTGCTCTTTCCAAATGCAATCATAATGCAGTTTTTCCACTGTATCCTGCTAACAGAGAAAGGGGAGAAGTGAATGACTTAAGCCACATGGGAAAATTAATTAAAAATAGCCTTTTATCTAAAGCAGTCCATGATGCCCACAATGTAAGTAATCATTGGGAACCATGGCATAAAAACTCTTGTGAAACAGTGAGACCATGGAGGCACAATTAGTTTATAATACATCGATATAATATGATGAAGAACAAATCAGTCATAAGTGGAGGCTATGGTTTAGGTGTGATGGTTGGACAACTTGAATTAGAAGGAGTGATGTTCTCAGAATGTCAGTGGGAGGGTGGAGGAAACGTGCTGGAGATTAGTCCTACTCCCCCTTTCGGTCCGGACGAGAACATAGAGCTGGGTGCCTGGGTGAATCAGTGGTTACCTGTCTTTTACCAAGCAAAATACTTTGGTCCTTCCACATGTGCTTGTGCTCACCCTACCTTTTCTTTGATTGCTTGTCCTTCTAGATTGCAAGTGCTGCTGTGACTGCCCTCTTATTTTCACGCCACTTCCTTCTCTGCTACAGCCTCCTCACTATCTCCAGGCCTTGGCTGCATGGCCTGAGGTGGGCTCCCTCCTCTGCCTCAGTTTCCACCAGCAATGCACCCATGCCTTGTGTCCAAGTCCGATTCACTGAGGTGCAGTTTGCTGGGTCCTGCTGACACAAGTGAGGCTCTGAAGCAAATTGCTGTCAGGTCAAAGGTGTCCCTCATCAAGGGGAATCTCACAAGGTCTGTGTCTTTAGCTGATGGCTCTTTCCTCTTAGTGAAGTATTCCTGATGGATGACTTGGATATATTCGTGTGGTCAAGAGGGAAATCACATTCAAAGAGAAATTCAAAAAGGAGGCTGGGTGAGAGCATTCACACCTCCTGTAGGTCTCTGCCCTTGTTCCAGGGCTATTTTTAGATGGTGTAAGAATGTTGCTTCGCCAGAAGTTTTACACAGTAGTCCTCTCTATGGTACAGGCCACCAACAAGCTGCTAGTAAGTAGCTATGGAAACACTGTAATCAATGATAAGTACTCAGGTTTCTGAGCAAGTAGTGCTGGGATGAGTAGGAATTACGAATAAATGCACTTTACTAGAATTCATAACTGATTTCCAGAGGTTACCCAACAGTCAAGCGTTTGTCGCCCTCCCCATCCCCATGGCTGCTGATAGCAGGAAAAAAAAGTGATTTTTATGCCAAAGTAATGAGCAAAGAGGTCAGAAAGTTTGATAAGAGCAGGAAAAGTCATTTCCTGGGATATCATTAGCAGTATGTTAGAGAGCAGGTCCAGTAATTGCTATGGTAATTCTGAATGGGTTTTGACTGTGAGAACACGTAGGTAATTTTTTACAGTTAGCATCTTTGCTAGTGAGGGAGAACTCCACTGAAATTAAGAAGTGTGGCGTTACAGAGGGGCATGGGCGGGGGGTTTAGGAAGCAGAGGCTTTGCTCTGTGCTGCCTGACTTCTCCAGGCCTCAGGTTATCTTCTCAAAATGGTGTATGGTAAAATACATACACCAGTGAGCAAGCACCAAAGGAAATCGTGACTCGCTGGATGTAGCTGCCTACCAACTTGACGTCTCAGCTGGACCAGATCTGTTTTGCAGATACTCACCAAATGTGTGCCTGTACAATAAATGTCACGTGTTTCTTATGCCTGCACAAACTGCAGAGTCAGAAAGGGTGGCAAGTGCTCTTTGTATGAGCAAATGCAAAGTTTGCTTGAGTGGGACCTGGTTTTAAAAGTATGAGATCTAATTATGAGATAACAGCAAACCTTCTGATGATTCTCCTGGGAGCACAGGCAGGCTGTTGTATTGAGGGCCTTCTCCAGGTTGTTTTTGAACAAAGTCATTGATATTCCTTTGATTTTCAAGAGATGCTTTTAACCTTCTAGAGGATGAGAGCTGCTAAAATGTGTGCATGCAGGTACACTTTGATTTTCATCGAGTTGATGGAACATTTGCTGCTTCTAACTATATTGCCTGCAAGCCCTCATATCGTATTCTGGAGAACAGTGAGGAGAGGACGTTCATCAGTGTATTTTACCTCTCAGTGTCTCCTTGGATTTTAATTCTTTCTTCCTTCTCTCCAGGTGCAAGCAGATGACCTACCCTGATGACCTGCCCCAGATCTCTGTGGTCTTTATATTTGTAAATGAGGCGCTCTCTGTCATCCTGCGCTCCGTGCACAGCGTTGTGAATCACACCCCATCGCACCTGCTCAAGGAGATCATTCTGGTGGATGACAACAGTGACAATGGTGAACATACATAACTTTTCCTCTAAATACTGTACCCTGTGTGGTTAATGGGCATGAAATCTAAATCAAAGGGAGTTTGGTCACTACTACCTTAAAAGCACTCTTTTTTCACCCAAAATGTGGGAATGAAACAGCATTGGATCATGCTGCATTTAAACAGACAGGGGAAGAAGGTCATACATGTAACCACTGATTTATGGTTAATAAGTTAGATCGTAAGTTATTGTAAATTAACATATTTCTATTGAAGTCAAGTTCTGAGACTTCATGTTTGATAATGAGAGTTGATTGAGCCTCATGTATAAAGCTGCAAGTAAATATTATCCATGTGTATAATAAATAAATATTAAGTGGATAAACCCTGATGATGTCATTGAGATCCTCACAGGATGAATGACATTTGTATAGGCAATCTTAATATAGAAATGACACTTTTCTCCAGATTTCCAGATCCAGAGAAATATCATCCTGAATAGACTGGAAGTTTAAAGGCTGCTTCCAAGGATAAGTGGGGCTACACCTAGATAAAGTTAACAATAGTTTCTACTCTTTTACGTGGCAGCATACTCTGCTTCTTCATGATTCCTGTGTGATTTAGTCTAGGTGATCCTGCTCTGGGAGGGGGGTTGGACTAGATCATCTTTTGAGGTCCCTTCCAACTCCTAACGTTCTGTGATTTAAACAGGTGTTGTAAATAACAAATTTTGAGTCTTTTTTTCGGGGGTGGGGTTGGGGATTTTTTTTTGAGGTAGGGAGTAAATTAGACTGAGAAGGAAACAGAATGTACACAAAGCACATGCAACTTAGAGGTCATCTGGTTCATTAGTGTAAAAATAACCACTTCTGATACAGCATTCAAAACTCAAAATATTAGTGAGCATATAGGGTGCTATCAATCCTTGTGTTTCACAGGACAATCAGGTTTGAAAAACTTCTGGGATACAGGTGTCTGTGCAGTGTTGTTGTGGTTTAAGTTGTTATACATATAGAACTGTTGCAGCATCTCAAAATATATTTGATAAAATAAAGCTCAAGCTTAGCATTTTCTCCACAGATGAGCGACTTTAAATCTTCCAGTTTTAAGTTGTTCTTCCTCTTCAGGATCCCTGAAGAGAAAAGAGGGTTTAGAGAACAAATCACTAAAACAAAAATAAGTTCCCAAACCCCAATAGATTTAAGGAACCTTTTGTCCAATTCTGCTTTCAGTTATGGCAGTGTAACCTATGGAGTAATTATGTGAGATTGCAAAGTGATTGAGTAAATGTAATACAGAGAAGTGGACTCATTGTTTCTCAGTGAACTCTTAAATGGTTTTTCTCTGACATTCTTCTAGATAACTGGAGATTTATCAGATCTTTGATTCCAATGATAATGATTCTACTGTGTAATATAGATCAGAAGAATGAGGTTTCTAATGTCCAGGAAGCTTCTACTGCTTTTCCTAATAGATATATTTGAGTGAAAGCCTCATTATGAATAAGTTGCAGTGTAAATGAATTACCAAACTAGATTGATTTAAAAAATAGAGAGACCATTTTGGTAATTTGCCCTGTTTATAAGCCTACTGAAATGAAGCTGAATAAAGGAGTGAATGAGTTCTGCTCCATCTGTGGTTGAATGCCTAAAAACGAACAAAAGAGAAGTCTATTTGAAATCTTCAATACTCATTTAGTTCAACAGGGAAGAAGTCTGGTATTGAGGAGCCTTAATTATATTTAAAGGAAAGCCCTTAAAATTAAGAGAAATTAATTCTGATTGGAATTAGGTCTTGACCCAAAATCCATTGAGGTTATTTTTCAAACTCCTACTGAATAGCATAAATCAGAAAAAAAAGTCACCTGTCTCCCACGTTATGCTGCTGTAGGGTCAGAATTGCTTCTCAGAGGCCGTTTGTAAGCTAATGCAAATCACTAGAGAATTAGAACAGTAATTATTTAAAAATATTTAGACAGGCTACCTCTTCTAAACAATACTTACATCCATCAAGCCATATTAAATCTGTGCAAGTCTAACAGTAACTGCTCTGATGGGTAGAGAATGTCTCTGAGCTGATACCCCTGGAATTGGTGGCCCGTGCCGCAACTGCTGTACTTGGTTTGTATCTGTGAGACTGGAATATTTAAGGATTTATTTCCTTTTCTGTTGCAGAAGGAATCAATATAAAATGTATCATGGCAGGGCTTTTCTCATTCTGAGTACTTTTTTTTGTCCTGCAGTTGAGCTAAAATTTAATCTGGACCAATATGTGAATAAAAGATACCCGGGTCTGGTGAAAATAGTGCGCAATAACAAACGAGAAGGACTGATCCGAGCCCGAATCCAAGGCTGGAAGGCAGCAACCTCTCCTGTCGTCGGATTCTTTGATGCTCATGTTGAATTCAACATTGGCTGGTAAGTCCTTGGCCATGCCCACAGGGCAAGCAGTTCTGTTTTACACTGTGCCCCACGTCTCAAGGGCTGTGATAGAGATTTGCTCAGCAACAGGGAAGCTGAAAAAACCATAGGGGTGAGATGGCTGTAGGCTGGTGCTATCATATTAGCAATTACTCTTGAATAATATTCTTGATTATTGCAACAGTGCTGACAGTCTGCTGCAATGGCTGCAGGATCCATAAAAACCCCATTGTGCTTGCTCTAGTACAGCTCAGCGGAGAGAGAAGTAATTTAAACCACGGTGAATAGGAAACCTCCAAAGCAGTCAAATGGGGAGGTACCATTAAGGAGGCTCTGGGCTGGAGGTAGATGCATTCTTTCCAGTACTTTTTCTCCTTCTCATTTTCTGTCATTCCTTTTTAGAAACTCAAATGCCAGTCTGATTTCCTCATACATTTTCTTGCATTTACATTTGAGGGGAATGCTCAATTATTTCCTGCATTTTTAATGGGGCTTGAAATTAGCACGCCTTTCCCCATCCCCTTCGTTTGGCAAGGGAGAGGTATTGACTGTGGCAAGAACAGTTTTGGGCTTAATGGGCCACATCTGCAGTTGGAGCAAATCTTTGCAGCACCACTTAGTGGCAAATATTTGGTGTTACTGGAAGCCAGGACTGGAGGAACCGATGTGTACAGTCAGCTAGAAGAGGGCTGCTGGGACCTTCAGTATGTAAAGTGTGTATTTCCCAAAGATAGGCTGGTATTTGGTAATGATGATGCAGGGTTATGGTGGAGCTGATTATGCTCTGCAGTTCTGGGAGATATCCCCAAATTAAAACTAAAAATAGCTGTACTTACAACCAGAGAGAAACTTAATTGCGAAGGAGTGGAGTGTTTATTTTTATATGTTCCTGAATATCTTTATGAAATGGAAGATGCAATAAAATAAGTCTTGTAGTACACCTGGTTTTCACCCTGTTGGGGTTTTTTTTCTTTTTTTTTTTCCCTGGGACTGTGAAAGGCAATAATAGCAGTTGTAGCAATTTTCTAGAGGCTTAAGAGGCAGTTTAATTTATTTATTTACTTTTAAAGCCACTACATCTTTCAAATGATTGCAAATGTTCATGTAGTGTAATACCAGCTACTAGACAGAGTTGGGGACTGAGGAGGGCATGCTCTGGGTGCTGTGTCCAGTGCTTATCCTGCCCAAGCCATGATTTTTTGAGCCTTGCAGAGAGTTTTGTTATCACTTCTGTAAAGGACATTGAGATCTGGTTTTGTACTCTACCCAGAGAAGCTAGGAAAGGCTTTTGTGGTTGCTTTTGGATTTACTTTGCATTAATATCAGAAACACTTGAAAGCAAAAATCTGGACTACTCAGTAATTGAGAGTGTGTGTATATCTGAGATAAAAAGTGTTTGTGTTTACTGCTTCCTCCCTGGTGTACTCTCCTTTCAACAAGCCCGTTTACATCTTGCTAATACTGCCGCGCCAGCCTGTGCAGCTGCTTTGAGATCACTTGGCTTCTGAAGTAACCGCAGAGGATGAATGAGAACAGCAAACATGCACCAGAGGCACCACACGTTCCTTTGTTTCAAAGCCACACGTGAAGGCTCAGTGTGTTCCCTTCTGGTGCTTCTCCTGTTGTTCCACTCAGCCATTGGGCTGCTGACAGCCATCTCAACCCCTGTCCTACCTGTTCCCTCCTAATTTTATTTCTGTCCACCTGTCCACATGCAGTTGCCTAGCATCTCTGTTTCCATCTCATCATCTTTTACTAGGAGGGACTGGAAGTCCTTCCATCTGGACTGCTTTATTTTTTCCCACCAGGTTACATCACCCTGCTCCATAACCCTATAAACTCAGTAGTCATGCAGGAGTACCTTGTTAAAGTGCTGCTCTTCTGTTCTCCTGCTAAGGCTCATCTTGCATTAAGGCTTTTTCTCCATTTTCAATGTGTATTCATGTATTCAGAGGCCACATGGATTGCTCCCACTCAAAACTGTCTATAGATTATTTGTGAGGCAATTAAAAATAAGCCAATTCCTTTACCACAGAAAGGAGCATTAGCTTTCTGTTTGGTTTGTGTTTGTCTAAAAGTCAAGGACCTGCAGTGCAATTTTAGTCTTCCAATCTATGGCTGCTTTACCTGCCTAATCAGTTGGCAGATTAATTCATATGGAATCAGAGAAGGACTTCATCTCTTTCTCATGAAATATGCAGCACTCTGACAACAAAAAAACCACTTTTCTTTAAACAATAGTTGCCCCATTTGTGGGCGAGCTTTTGTCTTATATCGCACTATAGCATTTTACAGGCTGTCATAGATTTACTCTCCAGGGACATTTCTTCTAAACTAAAATACAATCTGGGAGGATATAAAAAAATACTCTACAACCTGGCAAGTCAAATTAACTATTGAATTATTTATTTTGCTGTGCTTAATTGCTGCTTTTTTGCTTCTCAGGTGTTGAAATGTATTAGTACAGAGCAGAGATTTTCAACTGACCTGTTCCCCTTAAGGCTGTTGGTGTGAGCCAATACTGCTGCTGTGAGAGCAGAAGTGGAGAGAACTAGCTGAAAGGGAAGCCATTACTATGAATTCTCAAATAGAATTTTAAATTAACACAGTAATGTGTGTGTGTGTGTAGTTCATGTGTAAAATTCTACCTGTCCTGCAGTAGAACCCGGTCTATTTTTAATGTTTGCTTAATGTCAACAGGAGTCAGCATCTAGAGTCAGCAACCCAGCAGAACCAACAGGTATGAAAAGCTCCCTTACATTCCTCTCTGAGGGTATATTTTAGCTTGTACAGTTCAGTTTTCCCTTCAGCCCTCTGAAGATTTCAGCATTCCTGCTCTGGCTTTTGTATTAGTCCACCACCCACTGTGCGTTAAGCAACACACAGTAACACCGAGTACAGACCATCGCATCCTGGCTGCTAATTGTGTTGCTGCAGATGTAGGGCATTCTATAGACTCCTGTCTTTGTGAGATGGGGAAGAATAACATGAGGAGGAGAGGAGAACTTCACTACATTATAACTGGGAGCAGGAAAGAGAGATAACAGAGATGGGGTGTTAATTCTCTGGGTGAGAAAAAGGACACATTGAGCGAAGGAGAGCAGAAATCAGTAAGTGAAAGGCAGAGACCACAATATATTAGTAGCCGTAAAGAGGGTGCTAGGAGCCATAAAAGAAGACATAATGATAGAGTATTATACTTGCATTCTGGTTTAGGAGTTGCTTTTGCTCCTGTCACAGAGGTAGCATTGGAGCACTGAATGGAGTTATGAAGTACTGTAGTAATTAAAATTTGCCAGACAAAGGGGGAGTAGCAATAAGGAAGCAGTGGAGTAAGAGGATTTCATCAAAAGTTTTCAATATACCAGAGAGACAGAGACAGCCCAAAACGAGGAAGAGGGTCTGAAATCTGAGTATCCATCAGACTGTACTACACACAGCTCATTGTTACAGATTATCCCTGAAGCTGGCTGTGTGTTAAAAATACGGAAAACTGGCATTTTAATGAAATAAGAAGAGCTAAGGATCAAGATCCCCAGGTCTGTGGCTAATACTTTGCAGTTGCTATTTTATACTGGAATATGTAGTGTATCTTGCTATATCGGACATAAGCAATGGATTCTCAAGAAAGTGTGCAAAGGAAAAAGGAAGTTGATTTCCTCCTAATCATCTACTGGCATGGTTATGCTTTTGTAAGGCAAAGCCACAAGGTTTTCCACCTCCTGAAAATTCCCTCGTTAATATTTTCGTGTGATGTACTGGATGCCAAACTCTACCAGCAGATAAACTCCCAGTCCCCTCCTGTTCAAGCTCACCTGGCAAGGTCCCGGTGGTTCTTTCCTTCTACCAAGAGAACTGCTGAAGGTGAGGGTGAAATTACATTTGCAGCCCTCCCCTCCAGAGACTTCACACATACCACTCCTGCTCAGGACATGGTTCATTGCAGCATCCCTGGTACCAAGCTGGGTTCGACTTGGGAGGTTTTATTTATGCAGATGCAGAGGAAAGGACATGTGTTTATTAAGGGAGGGTTTTTCTCATCCAAAACCTCTACCGTCACTTAGGATCAATTCAGTAAGTTAATCTAATACAAATTTTAGATAGGAAAAGGGAACTAATATTATCTGAGTGAAGAGGGAAGCGTGCAACATAAGCCATGTGGGCCTTTCACATTCATGACACAGTGCCAGCTTGCATACATAGGGCATGCCAAAAAGGAGCTTCAACTATTCATCTACCTAAACAACCTAGAGTGCTCATTGAAGCATCCTCATTGCTTTTCAGTGGTGCAGAAAAGAGCTATTCAGATTTGGCAGCCAAAGAGCTGATCTTTACCTCTCCAGCAGTCGTTCATGTCGCGTTCGCTCCGTTCTGGCTGGGGGCTGCAGGTCTGAAACCTCCCCGGGCACACAGGAGTGCTGATAGAGATGTCAGGTAGAACAGATGGGGAATTTCTCTCTCCACTTACAGGCTGAGGAAGGGAGTATGAAATTTATTTTTTTTTTAGTTCTCTGAACACTTATTTGCAGGAAAGGCATTCTGCATGAAATATTCCTCAGTTGGCCTCAGTGAAGAATTATGTGTGTCAGTAGATCTGCTTCTCTGCATCTGATAAATGTGTATTGTCAGTGAAATGTGAGGTAGCATATAAAATCACATGCAAAATAAGCTTTTCATTTACACAGATTTTTTTTCTAACATTTCTGAGTTAAGTTTTTATTTCATGGTACCTGACAATGGTACAGTCAGAGTAAAATATGGTGTTAACATGTCTGAGCCATAAAACCTAGCAGATGAGACCTTGTCTTTCATTTATGTGTTCTAAGGACTCTTCCTTAAGTAATTGCAAGAAAAAAAAAAAATTTAAAAATCTGATCTGTGAAATGGGGAAAAAAAAGAGGTTGGATTTGTCAATTTTAATGCTTCATTTTTTATCGGAGCAAGAATTAGAATGGTCATGGTGGAGAGGAGAAAAAGACATGTTTACCTCAAAAGAACCCCGAGATTAAGGTATTTGGGTACCCAGTTGGAACAGGGCAGACTTTGAGAGAGACATTCCCAAAGCAATTCCTGTCATTTAGGGAAGGATTTGCTTTTGGACAAATGCAGAAAAAATGACATTTGGTGGGGGAGGGGTGGTCAAAAGGGAGTTATTGACAAATGCCTAGTACGATCATTCCAGTTAAGAACTGAAAAGTATTCTGGGGCCACTCCTCAGATGATGCATGTTAGCTGAACATCCGTGAAGTTGTGAAGCCCAGTGAATTAGAAGAGTTGGACAGCAGAGGATTTGGCCTGCGGCATCGTGTGGTTCCTCTTGGATCGCGTGCGTTTATTCCTGTGTTGTGCTTTTTTAAAAGTCTGCTTGAAGTCAGCAGGTGTTTTTACATATTTAAAAAGGTGAATTATATAATCATGTGTGCTGAGGAGCTCATTACTAACTTGTTTTTATCTGGAAGAAGCTGTTCTTTTTAGCGTTGTGAAAAATCAGACTTCCCCATTGGCATGAACTCTCCGGCAATCTGATAAGGATGTAAGGCAGCATAAAATTTTTGTTTGCTGTGGTTTCCCATGTGGTTTTAGCTGCTCTGAATTGGCCCAGTACTAACCACAGAATGCATATGTGTTCAGTGATAGACTTACAGTGGAGCTAGAGAAGCCTGTGTGATCACAGTATGACCCCCTGCCTTTGCTCTCAATCTTCTTACAGGCTTATTCTGTACTCTGGGTTAAACCCTGCCTTCCAGCTCTTTTCATAACTCTAATATTTACCTTGGGAGCACTTATTCTTTGAGACCCATGCTACTGGCAGTGCTGAAGCTCCCACTGAATTCGTCATGGGTGCTTGACACCTTGGAAAATCCAGGGTTAATCCAGAAATTGACCCACTGGTAAGAAAAAGCATTAAATGCGTGAAATGCATGTGCTATGTTTAGTAATATGCTCAACAGTCTTTGGCAAATAGACCCATCCTTTTGTTGTGAATTTGCTCTTGATCAGAGATTCCTCCCACAGACTCCCCAGGAGAGCTTCTGTACAGACTCGCCTGCTCCGGATGTTTGGAACTCTGTGATCCCTGGGGTCCCTTCCAATCCAGACCATTCCATCATTCTATGATGTTCCTCCCAGCACGTCCTGTACCTGTGGGAACTCACCGAAATCATGGGACAGTGATGTGCCATGTGGAGTTTCAACCAAGCACTGTCAATCACAGGGTTGAGAATGAGACTGCAGCAGTGTGTTGCTGTATTTCTAGAATTGCTTTGGAGAAATAAAACCTGGGTGAAAATACCCATTAGCCTAGTGGAGTCTATAGGAGAACTAAATTTACTGTCTTTTCTCTTCTGGCTTTAACTGTCCACCAGCAATCTATTAGAGAGAGAGGAGGATGCTGGCAAATACGTACTTTTAGAGCAAATAGAAGGCAGGAACTTCTCATGTCACTCAAATTCCAGCCCAGTTGTCTACTTGGTTTTTATTAGGTGGAAAAAAGAACTGGATGATGTGAAGCCCTAAATTTAAAGCTGAATCTTTTGATTACATTTAGTTAACTGAAATCCATCATGTCTATGAATACGCCTGGGAGAATTTTTCCTTTTGCTCCACTAAATAACTTGCTAACAATATATGCTACTCTGTGCCCATAAAGTACGTTGACTCCAATACGAGCTGGGAACCTCATATTTTTGCATCTGTGGAAAGTAGAGATGAATCTCAAAATTCACATCTGGCTTATGTACCCAATCAGACAGGGCTGAATCCCACCTCACTGCCAGCACTGGCCATGTGGAAAGGAACTACTTGGACTTCAGAACCCTCTTCCACTCTGTCCTTTTAGTCCTGGAAGCTGCCAGGGGCACCTGACTTCTGCAGATGCACCATGGAAAATACAAGACAAAAGGGGGGAAAAAAATTCAGGGAAAGAACACTGGTGTCTATAAAGAGGGATGAGTAAATCTACATAATAATGTAGCGGCTTAAAATTAGGAAAAAATTAGAAATTACTAGAAAAGATTTAATCATAATCCTTTCACAAACCTGAAGCAATTAGACAAAGCCAGAATTACCAGCAAAGTTGACAAAGGATTTGATGAATGTGCAGCTCAGCTTACAGAGACAAAGACACCATGTAAGTCCCTTGAGCCTAATAGAGCTACTCCAAGGCTGGGCTTTGCTAGGGATGAATAGCAATGAAACCCCCCTCATATTTCATGGATTAGCCAAGATAAGCAATGTAAACACAGTCCATTACCCAGCTCTGTTCAAGCTTATAGTCCTTCTTCATTGACCATTACCTTGGGATCTTGGCAGGCAGAAAAGCAGAGCACAAGCAACATTGGTGCTATTGAGGGCATTGTCAGCATCTGGGATTTGAATGTTCCTGCAGATCACACTGAGATGAGCTGGGGCTTGGCATCCGATTGCCCCACTGCTGTTTCTGCTGTTCCTGATGGGCAGGCCAAGCTGTGAGAGCTCACAGGCCTACAGTGTTTAATTAGAAGGCACTCTGTTCTGAGTGGCAGAAAAGTGGCAGAGAATGCCTCTGCGCTGGAGTCTCTCATTCCATCTGTGACACCTCTCTTACCTGTGGGCATGAACATACTCTGGAAGTTAGTCTGGACAGACACTGAACCTTTCCTGTTCCTAATACCTGTGGGATGTGATTTCCACACATGTGGATACAGACAGAGGGTGATGTTAACCTGTAACCTGATGGTGGAGTTAGCCACGCTTGCTGAAGTAGCGATCTCTTCAACATTTACATTTCTGGAGTGCAGGCCACTCAAACAGAGCTTCCATCGCATGGACAGCTTTCAGGTGCCTCAGATTTTGTGAAAGTTCAAAATCTGAGATTTCAAATTAATAGATTGATTGCAGTTAATGAAATTTCATCATGTGTTTTGATCCAACCTTTGTATTGCATTCCAGAGATCCCTCCTTGTGCCATTCAGATGCAAAGCACAAAGTCGGGCAGTAATAACTCTAAGCCAGACAATGGGAAAAACTACAGGAATTTGGTCAACTGTGGTGGTGGGAGTAGTTTGGTGATGGCTGGTGTGGCAGCAGCACCAGAGCTGGGAACGGATCGTTCTTCTTGTGAAGCAAATGAGGACCCAAATTAGCATTTCCAAGGAACAAGTATCAGACACACACAATCACAAATATGTTTGAAGGATGAAAATCAGACTGACTGTTAAATATTTTCTTCACGTCCTTTCTCTAACCATTATTGGGGATACACTTCAACAGTCCAATTTTAAGCTGTCTCGCGAAGTAGCAGGCTAAATTCCCTTTGTATTCAAAATAGGCTCCTCTGGAACATTATTAATCTCACCTATTTTCAGTGTCTATGTTACTATGAGAAGCATCTTAATATAAAAGTGCTAGCCTCTGCCTCTCTGCTGAGAATGAAAGTTTGAGGCAATTACCTTGGATGTGGAGGGGTCTATTGCAGACGTCTGACGTTAAGGGAGAAGAATTCCTTATCTCTTTCAGCTTTTTCATTACATGATCTCAATCTACACTTCAAAGTAAAACACTTGCAAAGTGAGCACCCAAGGAGAAACTGTAGAAGGAGCCTGGTAACTTCAGCAAATTTTAAGTACCATGGTTAAACAGGCTTGCTTTGTATCAACATTAACATCACAGTAGTTGAGGACTTGATTGACCAAAGAACTTTAATCAAGAGAGATTAAAATAGTTTTACAAAATCTGTCTTTCCTTGCTTGTCCAAGACCCATGTCCAGAATCAGATGGTACTAAATAATAACGATGGAATTTGGTTCTTAAAAAGGAAACCCATTACAGGTTTCTGCTTCAGAAGGCACACAGTCAGTTTTCCTGCTTCACAGAAAATCAGACACAAACACAATAAATTTGTGCATGCTCTGGGACTTTGCTGGGTGCAACTGTGTCCTGTGATGTTCACCAGGTCTCAGTGGAGGATGTGACCCTCTGCTCTGTGACTTCCCCACTGCACCAAATCTGTTGAAGCACTGCCCAAAGGCTTAAGGACTGGGCCACCTCCCAAAGTGTTATCTGGTTTGTAAGGGAACTCAGAGTCAGTTTTGTGTCGAGGCTTCTGCTGCAAGTGCTCCTCATGGACAGTGACCTGCCTCAAGGTCTTTTTTTTTCCTTCACAGCTATGAAGAGGAGGCTGCTTCTTCCAATCTAACAACCAGTTGCTTGTCACTACTGACATCTATACCTGCTGTTTGGTATTTGAAAACCATTGTTTCAGGGGCTGGAAGGGAGTGGGAGAGCCTCCTGCTGATGCTCTGCACAGGGCTTACCACAACCATCCATGGAGGCACCTGGTTCGTGATGGCAGAGTGGTGTCTGTCTGATACCTACGTTGTTGGGCTGCATCTTCTGCTGCTGCCTCTAGGCAGCAGATAGGCAGAGATAACATTATGGAAAAAAGAATGCAAGTTCACTTTTTCAGCAATATTCCCTGCTTTATTGCAGTTGCAAGAGTTTTTCTGCCGCCCACCCACTGGTTTTTAAAGTGGTTAATCTCATACATGTAATCTTGTATTAGTAATGGAAGTGGCTTATCCTGATTCGGTAGGTCACATTGGCTCTTTATGTGGGTGCATGATTCTGGCCTAAAGACCATACAGATTGGCATTCTGAGTCATGTACTGCACTGTCCTCAATCCCAGGTGTTTCTCGTCTCTCCCACAGAAGGAAAAAGAATAATCTCCTTGGAGTCTAGGGTGCAGTTTTTAAAATGCCATGCAAAAAAAAAGAAAAGGGGGCAAATAGAAACAGCATGTGATCCTGATGACTGAGGAAATATTTAAAGCCAAAAAGGTATTTAACCTGAGCTAAAAATCACTCTACCTCCTCTGGGCTGATGGCCATTGGTACCTGCAGGACTGGGGTTTGGCTGTGGAAGTGCTGCACCAAAGATTGCAGGTGACACGCAGCCATAAGAGAGACCTCAGGCCATTCCAGTCTTAGGGGATGCATTGCTTTATCCCTAGAATAAATCTAGTAGAATAGCAAAACAATACATGTTGCATATGAGATGAACATCTCTTTCATAACCTTCCTGGCCAAGGGGTCTTTCTGCAACTTGCAGTGGTGTTGTTCTGTTCCCACCATGGTTGTGACCATCCTTTTTATTAAGACTTGCATGCTCTGGCATCCAGCTGATAAATTCAAACACCATTTTTCAAGAGTAATCCAAAAAAACCCCTAGTTTAACTCTCTTTGACTTCTCTCCAAGTGAAATGCTGTGACACCTTTGCTTTTTGTCAGTTATGCTCTTATTTTACGTTGGTTTGTGGTGGTTTATTTGCGGTAAGTAGCTCATCATCAATACTCATGGGTTTCCCTGAATCTGTGTCTCCTTTTACTGTGGTGGGAGGGGCAAAAAGGAGAGAAAGAAAGCTGGGTGTGCCCTTACGTAAGCAATGGGAAGCCTGTGTACATAAAAGACAAATATTCTGGCTGTATTCAAGTACAGAGAAAATTCTGGCTTATCCCAGAATAGATCAGAAAATTAATGGTAGTTTGGATCAAGGCACTGAAGATTGAAAATGGAGGTTGAGGTGATTTCATGACTTGTCCATTTCTGTTGGCCTTCACAAAAAAATACCCGATAACTAGTTATAAAATAACAAACAAAGGGTATCAGACTTGAAACCCCAAAGGAACAATTGCCTTTTAACGAACAACAAAAGAATAATGAGGAAAGATCAGTGTTCAAATCCAAGTACCTCTGAATGGCAGCGAACCGTCATTCCCTTAAAGATACATGTGAGGGCTCTGCAAAGTCTTCAAAGCTGATTTCAAGGGGAAACACAGTGACAAAGGAGTGAACCGGTGACAGTTTCTGATGCAGCTTTGAGAAGTGCTTTCCACCCTTACGTAAGTCTGCTACCTCTTTGGAGCAGTCTCTTTGTAAATTCATAGCAACTTCAGACTACCTTGGTCAGAAATGAATGTTTGTGCTGAAGCTTTTTACTTTGCTGAAGCACTTTGGGATGTAGCTTCTGTTGAAAGCACATTGATGTTTTAAAGCCTTTTGAAACGATGGCACATTTCCCGCAGCTCGATGCTTCTGCACCATCTGGCAATTGAAATCTTCTCATCACCAAAGAGGTTTTAGAAGGCATAATGCAGCCACACTTGTCATTCAAACTCGATCCGATGGGGTCAGTCCTTAGGAAACAAGATTAAAACCTTTGAGTAACCTTCAGATTCATTCAGTCCCCGGTGTGTTTTGTTCTCTAGGCATTGTCAGCAAGAGCAGGTATTTAATCGCTACCAGGCATCCTGGTGGTGTAGCTGTTGAGGGACCATTTAGTTACTCTTGGTGACAGTGTCTCTCACCACTTGCCCACTGCAAAATGAAATTACAGTCTCCATGCCTCAGAAAAAGTGTTTGGTAAGATTTTTGTGCTGCTAAACTCTGGTATAGCTTCATAAAGACAATAATTCATGTGCTGTTGCTATGGGAAGTATTCCCACCAAGCCCCAGCCTCTTCAACGTGCAGCAGTGACCTGCATTCGATCCTGCTGCGCTGTGGTACACGCTGCTGTCGCGCTGGGCTGCTGCTCTCAGCCTGAGAGAGCTTCATTTTGTTAGACTGCAGAGTGGGACCCGGGATTACTGGGTGGCTGTAAAGTGTTTTGCTGTTTTTATTGTTCTCAGGGTGGAACCTGCACTTACCCGGATCAAAGAAGATCGAAAGCGGATCATCTTACCAGCAATCGACAACATCAAGTACAACACTTTTGAAGTGCAGCAATACGCCAATGCAGCCCACGGCTATAACTGGGGGCTCTGGTGCATGTACATAATCCCACCGCAGGACTGGCTCGATAAAGGGGATGAGTCAGCTCCCATCAGGTAAATCTCCCATGTGCTGTCCTTCCGCTACCAGCGATGTTTCCATCTCAGCTGTCTGCTGCGGGGGAATTGAAGCGACGCAAGGCTGTGGGCTCGGTGCGGGGAGAGGAGAATGAACCTGTAGGAAACAGATGGCTCTGCAAGGCTGCGGATGTTGCGTCACATCTCAGGGCTGCACCCCGATGTACGGCAAAGTGTGGGTGCTCTAGTTGTGAATGTGTGGTTCAGGTTCACTTTGTGGCCCTTAGATGGACAGCGGGATCTTTTTCATCAATGCTTTTATTTTCCAGTGGACTGGGGGTGAGTAATAAGCCAGCGAAACATGGTGTGTGTGTGAGAAATGAAGGTATTTTGTATGAGATTACAGAGAGGCTGGCTTCACTTTTGGTCTGTAGGCAGCACTCTTGGCCATCAGCCCAAACCATAGCTTCCCAGCAGCACTAGTGGGAGATGTGTTAGCCTTGTCTTCTTGGAGAGTTGTTCTTTTTTTTTGGAGAACTTTGCACGTGCTTTGAGTTTTCCCACTGGATGAATTTTAAGATGAAACTGGACCACGTAGTCAGAATGTCATTTTATTTCTCTCTATAAAGGAACCTTTTACCTAACAGAAATGGAATTTTTGAAGGAAACACTGTTTCAGTAATTGCCATAGTGTTTTTAGAGAATTGTTGCAGTGGGAAAACAAGAACTGATAAGCAAGGGGCTTTCTTTCCCCTTCACTTGAAAATTCCTGTCACTTAGGCTTTTGTCTCCAGTGCAGATGCTTGTCTAACAGCTCCTCTGAGATATCCTGTGTTGGGTGCAGAGTGCTGTTGTTAACTATTAAAATAAATACTCAAAAATAATGAAGCCCGGGGATGCACTTTAGGTTGCTCTGCCCTGTTTTTGAGATTTCTTAAGAAGGACACAAATTGCCCATCTTAAAGTCATCTTTTTGATGTAGATCAGCTTCATCCTAAGGTAAGCTAAAACTCTGTTGTATGGTCCCAGTGTAGGCTCTGTCAGAGAAACTGATGTACTTCTCTTCCAGCATAGAGCTTGACTGTCAGGTCCTGAGAAGCCCATCCAAAGAGCATGCCCATCTGAAAGGATCCAAGTGGTCTTTTGGAAGTGAAAGGACACCAACTGTTTGCATTCTGAAGGGATTGTTGGGATGGTGCCATCTCACGGGATCTGTCCCTCATACAGAGAATAATATTCCAGCACATATCTCAGCAAGTGTTACAAGTGGCACTTAAGTTCATTCTCATGCTCCGTGACTGCAAAACAGAGCTATACAGAAACATTAACCTTACTTACTACAGGACAGCACAGTCCTTCATCACTAACCCTTTGCTCAGCTTGAAACCTCAATAAGCAGGAAAGTAATTACTTAGGAAATCAGTTTTCCTGGATAACATGCCCTGCTTGCCTCACATTGTTTAAGAAGTGCAGGTGTTTCATATCTATTTCACTCAGCCCTGAGAAATAGTTTATTGATGAAAGAAAATTAATCAGCCAGAGCTTTCATTCCTGAAATCGGGGTTTCAGTCTTTTATTCCTGAAAGGTTTTGCACACTTCATTACTCCCAGTTTATATGTGAAATTGCTGTATTAATTTTCATATGAGTTGTCCTAGTATTTGAGAATCTTCTGTTCTGGAGACAACGATCACCTATAGGATAAGACTGAACTTGGAGGGGGAACCTTAGCGGGTTCCTTAGACATGATTTTCAGTGGTGGTAGGTCATGCACTCCCCAAAGTGGTGAAGCAGCATCTGCGAAACACTTCTGGAAATACAACTACAGATCTTTTTAATAGAGAATAAGGAATCCCATCCCTGTAATGCTGGGATAAGAGGGTTTTTTTCAGCACTGCAGGGCCTGATTTACCATGGACTTTTCTCAGGTTTATGTTCAAGCTCTTTCCAGAGCTACACTGACCAGTACAGAAGTACTCAAGCAGTGGGCAGAGTTGAAATCTGATGCACAAAAGTAACTGGCTCCTGATAGCATGATTTTATTCTGAACCCAAGTGAAAAGTAAAATCCTTTAAACTGCCCAGAGATAGATGAGACGGGCAGCATAAGGAGGAGGGCACCCAAACCTCACTGCCAAGCACCGGGAACACCAAGATGTTGTGATTGCATAAGTATCTCTCCTGCAAATTACGAACTACATGTCCTAAAATGCAGAGATGTCATCATCGAACCATGAGCACTTACCTGTCTCCCTGGGAATGTGTGCTCTGAAGGCAGTGATCTAGGAGAGAGGAGCATCCACTTTACAGCCACCCTGCGCTGATTTCTGATGGGCCTCTGAAGCAGCACCAACTGGGTGCGTTTGGCTGTGCTGTAGTGTTATGCCTTGCTAGAGAAATACAGTGTGATTTTGTGGGTTTTAAATGATATGCCAGCATGATTATGATAATGGAAAGAGTGGAGACGTGCAAGTGTTACTGATGAAAAAGGTCAGGGAATCTGTACTTAGAATTGAGATTTGAAAGCACCTATTGTGGGGATTTACTACCTGTATAACATTTAAGGCATATTTTCAAAAGAAAGGGAAAATCAGACTAGTGAGCAAACTTTTTCAAAACTCTCTATTCGTTTGGTACAGACTTTAGTTTTGTAACCAGCTTTCCACAGTGTCTCCTGCAACTTTCTGTTTCAGTCCAGTTTGCAAGGCACGCTAACTGGTCTGCATTGATGGTGTTTGGATCCATGGGGCTGTTCAGTGCATTCGTAAGATTACAGGACTGTTCACCAGCTTGAAAGCTGCAAGTTTGACTAGTCCTTGCTGACGCTGTCCCTCTTACGACATCCTTTGACACCATCTTCAGCAAAGAGTGGGTTTGTTTTCTATCTCTGTGTGTATGTTGTAAAAGAAAAGGCTAATAACTGACTAATTTGGTGGTTGGTGTAGCTGAATACTTCCTCCCAGATCTCCAAAGGCATTAAAGGTTTTCAGTGTTATAAAACTGCATGGCAGTGAGGATCAGAGCCCTGGCATTTCTGATGTTTGCATTATGTGAACGAATATCATCGATCTGCAGAATTGGGTGAGGCATTTAGAAAGTAGAGTCTGATTCCTGTTTTCTCCTGGGATTACACAACAGATGTGCTTACTTCTTTTCTCAGAAGTGTTTGAAGCCTGATCCCCTGCTTTCTCGAACACTAACGGTGTGATCCTACTCAGAGCCTTGCTGGGAAGGAGCAGGAAGTGTTCCTCAAGTCAGCGGGGCACCATATAGGCAGTCATGTCAAGCACACACCATCAAATGTCACATCAGCTGTTGTGGTCCAAGTAACAAAGAGGATATGGCCTTGGAGTGCAAACAAAGGTGAAGAAATAGCAAGAACAAAGTGTCAGAATTTACTGTAAAGATATCTGACACAAAGTCTGTCCTTTTTTTGTCCACGTTAATACTCTGAAATTCAGAATAGTTGATGTTCCCCAAATCGCCTTTGCAGGCAATCCATTTTGCATGTTTGGCATTTGAGATGTAAGATGTCTCTAACGTGAAGATTTAAATGAGGATTGCTATCTTGACACGCTGTGTCCATCACGTCATTTTCCATTTGTGTTCCTGAGAACACAGTGCCCAAAGACATCCTTATCATCCGGCCACAAACCGTGTAACAAAGGATCCCATTTCTAATGAATTTGACTGTGTATTGAAACAAGCTGGGAGGGGTTCGCATCCAGAATGCAGTGCTGGTCTGTGGAACAGCTAGGAAGGTGTCTGGTACCCTCATCTCTGGCTCTGGCTTGTCTTCCCCCACTTGCCATATTTGATGGACAGCTCTGCGTTTGATTTCTTGATCAGCAGCCACTAACAGAGCCATTAGTCAGCCTCACCCGGCCGAGCACTGCACAGCTTTCCATTTCATCTTCCTCCAGCAGCAGCGGTGTATTTCGTTGTTGCATATGTTCTCACTTGCTGCTTTAATATGGCATAGCCTGGAACCAGCCATGCCAGGAAGCACACGTGTCTTGCTCGAGTATAAAACTCAGCGCTGGATGTGCTCACAGGACAGTGGTTTGTGCTCCTGCGTGGGGCTGGCAGCATCTGTGCCCATTGCACCTGCAAGCTAGGTCCTGTGCTGGTCTGTCATGGTGATGGGGCTGTGGCCACACTGGGTCTTTGCTGCTCTGGGAAAACCCATCTGTGCACGTGGGCTTAGATGGGGCTTATCTGTAAAGCCTTTCAGGGAAAGCCGTGCTGTCCCATAATAATACAACTGGTGACGTTTATTGATTATGGCCATCTTTTCAGCTGCTTCTTCCCAGGAACCCATAACAGAGCGGTTTATTTTTATTTGTCCTATTTCTGACAGGTATCCTGCCTGTTCCAAAAAATACACTTCTATGGGACATCAGAGAGTTATTCTACACTCCTGTTGCCCTGCCAAGCATTCTGGGTTGTTTTTTTCCACGTGCTATAGCTCTCCAAAGGCATTAACAAACCTTCCTGTCATTAAGCCTGTCAGCTTTTTTCCTGTAGCTCCTGAGCAAATCTGTTCTTCCAGCCTGGCGTGACTCTTTCCTGTAGAAAACAAGAGTTCTGAGAAAAAATAAATGCTTGTGCAGGTCCCCACTTACCTCTTGGGCCAGCGGTGTGTGCTGCTTTGGAACCTGAACCAAAGAAACATCCTGCCAGCAAAGGTGGAAAACTCAAATATACTGTGGGTGATGTGTCATTTGAGTCCCTTTCTCTCCCTCCTTATCCCTGCATATGCATATGTATGTTTATCTATTTATCTACAGTTATTTTTGTGTTTACATGTATGTATTTGTGTGTGTTTGTGGGTCAGTTGTTCTGGAAATTGTTAAATGCTCTGAAAACTGTTTCAGACGTGACCTGATTGCATGTTGTAGTGACCTTAACGCAGGGGGAGAAAGATGCTCAAGGGAGAGGAAGCCTTACCATCTCACATGCAGTCTGTCACTCCAATCCTCATCTGTTTCTCCTTTGCTTGGCCTTGACGAAGCCCCCAGTCAGCATCCTTCAGCTGTCTGTGAAGGGAGGGAGGGGACTGCACCTGGCTGGAGACGTGAGTGTCAGTGCCTGCTGAACCTTTGCTGACAGAGCCTTGCTCCTGGAGATCTCATTAAAACTAAATAGTCATGACTCAGACCTACAGCAAGCAGCTTTCGTTTCGGGCCAGGGTGTCCTGTGTGTGGTCCCCCATCCCAAGCAGGCACTGCCCTCTTCCACCCAGTGCCTTTCCTCCCTCGTATCCACCTGTGCTCTCCTTGCAGAGGCAGGGACAGAGGGAGTGCTTTCCACCATGAAGTGCTGCTCTCTGCTCCCTCCTCTTCCCCAGGGTGTTACCCAGAGTAATGTCTCTCTCGTATCTCCCTTGCTCCAGCCTTGCCATCAGGTAATTTCCACAAATTGACTGTGCTGTATCTTTCTCCAGTGCAAAATCGATACTATTCTATGGTGCATTTTAAGGTTTTATCTACAAAAGCCATTTTGCTATGTTTCCCACATTATCCTTTGAGCGCTGCTGTTGATTATAATTAATGCTTATAACATCCTCAGTTGTGTCAAAGAATATTCCACAGATCAATTAAGTTTCCCAACACCTCAGAGGTGTTGGAAAAAACAGTACATCTCTAGTTTCTATTTTGTGATACCTTCCTTCCAAAAACGTCACTGTTTTACTAGAAAGTTCATGACTTAAGTAAAGTGGTCCTTTTCTACAAAGCAGATGTGGTTTAGGCTGGTGTATTTTACTCTGAAGCTGTGAAATACCAAGGGCACGCAGCTTCTCATTTGTTGCCCCTTGACTAGTGAGCAGTGCTTAGGACGTGATAAAACAGCTGCTTTTGCTCATATATCCGTTTCTGACTTACAAGGGAAGACTTTGCTGTGCTAAAAGTGGTACATCTACTGGAGTTTCTCAGGTGTAGTGGAAGTTCCTAGTGATGGCAGCCACGTGAGGGTCTCATCCTTTGCAGGGGCAGGGGGTTTTTTAAGAGTGTTTGCAGTATGTTAATGTATTGCTGTAGTCTGGTATAAAATTATCTACCTATATGCTTAAAGCACTTCTGGAAGTGAATCTTAGGCTTTCAAGCTGCTTGAAGCAGTTCTCAGACTTTTACCCGGTGACCACATTATTATATGTGCTTCACAGATGGAGAAACAGAGGGAGGTGACTCACTGAAGACTGGATGAGTGGCAGGGGTGGGAATAGAGTCAGGGTCCCCCGGCTCCCAACACTCTTACCAGCTCACTGGGCTGTGCGATCGCATTACTCTTAGTTTACAGTTGGGTCAGTCAAAGCACGGGGAAGTTAAGGGCCTGGGCTTGATGAGGACTGAATGCCCAAAACTCTGCCTGAGCCTGATGGAAGCGTTGAACATGCGGAATGCAGAAAATTCAACGTTGTTCATGTGGCCAGTTCTTCCCTTGTGTCAGGATGTGGCCAGGGCAGAGCCACAGGCTTCTCAGTTCAGCTTCTGGGCTTGCAGCCGTGCTGCCGCGCACAAGAGCGCTGGCTGCAGGCACCCAAATTCAAGTAGAGAAAGGCACTGACAGTGGCAGTTGTTGACTGGCTTCACTGGAAAGCTGGATGTTGTTCCTTCTGCCCCACTGCACTGCTATTTTTGCTCATGCCTGAAAACTTTTTTTTTCTGAATAAGCCATGAAGGCTTGTGGAGTCTTTATTTCAATGTATCTAATGAGAAGAAATAAAATCTAGAAGAGAGGGAGTTGCAAAGACAGCCTCTGTGGCATTTGTCTGTGAGGATTATGTAGTTGCATCTAAAATATATTTTCCACCCCCATTCAATTAACAAGTCAGTGTTTTAACGGACAGAGCCGACAGCTGCAAAAATCCATCCCCCAGAGAGAGAGATTCCAGCACCTGAGAGCAGCCTGTGAAGACTAGAGGTACCATTCCTCATTAGGAAGGAAGGAGGGAAGGAGAGAAGGAGAAACATCCTCATGGGAGCATCCTCCCGCTGTAAGGAGCTGCCTCCAGAGGATTTTTTGGAGGGGCTGGAAAGACAATGAGTCTAAGCCCAAACTGGCAGCTCAGTTTTGCAGACCAGTGATGCTCTAGCCTTCATCCAATGAAGCTTATGTTTAGCTTTAAATCTGTAAAAAAGAAAATGAAGAAAGTGCCTTGTGTTTCTTCTCCGCACTCCCTTCCTGTTTTTATCATGATTAACACTTAAATACCTAAACATTCCCTCAAAGACTCACTTCATTTCAGAGCTACTGGGTTCCCTTTCCTTGGCCATGTCCTTTTATTTCAGTTTCTAGATTAAATTTATTCCTTGGTAGCCTGAAAATGTGGGTTTCAGTGATACAGGATGTGACAGTGGGATGTATGTAGGAGATGTCAGGTCCTGTGTACAGGAGAGCTCTAAGCTTTTTTTAAGCAAGTCTATCTTCAGGCATGGCTCTGGGAGCTAAAAGCAGGAAGACGCATTCTACCTAATAACTAGGATTTATAAATACCATCCATCTTGCAAAGATCCAGCAGATGGATGTGTCCAGCCATGAGTACCCAGTACCATGCATGGTTTTCACAGAGCTCTGAGACCACTCCTAACTAGAGACTGGTTCAGCATAAAGTCTTCACAGATAACAGCACCAAACAGTGCAGTGCCAGAATTTCTTGCACACACAAAAGAGGGGCTGTGGGAGAGGTCCAAGCCCTGAGGGCAAGGGAGGTGACACTGCTGCAGTTTCTATGTAGGGATTGTGATATCTGGCCTCAGTTTCCTCCAGCCCTTTTCACTGTATGGGTGCAGGGACCTGGTTGAGCACCCCACTTCAGTCCAAAGTCATTTGTGAAGCCAGATGTTTGCCTTTGTGAACAGCAGAAAATCTTGTCCCCCCAGCTCATGATCCAGGGAATGCATCTCACTCTGTAAGACTGGACCGTGAGGGTTAACCAAGCTACTTCAACTTCTTTGTCAGAAACAGTGCCCATCAAATGTGTTTCTATCAACAGCTGCCTTTTTCAATTATGCAGAGAAAACACGAGAGGGATAGAGTGCACTGACTGCAGCATAGGCTTGTACTCATCTGAGAGGCTGCAATGGCTTTCAGACTGAAAAGGTGCAAGGCAGAGATGCTGAAGTGGAACCAGTAATGTGAGTGCTACAGCAGAGTCCATTACTGGTAACAGCAGCAAATGAACCTTTGCGAGGGTACCAAAGAGTTCCTGCCATAGGTTGGACTGCTTTGGGCAGTGCCAGGGTATGCATTAGGCCCAGGAGCAAAGAATTTCTTGATCGAACTGTGTCTTGGCCATCTGGTTGAAGCCTTTTTAACCTCCTGCTGTAGAAGTGGTGAACTGCTGATGAGAAAAAGGACCTGGTGTAGTAACAACTGTTCCAGCAGCCACCTGCTGCTACTGGTGGGATCCATGGGCAAAAAAAGTGTTCATTTACCCAGCCAGGGCAGTTTTTCAGATGTGTGTGAGCTTCCCTCATGAATATGTTTCTCAGGTGTCACACAAATACCTCGGGAACAGTTTCCATACAAGTTGAAGAAACAGGCAGGTATCTGGGATGTGAGAGTCTTCATGGTGACACTGTAATGTTAGTCCTTTACGCAGGAGAATTCTTAAAATAGGTTTTGGACCTTTTCCATCATCTTTGTTTCTATGTAACATTTTCAAGGTGCATATACATAAACTCAGGCCATAGACAGAGTATTCTCTGTTCTAATGGAAAATGGGAAATTGGCAGAAACTAGAATTTCCCAGTCTCCTTACAATAGCACTGCTAGGGATGATGTTGCACCCACCAGATGGTCCAAAATTGCCTGCCTTTCAATGGAAGAGGGAGCACAGCTCATTCTTCTAGGCCAGCTCCAAAAGCATTTGGTTTCTCACAGGATTTTACAATTGCCCTGATTCAACAGTCAGGTCTGTTGGGATCCCATTAAAAGAGGGGTGGGGATTTCTGTTCCCCAGGGCCTTGGCATATCCTGTAGATCAGACAGCAGGATCTTGCAGTAGATGCTACCACACCTGAATTGCAAGACCAGTATGGACTCGTTTCTCCAACTTAAAGTTAGTTTTCATGTTTAAATTATGGGCTGTACTAGCAGAACCTATCTCCTAACTTGAATTTTAAAGAGGCAAGTGGTATGACCTGTACAGCGATGCAGAGGAAGTGTGGGCAAATGTCCCTGGCGTGTTTGGCATTGAAACAATGCTTATGTTCATGTGATCTGTGGTCTTGAAATTTGTTGTTGTGTAATGTTACTCACTGACAGGTTTCAGCTTGCTTTGTAGAGGAGAGCATAACCGTAGTTTTGGACATAAAGAAACTGATGCTCAGAGAAGGGAAATGATTTATGTGAAATCACCCAGCTGGTCAGTGGCAGGTCCAAGGGCAGAGTCGTCTTCTTCTGAAAGTTTTTCCTTTTCTAAAGACTGACCTCAGCAAAAATAGAAATGTTAATCATGGAACAGCCTCACAAAAGCCAAAATTAATCTGCTAGATTTGACTCCAGGAAGTCCCTTGCCAGACTTCACACCATGATTGATTGATGGCTTTCAACATGCACTTACATTTAATATGTGGGTGAGGGAACTCCTCGTTTCTGACACAGATATGGAGCTGGGTGTATTAATCTTCAAATAAAGTGTTGTCTAGCTCTTGTGCTACTCTGTATTGGGGGATGAAGTGCCATGTGATTACTCACTAATAGATACAATTAAAATATACACTTGAAGACTAAGACATATTTTTGGTATAAATTTGTTATGAGGTGAGTTCTGTAGTAGCTAATAAATGACTTGATGTTTTTTGCTTTGATTTCTCTGTGCAGGACACCAGCCATGATCGGATGCTCGTTTGTAGTGGACCGAGAGTATTTTGGTGAGATTGGCTTGCTTGACCCTGGTATGGAGGTCTATGGAGGAGAAAACATTGAATTAGGCATGAGGGTGAGTAACAAAGAAGAGGCTTTGTGTCATGTCCATTTGCAAAGAAAGACAGGGAGCCTGTGGCCCAGCAGAATTGCTGCCCGACTGATAGGCTGAAGTAATTGATATTGCAACACTGTCTGGAACTGACAGTCCCAGTAAATGAACGTTCCCGGCCTCACTGGCCTTGAGAGAGCTGATAACAGTCAGAAATATGGTTTATTCGTTCATTCTATCACTGTCTGAACCCAGTGAGACAGGCTTTCCCCTTTCCCAGTAGCTCTGCTTGTGCAAACAACTACACTAACAGTCTTCCCATGCTCAGTGTGCCTAGATGGTGTCGTATGCTTGTGGTCTGGCAGATGCTGTACCACGCTGGTGGAAGTTGGTTGTAATCTTCTATGTAGCAGGCCTGGTGAATGTGGTAGTATTTAAAAACTTTAAGGGATTACAGGGTACAGGTGTTTGATCCTGTTGGATAGGTCAGTGCAAAGTGTGGACAGATCAGACAGCATCAGTCCTCCCTGCACTTCTGGACCTGTCGGTTTGATACTTGTGATCCGCTGCCCTTGTTTTCAAGGTGGCACTTGCGAGCAACTCCTTCTGAAGTCCAAGGAACATGTCTTTGCTTAGCACTTGGAAATTAGGCCACTTAATGTTGCATGAACACACTTTCCTCATTATAAAGACGACTGTTTAATTATTTTCCCCTTACTCTTTATTCCCTGCTTCATGGTAACATGTCCCTGGTGCATGTAATGTGCTCATTAAAGCATATATTCTGTTCGTGGTGAAACACTGAACATCAAATTAGTCCATTCTTTATCTGACTTTTTTTTTCTAAAATGGCTACAAACTCCTTCACACCAGTGGGCTGAGGACGAAGGTCATTGCAGCAAGAGTTTATTTCCACATATGGGTGTGTATTTATTATTCCAGCATCGCAAGAGGGATAGCGTTTGTAATGGGACTGTGTGAATATACTGCTTATACTTTAAGGTTCAGAATTCACATAGGGGACAGAAAAACTGCTACCACAAATCATCCAATTTTCCTTAAGAGGGTCAAGCTATTACCAGGATTGTGTGAGCTTTCCTTTATCATTGTGCAGGGCTTTGAGCTGTTTGAAACTTTTTCCACATGGCTGCTCGCAGAATAGATTGAACGCTCTGGCAAAACTCTGGCGCAGCTGATGAATAAGCCTCCTAAGAAATCTGAAAGCTGTTGCTCTTCCTTAGACCAGAAGAGCTTGCTGAGTACGATTAGGGCTCCTGGTAAACAGAGGCAAAGGTTTTAATAGGATTATGGAATGGCACTTGCTTGAAGAGATGAGGATTTGAAGTGAGCGAGGACAGGTTTTTCAGGGGTAGGAAGCCTGTTAAAGTCTGCAGAAACCTGGGATCTAGAAACCAACCTCTCATTCGGTTGTCATTTTCTTTTTTATGTTGTTTGGGGTTTTTTTCTCTATAAAAAACCAGTAGAGCTAATTATCCTTTATCACAGAATCACCCCTACAATTCTGTGATACTGTGATAAAGGATAATTAGCTCTACTGTTTGAGAAAGGTTTGTGAAAGTACAGGAGTATGAGTGAGTTCATGCTGAAATAAGCTGTATGTCCATAGCTCTTTCTTTAACTTGTATTACTTTTTTGTGTAAACTTAATATTGGTAGAGCTGTGATGTTTTCCTAATGGGGCAGCTTTGCAGTGATGCCAATGTCTGCCAAGCTAGAGAGATTCTGGTTCAGTTGAGAAACAGAATGTTTTCAGCCTGTATCTAGCACGGTAAGTAATACACAGTGTCTGCCTCCTAATTTGCAAGTCCTGTGTGTGATCCCCTCCTGCGTGTCTTTCAGAGCTGTCAGAAGCTAGCAGCATGAAAATGCAGAGGAATCTTCCCCTTTCTCTCTAGGATATTGATGAAATCACTGTGAATTTACAAAGTTTTGTTGTCGTTCTTCTTGGCTTTAACACCAATATCTCAAAGTTACCAAAAAATCATTCCTTTCCCAAGGGACCTGTGCAGGGATATTTGGCACATCCCCTACACCTACACAAAAGGGATGCTGTTGCCCATGTGTGACTGCTGGTGTGCAGCAATGAAAGGCAGAAAAGGGAAGGAATAAATGAATCAAGGAGTAAGGAGCAAGAAATAATATAATAAGAAGTTATAAAATGGTGGGAAGGTGGTGGCATGTGTTTGGCTGAAAACAGGCCCTATTTAAAATAGCTGTAACAATAATCCTTTAAACTTTTTTGCAAATTATCATCATGTTACTGCTAAAAGAAAAGGGATTAGGCTTGGAGTGTGTGAATGAGATTACATTGCATCTAATGAACACTCATTAAATTGTTTTAATAAAGTGAAATAGGGAAAGGCAGTGAAACTAATGAACTGATTTGGGGTGATACTGGTTTGATAACCTGGCTAATTCCCCTCAAATCTATTGTTTATTAAAAAGTCATCATCTTGGGCATTCCACTGTTGGCTTTTCCCTTTTCTAAATTGTATAGATGGAAATATTTAAATAATTACCCTAAGTGATTTTCTGTACTGAGTAAGCTGTGCATAAACTGACCGGGGCTGCCACGTCTCTTGAAAATATGTGGGGCTCTGCAGCTCTTTCTTTAACTTGTATTACTTTTTTGTGTAAACTTAATATTGGTAGAGCTGTGATGTTTTCCTAATGGGGCAGCTTTGCAGTGATGCCAATGTCTGCCAAGCTAGAGAGATTCTGGTTCAGTTGAGAAACAGCACCTGCTGTTCCTGGGAAATAAAGGGGAGATGGGCATGATTGCTGGCTTACGAGGGTAAGGACATAGATGGTCACTTATGTAATGTCATCTTGTACTATATTTTTCAAAGATGACAGTTTCACTTCAAGATGGATAAATACAGCACTGAATTCTGCTGTGGACAAATGGTGCTATTCACTTCGTGTTCACCAACCAGCTACTGATGCTGATGGGAATGTCTGTGAGCACCTAAAAGCTGATTGTGGCCAGGAATTTACAAGTTGGGGCTGACTCCTGTGTGGATGAGGGGCCCTTTGTAAGCACGGGCAGCTTGGCTTGTTAGCTGCTGTCAGGCAAGGACTGCAGCACTGCCCTGCCTCCTTGCATCCACGGGGATCCAGTGAGCAGTGAGAGCTCTGTTTTCATTTCAGCTGTGCTTCAGCCATCCTCTTCCCAACATGGAGGTACAGGTAAAGAAAAACCATGGAGCTTTCTACTGTAGCAAAGCTGTGGATGTGCCTGTGCTTGACAAAAGCACGCTAAACTCAGGGTATATATCATATTCACCTTGTAGTATGGAGAGATGTCCCAATAGTAAGAGAAAAGCAAGCAATGCTTGAGTGTAGAGGGAGACAGGGATCCATTTAAGTGAGGCTCCCAAATCATGACCCTGTAAGAAACTGTGTGGTTTGCAGGCGCCATGGAAGTTCCCCTCCTGGTGGGAGCTACCGACACGCTTAATTATTTAGAAAGGGATCATATAAACATTAAAAGCCTAGTTTATGATTTGACCTAATAGAAGCAGTTTATGATGCATCTTTTTATAGGAAATCGTTAATCATTGCACTAAGGATTCCCCTCTTCCTCTGGTGCTCCAGTGATAAGGTGAATGAATTGCTGTTCTTTTTATTTTGTACCCATCAACCATAATGGGGAGTGGGAAGAGATCAAGCATTTATTTTAAAGGATGCTCGAGTACAAATTAAATTCTGCTTCCCCCATTAAGAATCCAAACAAATTAAAGAAAATTGCAACACTGACAACTGGAAGCAAAACTTTCTCTCTTTTATGGCTGGCATTTATATCTGTGTCTATATATGGCCATACTACTTTATTCTCAACAGCACTGTGACATAGCTCAGAGGAGGGAATCTGCATCAGTCGGTGAATTCTTAGAGGTGCTAACTCAGAGATTTGGAAAAAACCCGACAAACCCAAATAAACACCCCCTCAAACTAATGACTTGATCAGTTTGAGATAGCTTAGAAGCCATACAGACATACCATTTAGGAGGTCGTGGAGAAATCAGAAATGTCCCTAGGTACCAGTGTGACAAATTAGCTCTGGGGTAGATGTAAGTGATGGGTTGCTAAGCTCCAGCTGAGATGGATGCTTAAGGTTAGCTATGACCTTGTATCATAGAATCATAGAATGGTCTAGCTTGGGAGGGACCACCAGGATCATAGAGCTCCAACCCCCTTGCCACAGGCAGGGCCACCAACCTCCAGGCACGATCTAGACAAGGTTGCCCAGGGCCCCATTCAACCTGGCCTTGAACACCTCCAGGGATGGGGCATCCACCACCTCTCTGGGCAGCCTGTTCCAGCACCCATCAAGCTGTTGCATCACAGATTACTTTGGCCAGTTTTGGCAGCTGGCAATGACATGACCCAGGGAATGGATAGCTCATCAGGACTGAAAAGGATTGCTGAAATTGGGCTAAAAGCTCAGACCATTTTCTGTCTCTGCTCTTGTGATTACATAGCTAATGGTGGCCAAGCTTCCTAGCCAAAATGAAGCATGGGTTATGTCTGTAGAGGTGCAGTCCCACCGCTGGGCTTTGCATAAATACTGCTTGTGTGGTAAAAAAATTGTGATGCAGATGCACTGAAATCTCTGTACAAGGAAGTAAAACTCATTATGTAACGGACTTCCCTACACAAACAAATCACTGCACTTCCCAAACTGATGCTATCTGGCACAGCTTTACCTTCTTTAAAAACAGATGAACCACATTTTCTCTGAACAGAAATGCTAATGGTAGATTGTTGAGTAGTGAATTCTTGACCTGATTTTATTACCTTCAGCTAAGGAGATTTAGATTCCTTTGAGCAGGCAGTGTTTTAAACGCAGATTCTGGGCTGGTATGCTGTAATAAAAATGCCACAAGGTTTATGTATGGCAAACTTTAATTCTGAATTCTGGACAATGCTTTTTAATCTGTATGATTCATGAGGCCAGGCCCCTAGTCTTAGAGCTAAGAGATAAGTAGGAACCCAGCTCTGGAGAGTTTCTCAAAATTCCAGGGTTTTTTCCCCCACATGCTGTGGTGAAATACAAGTGAAAATCGTACAAAAATACAGGTTAATCAAAATGTCTTAGTTCAGTAAATCCAAAAGTACTTCATTTTTTATTTTGACCTCTCCCAAGTTGTAATTTTTAGTATAAATTAATTTCAAATGAAAAGGTTTTTTAAAACAGCCTTTCAATTTGAAGGTGTTTAATCGCTTAAATGATGTTAACAAAAATTCACAATTGCTGGCATCTGAAATTGTAGCACAGTCTGCCCTTAGACATGTCTATTCATGTTGGATTGAGATAAACCAGCATTTTCAGCACGAAGTTAAATGCTTCTAAAATGTTTCTGAACAGTTCTGCACTGCATAAGCAAAATCCTAATAAGTGATGTCATCTACTGTTACTGGAAATTATTCTGTTGCATGGGTTGCAAAGATCTCTGTGATAGATTTCCTAGGTCTCACCCTCCAGATAAGCCATGTAAGTAGAGGTGTCCTCTTGTCCATCTCCAGTTTAATTTAGCATTTTTATAGGCATTTCCTAAGGGAAAAGAATGCTAGGCTTGTAAAGTCAAGCATTAAGAAATCATGAAAGGCTTGAATTCATGCTGCCTGGATTACATTAACTCACAACTCCTCTCCCCCTTCAAAGTAGGGATTGAAACGGTCTGTTCTGTGGTGATGTGCATATATGATGAGCCAGGTCCTCTGGCCCATCTGAATGTCCAGCATCTCTTAATTCCAGTGGAGTTTCATTGATTCCAACAGGATGAGATTAGGCTTGACATTTGTATAAAGCAATAACCCATTCTGTCTGGAAAAATGAGACAGACTTAGTTGTAAGTGGAGACGTTTATGCAGGCATTCAGTCCCAGGCTGCTGAACCCTGGAGTGTCCCAAGTCACAGCAAATCACCACTGTCGCCATCGCCAGCGCGTGCAGCTGCCAGTCCCGAGGGGCTCTGTAGGGCGGTAATTGCATTAACGGCTTGGAGAGAGCTGTTTGCAGCCCTGGTTACTCTGGTCCTGGCCCTGTGGTTGTATCCTCCCAGTAACTGGTGCTTGTGCCTCCGTGCAGTGAACCAAGGAGACACAGTGCTGTCAGCAAACAAGAAAACCATGAAAAAGCAGATGAAGAGGACAGGCTGAGTTCCAGTGTGACAATCAGAGCCTGGTGCCAGGTTTTAAGTGTCTGACATCAACCAGAGGATTTTCCATGTAAATGGTCTTCCCACCCGAGTCTAAGAGGAATGTAAGAACTCTAGAGCAAAGCCAAACAGCCAGAAGACAGCCGTTGGCCCATTCTGACAAAGTCAGAGTACCTGTTGTTCTTCTACCTGGTCATCTATATCCTCTTAATTGTATTTTAAATGGGATGCACAATCTTGTTTCTGGGGAGATAACCCAACTCCCTACCTGTCTCCAATGTCTTGGAACCACAAAAAAACACCCCTTTTTCTTTTGGCTTTTTTAAAAAATTTTTATTAAATTGAATAGAACTGTAACCTTGAGTGGAAAACAATGTTTTCATCAGAACATAGCAGAATGGTGCTGTAGCATGAAATTGCCAGCAAACTACAGGACTAGAGCTTGTGAATACTGTTAAAAAACACTCTCTAAAGCGGGAGCATTGGAAATAGCTCAGAAAAGAGCATCTGGCCATTTGGCTTCAATATCACATCATGCTCCATCGGGTGTAACATTTTATGTTACAAACTCTTTCATGTACTAGGACATTATAAAAGCACGAGGCTGGAAATTCAGAGAGAGATCCACAGCAAAAGAACTGAGGAAAGAAAATGCTCCTTTAGTCTTTGCTGCTTTCTTCTCAGCCACATTCTTGCAGGTTTAATCTAAATCTAACACAGGTTCCTCTGCAGTGGCAAGTGTGAACTGAATGAGAGAGAGAGGGGAAGACTGCAGAGAAGCTGAGTATGCTAATTGGGTCAGGATTGAAATTGGTTTTGCTTGCCTAATGACGAGACTGAACCAGAAACCTAGAGATGAGCTACAGCTGGTCAGAAACTTTCTGGTATGACATGTTTTCTATTGCAAAATAACAATTCATCCAGAAGTCCAAATGTTCTGTAGAACTCTAAATTTTGATGCTGATGCCCAAACACCTGGCACGGGCTGTGGTGTACCTCGAGGTGCCCAGCTGTCTGCCCTTAACCATGTGCCGAGTACCACTGGAAGGAGGTTGCTTTGAGTTTTACAGAACTATTTGGAATCTCTTTCAGAAATCTTAAAGATACATATCTATTAGGGCTGTGAACAGCCTTTTAATTAAAAAAAAAATGAAAAGTGAAAGTGTTTCGGGGTACTATCTGTCCCCAGGGCAGGGAGATGCCTGTTTTCCAGCTGGCCTTTTGATCAGCTCCCTAGGTGGTTCTTGTTTTTCTGAGGATGAGAGGTTTTATTGGACTCTCTAGGAGGCAGAGGGGCTCTTAGTATGGCAGGACCTATTTCAGCCTGAGCTTCTGCAGTTGTAGCAGCACCTTGGTTTGTGCCACTGTCCTGTGTGAAGGTCACCAACCCAGATCAGCAGCCCTGGTAAGACCCACAGCCCAAACCCACTCTCCTCAGCTCCTACATGTGGTTGTGTTGCTGGAAGGGTTTTCCCAGGCACCATTCTCTAGCAAAACCATCGCAATTGGGAAAATGTATTTCAGCCTTGGAGGTGGGCTGTCAGATTTATAGGACCCTCCAGTCTCGAGTGCAGCATCTGGAGATGGGATTGTAGGCACTGAAATGTATAAAATATCATCTGTCGCTGAGGTGTTACCCTTGTTGGAAAATTCACGTCACTGTTATTTACGGTGTCAGAGAGGGGCATATAAATCCTTCCTGCTTGTGAGGGGAAGCACGCCTGTCCTGTGAGCGTGAGGAAAGTGCAGCTGATCTTTGAGATGGGGGTTAGAGGTGGGGAGTGCTGTGGGATTTAGGTTTGTTTGGCTTAGTTTTAATTCTGCCTGGAAAACTTTAGGGGGGTAATATGGCAGTTTTGACTCTGTTTTTTGCAGCCTGCTAAAGAAACGTCTAACTGACTAATAATTACCCTTGCAGCAGTGTTGCTTGAATAGAGCAAAGCACGTGGAGCTGACCTGTGAGACAGATACCTCCGAGCTGAGGAGTAGGAACAGGGAAGGAACAATGCCTGTACCTGTGTCGCTGAGTAAAGGTTTGCTCCTCAGTGCCAAAAGAATTATATCATTATCTGCATTGTGTGGAGTGTGCAGAAAATAAGCAACTTAAGACTGAAGAAATGAGAGACACAAACTATTTTCTGTTTAAGGTGGCGTAAAATGAGCCACCAATGAGAAATTTTTAATGCAGGCCTTCTATAAACTTGGTTTCAATGGCCTGCATAGTGTGATGGGGATATTCGTAACAAAGAAGCGTGTCTGTGTTGTAGAGGAGGTCGAGCGCTTGACTGGGGAGTGCTTGCCAGCTGCATGATCTTGAGGAGTCTGTTTGCCCATCCTTTGTTTGCCCATCTGCAAATGGCAGTGGTAATATTCACCCCAAAAGTGGGTAAAAATGGTACAAGTTGTCCCTGGCATGGCTGAAAACGGTCTCTGCCAGGCACGCAGACGGGCTCTTATGTGCTTTGTGGTTAGTGTTTCAGGAAGGTGCCGTGGACCAGGCACCTCGCAGGGCAGCGGCAGGGGAAGGTGATCTCTCCCCCAGAGAGCTGACAGGGATGAGATCCTCATAGAGGGGCCAGAGCAGGCATAGGGTAGGAAAACGGATCCCTGTTCACCGAGCACAGGCAGAAAAAGTGCAGGAGTGAGTGTGTGTGGGCATGTGGCAGTCCCTGGCATGGAGTCAGGCGGTGAGCAATTGAGAAGTTCATCTGTTGCCCCCTCATCTTCCTCCTGCGAGTAGGCTCTAAAATATTTTTCCCAGCCTTGCCTCAGTTTTATGATCTGTTCCTTTCTGGTGCTGGTGGCAGGGAGCATTTCCTTGCAGTCGTGTCGTAGAAGGACACCAGTCATCAATTGTCCAAAAGAATAAAAAAATGGCTCCTGCTGCAGAGGTATATCATTGCCTTCAACTCGGTGTCCTATAAAAGCTTTGAGGGAATGTTTCATGACCCTATTTTGGGACATGATGTGTACCTTTAGATCATATCAGCTGCCAGGAGTTGGAAACTTGATGGCACTGGTTTGCCACCTTTGTTCTGTACTGTTTTTCATCATTATGATGGAGGTGAATTCCTGCTTTGTTCCTGCAAAATTAATTACGTCTGTATGGAAGGAAGGAAATGAAACAAATTCCAATAAAATATTTAAAGACTCCCTTAAAGAGTTCCAAGATCTCATATTTTGTTTCCTACATAAGAAAAATAAGGCTGAAATGCTTTATTAGCACATTTATTGTAACTTACATTGCTCCATGTGTACTTTTGCTGCTTGCATCCTGCAGCTAGTATAGATCCACACAGATAAACTACCTTTGCATCTTCATATGTCATTGTTTCTCTTCCATGAACATCAGATTGGATTGCATTTATATATATATATATATATATATATATATAAAGCACGCCCAAATGCATTGGTCAAAATGCCAATTGCTTTCCAATGGTAACTTTCTCCCAACATAATGGAAAAGTGTTTGCTATTTAAAGGAAAGGAAAAACAAACACAAAATGGCATATCTGTCATTTCTATTTGTATTCTAGGCTTAGAAAAGGCAGATCTCTCTGAAAAATCATATTTAATATGACATACAGAATTTATAGCATGAGAAGTGCAGTCAAGGAGAACCCAGAGAAGCATCAAAATATGTCTGCAAAATCTCAGTTAGGTGTAACTGCGTATTACATATTCAAGTGTTTGACTGTAATAAAATAATCTATTTGCATGTTTCAGTAAAACTGTAGCTGCATATTTGTACCTAAAATGCCACTTAGGTTTTCTCTGCTTCTCTAATAGTGTGTCATTTACACAAATATCTTCCTATCAGAAGAAAACCAGACAATTCAATAACTTCAAAGCATGTCACATCTGTAATTCCTGGTACACTCTGGGGGAGCAGGTAAATAAGTATGCCTCCATTTAACTATAGAACCGTTCAGGTTGGAAGAGACCTTTAAGATCATCGAGTCCAACCACAGCCTAACCCTGCCTAGTCCACCTCTAGGCCATGTCCTTAAGCACATCTACACGCCTTTAAAATACCTCCAGGGATGGTGACTCCACCACCTCCCTGGGCAGCCTGTTCTACCCTTTCAGTAAAGAAATTCTTCTTGATATCTAACCTAAATCTCCCAGCCAAGGGGAAACTGAGGCAGAAGGCTCTGAAAAGGTCCTCACAACATCTGAGAGTCATTTGATGACAGAGCCCAGGTTGGAACTGTTATAAATAGACTTAGTTGTATTTCCCTACTGATTGCTCTGAATTCAAAGGCTGGAGTGATTACTGGGCGTTACAGCATGTGCATGCGTTAGAGGAACTGTGCTTAAAGTTCCTATGTTCCTTTAGGGTGTGATTGGGTGAAGTGAGGACAAGGATGATGGACTTCAAAAGGAATAAGGAAATTCCAAAGCCTGTTCTGGAGGAGAAGTGTGAGAGCACATTTAAAGCAATTCTCTTGAGATCTGTTATTTCTGCTCCTGTTTCAGCTGATCTCACCATGTTGTGCTGGCAGGTACCTCGTGGGCAGCAGAGTTTCTGATGTACCTCCTGCATTGCCCTTTGCGGCCGCGTCACCAACCACTGTCTCTGTCCCCATGTAGCAGGGGAAATGGTGTTTTCTGTCTCTTCCTTTTCCTCCCCTTGACTCACTATGAGTGGTTCACGTGGGGTCAGCCTGGCAGCAGTCTGCTGAGGACAACCTAGGGCCTCCTGCTTGAGCTGCTGCAGAGAGATGTATGCAGTGTTCCTTCTTCACTCCTTGCCCTCACCCTTTTCACCCTGCAGCACAAACTCCATCGATTCCTGAACAGCTGTACAGCAAGAAGGTGCAGATAGCAGTGGCAGCAGTGCACGCTGGGCCAGGACTGCTGCTTGATAATGGTGCTGTTTTCCCTGGTCCCCTACCCCTCTGCCTGTGGTTCAGCCTTTTGTGCTCGCAGTCGTAGCGTTCGGTGCCCCGACGCCGTGCCGTTAGCCCAGAGGCACTGCTCTGCCAGACCCAGTGTGCCTCTGAGAGCTGCTGACAAGTTCAGCTCCAGTTAGCTGCAGTCCAAGGTCAAATGGGACTTTAAAATATGAATAAATGTCAGGGTTTGCTGGCACATCGATCTCAGTCTTTTTGATTACTGCCAAATCGCATGAATAAATTAGCCTTGACAGGTGCGATAAATTGTATAGACTACTGATCTCAAACAGCAAATGTTAAAGAAGGACATGGGAGGCGTGGAGGGGAAAATACCCTCTGCAGATCCCTGTATTAAATGAGGTGAGTCTTGATACAGTGCTCCGGGGGTGATCTTCAGGAAGAAGGAGGCCTTTTGTTCATTTGAGATTCTGTGCCAAGCTGGGGCACGTCTCTACTGAAGTATTGATTTCCTTTGTCAGAAGGAGTTTTGGTTACCGTGCGTCATGAAGCGAGAGCGCTTCAGCTGCCTTTTTCCCCAGCTGCGCTCCCCATCCAGGGGGACTTGGACTCAGGACTTCTGGCTCCCCAAGAGTGGATGTAGACAAGCAGGTCTCTAACTAAAGTAAAACCAAAGTAGAGGGTGTTGGAAGTAGCTTTGTAATGATACACTGAACACTGTCAAGCCACAATTCATTTGCATGGCAGGTATTTGCTTTGCAGGGACTTTTTACTTGAAACCAAACCAGACTGATGCTGAGTTCCTCTATCACTAAATTTTTTTAATAAGCAATTGTTATCTTTCGCTGATTGCTCAATGAGCTTGTGAAATGAATCTGAGAATAGGGTGTTTCTTTTTCATACTACTTTGCCTAAGAACTTTCAGTTTTCATAAATCTAAAATCAAATCTTACAATGTTCTCCCATATGAGGCATATGAAAGTCAGATTTTTGTCAAACATTTAGACTTTCTTTTCTATATATTGTTATGCCTTTAATTAAGCATTCCTCTCTCTGAAGCAACTTACACACATTCTGTCTCCCCATCTTGATACCGTGATATAGTGTATTCAACTGTTTCTGTGTATGCATATTTGTATATATGTACAGGTGATGGGTGAGTGCTCGTTTTGGGCTGTTCCTCCTCTTGGGGCTGCTGTGAAATAGTTTGATTTATGCTGAAATGCTAAACTTGAGAGTAGAGCTGATCAAAAATGCACAAAGCAGGGTTTTTTCTCCAAAAGCAGAAACTTTCAAAGAATCACAGAACATTAGGAGTTGGAAGGGACCTTGAAAGATCATCTAGTCCAACCCTCCTGCCAGAGCAGAATCACCCAGACTAAATCACACAGAATTTAGTCTAGATTTTTTTTTTGTTTCAATTTTGCAAAATTAAAGCAGAACAGAGGCTTTATATTAGGTGGGCTTTAAATTTTCATTGTGAATTTTCTGCATAGCTCCAATCGTCTTAACTAGAAATATACAGTTGTCACTTTTGCACATCAATTGTCCCATCAATAAACAATAGCACGTGTATGATTGAAAAGGGGTATTACAAATCTGTTGTTTCTGTGCCAAGCTGTTTGTGATAACCTTATATACTCACAATATATTTGTAGTTCTAGAATGGAAGGGGTTACAAAAAATTATTTTTAATTATATAGAAATACCTTTGATTATGTATAGATATGGTAATGTAGACAGAGACTGGGAGAGCAGGCTGGGAAAGAGAAAGGGCCTTTCCTGTTACAAGAGCTTCACTGCACGGATGGTTCCTATCACGCGCCGTGTGTGCGGTCGGGGTGTTAAGAACAGCAGTCTGAAAAAGAAGATAAAATGGGGAGTGTTGATAAAAAGGAGGGTCTGACACAGTGCTGAGTGGTAAGAAGCAAATTGCCTAATAAGATGGATTTTGAGAATGGTATAGAAGCTCTTGAAAGATCAGCAGATGCAGGCAGGTGGCTCCAAGCCTCAAAATGTGTGCTTTTCTGATTACTGGTATTACAGAAAAATGTTTACAAAGCAGGCGGGAAGAGGATGGAGATTATATTCCAAGGGCCAGGGAAGCATTGTGATAGACTTAGGAAGCCAGGCAAAGAAGCTGTTAAAGTAAATAGATAAAAGTGTGAGTATTTCTAGAATTGAGGCTGCTTGAACACATGCCAGATGAAATGAGGAGGGATTTGCTTGTAAGGGTCAAAGCATATTCAATCTAAAAGGCTGTGCAGATTATTAAGAGTATTATTTTGCATGCATACAAAAGTGCTTTTCAGTATTTCCTCTCACAGTGTCCATTGTTTTCAGGTCCTGTAAACATGAATTCTCAAGTGGTAAAGCTCTAAAGCTTTAGAGCAAGCCAAAAATGAACCCTCAGGGACTTTGTGCCATGCAATATACTGATGTGAGAATGGATTCAGATGAGAAGTTACAGCTGTATGGTATGCATGTATCGCACTGCTCTGCTCCCTCCTCAGTAATCCACCTGTCCAACCAAAATGTTACTTTCCTGGTAAATTTAAATTTCACTTACATTTATTTTTTTGCCTTGTAAAACATTTTCCCAGTATTCTGTGGCACTGGGAGGAGGCTGGGACTTCCTGCAACCTTTACGACAATCCAGAACAAATAACTCACCCTTTTAGCACCGTGACAAATTCTTTAAAGCATCCATAAAAATAATATATCCTTGTCCTCATTGCCTGTGCATGTATTTATATTTTTTTATTCTTTTATAGTAAATATAAAGAGATTAGAATTTATTACTTCAGAAAAGGCACACCAGTTAGAACTCTGAAAAAGTCACCTCCATCAAATGAACAACCAGAGCAGGAAATTTTTCTCTCAGCTTCCATATGATCTTGCCTCGTACAAAAACGTGATCAGTGAAGCATTGACTTCCTATGCAACAGAGACGTTAGCAGCTCAAGCGTATCTGTTAGGTACATGATGATCCTCTATGGATTTTTATTAAAATATCACCTTCAGTAACTAATTCCTCTAAAGACCAAGATCTAATTGTATCAGCTATTAAATATAGTTTATGCGGTCAGGTGTCAGCTTTAACAGACACATGGAAAACCTCTGTCAGCTCTTAAAGGTCTAATTTGACCTATCAACTAGAATTGGTTATCATATAGTATGCCTTGAAATTTTATTTGAAGCCAGATTCCAAACTGCCAAGTCAAAATGACTTTAAGCAGGGACAGCACCCCCAGCAAACAGAATGTGGGAATGGAAATTCAGAAAGCAAATCAGGTTGGTTTATACTCAGCTACTTGTTGAAGGTGTCACTGCCCTAATTTTTGGCATGAATCCATGTTTACAAAGACAGGCTTTGTAAAGCTGCTTGTGGGCTCCATGAGGAGGTTTCAGGCCAGGTATGTCTGTGACTACTCACTCCTTCAGTTTGCGAGCTACTGCTGGACCTTAAGCGTGTTTTTAACTGAATGCTGGTAAAGTCAGCATAGGGAAGTATTAGGACCATTCCCTGGCAAAGGAAAGCCCTGAGCCCCAGGGTCAGAGGGGCTGCTTGTCTCCATGGGGAGGTTTCAGGCCAGATATGTCTTTGAGTACTTGCTCCTTTGGTTGCTTCAAGACTGCTGTGTATACAGATGGGTATAGCACCCACCTCCAAAGTCATCCCTTTGAGAGCAGGCTACAAATCTTGAACAGCTCAAGTCATACCTGGTGCCTGGCATTCCATCCTTTGGGTTTGATGTGACCAGCAGCTTGCCAATAATGCATTTATTTTCTCAGTCAACTGTAGTAAAACTGTTGTGCATTGAGCTAATAGTTCAATATTATTTGAACTGCCTCCATCATCTCAGAAATTTTGTTAGCTGATTATTCAGTTGACTGCATGCGCTGCTTTGCCTTGTCTCACCTCCCTTTATGTCTGTGACACATGAATTATGAAGGGGGGTGGGGGAATAAGCATGGTCAGGCTCAACTTATAAGAAAGAGAAAATAAAATGGCTGATAGAGATCTTCAAAAAAAAGTTCTAGATGAAAAACCACGGAAGAAGTGAGTGAGATCAGGCAAATGAGACTTAAGTGGGTAGAGATGAACACAGGCAGCTCTGGACTGAGAGCAACTGTAACGTGGGCATTTCACAGAGGGACAGAAGGCAGTGTAGTGATGCCCAGGACACTTTCTGGGGGAAGGTGGTGGAGAATGGGACATGTAAAACCAAATTTTGACAGGCATCTTCTGAAAGAGGAGGACAGGTCTTGGCAGAGCCTATTTTGAAACTACCTATGGTTTTACCAGCTGCTGCAAATGAACCTGACCTGTCCCTGGAGGGGGAGAGAAGGTATAGATCATGGAGTTGAGCCCTGAGTGTTCTACACTGAGCACCCAAAGTGTTAGGCCAGACTTGGTATAAACTCAAGCAGGCCATTAATTTCCCTCCCTTGCCATGCAAGCAGCATAGTAATTCTTCTGTCTCCCCCCTCCCAGGGCGTTTTTTTAACTTGAGGGTCAGTGCATTTTGCTTCTAGAGTCATGCTGATGTATTCTCCTCTGGGGTGCAGCAGCAGTAGAAAGCAGAATTTGGACTGGGGTTTGTGTCATCCTGTGCTTGGCAGCAGCTCCCCATGTGGTATGTGCTTTCATTTACACAGGCCATTCACCGTTGTCTTCAGCAGGTAGCACAGCAGAAAATAATTGCTAAGGGAAATGTGGTTCATTTTTCTTGTTCCTCATTAATCCATATTCAAGATCTCTTCAGGAGGAAATAGAGATGTGCAAATGTGGTGTAAGTTACTTTTCTTTTCCCATTCCCTCTGCCTGTTTTAAGTGTAGCCTGTTGTCCATCTTACTGAAGCAGCATTCCCTGTCATGTCAAATGTCAAAGGCAATTTTGACATGAAAAAATAACAAATTCTAGCATTTATTGAGGTGCTTCTTAGACCTTCGCACAAACCCTTTTCATTCTGCATATCTTGTGGGGCACTGATTCATTTTATTCTTTTTAATAGCAAAGAAAAATAGTGAAGGAGCTACCATTTTGTTTTTAAAACTCAGCAATGAGTCAAGGCACAGATAAAGTAAGAGATTGAGGTGAGTGTGACAGCAAGAGAAAGGAGGCATGATCTGAATGAACTGCATCTCAAAAGGTAAAGATCCCCTAATCTTTCCTTAGTCCTGATAAGTCAAGATGGGGGAAAACCCTCCTTCAGTGGCTTTAGTTGAATGTCTGCACCTTCTTAGATATAAAGAAAGTGCTAGTGATTTAGCAAAGCAGAAACCCTTAGATAACAAACTGCTAGAGATTGCAAGATAAATCTTCCAACCTGCTGCGTATTGACCTCCTTAGATGTGATAAACATGGGGTACCCAGCCCAGTTTGAAAGATGTTCACGCCTTCCCAGTGCGTGGGTGAGGGTGGGATGGATTTCTGCTCTAAGTGAAGAGGCACAGCAGCCACTGCTTTTAATTTATCTGAATGGCACTTGTTTCAAAACAACTCTGAATCTGGTGCTGTTTTGCACTTGTTACCTCGTTAATAAAGATCTGACGTACCCTCCCCCTCTCATGCCTTAATTTCTGCACCGTTTCTGCTTCTGTCACTGTGAGGGCTCCATGTAATGTTTTCTCATTAACATGGACTTATTAGGTCTTCCGTAATGACTCTTTCCATCCTACTTTTTTCCAATTGTGCTGGTATCCCCTGCCCTAAACAGGTAATGAAGGGCATGAAGAGTCTGGATGCGAGTGGCTGATTGTTGACAACATCCCTGTTTATCTCTAGATGCTTTCACAGCAGTCTCTGGGGTAAAGAACAGATCTGCTGTCAGCTCTGCCTTACAGGGCTCCAGCCAAATCAGGAGTAAGAAGTGTAAGGACGGTGTAAACATAACCACACTGGTTGTCTGTCAGCCCCCAGGGTGAGAACCATGCAAACAAGATGCAGAAGGAAGTACATGTTTGACTTTGGTGCTCAGCTTCCAACCCTGGAAAGCAGGTGTGGAATGCAAGCAGCACTCACTTCATCTTCTCCAGGGGAGTTTGGGGTTTGGCCAACTTTTGCATACTGCACATGGACCTGGCAGCTGAGGAAGTGCTCCAGTCTTTGGGCCCATTACTACAGGAAGGATGTTGAGATGCTGGAGTGTGTCCAGAGGAGGGCGATGGAGCTGGTGAAGGGTCTGGAGCACAAATCCAGTGAGGAACGGCTGAGGGAACTGGGGCTTTTTAGTCTTGAGAAGAGGAGGCTGAGGGGAGACCTTGTTGCTCCCTACAACTACGTGCAACGCAGTTGCAGAGATGTCAGGGTTGGTCTCTTCTCTCTGGTTACAAGCGATAGGACAAGAGGGATTGGCTTAAAATTGCACCAGCGAGATTTAGGTCAGATATCAGGAAGAATTTCTTTACTGAAAGGGTTGTCAGGCATTGGAACAGGCTGCCCAGGGAGGTGGTGGAGTCACCATCTCTGGAGGTATTTAAAAGGCATGTGGATGAAGTGCTTAAGGATATGATCTAGAGGTGGGCCAGGTAGGGTTAGGCTGTGGTTGACCTAAAGGGTCTCTTCCAACCCAGGTGATTCTATGAAGATAGTGGAGAGGAGCTGCTACTCAAGTGTGTGAGACAAATTGACAGGACCAGCTCATCTTAAGCTGTGTAGGGGGGAGGTTGAAAACTCAGATGATCGTCCCATCGTGGTTCAGCTTTTCTTCCTAATGCCTTTCTTTCTGACCAGTCTTTAGACCTTTTCTCCACCATCTGTTTTCTGTTCTTGCCAATATGTCTTATCCCTTTCATCGCTCTCCTGTCCCTCTGCCCTAACCTGGCTCAGCTCCACTAGGCCTTAATGTTCCACACTCTCATCTAGCTGCGCTGGTGACTTACGAGCTCAGTGCTGCTGTGGACACCAGACCTCTTAAGTACCTAAGCAACTCCCAGGAAAGCTCATAAATGTCTTTCACAATGGATGTTCAAAGTAAGGGAAGCATTAGAGGTTTGAGGAGTTTGTTGCTTAGAGAAGTCTAGGCTAGATGAGAAGGAGAAAACCTATTACTCAGAGTAGAAAAAAAATAAGAAAGAGAAGAAAGCCTTTTTAATAGCAAGAACAATTAACCAGGGGACCCCTCTGTGACATGAAATGATACTAGAAAGGAAATGTTTTAGTTTGAACAGAAATTAATCCAGTGGAAAAGTTAGAAGAGGCTTATGTTTTGTAGGAAAATTAGCCTTTGAGCTTTCTTTTGACTTCATCTCTGTAGAAAGATGATGGAGTAAAGACTTGTAGGACTCTCTGCGTTTGAAAGAAAAATCTGAAGCATGCAATAGTTATCTGAGGAACTGAACCCAGAGGCAGATGCAAATAACAACAGATTAATGGGTCAAAGGAGGGTTGCACTCTGATAGTGCAGAAGTCTCTGAAATCCTCAGAAGTCTCTGAAATCCTCAAGGTCTTGAGAACTAATCCTGTTCAGAGATTTGTCTGCCATATCCCTTAGTCCTCTGTTTCCTTTTGTCTAACTGCCTCTTTACTTCTTTGGTGTCTTTTTCTCTGTGTGGTCATTTGTTTTCAGTTCTGCCTTCTTTCTTTTCACTCATTCATCCCCCTAGGTATTTGGACAAAGTAGCTAGAAATTATGTCATGTTAATGAGAATCCAACACTGCCTTTCACTGGCCTGATGAAAACAGACCTCGGGGCACCACACTACACAAGGATCAGATTGCTTAATGTGGACAAAGTTTTAGGATAGAAACAATTGTAGTTTGTAGAACTGGAACAGAAAAAAAATATTTAAAAATCATATGGTGCCCTCATATATATCCATAAATGCTGGATATTGTCAAAGATGGGCTAGAGGGGTCCCTCTTCATATCCATTACAGCCACATTGCTTAGGGATGGTCTTAATGCTAATAACTGCTTCATATTACAGACAGACTGATTAAAGTGGATGTTTCAGCTTATGTGCATGAGTATTCCCAAACTACTCAGGGTTTTTTTGCAGCAACTTGTCTGTGGTGGTATCAAGCTGCAGCTGATGCTAACTGTGCCAGCTTATGTTTCTTGATCCAGTCAGTCTTTTCTCTAACTTTGTCCTGAAACATCAAAGTAACATTTTTTGTGCAATCACTTAGGAGTTTGTATTGGTTTGCACCAGTAAAACCTTGCAGAGGAGTACCTTAGGGAGGAGTTCCTGTGGCTGTTAATGTATCAGGGTTTGAGCACGTTAACAAATAGATGTGCACAGACCTGTTGCCTGTGTGCAAAGCTGTGTTTTCACCAAGTGGTCATGTTTATGGTTAAATGAGTGAGTCTGTGTGATACTGCTGGTATTCAGTAGTTCTCATTTCGCTGTGCTAGAAGAGTTTCATCCAGTTGATCAAGGAGTAGGTACAGTTCTGTATGACTTTGGCCAATATCAAGCTGTGTAATAATTAGTCACAGTCGTATGTTAACTCTGTCAACTTGGCTGCCTGACAACAGGAGCACTCTGTCACTAGTGGTTTTTAGTGATTGACAGTCAGTAAGACACCCTAGAGTGACAACTTAATATTTTTCTGTGTATCCTTTAACTAGGTTCAAGTGACATCCATGTATTGGCTGTTGATGCCAAACACTCCCGAAAGTCATTTATAAGACTCTGTCTACATCTCAGACTAATGTGAGATGAAGCATTAGATGTCATTAACAGCAATAATGGGGTATGTAGATTTCCAGCCCAAATTTTAGATTTACATAGTGTACATTCTGCTAATTGTGGGCATCAGGAAAAAAGGATCCTGATAAATTGCTGTTGGGGTTCATTTTCAGAGTAGTGTCTAGCAGTGTAGCTGGGCAATTCCCATTAATATTAATAGGAGTTTAGCAGATAAATCTCCTTGAATAACTTTTAGAAAATTTACCCTTAATGTGCCTTACATTTCAATAGGCTGAGCTGTATTTTGAAATTCCATTTGAGAAGGGTAATGTGATAGATATAGTAATGAGGGATACGCAAAAACCAGTAGGATGCATATTTCTACATGACACTGGAAGCTTGCAGGACTTTTAAATCGGAGCATCCTAGAATACTATTAATGAAATCCCCTCTAACCTTAAGGGGTAATTTTTTCTAAGTGATCCACAGGGGATTTGGCTGTTAAATTTCCATTAACAGTAATGGGATTCACAGTGTTACAAAGCAAGTTCACCACTAGCCATGCTGAAATTCTACCCCCTGCGGCAATTAATCATGCCCATTGGGCTCATTAATGGAAATATGAAGCAAATTATCTGGCTAATCATGATATGTGATCAATTGGCTCTCCTGCAATAATTGATTGCTGGCTAGTTAAAGCCAACCCACAGTTTGAGGATTTTATAGCTGGATGATGACAGACGGGGTGTCCCTGTCGTGGCTGTAAATGCTGAGGCACCTGCAGGTGCTCTTGTATTTTTCTGTCATCCCTCTCCTGGTGTAAACATTTTCCCAGTTTCCCTCTGACTCCCATCCCTCGTATCAGGTCCTGCAGGTGCTCTGCACAAGGAGCGTTCTTGCCCCCTTGTCTTTACCAAGGTGTCACTGGTGTTCTGCTGGGTTCTGCATTTTCTTACTCTGCCCAAGCCAGGCACTTTGTCTTTGATTACCTCCTGCCCTTCTCTCCCAGGAATCTGCATTTTTGAGCTGTCTATGAAAATGGATAAGCTGGTCTGAATGGTGTGGCTATGCTGGAATGTGTTTGCAGCAGCCTCGGCCCTGTCCTTTAACCTGTCATTCTGCTACCAGATAGTGTAGACTCATTTACCCCATTTTGCTTGAAGGAGCATTCCCTGAGGGTGTGGGCTGGTTGGATCTAGCATGCCAAGGCCATCCCTCAAGCTGCTGGGAAGCGAACCACCTCTTTACCTTACCAGCTGGAGAGTTCACTCCTTGCTGTTGCTCTACTGAAATGTTAAAGACAGAAAGCTGCAAAACTAACCCTGGTGTTTTGGTTTGGTTTTAAAATGCTTGGTTAAATCTTAGCCACTTAATTGATTGGTTTAGGGGCTTTTTTTTTTCCCCATCACTGGTATTCTGTAAAGGCTTAGTACACCACCAAAATACAGCCTTACTTAGGCTTCAAACTCAACTCTTTGGGATATACTTTGATGTGCATTACAGTGTTATGGCTAAGCTAACTGGCAAACATGCAAATCCGGGAGTGCCATGCAAAATCAATAGCATTTCTTCAGGCAGAACACTAATTTATAGCCACGCTGCATGACTGTGTCGTTTTCCTAATGAATTCTCCAGTGTGCAGAGGTGCACTAAACAACAAAGATAAATACTGGTGTGCAGAGGAGCATAATGCAGATTTATAGCCTTAACAGAATACAGAGTACAGATGTTTTGCATATAACCAAGATTGGTTTATGAGCTTTTGCAAGCAGGGGGATCTGTGTTCTAACTAAGGACTGTTTTTCAATGGAAATTGAAATGAATAAAGCAACAGGAAACTTTTTAAAATACATTTTGGCACCTTCCAAATGGCAGAACCTTCTATGTACCCCACTACATGTGTTTCAGCTCTTCCTGAGAGCTGTCTGATGGCATAGGTTGGACACAGAAAAGGGAGAAATCTCAAGATGACCTGAACAGCTTTGAAGCAGAGATGTCATTGAAAATAAGACTCTTATAAGACCACTTCAGACAATTTTTTAAATCCCTCCCAGAATGTATATTAAGTTAGCCAGCCACCAACATACTGAACAGCTTTTCATTGCCCTACTCTGTCACTTGGTACAGAAACATTTAGTGCCTTGTTATTAATTTTTATATATTCAGAAGCCTATTTCTGCAGAAAAGTTGATTTTTATTTTTTTCTCTTTCTTACTGGGGAAAATAAAACAAACTGCTTCTATTATGCTATGTTTCCATGGGGAACCTTACTAATGTACATAATATACAACAACTGATGGCAAGTGATGATAAGTTGCTTATACCACTGGGAGCTCTGGAATGAGTGGTTTGCAAAGCCGAGTAAGTAATGAAAGTCCATAAACAAGACACTCCATGGAGCAGCAGAGTGACAGAATTTTGGCTCCAAGCTTGAGGCTGTTTGGCTGGTATTGGAAATCTATATAACATCCTTCCCTCCTGGCATCTGCTACTCTGTGAAGGTTCAGGTCATTAGAAAAACAAATTTCAACTGAGCATGATTGCAGTCTGTGTCCTGTTCAGTGGATGGCCTTACTGGTGCATCTCCACAATTTGGTCTCACACTAGTGGGTGCTACAAGACAAGGCTTCCATGGTCACTTGTCACTCCCTGACTCCAGGCAGGGTACGTGTACTGATTTGTAGTTAATGCAGGTGATCTTTGTAGCCTTTCTGATCAATCCAACCTAATTAAAGGAGCAATTTTCTAGTTTTAGGGCCAATTTACCTTTCCAGGATGGTATGAATGCCTGCGGCTCAACTGATAATGAGGTAACATCTTAGAGCCAATTAAGTGAAAATGAATCAGTAGAGCCCATTAGACTTGATAAAGTTCAATAAGAGATGGAGCAGGTGAATTTTTCTTTGTTAGAACTCCGATGTTTTATGTAAAGTTGGAAAACTCACAGCAGCTCCTTGCATGTGAACGTTGGGCTCTGCATTGCTCAAAGCCATCCATCTCTAGCTTCAGCCAGCATACTGATAGTTTCTCTAAAACAGAGCTGTACTTCTTAAGTTAGGGGTTCAGAACAGCCTGTGTGTAATATTTTTCTGGATGTTATTGTAGCAAATGTGCTTGCAGATCAGGCCCCGTCGATGAAAGGATTCTATTAATAAAACCAGCTGTGCAACAGGAAGACCAAGCGATGTTACTAGAAACTGCAAAACCCTTTCAAAGCACTTTTCATCATCCAAATAATTTACTAAATGGTTTCTGAGAAAAACTATTCATTAACTGGCAAGAATGAGCTGCATTAACATTTGTTTATTGCCATGTGTCTGTTGGCCTCATGGGTTTGGACTAGGAGACAAACTGTTTGAAGAAATTGAGGGGCAAATTTTAGCTGTCCCCTCCACAGACAGAATATCGCAATCATTCATGCTGTGAAAGCTGATGGGATTAATGCCAGTTGTGGAAGTGCAGTGCTGGAGCTGTTTGACACTCAGTCTTGCCCTCCTGTCATCCCAGCTGATTCCCACTCCACTGAGCAGAACGTCTTCCAACACAGCTCCTCTCTTCCACACCATGAGCGGAGATGGGCCCTGCTCCACTGGTACATCGAGGCTGAAGGAATAGGCTTGTCTCTGAAGCGCCACGGGCCACCTCTGCTGTGGCTCTGTGAGCAAAGGTACATTATCATTCACGGGTGTCAAGCACTTCTGGGTTGTTTGTACCCATTGTGCAGATTTAGTCCCTCTGGTGCTGCCCAGTGCCACCATCTGAAGCCAAAAGGTGGGATGTTCTGTATCACAACCACACAGGAACGTCCCGTGGTAGTGAGAGCCCACTGAAGTCAACAGGAGGCTTCTCATTTCCTAAGGTTTATTGGCAGATCTAGGTGACTAGATACAGTAGACCACAAGCTCCTTGTCTTGGTTATACAAACACAGATCCCCCAGTTGAGGCCTGAATTTGGAACAGATCTTGTATTTAGTCTTACACACACCCCCACCCCTCCGTTCAGTTCTTAGTATTCAGCCATTTTCCCCAGTTTAGTTTTTGTTGTTAATCACTTGTTTTGAATATATTTGACAATATTTTCTTGCATCTGAGGAGCAAATTGTTCTCTCAGACAGTGAGCTGCGGAGCAGCCGCTGCCTTCACGAGCGGCGCAGGCAGACGATCTCCTTCTGGCGCAGGCTCAGGCCGTTAGTGCTACTCTTGCAAAATCCATTTGCACAGAGGCTGCTTATTTATGGCTAAACTCCCCAGTACCAGAATGTAACATAAAACCTGGAATTGCTGTGTAATGGGAAGCGTAAGGACACCAAGCGCCTGCTGGGTCATTATGGATTTTTTTTTCCTCTCTTACCTGACTGAAATCATCCTGAGTGTCCTGGTTACATTGCAGGTGCCTTGCAGGAGCTTTGGGAAGCTGTTCTTGATAGACTTGTCATATGATATATTCCTACTGCATCCCTTCCCATCCTGACATTTGAACGAACAGGACTGTACTTGATAGCCCAGTGTCAGTAACTCAGCATCGGAAATGAGCATCTCGACAGCCTCTCCTCACAACAGGAATTCTTTTGCTCTCCAGGCCTGAGCCCCAGCACAGGTTTCCCTTAAGACTGATGACAAGTTTTCTTTCCCACGGTACTAAGGGGTCCAGTGAAAAACCATTTAGTGGTCATATTTTAATTAGATATTCGATACTGTGCAAACTAGTTTGATGAGAAGGAAGGGAACACTGTCAGTGTATTTAAAACATGTATTTGATTTTCTTCTGAAATGGGACAGGTTTGAAGCATTGGTTCTTTTTATAATTTGGGTTTTCTCTACCGAAAAGTGTGTTTCAATAATCAGTTATGATATAGAAAAAATATCAGGTTTTTTTCCCTAGTCCTTCTCTCTCCTCTGCTCCATCCACATGTAACCATGTTTCTATCACATCTTGGCTTCAGTGTGCAGATCATTCAGGGTTGTTTGTCCAAAGGTATTGTGGCACATGGTATCTGAGGAAACACATTGACACTGTAGGTGAAGCGTGATGTAAGACACGAGGCCCTGTAACAAAGCTTTATCTAAATCAGACTCACAGCAGCCCTTGGTGTTCGCTGTATGCATTGGCTGCCTATGTCCCAGGGGTTTTGCTCCCACTAATACAAGAGACAGGAAGGAGAGGTTTTTACTGGATGGACCTAAGTGCCTGTGCAAGGCAAGCAAACTTGAAGCTGTGTCAGTACGTGAGATGAATGCAGTTAAATGCTGAAATGAAAGGTTCTGTGAAGACTGACCGACCAGAAAAGGATGACATGGCATTAGTCATCAGTCCCTAAATGTTTACAAAATAGTGCCCATGCAGTGCAGCTGACATCTCAAGCTGGAAACCAGAGGAAGCTGAGGTAAGATCCTTTTCCTACCTGTTGGCATCCATCAGTGCATTCTCCCAGCTCCCTTTCCTCTCTGGTAGAAGTGAAATGCATCTTGTTTCCCTTTAGTCTGTTCCAGCTGATGACAGCAAGGTTGCAAAGATGAAGGTATCTCAGGACAGTGTTTGGCACAAAGCATGATGCGTTTCGTTTGTTCTACTGTATATGGAAAGCCTTGATCTGTTCTTGCATCCAGGTCATCGTTGGAACAAGGCGAAGCAACTTGCTTTTCAGTTTCCCCTTTGAAGTGGGAATAAAGAAGGAAAAGGATTGTATCTTTGCCTGAATACTAAAAAAACTGACCACAGAGTGGCAGCCTTTGTTACTGTAACTCAGCCAGTTAAAGGGGGTTAGTGAGACTATGGGTGAGTTTGAAAAGGCTGCTCAGCGCATGGATGTTAGTGTACAACATAAACCTTGGGCTCAATCCACTGTGTCTTTTAATGTGAGATATCCATAAAGTTCATTAGATGGGATTTCTCAGCATGTGCTGTGTGATCTGCAGGGTTCTTTTTTTATATAAAGGGAATAAAACCTAATTGAATAATTCAGATATGTGAACAGAGCTGGTAATCATGAGTGTCTTACACTTCTTTGCCATGTGCAAATGGGAGAAGACAGCTATACAAGTGATGAGCTTATTAAATAGATCTATGAATTTAGTTTCAGTGATGAGATCTAAATCAGAAACCTAATGGTGTGTTAGTTTACTGGTCAGTTTTTTCATTAATCCATTATAATGCGCATACACATCTTGTAAGCAAGTGTTGTGAGCCTAGCTGGTGTGCTCAGGTCCATGAGCCACTTTCAGGACATGTAGGCAGCAGAGATCACTCACGTTTGCAGAGCTGTGGGGTGTGTTATTTTTTTAGCAAACCCCAGTTGGGATGCAGTAGGTTGGCAAAGAATAAAGGAGTTTTATATCCTCTAGTTCCCAGTGTCCTTATTGAAGTTGTTTTCCTTGTCTTTTGTCTCGTTATGTTTCCCAACTCCAGTTTTACATTGCTTCTCCAGCCAGCATAAATGCATTTCACTGTTCACAGTGTTTCACTTCAGAGTTTCAAAAAGGTAGCAGCAAACTGTTTACTCATGTCAACACTAAAGGCTGAATCGCTTCTCTCAGCCCCGTGTCTGTGACAAATTTCAAAGGGTTTTCAGAATTTGACACATCCTTTCAGTGAAGATGTTAAAGGAACTAACGTCTTGCTGATTTGATTCAGAAAGAGTGAATCAATTCAAAGTGTGAAGCTAGTGTGTGTGTGCAAAGTGGCCTTAGATTGCTAAACCAGGATACTCAAGGTAAAGCCACTTACACTGGAATTAGAGCTTTCATAGTAGTCCTGTATGTTTGTTTAATTACATGCATTCGCTTTGATACCTTTTAATTAACCAACTTAATTGTCTTTGTGTTGACAAGCTCTAAAATATCTGGATCAAAAGGAAAGTGTCAGATCGTGTCCTGTACCACTACAACCCTTAAGTGGATTTTCTGCTGTGTTTGGGCCACATTGTGGGCTGGTGGGAGTGAATTTGGCTCAGTGGCTTTTGTCCACGTGTAAATTTTTATACCAGGTACTGCAAGGACATCTGAGGGCTCTAGAGCATTGGTTTGGTAGTGAAGAACAAGACAGCTTTTCCAGAATGAAGAATTTACAAAACAAAGACTTAAAAACTTTTAAAAATACATAATTATTATCTCTTTATCCCACATGTTCTAGGCTATTTCCTCTCATTCTGCTTTTTGGCAGCCATAGACTTCCTCAGAAACCTCAAGCATAAGAAATATGTTAACTTAACCTCTGGAGACAAACTTCTATCTAGCATGAGAATCAACTCGAAGTTCTGGACTATAAATTTCATTCTTGCCATTAGAGCTGAGAACCCTCAGCTGAAGATGGACCAAGAAAGAATAACATTCAGACTTGTGAAAAATGACCTCTGATTTACAGTGGTGACACAAAACTAAGTATTGAGTTATCAGCACATTCATCACTAGTTTTAGTGCAGTATCTCAAAAAAACCTCTTTATTTTTTTAACAGTGTTGCTGCCTGATTTTTGTGAAGCAATCTAACATTTCTTTTTCATGTACCTGAAGTACCCCTTTGTGTGAGTTACTACCCATCACTCCCATTAGGCTTTTCTTTATCTGCCCTATGTAAACCTGCTGATCCTGCATTTTTTTAGTTCTTGAGGTATGTCCTAAGCCTGGCTCTCAGTTGAGAGATGAGTGTGCCTTCCTTGAAATTGGTAATGAGATGCCATTCCACACCAGTGGAAGGTATGAACCAGGAAACTGTTCTCAATCCAGATTCTTGTTCCACTTAAATTCTGTTTATTTGTTAAATGTGTTAAGAAGCCTTGCATCGAGTGTTTCTGCCTTAGCAAGCTGAAAGCTGTTGATGGGTTTTTTCCAGACATAGTCCTTTTAGAACTCTAATCCCAAAGAAAGCTGAAAGGTGCCAGACTAGCTATTTCCGTGTTCATGTACCAGTGAATCGGAACAGCTTGAATTTAGTGCTGGGTTTTTGGATAGCTTGGAAGTGCCTCATGCTGTTGGAACTCATGCTTTGTGCATGTGCTTAGCTCCTTCACCTGCTCGGATGATAAAGCTGCCTTGTTCCTACCTTGGGACTACTGAGGTGAGAAATAAAGCCTTGTAATATTAATTTTCTTCCTCTCCCTGCCTTTTTCTTTCTCATGCTCTTACCTTGAGATTGCCCTAATGGCATCTTCTGGGTTGCTGACTTGTGGCTTTTACTCTGAAATTAAGCCTCAGTTCAGAGTGACCTCTGTTTCCCAATACATGGTAGTTTTTGTGAGGGGCTGTGTCATCCAGCTCAGGAATTGGGCCGGGGTGCTGGAATGGGTGTATGATTCAAGGACAATATTAGCTATTCTGAAGAAAATAAAGTTTTTATGACTTCCCTCACTATGCCATGAGGTCTTCTAGTTTCTAGGGTCAACTTGTCAGAAGGGACAGGCTTCTTAACCCTGTTTTATTTTGCAGGGTCTACTAATTAGCAGTGTGGGACCACATGGACACAAGCAAAGCCATGGCAGTTAAAAACTGGAATTAAAATAGATACTGAGAGAGGGCAAGGAAAAAGGACTTGGTATTTGGGGACTGAGAAGCCACTTCAAAGGGAAAATTACTTCAGGAAAGAATCTGAAGCCACAGCATTAAATGTTTTCAGTGTCCCTGTGTTATCCCTCTGCCTTTTGGAACATCCTCAAGTATTACAGCAGCTGAAACTGCTGGAGGGGAACAGTGTGAAAAATAATAGAAAAATAATCTCTTTATAAGAAGTGGGGGCTAATACCCGGAGGCGTCTTGACAACAAACAAATAACAAATCCCTTACACAAAAGAGAGGTACTCAAATAAGGCAGCATGCCTGCATGACACCAAAGCCTGCTGAACAAAGCTTCTCATGTAAGCCCTGCCCACTTGCTTGCAGTAGATAAATACCACTAAACCTTGCCAAAAGAAGCTTAAAAAAAAATTTTTTAAAAAAGTAACCCAAACAAACCCAACAAACCACAAACAAAAGAGAAAATCTCTGAACCTGCAGCCCTGGCTCCTTGCCTTGTTGAATGCTCAAGACATATTTTGGTGTGCAGCCAGTAGAGACAATTCAGAAGAAAAGCAAAGGCCAGGTTCTCTGCTAATGTAAATCTGTCTGGCTTGATTGCTAGCCCAAAAAAATCACATGGAGTGGAAATAATTAAGTAATTTTAATATTAGATGGGATTCTGGCCTGCAATTTAGTGCCACTTCCTTTCTCTCCTGGTTCCCAAGCACATGTGCCGTCACATCGGTTTCTTCATAACACTTGGTGTGTGCATCTGATTTAAGGACAGATCAATAAAAAAGATGAAGTATTCCAGAAGATGCTCAGTGACCTGGATGGCCAAATCCCATTGAGTTTCTGCTTGGAAATCTTACTGGTAAAACCTTGACTGCGATTCTGCCCAATCCTCCCTGTGGGGAGTTTTCAGCACTGCAGCACACCGCAGACTTCATTGTGTATCTGTGGTGTTGCTTTTGGTGAGGCAGGTTTTCTGAGGGAATAATCTGGAAGTTGGCACTGTGCCACTTCCCATCAAACAAAAACTTTATGGAAAGATGGCTGGGAGTTGCCTATACAAAAATATACCCTAAAATTATACACATGTCTGTAATTTTAATATTTTGTTTCCAAATATATATATCCACACATCATTTTAATGAGTGACAGCAAAACATGCTCCCAAAATTTAAATGGTCTGTCACAGCACCTGCAGCCTGCTTGCCTTCTTGATGATTCACATGCAGTAGTAACAGTATTCACACACAAAAATAATGATGATAAAGAATTTTAAAAAATAAAATCCTTATATTAAAATTTCCTAACCAGATTCTCTGGCTAGGAGGATGCAGCACTTCGTATGTACACTGCTTTTTTTCTTTAAATAGCTCAGAGCTTTGGAAAGCGCCCCAAACCATATTCCCTAGATGTCAGTCAGACATTTGAGCAGACCCAAACTTTTTCTGAATCTCTGGGGCTTTGCCATCAGCACAACTTAGTCTAAGCTGAGTGCAGCCTATAAAATAAATTGTATTCATTCCTTAGAGGAGCTAGCTTCGATGCTGTATCATTACCTGGGGCTGGAAAGGGAAAAAAAAAAAACAAACCCAAGAAAAGCAAAGCAGGTAGTATTACTGTGTTTAGGGAGAATTTAAAAAGAACAGAAAATGTGTTGAAACTCGTCACATCAAAGTCTTCAATCAAAAGTCAGGCCCATTCAGCAAAGTCCTGAAGTGCCTCCTTAGTGTGGAGCACTTGCCAAAGTCCCCTCGATGTCAATGGGAGCCGAGGGCCTGGATAAAAGTAAGCACACACTCAAGGGCTGTGCTGCCTGGGTATGATTCATCCTGTCTTAGCACACAAAGTGAATCCCTAAAACCAAATACCGACACTTGAAAAATGTTGTAGCATCCTTCTCTGCAAAGACACCAGAAAAAAGGTTGTGAGAAAGCAGCAGGGAAGTGTTTGAACCGATGTGGTCCTCCACCCAAAATGAAGGGTACAGCGACTAGGGAGGGATAAAAGTACAGGAGGGGATGTTGGCTGGGAGGGAGGAAGAAATACCAAATCCATTCTCCAAATTAGGAAGTGGTATTAAACAGGAACTCCGGCTCCACTGCTGCCTCTTTCCTTAGATAAAAACTGGGCTTTTGGGGACATTCCTTCCTTTGTTTCATTTATTTTCTCCATTTGTCTGTGAGGACAGTGAGTACTTTGAGGTAGGAGCTGTTTTTTTGTCAGTGTGTTTACAGTGCAATGATGCCCTCGTGTGATGCTGTACTGCCAGGAGTGACGGTGTGAACAGCCATGCACCTTCCAGCTGTAGAACAGTTACAGCTTGTGTTCTTCAGGGTGACTTGAATCACCAAATGCTGCCTCTGGTTTGTTTCTTTTGAATGATTGGAAGGAGATGCAAGAGTCCTGTCCAAACACTAGTGGACTTTATTAAACTGGGTGAGTCGTGATACCCATCCTCTGATGTAGTGATGCTTCTTCAGAGTTCACCTACGATTAGAAAGGTCACAATCGTTCGAAGGAACAGGTTCATGAGAGATGTCTCCTGATGTTACAGAAACACGCCTGAGAACTGGGGTTATTAATATTTGATTCTCATGTCTTACTGGAACTGCTGAACAGTTAGGAGGATGCTGACGAGCCGATCAGGTTTGTCCTCTGAAGGATCTCCTAACAGCTGGGTTGTTTGGTTTTTTCCTAATGCACCATTATCTTTCAGTAGGTGGGCTGAGCAAGGCTGAGTGCAGATTTCTGTCAGGCAAAACACTTGTCAGCTTGTGGCACTTATCTCCAAGTAGCGTTTTCTTGCATCCGTTTACCTTCAAAAGGTACAGCTCTTCTTTTGAGGCCCCAGAGTACGTTGCCCACACTGATACAGCCACTCCTAGTGGAGATGCTCCCTGTTTGCTTTTGAAACGTTCTACAGGTCATATTGGAATAATCAGGAAATTGGGGTGTTCCTAGGTTTTCCAGCCACAATTTTCATTTAAATTGCTGTGCATTGTCTTTATTGTGCACTAGGCAGGGCCAGCAGACAGGCTTCCCACCCAATTATTTATGGCTGCTTTTGCATTATAACATCACGCTGATGCCAGGTATGGGACTGGAGGAAAAGAGGTGGTATCTGCTGGGATCTTTGTACCTGCCAGGTACAAAGGTGTGTGGGTCCAAGATTGGATTTCCAACATACTACAATGGAAGGACAAAGTAGCAGTAAAACATAGGGAATCATGTATATGGTAGCTGAAGCCACAGAAAAAAATCAGTTTTTAGCTGAGATATGTACGTATTTGGACAAAGTACAATGGTTTGAAAGGCTGGTGCCAGCATAGGAACTTTGGGTTTTTTGACCAAGGGAAGGTGTACTCTGCTCCTGGCATGATGACTGCTGATGGGGCTCAGCTGTCCCATAGGGGTAAGCGAATCCTTGCCCAGGAGATGGCAGGGCTCATTGAGCGTGCTTTAAACTAGTTAGGAAGCGGGGAGGGGATATTATGATGGCTCTTGGGGGTTAGGCATGGGCTTTGGGAGACACAGCGTGAGTTGGCGGTGGAAGAAGGTAAATGCCATCAGCACAGTGACGGACTTGGGGATGTTGTTCCATGTGATAGTGGGGAAAATTCTGGGGATTGCCCTGAGGACTCCTCAGTGGAGCCACTATTACCCATCCCCTGTCGGAAATCTCGCTGTGATCTGCTGAGGATACCTGCACCTGCTGCCCCACTAAAATGCCTTTATACAAATGCACACAGCATGGGAAACAAGCAGGAAGAATTAGAGATCTTTGTGCGGTCACAGGGCCACGATCTCATTGCGATCACAGAGACGTGGTGGGACAGCCTGGATGACTGGCACGCTGTCATGGATGGCTATGTGCTTTTCAGGAAGGACAGGCTAGGGAGGCGAGGTGGAGGAGTTGCTCTTTATGTTAGAGAGCAGCTTGAATGTATTGAGCTCCACCTGGGGAAAGATGACCCATCAGTCGAGTGCTTGTGGGTAAGAATCAAGGGTCACGCTAGTGTGAGTGACACTGTTGTGGGTGTGTGCTATAGGCCCCCTGATCAAGAGGAGCAGGTTAATAGTGCTTTCTATGAGCAGCTAGAAGTAGCCTCGAGATCCCAGGCCCTGGTCCTTATGGGGGACTTGAACTACCCAGATATTTGCTGGGCAAGCAGTACGGCCAGTCGTATGCAGTCCAGACAATTTCTGCAGTGTGTTGAGGACAATTTCCTGCTACAGATGGTGCAGGAACCTACAAGGGGAGGGCGGCTGCTGGACCTTGTTCTTACTAACAAGGACGGGCTCATCAGGGAGGTGAAGGTCGGGGGCAGCTTAGGACAAAGCGACCACGAAATGATCCAGTTCAAGATCCTGAGTGGAAGAAGCAAGCCAAAAAGCAGGATAGCTACCCTGAATTTTGGAAGAGCTAACTTTGATCTCTTCCACAACCTTTTAGGAGCTATCCCGTGGGCTACGCTGTTAGAAGGCAAGGGAGCCTGTGAGAGCTGGCTAGCATTTAAACAGCACTTCTTCCAAGCACAGGATAGGTGCATCCCTTTGAGTAAGAAATCGGGAAAGAGAGGCAGAAGGCCTGTGTGGATGACCAGGGAGCTAATATGTAAACTCAAAGGGAAGCAGAGGGTTTATGAACTGTGGAAACTGGGTCTGTGCACCTGGGAGGATTATAGGGATGTTGTCAGGGCCTGTAGGGACGCGACTAGGAAGGCTAAAGCCCGCTTGGAAATGAAACTGGCAATGGGTATAAAGGATAATGAAAAGAGTTTTTTCAGATACGTGAATACTAAGAGGATGATCAGGGATAATGTAGGTCCCTTGATGAATGAGGCAGGTGTCCTGGTATCGGGTGATGATGAGAAGGTGGAGATACTGAATGCCTTCTTTGCCTCAGTCTTCACTCCAAAGGTCCCTCGGGACCCACAGATCCTGGATGAAAGTAGGAGTGTTTGGGGAACAGTTCAGGTAGGGGTGGTCCAGGAGCGGCTCAAAGGGATTAATGCACACAAATCCATGGGCCCAGATGGGATACATCCACGTGTGCTGAGGGAGCTGGCGGAAGTGATTGCGGAGCCGCTTGCTATCATCTTCGACAGCTCTTGGAGAACAGGAGAAGTGCCTGAGGATTGGAGGATAGCCAGTATCACTCCAGTCTTCAAAAAGGGCAAGAAGGAGGACCCTAACAATTATAGGCCAGTCAGCCTCACTTCTGTCCCTGGAAAGGTTATAAACAGCTTGTTCTGGATGCCATTACCAAGCAACTGGAAGAGAAGAAGGTCATGAGGAGTAGTCAGCATGGATTCACCAAGGGGAGATCGTGCTCAACCAATCTTGTAGCCTTCTATGATCTCATCACTGGCTGGGTGGATGGAGGGAGAGCAGTGGATGTCATCTACCTTGACTTCAGCAAGGCTTTTGATACTGTCTCCCATGACATCCTGAGAGCAAAGCTGAGAGAGCATGGGATAGATGAGTGGACAGTGAGGTGGGCTGAGAACTGGCTGTCGGACCGGGCTCAGAGGGTGGTGATCAGTGGAGCAGAGTCTGACTGGAGGCCTGTGACTGGCGGTGTTCCCCAGGGCTCGGTGTTGGGTCCAGTCCTGTTTAATATCTTCATCAACGACCTTGATGAGGGAATAGCATCCACCCTCAGCAAGTGCTGATGATACAAAGCTGGGAGGGGTGGCTGACACACAGGACACTGCGCTGCCATCCAGCGAGACCTGGACAGGCTGGAGAGCTGGGCAGGGAGAGACCAGATGAGGTTTAATAAAAGCAAGTGTAGAGTGTTGCACCTGGGGAGGAATAACTGCTGGTATCAGTACAGGCTGGGGGATGACCTGCAGGAGAGGAGCTCTGTGGAGAAGGACCTGGGGGTCCTGGTTGATGACAGGTTGGCTATGAGCCAGCAGTGTGCCCTGGGGGCTGAGAGGGCCAATGGGATCCTGGGATGCATCAGGAAGAGTGTGGCCAGCAGGTCTAAGGAGGTGATCCTCCCTCTCTGCTCTGCCCTGGTCAGGCCCCACCTGGAGTATTGTGTCCAGTTCTGGGCTCCCTGGTATAAAAAGGACAGGGATCTCCTGGAGAGAGTCCAGAGAAGGGCTACGAAGATGATTAAGGGCCTGGAACATCTCCCGTATGAGGAAAGGCTGAGTGAGCTGGGGCTGTTCAGCCTGAGGAAAAGAAGACTGAGGGGGGACCTAATTAATGTTTATAAATATCTTAAGTATGGGATGCAGGGGGAATTGACCAACCCCTTTTCAGTGTCTGTGGGGACAGGACAAGGGGCAATGGCTGTAAACTGGAGCACAGGAAGTTCCGCACCAACATGGGGAAGAACTTTTACCCAGTGAGGGTGACAGAGCCCTGGGACAGGCTGCCCAGGGGGGTGTGGAGTCTCCTTCTCTGGAGATATTCAAGACTCATCTGGACACCTGTCTGTGCAATATGAGCTGGGGAGCTGCTTTGGCAGGGGGGTTGGACCTGATGATCTCTCGAGGTCCCTTCCAACCCCTGTGATTCTGTGATTCTGTTTCGAGCTCAGAGAACTTTTTTCTTTTCTTTTTTTTATCCCAAACCATCATGGTTACAATATTACTGTGGCATAATTTTATAGCGGGGCTGGAACTTGGTTTATATCGTTCAGCTAAAGAAAATGAAAAGGACTTTTGCATGAAATTCTGCATCCTAGGGCGGCTTTTAAAGAATGCAAAGAGAAATGGCAGATCTTGTTTTCCCGAATCTGTTGTGTATTTATTTGAGTTCTGAAGAGCAGCCTGTAGGAACACCAGTACCATGGTGTGGCATGACTGAAGTACAGAATGTGGCTACCAGGGAAAGTGGCACTTGGTAAGAAGTGTCAGCGTCCTAGTGACAGTGGGTTTGATCAGGCTGGTTTCTCAGCAGCAAGCAGCGACATGCGGTCTGGTGTCCAATGCTGTCATCCCTGCAACTGCTAATTGCACTCAACAGGCTTGCTAACCACTACCTGTCAATGCCAAAAACTGGTTTGGCAGCTATGTGATGGCTGCCTTGATGTTTTCTTATGTTAAAAGCACTATAAGGCTTTCAGAAAAAAAGAAAAATAGGCCGGTGTGATGTTAGTGCTCCATCTTCGGTGCCTTTTGATCCTCACTTTAAAATTTCATAACTGACAAGTGCTGCACACGTTTCCAGCAAATACAGGATATTGTTCTTAGAAGGGCTTTTATCATTTTAAAGCCATGATGTTGCTTTCATTTTTTTACCTCCTCTTTTCTTTTACTTTTACAAAGCAGGTGCTTTATGTTTATAGATGCAGTTTCTGTATTTCAGCTGATGAAAATGTATTTTGTTTCTTTCTGAGAGCAATACTTGCCTGAAAGTCTGCTGTTGCTACTAATCACCTCACTAATGGGACAGCCAAGCACTTCCACTCCTCCTGTGTTTGTAGGTAGCTTTCCTGAGCTGACAGATGGGCCAGTTGGAGCAAACTGTGAGTGCTCAAACCTACCCTGGCTGCTGGTGTTACCCAGGGGACCACCTACTAGGTGAGGAGCTAAAAGCTTTGGCTCTCTCCAGAGTTGCAAAGAGGTAAGGGAAGCTGATAAATAGGTGATTTCTCCTCCAGACTTCAGCCAATTTCCTATTTTGTACCTAGTTGAGAGTCAAATCTTGCTCTCCCAGAACGTGATGCCACTTTTCATTTTCATAGAGGTAAATGCTGAGAAAACAATGCTGTAGAACAACGTTACCCAAGGGAGAAGGTCAGGGAGGATCATCCTGCTGCTGACCTGGACCTGATGCAGGCAGGGCTTGTTCTGTGGCTGAGGATGGCTGAAAATTATGAAAGCCATGCACACTGTAATGGTCACTGTATATAAATGGTTTGAGTTGCAGTCGTTGAAGATCAGACACTTAAAAGAAACACAATCTACTTCTTTCTTGGTGTAGATATCATCCATTGCTGACATAAAATACTGGTTTGTCCTAATATGTGTTTTGTTCAAATTGCTGGGAGTAGTAACCATTTCACAGAATGGCACTTCAGTTAGGGTAAAATTATATTTAATGGCATGTGCCCTCATACTTACCCGTCTAACAAAAGGCAGTTGTTACAACATGAGGTGCTGTGTAGCATGGTGAATCATGCAGTAGCAGAGAAGAGGGGAACCCTGCTTTGCCATCATCGTCTATGTTGTTACTAAACTGTGAATGATTTGCAGGTGGTTGAGAAGAGAAGCGTTCTTTGATTGTCTTTTAAGTAGTCCTAAATTGGCCATCTGTAAGCTGAGGCACCCCAGTAATCAGTGATGTCTGCACCCTTACTCTAAGTCAACACCAAGCTCAGCCTACTTAGCTGGAGGCACATTGTCAGTATTTTAAAATATCTGTGCTGATGCCTTTAAAACAAAAAAGCAAAGTGTTTAATTTCTGAAGAAGGCAGCAGTTTTATTATCTGCCCTTTACATATTAGCACACCGCTGTGTGAGGTGTCGTACTCGAACACTTGGCTTTTGGCAGAACCAAGGATTCAAGCCAGCTCTCCTTCTCAGGCTTAAAAATGCCCTACCCACAAGGTTATGCTGTCTTCTTGCATATGTATAATATTCATAGTTAATACCCATGAAATCAGTACTTGAATTTTCCACAGTCTCTTTATCATCCCAAGACATGGTTTTTTCAGCTTCTTGCTTTAGAAAACACATTTTATTTTGACTTCTCTCATAGTTTCTATTAGAAGTAGTCATGGTTTGATATTAATGTTTGCAGTGCTTTTGACACAGTCTAAAGCATGAATATCTGAAACCAGCTCTGCTTTGTATGTTTTGTCAGCAGTTTAATGTAATTTCTCTTGCTGAGCAAGTGAATTTGTTCAGAATACAAAGCAACTGTAAATTCTTTTTAAAAACTGCCTCCTGTGTAGCAACTTGTAGATGTGAAATATCAGAGAAGTGAAACAAGACAAGGTTGGGGTGGTTTTTCATTTGTCGATTAGGACAGGTTTTGCTAAATTAGCCTAGTTTTGCCAAGCTCAACACTTTGGACAAAACTGTTGAACACGTGTCACGTTTATCAAATACTGTTGGATTCTTTTTCCTTTTGTTGTTGGGGTGTTTGGTGTTTTCAGGGTTTTTTTGGTCAGGTTCAGAATGTCCTTCACTGATTAAATGCCACGTCTGAATAACAAATTAACCAAATTATCTACGTAGAGAAATCTGAATTCATCAAAACAAAAGATGAAGACTGTTACTCATCATTTGAAATTGTGTAATCACAGCTATGCGAAGTTGTGTTTTGATTAAGAAGTTGATTACAGAGATCCATCATGCAAAGATGTAAGAGCACCCAGGGCAAGTGCAGGCTTAATTCCATCCCAATATAACAAAGGGTTTTGAGCATGGTTTTTCAGTTCCCACCCACATGGGGGAGATGCTTTAAACTGTGTGTGCATTTAAAGATACTGCAGATTATTGCCTGAAGGAGCACCAGAAGAATCAAGCAGGTTGGCTGACAGTTTCTGTTGAGAGAGACTTCTCATTTCAGGGCCGCTGGCACGTCTTTCACCTAACTAGTTATTCATTGCCATAGTGAGCCTGATTTCCCACACTGCACGTTCACCACAATATTCACAATGGCCCTGATGTGAGTTTAAAAAAAATCATTATCTGAGGTGTGTGAAGTTCTCTGTGGGTACAAAGGCTGGGCAAAAGTTCACCCATCTTTATCTTCACTTCTCTTTTGCAACTGGCGAAATGGCTGATGGAGCAGGGCAAAGAGAGGAGGGGAAACATGCAAGCTGTGCTATAGTACACACAGCGCAGGCTTCTGATACTCAACCAAGACTGAGTATCTCAGGCCATACATTAGTTTATTCCAGTTACAGTATCCAGAGCTGGCACCTTCCAGGTTGTTTTAGATAACGTGTCTCCTGGGCTGCTGTTTGCATTTGTCTTTTGAAGCTGGTTGTAGGTTTGAGTTGAAGCAGCTTCTATCCCGAATGAGGTTGCTCAGAGGTCCCTAACAGTCATTACAAAAATAAGGGCTTTTTCTTCAAAGCCTGAAGGTGTCAGTTAAATTGAGAAACTGTGAAATTGAGTTAAAAATCTATTATCTGTACTGTTTCTCTGGCAGTACAGGGTCATCCTCTACTATACAGCTTCTCCATAAGAAAAAAGTAGTGTAAAATTTCATTTTTAAGCTCATTTTCTTTCAGATAAGTTGAGAAATGTGAAGCTTCTCACTAAAAAGCTGAGGATATCATCTAAACTAAGAGGTCCATAAGACAGAATGCAGAAAAACACTTCTAGTTTTGTTAGCAATGGTCCTTTCTTTTTCTTAGGCTGAGAACACAGAGGATTGGTGGGTCCAGTTGTGATACAGAAGCAGTTGAGAGGAGAGGAGCACCTCTGTAGCACACAAAAGCTGTTCTTGTGGCCTTCAGGCTGGCGTAGTTTCAGATGAACTTCAGTGGAGTGAGAGGCTTTGTTGTAGATTTACGATGGCCAAGCTGGACGTGGGGTTTGGCCTTGTTGTGTGACAGGAATCTGAGGAAAGAGGAGAAGGGAATGGGGGAGAGAGGCTGTGCGCCAGTGACGTGTTGTAGGGCAGCTTCCTCCAAAGCATCAAAAGGGGAGTGTTAAGCACTTAGGCAACTTTAAATGTTGAGAGGCATTTATGATTGAAGCATGGGCACTTTCACAGGTGAGGATGCCATTTACCCTCTGTGGCTTTTGAAGTTCTCTTGGAAGCAACAGCCTTATGGCTTTGTGCAGACAGACAGATTGTTACAGTGCATCTGCCTAGGTGCATAATGGAAAATTTTACTTGCACAAAAGACACTCATGTTCACTTATGGCTGGGGTACTTGTGAATCATTGGGCTTTCAGATGTGAGAAATAACCCTCATAAGTCATTGAGACTATTGTGACCCATCCTCTTCTCATTCGCCTACACAGCATTTCTTCCTTACCCTTCTAGATAAAGCATATTATAATTATCTGATTAGATCTGTTACAGGCTGCTCTGAGGAGCAGTTCTCCAAACTGAAGTTATGTTTTCAAGAATGCTGATTTCATCTCGGGGGTGGCTTGTGCTGTTCGCAGTTAAAATGAAATCCAAAAATCATCTCTCTGCAGAATTTCAGAAGTCAACATCTGAGTGCTCCAGAAAGTTCCTGCAAAATTAACTCCTGTTTTCACACATCAGTGTTCTCAGCCTTCAGCTGAACTAGAAAGGTGAGAGACTGTTTCTGTGCTTTTTACAGCCCTGCTGTTCTGAGGAAGAGCAGTCTGTGCCTTTGGAAAGTTCATCCAAACTAAACCTGTCAATCGGACGGTTACAGGAGCTCTGTTTGCCTCCTAGCTTGAGTTCAGTGCGTTTGGACTTCCCTTCCTTACCTGCCTTAGGAGTACACTTCAGTACATTACGTCTCTTGTGTCATCATTCATCCTGATGGACCCGTTGCTGCAGCTTTGTCAAATCTGGCTGGGCAGTCAAATTGTACTGGTTGTTTTTGTGAGGTCTCTGGTGTCCATCTAGGTGTTGGCACATACCCAAGGCTGCTACTCATAGATGTGGAGCTTTCCTCCCTTGAGTGTCTTTGGTTTGATTTCATTGCCAAGAGGCATTGCTTAGAAATATGCCACTCTCTTCATTAAGTTTATTAGGTATGAAATCGTTTTGTTTGGTATAAAATTGGTTTAAAACATTACATTCCAAGCTGCTGTAGATTTCAGCAGAGTTCATGAGATTCATGGAAAATTAGAGACAGCAAGTCTTCCTAGGTAATCAGAAAAAAGAAAACCCACCCACACTGTATGTACTGCCTGAGGTGATGATTGCTAATGAGATAAGTGTGATGTACAGTTCTGTTATGGAAATTGCATAAGTAGGAAAGATAGCAGGTTCTTCAGTAGGTCTTCTCATGGGTGTTTTCAGAAGCACATTTACTTGTTCAACTTGGAGTTGAAAGCACTTTTTAAAGTCTGATTAACACAGGAGAACTACTGCAAGTGAGAGAGCGACAGTCAAAGCAGGTTGAGATATTGATGGTGAATTGTTAACGAGCCAAAAACCTACAAGGCACTTAAATAGGCATTTAATTTGAGCCATGTGAGAGGTCCTGCTACAGTCAATGGAATAACATGGAGCTGTGTAGTTAAGCAAGCAGTCCAGTGCTTGGCTGGATCTGGAACTACAGGCAATTGCAGATTGCGTTTCTGCCCTCAGTAATGCCATTCTGCATCAGCAGCGAAGCAAGAAGTGATTTCTGAGCCATCCCAAAGGATATGAGAGAGGCAGTTTCTAGTTGCAGAGTTTTCTTTATGTCAGCAGACAAAGGCGAAACACAGCCTCGTGGTTAAAAATGGAAAGTAGTTTGGAAGTAAGGTCCAGGCTGAGATAATCCACCCAGGGATATAAGGAAGGTCTGCATCTGGAGCAGCAGGGAGCTGCCTGTCACCGTGGCTCACAGGTCTGCCAGGATGCTGCGTCCCGAGACCTGCTGTGTCCCGGGGGCTGCATTCAGAGCTGCACCAGATGCTGCATTCAGGTCTCATCAGAGTGCAGGTGTATCAGGGGGATGCTCTGGGCTGTCGTTCAGAGACACCCTGGCTGCCCTGACAGGGGCTGGGAGATGGCTTTGCTCAGCCGGTTTGGGGACTCTGCTGCCTTTTTTTTTTTTTTCCCCTAAACTTGGCATCATTTGATGACCGTCCTCAAGGGCTAGCTTAAAAATAAAGTTTCCACTTTCTATTTGTGGAAGACATTTCCAGAACATTTGCTTCTGAGGTGTTGTCACACAGCGTGCTCAGTTCTGGCCATGGTGCCTATTTAGTAGTAGCTGTTGCTTGCTGCCTACTCGTGAGTTTATTAATATAAAACCATGACTGTACTGGTGTCAAGTGCATTAAGTTAGTTCTGCTTGATAACTTCTACTTCACTGCACATCCTTAGTGATTACAAGCAGAAGAAGACGGCATTCTGTTATGTCTTGGATTACCAGAGAGTGATGCACCATGCTTTCGCTGCTTTTTCCCCTTGTAAAAGAGTTACTACTCTCCATCCCCATCTCTTGCCCCACAGTTATCATAATCATACCCTGAGAAATTTCAGGAAAGAAATACTGTTTAAGGAAATCATGATTCTGCATCAAAGGGTTATTGGGCTGGATTGAGCCCAGGCTGGGATGCTTTCCTGATTAATTTTTAATACATAAACATGATATATCATTTTAAAAATTGGGAAAGTAGAGTTTGATGATTGTCAGACTTTCTTTTGAGGGGTGCTATTTTCTTTGTGAATTTGATAGGGAATGTTAAATCCCCAACTTCTGGCAGGCTGCTTTAATTAAAGTGGCTTATGGAGGGCCAAGATCCTGATCCAGCAGCTGACAGGGATAGCTCCATAATTTCTCTGTGAATGTTTTGGTAGGTTTTATAAGATGCCTAGCCTTGCTACAGAAAAAGCCAAACAACTTTAAGTAGTAGTGACTTTGCCACAGTAAGCCAGTAAGCTGTTCAGTATTTAATTATCTTTGTTGTTTAAAAAAACTATTCAAAGTCGGAATTTCTCTGGCATCAGCTGCCAATTACTGGATTTCATTATGTCTTTTTCTGCTACACTAAAGAGCTTGGATCAGGAATTTCGTCCCATGCAGCTCGTTATCAAACTGTATCTTTGACTTCTCTCAGAAAATAGCTTGGGCTTCTTAAGTCTCACTGCATGGCATCTGTTTGGGATTTAAAATGCAGTCATGCTGTTTAGAGGAGACACTGCTGAAACAGTTAATTTTGCAGAGGAAGCGAAGTATTTTTTCTTGGTCCATTTGCACAAATTTTGCACCACCTGAAGTCTGAATGCTTTGACAAGGGCAGGTAGCTGTGGGACAGGGTTACCTGCTGAACTTTCTACTGATCTCTGGCTACCACCGTTAGATGTTCGGCTCGGTTGTGTCACCTGTCTGTGCCTATGGACTCAGGTAGATGTTGAACACGTGTGACATGTTCTCTCACGGGAGCAGATGGTGCTACTGAGCCCTCCCCAAGGTGTTTCGACATGAATCGCTGCAGATACTGCAGACAGTATTTAGACATCTCTAAGAACTGTGTCTTTATACTCTCATAACTTGTACATATCTGCCAGCAGGTGAATTTATTAGCCTGTTTTCTGGGGACCATCAGTAATCACTGACTCTAATTGGGAAGGAGGATCCCAGTTAAACTACACTAAAAAACAGAAAAATTGAGAGAGTATTTATTAATTGGAAGGCAATGATTCATTACATTCATCTTATTCCACACAGACCATTTATTTGATTTGGCTTCCCTGAATTTGCCCAGTCCCTCACGAGATCCCCTTCCACAGCAGTCCGCCTGTGTGTGGCTCTGGGGACCCCAGGGCTCCCCAGCAGCTTGTGGAGAGGCCGAATATTCGCTGGAGCCCTGTCCTTTGCTCACGTGTCGTGGTTCACCTGGGGCTGCCAGTATTTCTCAGCTCTTGATTCCTGTCACCAAGGAGGATTTCTCTTCAAAATTAAATAAAGGTGAGAAAAACTAGATTGAACATGGATTTGGAAATGCTGAGCAGAGCTGATGCTTCCTGGCCAGAAATCCTGCAGAGGTTCTGCTAATGAGTAAAAACTCTCTGCCTGTTCTCTGCAGAGCCCGAAAACTGGAGTTCATTTCTGTTTCTGCTGTAGGTTCAGATGTGACCTAGAATAAGACATTTTATTTCCTTATATTCAATTTTTGTTCTGTGGCAGATGGGAGGAAATATTTCTTCCTGTCCATGTCCATCTTTCAGAGGATCTCTAAAATGCTCCTGGTGTTTTAATGTGTGTGTGTGTAGCATCTGGATGTGATTGAAGCTTCGGTAACTGCTGTCACATTAACAGCTGCCATACTCCTCATTTAAGGAACTGAAATTCACCCTTTAACAGGTCCACACCAACAAAAACTACAGTCAGGCATTTTGTTTCCAGCAAAGCCAGGTAAAAATATATTGTCTCCTCTTTGTCTTCATCCTGAAACAGAGATTACCATTCCCTCAAACCTCAGCTGCATACTTACTCTTCCCAAATCTGTCAGAACAACGCAGGGTTGCAGCTCCTGTTAGTGTTTACGTGAGACTGTATCATTTTGACTTATTATTTACTCAGGTCACAGGCATTTGCATGACCAGCTCAAGCAGTGTTAAACTTTTGGGGATGGGGGAATATTGAGGGAATGGACCAGGACTAGCAAAACACCTTTGGGATAAGGTCTTCACTCGGCCCAGCCAAACCAGACCATGTAACCTGCAGGTTAGTCTCCACAATGGGACCAAGCAGCCACAAAGCCCTTTCTCCTGCAGTGTTACAGGGTCCTGAAAACAGTTTTAAAACAGAGCATCCTTCATAGGTCGTAATGGAATTGCTCAGTGTAGCTCAGAGCAGAGGCTGTGACCAGAGTTAGTTGGCAGAAGGTGGCAGTGACAGGAGAAATGAAGGAAAGGAAATAGTGGTTGCCATCACCTGACAAAGCAGATGATAAGGCTGGAATCCCTCTCAAAATGCGAGTGGTAGAAGCAGCAGAGCATGTAAACATTGACACAGGGCAATGAGGCAGGATTTTGATACAGTGGACACTGTAGTTAGAGCTAGTGAAGAAATCCCTGGGGGCCTTGTCTGTGGTTATTGCTTTTGTCTTATTTCATCTCTGTAGAGGTATTACGCTGCTTGTGACAGCCTGGCTCTGGGAGAAGATGGAAAGAGATTATTTAGCAGCAACGGGACAGACAAGTAGATTGTATTCCATGTTACTCACAGCAAAGATGCTCCAGGGCAAAATTAAATGAACTGAAAGTCCAGAAAAGTGCCTTCATAAAAATGATGTAGAGCTATATTTTTTCCAAATTTTCTTATAGATGAGAGGCAAAGCAGTGCAGCCCCTGTAATTGTTTTCTTATCATCTACCCTGGATTCTTAGAAAAGTTGTGGGGTTTGGTTTTTGCTTGTTTGTTTTTTTTAAACACAGAATTGTATTTAGGTTGAAAAAGAAAAGTAGGAAAGGCTCTTGATTATTCCTTTGGCAGCCCAAAATGTTTACAACAAAGGCTCCACAAAAAACTAGTTAGATAAAACCTGGAGCTCAGTAAATGAAGAGCACTTGTGACCCAGCAGGGATAAAATAGATCAGACCTGTGATGAAGGAATTACTTACTCCTGTGGCACTGTCCCTTTCTGTTCTTGGAAATCCAGACTTTAATGAACCAAATAGTATTTAATGACTGCTGCCATTCTCCAGGAGTAAAAGATTGCTGGAGTAATGAGGGGGGCTTATTTATTTTAGCCAAGCTGTAGTTGAAGTGTACCTTTTGGAGCATCACAGAATCACAAGGTTGGAAAAGACCTTTAAGATCATAAAGTTCCTGTCCTATGCTAAACCATATCCCTAAGTACCTGTTTTTTAAACACATCCAGGGATGGTGACTCAACCCCCTCCTTGGGCAGCCTGTTCCAGGCCCTGACAACTCTTTCAGTTAAAAAAAAACGAGTAAAACTACAGCAAATGTCTGGGAACATAAAATGCCATCAGTCATTAAGTAAACTGTATTTTTTCTAAAGCAATACTTTTCTGGTCACATCTGACACCCTTTTGAGGTCAGTTTTGTGCTGATACCTGTATTTCATGGCTGTGCTCTATATAAACTGGCTCAGACTTGCTCTGTCAGACACAAGCCCAGCGGTGCAGTGTTTGTGGGTACCTGTTTGCTCTGTAATCACTCTCAGCATCTAGCAGTGTGTGAAACGCTGAGGGGCCAAATTCTGTGGTGGGCCAGAGAAGGATAAATAAGGGCAGGATTGAGGGGGGTGACACTCATGGTGCACAAGCAGGTTGTTGAAGTAGGGCTCTTCACCCAGCATACTCCAGTTGTTCCCACCCTAAGAAGCTCATGGAGGAAATGTGTTTTATACAGACAGGCTCATGAAAAAACACCGTTTTCATTTCCTAGCTTATGAAGTCAGAATACCATTCTCCCTGCTCCCAGTGGGTGTCTGCACATCGCTCTCAGGCATCAGGATGAAAGTCATTGCATACGAGTGAGGCAGGGTGATGCAAAACATTTCTAACCTCTGCTGAGCTGTGTCTTACAGCTGTCTCCAAGGGCAGGGACAGAGGTGCTGTGATTCCCGGTGTGATAGATGTCACTGCGTGCCTCAGCACGAGCCTGTCTGACGCAGGGAAGCAGAATAAGAGATGACTTTGGGTGAAAGTCTGTTAGCTGTAGATTACCTCTCTCTTTGGCTTAGCACGCAGTGTTAAACCCAGGTGGAGAACATAGACTCAGCTCTAAGTACAGGTGTTCTTCTACCCACTTTGCTTTCAAGCCTGTCTCTAAGTTGGAGGGCTTTGAAAATCTGCTCACAGCTAAACGTGGCATTTAGGACCCCAGCCTGGGAGTGAAGAGTTGTGAGGAATTACTTAAGGAAGCCATAAAAAGGCAAAAGGTAAATGTCAGTGTTTTCTTTGTAGTCAACTAAAGCTTTTTTAGTCTGTAACTGGACAAATATTTTATTGAAAAAATAATGCATACATGGCAAAAAAAAATAAATCTGAGTTAATCTGTTGAGAAAGCAGAAGCTTTTTTAACTTACACTGTCTAAAAGGATACATGCAGATGCAGAAACAACATATTTTGCTTGATCTGAAATTAACTTTTTTCCTGTATTTTGAGTTGTCAAACATCTTGAAATGCCAAGCACATTTTTGGTTCAATCTGAAGCCATATCTGTATACATATATATTTAACTTCTAAAATCTCTTGCAAACAAAGGACATCCTTATTTGCTCAACACTTTAATAATACAGGACACTATCTTCCCAATAAGCCGAAACTAATATTTGCAGTGTTCAAATGTGAGGACACTTCCAGCTCTTGGGAAAAATACTATCAAATGTGCATGTGCACTTTCACATTCTTATGGTAGATGGAATGTGTCCTACCTAGATTAAAGAATATAATCATGCCTAGCCAACTCTTTTTTATGTCACCATAAATGCCTTTCTCTTGTTTTCGATTATACAACAGAACAACAGCAACAACAAAAAGTCCTCCAACTAAAGCAAGCTATAGTCTAAATCTTTGTAACTGGGAATAACTGGTCCTGAAGAAGTGAAATGAAAAGAGCTGGTACAAGGCTGTGTGTGGTGATACCCCTCACTTCAAATTTCCCCAGAAAAGGAACAGATCTACAAATGTAACAGCATGCTTTGCAGTCCTGGGATTTGGAGATTCTTTAGAGGCTTGTCCTTCAAGATCACAAAGTCTTTTTCTTTTGTGTTTTACTCCAATCACATCCTTTTACCAGCTCCTTAGGTGATGTACTAAGCAATCTGTTCATATAAAATAGCTTAGTTTGTCAGTCACATCACAGCCTGTGATTAATGTTATTATCTGTCCATTAATAGTAGCAATAAAGCATTTAAGCAGAGCGAATGACTAGAACATAATAGCACTTTCTCCTGTTAAAGTTCCTCTCCTCTGCCTTTGTGCCTTTCCTCCAAGGTATCCAAAAATTGTTCCTGACACAAACTGTTCTTCAGTCAGGAAGGTGAAGTCACTGTGTCTTCTAACAGCCTCACTAGGGGTTTTTTTGCATTTTTACAAGTTCTTGCAACTCAGGTAGCTGCCAAGGGCAGCTCTGCCTGAGCAGGCAGGCAGTGGAACTCAGAGGTGTGATTTTTAAACTTCAGAGCCTTGTTCTTGGTGTTGGACTTAGTCTGGATCAGTTCTGACTTTCCCCTTATCGAGGGGCTTGTTCCAGTCATTTCCCTCCTCCGGCACCTCCCTGCAGCCTTCCTGCAGCACTCGTTATGTTCTCCCAAGGAGGAGAATCTTAATCGTGGATTTGTCATATGAAATAAATAAGCATTCCCAGTGAAAGTCACGCACACACACATCTGCATCTTATGTTTATTAAGGATTTGGCATGTACTCTATAAAACAAGATGTCATCTGAATTCAGTAACGGCGTGTATTGGTTTAGTGAGCAGGTGCTTATTCCCACCAGATGTATGTATCCATTATAAGCAGGTGATGATGGGATTTTTTAATATAAATTGCACATTTGCTTGCTGATCTGATTTGGACTGGGTGCATGGGAAAGGATGTCTGGAATTGCTATAAAGATTTGTTAGTAGTTCTGCTAGTGAACTATTGTTTCTTTCCCATATTGATTACCTCTGATGTTTTATTAATTATTCTCCTGGAGATCAGTTTTCAGCATAAATTCTACCTCCATCTTGAGTTCTGCTAATCAGAGTGCAAGAGAGAGTGCTTTAACCTAGTGTCACTAGACCGGCTTGTTTCTGCACTGCTGAGAGATGGGCTCATGCTACTCCTTACAGCGGTGGTATCGCTGCTGTACACTTAAAGCACTGAGACTTAGTGAGATTTATAGAACTATTAAGAATGAGCTATCAGATACATCTCCTGGATGATAATATTCATCGTTCTGTGTTCATATAACCACTCCCTTGGGAAGTTCATAGAGAAGGAACAAGATAGAATTAATGCTTTGAAAAACAAGAGTGCACCCTGCACTGTCAGTACCTCTGCAGGTCACAGCTGCCAAACGTGAATTTACAGAATGCTCCCAAGAGATGGAAACTGTCACAGGTCCTCGAGTGCTGAGCATCCAGCACCAGAACTCAATGAGCTGTTTCTCCTCAGTTCTGCCCCTTTTTCTATCTATGTTTGTCTCACCTTTCTTTCTCCCCTTGGCACTGCCCCAGAGATGGTTCTGTGGCAGGGCTGTGGAAAACTCACACTCCTCATTTCATGTAGCATCTCATGTAGAGGTCATGGTGAATGAACATCTCTGCTGGTGAGGCTTCTCCACTGCCTAAATCCTTCAGGTGCCAATGCTTGAACAACTCGAGTCTTTTCTACGCCAGCCAGCTGACAGACGTGCTTCATCTACGATAGCTTTATAGCGTGGCCTCTGAGCTCTGTGACATCCGTGGCGTCGCTTTGTACCCCTAACGCTGAGTCCTTGTGACTTCACGTAACTGTGTTCAAAGCTGAACTCAAGCTGACACACCAGATGTCTTCACAGTCTGAAATATTAGTAATTAATCTGAGTCTGCAGTGTTTCTGCATTAGAAGAAGCTTTTACTTTAATAGCCCTCTCTTCTTTTTTTTCGGAAAGTGTTATTCTAAGTAGATCAGCATGCTAAAATTTGCATTGTAAAAGATTGTTTTGGAACAAAGCAGGATCTAATGAGCATATAGCAAATCCCTTGGCTCTGCAGCAGAGTCACAATAAGCATAATAGCTCTCGCTGAATGAATCCCTTGCAGCCTAAAAGCTTTTTTCTTTAAAATCAAATAGCAACCCGCAGGATTTAGTGCAGACAATATGCAAAGATCATTTAAGGGCCTGTTGTGGAAAGAGAAAACAAACGAGGACGACTCCATTTAGGGTCCTTTGAAAAGACCCTTTGTGATCACTTCATTAGACAGTCTGTTTCAATATTTTCTTACTCAAGAATGACTTTATTCAAATGGAAGCATCAATAAATTCCACTCTTTATTCTTCCTCCCTGTGGTCTCAGCTAAAATGCCAGGAAGCATTTTATCATTTTTCAGCCTTCTTACCGAAGGTTGAACACGCAGTATTATTCCTTCAGCAAAAGACTGGAAGTGTGAACTAATGGTATTACACAAGAAAGCTGAGAACTCACTTTGGGAGGAAAAACAAAAAGCCAAAAGAATGTTAAACAACTGCTGCCGTTTATTTTCATCCTGGCTTAGTTGATTGACAGGAGATGCTATTAGAGGTTCTGCCCCGGTGTTAGGCTGATGTGCTCTTGGAAAAGGTGCCTTGGAGTCACACGCATGCTGTTTGCCCTTTCTGCAAAGTTAGGAGTAGTTTATCTCCCAGACATACTACAATAGGCACCCTAAATAGTGTTGAAAACCATTTACTTTGCTGTTTTGAAGAATGAAACTACTAATGGGCCAAAGGCATATAATGACTAAGTGCCAGTTACTATTTTTAGGCGAGACTTTCCAGTAGGAAGTCAAAGGTTTAGAAAGCCATGCTACAAGTATCAGCATGGTTAATAGATTAAATGCCTCTGAGTTTGTTCAAGCAATGACCGAGTAGCTGAATGATTGAGGAATATATTGACATATATTAGTGTGAATCGAGATAGCAGTGACAAGTGTGGTCAATGCAGTTACCTTATAAGTGATGTTTTTTACAAAGTGGCCCAGTTCTGTCCTCTGTGAGTTAGGTTTTTTTACTCTTCAGGAGGCTTTTATGGAAGTGTTGTGTGAATACCTACACATGTCAAGCAACGCATCCCTACACTGACCCTCAGTATTCTTGCTATTCTTCTCCTGGCATCTGACAGTGTGTTTCAGCTGGGTTCGGGCTGCTGCTGTGCTCTGCTGGTCCAGTCTTGCGCTTCTTTTCAGTAGTGTCCAAGTGATTACTGGACTGCAGCAGTTAGTATCCTTCTGAATTGCCTAGTCAGCATTATTGGTGGTTTGGTGCAGGTTAGCAAAGCTCAGATTCTGGCAAAACAAGTATTTTCCTAAGAACTTAAATGCTGCAGGAGCGCAGCCGCAGGTTTTCAGATGTAAGCTTAACGTATGAATGTCTTTATCCCTTGCTGAGGCTTGAATATAGAGGAAGATTTTCTCTGTGGTCTTTTGGGATAAGTGAGAAGAAACAGCCTAAAGGAATCACATGAATGAGAAGTAAGGAACGAGGATGACGGGCTGGTCTTTAATGACGTTTTGCGTATCCCATGTGGATTGTATTTTTCCAAGCCAAATTTGTTGAATTGTAACAGTTGCAGTACAAACACTGTCTATGCTGACAGATTTGCAGAAATGACTGACAGTGGTTCTATTGATTTGCTGAAAAGTTGAGTAAATTTGTAAGAAGGCAGAAAATTAATCTCATCAGATGTGTTCTTAAAGAATATGGTATAAGAAGCATCTGCTTGGGACAATTACCAAACAAAATAAGCGATACCCAGTTGCGTTTAATGCAAGGAAAAATGATTGCAAAACCCAACGTATTTGGTATTAGACTGGGAGAAGATATTTGCAGCCTCTTTCAGACTTGAGGAGGACTCAGAGGATGTAGAGTTCTTATGTCTAGTCTATGAAGTTTAAGGGTGTGCTTCAAAGCAATCTCTTTTCTATGCCTGTCATTTATATGATAGGAGTTGTTAACATCTCCTGGAGTGTTTTGAGGTGTCAACATTGATTCATTTGCTCAGAAAAACAAGTTTTTGAAAGTTTAAAACTTGCCCTTAGATATTCTGTCCTTCTTCCCTATTCCCATTCCTCGGTGCTTCCTCTGCTGTCAAACCTTAATGCCATCCCTGAGCAATGATGTCAGCAAGGTTGATGGTAAATGAGCAGTGCTTATCTGTAGACACCATACCTGTGAGGGTTCCATCTCACAAAATTCTGGGAGCCACTGTATCCTTCATGGCACATGGTACATTGCTGCAGCTGGATCTACCTGAATCAGTGAAGTCCCTGGAAAATTCCCACTGGTTCCTCTCTCTCTGTCAGCTACTCCAGGTGGGCATCCAGAAGACGTGCTGGCAATGGTAAATGTCAGGATTGCCAGAAGCTGTCTCCACTTTGTGGCCATGTGAATCCTGGGAGAGCAGGTTTGGGATTGAGGAGCGGGCTCCAGAGCCCAGTGATGGATGACTGGTACCTGCATAAGTTCTCCTAACACTTCTTTGAAGACAAACCTGGCTGCATTTTGCCATCATTTCAGCCTCGTGCTTTAACTCCCGCTCTGCTTTGCTCTCCTCTGCTCTGCTCTGCTCTGCTTGGCTGTGAAGCCTTCACAGCAGCTCCGCAGGGAACGGTCCTACCACAGCAGGTGTTCTTTGACCAGTATCACTGCAGTTTCAGATGAACTTTCCTAGTGGCAAACAAGGATTGCTGACCCACCTTGGTTTGGGCTGGTATTTCAGTCTTAACCATCCCAGTTAATGTGGATTTGAAAACTGGTTTGGTTCAATTCCATTCCCATCCCCAAGACATTTCAGAGAGTCTGGAATTTTCCTTGCAGAAGGAATTCTACTTCACACAAAATCATCAGCTCCTTCCCTAGACATGCTTTTTACAAAGGTACAATGTTATTTGTAAAAATCGTGCCAAATACGGGTTTATGGAGATCGGATTAGTAGTTCAAGTATATGGGACATGTCTAATATCTTTTTAAATCCTTTCTGCTTCCCATAGCAGCTAGTCTATTAATTTATCAGACTTAGCTCTTTACACGTGCAGTTTATCTTTTCAGCAAGATAGGAGTTGCAGAGTGTGAGTTTCTCAAGAACATGTTTCAATTCCTTCATGCTTATCTATTTTCTTCTGTAAGAGGGTTAACTGAAGAGTTTTATCTTCTCGCTATTGTCACATCTGAGATCTTAGCTGGCTTGAGGTTCTGTGTAACCTCTAAGACATATGTGAAGGACAACCTCTAAATACGCTACTGAAGAGCCACCAGAGAAATTTAAAAGCCGTGCATCAGTTGAGTGTCTCATTGCAAGAACATTACGGTCCCATTGCCTTTTTCTATGAAAGCAATTCATCTGTGAATATTAGAAAACCCTCAGGGAGCAAAACTAAGAGGTCAAACTGCAGTAAATTCTAACAAATTTTAAAGGCCAATCAAGTATCTCTGAAGGAAATTTTATACTTTCCCACAAAGGAAAAGTGTCCTTTTCAATCTGCCATGAAATAGATGACTGGCAGAGGATCTAACACACCCTTGAAATCTCTCATAGTAGTTTTGGGGAAAGCAGCTAGCTTCCAAGTAGTCATCACTGGGGCAGCTGAAATAACAATAATAAAGAGAGGCAATACTAGTGCCAAACGTATACTAAAGCCTCTTATGGCTGTGTCTGCTCTATCCTCCACATCTGTACTTCTGTCTTCAAATTAAGTTCATGTTGCATGAGACAGGAAAAACCATGAGGAGAGCCCCAGGTGGAATTCAGCCCTCCATGAAAGCTGCTGCACGTTCCCCAGCCCTTCAGGGAAGCAAGAGCAGTGGGGGCTAGGTATGTGCACACAGACATTGAGAACACTGTCCTAGTGACAGAATTAGCTTTCGTGTGTGAGATTTTGTCACGCTCCCTATGTATCTGCTATCAGCAGATGATCTAAACTGCAGTCAGCAGGACTTGAAACCAAAAAGGCAATAGAGGACTGCAATAGAGGCAATGCCGTGTCAGGCAAGTGAGGACGTCTTTGGGTTCTGTAATTTGCAAGCATTGGTCAGAACCTTAGCCCGAAATATTTGACAAAACAATATGATCTGGGGATCTTGATGTGATTTCTTCCCCCTTTCAATTTTTTTTTTGTTTGTTTTTTGGCAGCTATAAGTCTCTCTAATGCAAGCTGGTTTGCTTCAGCGTAGAAGGATTTTTGCTTTGGAAGTGCACCATTAAATAGCACAGACTATTTTGAGAACCGAGACTTGGGACTTTTTTAAACCATAATTATGGCTGTCTTTAAAGATGATGATAAAAATGTGGTTGATGAACAAAATGAGACCACATGATTAATTTTTCCGTATGACGCGTTTGATTATGACAGCTCCCTAGTTTGTAACAGCTTCCTATGTGAAATGAAAAACAGAGAGCACTTTATCTAGCACATCTGATTAAATATGACTCTCTAGTCAGCACTGAGAATACGTGGAAGAAAGAAGATCCATAAAACCCTAGTAGGAAAAAAGAAAACTTCAGGCTATAAATTACTTTGAAAAATCAGTTTTCAGTGATCTATGTAAATTGTCAGTATCAGAGATGCAAGAACCACAAGTGTGCTATATGGATGCTAAGAAAGATTTTGTTTCTAGAGAGGGCACTAGAGGAGTTCCATATCCATGAAGGGTTGGAGGATAGCTAGAGAGCTCCTGTGTTTCATAGGGAAAAAGATCTCACTGTCATGGTTATCGTTTGCTTTGGAGAATCCCTTCTGATTTAGACCTTCTTGGTCTGTGGCTGATGGGAAAGAGAGGCTAAAACTATAGCACAAGGGGCTGCCAGAGTTGGGCTTGTTCAGCCGGGAGAAGAGAAGGCTCCGGGGTGACCTAATAGCGGCATATCAATACTTAGAGGGGTTCTGCAGGGAAGTGGGAGAGGGACTGTTCAACAGGGAGTGCAGTGATAGGACAAGGGGTGATGGCTTCAAGCTGAAAGGGGGTGGGTTTAGGTTAGACACTAGGAAGAAATTCTTTACTCTGAGGGGGGTGAGACATTGGCACAGGCTGCCCAGAGAGGTTGTGGAAGTCCCATCCCTGGAGGTGCTTAAGGCCAGGTTGGATGGGTCTTTGGGGACTGTGGTCTAGTGAAGGTATCCCTGCCCATGGCCAGGGGTTTGGAACTAGATAATCTTTGAGGGCCCCTCCAACCCAAAACATTCTATGATTCTATGATCTTTCTGGTGCATGTTTTTGATGTGAAGAGTTATCTTTCTATTTGAATTCTTCAGAGTAGGAATTTCCCTGTAACTGCTGTGCACATGGGTTTAATTTTACACAGTGGTGTGAAAGAAGCTGAGAAGGGCCCAGCGGTACCTGCTGCCATGAATTTACTACCTGGGCTGTGTGTCCGCCTGCCCTTGGGTATTGCAACTTTTGCCAGAAAGTACTTAGTCTTTTTTCACCTTGAGGAACCACAATTAGTCACTCTGTCAGATCCCCTCAATTGGATGGTCTGTCGCAGTGATTTAAGGTGTCTTGATCTCCAGGCCACGTGCACTCTAAGAAGGGCTATGAGCCCACTGGCCTCCTTAAAGTTTGATGGGCAGGTTTTTGAGCCTTTTTCTGCTGATAAATTAAACCAAACTTCTCTATTTGAGAACAAATAACTTTTTTAATGTCAAAAGATTGTGTTTTGCTTTTTTTGCCACAAGGTTTGGGTTTGCAGTTTAAATTGACCTTTTAAATGCTTCTATTAAAAAACCCCACCCAAACACAAGCATTTAACACCAAACTGTCTTCTGAATGTCATCAGTGATTCAGTTTAAGAAAAACATTTTGGGGTAGGTTTTGGAGGGGAGGAAGATGGGGATGACAGAGTCTGTGTTTCAACTAGTGAAAACCTTTAAGATTTATGTTATTCATGATAATTTCGGTCAGCAAAATTTCTGAAAAGCGGAAATTCTTTTGCAATAGGAAAATCTTTTCCAGTCCTACCGTAGGTGTGTGTGTGGGTAGTCTACAAGACATCCATTTTTGATAGGCTTTGCTTTGAAAATTGAAGAAAACCTGAGATCCCTGACTTTTAAGAATTCCTACATTGGGATATCATAAAACAGTGATATCTGAGCTACTTTGAAAAACTCCTCCATCTCTTCTGTTTGCTTCATGCAGAAAAGAGAGTCTGAACTCTGAAAGGCTACTTCTATGAAGTGCTGCTCAGGTGGAGTTCAGAACTGTTTCTGCAAAACATCAGAGTCTGGCTCTAGCTTCAGGTTTTTGTTTCAGGATGTGCTGAACATCCACCTCTGAAGCGCTGCCGCCGGCAGAAGCCGCTGCAGAAATGCCAGTAACATGCTTTGCTGGGCACATTAGGAGGGAGCAGACCCTGCTGCCAAGACGATTCTTTCCATTTTCTTACAACTGGAAGATGTAGACAATGATTATTCCTTTCAGCAAAGGACCGCTGAAATGTCCACAAGTTCTTGGAGCACAAAGCTGCCACGACACAATTCCAGGTGGTGTGGTAACAAGTCTCTTCTGGCACCACCTCCGGAGAGCTTGCTAACTATGAAAAATGGGCTCAGAGTCTCAGATTATTGCACATTTCCTTAATTGCTTGATTTTCCTGCACTACTGGAGAGCAGGACTAATCCCAGCTCTCTTTTGGAAACAGGAGCTGATGTTTGCTCAGCTAGTTTTAATGGAGGTGGAGGCCAACATGCTGCAAATGCAGGGTTCACGGTGCATCAGAGCTGCTTTGGCACCTGTAAACGTGTCGTGGTGCGAGCAGTGGACAGAACTGGTGTTTCTGTTCAAAGAGGCTGTGTAATTGGTACCAAAGGGTAGTTGCTTGGGAGCAAATCCCTCCATGCCGAAGTCTCCTTTCCACTATTACGTGATCTCAGATACCTCATCTCTCTAGCTGCCTGAATCAAAGGTGCATTTGATGGGAAAAATACTTACAACAGAGAGTCTGAAGCTTTTATTTTTCTCTCTCACTGAGCAGTGAGGTGTTTAAACTGCAAAATTCACAGCAGGATACAAAGTTCTTAAGGAACATGATCTTTCCAGTCTCAGTTTCCCAAGATGAGTTAACTGTCTCCTCAGTTGTGCCTTCATGCCAATGCCATTTTTATTTGTACCTACTGATTTTGCTTTTGCTGAGATAATTGTACCAAATTAAATAAGCATGTACAGTCAGATTAGCATATGAAGTAACGTTATACACAAACCTGTGAAGCTATGTGCTTGTGGCTTTTGACCAAAATAATCATGTCTAGTATTGGTTACATGTGGACTGTGAGCATCCCTCTGTCCTGACACTGCTGTCACGAAACACTGGGATTATATTGCTGGTTTCGACGTGAATCATTCCCCTCGTTAGCTGGTAAACATGTATTTCCAAACAACAGAACAGCTGAAGGTAGCATGAGGTGCCTTTCAATTTCCAGAGTCCACGGAGGGTGACGAGCCCTCGCTGTGATGGGTGGGAGCACCCCCCATGTCACAGCCAAGCCCTTGGGGTATTTGAGCTCTGATGTTCACTCAGCGGGAGATGATGCTATTGGGAACAGGTCTCACCTGCGGAGCCGGAGCCGTACAGCAGTGCCCTGTGTATATGTTGCTGTAACTTAGGAATTGATTAGCCCAGCTGTCCAGCCAGCTCCACATCCTGCTTCAGCAGCGAGCAGGCTGGTGCTTTGACCTTTCTGATTGATTGGTGGAATTCTACATTTTGCTTTTCCTCACCTCCTTTCCTCATTCCCCAGATACCTGGATTTTAATGAAAAGTGTTGGTTCCTTTTTTTGTTGGTTTGTTTTCTGCTTTCTTTGTTTGTTTGAAACTATAGCACTGGGACAGGCTGCCCAGGGGGGTGTGGAGTCTCCTTCTCTGCAGGTATTCAAGACCTGTCTGGATGCCTCCCTGTGCGACCTGTCCTATGGACCCTGCTTTGGCAGGGGGGTTGGACCTGATGATCTCTGGAGGTCCCTTCCAACCCCTACAGTTCTGTGATTCTGTGAATTTATATTTTTTTTAAGATGCTAATAAATTCATTTTAAAAGACAGTTTTTTGAGACCTTTGGCAAGAGTTAAAGCATAGCCATTTATTAGCCTTTTAAAGTCATGTACCCAATGTGCCCTTTAAGAACTTTGGTGATGCACAGTTTAGGTCATGGTAGACAAGACATTGCCTCACCTCACTCTTTCTTTGCACGATAAACTGCAGACACTTTTCTGTAGGACAGCCCTATCTCAGGTATACAGGAACAGCTAATAATTCGAGCCAGTAAATCATTGTAGCACAAACCACGAGCATTATCATTCAGTTTGTAATTTACCCCTGATGTGGGTACTTGTACTTCTTAATACTTAATATGTCTGTTTATAGAAAAGTTGATTGAGATAATTAGCACTAAAAATGCTAAGGTAACACAGCTATGGTAACATTTATATTGCTATCAATTTTGTTTATAGCAGCCTAAAGAGCAATACTGAAATTAGAAATTAACTACAATTAGCAAATAAATTGAGTGTCTCTTGGAATTACTTGATCATGTCTTAAAATGTTGCACAGTGTGACGCTCGTGGAGGCAAAGCCGAGTCCCTGGGCTGTAGCAGCTGCACGGGGTGGAGGAGCACACAACGCAGAAGCCTCTTTGCCTCTCTGCAGTTGCTGCTTCTCAGCTGAAGCTACTTCTGTGCTCAGCCCTGGGCAGGTTTGGGGTTTGTATCTACCCCAGCTTCAGTGAGAACCCTCGGCTGTTGCCCCACAATGCAGGTTTGACGAGTGTGCGCTGTGATGCCAGAAGCAAAGTTCACTACAGGGGATTTGCCTCTCCGTGGGAGGGGAAAGGAAGGCTGAGTGTGCATCTCAGTGATGTGCACCCTTGTAGGGAGCGGCTCCCAGGGACCATTCAACGTCCGCAGCCTCAGTAAATGAACCTTGAAACACATTTAATGTTGGCAGCGCAGTCTGAGAGGAGTAACTTTGGCTGGAAATGTGTTGGCATCCCAGAAGATGAGTCATAGATAAGGAAGTTGGTTTCCTCTGCCTGAAAAGTGTCAGTTTGGAGGGACTTGGGCATCACTTTATGCTCACGGGTAGGAATACTTTGCTTCCCATAATAAGGCACTTTAAGAACTCCACTTGTTAAATGCTATCTAGATGCATGTAATTCTTTTTCTGTCATAATTTTATAGTTAGATGTGGAAAGAAATGGGTTGTTTACTACTCTTAAAACAGGTCATTAAATACAGGTTTGAGGATGAAAAGAGAAAAACCAACAAGTTTCAGGGGCAGCCACTGACTCGCGTCTCTCTCACCTGTTTCATGAAGTTGTTCTTTTATTCTGTGTTGTATTTCAGAGACTTCTTGTAGTTAGAGGCAAGCAGGCAAATGGTTTTCTGCATCACACCTGACTTTCAGTTCTGTGTCAAGTGGGAAGAAGGTGCTGTTAACCCTCCCCATCCTCTTGATTCAGATACAGAGCCTTCACACGACTACTCACGTAGTAGTGGGAACCTAACCAGTTTTGGGTGCACATATTTGGTTGTACCTACTTAAAAAAATATTTCATTTTGTGAAAGTTTAATCACTGGGCTGGAAAGGGAAAGGCCAAGAGCTTCGCTCTGGATTTGGCAGTACATGGAGAGGGTGTGGGTCTTCGAGTCCTGTCTGTGCTCTGCTGAACAGCAGCTAATCCTTATGAAGTGAAACAGCAGAGCTTGTCTGGCCTTAAAAAAGTAAAAATCCATAGCTGAGAAATTGTGACATTTATCTGGGGGATGGAGAAATGGTGGCATGGCAGTGTATGCCTGGTGATAATGTGACTATCTGCTTCCTCTCCCTGTATGGTGTATATCCAGTTGTCTTTCTCTGGGATTGGGAATCCCAGCCTTATGCTGGGAAACATCCCCAACTGGTGTTATTCCCAGAAAAATAAAGGTCATCTAGGCTAAATAAGTATCTTCATAGGAAACAAAATTTCCTGGAATATTTCCTGGCTGTTTCCTTCCTTCCCTTCTTCCCTCCCTCCCTAGCAGACTTTATCTCTTAAAGAGCAGAATGGGGCTGAGGGGTAAGGGAGAGAATCATAGACTTGTAGAACAGTTTGGGTTGGAAGGGACCCAGTCCCACCCCTGCCATGGGCAGGGACACCCTCCACTAGCCTAGGTTGCCCAAAGCCCCATCCAACCTGGCCTTGAACCCTGACAGGGATCCAGGGCCAGCCCCAGTTTCTCCGGGCACCCTGTGCCAGGGCCTCACCGCCCTCATAGGGAAGGATTTCTTCCTAATATCCAATCTAAGTGACGGAATGGAAATGTAAAGCAATCCAGAGGACTGCAGATGGGGCGGTCACACCACAGTGCAAACTCCTGCTGACTGCTGAGCTCTGATGATCCCGGCTGACCAGACCAGCGTTATCTGGCCTGAGGCTGCTGCTGCCTTTTTTTGTTGTGCTTGCTTCAAAGCCAGGTGTCTGAGTTCCCTGTGGATTTCGTCTGGGAGAATTTATCGCTGATAAATAACTGTTTGTGTTGAATTTACAGATGAACTAAACTGTTCCCTTTAATGTTGAAGTTTAGTACCTTTTTCTTTTCAGGTTTGCATGAGCACTGACATTTGAAGGAAATAAATCTGTCGCTCAGATAATGTATTTGCCCTTGGTACCCAAATATATAAATAGAAATTACAAGGTCATTAGCCATATCAAGAGAAAGAAAGATGTGCTGTGCATTAAATAGCTGACTTCCAGGATGAGTTGGGCAGTATATTAAAGTGTAGTGCTTATTTCCTCTTCTGATCATGAAAATCAATTCATTCCTTTCTTTTTTGTAGCACTTTCCCTTTGCACTGGAAAACCTCAGCATATGTCAGTCCAAATTTATGAGCTGCATCGTTTCCAGTGTATTTCATTCATCAAATGCTAATTCCAGTGGCCAGTGATCTACAACAGAACCATTTGGGAAGCAGCAAATAGATTTTACCTAATAAAGTATTTTAAAAAGAAAAAAAAAAACAAAACCAACTCCAAAAGCCCACAAAAACTAGGGGAGAAAGATTTTTATATGCCACTTCCCAAGCAATTTATCTTTGTCCCTGAGTAGGCAGGGAGGGTAGAGAACTGTCCCAGTATTGTTCTGGAACACATCTTGTGTGGAAAAGAGCCCTTTTGCTCAGTGAAAGGCAGCCTTTTAATATATTTTATTTCAGCTTGGCCGTAGTACTAGGTGCAGACCTGAGGGAACTGAAATGCATAAGATTTGCTCCCCTTGTATCCTTGCTAATCTCGCTGCTTTAAAGAGACAAGTCCTCTTTGTTTCTTGTTCAGACAGTAAAGAATCCACAGGAAAGATGGCACGGTACGAGCGCGGTGGTGTCTGGGAAAGCTGCATGATACCATTTCTGCTCAGCCCCTTTTATCCATCTTCATCAGCTGAGGGGTAGAGAGAGAAGTGGTCATTTATTGCTGCTTATGTGACTGGGCTGCAGGTGAAGGTAGGCACAGTAGTTGTGCCTGAGGTTTCTCCTTGCCTCTCTGCCTGGCAGCTCTGTGCTGGGAGGTTGTAGGAGCACTAGGTGAGCAATGCGTTTGCTGTGCTCACATCCACGTGAACCTCTGTTGCTAAATAAACCCAAGTTTTGGCTATTGGCCAGATTTACCAAGCATCCTGTGCTCAGATCTGTGTCTTATTCTTGGCTAGAATTTGCATGGGATGTCCTGTGCCAGGTAAGTCAGCGCGTGTTTCTCGCCGAAGGGAGAGTCGCTGTGCTTGGAATCAGCGACGCCCACGGGGGCTAGATTAGAAAAAGAATAATTGACTGACTCAGAATCAAAGTCTCAGTTTCCATAATGAGAAAATGAGTGTGTTTCCACGCTGCTGCTGGTATTGTGCTTGTGAGTAACTTGCTTCATTTTGTTTCTCAAAGGAAATGTTCAAATCCCCATGTGAAGAGCTCTGCTCTGCAGTAGGCCACCTGAGATGCTTAGCTGTACTACACATGCATCAGGTTTTTCTGGCAGTCACATTAAGCTATTAAAAGTTTGTTAGGTGATTTGGGGAGCTGATGTGGCAACCCACACACATAGCACCCAACACAGCCAGTGTTCCCACCTAGGGAACACTATACAGCACATGAAAATAAGCAGTTGTATCATCTTAAAAAGAAGAAAAGAAACACAAAAAATGAAACCCCTGTTTTTTTCTCCAACTCTCCCAGGTCTGGCAGTGTGGAGGAAGCATGGAGGTCTTGCCCTGTTCTCGTGTGGCACACATCGAACGCACAAAGAAACCCTACAACAACGACATCGATTACTATGCAAAGCGTAACGCCCTGCGGGCCGCCGAGGTCTGGATGGATGACTTCAAGTCGCATGTTTACATGGCGTGGAACATCCCCATGGCAGTAAGTACAGGTCACGCTCTCTCCGGTATGGAAATGTTGATGGCTGCTCCTACTTACTTCTTTGGGGTGAGGGATATTACTACAACTGTATGAAGTGGGCTAAGCTAGGGGGAAGAGAGCTTTCATGCTGCAGCACGCTCAGTACAGAGAGTTCTGCTGTATAAACTTGCTTCCTCAGTGTAAGTTTTGTTGTGCACTCAGGAGCAGTGACACAGATTTATAATTTAACTACAGCATGGATGTTTTGGGTTTATCTGCTTCCTCAGAAGATGACATTAATTTGGGATGCTATTAAACTTTGAGGTGTTCATATGCTACAGTGGTGAGGACTCCAGAAATGTCCATAAATAAATATCATCCTTCATCACGAGACTCAGCAGACCTCACCAGCATAAAAACAAAGTATGTGATAAAAGAATCACACATTAACTAGCTTCATTGTCTGCAGCCCAAGAGCTTCAGTGTGGACACGTTCTTGTTTTTTACTGCATACGAATTGTAGATGGCACGTGGGGGCCTCTAGGAATCCATGTAACATAAATATTAGATAAACTGTAGGTTCGATTTATCACTTTATTCTGTAAGTATATCACACACTACATCTCCACGGAGCATAATTCTTCGAGAGAAGTGGTATATGTTATATCCCACTCAGGTGGAAGCTGACTGCTGCCATATCCTTTAGTGGTATTTGCATCCAAATTATTCACGTGGAGGAGCACAGGGAGAGCAGCTGAGGGGGGAAGCACAATCCGTGCTGTAGGTAATGATGGTTTAGTTAACCCTTACATGAGGGGTTTGTTCAAAGCTGGTTGAAGTAAATGGAAACAGGAATGTCCCTGTCAGAAGAGGAAAATATGCCAACCCAGCAGTGTCTTTGTGGATATTCAGATATGACCTGGGGTCCGTCAAAGTCATGGGAGTCTTGTCTAAATCGCCAGATTTAGTTTGTGTCCTAAAAACCTATTTGTACTTTGGTACCTAGGTAATACATGATAAAACATTTGTGTTTATTCTTCTTGTAGTTTTGAAAATAAATACACCTAAAGGAGCAGTGTTTTGCTCTGCTCCACGTGAGGTCTGAATGTCAGACATTCACACGTGTCCGAATTTCACTTACTCAGTTCACTTGCTCAGCATTGCCATTCTGTGCAATGTAGGCAGGTCACTGGGAAGATGTGCTTTTGGTGAGTTCTTTTGGAAGTTGCAAAGAATTATTTTGGCTTAAGGAGGCAATACTGCATAACTTCTTTCCCACATGATATTTCCATGGTAGAAGGAGGAAGACAAAGCAGCATTCATTTAAGCTCTTAGGGGCATTTTGTCCCTGTCTGCACCCAATTGATAAAATGGTAAGTTTTGAATTGGAGAGAAAAAAAGAAGTAACCTTGGTAAATTTGTCTGATGTGTTCTGCAAATGAATTCTGAGAAAAAACAAGACATTTAAATAAGCATTTACAACAAAACATGGTTTCCTTTAATCTCTCTGAGATGTAGTTTTCCACACTGAACTATACAGCAGTGCTTTAAAAAAAAAAAAGGCACATCTACATTAAGAGACATAAAATCAGCATAAGTACTGTGCTGAACCTTAAAATTTTCTTTCCATAAAATAAATTGATTGATAAAATGTGCATTCTGAAAGTAACCCCATTAGCTTTCAGGGAAAGGAAGCTTGTGTTAGCGTTCACAGTTATTCCGCTGGAGTATTCCATCTAGATGACTAAGAACTGTACTGTTACAAGCCATAAGAAAACACTTCTGCAGGAGAACTAGAAACCTTACTGCCTGGCTAAAAAGAATATGTCCACATACCCACAGATGATGACTGCAGCTAATGCAGAACTAAGCACTATGTTTTCAGAGCTGCTCAATTTGCTGCTCTTGTGGTCTGTAGCAATGGCACTACAAGCAGGGCACAGTGCTGCCTCGTGTTAGAGTAGGGAAGAAAGGTGGCAAGGAAAATCCATATGTTCCTTCCGTACTAAAACCTATCCAAGTTAACCCATTCCTAACTCACCCCATCTTTTTCACAAGTTATTGTCGATCTGTGCATAATGCATATCCTGACTGGTCCATGATCTTTGGACACATTTGCAAGATCATAGTCCTGTGACCTTCATCAGCAGGTCAGCACAACTTTCGTGGAATCAGGGAATACCAGGTTGGAAGGGACCGTGAGGATCAAGCGTTTTGTAAATACCAAATATCTGGTATGCCCCTGCTTGTGATCTGCTCCTTTTAGCAATAAAGGAATCTTGTATTGAATGATTTATTGTGCTGAGGGCCTCTGAGAATTGCTCTCTTCCGCCTAGCCTGAAGTAGTACGTAAATTAACATTCATTTGAATGGATGCTGCATAGAGAGCTCATGACAAAGTATGCATCAGCAAGCAGCAGTGAGCACAGCAAAGCCTATGTGACAAATAGAAAAACCTGTTCAGTATCACACTTTTATTCTCTCCTGAAAATTAGGCATCTGTTGGAGATTCTAATAAACCCTGAGCTAAGATTTGCTGCTGTCTTGTAACCCTGCATTAGGCGTAATTTGTAAAATGTACAGAAATCTTTCTGGAGGAAACGTACAAGGCACTGCAGACAGTTCCATGCAAAACTCCTCGTTTTCAGTCTATTTGATTCATACAGTGTCAGCAAAGATTTTTAGATGAGGTAACTCTTCCTGTCCTTATGTTGAACTGTGGTGATTTATACCAGTTTAAATCGACAGATGCTAGCTCAGGACCTGGCATTTTTTAAATGGTTGGGTCTGATCATACTGATTTGACTCTTCCAGCGGGTGTTTTTCATGGGATTTGTATTCAAACATGAATTAAATGCTGAAGGAGAATTATAAAGAACATTTTGAGTTTAACTGCGTTTTATGGCTCAAGCCCGCAAATGAGCTCCAGTTCCAGTAAAAACTGAATGCTGGTCTATGCAAATGTTTAATGGAGCTTAATGACTTTTTGAGCAGCTCTGCTTTGAAGTTTTAACAGGTCTGTTCTGATCTCATTTACATTAGTGAATACCCAAGGCTGTCACTAGAGTAAACCATGATCAAGCTGCCATATCTTAGATCAGAATTATCGCCTAAGTTCTAATGAATCTGAAAGCTCAGGAGTTCAGGTTTGATTGCAAACACTTAGAATTGCTGTAAGTAGAAACATTCTTATTGTATTCTTATTATTTTGATTTATGTTTGTTTTTTCCTTGTTCGTTATCCTTCTTTTTCCACTGACTTTCATTAATATTTATTGTCTGCGCTCAACAGCAGCTGCTTGATGAGCTGCTGCTTACAAAAGAGAAAGAAGAGGGGGAAATACAGCTTGGTATACAAAATGAAATCCAATTTGGTTTCAGTAAAGAAGACAACTGTAAATTCAATGCAGTGAGATTTCTTTATTCTTTCTCTGCTTTGTAGAACCCTGGAGTTGACTTTGGAGATGTCTCTGAAAGAATAGCTCTTCGACAGCGACTGCAGTGCCGGAGTTTTAAGTGGTACCTGGAGAACGTCTATCCTGAAATGAGGGTCTATAATAATACAGTCACTTATGGAGAGGTAATGTATGTCTTATAGAATCATCAAGGTTGGAAAAGACCTTCAAGATCATCAAGTCCAACCGTCGGACCTACGCCACCATAACCTCTAAACCATCTTCTAAATCTCCCTGTCTACACATTTTTTTGAACAGCCCCAGGGATGGCAGTTCCACCACCTCTGTGAGCAGCCTGTTCCAATGCTTTGCCACTCTTTTCACCACAGTTTTGCTTCTTTGTGCTCAGATTCTGTATTTTCATTTCCAGTTGTGCACCGGTATTAAGCAAGAATTTGGAGCACCTACTCTGAGATAGCTGAGTGGATAGGTTAGTTAACACATAAAATGCTGGCTCCAGATGCGTTAGAAATGTGCAGATGTTCAGTTCAACTCATCTGTCTGCATCTTTTCTTCCTCCTCTGTGAACCAATCAAATCTCCCACATATGCTTGACCCCAACCTCTAAGTCAGACTTGCCTTCTGTGACTCCTTATATCACATCCCTGTAATGTAAAGACTGCTATCACTTACACCTGTCAACTGGAGCAAAGTCCTAGGAGCTCTCCTCCTGCATAATGTTTTTAACATTCTGGTTTTTAATTGTTTGTATGAACTACAATTAAATCCAAAGGCAATATATTTTCACACAAGACAACTAAATGGACATTCTTCCTTTCTGTTCTGTTTCATTGACTTCATATAAAAGAAGTCAGGCGCTTCAGATATTGATACAAAGTGCAAGGTTTATTGTGTAATATCACTTGCATCCTAATATAACTACCCCTGGCAGTAGAGTGAGGAAAGACATTTAGTAAATTCAACAGGAGCTATTAGTAACTGTCAGCTCTGAGAAGGCTGTTAACTGCGAAGAACATTGGCAGTACTGCCAATGTTGTGTCAATTATACCAGACGGTTAGCAAGCTGGGCTCTAAAAAGGAGTTTGTTTCTGTTGAGTGGTCACATAGAAGGTTCTTGAGTCAAACAGGAAGTTTAGTGATGCAAATATCTAATTCATTAAAATTTATAATAAAATGGGACCACACAAGCTATTTACCCAGTATAAATTGGCATGGTTCCCTTTCAGTCTTACATGCCTGTAATGAAAAAACTAGAGGCTTCATCTTAAATGGCATCAATCTTGTTATTAAATACTTTCTCTTCTGGTTATTTTCCTGAAGGAAAAGATGTCTGGATTTTAGTGAGTTTAAAGGAAAATAAATGTATTGAGTAGATGTGAAACAGATTGAAACAGTAGTAAAAATATATTTCCTAGTGACTCGATTCACATTTTTTAAAGCTGTGTCATAAAGCTGTCTTCATCTTCTTTAGCCTTTATAGTACCCGTGTCATAAAATGAACCTCTTGAAATTTAACTGTTGGTGAGCCCCCTTACCTGATCAGGTTCTCAGTTATGCTCATACACTGTAATATGAAGGATTATTTCCTGATGTTTCCAGTGCCTCATGCAGCAGTTATTTCTGTATTATGGGGGCGTCTGGACAAACACTTCAGTCTAAACCAGAACTGACCTGTTGACTGTTTCAAGATGTCCATCTAAATAACTTCTTGTTTAAGATACTTGTAAAATTTTTCTGCATCCAGAATATGTGAGTACCACTACTAGCCTGAAGAGAAAGACAGACCTGAAGTTTCACAAGAGCTCCAGGCCAGTTTTATAGACTTGTAAATTCTTGCCCAGGGTGGGGGAGGTACGTGGATTTTTACTTCATGGGATCTCTAAATCCATCCTTAAGTATATTGAAAGCCTCCCAACGCTGTTCATCATTGCTGTATCCTTTCACAACGATGTGCTTTATGGCACTTCTGGGCATAACCATAACATATCTCAATTCAAATATTTTTTTTCTTCACATGCTTTTTTTGTTGTCATTTGTTTTTACATAAGCAATTGGAGCAAACAAATGGCTGCCACATCCAACACCAGTCTTGGGTAGCTCCTATGCCCTTAGGTGAAGTCACATTCTCAACCTACAGGGTCAAAATTTATATTTGCACCAAGGTAATTTGGAGCAAAATTTGGCCTGGGTTTCATAAATGAATTTGATGGGCTTCTGATCCTTGAGTAATTACTGAAAATATAACAGTGACCCAAGGTCTGTAAAGACAGCAGGTTGTCCAAGTCATGTCTTTTCCTTGAGCAAATTTACTGCTGGCATCCTGTCGTCTCTGGAGAAGAAGTGTGTGTTTCTCAGAGAACAACAGTCTTACATACCAGTGATTTTGGTAGCTGTAGTGCAGCTAAGATTTTAGGTGGATTGGCTGTGCATTGTACAGATTAATTTCTAATACAACTGTTTCCTTTCTGGTCTGGTTATAGGTGCGTAACAGCAAAGCTAGTGGATACTGCTTAGATCAGGGAGCTGAAGAGGACGACAAAGCAATCCTTTACCCATGCCATGGGATGTCCTCTCAGGTAAATGGTTAAAATCCCATCATTAATGAGAAACCTTAATGTAAAGGATTATCAGAAGAAACAAAAAGTCATCTTGTGCATTTGAGTTTAGTTTGGCAGGATTCCTGGGTTGCAAAGGAAAATATCTGGCTTTCCTCCAGTTTTGGGGGTGCCCTTTCCAAGGTGGTTCAGCATGTGAATCTATACATTGAAGGTGGCAGTTAGGGAAACAGAAGAATCATGGCAATTTTTTTTAATAGCAGAGAGGTGCACCGAACATTAATGAGTTTGAGACAGTTGGTATGAGTGAGCAGCTCTTCTCGTTGTGATATTATTTACTCTAAGAATAGTATCTCTTCAAATTAACTGTGCATTGGTCCAATAGGCTCCGGTGCAGAAATGATTTAGCAAGCTGCTGATGTGGTTCCCTGAGCAGGCAAAAAGTTAAGCACACATTTAACATCAACTTCGAAGGGAATTAAGAATATCTTTTAAGTTAATAGTTTTCTAAATGAAAAAAATTCTTTTCTGTCAGTTCCAGTGCTTATTATTATTTTCTTACAGATCTCTGAAGATTTTTAAATGACATTTCTCTTTCCATGCTCATAGTGATGCTACTTTTTTTTTTCTTTTTTAAATACAAGATGAACATTATTTAAATCCAGGACTTGAGCTTCTTCTGAAATAGGATTCCAGTTTCTTTTGAAGCACTGGCTGAATCAAAACTTCGTTAATGAACATTCTCATGTGTAAATAAACTCTGACCTTATCACAGACTTAACAATTATCAGAAGTACAGTCATACATACATTGATTTGGAGTCCTGGCTCATACATCACCATGGAGGCATAACAAGGGTTGCAAAACATAAATACTGCCTATTGTGCTTAATTGCAAGCAGGAGAAGAGTCATAACTTATTAGAGCAAATTGAGATAGACCGTAATTCCCACTGACAAAACGTCCACCTTTGGCAGGATCATTATGGAACATTTGACTGACACTTTCCCAGTAGAGGTGGAAGGAACAGCCTTTGAGTAAGGTAACAAAATAGTGTTGCTTAATTAGATGTAAACAAGCTTTTCAAGAAGACTCTAGTTAGGGATGTCAAGGCACTCAGAGGTCAGTCTCTTGCTCTGTTCTCATTCTGAGCAGAAAGCTGTAAATGTAAGTCCTTCCAGAAAGTCCCTTTGCAACACCTGATCTCCTATCGCTGTCCTAGCACTGAGAATAATGAAAGAAATGGTTCTGACTCTACTTTATTTTGTGATTTAAGTTCTAAAGCTGATTGTTTGCCTCCATGATTCCTGTTTCATAGAATATGTTTTGACATCCAGAGGAAGAAAATAGCTGAGGGCATACTGTGAATTTATTTTAAAGGAAGTAGAATGTGCCCAGCTTCTCCTGACTAACTCTGGTAAATTTGGGGGCATAAAGCATCTCACTTCTCAGCATCCAGCTCTGACCATTTTTTTTCCTTTAAGGAACAGTCCATTTTCCTTTCAGTAAGATGTAAATATGTTGCCTAGATGATGATGCCTTTTGAATTGTGGTCCCTAGGCTAGACACTGGGCAGCTATTCTCAGGTGAAAATAACAGTACACAAAATATTCCCTGCCCAAGAATTTGGGTAAGTGACCAGTTAAATATCTTCTGACTTGCTTCTGCTGCGCATCTTCAGTATCCTGTCCAGGTGAATTTTCTGGAGAAGCCTGAAAAGCTGGATTTAGACTTTACATTACAACAAGAAAGTAGAGCCCTTTTGTTGCTAGCACTGTATAAATGAATAAAAAGAGAAAGTCACTCTTCCCAAACTCTTAAAATCCAAAGCATCCCCTCTGTGTGAGAATTACAGAAGGAAAAGCAAAAAAATTAATCTCCCAAATCATCCTGCAGCACTTTCCATTTGCCTTTTTTTCTTAAAAAAAAAAAAAAGGTTTTCCTTCTGTGAGAAACACCAAAAAGAAGGCAGAGGTGATGTTTTATCTGAGTTGAGTATTTCACAGACAAGCATGGGTTGGAGCCACTCAGATGCAGCCAAGTTAATTAATGATTACACAGCTGGAAAACTTCTATCATCTCACCACAATTTACAAAATTAATTCAGTGGGAGAACCACAGCTGCACAAACCTAATCAAGGATATTCAAGCACATAGCATGAAAGGTGTTGACAGCGAGTGTTTTAATATATTAAATAAACATTTTTAAAGCCCCGCTCCTAATCAGCCTGGGTGAGCATATTTGGCTGCTATGTTTGGCTTTCAGTTTCTGACATTTTTCTTCTCGAGCACAGGGCATAAAACACCCCTGCTGAGTCGAGGTTTGGGTTAGTTGTACACGCCTACTGAATAGAAATGAGTATAAAAGTGGAACTTATTTTCACCAGTTGGTTTATTACTGGTGCTTGATGTGTCCTACCAGTGTGAAGCCTCTCGTTGTTCAGCTACAGTCTTGTTTGGTTTTCATACTCGCAGTTCTGACAAGCAAATTACCAATGATTTTGGTATACACGTGGTTCCACTGAAACCAGCAGAAGTAGTCAAGTGTTTAAAGAAACCTGAGTTAGGAATAAGATTACTGTTCATCTGTGATAAAATGTTCCTTACTTCTTACTCTTCTGTTTCCCTTGCATATTACACACCTCTGAATGGTGTTGTCCTGCATTACATGTCCTGAAACACAAAACCACTCCAGTGTTACTTGCCTTTCCCTACGTGTATTCGCAAGATCAGTTTTTTAATATGATGAATCACATCTTTTCAATGACATCAGCTTTTAAATTTCTTTATTCAAACAAGGACAAGCTCTTTTAGGGATGCTCTAGAATGCATCTAGCCTGAATTTACATAATTTTAGCTTAATGAATTTGACTCAAGCTAAGTCATTGTTAGGCTAACAGTTAGGAACATCCAAAGTTTTGCACCAGTTAATTTAAAAACTTACTTGCAGAAATTTAGTGCCCTTTTTATTATGTGTTCTTTGGATCTGAAGCTTGACCCTAATCTCTTTAAGGAAAAAACTTCCGGGGCAGCAATGGGAAACAGTCCATGGCAAGAGAAACTTCAGAAACAAAGGAATATGTGGAGGTTCTTGAACTCTCCTGTCTCTGAATGGGGCTTGTCTTGTACAATCACCTGTGAAGCCTATTGGTCCCAAAACAAACTTAGAAAATGGCGGCGGGGGGGGGAGCAGGGAGGATGGACACAACCTCCCCAGAACTAGAATGTGTCATTCTGGAAGCTTCTTAGATAGGTTGTTGGACAGACAGGTTTTGAACCACCTGAGAAGACTCACACAGCCTCGGTGGAAATATTCACTGTCTCAGAGTCTGTCCTGAATGCCGTGATGTGCAGGTGGTTATAGGGTGTGTGAAAGAGAAAGAGAACTTAATAAAATGGTGTCCTGGGATAGAAAGGCCTGTGTAGGTGAACAACCTCCTCCTCTGCCCTTCTCTTTCACACCAAGCAGAGGAGGCACAGCAGCTGTGAAGGCGAGAACGCACGCGGCTTTGAGCTCCAGCAGAAGGTGAGATCTCGACATTCAGATTCCCAGAGCTCATGGCTACACAGGCAGAATAAGAGGAGATGAAAGGCTTTCATTAAACTGCTGCTTGAGGGCAGATATTTAACATTTTGCCTGGCAGAGCTATGGCTTTCCAGAGCTGCACACAGGGTAGCAGGTCTGATTAGAGCAGGGTGGATGAAGAGGCAGTTTCTTAACTTGCAGGAAGCAGTGGGTGAGATGCTGTAACCGATCTGGAAGTTTGGTAACCTGTGATCTGCTTGTCTTGTGGTGACGCATATTGTGGAGACTTAAGGTATTTCAGGTCCCTGTACAGCTTGCTGTTTCCCTGGCAGCTCACACAGTTGACATGGCCTAACCTGCAGGGCTGAGGGTTCATTAAAGATTTCCTTTTGCTTGGAGAACAAGAGTGAGAGTGAGGGGTTAAAGGTAGTGTAGAAGCTACCAGAGCGGTCTGTGTAACTGTTTCTTACCAAAAATTAGCTGTTATTTTGTGCTTTTTTCCCCACTGACTGGAAATTAGCAGGAATGGATTTTGAAAAGCCAAACCCTTCAGTTAAAAGCCGGCATTTCCTTATCGCATTCCTGCTCCTGGAGGATCACCTTCCATAGGCAGCACCACTTGCTATTTTTGAACCAGATCCGGTGGCTTTGATAAACCACCTTTGACATCTTTTCCATTCTGCTCAGAATTCTGAACGTTGAAGGGGAAACTATCCTATATTATAGGTGCAGCAGATCGTGTCCAGATTAGATCTCAGAGTATGCATTAGAGTACTTCGCTTCAGTGTCATTTATGTGGATCCTTCAGCTCTTCTCAGAGATGAGAGAAAAAGAGTGAAGGTCCGTTTGTCCCCAGGTGATGTATAACCCTGAGTTTCTGCTCTGCAGCTCGCAGTGGGACTATATGGGCAGCACCAGCGCTCAGCCCGTCAAGACTCGCACAGACTATTTTTTTTTTAAAATGAATGAATTAATAAAGGGGACTTGGTTAAGTCCCATTAATAAAGGGGACTCTGTAATTTGATTCTGGGTGCCTGGCACCGGGAATGGATTTGGTGTGATGTATCAGGCCCACAGTTGTAATGCAGATTCAGAGGTTTTTTTCTTTCTCAGTATGGTAATGGCACTTCAGATCAAATTCAAACACAGCAGGTGTAATTGTCACTGTTTCATTGAGTCTGTATCTCAGTTCCTGCTTTCTAGTCTACATTAATAAGCACCTTATTTTAATGCTTATTTTATTTTCACAGTTTATGTTGTCTCTAGGAAGACATGATGCAAAATTTTCAGAGGGAATGTTATTAATCATACAGTAGTCTCTTGACCCTTAATTTCTGGTCTGATTTTGCAGAAGCAGGCACTAAAGCTTTACTGTCTAATATGGTCTGAACCAAGATAATTATTTGTAGGTGGTTTTTTTAGATTAATTTTTTTTTTTAATATAGGATAAGCCTAAGTTTTTATGGCTGTTGGAACTCTCAGCTTAAAGTAAAGATTCAGGAAAATCAAGCTCTTGTGATGTTCTGTTTGTCTCATCATTGTGTAGATAGCAGTTTCCTGTACTGAGCCCCCTCTGACTCTGCTGAGCTGTCACACAACTGTCACTTTCAATACTGGAGACAGTTTATAATAGAATTAGTCTATCTTCTACTTCTAAAGTCTCAGCAGAAACACACTTTCTGCTTTGACAGGCTTCTACATAACAATGTCTTTCCCAAGCACCTGGCTCCTGTGGTGCAGAGCACATGTAATTCTAGTGTTTGAGGTGCTAAATGCAAATAATATTTACACCATTTTAATATTAGTACAGAAAATGCTGCTTATCTTAAACTGCAAGGAAAATTGTTCCTATGCTACAGAGCAGGTAGCCCATTATAGACAGTGGCTATTAGTATGTAGGTAAGGCAAAGCCAACCAGGTTACTGGGTGGTATTTTGGGACCTGGAGAGATATAATGAAGACATTTCCCCATCAATGTAAGTTTCAGCCATGACAGCAGTTCATTTGAACTCTGCCAAGTACCCATTAGATATTAAAAATGTGAGATATGCAGCCAGGTTTTACTTTTCTTTTTTAAAAAAGTTTGTTTCCCCTCCTTTAGCAGTGCCCTGACAGTGACGTTGTTCACACCAGGGAGCATCCCCAGGTGGTTATCCCTCTGCTCTCTCTGATGTAGGCTTTGTTCTAACCCTGCTTTTCACACAGTTGCTCTGAACAGAAGTAGCAGGTGGGAAAATGAACACATACTTTGTCAAAGGGCATCTGGTCTGGGAGAGAGTAGACCGTGCTCTTTTTACCACCAGCAAGATATGATTATTCCCAGCATGATTCTTCTGAGGTTAATAAGAATGGCTGCAGAAAGCTAGACTCTAATTTGAGGTTTTTTTGATTGACTCTTAATGATATCTCATGCTCTGGTCAGTAGCATCCAATAAATGGCAGGCACTTTTGACCTTCCTTCACTTTCTTGTTAAGTAATTTCAGCCATCTAACAGCAATAAGACCAGACAGGCAGCAAATTTCCTGGGTGATAATTGCATTTCTTAGGTGGCTCTGATCTTCAGCCTGCAGCATCCATCCTGTCTTGCTGAGGCCCCTTTGCAGTCTTGTAGCACCTGGGTGCTGCAGTTGAGTCCGTGTAGGGCAAGAAGGGCAAAGTATTGCACTGGTGTAATGACTCTGGGTTTAAACACAGAAGTAGATACATGTGATCTGATGTGCTGGCCTGCTGCCAAATTAACATTGTGTATTTTCACTTTAATGTGCTTTGGAATCTTCCTCAATAGGCTCTTCCTCCACTACCTGGAAAGCAGCAGTAATTACGGGGATTACTTAGTAATTTTTGGAACTTAAATGAAGACTCCATCACTACCATAGTTACCTCAGTGCAATGTGATAGGGAGTGAGCTGAGAGAGCCCCTTTTCCCTCTAAATGAGCAACCAAAAGCCACCCCTAAGGCTTTCAGGACTTATTAGAATACAGGTTGGAATAAATTGTAGGGCAAAAGTGGCAAGATAAACAGTTTGAAATCAACATCATTCCATCAGGACTGCGTTCCTCAGGCCTGCTGTCCTCCAGCAGCTCTTCAGTGGCCTCTTTGGTTGCCTGAAACTTCTCAAGGTCCCCAGTGTGCCCCTATGGTTTTTTCCCTCCAGTGTCTTGATGCTGCTGCCGCTCCCCCTGCTCCATGCTGCCTGCGTCCCTTCCACATGTGCTGTGTGGGAGGTTGTGCTGTCCCAATGTGCCCACAGCACTCACAGGAGCGGTGACACCTTTTCTGACCCAACACGGAGCGGCATGCGAAGGCAAACAGGCAGCCACCCCCTGCTTACAGGAAAAGGCTGCTGTGAACAGAGTAAAACCATTCTCTTCCATCAGGCACTGGTATTGTGACAATTAGTCTGATAAGAGCCACCCACGCTTATTCTTTAAGTATATTCCCTTGGTCCAGTATTAATGTAATAAAATGTACTCTGACATGTTGAGGTTACAAGAGACCAGGGGTTTTTCATCTCACATACATACAGATTTTTTTATTCAGGGCCATTTTACTGAGAAAGACTTGAGGCAAGTAAAATGGTCACTTAACATAGAAAAAGGTCAAAGAAAAATTATACTCCTGTAAAAATTAACATGAATGATTGTGCCTGCTTAGGATTTTTTTTATTAAAAAAAAAATCTAAAATAATAAATGGCCCTCACCTGAAGCATCTAATTACAGCCAGTAGCATTTACCACTAAATTGCAGAACAGCTAAGCCTCACACAATACTGAAACACCAGTGTGAATCTTTATTATGTAGGCCTGAAGTTAGAAAATTTGCTGTTATTTCCCTCATGCCTTCCTTTTTTTCCTCTCATATTTTTGAGACTGTTGCATGGTCGGATTTTTTCCAGTAACAATTATTTACAAAAACTAATTAGACTTGTTGCTATCAATAGCCTCTAACAGAGCTCTTAAGAACAAACTGCATGGCAAATTGACATAGCGTCCTTGCTAAATCAGTTCCTGCTGAGTGGGTATAATTTGCACATTGATTATTTCACTTTCTTGATTGCCCTTTTGCAGTGGAATAGTGGGTAGGGAACGGTGGGGAGCAGAGGTATGAAATCAGGGAGCATTGTGTCCTCTGAGAGACCCCATGTTGGTAAAACAAGTTTCTCAAGCCTTGCCCATAAGCAGCATGTGTCAGACCAGGAAGGTCCCAACCAGCAGCAGGAGACGGGACTCCTCACCAGCACTCAGGGCAGGAGCTGGTGAGGAAGGCTGCTCAGCTTTGTGTCCCATCACTGGGGTTAAAGACTTCCTTCTCTTCTTTTCTCTTCCCTTTCCTTCCTTCCCCAGCTTGTCCGCTACAGCTCTGAAGGCGTCCTGCAGCTGGGGCCACTGGGCTCCACGGCCTTTCTGCCTGACTCCAAATGCCTCGTTGATGATGGGAAGGGCAGGACACCGACTCTGAAGAAGTGTGAAGATGTCCTGAGACCAGCACAAAGGTTCTGGGATTTCACACAGGTACAGAGGAGCTCAGGGAGCCTTGCAGAGATCACTTGGAGAGGACTGTTGCTCTGGAGGATATTTCAGAGGACTAGTCAAGGAATCAGCCCTTATTCCTATTAGAAATAGCCCGATATGTTATCCCTAGCTTGTGTGCCATCCAGGAATTTTCTTACATTGCTACTAGGAATTTTTGGAAATGCTTTCTAGGAATTTTTACTTATGTTGTCTCAAAGTGCCCTTATCCTTTCTTGAAATATTCTCAATTTCTTTAGTAATTGTCAAGCACATGCTTGTAATTATTAATTTCTTTTAGTCTCTGGGAATTTTTGTTTCTAGAAATGTGCTAGAATCTTTCTAAGAATTTTTAGATCTGGAGTTTTAAATTCATTTTTAGCATTTTCAAAGGCATTCTTATAGCCTCTGGGATTTCCTGTCTTGAGGTCTGCAGGGATACTCTAGAGTGTTTTTTGAGATTTCTCTAGTGGTTTTGGGGAACTTTCTAGCAATCCCTATGTCTAGAATTATCATGGGATTGTTTTGGCATTTTGTATGGATTATCTATTTTAGGAATTTCTAGCATTTTCTAGGGACTTTTATTACTTGCAAAGTTATGAATATATCAATGCTCTCCAGAGATTTACAGATCTACCACTTTTATTCTTCTAGTCTTTTCACCTTTTCCATTCCTTCTTCTAATCCTTCTTTTCCTTTTTTTTTTTTTTTCTCCCTTCAGAATGGTCCAATCATCAGCAGAGACACTGGCCGTTGTTTAGAAGTGGAAATGTCAAAGGATGCAAATTTTGGGCTCAGATTAGTTGTACAAAGGTGCTCGGGGCAAAAATGGATGATTAGAAACTGGATAAAGCACGGCCGACACTGACTGCTGGGGCCGAAAAGCCGCCTCTCCTGCCGTTGTCCATTGCTCGGTGTGCCATATCTTGCAAGGCATTTGTCTTAAAGCAAATTAGTTTGAATAGGACTTGGCTCTCGAGTCCTCCACAGTTGGGTATTCAAAGGCAAAAAAGAAGAATAAGAAAAGAAGACACATACATGCCCTACATGACTCTTCCTTGCTCCAGGAGATGACCTGGGAAGCTTGACAAGAGTTTTCTGTTGATTTAGAAATCTTGTGGAAATCAGAACACAACAGAAAAGTGGGTTCCTTAAGAGGAATTAATAGATGGATGTTTCTGTGATGAGCTGGAAGGAGAGATCCCAATACTGCCTCATAAAGAGAGTTCTCTGATGGGTAGCTTTTAGCTTTAAGTTATTGACTGGTGCACAACTCTATGGTGAATAATCATGTGCCTTTTTTATTGTACTTCGTATAAAAGGGGACTGGAAAAACCCTACCTTTTCGGCATGTCTGGTTCATTGTACTAAACAAGAAGATCTGTAAATAACACTGGAAATATAATATATGATAAATTTCAAGGTTGATTGTTTAGGAGTCTCTGTTTCTAGAAAGAGACTGTTCAGCAAATGTTTACAGGTGGTTCTCAACCTTCAAGCTGCTAAAAAGAAGCATTTTAAAGACCTCGTCTATTTAGACACAGGTAAATGTTGAATAGTTAAAATAGACACATGCTCTGTTATATTGCCACATTTTACATTTCTTGGCTGTAAAGGAGTCACAGTATAGCACTTGCATATTTAACTCTTCCAGGGCAGTAGATGGATGAATTCTGAGAGGCCTCCGTTGGCCCACAAGCCCCGAGTACGTAAGTGCAAGGCTCCCTTCCTGCAGTGCTGTGCATGCAGGTGCACTGTTGTGTTGTTCCAGAAACTGCCTGGCAGCTGGATGCTCATCACTTCTGAAAATAAGTTGACTGAGTTAGGTGCCATCTGTGGAATTTAACAACTTGACTCTTCCATTCTGTTACCCATCCTGTGAAAATGTCAGATGTGAGCAACTGCGCTTTGTGAGCACTGTCCAGACAAATTTCCAGTATTTAAACTAAAAACCTAGTGATAAGAGGACAAATTAGAGCAAGAATGAATTAGCATATATAAGTACTGCGATGCTGAAATACAAACATTTGACTGTAGTTGACCTGTTAACAGTATATTTGTGAACCTTAATTTAATAATGTATCCAGTGGTTCATGCAGTGTCTGTTCACCTGTAGCCAGAGCAATGATGAAGCCTTGTCCCAAACGCTGGTAAAGTTGATGGTTGATAGCCACTGTCAACGTCAGCAGGCTTTGGATGTGGGTCCATGGTAGATGGCTTTTCATTACAGAAGATTCAGTCATGCTGAGAGAGAGACAGATACGGTATCTGTTAACTTCACTGTTTAATATTTTATAGTAATTAAAATTAGAAAGTTTTGTTTTGTTTTACTGAGCCAGGAAAATAAGTAATTGCAGACACCGTGGTACCATGAATCTTGGTGATCTGTTTCTTGAAGAGCTTTTGCCATTCCTATTTCAAGGCATGCTGAACAAAATTCAATGGAAACAAAGTTAATTTTTCAAGGGCATGATACATAATAAAGTATTTACTTTTAACATGCAAAATCCATCAGTTCTTGTCAACTCTTGGTTGGTATCCAGAGATCATATCACTATATCTTGTCCCAGTTTTATTTTGAAACATTACGTGCAAGATGTAATACAAAGCAAATTCTCCTGGAGTCTACTTGTGGCTCCTAGTTAATCTTTATTTGTGTTTCGTGGATCAGGTTATGCATGAATATATATAAAAGAATAATTATGGGTGAGATTCTAAATATAAAAATGCTTAAAATTCTGTGCTTACGGTTAGTTGAACACGACCTCTTCAACAGCGTAATAAGACCTGCAGGCAGAGGTAGCATCTTTAATAAAGCAAGCAATACAGTAAAAAGTCATGGACAAGCTCAGCAGTCAAGCCTTCCTGCAGGTCTTAAACAGGTAGGAAGCTTCAGGCTAAATACAGATTGGGAACAGTTGCCCTGCATTTAACCTCCTTATGTTAACCTATTAGCCAATTTAAAAGGATAGTTATCGTCTGTGGAGCAGGTGTTGAATGCTTTGTACAGGAGACCTGTCTGTAAGTGGCTTTTCATCTTCTATCCAGATACAGTTTAAAAGGGAGAAATTGTATGAAAGCAGTTTTCTTTTGTTTATTCTGATGGAGTTTTACTGGTGAGGGAGGTGAGAGGGCAAAAGAGGTTTGACCAGGTGAGCTTTTTGGGGAGGAGACTCATAGGTCATTCACACCACTTATGGTCTTTACAATTAAGTACTATTTTTTATGAAGATGGCTGAAAATTGAACATAAATATCTATCAGTGTGACTACTAAATGCCTGATGATTAGAGTATGAAGTTACTATACTCAGCACATAGCGTATTTGCTTCTGGTTTGTGGGGCTTTTTCCCTTGTCTTGAATTCCCAATCTACACTTGATCCATCGTTAGCAACAGGGCAGCTTTCAACTCCTGGGTAAATGAAAAAGGAAGGCTGGATATTTGGAGGATTACCAGGTTTTAAAATTACTATCCTAAAAGCAGCATGTTGTATTTGCGGTTTAGGAGCTTTGAAGCTGAGGAGGCCAGGCAGAGCTGCATTTACTGTCGGAGGTCTCAAAGCTAGCATGACAGCCCTTCACCATGACACCACCGTAACGAATGGGAATTGGTTGTCCTCAGCATTTCAACACTACCTGTTTTCAGCTGTTTTCAGCGCAGTCAGTCTGGCAGGATTTGAGCGCAGAGGCCACAGGCTCTGAAAGGTTTGCAAGAGCCACACTCTCAGTGCAAGAAGGAAAGCAGATTTTGGTGAAAGTTAAATGGCTCTGAGATTTACAGAAAAATACAAAAGAATTCAAATAACTCTTGAAGGTGAAGTTGGTATTTTCATGTGATTATCTTTTTTTTAAAAATATACTTACTGAAACAGTTTCTTATATTTGAAAGATACAGTGGATTCTTTTTATCTTAGTCTTTGTCTCAACCACTGCTTTGGCTGTGGTATCAACGTGGTGGCTTTGTGAGAGAGAGGGTCTTAAATATTCTCTCATAAAAGGAATAATACTTGAGTATTATCTGGTTTATGCATAGTCCATGGTTCTCTCAGTATTTCACCCCTTAGTATAATCTGAAGTCCTGCTTAATGGTGTTTCACAATTTTGGTCTTGTTTCTCATAGGGCAGGAGAGCAGCTTTTAGGAAAGGTATTTAACAGATTGTAACATGCCTTGCAGAGAAAACTCAGATCAGACTCTTCTATTGCTATTTTGTTTGATTAAAGAAAATATTACTAGGTCCTAGGACAGAAGAATAAAAGGTGAGAAAGAACATCACTACTGTCAAAGGCAAACCAGTAAAAAAATACCTTTGTAAGTATGTCAGGTTCCCTAAAAAATAGTTTTGAGTCCTGTGGAGGAAAAAAAACCCTAAACACCATATCTCCTTTGAGAGATATAAACTATTTTCAAAGTTTAATTTATTCTTGGCTTGATTAAAGCCATTTGTTTGTCAGCCAGAATTGTCCTCTAGCTTTATTGGCTCACTGGATCCTGAGGCATGCTAACCTCCAGTGGAAAGTAGCCAAGAGAAAGGAGAGCTAAAGGAGGGCTGCTGAAAGACTGAACAGATTCCACTGCAGTTACATAAAGTTCTATGTTGTCCTCATCCTTGAGGCATGAGAAACTGTCCTGCAACCAAAAAGCTAAACTCAAGTTCCACACAAGTGATCTACAGCAAAAATATGGAAACAAAACAACTGTTCTTCATGCATATTCTGAAAGCGTTGAACTATCTAACTCATTTCAGTGAATAATTTGGGGCTTGGTGCATCTGAAGATCAGGTTCTTTGGAACCTGTTTATGTTTCTTTTCATCAGCCTGTTCCCTTTGAAAATCTGTGGCCTGGTAGATTAAAACCTCACTTGCTGTGTGACAAGGGGTGTAATCTGTTTGACACAGGACAGCTGAAATTTTAAGTACTTAAGCCAGAGCTAATAAGATTTAATGAAATAGCACCAGTTCTAATCTGTCCTTTAGATCAATTACACAGCATGTAATTCCTTCAGTATCCACTGTTCATTTGAAATGGTTCATTAACAGCCATACTAAAGCACATTATGGCCTGTTTAGGGACCCAATGTGTTGGGCTGTAGGAAGAACTTTAATAGAGGTTGGAGTTCAGAGGGTGTTTCGTGTATTCACTATATTCACATATTCCCATTCAGTTACCTTTGCTTTTTTATGAAAGGGTTTGGGAGGAAGAACAACTGTCAGAATTGGCTAAACTGAAAATATTTCTGGCAATGATGTTCCATTTTTGACTGCTGCAATTTCAACTTCCTGCTTCTTACTGCTAATCAAAGTTGTTTGTGAGGTCGTGCCACAGATGAAAGATGGTATTGCAAATTAGAGGGACTAGCTATCAAGCTGGATGGAAATCATCAGGTCTTCACATGTCTCTAGACTTGAATGCCACAAAAGTAAACTTAACATTATGTTCTCTCTGGAAGGAACCCCAAATTTAACACATTTCTGTGTTGCTTCATCAGGAATGATACCTATTTAAGAAACCCCTGTAGGATGTACCTCTTGATCTTATTTTTGCAGATAGTTGGATTTTTTTGTGTGCAAGACTTGGGTAGACTTAAGGTGAGAGCTGTAATTACTGAATGCATAGAAAATACATTAATTGGCACCATGATGTACTGCATTATATACATCATGCATTTATAGCTTCCTGTGAGGTAACAAGGATGTGCTTGAAACAGTAATGCACCGAGTGAGTTCAGCTAGACAAGGAGTCTGCTTACCCAGAGAACTAAGGTTGCTCAAGGAGTAAACACTGATATTATATAGTTAATAGTGTTCAGTGAATTTGGCACAAAGCATGTCCATATTTATATTGTCTAAAAACCAGATTAGCTTCAGGTTCTTGCTGAACCATCTCCCTCTATTACTCTGATAACTGTTGAAAATACCTTGTCCCCACAAAGATCTGGGATGCTTATGCTGTGTGAAGACTTTAACTGTGTCTTTACAATGCCTCAGCCATCAAGGGCATTAGAAAAAGAGATTTACGGTGATTTCTGTAGAGCATTGTAATGGATTTTATAGTCAAATACATTGACTTTTATTACAAAAGCGTTAATGATATGTAACTAAAGATACTGAGTAAAAACAATAGTGTTTTTGCCAAGAATATTTATTTATAAATACCCAAGGGAAGCAATATATGGCAACCTGATTTTGAAAATTGGAGAGGCGCTTATTACTTTCCACAGAGCTACCATTTTCTATTGCCCATCAACAAGTATTGTCCAATTTTTAAACTCTTTGAATAAGTTTCATGTAAGAAAATACAGCAGCAATTGGAAGGCAAGTTGTGACTGCAAGTTATTTTTCATCATGTGGCACATCATCAAATCAATTTGTATTTACACTTGAAAAGTTAATAAATTACTATGCATTTTACTGCTGACATGAGCTGCATTTCTTATTACTGTACATTTACACACCTTGCATTTAAAATTCAAAGTTGGTGTAGTAAGGAAAACTAGAAAAGCAAGGTACACATGCACTTGAAAACTCAAATGGTACCTGTTCTGAAAGGTCGTCAGCCTGTTTTAGAGATGAGCACAGAACACTGCAGCAGATCACAAGCTGTTCTAAAGGGAACGTGCTCTGTGCAGGTCAGATTCTGATGGCATTGTGACTGTCAAACCTGTGGGAAGGCTGGTCTTCCTGTCCCCATACAAAGACATATTTACATAATGCTTGCAGGTACCAATTCATGCAGCAACACAAGCTCTGTTCTTGTATGGTCCTGCAGGACTAGGAAGTGCTCCACAAGAGGCATTCAAACATAGATTAAAAAAATTCCCACTAAAGAATTCTGATCATTCATGGAATCATTGAACCATGGGGAAAAATGTGCCATGGAACCACAGATAGGACAGTGATGATGGAAGTGTTCCCTTTCTAGGAGTTGTGCACAGGAGCTATGTTTTAGGGATTCAAATGTGTTAGAGCACAATTGATCTGTCATTGAAGTGTTACTGTTCTAAAGAAGACTCTGAAACCAGAGAAACAGAACAGCTTCCACTTTCCAAATTGCCTCATTAATACAAAGGACTGAAAGGTATCCCACACCCTGTGACCTGACCTATATCAATAGAGGGGCTAGATTTGCAGATGATATAAAATGTCATTGCTTCGCTGCAGCCAAGGGAGTTGTGGGAACTACAGTAATTTACACTATCTATAATCCTGCTCTGTTGCAACTGATGATATTGCTATTGACTGGGTTTTTTTTTTTTTATTGCTTCCAAAGTCACTTTTATCTACCCAAAGGCAATAGAAAGGGATATGAATTGCTTAATAACTCCTGTCTATACTGTCATACTGCTACTAGAAGTCTGTGTGGCTCAGCACCTCATCATTGGAAACAGTCAATAATTGACGTTTAGAAGAATGAAATAGGAGACAGGGAAAATGTAGAATTTATCCTTTCATCATATATCTCCCCCTAATTTCAAAAAGTAAGGACTTCCCAAGCCAGAGGCTATACACACCAACCCAACCATTAGATTTAATAACTACTGTGGGCCTACATGTATCTAATCCCCTTATACCTCTGGATGTCACAACATCCTATTGTAATAAATAGCACGATTGCTGCGAGTTGGTATCCCTGCTCTTCATTCCATAGGATGCCCTGTAGTTCTCTTATGGTGAAAAGCCACTGATAACTGGTGGCAACTCTTTTTTTAAAAAATCATTCTTAGTTTGACCCCTGTCACCCTCCTTTAAAATGTATCTCAGTACAGTCACCATAGGACTTGCTTTTCAAGGCCCAGCATTGTATTCCAGCCGGTGGCATGGGATGTGTTTCCAGCCAGCCGGTGGTTGCTTCCACCATTGTAAGCACATAATGTTTGCCATGGTGGGTTTTGGAAGGCTAATGTAATCAATCTGCCAGACTTCCCCATATTTATATTTCATCCACCGTCCTCCATAGCAAAGGGGCTTTAACCGCTTAGCTTGCTTGATTGCAGCACGTCTCGCATTCATGGGTAACTTGTGAGATAGCGTCCATGGTCAAGTCCACCCCTCGATCCCGAGCCCATCTATATGTTGCATCTCTTTCTTGATGACCTGAGGTGTCATGGGCCCATCGAGCCATGAATAATTCACCCCTATGTTACCAGTCTAGATCTACCTTAGCTGCTTCAATCCTAGCAGCCTTATCCACCTGACGGTTGTTTTGATGTTCCTCCATGGCCCAACTCTTAGGTACATGGGCATCTACATGAGTGTTTCTGCCCCATGACTCTCATGGGGTTTTTTGTTACACTAGCAAACAACTTCATAAAAGCACGAGCAAATGCTCTGTGTCATGTATTGGATTGGGTAGTGGCATGGTGAGAACTGGTCGGGTTCTTGAACTCCTCAGCAGTATAAAACACACGTTACCGGTTTTAACATGGGCTTTAGCTCTCAGCCACAGTGTGTATGCACAAAGGTTGCAGTTTGTGGTCAAATTTCACAGAGCGTCTGAAAAAGGATCTGACACCCAGCAAGAGCTCCCTGCCCCACTACTCCTGCTAGCAGGAGGCCACAGGCCCCAACTACAGGTTACATTTATGTGACCAAACTGGGATGCGTCTCCATGCTCCTGCCTCTCTTGCACTCCTCTGCGTCAGCTGAGTGAACTGCGTGAGACCTGAGTGTGCAAGCTTTCTCTTCCCTGACTTCTACAAGGACAGTCGCTGCACAAGTCGAAGAGCAGCTGCTAAGTGATTCTCTGGTTTATCTGGAGCAGGCAGGGTTGGCTGTGGTCTTCAAGTGGGCAACAATACCATCAGCCTCAGAAGGAATACTGTAATACAGCCTTGGCAAATTTAGCTCCATCTCCAGGATCAGTGGTTTTTTAGGCTGAGGTGTTTCTTTGTAAATCCACACTGAGGACTCTCTGGAGAAACACTGCTCTGTTGTCAGCTGAGGTATTCTGTGGACTTAATTTCCTATTATTATCAAGCCAGCATTTATTGGAAGGAGAAGTGTCACCTTTAAAGGTACCATATGCTTGCTAAAACAAATGTTCTGTGACTAATATCCAACAATATTAGGTTCATGTAAATATTTTGTCAGCAGTTCTGCGTCTGACAACATTTGTACTACAGAAGTTACTCTATCTATCTCAGATTTTTCACTGTGAAGAATGTGTGTCATGAATGTAGCCGCCCCTCTCTTTTTTGATCAAGAAATCTTCGTGACTCATGTATATGTGCCTGTAACTGAGCACTCAGCGATAATGATTCTTCAACCTATACGTTGCTTTGTTTTGTTTGGGCTATCTGTGGTTAGGTAGTGCAGCTGGGCACCTGTGTTAGATGCCTTTGCATCTTGACAGGTTAGCTAGAGTTCAAGAAAATAAGGACTGAGGAATTCTGTTTTCTGAAATGTTGAGGTAAAACCAAAAACACACACCCCCAAAGAAACTCCACCTCATGATAGAATTTATGCACCATTCCTAACCTGTGAACAAATCCAAGAATTCATTTTAGTGGCTAAAACCAACTATAAGCCTACACACCAGCAAAAACCCCTCAATCATTTTCATGCAAATTTAGCACATTTTTTTGGACTGTGTTGTTAGTATAAGCTCACTTTTATCACTTAGCCATATTCTGTGAATTTAACTTTTAGGTTGTTCCCACAGAATCGCAGAATCACAAGGTTGGAAAAGACCTTTAAGATCATCAAGTCCAACCATTCTCATCCTAAACTAAACATATCCCTAAGTACTTCATCTACCCTTTTTTGAACACACCCAGGGAAGGTGACTCAGCCCCTCCCTGAGCAGCCTGTTCCAGCCCTGACAACTCTTTCAGTAAAAATTTTTTTTCTAGTGTCCAATCTAACCCTGCCCTGGCACAGCTTCATGCCATTCCCCCTTGTCCTGTCACCTGTCACCTGGCTGAAGAGACCATCACCTATCTCTCTATAACCTCCCTTCAGGTAGCTGTAGGTGGTGATAAGGTCTCCCCTCAACCTCCTCTTCTCCAGGCTAAACAGCCCCAGCTCCCTCAGCTGCTCCTCATAGGATTTGCCCTCCAGCCCCTTCCCCAGCCTGGTTGCCCTTCTCTGGACTCGTTCCAGGACCTCCATGTCCTTCTTGTGGTGAGGAGCCCAGAACTGGACACAGTACTTGAGGTGCAGCCTCACCAATGCCGAGTACAGGGGCACAATCCCCTCCCCAGACCTACTGGCCACACTGTTTTTGATACAAGCCAAGATGCCATTGGCCTTCTTGGCCGCCTGAGCACACTGCTGACTCATATTCAGTCTGCAGTCAACCAACACCCCCAGGTCCTTCTCTGCCTCCACCTTCTTTTATCATCTTATTTCCCTAATGTAATTTATAACTTCTTTTTTTCTAGATGTGTTACTAGTATAGATCACCTGCTTGAGAAAAGGAGCCTTTCTAATTAATAAATACAACATTGTTAATAAAAAAATAATGCTGTTTAGAAAACTTAGGGTAAAGCTGTAACCACCAAAGTGCTGTGACATTCATTAGACCAGGAATACAATTTTTAAGAATCTATTTCTTGTTTTAGAAAAGCCAAGCAGAACTTGCTAATGGCCCTTATTTTGCTGATGATGTAGCAAGATACCATCCACCTTGGGTGGGCCCAGCTGGCACAAGAAGTTCTTGAAAAAAAGGCTGTGGTTTAGTGTTGTAACTTGGAGTTAGGGGAACAGGAGGATAAGGCATATCAGGATTCCCTTGAACTCGAAAAGTGGGAATTAATGTGAGAGACTGAGCTGCTGTGTCCAATCTGGAAAGTGTGAACCAACATGCAGCAAGTTGCTAAGTGGTCAGGCCCTGGGTTCGTTACATGAATAGCTCAGCTTTAATAAAGAGATTTTAATCAGGATTCAGGAAAGATTTTTCTGCTTTTGCAATTTATTACAGTGAAATCTGTCTAATCTGTTGACAGAGCTCCAAAGCACACACGGGTTGGTTCTGTGGTGAAGCATTTGCCAAAAGCTATTGCAATTCTCAGTGTACTTCAAGCACTGGCATTCTGTGCAGAAAGTGGTGCCACCTATCAGCAAGAAGGAGGAAATTAAACAACAAAATTATCTGTTTAAATTGAAGGAACTCTTATTTTCATTGCAAGTCTGATGGTTATGTATTAAAAAGCAATTAGCAAGATGTTCAGCCTGTTCAGCATGATCCTGGGTAAATGAGGTGCTGACCTGGCTGGCCAGGCTCATGCTGAGAGAGGAGGTCTAGGCTGGGCAAACACTGCATGTCCTCATCTTGCTGGCCAAAGGGCAGAGAGTTATGAGAAGAAAATCTGCATCAAGGGTGGAGAAATGCAAGGCAAACAGATCAGATGAGGTCCAACTCACTAAAGGTAAGTAGTTACCTATTTTTGTGAATCTTAACCTAAATAACTTTGGATGCAGCCTCTCTCTTTTTGCATGGTCACATTTGGGATTAGAGTGTAGGCTCAGTGAGTGACATGGGTATTTTGAAAATGCTTTTCCTCTTTCAGAAAGGTACATTTTGAATGATTCTGTTGGAGTTTTTGTGTAAAATACTCGCAGTACATCCTCGGATGTCCAAGCCATGTGTTTCCCTCACAATCTCAAGCTCTCATAATACTGAGCCCCAGCATACTGCATTGTGCCACCTCCTCTTTCTGAACAGAAATGAACTTCAAAGCTTCAGCAGGCTCCTGAGGGGAACTGAGGGATTTATGTTGTGTTCAGCCTTATCAGAAAAAAGTCAGGACACTTTTCATCACTTAGGAGCCTGCTTTATGTTTTGATCCTGGAGCCAAAGCTCCTTTCTTAAGTCTGAAACAGTTAGAGACCTTTTTTTTATCAGTCAGGCCAGAGTGACATACAGCTGTTCTCCTTTATACCAATGCTTCACTGGGTTTAGCAGAAGGGAACTCTGTGTAACTACCAGACCTGTTTAAAACCTTACAAAGGTTCTTGAAGTATTTTCTTAACTTCTTTGCCTGAGCACAAGGCAAAACAATAGACTTTCAGGTTGTTCCTCTTTTCCCCCTTTCTTTTCCTTTTGAAATGCATTGATAAATGTGGAGAAAAGTTTAGTTTGTGGTAAATGTTCACAGCTTCACCATGCCTCACATTCTTTTGTACATCAGCAGAGGATTCATCCCAAACAAGTGGAAAAGTGGTGGCTGCTTCAAAAAACAAGGTTACTGATTAGTTCATTTGTGCCAGGCCTGAAAATTTGGAGGTCTGAGGTGTTTATTGTACTCATAAGGACCAGAAGGTATCGGGCAAACTTGGCAACTCAAAGCACTGAGGAAAAAGATAAAATACAGGGTTTAAGTTTGTTTTGCTTTTGTGATCATGAGAATCAAAGAACTGTTGAAGCAACAGCATAGAAAGTAAGCTGGTGCTCATAATTTCATTATTTTTTATAATGTACAGTCCAGTTCCTTCAAGCATTTCATGGTAAGAATTAAAATCTGAAGAGTGAGGCACAAAAATAAACCCTCAGAAGCCTATCATAGGATCTGCAGAAATTTCTAAGGACTGAAGTGACTCTCTCACTGTTAAATATCTGAATGTGTCACAGACAATTAGAAACCTGTTCCTGCAGCTTCCTTGTATCCTCCCCCTCACAAAGAAAAGAACTGCAGTACAGGGAGGATAAAGACTGAATTTATCCTAGCTGGTCTTAAGCACTTACTGAGGAACATGTCAGGCTTCTCATCATTCATGACCCTTTTTCATCTTTCCTTCTACATTTCCAAAATTTGAGTTCAGGGTCTAAAGTCACCAAGTCAAAAAGCCTGGCTGGCGTGGTTCACCAGCTGAAGTCAGTAACAAAACGGGGGTGAACATCTTGTCTTGAATGATGCAATGCAAAGATGGGCTTCCTCCTTTATTCATACATGCATGTAAAAGGGGTTTGTGATCTTCAGTGGAGTTGTTTGGTTTAATGCTGAGCAGATACAGCTAAGCTACATTAAGAGAAATAAGATGTAACTGAATGCAACGTGGTGGGTGAGAATTTGCCCCCTCAGACCCACAATTAAGCATAATGGTACCTTGCTGACCTCCAGAACAGCTGCTCCACATTTACACAGTATATTCATCTCAGGTCCCTTCCACTTCAGTGGTGGTGTTCTTCAAGCAGCATGTTATCAAATCCCCCTCCAAAAATAAGTGCCATCTAGGGAGAGTGGGTTTTTCAGGAGCAGCTTTGGTTTTATCTTGAGGTAGAAGTCAGCAGATGCTTCTTTGGATGCTGGTTCTAAATCAGTTTTTATGATTCTATTTCTAGCATCATTACTCCAGATTTCCAGCCTTGCTTTTCACCATCCACAGCAGTTTCTCTGTCCTACAATAAATTCAAATCACACTCTTTATTTCCAGCCCTCCAATCTGAACTGCTCAAGATAAAAACTTCACAAAGATTAGCACTGCAATTTAAACAAAGGGCAGAAAAAATACTCCACCAAAAGGAGGGAGGTTTCTAGATCTACCTAATGATTTACTTTTCTATCCCTGTAAGCGTGCAGCTCTTATAGGTAAGAAGATAAATCTAAGACAGTCCGTGCTGCTGGACAAGGAAAAAGTTTGTCCTAAAGGAGGCTCTATGCCCTGAGATGTCTGGTTTATGGAAAGACATGGGGAAGGAGCTTAACCATAAAAATATGTATTACTTTGTCATCTGGAGAAAAGTATTTTTCTTACCTCAAATTCTCCTTCTGTTTTGTCTTCATACACTTTCCCTGTTTCTACTGCATGCTGAGCTGGGATGAGCTCATGTCCTGCTTCCTTGTGGGTCTCGCAGACAGGCTCTATTAAAGGAATGGTACCTTGCTTCTAACAAGGGCAAAGACAGACTGCTTCACCAAGCTTTTCTGGAGGTGAAAGTGAGCTAGTGGACAGTAGGAGATGTGATGCACACTAAATATATTCCACAGGGGAAAAGACTCAAGGGAATATACACATGGAGTGGGGCCCAATGTGTTTTAGTCAATGTAATTGGAAAGAATACTGGGTATGAGCATACTGTAGAACTAGAGGCATACAAGGGCTGAATTTTCCAAGGGATTTATGCTGTACTGTATGTATTATTAAGGGACATTCTGAAAAATCATCATCACTGTTATCCTCATTAATGTGCTGATGAAATCTGATTCCAATATAATGATCTGATTTAGTCTGTATGTATTTAGCAGTGTGACATATATCATCGAGCTTTCATGTCACAAAAGCATATAGGAGGCAAACAGTAGAAGAATATGAGCACTATCATAATAGTGGAAAAGAAGAGGTAAAGACAATGGATTTAAAATATTTGCAATGTCTTTTTACAATCTACACCTCCGCCAACTCCTCCAAGATGAGAATCTTGCTGCCAGAACTAAGAAGTACTGTTCTACTGATGCTTTGTTGTACCTTATCACATAGAACAAATGGTCTCCAAAAGCTTTCTTACATGAAGGCAATGAAGTAACTCTAATCCCTGACATGTAGCCCACGTTTACAGAAGGGCAAAGAGGCCTCTCTCACTTTGGCTTGGATGGCATTTATGGTCTGCAAGCAGCTCGTGGATAGGAAAAGGCAGCATGCTGTTCTCTGCAGGGTGTACAATCTGAAACAATTTTGTCAGAACTGCTAGATAGAAATCTTAATAAGCTGGAGTTAAACAACTGCGTGGTTTTATCTTGGAGGCAAAAAAAATAAAAGAAAGAGTACATTTAAAAATCACCATATGCACAGTAACTTGCAGTTAGTAATTAAATACTCACAACTTTTCACAGTACCAGGCAAAGCATATTGGCTTAGGTTGACCTGGTTGTCGAGTGTGAACCAAAATGATTTCTAACAGCAATCAAATACATTTTGAAACGTGCTCATAAAAATGCTAGCTCAGAGGCTCAAAGCAATAATGATTCATGCATTAGCAAATGAACCTGTTCTCTGCAAGCTAGCCCCTGAAATGTAATAAGGGATCAGTCCAAGGAAAGAAAGAAGTGTATTTATTAAGATGCTGAGAGGTAATATTTTGAGATGGGAGTTTGGGGTGACATCTATTCAACATCAGCAGAATAGCTACAGATTGAGGTGCTGAACTGTACTCTGGAAGCCAGGCTCTGTCATGGATGCCTTTATCAAATCTATATCTACCAAGGGATTTAGGGAATGTGATTGCCAGAAGTCCTTCTGTCCCTGGGTGGTGCCCAGGGTAGCCCTCTACTCCACACATGAGCAAGGCTGGGACCCATGTAGAGAAGGCGAGAACTGCTATCCTCTCTCTGCTGTGCTGTGAGGATGCCTGTTGGCTGAACCACTCAGGTGAGGTGGGAAGGGCCTGCGTCTCCGAGTCCTAGCAGTTTTCAGATAAATAACAAACCTACTTTCCACTACGACTGCTGGATATGTCTAAAAACAGACTCTGAAGCAATTGGGATTAAAAAAAAAAAAGCCAAACAAAACAGTCTTCCCTAGGAGCCTAACAACATGAGCAGTGGCCAGACACCTCCTTCCTTTCTTCTTGTGACCATGAATTGGGGTCAGATTCTCCCTCCTGTTATGTCCCATCGGGGCACTCTCTGTGCTAGTCCTGGGGCTCAGGGAGGGCCCCTGGGACCCGAGCGCTGAGTCTTGGTGAGCCACAGAGACATAGGGTTTCCGTGGCCACTGGGCTGGGCTCTTCCATCCCTTGTTCTTCTCCAGGGTGGAAATCCAAAGTACATGGGAACAAGCAGTATGGAGAGAAAACTAGTAAGGACTTGGATATTTTGTGGGAGTTGAGATATTTTCTTAAATAAATATCTGTACAGAAAACCCACTCTGTGAATCAGAGACTATGGTCCATTTTATCCCACTGGTTTTAATTTGTTGCCGGAGGCCACTCAGCTAACTGGCATTTAGTAAATCGAGGGATGAAGGGGACGAGAATACAGCTTGCAGACTTCAGAGAGCTGTGACCTTTCCAAGCACAACGTATAAAATCTGCCGATCTCACTTATGACTAGCAACCAAATTTGGGCGCCGCAGGCAGAAACCAGCAGGCCTACCACTGCTGCCATCTGCAGAACCAATACCTCAGTGAACTCAGCTGCTGCCGTCTGCCTGCTCTGGGACTGTGAGGGAGGCCATAGCTTGAAGCTTGGAGGAGCACAAGCGCACAGAAACCAGGACTCAAGCAAGAGGCTGCTGGGCCTTTCTCCTCATGATGTGGGCAGGGTGGTGCTGTGCAGCCCCTCAACCCTCTATCCTGTCCCCAGAGCAAGTATGAGCTGGCTGGGGGCAGAGCTGGCTGCCCAGTCACAGTGTCCCTGTAAGGGAAGGCCAAGATGGCTGCTCTCGTCCAAGTGCTGCCGCCTCAGGGACTGGAGGCCTGGAGCAGACAAGAAGCTCTGGAAGCGGAGGGGAGAAGGGGAGGGGGTAGAGAGGTTTGGTCCAGGCTGCCCCAAAAGTGCAGCATTCATGAGCCTTTTCTTCAGGTGGGCTGATGCCTCAGCAGTGTCTCTGAGGCGGGCTGCACTGGGTGGAACCGGGGCTCCGCAGGGAGAAGCTGGAGATAGCCCACTAAGCTTTTCCCTCCTCAGGTGTAGACCTGGCACAGCAATGCCCAGACAATTGCTTCCCTGGAGCCAAGCTTCACTTTCAGGTGAAGCGTGGGGCACTGTGATTAGGACGCAGAAGAGCAGAGCACACACATTATATACATTATAATGGCTCCTGCGCATTCTCCTCCGTGTGTGCGCGACAGCAGTCTTAATACACTTCATACACTGATTTCACTTTTCCAGCGTACAGCTTTAGCAGCCTTTCTGAAGCCTGTGTGTGTCTCTCTTCATAATGCTATTTTATGCCTCACGTGTAATATCCCTTTCGTTCCCCTGCAGCCACATCCATGTTCTCACAGGTGCTTTAGATGCAAGGCAACATTTAGTCAAAGCTTCAAGAAAAAGGAAAAGAAAAATCCTCTTAAAAAAAGAAAAAAACCCCAAGACATTCCTGATGGTTTCAAACTGCGAGATGGCAACCTGATATTGGCAGAGCCTGGGATTTGTCACATGAGATGCTGTTGCAAGATCTGAGGCAGAGATTTAATCAGGAGTAGGGGCAGCTATCAGAGCAGGCTGTCATGCCTAGAAAAAAACCTCAAATTATGTGCTGATTATCTACCTACACTGCCAGGGAATAAATAACTAATGACTTCAGCTTATTTTGCTAAAGGTATTTCCGGTTGTAACAAGCTTGCAGGCTGCAGGGGTTTTTTTGCATTGTGTTGGACATGCAATAATTAGCAGTATTTTTGTTTGTAAGGAGTGACTGGGTGGGCTTTGAGTCCTGAGGCCCCTGGAAAAGCAGTCAAAGCTCCAGGTGATCACCTCAGAGGGGTGGGTGACTCTTGGTCATTGTCTAACTCCTGAAAGGATGGTTTGTGGTCAGATACCTGTTCTTCTCTACTCCACTTTCTTCCTATGTAGTGATACTTTTAATCACAGGAACGGAAAACAGGCATTGTCCTCACCTTGTATTTGCAAACGGAGGAAGTGACAAGAAGATCCTTTTTGAGTCTGGGTGTTAGAAGTATTGTTCAGAGCTGTACATTTCTGGAGCTGTGATCAAACTAGGTTATGCTAATGCATGTGAGTAAAAAATAATGCCAGAAAATGTGTTAAAATGGATTGGTTTCTCTTTCAGACCACTGTGTAGCAATGGCCTGTAAAAAAAATTAAATTCAGACATTTTGTCTCCAAAAGGTTTTCTTTTCAGAGAAGAAGATTTGACCTTGTATCTTTCAAGTATGCTCAGTTTTTACTACCTGTGACACTAGCATCTCTCATAGCCTTAGTTGTACCTTGCAAAAATACTAAGAAGAAATAAGGCACTTACCTTCTTGAGGCTAGCTGACCCTCATTGCTATGGCTATTGCAATTTTGAAAAGCAATTTCGTTTTCCTTTAAAATACCATTTCAATGGTAAAAATGTTTTTTAAAAGGGTTGTTCTTTTTTTTAATACTTGTAAAGATACTGTTTTTAATTGCAGCTCTTCTCCATCAGCTAAAGTTAGAAGTGACAACCACACTTGCACAGTGAAGACGAAAGTGCACATCCTTCGCCTAGTTATTCCTGCTGCATTCGTACACTGTCCTACCTTCCCATTCCCTTTTCTAACCCCGAAGCAGATCTTGTCAGCTGTCACCTTTCACCAAAGGCAAAGGTTAAGTCCCAGAATGGATGTGTGAGTCCACATGAAATTAATTCCAACTCTTTAGTTAGACCAGTAAGCCTTGTCCTCAGAGGCCTGGGGGAAGGGAGCCATCAGCATTATCCCCTGGGTTGTGAGCACCAGAACAGTTCTTGGCTCAGCAATCTCGCTTGGTGAACTGATGATGATGACAGAGTTTCATAATCAACTGTAATTGAATATTCAGTCTGAGCTTGGAGCACTTTTTAATACCTTTCTGTTTATAAATACACTCGAGGTGCCACATTGCTGCAGAATGTTGATTTGCTCATCTTAGTAATCACTTTCTTCTTCTGAGACTGAAAACTAAACTGAAGTCAGGATTAGCATTTCCAAAGATTATTTTTAATTAAATAATTGAGTTGTCTCAGGTGAGATGAATTTAGTCTCTTGTCTCTTTAACTTTAAATGGAGACTTATAAAGAATTTGAGAAGGGGGTAGATATAGGTAGCTATGTTGTTCCAACTTTGAGTGAATGCTGAGATTTTTTTTTAAATTAATGTTTGCATTTATAAGAATTGGTCTGCTTGGCATGTCATTAAAATAAATTTGAATCAAAGTTTTTTAAAATTGAAAAACTTCACCAGCTTTCAACTTAAAAACAAAATGAGGATGTTGAAGCTAAACATGTGATGCTCATGGAAAAATGCAGTACTTATTTTGGAAGGGGGGGAAAAGAAAGGCCAAAATACCACCAACTATACTCTTTCAGAACTATGGCAAAATGTCAGACTGGAATGTCCAACAAAAATAACACACACCTATAAAATGTCTTTGCCTCCTTCAAACAGCTTTTTTTTCCTATGTCTGGCAGGAGAAAGCAACAGCAAAATTTCACTTATTTTTTGGGTATGTTGAGATTTCTTTTCTTGAACAAAATAATCTTGGCAATACTTTGAAAATGAGCTTCTAGTTATGTATATATGTGCTTTAGAGAGGAAACTTCACTGATTGGGCAGTTTGACAGGTAAAGAAGTTGCCACCTAGACATTTTGAAAAACATCTTGCATGAATCCTGCAGCACTTTTCTTTCTGTGTTGCCCTGAGCCCTTGTGTGGCTGTAATGATGCTACAGCTCAGCTGAACAGTCTCTATAGGTGATATTTGTGCTACTGGTGCCCTTCAATAACGATGGCCTTTGGTTCCCATCAGAGTAGGTCACTCTACATCAATCAGACTCTTATTAGTGATGGCATACATTCAAAGATAGCAAATGTGAAAGGAAGGAGAAAAGATTAAAAAGTTATTATTCCAGCTGGAGTGTGCATCTTCGATTTTATTAGTATTAAGGATGTGAATGCTAATGACAAGCAAAGTACTATTGCGTTCCTGTGTACCAGAATACTGTGGCCAAGGCAGCTGGTAGGCAGGGATTGCAAAGAGAGGGTGTAGCCTTAATTTTGCATACATGGATGATAGGCAAGGAATGAACCACAGAGACTTCAGGTACCTTCTCTTTTTGATCTTTACCTGAGCAAAGCACCAGATGCAACTACCTTCTTGCTTTCTTAGGCCTCCAAACAGGAGACAGGTACGCTGTCAGAAGTGAAACTCAAAGGCATAAACCTCAAGCACATCATGTTGTGACTGCTGCACTTAAATGAATAGACTGCATTTAGCTGCTTGCCTGAAGACTGAGGGGCAGATGCCTTATTTTGTCCAGCAGTGAAATATTCCCACAGGGGCAAAATGCATTACCTGGAGTGCCTGCATCATGCTATGCAACTGTTCTTCATCTGGAAAGCCCAGGTTTCTGTGGGTAAATCCGTTGCTGAGTCTGCAACCTTATCTGGAATGGTTATTTCTGTGGGATAATTTATGCTCTCTAGGATTTTGTTGCCTTAGCTGCACAGAGGTGAGTACGTGATGAATCTAAATGGCCTCCATCTCTTGCATGACAATGTAGCCTCTCTCATTTCAACATCGAAGTACAGTGTTTCTCCATCCTGATATGAATGGAACAGCCACTCATCAAAATAACTTTTTGGTTTAATGAAAAGAGAGAGTGAAGTCTCTTCCTCATATTTCCTAAAGCTTTCAAAATAAGGAGCTCTTCTTTATGTGATTCTATACAAGCTATTAAGAGTTCTATGAGAATATTTGTTCTTTGTATGCAAATGTGATTTGCTTCTTCTTGGATTCAGAGGCAAAAGGCTGGAATCAGAGTCATGGAAGTGTGAGCCCAAGGGACTGTGGTGGTTTCAGTGTGGCCCAGCTGGCTGTACAGTGTACTAGACTTAGCTCTGCATCACTTTTAAGTGTTTCAAATGAGACTTTGTTTGCTTGTTTCTTTTAAATAGTATGAAAAAGTAGCAGGTTTTCCATGCTAGGAGTTCTGTGTTTGTTTTGCTGCTGGCAGTAAGGGAAAGTATGAAAAGAACTGTGAAATTCATTAAATTGACACTTAAAGAAAATACCTATATTCTTGCAATCCTCAAAGCAGCAAAAAACAAAGTTGTGACATTTTGCCAAATATTACTTTTTCAGGAGTAAAGGAAACCCAATGGTTTTGCTAAACTCTGAAACCTGGGGCTTTGGTTTGACACAGATTTCAGGGGCAAGAGTGAGTAGTTTTTTTGTTGAACTGTATGCAGCTTGGGCAGCTCTTCTTTTCCTGTAGCTGTCAAATAATGAACTGCTCCTGGATGGCACTTTTGTTCATGAATTATCATTAAGACTTGAATTCAAAATCTAACATAGCTGGTTTGTTTGATTTCTTTTGAAAAGTACGGCACATGCTATGAAACCCACACAAATTAATTCTTGTTCTGTAAGGATCCCAGGAGTTATTAATTAAATATGAATGATATTTACTTCTTATAGCATCTGTTTAGGTGTTTTCATCTCCTTTCCTAGATCTACCATCCCCCTCTTTTTAATTTAGAATAATTAGGTGAAGCTGGTGAGTTTTGTTAGCAGCAGGAATAAATCTATCTGGATTTGAGGAAGAAGGGAAGTAAGGAAAGAATGAGAAATAGAAGGTAAGCAGATTGATGTATCTAAGAAAGACTGACTATTCCTAACTTGCAAGTCATGATTGATTTGGGTTTTTTTTTCTTTTTTAAGACTTGTTGTTGACCATTGTTATCTTTTCCTACATGAGCAGTCTTAACAGTGAAATTTAGATGCTGATACTTTACTCTTACATAGGGGTAAACAGTACCTGTTGGACAAAACTTGGTCCTGTGCGGAGGAATTAGTGTAAGGATTCAGACCTCCAAAGTAGGGCAGTAGAAGCAGATGGGTCTTAGCATTGGCCTTGTGTGCAGGGGTGAATTTTATCCACGCTTCATGTATTTGGAGACCTGAATTTGTCCTATAAAGAAATAAGAAAAATAGCCCACATGGGAAAACATTATTGATTGCTCCCTCTGCCCTTCAGTGATAAATATTGCATGACTGTCTGTTCATCCTTTGAATTAAAGGAACAATCCAATATTCATTTTGGTTTTCTACACTGTGTGCCAGTATGACAAGCTCTTTCCTAGTCTTCATAAAAAACAAAATCCAGAGGGGTTTCTTCTGAACAGTGGATGACAAATAATAAAGTAATGTCTTCCACAAGAAATCTCTTGTGTTTGGGTGTTGTATATACTGTTATGATTTTCTTTTTAATTTGATAGTGGAGAACATTTCAAAGCCATTAATGTAGGGCATAATTTTTTGTGTTCTCACCATTAGGATCCCCAGGTCAACTCCTGAAAAATGTAAGCTATGAACACTTGGAAATGTTTATTTTCTCTGCTGGCATGTTTGCAAGCAAAGCTGCAAAATCCTCACCTGAAGGCATGCTCTCTTAGAGCTTTTCAGAAATATATTGACAGAACAAAAGCAAAACTCGTGCTTCCAAACCCTAGTTCTAACCTGCAAGTATTTTTTCCCTTTAGAAAAATCTAAAGGACATTTATGATCTCAATGACCAAAATCAATACAATTAAAATTAGGGTGGTTTTTACTTCCCCAGAATATAGGTCAGCTATTTAATCTTAAACCAAAGATTTCTTTCTTCTACAACCCCCCTCTGTAATTCCACAAATCAGTATGAATAAGCCAGATTTTATACTTAAACAATATGCCATAAAATTTCTCAATTATTTCCATCCTTTGACGCTCAAGCAACTGCAAATATATAGGGCACTGCCAGGTGTTTGTCAAAACCCACCATCTCATGATTTCACTGCTTACTATGCTGTATATGAACTAAGCTTGTAAATTTTCACCAGTTGGCTCCTTTGGGCAAGGGACCTGTTTGACCTCTGGGTGCCCAGCTCTGATACCCAGCTGTGACCCCCATATATTTTCCTTTTATTCTTCCATCTCCTGAGTTGCACTGCATGTTATTAAGCCGTTCTGCCTAAGTCTTTAATACCATCCTCATTGATTTCTATGAAATAAATGTCAGGCATGGTCTGTCTGTCACTGTGATCTAGCACTTCTCCACTTGCTGGTTCACTCAGGTGAACAACAGATTCTCACAACAGAGCTGGGGGGAGCGTGATAGTAGAATTTTTATGTAGTCTGCCCTTTCACAGAATCACAGAATAACAAGGTTGGAAAAGACCTTTAAGATCATCAAGTCCAACCATTTGCATCCTAAACTAAACCATATCCCTAAGTACTTCATCTACCCTTTTTTTGAACACATCCAGGGAAGGTGACTCAACCACCATCCTGGGCAGCCTGTTCCAGCCCTGACAACTCTTTCAGTAAATTTTTTTTTCCTGACATCCAATCTAACCCTGCCCTGGCACAGCTTCATGCCATTCCCCCTTGTCCTATCTTCTGTCCCTAGGAGAGACAACAGTGATGTGTGTAAATGATCAAACCCTCTAAGAAAGAACTTAAAGGGAGTTTAAATAGGTGTTGGTTGATGTTGTGGGCAGGTGGTACCTGTTTATACTCACATATGGTGGATAGTTACTCACCCAGACCCCACTGTACTTCACTGTGGTCTCTTTGCACTGGTCCAACTGATGAGAGCCGATTTATGTCTATCAAATCAGTCCAAAAAGAAAGGAGCCCAAAATGTATTTCATACATCAGTCTTCCTTCTTGTAGCTTATTATAGCAGAATTTAAAAACCAAACAAACCAGAAATGTTCAGTATCCCTTTCCCCACTGTTATTAATTGGCTGCTTTGGAGGTACTGATGTACTGCAGCTCTGACTGCTGTCCCTTCATGAAATACAGCAGCTGGTAGAAGCTAAGCATACATTGCACTGGTATAGCTGATCTGGTTTATGGCAGCTGCACATTATGCTATGATTTCATGTCCACTCATCAGCTTTTGTTTATGCCATTAGACTGGGGCTTAAGGTACTGGATCCAGTATGAGCTCCTGTAGAAAATGACTCCATAACCTTTGGCCTGCTACTTTTTCCCAGTGTGTATCAACAGCACAGTGGGGAAAATGCAGATACTTTGTGAAGCAGTTTCAAGACTTTGGAATAAAAATGTAAAAGCTAAACAAAAATCCACATAAAGTGCTGTGATGTGCAGTTCTGGAGGCTGGGGGGTGAAACTTAAGCCATATATTCATTATATGTATGTTCTTTCATTTGGTAATTAGAATACAGATATCCAGAGATAATAGCAAGGGAAAATATTTCAGCTGTGTTAAATCCCAATGTGTTGTTTGATAAGGACAAGGACTCAGCATTGCCAGATGAATTTTTAACAGCAAAATATCATTTTGGGAAATGTTAGTTGAAAGAGAGGACTGTAATATTAATCTTATGTTAGTTGTGTATTTTTATCTTGTCAAGAGTTTGTGAGGAAGAAAATATTGTGCTTCCCTATTATGCCATGGAAAAATACAACATTTAGAAGCTTCAAAATAAATTTGATTTCACTTGACAGAAATATTTCTTTTGTGCTGGAACTGTTTTGCAGAGGATTGCATTACTGAGTAGAATCTCTGTTCTGGTTTTTGCAGCTCTGATCTGTTCTTGGTTTTGTTTTTAAATTATTACACCATGAAGGTGCAACTGAAAGAATTTGAGGATTTTTGGTTTTCTTTAGGAATTTCTTTTTGGGATACTTGAAATGTTTCATTCCATTTTCTTTGCAGTCCTTATGGTATCCAGTCAATAATGGGATATATATGTCTCAGAAAATGCTCAACAGGTACTAGTCTTGCCAAACAGCACAATTCATTGCAAAATTTTCTTGAGAAAAAGATTGGATTATTTAATTTAAATTAATGCACCTAATGCTTGCCATACAGATACTTGCCAACATTGAGCATAATCACTTAATGTACAAGATGTGTGTGAGCTGGAGGACCTGATTAATAAGTATTTGTCTATAACTTGGTCTTCAACATTTTTCTGGCATACTACTTGTCCATGGATAGACCTTAGTTTGAGAAGAGATTAAGTTGTGGCTTCAAATGTCATTGATATTGGTTAAAGACTAATAAAAGAAATGCAGAGAATATTATCTCCTGAAATATTCTTCTGTATCCTCATAATTAAAGGTTCTGGAGTAAACAAGTATTGAGGCATAAATCAAACTGTACATTAGGCCAGCAAAAATGCATCCATTGAATATTCTCTGTTATCAGAAGTCCTTTGAAAAATGAAAGGAGGGAGAGACAAGCTTGAGTTATGGTTCATGTATACCTATCAACAGTGTGTTGAAGGACAGAGCTGAAGTGATGGAGAGATAACTCTAGGATGTTTCCACGCTAAAGAATTAAATGATATACCATTGTATTTAACCCAAATGTGTGGAAGTGATTATATTCAGAGAGCCTGTCACCTTGTCAATCATTCCCAAGATGGTTATTCCAGGACACCTTTTTTACTTCACTTTTTTTTCTTATCTAAGCTCTACTCATGAGAGAAAAGGAGAGAAGGCATATGTAGACCCAGAAGCAGAGAGAAACTTAGAGAACCAAATGAGGATTCCACACTGACAAGGGCAGAAAATTGGACTTTGCCTTCACCTTTGGCAGTAACTGGTTAGGATCCAAACTGCCTAGTCAGTGTTAGTTAGCTTTATTTACTGCTTCCATCAATAAAGCCTTTGCAGTCACAGGCTTGTTTTGTTAAATTGTTTTAAGCAAGCGTTTAGGATAGACTCGAAACAGAGTGTATGTATGATTATTTCTCTGCGTAAGCAAATTACACAGTTGTTACAATGGAAAACTCTTCCCAATTCTCTAAACTCACATGTTGCTCTCCTATGCTATCCAAGCAGTAGCATTTGGGCTGTATCCTTTCCCACTGCTGCAGCAGCAGCACTTTGGACCATAAGCATACTATTTTCTGTAGCAGTACATCAAAAGCAGTCCTTGACTATTGTATTGGCTGTTGCATTTGCAGTCCTAAACAGCGAGAAGCATTTATAGTTAATAATTGTATTTTATTGTAAGACTAGCAGTTACAAAGACTGACTGTTTCTCCAATACTGCCAATGCTGCTCCATCTAGTGAGAATGTATTGCCATGGCAACCAATGGCATTAGTTGGTTTTTTTTAAAAAGTAATTAAACTCTCTAAGTCAATTTGCCCTTACTTGTCAGATTGGGAAATAGCATGTTGTTTATTGCTTTCTACTGCAGCAGTGAGGTAACTAGGAGGGCTAGCAGGTTGGAGCTACCTGAGGAGATACCAACTCTGCAAGCCTTTTTGTTAATAAATTATTCTGTTTCTAATATGTGGCAGGTATGGGGAGGCTCAGTGATAACTTATGAATACTTGAGCTCCAACTGGATCGGTAAGGCGTTTGCTGGATGGGGACACATGGTTAAGTACAGACACTCTGCTTTGTGACTGGGTGAATATACAAAAACCAGGATGTGTATGTGTGAGCATGACATGAACTGTTAACGGAATGAGACTGACATCCCTGATTTAAGTTCTGCTTTGCAGATTGATTTACCAGCCCTCATATGCTGTAGAACATGAAGTCTGTTTCCAGGACATCTAATGCCTTAAGAAATTAATGGAGGGAAGACACCAAGCCTGACCAACTCTTGCAAGGCACAAGGATCTGAAAGGTACCCAGTTCCCTTTTCTATAATACGATGCACAAAAGCTGTTGGTTGCTCAGAGCATTCTCTGCTCAGAGCCAGCTTTGGGGATGCCTGGAACATATGGACCAGTCACAGAGAAGGCTGGAAAGGAGAAGCTTATTTCATTCTGTGTTTGATTTTGCTTGATTTTCCTCAAGTCACTGTACACATTTCCCCGTCTCTGTCAAACCACATTTTAAGACTACAGCTGTCAGCCATCAGATCCTAAGAAGTTTATTTTAGCTACATTCCGCTTGTGCCCTTTAGCTCAAAAGAGAATGAGTCCCCAGCAGAAAAAAGAAGGAAAAAGCCTAAGTGTTTTCATTTTCAACTGTGAAAAGGCTCTGCTTGAGCATCAGACAGAAGCCACAGCCCAAGAAGCTGCAGTAAGTTTAAAGCATTCATTTTTTTATTGGTTCTGTTCTTTGCTATTCCATTGAGTTCATATAAAAGAAGGTAAAAAGAGATCTTTGTAGTATATTTGGTATCTTGTTTTTTTCTTGTGCAACAGAAGAACCACACTAGTAACTTGTTTTATGTTTGGTGTCTGAATCTCAAAGGAAATCTTATTTCAGATTTGCCTGAATAACGGGTTTCAGTGTTGCCATACCAAAATGGAACTGGAGACAAGTAGTCTTGGTTTAGAAAGAATTTTATCAGTCCTGTGATTTCTTAATATACTTAATGGCTAATATTAAGTTCTCCAGATTTTCTTGTAATACTAACTTTCCCCAAATGTTGTGGTATTTTCATTTCCTATGACTATAAGTTAGGAAAAAAATCCTATTGGATTTGGAGAGATGGAGGGAGGAAGGGAGGAGCCTACGAATACACCTCTCAATTCTTTGTGTTTGTATTGAGTCCCTACCATATCTGAAATCTTATTTGCATGTTCCCAGCCTAGACCAGTTAATTCCTTCTCTCTTCATGTGCTGATATATGATACACATCAGGGCTCCTTCCAGCAGTTATTGTCTTTGGATTGGTCTCTGTCCTGAGGGGCTCTCCTGGGTGTCTTGCCTGATACCACCAGAGATGTGTGAAAGCATAATTAGGTCAATCTGCTCAAGGCAGGTGCCTTTTTAATTTACTGTTGTAAATGTGGAGCATTTTCATGATGATATTCTCTCTGACAAATCAGAGTATACAAATTGTCTTCCAACCACGTTCTCTGGCTTCCTGTGCAGAGGAGTAATGAAGCACAAGAGGAGCTTGCCACCACATTTTTTTTTATTCCCTTCCCTCAAAAGCCTGGTTGGCTGATAAGAAAGAAGAGGGAATTTGTTATGGGGAGCTTCTGTTTCCCAAAGTGAAGCAGCTCACCTGTACACCTGCTCAAAACCTTTGAGGAGGTAGGGATGGGGGAAAGGCTCTGCAACATTTCAGTCATGCTTGCACTTGTACCAAGATCTGAGGAAGGGATCTGGCACCATTAAAACATCCTTGCATATCTCTCAGCTATTAAAACGGGGAAGATATAAGAAGAAAGCAATAATGATAGGAGTCACAGATATAAAAAGAAGCAAATAAGAAGTGAAATATAATGTAATTTGAGGGCAATGAGGAAAATACTGAGAAATCTATCACATCTATGCTTGTGGTGTTAGGGAGGCAGAGAGAGCTGTTAGGAAGGCACAGAGCGTGAACTCAAAGTACTTTTATGCAAAGGCTACAGTAATGAATTCCAATCTTGCCTGAGAGCAATTTTTAAGATAAGTACAAAGGAGAGTTTGGAGTATTGATTTTTTTCAAAAAGACAATAAATTGGAGTGAGTTGTTAAAAATTAGTGCTGCCTGGAACAGTTCACATTAAATCAGACCACAGGTAAGAGGGGCAGGCTCAAGGGGGAGTATATGAGGATTGAATTTTGGATCTTGGAATCACTACTCAGTAGGGTCACTCCTTCCATTCAGTTCCCGTTCCCCTGCCACCTTCGTTGTAGTAACCCCTGTGGATAGAGCTCCAATTAATAAAACTTACCTTTATGTACGTATTATCATAATACAAAGGCTCAAGGGGCACACAATCCCTTCATGCCTGAGCAAATTTAAAACTCACGATTCTCCTGGGATGCTTGCTGGGAAATAGAGAAAGGGAATAAAGGGCATTCTAACATTTCTGCTGAATGATGGCTACTCTTTGCAAAGTGCTGTGAAGCTTGTTAGATTCTGATCATTTATGGGAACCTTATTGCTATTAGATCCTGTGAAACAACTATAACTAAGAGTGCTGGTCCTTTTTACATGGAAGATCAGCACTGTGTGTTAAATCATTTTCTTGAAAGAGCCTGGAAGAAATTAGAAATGTGATTGGTACCATAAGAGCAAATGATCAGCAATATTTAAATTGCCAATATCTTTTAATGGAAAGTACTATGTGTGCCAGGTTTGGATGCACATGTACACTGTCCTATGTTTTATCCTTGGGACACGACTTTGTGCTAATGATTACTGTTATTAATAATCCTGCTTTTTTATTTTTTGGTCTGTTGTGTGACCAGAGGGTTTGGGTCCATCATAGCTTGTGCTGTACAGAACATTTATAGAAAGGCAGCTGCCCCAAAATACTGTTAAAATCTGTAGGGGATGTAATGACAGAGTCAGCTAAAGAGAGGAGGGGAGGGAGAAGTCAATAGCCCAGTAATGCCATTATAGCAGAGTTATAATTAGTGATCAAAACACTCCAGCTTCCTAACCATTGCCAAGTGGTCTTCAGTGTGCCAAAAAGAACAACTATAAGCCAAGATTTGAACAATAACTTACTAGTGTTGGAGGATTTTTACAAGTGTACCTACCATACATGCACTTTCAATGCAAGTCTTTGCCCATTAACCAGATTTAATAATGCTTTGCAGAACTGCAGTTTTCATTAGCAATCACCTTGGGGTGCTAAAAGGGACAAATGACAGGATAAGCACATTAAATAAAGAGATTTTTACAATTCAGCCTGATGAATGTAGAATATAGTCACATTTCTCCTACAGTGAGCGCAGTCAAGAGGAGCCCAAAGGTGCCTGAGTTGCTTACAATGCTGTGTGCCAAGGAAATCCTTTTGTACCAGGAGAGACCTGTAATCAAGCATCACTCAATACTTGTTTGACAAAGGCAGGTACCAGAGATGTCATGTAGTTACCAAAAGAGTTTTCACTTTGATCTAAAACCTTGCACACGAGCAAGGCATCAGTTCCTCATATGTGATGACATGTTGAGAGAGAAACCAGACACAGATTTATGGGCCTATTTTGTTCCATGTTTTGTCCAGTTTCTTATTAATTTTTAAAAGTCCCAAGTGAGATCATGTGGGTATTTAATTTTGAGATTACAACGTGATTTCATAAAAGATTTTTGTCTCAATAATTTTGAAAAAAAAATATTCTGATTCCAACACATTCCTTGAAAGGCAAGGTCATTCCTTAGTGACTTCATGTACACATTTGCTTTCAGCAATACCAGATGAATTCCCATTGAGACAAATTTAATTAAACTGACAATCTTGCTAAGTCATGTAGTTAGTAGCTGGTAGGTAAATAAAAAGAACTCAGACTTATTTGTTCTCAGTCTTTAATCACCCAATAGTCATTCCATAATTGAATTAAAGTACTCAACCATTCTAATGCAAATTGACTGGTTTGTAGTTCTTCAATGAGTAAAGTATTGCAAATCAGGTACCCATGATGTCAACATTATTCACTTGCCGTTCATTTGTCTTCATAATAATTGAGCTAATGTTTATTTATTCCAGAACTTGATGTCTTTTTATTTGTGAAGATTGAAAATTTAAAACTCAGATGGCTTAATAAAAATAAACTCTCTAGTCGGTTTTCTTTTTCTTTTTTTAATTAAAAAAAAAATCAGACAAGAAGACAGAGAATCCAGGAGGGGTGCAGATCATAACAGCAGGCCAGCTTCCACTGCAGTTTTAATAAAATGCAAACAAATGAACTGCAGACAACAAGAACATTGCTAAATATCTGAGAAGGAAAACAAGAGTCCTTATCAAAGCATACAATCTGTTAAGAATCCTTTTTAATGGTTAAAAAATTAGAAAGGACTTGCCTACAAAGAGGAATTGTCCTCAGTAAGAAGGCATTTTAATTAGAGAACCACGATGCATGATTTAACAGAATATTTTAGTAAATATGTGCTGCTTTAAAAAAATGTCATTTCCACATCTAAAATACTAACCAGGTAGAACTTACTAGAATTTACTGCAGTCCATAACTGCAGTAGACAAGTCAACAACCACACAGAGCAAACACTATGTCACGAATCTAAAAAGTCAGCAAGGCAGGAATTAACTACAAACAGAAGGTCAACTTCTTTGCTAGTTAGAGCAAGGTAATTGGACAAGGTACAAGTACCAGGGATTTTGATCTGAAACAGGTGAAAATGTAGCTTCTTGTAATTGATGGCTAATTAATTGCAATTAGCATTTGGTAAACAGGTGCCCTTAGCCATACTAAAAGAGGTGGTGGAGGGGCAGTGCTTTTGCTGCTGCATGATTTTCAGGTCTGCTAAGAGCTTAGAGAAGCTGTCTGAAATTATAAAGAAAGGTAATTTATTTTTGTTCAACTCTTCTTGTATGTAAAAGCTCTCTTGCCTTTGTCTTACAGAAGTGAAATAATAGTCTATGGAGTAGTACTTAGAATGAAAAAACCTGAAAGTTGCTGACTGCTTTTGAGGGACCTTCATCAGCTGCTCAGAGGGGTGAGTTAAAGTTCTAATATAGGAGAAGTTGTACTGATAAATGAATTCATAAGGACTATAATAATTTTGTTTTCTTTTATAATAGTTTTGCTTTGTTTTGCTTTTTTATTGGTTTGGTTTTGTATTTCATGTTGTCAGCACCTAATTGCACCAAGTATTAATCTGGTGTGTTTGGTTGTGGGGTATGTATCTCTAGATACCTGAGGGGAAGAAGCACTGCTTTGCTCTCTGAGGATTGCTAAGACTTGTGATAAAACAAATCTAACTTGTTAAAGGGTTAATGATTATTTTATGTGGTGATAGCAAAGTACAGATGCTCTCATTGCTTTGCTTGAATGAGAGCAATAGGTAATTCCTGATGTGAATTCAAAGCCTTGGGTCAGAGTTAGATGCCATGATGAGGGGAGGTACAGGGTATTTTTGTGCTGTAGTATGCTTTAAAACTTCTGTCTGGTTGTGGGGCGCTCTTTGGTGCGTGAGTATTGTATGTGATCCTTGTTATGTAGAGCCTTTTAGAAAAAAGAGTAAGCAGCTCTGTAGATCCCAGTATCTGCTGTCTGTGTAGTCTCCTGTTTTCCCTGCCTTTCCAGGAAAACTGGGCAGCAGGTCAGTACAGCTAAGAGGAGCTAGCTCTGAGTTTCGAAAGGAGTTAAACAGAAATTACTCTCAGTATTTCTGGACTAAGTCCATTGAATTTCCTTGTTTAGGAGGAGACAATAGATTAATAATATGTTCCTTCCTCTCTACCCTTACCTTTATACGTTGTAACTGCTGACTGGTTTGGTCAAAACAATTTGAAGCTGTAGAATGTGATCTTGTTGGCTGGCTGGTGGAAATGAACCACTGGTGTGAGATTGTGTGGTGCTTTTTTCTCCCTTGCAAAGAATGCAGGGGATGACTGAGAGTACTCTTAGCTTGCTCCTGCTCTTTCCTGGGTGTCTGAATTTCTGACACCTCTTCCTTAACAAAAATCCCTCTCATAGGATTGCTCAATTATACTTGTCTGCACTAAGCCTGCAATGCCTAATCCGATAGAAGCTTGGAATGGGATTGTGAATGCTTTTGTAGCTGTTCGCTGCAGTTATAATACCCATAATTTTTAACTTTCAGAGTTAAAATATGTTCGTTTCTGGCACTTTTTGACAGTTACAAATAAATACCTTGCACACTGGGAGCTCCAAGCACAAAGTGGTTTACTTGAAAGAGTTTTATCCAAGGTTAGAAATTAAGGTTACCATCAAAGGCAGCTAATTGGATTGCAGGGCTTGTTTCCTGTTTAAGAGGCATCAAATGTGCAAATCCTCCTGTTGTTATGCTTGACACGTAGCAACAATTAAAGCTTATACCTGAAAACACCAGACAATTGTATGCGTATATAAGGGAGAGGGGCAAAATCTTTCTTTTTGCAGTACACTGGAGAGGAAATGATGGCCAATATCTGATTAGGGTAACAAATGTACAGGAGGTGTAAAACTCAGCTTCTACTTTGTCTGGATATTCTAAATGAAGGGTTTAATTTGAAAACATTACAAATCTGGCTTGACTCTAACTCTGACTAACCTCTGACTCTTTGAGTTCCTGCTAATGAGATGCTATTTATCAAACTCATAGTAGAGTTATACTTTCTTTAAAAGAATTCTGCTGGCAATATGATTATTTGGTTGGAAGACTGTCACCTTTGTGGTCTCTGATCATTAGAGTTATCCTCTTGTCAGCTGCTTTCACTTTGCAGTTAAAAATATAATATCTGTCTTGACAATGGATATGTGCTGTCTTAGCCTAAAATGCCCTAGCCAACAATTCCTTTTTTTATCCTATATGGGAGCAAAATGTATCTCAACATAATATATTTCTATGAGCTAAACTGGGAATTATCTTAAGATGGTGGTGCTTTGGCTTTACTTCAAAGTACCAGCTACTTGTAGAGGGCAATGATGGGTAGTGTGTGTTAAACACCTCCCAGAAGTGTGGGATATTGGTTGTTAAATATTTTCTTCTATAGTTTCAGCACATCTGTAATAAAGAAGATCAGTGTTGGTGTATCTGCTGTCAGTAAGGTACAGCAGAAAGGTGAGGTTTTTAACCATGAGGGGAATGAGGTTTAGAACCAGCCTTTTAATATCTAGAGTGGGGCAAACACTCCGAGTGTTTGTAAACTGTGGTAATGAATGTCTGATGTGTTTGTAACAATAGCACAGGGTTAAACTTGATTTAGGAGCTGCATCGGTATGGCTGTTACATCTCCATTCTACCTACAGTGTGGGGCAAACAGAAAGGTCAAGTGAGTCAATCAAGCTGGGGCAGCTGTTAAAGAGGCCAAATTAAAGTCTGGCCTGCCACTTGTGCTCCACCCTCAGTTCCTGAGAGCTCAGCCAAGGTGACATAAGTGTCACAGCTGCTGTTTTCCACCCCACAGGACTGGGAGAACTGTCTCCATTTTTTCCTGGTGTTTTGTGGGATTGTCCTGATAGACCATGATGTGTCTCTTGGTTTCACATGTTTTTCATTCTTTATGGTGAAATGGCAAAGATCAGGGAAAGCATCAGTAAGGAAATAAGGAAAGAAAAGCAACTACAAAGAAAGAAAATTACTCAAGTGTCTAATCACACATGATCGTTGACCAAGGGTTTTGTCTCTGCAGTTGAGCTAGGCTGATGAATTGCCATCCTCTTCATCCTTGTCAATGCAAAAAAAAAAATCTAACTCTTGGAGTAGAGAGACTTCAGATCTTCAAGTACCAGAGCCTGTTCTACAGTGGATTTTTCACTGCTGTGTTTGCACCAGTGTCCCTGAAGTATTATTTTGCCGTTTACATAGTCTGAACTGTGTGCAGAGCTTAAAAAGAAAAAACACACCAAAACAAAAAACCAACACAAAACCAAAACCATAACCTCATGCTGATCAAGCCAGAAAGATTTAGGAAGCTGCTGTCTCTCACTACTTGTCATTGTCTTTCAGCTGAAGCTTACAGTTTATGGGAGAGCTGTTTGGCTTTTTCCCTTTATGCTCAGCTAGGTAGATTTCATCTCTGAAGTGAATCAGTAGCATTTCTTTTCATTTCAATGGTGTCACCATCTCTGTGTATTCGAAATGTTGGCAATATCTATGAAGAGGTATATGCCCAGCACCTTGCAAGACACTGCTCCTTAGAGTGAAAGGCAACCTGCTGGAGTTCAGTGCAGTTTGGAAGGGAAGTAGGAAAGCAAACTGAGGTCACAGTTGACTGCCCTTTCTACATCACGTCTGTAGGCCAAATTCTGTGTTCAAGGACATCAGAGGTTTGAAACTCTTACACTGAGAAATGCATGCTTGTTGCAAGTCTTGGTATTCCTTTGCTAATGTCTTCATGCTTTACTTTGCTCAGTAATAATAGGTGTGATGTTAATGGTGACATCATGTACCATTTGTGACTGTAGCTTAGTGTAATTGAGAATAATGATGACATAATGATGTCATGAAAAGCCAAAATCAAAACTCAATAGTCTTGCTGAATATTAAGCAGGTATTCTTTATTGCAGCTTATATGCAGGTTATACACATATTTATGGTCTTTCCGAGAAATAATTAACATATTACGTTTCTGAGAATTCATGATCATAGGTTTCCACCCTTTTCTGCATGCATACTAAAGTCTTTAGGTGGTCTCCAAGGACCCTGGTGGTCGTTTATTTCATCCACTAGACTTCATCACTCAGGTGTTTTTCTGTGAACTCTAGCCTGTATCATCTTCTTATTTACCAGAGCCTCATGACTGGTCTTGGGGCCACTTGTAGCCTTGAGTTTTCTTCTTCTCAGAGTTAGTCCTGCTAGAAAGCTTCCAGTGTGCTGGTAAACACATTCCACAATACCATTGCTGAAAAATGTTACTGGTATCTACAAAAGTCTAGACAGTAAGTCTCTGTTAGATTCATTGCTGCATAATATGCTGTTGACAGCCACAAAACTCCAGACAGTAAGTCCCCATTAGATTCAGCCCTCTTATCAATAATAATGATAATGGTCTCACACTGCAGCTCTGTCTCTAGGCACTGGAAGTAGTATGGTAATTCCTTCTCAGTAAAAAATTTTTTTAAAAATTGATTGAGGTCTGTAAAGGGAATGTCAAAGTTTCTAGGAGAAAAGGTTGTGAAAACCTCCTGAAAAATCTGGTACAATATGCTTAGGATCTGCCAAATATGTTTTTGGGAACAGTAAAGACAGTTGTCTTTAACCAAGCGTTAGCATGATCTATGAAAACAGATGTTCTCCCTGAAGGACAACGATGAAGCATCAATTACAGGTAGAGATGAGTTGAAACAAAGACTGGAAACTTGCTGCTATTGGAGCCTTTTTTTTTTGTTAGAGCTGATTTATTATAACTAACTGCAGAATACAAGTTCTAATGAAGATGAACCTTGAAACCAGGCAGGTAAATGTATTGTTCTATGGCCCAACATGATACATTAAATTTACATCATTTTGGAAATTAAGCTTGATATGAATTGCAGTTGTAATGAGCAGTTTGCCCTGTGATTTCAATGAAAGCACCTGATGGGGATGACTGCCTTACAAATCCAAGGACGCTTACCCCTGTTTAGAGCAAATGACTTCCTAGACCACATCAGTTACAGCATGATGGAGGTGCAGTGTGCCTAAAGAAAAGTGAATAAATTTAAGAGGGTGATTAAATGTTGCTGCCTGTGGTAACTGCAAAGCAAAACTGCCTTAACTAAGACAGACTGGGCCAATTTATGGTTGGTTTTTCCTAGGCCAAAAAGGTGGTCAGTAGATGTAGTGAACACTCACTCCTGTAAACTTAAGCACAAAAAGTAGTGTACAGTATGTGTGTGTAAATGAACACCAGAAAGTGGCACTCAAAGCAGAGTAACTACAGCAAGCTAGAAACAAAGGCAAGATATCACAGACTGGTTTGGGTTGGAAGGGACCTCAAAGACCACCATGTTCCACCCCCTGCCACATGCATGGACACCCTCCACTTGCCCAGGGTGCCCAAACTCCATCCAGCCTGGCCTTGAACCCTGCCAGGGATCCAGGGGCAGCCACAGCCTCTCTGGGCACCCTGTGCCACTGAAAATATCAAAAATAAGAATTAGTCTTTAAAAGCTTTTAATCTTTTCAATTAGTGTACAGTCTCAAAATCTCTCTATTGCTGATGCATTTCAGGTTTAAAATAATGACTAATTTGCTTAATTGCATGCTTGAGCTATTATTATCTCTCTGGAAAGCACAACTGAGTCTGATTTGATTTTTTTTTTTTTTTTTTTTTTTTTCTTTCCTCTGTACTGTTCTACCTGGCACAGTGCTGAGATACTCAGAGAGAAAGGAGGATTATTTTGGACCTTAGAAACAGCATAGCTGTGTTAATGCACTACTCTGGCAGTACTGAGGCACCCTGTCATGCACTTCTCGGGCCTGGTGTAATGCCGTGTTAATGCAGACTTGCTGCTTCCATGCTGCAGTAACTGGGCTTTGTCACATAGCTGTACACACACAAAGGCCTGACTTCATTCATTGTCTGAAGACCTCATTGTTTGTCAAGCTATATTTTTTTTTTTAAATGCATGTAAACAAAGAAATTAAGATGACCCTGGTAAGGAAAGAAGTGTATTAGTTGTGGCCTGAGAAATGTGCTTTTGCTGAAAATGGGTGGGAGCTTCACGTGATTAAGGATGAATGTGCAGAGTCAAAGTGGCAGAGAGTTAATCACAGAATCACAGGGGTTGGAAGGGACCTTGAGAGATCATCGGGTCCAACCCCCCTGCCAAAGCAGCTCCCCAGCTCATATTGCACAGGGCGGCGTCCAGACGAGTCTTGAATATCTCCAGAGAAGGAGACTCCACACCCCCCTGGGCAGCCTGTCCCAGGGCTCTGTCACCCTCACTGGGGAAAAGTTTTTCCCCATGTTGGTGCGGAACTTCCTGTGCTCCAACTTGCAGCCATTGCCCCTTGTCCTGTCCCCACAGACACTGAAAAGGGGTTGGCCAATTCCCCCTGCATCCCATACTTAAGATATTTATAAACATGAATAAGGTCCCCCCTCAGTCTTCTTTTCTCCAGGCTGAACAGCCCCAGCTCACTCAGCCTCTCCTCACAGGGGAGATGTTCCAGGCCCTTAATCATCTTCGTAGCCCTTCTCTGGACTCTCTCCAGGAGATCCCTGTCCTTTTTATACCAGGGAGCCCAGAACTGGACACAATACTCCTGGTGGGGCCTGACCAGGGCAGAGTAGATGGGGAGGATCTCTTCCTTAGACCTGCTGGCCACACTCTTGATCACCCCAGGATCCCATTGGCCCTCTTAGCCACTAGGGCACATTGCTGGCTCTTTTTCCTGTTCATAAAACACTAGTGGAAATCAAATGGGTCAGAAAATGGTAATTAGAAATGAACTTATATCTTAGAGGAAGGAGTGACAAATATTTATTTTTCTGAAAGCAGAACAGATATAGAAAGACAATAGCAGTGCTTATTTCTTGCTGCTAGGGCAAGGAGTAAAGAAGCAGAAATAATAAGTGCTGGTTGAGAATCTTTTCTAATATTTTATACTTATCAGTCATCCAATTAAGTTATTTCATGTTCAAATCGAGACAGAGTACAGAAACAGTTGGCCATGTCAAAATAACTTTATTTGCTTTTTAATCTTTGTGAGGCATTTCCCTCCCTCACTTGTGCTGTTCATGAATGCTTAGATTCTGCACACCTTAGTTATTTTGTAAAGATCCATCCATATTTGCCAACCGTCTTAATTCAGAAATAAAATCATCATAGACCAGTTTTTTTCATGGAATCTCTTTGTCTTTATAGGTATAAAAATTCTTTATGAATTTATTTATTACAAAAATGAGAAAGTATTTCAAGTCAGTTAAAGCCTTTTTTCCCAGGGAAAACTGAGGTCCTCTAAGGACAAATATGCATGAAACTTGATTGCATCAGTAGGTGGTCTGGTGTGCTAAACTGTAACTCGCAGCAAAGTATTAAAGGCTTAAGTACAGGCATTGATCATGCAAGTGGAACTATTGGCAAAGTTGATTGCAAGGGGACAAGGGTCATGTATTGATCAGATTATAATGAAGATTGAGAGGGAAGAAACTGGGATAATAATAATCACTTCTTAAGCAGAATAGGTAATTCTGTCATGAAGGAAAGAGAACAAAATGCTGTTTAGATCACATTTTCACATGTTTTGAGATTTAAAACAGTTTAGTATATCGTATTCTCCCACTGGCATTGGAGGCTGTTTCACACAGTGAACTTTCTAGATGATACCTGTAATAACTCTAAGGGTATTTAAGATTCTTCCAGTACAATTGCTCTGCCTCCTCAAAGTCTGTGTGTTTCAGGTTACAATCCAAGATGCATGTGAATTGCATCACCTGGCAGAAACAAAACCTGAGCTACCTTGCCATGGAGCCTCTTCAAAGCCATGAGGAATAACAAAGACCCCAGTTTAGAGGATGTCTGTGCTTTTGTTTTAATAGCAGGCATTTAGCTTAATGTCAGGCTGATCTACTTTCTCAGAGAGAATTCCACAGGCTTGTATTCAAACAAAACTTTCTTGTGAAAAGACAAAAACTCCTATTCTCCAAATCAGCATCTCTGTCAGATGAGTGGACTGAATTTTCCCCTGCCACTAGTACAAATCCATTGGCTGATATCCAAGTGCTGGAAAGTGGATTGATGTTATTTTAATTACCAGTGGGTTTTTATGGGAATTTCTGAGATGAGCTCAACTTGGTGCTGTAGTAGCTGCCTGATCTCTGCTTCTAGTCCATGTGTACTCCTGTTGCATCAGAGCTTAGTCTTCATGTGATTTTAGAAGAAAGAGGAGTACCAATGGAACCGTTGCTACCCCTCTTCTACCATCCCTGGGTGAAGTTATGTTGAACATGCTTTTCTGAGACAAAAGCTGGGGGAAAAAAAATCAAGAGTAACTTTAAATATAATTTTTAACTTGTAGCAATACAGCTTATAAATACACATAGGTGTCTGAGCTACACTTGTGCATGTGTGTGTTATACTCCTTTCGCTTTCAAGCTGCTCCTGTGCGGTTGTGTACTCATTGCACCAGTCACAGAGGTAGGCTGGAATCCCTTTTTGCCAGGGACTCTTATGAGATGCCAAGATCCCAGAGGGGATTTCAGAATTCATTACAACAGGTTAAGACAAGAAGACTGAGGTAGGTATAGGAAACAAATAATTGAAGATGACAGTTGTCAGATAGAATAGTTAGCATGCCTGAACATCTGCATTGATGTACTGCGGTCTATTTCTCAAATAAAAGCTGACACTGCAACAATGGATTGGCCATTCCTAGAGGTAAACAGTAGTCCTTGGCTGATTAGCTGTCAAGAAAATGCTGTTCTTTTCCAAAAGCTTTTGATGAGCTTTTACACTTCACAAAATAGGATTATGGAATCAGGCTTCGCTATCATCTTTAGCTTTTCCTATGGAGAAAGTTAGAGATAATCTAGCTCTAAAATAGCCACAGCCCTGGGGGAACAGTATTCATCCTTTCTTTCATTTTCTTTGCTGTTTCCTGGATAAATCTAAACCTTCATTTAAGTTGTAAACATGTTACTGCTGATAAAACTTTTTTTTTTTTCAGTTGATGCTTCTGTGAATCTTATAGCCATATCTGACTGTCAGCCAACTGCAGAGGTTACTTTAGTTGTCACAGCAACTTATTCCTGATTTAGGACTGCCAGTTATGTTTTGAGATGTGAGACTTGGATGGAAGCAAGATAACAAGGCTTTAGATGAGAGCAGCCAAACCTGGAACATAATATTTTAAGTAAACAAGGGTAGATCTTCCTAGAATGTCTTGTTTCAGTGAGCAGTATTCCCTGTGGGATGAGAGGCTGCCCAGCCACAGCTCAAAAGATAGATTTACTCCCAACTCTGCCATTTCCATTGCAAATGGAGGCAGATGGTGCAATGGTGTCTCTGGACCATATGTTCTTTGTTTGCTCAATTGGTTCTTCCTTTGTCTGTTTTTGTAATTCTGCACTGGTTTCTCCACCTGCTCATTTGTGAAAGATGAATTGTCTCTTTGCTGCATCTTGTCTGTTGTTTTTACTTCATTTCCCCTGACCACACTTTTAAATGTCACTTTCTCAGAATTGCCAAGCAGTGACTTTTTGAGCATTTAAGTCAAAAAGACACAACCAAAGCAGCATAAAGTGTTAAGGATGGATAGTCCAAGCAGTTGCAGCATAGTTCTTTCTGATTTCTGACTAGTGCATCTTTTCACTTATGCCAGTTTAATTTTGGTGACTTGGCTATAAGTGCTCCCAGTTTGTCACTTGTTAATGTTTCAAGGCTAACTGCTGAGAGAGTGAGAATTTACTGGAATTATTTTGGGGGCATTTTGCTTAGCCTCTGTTAGTTGAGTCTGCACAACTTGGGCATCACAAAGAAAAATTATATGTTCCATAAATATTTTTATTAAAGCTTTAGTCCCCAGCTGGAAGACAGAATTGCCATTCTAGGATAACTGACAGGTATAGTGCTGAATCAACATCACACTGTCAGGATACAGAGATAAATTTAGTCAAAATAGGCTGTTACTACTAAAACACTCCTTTCCCTTCTAGAACGCAAAGTAATGCATATTCTTAATAGATCAATAGAGCTCTTAAGCAAGTAATTTCTTTTAAAATTCTAGCTAGAACACACTGTTGCTAATAAAGATGCCTTGTTTCATCCTGTAGCTGACAAGCATTAGAGACACCATTTATCAGTCGAACAGAAGCAAGCCCCTAAGATGGAGCAGCATGTTTCTGGTGACCTGTAAGATTCCCTAGTGCCCCTTTATTTCTTCTTTTTTTTATCCTTATGTGATATTAATAAACTCCTGCAGTCCTGCCACAAGCAAGTCATTCCTAATCATCCCATTAATTTAAACAGAAAAGCACATGTGAAACAATCAGTTCACTGTGTCCTGTGGCTTCTCTCCAGTGCCAGTAGTACCAGCTGCTTTGGTACCTGCAGCCCTTGCAGCAGCACAGTGACTGCAGAAATGCACCTCCTGAGCTCTGTGTGTTAGAGATTGGCTGCTGGTCTGTAACAGGATTGAACATCTTTACCAGTTCTTTTAGTTGCTCTAATCATTGCTAGATTTGGACTTGGGCATTCTTCTCATTGGCATATCCTTGTTACTAAACATGTTCTGCTGCTAGTGGTATTTGAAGTACTTGTCTCTGTCTAGAAAACATCTCTCTTGGCTTTGTTCTGTGTCCTCATGCAGGTATAAAGGTCGTGTTAGCAAACCTGTCCAAATGTAGTCAGAGCTGGCTGATACAAATGTTCTTTCTGTCCCTGCCAAACTGTAGAGGCAACCTGAGGGATGAGCCAGCAAAGAGAAATTGAGTAAAGCAAGTAAGTGCTTGACCATGAATATCCTTCTCCCTTTGTTTTGCTTAGGTGCATGACAGATGTTTACCTACAAAGACTTATGAGTAGGTTTATTTAGAAAGATTTGATCTGGCATTTGAGCCACGTTCAGAATTAGGAACACTTCAGAGGATCAGTTGATGAATAGACCTATTTGTTAAGCTAGGTAGGCTGAAAAGTAGTTCTGAGGTGCAGAAGCTTCAGATAGAAGAAGAAAGTACAAGTGTGAGACCTCTTTGAGCTAGAGAACATTGTTGGCACGAAACTGAATCGTGTATACACTACACGTGTATACTCTGGATAAATTTAGATTCCAATTTTAAGACTTACTATCATGGTATAAATTGAATTATTTCAGTTTAGCACTTTTGACAAAACAATTTTAGAGAAAGATGGCTGCAATCAGTCCTGGTTGGCACTGGACAGCTCATGTGACACATCAAAGAACAGACAGCTATTCTTGCAACCAAGTCCTCTAAAACTTGCAGGACTGTCTCAAAACTCAGTGGAAGATGCTGTTAAAGCCAAAATTTTAAAGGAAATCAGTTGATATCACTGAAGACATCAACACTGATCTCTCCCAGTGTTCCCTATAGTTTAATCAGCAGATGTTTGTGTTGAGACAAACACTGCTTCCTCTATGGTTCTGAGAACTTTAAGAATTCATTTATGTGTATTCTGTCAGACAAAAATTATATTATTAAACTTACCAATCAAGGCCTGGGGTTTGAACTTCCTTCCCACCCCAGTAAAGTTTGGAAGACACTGCTTCATTAATTTCGACCATTTCAAAGTATCCTAGTTTAACATTTTCATACTGTTAAAACTAATATGAAATCATGTATTTCTAAATTCTCATTGTATGTTAAAATGGTCTTTCTACTAATTACAAAATGCTAATTGGAGACTTATGGTAAGGCAAACCTTTTCTCTGAAAAATGTCGGTTTTCCACATTCTCCATTTGGGGGTGTGGAGGTGGAACATGTCATGAAGCTGCCAGACAGTTCTCCTTCTGTCAGACAGATGAAAAGCAATGGAGGGAATTAACCTGGTCCTATCAGCCTTTATGTTCAGTGTGCAAGGTTAGGGCAAGTATTTTCCAAAGGAAAATTTTTCACTGTGATTTGTTTTTCTAACCTTCATCCATCACCCCAAAAGGCAGGGAACAAAAAAAGGCTGAGATGAATATCAAAATAATGTCGAGGAGGTTCTTGCAAAGCAATCCAAGGGAAGCCTTAATGCTTTCCATATAGATGATGTTGTATGTTGATTAATCCCTATCACTTCACTCACAGATATGCAGAAATTCCATCAGATGCTTTATTGCCTACAGAGGGAGTTGCAGTTAGAGTTCACCTGTTGTCTCTTCAAAATTTATTTAAAGAGGGAAAACAACAACACTTCCCCAAAGAGCTGCAAAAGTTGAAGCCTGTTCTGCATTTCCTTTCATCAGAGGGAGTAGTCAGTCCCCTACCAATCATCAGTGTTCTTTAAGCACACTGACGTTTTCTTATGTTTTCTTAAGAAACTGATTTTTCCAAGATACTGGATACTGAATGGGCCATGGGAATGACTGTTGCTCTTGCTGGAAAAGAGTGTTCCTGAAAACTAGAAGCTGGGATAAGGGGCCAGTTTAGATACAGGTGGGGAGATACAGTTTAGATACAGGAGCAGGGAAACTTGCAGTGGGAGGGGGAATGGAAATTCAGAAGCAGCAGGAAGGAGCTCTACAATTATAAACAGGTCTTCTGGAGCACATGCTGCACTGCACTGATCAATAAAACAACACAAGTGCACAGTTATAAAACCAGCAGACATTCCAGATAAGAATGGAGTTTGTCAGAACCATCTGGTATCACTTAGTGAAGAACTGATCAAGTTCATTTTGAAGAGGGTTGAGGCTATCCAAGGATGGCTTTCATTTTCTGTAGAATGAGAAGGTCTAAAATAGTAGTTAAAAAAAAAACCAAACCCAAAAAAACCTGAAGGCCTAGTCTTTCTAACCTGTTGTGCTGCAGAGTAGTGCAGATAAAATTTATAGGAAGTGTAGCTACTTTGAGCAGCCCAGCATTGTGTTTTCCACTGTGTCTTCCTACACCTCTAAATACATATCTTGCCTAGTAGAAGGTTAGATGGGCCCTGTTAGACCTTCCAAGGAACTGTGGGGCTATCTGAGAAGTTGCTATGGGCTTGAGGATTGATGACTGACTAAGAAGGAAACAAACCCCTAGAAGTTAATACTGCTAGTCTAAGCTTCCTTGGTATGGCTACCATGCTAAATTTTTATGTCTATTGCTTTCACTGTTCTCATAGTTTTTGAAACAAGTGATTTTTAGACAAGTAATTGTCATAGAGGTGAATATGGCAGCTTCCTTTATAAGCTCTTCTCTGAGGTTTTTCTTCTGTAAGGATAAGGAATCAAAAAAGATAAAAGGATGAGCACCTCTGGCTGATGCCTTCCCATAAGAACAAAATTACCAGTTCATCACTTGATGATACAATTTCAGAAAGAAATAACTACAAATAACACTGAAGTAAGGGACAAACACTGCATGGTTTCCTGCAGCAGTGGGTATGTAACCTGAAGAACTTGATATTTATGTTTGTATTACTTCTGAAATCTTTCATCTGAACGCTTTTCTGTGTTCCTATAGCTGTTTTGTTTTATCAGGGATGCAGACATTCCTTGTAGGTAGAGAAAATGAGATTTTCTTGTTCACAATTAACTTTCTTGCCATAAAGTTTCCAATGGCGTCAGGTGGTCAAGGGCTTGATTTATATTCTATAAGCATGCCTACCCCACAGCTAACTTCAGAATTAAAATAATTATCATAAATGAAGAACTATAGAGAAAAGGCAAAATATCAGGTGAGAGGAAGAAAGGGTAGTATGAGAGAACTGTGTAAATAAATGGCTTGTCATAGATACAAATAAGAAATTCTTTTCTTGCCACAGGGCAAAGAATCACTGAAGCTGCAGGTATTAATGTTCCTTGTTCTCACCCAAGGATTTATGTGAGTGTGGGTATACATATGTATGCATGCAGCTAAATTTATAGACTGCCTTCCTGTGGAAATTGGATGATTAAATGATAGTTGCTCCAGTTGAAGTAGTGTTTGTGAGTTGGATGTGCCATCCGGTCTGTTTGCCCCCCGCGCCCCCCCCCCATCTCCATCTAGGAGTTCTCTTGCATCTGGCTTTCAGTTTAAATTGTAACTTGAGAAAATTGGCCAGGTTGCTTGCTATGGGACATGATGTTTCCAGACCAACTTGTTCACAGTGCAGTCCCTCCAATAGTCTTGCTGGCACAATTGATAGTCACTGTGCTGCATCCAGGAGCAAGAGAGGAAAGTAGAAATCCTGAGGCAGGAGTTCCTATCACAGGTTTCATTCCTCCTGTGGTACTCCTTTCCTACAGCACAGCTTGCTTATTGCTGGTCATGACTTGCATGGCATCACATGGTTAAAAGTTCCTCTTGATTTTCATGTCCGTCTTATATTGCAACAATATCAGCCCTTGTGCCATGTAGGAATGTCATATGTACCACATAGCACAGTGCAGTTTCTTTAAGTTCCTCTGAGTGTGCTCCCTGTGGTAACGAGAGGAAGAACTAACGTTTCAGCCCTTGCTTTGGGGTAAATCCTGAGCTCCACCACTGTTTTTACTTTGTATTTTATTGGAGTAGTGTCTTCTCTCCCTTTGGGACTGTGGCACCTCACACCTGCCAAATTATCTCCCCAGTTGCACCCTTTTTCCATCATTTTCTGATGTAGCTGTGACTGTCAGGGAAGCAGGCCACAAAACTGCACAGGGCTGCTTGGAGTCATGCCCTTAGGAACACTTTAAGGCACACACAGAAGTGCATTGCTGTCATCTAGTGATGAACAATAACAGGTTTGCCACTTGCAAATTAATTGTATGGATCACAAGCATAGCACATGCAGCTGTTACCAGGTTTACCAGCCAAATCTGTTATGAAAAGAGCAATAGTGAGCTCTAACAGATGCTTGGGGCTGGAATGCGGCCAGTCCTGCAAGAAAGCAGACCACCGACCTTTCCTCTCCTGTGATCTTTCTAGTTGGAAAGGGGTCTACAAGAGTGCCTGGGGGAAAGGAGGGAAGAGATCTCATTACCACCATTCACAGCTTCCCTTTAGCAGGAGCTGTCAGAACCTGCACTCCATTAGCAGGGTTAGGGAAGGCTGCAGAAGACACTGGGAGCGTTGTGCTGTGTACTGTATGGCAGTAACTGTACTTAAATACCTGCCAGCCACACAAGGGAGTGTGGAATATGGGCTGTTGCCTTGCCTAATTGAACAGCAGCAGTACTACCAGGAATGATGTCATAGTGCATTAAAATGAATGAGTGGGAGTTATTTGTAGATGTAACAATTGCCAGCTTGTGCCTTCATCTAGTTAGTGCATCCTGCTAGTATCATGGCCTGTAACAAAGTTTTCCAGAAAACTTCTTCATGTGCTAGGAGGAGGAGTAACCTGTGCTGTTGCTTCTAAATGGCTTAAAACCAAAATGTGGAGATTTAGGGGGCCTTTGAAGCATCAGGATCATCTGCACCATTATGTAACTGTCTGATGTCCACTCTGTCTTCAACTTTGATGGTTTCAACCTTAATGAGCATTTAGTGGCCGCTGAATTTCTCAGCTGTCAGACAAAATGTTTGCATATGGATTAATCTTTTATAAAAATCTGTTATCTTGCAGCTCTGGCTAATGTTGGCTACCACTGCTAGCTGTAGGATTGATGTGTGCCTGCTGAAGCCTCAAATACAGAGGAGTCTTTTGTTCTTCTCTGCATATCTGATTTTTGGGAATACCATTAGGGTGATACGATCCACAGGTTCTCAGGCAAAAGCCAACCTGTCTTGGACACTGAGTGCAAAACACATGACAAAACCTTCAGGTTTATGGCAGTAAAACCTTTGTACTCCAGACATCACCAGTGAAACACAAACTGCATCCAGGAGCCCTAGAAAAAGCTTTTCCTTGATTAATATTCTGACATCTCCTGGCATCCTGTTTGACAGAGGGATTATCCTTTTGTGATTGTAGACTTATCATAGCTCTTTCTTCTCTATTAGCACTGTGTCCCAAGGTGGTGGGAAGAGAACTATGTCAGTTCTTTCATCTATCCTTCTAGTGTTATTGATTACCATTTTCACAGGAGCTCTCTGAGATTTGCCTTGTGTGGAAGGTGACCCTCACAAAGAATAGTGAAGAAAAACCTGGTGAGATTCTAATGCTGAGCAAGGTCCTGGTTGGTCACCAGCTGCTTTTTCCTTTTCTGATATATCAAAAGAGAGGTTGGTGTTTCTCGTGGTCCCTCCCATTCTCTGTGATCATATATATTTTTTGTGTTCACTGAGATGTGAGGTTCTTTCTCCTCAGTTAGCAGGTGTTGAGATCGTGCTCTGTGTGATTAGATCTGTCTGCTTAATGCATGATTCCGAATCACAAAAAAGCCCTTAACATGAGTGCTGAATGTAACAAGGATTTAAAGACCATGATATTTTCTGCTTTTATGACCCGTGGTCTGAATGATTGACTGGGGGTCTTGGTTGCAATAAATTGTTTTTTAAGAATAAATACTTTTTGCAACCCAGTTATTTATATCAAGTTTAATAGTCTAGATACTGAATCTCTGAAACAGCTGTGGTGTCCACTGTTAATTTAAAAGATACCTTGCAGTTTCCAGGTTTCTTATTTTTATCTTTTTTTTCTTTTTAATTTCATAGCTGACAGTATCTCCTAACTGAGTAACTTCAACTGCACACTGGCTTCTGGGGCTTGAGATATATAGGTTGGGAGCAGAGACTGAAGGAGGAAATTGATTGCAGAACAGCTATATAAAAATAAATTTTAAAAAGCTACAAACATAAATCTGTCAGAGGAGAAAATAATAATCTTCTTCCATCTTCTGGTGTGGAATCCAGTGTTCTTTATTGAAATCAACAAAATATGCTTTGCTTCAAGGTCTTCTGTTTGATAACTTATCCTCTATATGCTGTTATACCTTTTATCTTGTCTAAGCTTTCTTTTTATTCCCTGTTTTCTGAATTGTACATCAAGTTCTCTTGTTTGTTTAACATGAAGGTCTCAGTGTGTCCCCTTGATCATTTTTAAAATTTTCTCTGCTGCATTTTAATGGAGACACATACCAATCTGCTGAAAATATCTTCCCTGTGATAAGATGTTTCAGGTCAGTGTAAAAGGAAGGCATAGAATGTCTGTCTAATCCGCTTCCTTTTTTTGTCTTTAATTATTGAGCTTGAGCAAGAAAAGGTTTACATTACTTAAAATAACTGTGGCAATGACAGGCTTCTGGGTTATGTGATGAAGCCAGATATCCACAGCACATAACAAATTCTGAAAAGAAAAAAGGACAGTAGTGGTGAGACTATGTATATGCCTTAAGGAATTGTTACAACAAATCACCAAATACAGCTTTGGTCCTTCAGAAAACTCCGATGTTCTGAAACTCTTTTCTATCACAGATCAAGATGCCAAGATGGAAACTTGTGCTGATATTGAAAACTTCAAAACCAATTCTTGAAAGTGTGCTTTGCTCTCCAAGGAAGCAAAAGATTGCTGTGTTTCAAAACTGCCATAATTGTGTGGAAAAAACCCAAACACTTTCTTGAATTTTCCCATTTGAATAATTCTATCCAAATTGTTCTTTCTTCAAAAAATAGTACTACAGACTAGATAGAAAAGTTTGGGGCTTTTTTTTGTGGTCAGTATTTTAACATAATGATAATACTAGTCCATAGAAATAAGATAGTGTTTTATTTCAGGATTCCTTTCTCTGAGAGACAATACGTTCATGTGAGACAAAGCTTATGGTTTGTGTTTACAGAATCTCAGCTCTGTGGGAAGAACCATGTTCTTCCAGGTGTTGATTCAAACAAGGTATCTAACAGACTCAAGACACTAGCTATTTCTCTGAAGATAGATGTTATCCACTTAGTTTGTGACTCACTGCTTGTGAGTTCAGCAGATGATAATCGCATGTCATTCAAGTCTCTATTTTTACAGTACAACAGGATCTTATGTTTCATAAGAATTTCCCTAAACTTCATTTATTTTTTTATATCAACTAAAATAAGTTCTTAGCAATTGTTCATACCCTAGATTTTTTAAAAGATGAGCTATGTCAATTTTTTCTCATTAAAAAAGAAAATGCTTCATTCTCATTTTAATGATTCTAAATGGACTTTTAAAAAGGTTAGTTTGAATTAAAAGTAATTTTATAAAAAGATAAAAAGGAAACTCTGTAATTGGCATTCAAGGCTGACACCTGTGTCTGTACTTAGCTTCCACAAGAAGAGCTGAGGACAAAAAAAGCTATGATGTGCCTTGAGAAAATTGGACCATCCAAATAAATAATAGGATCAGAGAACCAAAAATTTCATATTTTGAGGTCTAGAAATGGAGAGAACTTTTCAACTGAGACTTGAAAAGAAATGTAAAAAAATAACCAAACCCAAAGTATGCAGCAGAAAATGAATGTCCTGAAAGTTTGGTATGAAATGAAGGATGATACTGTATAAAATGGAGTAGGACAGGTGCAGCGTGACACTCCATGGAGGAGCCACTCCAAAGCTTTTGGAAGTAAAACAATTTAATCCTTAGGTTTGGTAGAATAGGAAGCCAGAATGTGTGGTGTGATGGCTCTTGTGTAGGGGCAAGAAGTTAAAGCTTAATTTTCTCTGGAGCGCTCTGCAGGTGAAGGTCTCTCAGCTAGCTGCTTTTGTATCTGCCATCAACTACACTTCTTGCTAATCAGCCTTTCCTGTCCCAGGGAACTATGCTATGTGTTTACAGAAAATGTTCAACCTTTCCAAGGTGAAAGGTAGGAAGCAGGGTGGGAGGTGTGAACTAACAATGAACATTGATCTAGCAATGAAGATGTGCTGCCCCAGCAGATGAGAGAAAGCATCTAAAAACCCTGAAACCTTTCGTTGTTGTTTTCAGAAGTTTCCTGTATTGATCTCTTCTGTTTAGCAGCAGGTGCCTATGCAGCATGTTGGCTCTGTGGGAAGCCCTGATCAATAGCTCAGTGCAATGGCCTGACAGTTATTTACTCATCAGCTCATTAGGGTGGGGAGAGTAGATTACACTTCTCATAATTTTGCTATTGACTGGCACACTGCACTATGGTTTTGTTGTTGTTTTTTTAAAGTACCTTGTAATGGAGATGCCTGAAGGAGAGGAGTAAAACCACAACCTTTTATAATGAGAGATTCTTGTAAAAGCAGAGTAGACTCATTTGTGGAAAGACAAAAACTTTCTTCATTTATCAGCCATGATAAATTACAAACAGGAGAAGGGAGGAGCAGTGGCAGCTCAGCCCTGGGTAAAACTGAATTCCTAATTTGCATTAATGAGGTAGACATAACTGGAGCAGGCAGGCTGTGCAAGCCAGTGTCACCTGCTGTGATGAGTGCTCATCCTGTGCTATTGACTGAGGTGGGAAGAAGTGAATTTAGTTCTGAGTCAATGGTGGTATGGCATTGACTCAGACTTGCACTGACACTTGCCCCTTCCAGGGCTCCAGTATGGCAAAGGTACTTTAGGGAGCCTGTTTGTGTAAATGTGTGGCTTGCAGTCCCTGATGAGTTTCACAGTCTGAAGGTCACTATAAAAAAAACCTGAACAAGACCACTTTCAATTCCCAGGAGTTCCCTGATATTATGATATGAGAAGGAAAGTTCCAACATCGGCTTTGACATCTCTAGTTCTGTGACCTAAGAGTTATTAACAGAGGAACAGAACTCAGTACACATTGAACTGATAATGTGATGTTTCTGAGGCTACAATCTAGTGAATTTCCTCTAAACACTGAGCTTCTAGGCCAGTCGAGACTAATGCCCTATAAAGGTGGAAGCGCTATACGAAGAGTCTTGCTCACCTCCCTGGCACTCTTGTAATGCACAACATGTAAGCAAGGGCTGTTTCCAGTTAGAAACCATGGGATTTATCCACACATTTATGAACTCCATGGAATTAGGACCCTCATTTTTCTTCTGAGCCAGCTCAAGCAGACCTATAAACTAGGGCTTCGGTTTTCTTGATTGCTTGACAAGTTGCTGTTTTTTCAATTGCCTGTAAGGGAGTATTTTTATCATATCATACCTTTATGATATTAATATTATGGCATTAATATTTGAGACTGACTCTCCTTGATTTGATATGATCTTGCAATGTTTAATTTGCTTTCCATATAACTCTTCTTGGGATGAGCAAGTACATTATCTTCTGGGGAGTGACTGGAATGTTGGATTCAGACACTTTTAAAGCTTTTGTAAAGCAAAGCACTCCAAGAAGCTAAAAAACTAATTTATGAGAGCCATTAAGAAAAGGAAAAGTGTCAAGAGAAGTGTTCGGCCCTTGCATTGATTTTCTGTTCCTTCTTGTGTTCCAAACTGCTGCTTATATTTGTTGCCTGAAAAACTGTCTTTGCAACTCTCCTCCGAGGATGTATTTTGTATTTTTGATTACAGGCTTATAGGATCTCTTTCTCTTCTGTTTTTCATTGCCAGGAAAGAACCAATTTTCCCATTGTAAGAACTAAATGGCACTAAGGGCTTTTTGTGACTGCATTAACTACAAGTTTTACTCACTGGATATTGTGAAATATTGAGGTTGGCTGATTATTGCTTGTCTCAAAAGCAATCTTCCAAAATTAGACAGTAGGCTATATAAATGGGCAGGTTTATTGTTACAATACTTCAGACTGACCCAGCAAAAAGAAGCTGTCGGTGGAAACTTTTCCATTTGTGTCAGTAAGCCCCAGTCAAACCCTTGTAATAAAGCAGCCCTTCTGCAACATGCTACTTCAGGAGTGGGTGTAATTCATTTGTAGGGAACTGGATGGCAAAGATTAATAAAAACAGTTAATATGTGCAACACTTTTACAACCACATCTGTAAAGCAGCACTGTTTCTATTCAGAGCTGTTGCACACAGGAATTCTTGTCTATTGATACACTAAAATATATTCTTCTAATATATTTTTTTAAAAAAAATCTGAAGCTCTGTAGCTTCCCAAAGACAGAATGTGGCTGTATTGGTGGATAGTTTTATTTTTCAGTAACAAGTACTGTGTCAGAGTACGTGAGCGAGTGCTGGGAGAAGCAGCACTGCTGCTTTGCAGTTGGCTTGCAAGCAGTGGTGCCAATGCTGGTTTCAACAAGGTCTGTGTCGATCAATTAGCACTGACTGATAAACCATTATTTCCCAGGGTTGTGTGGTGCCCTGCAGTGGTTGGACCATGGCTGACTTTGCCTCAGCACATCACTTCCAGCATAGTCCTACCCCATTTCAGTTACCTGTGAGGTAAGAGACTGACAGTGGTGTTGTATACAAAGAGAGGCAGTGGTAACCTTTAAAATGCAGGCAACTTCAGATTAAACCCTTAGTCGTGTTCTAGCACCTAAAATGGGGCCAAGTTTACTGGCCAGGACTGAATTTAAATCACAGAATCAGAAGGTTGGAAAAGACCTTTAAGATCATTGAGTCCAACCATTCACATACTAAACTAAACCATATCCCTTAGTACTTCATCTACCCTTTTTTTGAACACATCCAGGGAAGGTGACTCAGCCCCTCCCTGGGCAGCCTGTTCCAGGCCCTGACAACTCTTTCAGTAAAAAATTTTTTCCTAATGTCCAATCTAACCCTGCCCTGGCCCAGCTTCATGGCATTCCCCCTTGTCCTATGAGGGATGTTGGCTTTGCAGCTGCGGTGTGTGGCCATGGCTTCTGCGTGCTGGGTCTTCTAGTTTCACTGGGCCCCAGGGAAGACCACAGCATCACAAGCATTTGTGTGGGATAAAACACATGGAAGGGACTCCTACTAGAGTGTTGTGCTGGTGACAAAGACACTATGTCTTGTAGCTGTGTCTGTCATTTCTACTTGTGCTTCTTTAACACTTTGGAATGCAAAACATTGTTCCTCTTCAGGGATCCCTTCAGGAGTGTTCCAAGTGACACCACAGAATAAAAGTCAAATTCTTGTAGTAGTGACGTCTTAGCAGTGAAGCTGAGGAGGCCCAATTGGTGGTTAAAAAATCATAAACCCCAAAGCATTTTGCCAAGACTTATTTAAGGCAAAATTAAATACACAAGGTAAGCAGTGTGTCTCTTGAAGAATACACAAAAGGAATGATTGTGAGAATGAGGGTACCAAAAGGAGCAACTGCAGAGCTGGCAGCTGCATGACTGTGTGGTTTGATCACTGTGTCTTTCAAAAGTCAACAAGGTACAGCAATCTCTTCCTACTTCCCTTTTTTATTTTATTTTTTCTGCTCTCTTATTTCCTCTTCCAAAAATTAAATGGAAATTGATGACTGGAACTGCCAGTAAACTGTTCTGTTCAGGAATGGTAACGTTCACTAGTGAGGAGAGCAGCAGATATGAATGCTGTGGTCTTCAGCAGAAGAGTCCTTTTTATGGTGGATAGAATACTGGTCTCTCTACCACTTTCCTGCTGATCATCTCTACTTGTTTTTCTTTAGTTCAGCATGACCTTTGGTTTAATTGAGTATAGTGTAATACTTTCTAGGGGAAACATCTTGTGAGCGTCAGTGCCATAGCAAATACAGTGGTTTCTGTGGGAAAGCTTCTCAATTTATGAACATCTTTGGGAGCATCAGACACTTTAATTTTTCATGGGTTCTTTATCTCTTCTCTGGATACAAATATGAGATAGTGATTGTAAATGCTCTGGGGTAAAATCATAGGAAATGCCTGGAAAAATTAAATTAGCCAGATAATTACAGTCAACATATCTGGAATGTCACTGGGTGCACACAATCATCTCAACATAGTCCTTTGGAGGAATAGATGAGAGAATTGACTACCACAACAGAAATGGGGCTAAGTGATTGTGAACAAAAAGCAGCCGTGAGACAGGAGTATAACCCAAGAAGGGCAAGCCTCTTGCCAACAGCCAGGAGTGAGCTGCTTTTACTGGATGCATTCACCTGCGGGAGGCACAAAATCTGTTTGGAGGCAGAGCGAATTAAATTAAGAATCTAATCTAAATGTTACTGCACTGCATGTCTCTGCTCAGAATAGCTAGTGCAGTGCTAGCTCATGGGGACCTGCAGCCGCACACTCAACTCCACTGGTGGCAATACCTGTCAAGTTCAGTTTGAGATGAAGTTCTGCTCACCTGTTTTATCCAGGGGTAAGGCATTTCCAAAGCAAATGTGATCCAGGTCTTAAGAACTTTTCATAAATTCCTCTTTATAGCTCACTCTGTAGTTTTTCCATTAAATATCTTTATTTGAAATAGGAAGTGATAATTTAGCACCAGTCAGGTGAACAAATGAACTGCTCAGGAAGTTGGTTTTTCAATATTTAATTTTTAATCTTCTGAGGGATGCTGCAGAGCAGGTAACAACCAAGTTGCATACCTTGTTGAAGCTGTATGAAAGGAAATATGAAGACATGTTGCTGTAACCCTTCTTTTTGCTGTGGATGTACAAATCTAATGTTGTTGGGGCTAAAGGGTTTGAATTGTTCTCAATTTGCTGATGAAGTCAGGAGTTCATTTCCATGCCCTTTGTAAGTGGCTGATAAGCACATTCACTAGAGGTCTGTGACTTCATTGCACTTATTGTGTGTAGACTCTAAAGAAATTATTTCTATTAGCCTGTTAAAGGAGGAGAGCTGGAGTGCTTGCTCCAAAGCTTTTTTTCCCCTGAAGCAAATATCTTATTTGTCTGTATTATCACACCTCAGCTTTTAAAAAAAGAGCTTAGCTTCCTCAGTCAGATCTGGACTTGTAGCTTCTCTTTTGGGCTCTCAACAATTTAGATAAAAATAGTAGTGAAGCACTGAGAATGGGATAGAGAATTGGGCTTTGTGGCTGTGTATTTAGCAGTTTTCATACGAGAGATTTACTACCTTGGGGAAAAATGTTTTGGTTTGAATCAGGGTTATTCTGATTATTTTATATAAATACAGTCCAAAATCAACTTGTCTTTTATAAAAGTTGATTTGTCCTGGCATAACATGGAATCGATTTGTCTAAATGGATCTGAAAAAACCAGCACAAATGAGGAGGTTGTGGTCCCCATTTAAAGGTTTTTCTTTTGAAAGCTGATGGAACCAAATGAAGAGGAGAGCATTTGCCCAGGGGAGGACAAACAAAGAGTTAAAAGTAAAAATTCCAAGTGGCTGCTAAGCAATTATTTTAAAGGAAAAGTGCGTCCTATGGAGAGCAGGGTGCTCTGGTTTAGTATGGGGGCAAGGGGTTGCAAAGAACCTACAACTGCTGTATCTCTTGCTCACTATGCACTGCAGATGAGAAGTACTGGGTTATGTCCAAGTGCTGTCTTCTCCTGAGCATGTTCCATAGGCAGAGCTTCCATCCTGCGTCTCTGCAGTGACTTTTTGCTTCTGAAGTGTGGCTGGCAGTGAACACCAGAGAGGGCTTGTCAGTGATTTCAAGCCATGGCTTAACATTGTGATTTCTGTGGGACAAAGAATAGTTTAAGCAAAAGTGAAAACGTAGGCCCCAAAGCATGGCCCTTGTGTTTGGCACAAAGGGAACAAAACCCAATTAACCTTGGAAGCAGTTCTTATTCAAGCACACTGCACCTTCAGCATTTTTGATTGACAAGAAATAAGCAAATTAGATAAGCAGATAGTAAGGCTACAGTTCAACAGGCAATATTCCTCTGTACCACCATGAAGGCAACTATAGAAAAGCTCTGTGGAAAACCATGGCAATTCCCTGACCTTTCGAGGAGCTCCAGTGCTCCAGGGAACTGTATGCCCCTGCCCTCTAGACACACTCAGACACTGCTGGAGGTTGCACATGTGTGTGTCTCTAGCATCAGGCCCCTTTCACTCTTCATGCCTCCTTCCATTCCTGGTCTAGATTTGCAATGGTGGTCCTCAGACATGTAGTCTTCCTTTGCCCTTGCTTCTCTCTACAGCCAAGTATGGTCAGGAGATAGTTAGCCCAGAAGCTGTTGGCTTTTTTTGTATACGCAGCACAGTTTCCCTGGCTCCCACATCTAATGGCACTAGGGAAAAACACTGGCTGTTACTCCAAATAAGTGATATTCTGATATGTGTGAATGGACTGGGGCTGAAAGGCAGATCGAAGTGCTGGCATTTAAGACTTTCTTTAGCTCACGTGTTTGAGATGGATGTAGGTCAGCACCTTGCCACTTACTATTATCACTGATGCCTGCCAAGGGCAAAAGCTTGCTTACTACTTATTGCCCTCATGGGAACAATTTTGAATTGAATCTTGCTGGTGCCAGTGATGCTGTTGGGTAACTGAAGGGTATGGCTGAGCAGGAGTAGGATTTATTAATGGACAATTACTAGGATGTAAAAAGTAGGGCAATCTGTTCTGATTTAGTAAAATCAAGTGTGAGGTTTGGGAATTGCAAGTATTGAAGAGATGGGGGGGTTATGCAGTTGGGAAGCAGTGATGTAAGTAAAGCTCATGCTGAGCTCACTGGGAAAGGTACTAGCTACCTGTGCTCCTGAGTTCCAGCTTCTAAGTTTGTACCTCTGGGAAGAGAAGTACAGACTGGCAGAGGAACACAGAGTATGAAAGGGTTAGCTCAGACTGAAAAGATGTCTCAAGGCCTTGTGCAATATAATATTTAAGAGGAAGACCTAGAAAACTTGCCTGATAGGTCAGTGACAAGGCACACTGGGGGCTCATTTCACTGTTGTTACTAAAGTGGCTGAGAAAAGGGAATCAAACCTTCACTGGCAAAGTATCCTAGACCACTTCAGTCTTACTAGGAGAACTTAATCTCAGCCCTTCATGCTTCCCACAATCCTGGAACTTGCCCACAAAGAAACATTATGTATTCAAATAGCCCAAAAGGGTTTGGGGGTGGCTTTTTTTTTTTTCAATATCAGAGAGCCAATAGCTATTTGCTTGTCTTACTAGGTTTAAAAAATGAAAAATTAATCTCTTTAAAATCTACTTTAAGAATTACTGGTTTGATAGAGTTCACATGGCAAAGAAGTCAGAGGCATCTGCTTGCAGAAGTTATGAATATATAAACTTGTGATATAAGTCTGGTTTTATTTGTGGGCATTGTAGAAGAAAAACATGCCCAGTGGACTTCCAAAGGAGAATGGTGTGAACTGGATTAGCTATCAATGTAACGCACTGCAGTGCTTGGAGAGATCCAACCTGTGCAAATGTAAAACCCTTTTATCTGTGGCACTGATGATGCAACTTGTCTTATGCTTTCACTGTTGTTTAAATGCCAACTCCTCCTTCTGTTTCATAGAAGTCTGGTTTGTGTGATACAGGTTTTTCAGGCCCCTGGGCAAAAAATTAACCATTAATTGTATATTTCTGTCTACACTAGACTGTTGTATAATTGCCTACTGAGAGTTTCCCTGGCTTTCTTTGAAACACCTGTTTGAGGCTCTTGATTGAGACCCCATACAGGGTTAGCTTGCACTTTTGTGTAATAAGAGATGGCAATTGCATTGTGGGTTTTTTCCAGACTAGAACAATGGGTGCCTTTTGTGATTAAATGGTTTATATGTGCTTTAATGGTACATAATCAAATCCAAAATTCAGGCTGTTTTGCAAAGCCTCTGATCTTCTTTCTGCTTTATAGGTGCTGCCACAAGAACTTTGGTAGCGTAAATGCCATAAAACTGAGTTCAGACCCAATGTTCTACTTGCTCAATGTTCTCTCTTTGCTCCTACCTCTGCCCATGTATTTTTGTATGCCTTGGCCACCTTCTTTAGAATGAGCAAGATCTGTGTCTGGTTCTGTGTAACATAAGGTATGTTTGCTTTTCTTGCTTCATGTCCTTTCTTATTTTCAAAAATGCAGAAGTAAAGCAGGTGCAACACATTACAAAGTGCAATTATCTACTGGCCTTCCCTGCTCTTCCTGTCTTGTCCCATGATTATTATTTTACCTGGTTTTTTTGTAATTTGAACATTTGGCTTCACCAATCATCACAGCCAACATCCACAATGGAACAAAAGTTTTCCTAATTCTTCCTCTCTGTGTTGTAAATAACTATGACACCAGTGGATGAACAGAGCTGCAAAGTTTTAACAGTGGTTTTACAAAGCATTAAAAATAATCTGGATAACAAAACAGTAAAGAATCTGGATAACCTCAGTCCCAATCTTTAAAGATACTTATCTAGGAACTTAACTCCTATCAGAGTTTGCAACTTCATACTTTATCTTTGTTGTTTCTTGAGAGACAAACTTCTCTTGTTCAATGTGGGAGGTGATTCGCATTCAAAAATAAACCATGTCATTTAAAAATGTGTATTACTCACGTTCTGTGACAGCACAAACTGATTAAAAAGGAAAAAAAAAACCCTTGTTAAAGGGATTTGCCAGATCAAACATTACTTTTTGCATCTGAACCAGTAGAAAATCAATCACTGTAGCTGCCAGGGAGGATGTGATTTACAAATGTAGACTGCAGAGTGAGAATGAAAGAAAACATGGTTTTAAACTATGCAAAGACAGTTTTGCTGGTGTAGCCTGCTTTGTCTTGGGAGGTGTATCTAAAGTGACTCAAGCCAAAACTCCATGTGGGAGGTAAATTTGTTATGAGAAAAGTTATGGAAATGAACCTCAATATGAGAGGTCAGAACCAAACTGCCTTCCAAAGTGCTTTGTTTCTGGATTATTTCCTGGACTGAAACCACCAGACAGATGCTCTTAAGTGTGCTGAGTTATCTGTTATAAGTAATTAGATCTGGTGCCCTCATATTGGACACCACATGTTTGGGTTAGGTAAGGATGTGGCTGTGATACCATAGTCATCCTTCCTTCCTAATGCTCTGCTGTGTCCAAACCATTCTTAGAGTTCTGAAATCGTGCTAATTACCAGCGTCTGTCAGGCTTGTTGCCTCATGAGGCTTTGCACCCTGGATTGTGTCCCTTGGAAAGCAAAACTCTCACCAAGTCCTATGTTTTCTTCTATAGAGTTCTCTTACAATGCCACTTCTGTTCCTTTTTCTAACTCAAAGCACAAACTGCAGAATTTTTTTCCAAACCATGGAGTCAAGCATGTCAGAAAACTTCATATCTTACAGGAGAGAACCAGTTATCAAACCCCTTTATGTAGAAAAGAGAACCAGCAAGTCAAACTTCCAGCTCCATCTGTTACCTTTTACTGCACACAATTGCAGTCCTTGGATATATTTGAAATTAAGAGCTCCTTTGAATGCAGCATGCTATGCCTTTCCCTATTCTTTAAGATTGAACTGAAATTTAACAAATCATTAGGCCTTAGAGGACTTTTACTGTCTTGAAAGCAAAAATCAGAAAGGTTTTATGTGTTGTGCCTCAGAAAATAGGGGATGTTTATGTACAGAAAGCCTGTCTTGCGTAAGTATTTTATAAGCATTTTATAACATTGAACTGCTTCAATGTGATAGACTGAAAAGTTTATTGAAGACAAATAACCCATGCACTAAATAGTTTCTCTCTACAGATGAGCATAGTGCACACTAAGGGCTTCTGCACTAGTTTATTTGCAACAGGAAAAGTTAATGCCATTAATTCCTCCTGAGGGAAATGGGGCAGCCTTTCAGACTTCATACGGGATTGGATTGTTTTGTTCAAGAACTATGGTTTTAGAAGAAAGTACCCTCCAAAGTAATAATTGATGAACTCTTACAGACTCACTGTCGTAAAGGCATAAAAAGCCAATGCTTAAAGGACAGACCTAATTTAAAGCAATCAGTATTAAGTGTTCCTTGGCAAAGGGCCACATTTTCTAGCTCACTAAGTTCACTTATGTCACTCAAAACTTAAATTGTCCATAAATGATAGCACTAGAACTGGCTCTTATGCTACGTGCTCACTGTGCACATTTCAATTACCTACTTTCTCTCCTATGCTGAGGCCAGGATTGTGTGGATCATGACTCTGGCTCTTCATTACCTTCCACTTTCTTGCCACATACAGATGGCAATTATCCTTGTGCCAAGCTCAAGAGGCAGCAGGCTGTTGAAGAGCACCCACTGCATCTCTTCTATGCCTAAACAAAACATGAAACGAAGCAGCTATTCTTGCCCTGCTCAGCTTAGCAGGAGCTAGAGGTGCACAACCTCATGCCTCTTGGGGATGTCTTTTTGCAGCAAAGGCTGGAGACAGGATAGGAATTGTAATCAGGTTTTTGTTTGGTTTGGTTGGCTTTTGGTTTTATTGAAGCTCATAGTCATTATATGCTTCGTGTGTTTTGATGTCTGGCTGTTGTTTTGATGTCTAACATTTTATTGTGAATGATTTGAATAGTCCAGCTTCTCACAACTGGAAAATATCATCATGTAGTACATCAGAAGCGAGAAACCATTACACCAGTCATTACCTGGATGTAATGTAAGGCTGCTGGAATATTATCTTTCTGCTGTTCCCTGACTAAGTAGATGCCTTTTTAACCAGACTCATGTGCACAATCAAAATGTTCTTGACACACTCCATCGCTGTTTTATGAATGTGATTGTTGGGACTTTGCAAAGTCTCCAAACACATGGAGGGATTTGAGGTGTATGGTACATCATCTTCTCCTTCCACCTGTTCATGCAACTGCATTCCATTTTATTTTAATTTAAACTTAGCAGGTGTTTCATTAGGGCTGATCCAAACAACAAGAATGCCAGTTTCCCAGCAAAACAAAAGTAAAAAGCAACATCTTGTGCTTCTATCACCTGGCCCAGAAGGTAGTATATTTGTCCATAGCACAGACTATTTTGTCTCATGTTTAGAAATTGGTAGGTTGCAGAGACTTTATTCATGACAGCTGGTTAATGCCTGATGACTAACTACCCATAACCATTAACAGAGCAGCAGAACGTTCACCTCTGCTGAATAGCCCTGACAAAGCTTGTAAGCATACTGTTAGCTCTGTTAAATCACTCTTCAACACAAAACCAGATTCTTCTCCACAACATTATTAAGCCTGATCTGAGAAATAAATTATTTGGGAGACAGTACTGGGCTTGTGAGGTCTGAGGTTGGAACTGTGCAGGCTTTGTGCTGTTGCACAGCATTGCATGTAACGCGAGTGTATTGAAGCACATCGGGCCATCTGCTATGTGCGGCTGTCTTTTCTTTTTAACCCACGAGGCTTGAGATAGAAAAGCCAAACAGAGATGGTGCTATCAGACTGAGTCATGGGCTGTTCTAATACCTGCCTGGCTCTTAAGTAAAAGGGCTCAATGTCCATGTATTATGTGTTGACAAAAAAAGCAAACCGTCCCTTTCAGTATCAGCCAGACAAGAAGAAAGATGAATAAGCAAAGAACTCTGCATTTTTCTTGTGTGTGTGTGTTCATGCACTACCTTTTAGGTAAGCAAAATTATATAGAATGAGTTTTATGGATAGAAAAAGCATTTTCCACCTGCTGTAGTTCACTAACAGCTGCTGAAAGATAAGGGGGGTGGGGCATTTTTTTTTAAAATCTTCAACACAAAGCATGAAAAACTTGTTTAGGGGCTGCTTTTATTTAGTATTTTGAATGTTGGCTATAGTTTTAAAGTATCCAGAGAAGTCAGGGAAAGCTTCAAGCAAGACTAAGCATGATTTTAGACTGGTTTTCACTTGTCCTGTACTTTAACTACATACACCTTGGTAAAACGTAGTACCCCTAGCCATAAAAAGGATATTTGTGAGACTACCCACTGGGACAGGAAAAGAAGAATTGTCCTAGAGATTTCTTATCTGAGGTGTAAAGCAAATCAGTGGATTGATATTCAAATATAACAAAAAACTACTTACAAAAGTAGGTGATTCCCACTGGCTCTCGGTATGCTGGAACAGGACTCTGAAACATCAGCTGAAATTGAATTATAAGTTGGATACTACCTCTGCTGCTAGGATTTCTATAATTCATGAACTCGTGGAAATTCAGTTCAGATACAGCACCTGGTTCTCATTACAGTTCTTCTATTAACCTGGTTTTCTGGTGTGGTTATTCAAAGGTCAAGTGACTTCTTCGAGGTCAAATAGAAAGAAAAATCCTTCACTCTGGCTTCTGTCCCAGAAGACTGACATAGCAGAGGTGTCAAGGGTATTTGCCAGATCTGTTTTGGTTTTTCCCAAAATAAGCAATAGCAAACCTAGAGCACATCTGGACAGAGTCACTACTACTCTTAATGACCACCGCTAAGTTTAGCCATCAATTGTGTGCATCTGCCACATTTTTAAATCCCCTATGAGAATTGTTTCAGGAGGAAGCATGATTTTAAAAAAAGCCACAAAATTTCTTTTGCATCTGATATACACTAAAAGGTGTTTGCCTGCACTTACCAGTAACTACATAAGTCAAACAAAATCCCACATAGCTGGAGAAGAGTATTAACTGGCACTCTGGGGACAGAGAGTGCTAGCCAGTTGTTACTTGTCAGCGATGATCCTAGGGTAGGACTTAACCATCCAGGTATTTTTAATAGGTTTGGTTTCCAATTTTATTTAGGTTTTTGGGGGTCTTCATAGATCAGTTGTCTTTGTCATGATAGGATACACTTTCAGAGATTTCTCTATTCCCAACTCTTCCTTGATTCAACCAGTTTGCATCCTCCTCTTAATTCTTAGTCATTACAAGTAACTCCTAATCGTACTAGACATACTCTGTTTCTGTCTTCCAGAAACCTGATCCCTTCCTCATTTTCTTATTAAACAGCTACATAAATGTTTCAGCCAATTGAGGTTTGTAAACAAGAGGCTTAGATGTAGGGCCACCTGATAGGGTGGAAACCCAGGACTATAGGACCCAAAGAGTACTTCTCACTGTTTTTTCTGACAGCAGTTGGAAGCCATGAACAAACATAACTCACCACAATCTCAATCTGTCATTTTTATCAACTCTGGAGAATTGCTTTGGCACAAAGGTTTCTTTCCCCTCTTATAAAATTCACCATGTAAAGGACAAGTTCTAATTCTTCATTACAAATCTGGAATTTTTGTTGTATTTCAATGAAGACCAAGTAGAGCAAACATCATGTATATCAGTGAGGAATATCATTGCTTTGCCATTCATCAAATAATGTTTTCTCTGCTTACAAAGGGTGGATAGCACTGTTTGTCAATGTTTGATGTTACTCCAATTATTCTGTTCTGTGCCTATCATCAGCTTCTGGGATTGTCAGCATGGCTCCTCTTTGGCTCCCAATTGGAATGATTCCCACCTAGGTGGAGCTGATACTGAACTAATTTGACAAGAAGTGTTAGAAAATTTCAGAATTAGAAACAGGTGCCCTGTTTTTAGAGGCCTAGCATGTGACTATATCAACAAACTGCAATTTTTCCACACAGTATTAAAGATGAAAGAAGGCTGTGAGTTGGACACCAAGATATTGGCTTTGTAGATACTATAAATGTTATGTACTGCTTGACAGATTTTCAGCTGAATGATTATATGCTTATATAGTCTCTCCTATTACAAAGAATAGGATGAAGAACTTCAGACAGATATTGTGTTCAGCACAGCACTAAGTTGATCTTGGCTCTACAGCCTGTGTTATAGAAGGATGAGCAGGTTTGATTTGAAGGCAATGAGATAGAGAATCAGCCACTTTTCTTCGTAGCATGTTTCAAAGGTTAATCACCAATTCATAGTTGAACATTCTGAAAAATGACTGCGTGTTGATTCATCTATTTCCCTCTGTACCATATCATCAGCTGTTCCAAGGTTTAGATGACCTTGCAAAATATCTAAAACACAATCTTTATTTAATAATTGCATCAGTTTCACCTTTGCCATCTCTGCAAGCAGTGAGACACAAAGAAAAGGAAAAGAAGAATGTTACTACAGTAGTTATTGTGTATATGTGAGAAAAGGCTAAAAGTCCTTATTTCTAGCTAGGGGTGGTTTGGGTTTTTTACAGTGTATTCTGATACCGATGTATTAAGACTGAACTTTGAGTTCCACGTATTCTCTCATATATACACACACATGCACCCTAAGTATATGCAGGAAAGTGGAGTTGAAGAGTGCCATTGTGATGGAAAGTAGAGAAGTTCACACTGAACTAATGACTCCTGCTTCCCTGGAAAAGAGACAATTTAATCCAAAGTGAGTTGTTTTACTTAGATTAGGGTGCTTGCTGCTTGCTTGTATAAGGAACCTATGCTGTGAGATAGATGAGACTTATAACCTGAAAGATCTAAGTTAAATTCACTTTCAAGGACAGTCTCTCTTAGCCTGTGTCTGCTCAGTACTAAATGCAAAGGAGCCTGTTAGAAATATCAAAATGAGGGGAAAAAAAATTTATATTAGTCAAAGCACTATTCTGGTAATAAGGGCTGAAATAGAGGGGATGGGGTTGAGCCATTTTAGTATTCTGAGAGTTTAGGGTTGCCTGGGTCCTGTAAAAAATTTCTTTTGTTGTCTTGGCTTTATCCTGGTTTTGAAAACCTTTAGGACAAAGACGTCCTAAAATGCCCAAAGTTGGTTATACATCTGTGTGATTGAGTGATGATAAGCAATTAAAAAAAGAAAAAGAAAATATGGCTTCATTTAGCTTTAAACTGAAGATTTTAGATTCAGCTTCTTTAACTGGAGATTGACTTGAGCAAGATACAGTATACTGTAAAATAATATGATTCACATAAGATCAGTGATTATAATAACGAATACAAAATGTGAGGTGGGGGTTTTGACAGTAGAGAATCAAAAAGCCCCACCACTTACCTGACTAGATGACAGCAGATTGAAATTCTGTTCGTTAACGACTGCAGTACTTCTTAAAATGCCTAGCATACGCCTAACAAAACAACATACATATTGGAAAGTGGTGAACTGCAGCTCTTGGATTCAGAGCAAGGTTATCTCAGCATAGAGACTGAGCCAAGACAGCCCTACTGAGAGAAGGAGGATTAGCTTTTCATCAAGGTAAACACAGAGGTAGCTAAGCTGTAATTCTACAGTAGGGTTGTTCTTGGCTGATCATGTGCAGGCACCCTTTTATGTGTTCTAGATGATTTTTTCATCAGCTGAAATGTAGCTTGGGGGGGAAGGGGGTTGTCCTAATGTTAATGTTCAAATGAAAAGAGAAATACCACAAATGGCTGAATGTTCCCACAACTCAGCCCTTGCAGCCAAAATTGTAAAAAAAAAAAAAAAAAAAAAAAAAAAAAATTTAAAAAGAAAAGTTGCAAAACAAAGACTTCCAGACATATCCTTAGGGTTTTTTCTGTGTTTTACAGTCTTAAGGTTTGTCTCTGTTTTTTTTTCTTTTAGGTTGGGTGTTTCCCCCTCTTAATTCTTAGGTTATATTTGATGTCTATGCAGCTTAACTAAAAGATACAGGGTATTCAGAGGTAAGGAGAACTGGAGTAAAATGGTATTTCTTGAGATCCTCTGATAGGGAAAAGAGTTTGAATAGGTTCTCTAAAGCTACTCTACTGTATGAGGCTGGTGTCCTACATCAGTGAGAAGGATGTGTTGGGTTTTTTTGACCTAAGAATCAGTCACCGATGCTATTGGTGTAGTTATACCATTTAGTGTATATATTCAAAAGCAGTTCCACATGGGAAAGCATGTTGTCTGATACCCTCCTTGTTCTGCTATATGTGAAGCTAGCAGTTGCCTTTGGGATTGCTGTATCCTTCCCTGTATGGCACATTGCCAAAGTGGCAAACACAGCAGCATGTCCTTTGAACTTGGGATTAGGGGATGTTCCTGGAAATTGCACTGGCCAGAGCAGTTTGCAGGTCATATACCTACCAAAGTAGAAGATGCTTTCATATAACTCTAGGTGACCAAGTTAGGCATCTCCAGAGCAGGCTTTGCTCCCAGGAAATTAGTTGCTTCCATGTGGGATGTAGTAAATTCAGATGCACAATATCACAGTGATCAATTTCATTCAAAATAAGATAGCATTAGTTTGAGTAAAGAACAGAGTCCTTTAAGGTTTTAAAATGGGTTGGTGTGAGTAGGCTCTTGAGATTTGTGCAAATGCTTTGTGTGACCTTCAGAAACTCACAGCAAGTCCTACAACCTCCTCCTGCCCCTGAGTTTCACAGGTTTTACATCATCAGTTACAAACCTTTCCTCATCACTCTCGTTCAGTGCAACAGGGGTTCTGATGCTGTGTGTGTACCAGGCACCTGAGTCCTTGCTGCCCTCAAACCTTGAAATAGCAAAAACAGCCAGTGCAAACCCTGCTTCCTGAGACACCAGGAATAACTCAGTTCTATTGCAGGCATTCATTTTTTTTTTAAAATTTATTTTTCTTCAGGTTGTGCTGGGGGAGAGAAGAAGCCTGAGCAGAGCTTATGGAAGTTTGGAAGGCAGATGTTCATCGGATTACTTGATCTTGTGGTAAAAGCCAGCTGTCTGGGGTGCGGTTGCCCGGCTGTGCCCTCTGCCAGCTGGAATCAGATGTGGTCAGTGCTGTCAAACGTGCCTATCAACTGTCTGAAGGAAAACCCCTTTAGCCCCCTGTGTGTTTGGAGGCACTGGGGGATGTGGATTACAGAGTAGCATTAGTGTGCACAATAGGAATCAAACTCCAAATTGAATTATTCCCTTTTCTGCTCATTACCTCTCACTTGCCAGGAAGCAAGAGAAAACATGCAAACTGCTTCCATGACTAAGCCAGCCAGCAAGAGCTATGTCATGTGCTGAAACCAGTAGTGAGCTTCAAGCCTTTTGAGGCCAGATGGTGGGATTTCTTCTGTCAAAGAAGCACAAAAGACTTCCATAATTTCAAGGCTAGTGCATTTGGGATAGCTTGGTCCACTGGGACCCACAGAGATGCATTGTATTGAATAAAATAAATATTTCTAGAGGCAGAAGTGTTATGCCAAGGACACCCTCCCCAAGTCGGAATATTCACAGGCATAGTAGCACACTATTATTCAAACTACTACTTTGACAACTGAATGGTATTAAAACTGTCTGGAAGTTTATTGCTTGGAGCAGAGAGATCCTAAGATCTACATTTGACATAATTTAAATTACTACGGTGCTGTGTAGTATACAAAATAACTGTTGTTGTTCAGAAAGGTGTGTGGCCTCTGGTTGCCTCCTCTCTCCCCTCCCCGCCCCTGTTTGCCTCAGGAGGAAACTTAATGCTGTGCTCCATGAGAGGTATCATATGGAGGAAGCACATCAATGAAATCTGTTATCTGAACTTTAGCAGGAGGAGAGCGTTGCCAAAGCCAGGCGGTGTTTTACTGGGGCGATGGCAGGCACTGGGTCGCAGTCCCTGCGTGCCTGCTGGGTGGGAGAATGTGGAGAGCTCCAGGGCATTTGGCACAGTTGGCTTCTCCTGCAGCAGGTCTCCATGGTATAACTCTGGACCATCAAGTGGAGGATCAGACCTGAGTATCCCACTAATATCTCCCTTTGTGACAGTGGAAGCAATTTGTGGACATCCCTGGTATTTTCCTGTTCAGCCTCCTATGTTAAAATGGTTCACTCAATGACAGGATAATACAGCCCCCTCAAGGGAAGCCTCATGCCAGCTCAGGAGGATGCTGCTTCTTCCTAATTCATGTGAAGGATATTTGGGCTTGAGCACCAGTTATGTCCTTGCCTGGACCTTAGGAGTCTGGCAGCTCGTGGATCCTCTAGAAACTGTCTGGCTCTGCATTCTCTTCAGACCATGTCCATCCTTCTCTGACACAGCACTGTTGAGAAATTGGAGCAATTGTCAAATCTAGGACCCTGGGGACAACTTTCTAGGCCAGGTTGGATGATAGAATTCAGTATGTGGGTAGGAAGAGAATAGGTCCTACAGCTTAGTCTGTGCTGTTACATTTCCACTGTGCAAGGTCTGTCTCTCTAGAAGACCTCTGAGCTGGGCCTTGGGACCTTGTGGGTGGCTCTAGACTGAGGGATTTTGATCTGTCAGTGCAGGGTTTGTACCAGGTTGCTGTTTCTGAGCTTTGCAACAGGAACACTATATTTTGTTTTCAGGATCAATTTCTGTGACACCAGTGCTGGTAGATAATCCATAGTTAAGGTTACCTCTGGCTGGGAGAGTTTGATGGAGGCAATGTAGTGACAACCAGCTGACCTGGGAAATGTCCTTGAATGGTCAACGTGGAAATGAGAGCTCTCACCTTGAGCATCAGAAGCACATTACCTCTGCACATACAGCATGGAGGTGATGAGAGAGGGTTTTGAGCACCTCAAGCTTCTCTCTCTGTAACTGCTGAAGGAAAATGTACAACAGATTCAAGATTTTGCAGTTGTCTTGTGGCCCGTAGCTTGCTTTTCCTTCTCTCCTAATTGAATGAGCGGCAAAGAACATGTATCTGTGAAGCCTGTGAAAGCCTCAAGTCTAGTGTGTGAATACGACCTGATGTTTGCTCTTAAAGAGTCCAGCTGATTGAGCCCCTGCCCCCTCTGTGGGAAGAGCTGAGTTCAGGTTCTTGGTTACTTTCCCATCTGAGAAGTTACGTGACTAACAGGTTCAAAAGGGGAAACTTAGGTAGCATTTGCTCAGAAATAGCTTTATTTAAACCTTCTATCTCTTTCAGAGCACTCCAGAAGCACACAACTGTGCAACCAGAGTCTGTATGAAATATTCAATCTTTCCAATCTCCCGCAGTTTTTCCTGCTTGCTTGGCATATGGAAGCACTAGATATGCTCGCCAATAAAGAACCCCCCTGGAAGACATCATTTAACAAGGGATGAAAACATGATAAATGTTTTATAATCAAGGTCCCATAAGCAAAAGTGAGTGTGAGGCACCTCTTATCCATCTGAGTGGGAACTGGCTGGAAGTTTTAATAGTTGCTTGGCACTGGATTTCTCTGGGTTTTGATGTGAACGGACTACTTCTAGCAGGCTTGTTTTTATAGGCATTCATCTCTGCTGCAGCTGTTTCTGCTATAATTTATACAGATGCTGTTGTTCATGAGCAGTCTTCCCCCCAACACTTTTGATGTTAAAAAATCTGATTGTATTCTGAATCAAAGCATCTATTTCTGCAAAGTGCAGGTAATCCATGCAGTTTCCCTTACCTGTATGCTGATGCTAAGGAGCCTTATCTAATTAAAATGCTGTTATCAAAAATCTCTTCACCCCACAGACACAGCAGATAAAGTTGGTTTACCAGCTTCACTTCTAAACTGATGGCTAATGAATATAATTTTACTGATGAGAGATTTCCGATTCCCCATGTGAACTGCACATGTAATCCAATGCAGGACTAGCTAAGCTTGCAGTGACACTCAAGTCATTTTTCACACTGAGGCAAGCTGGTATCTTTTAAATCAAATTGTTACTCTATTAATTACTGCAATGTATTTATCTGAAACATAACTGGAATGACAGTGCTTATTAACAGCTAGGAACTTCTAAGTATGGTGGAAAGATCATAAATGAGAATTGTGAGGAACACTAATGAGAGACAGGGATATTCAGTGATGTGCAGCAAGGACGTTGAGAGTTCAGGTACCTCTGGCAGCAGCCATAGTGCTGTATCACCTCACAGTGTGTCTATGGAGACCACATGCCAGTGATATATAGGCAAGGCTACCACAGCACAGACTTTAAATTTGCTTTCTCATCTGAGGATGCTGAGGGAAGGACTGATGAAGACATTTTCCTACTTACAGAAAAGAAAAAGATTGAGGCAGGCGTGCAGCAGCTGATGTATGTGCCAGTATGTGTGTCAAGTTGCGCTCACATTCAGAGATGGATCTCAAGGGAGAACGTTGCCTACAGAGATGCAGTAGACTTACTGCTTTGACCTTAGGAGGATGTTGAAGCTGCTTTTATGCAACAATAACTAGATGAAAACTTGACTTAGGATATAACATCAGCAGAAACTGGTGGAAAACTGGAGCCTCCAGAAGAAACTTTAGGCTACTACAAAGGCTGTTCCATGGACAGTGGCATTGAGTGTACCCTCAGTGACTTTGCCTACAACACCAAGCTGGGAGGCCTTGGTCAGCACATTGGATGGAAGTAGAAAGTGTTAAGATGAGGAAGAAAAAAATGATCTCCATAGTGCTTCTCAGATATGTAGTGCATCACAGTTTTCCTGGTACAAAGAAAGATCAACTTAATCTAATCATGTAACCCACCTCCTCTACTTTCTAATCAGAAAGTCAGCATGAGTGCAAGCTCTTAATCTGCTCCTTATTTACTTTCCTGGCTAATGTCCACAGAAATTGTTACTGCTGTTGAAAAGTCAGCAGACTTATCTGAAACAGAGTTTGTTCCCTTACTACAGCTGTTAAATATCTTGAGCGAAGAAGTATAAAACCAACCCCTACTCTACCCCTCAGCAGTTAAATGATGTGCTGCTTGGCTACTCATTTAGGTCACTGAGACCAGAATAAGTTTTGAAAAACCAGATGGTTACACACCTCTGTAAAATCTGCATGTGTTCAAATGTCAAAGGCAGCACCTTTTTGAAAAGTCAAGTTAATTAATATCTGTGATTTTGTGGAAATTAAATGCAGGAAGCATTCCCTTGCTCCTGACTGGATGGCTGGAACTACAGTAATTGCCTTGTATCAGGAATGTCATTTTTCATTTCTAGCAGGTCTTGTTTAACCAGACAGGTTCTTAAATTACTGTTCCTTGTCTGTAGTGAAGCAAGCCTTTCAGTACAGCTTTTCATACATGGAAGCATCAATTCAGAAGGAGACCAGCATGTACTTTGCAAAGGCACGTGCTGTGCAAAGCTCCTGCAGGCTGTGTAGCTCTATCAAAGGTTTGTTGTCTAGTTGTACTGGATGCTGTTTGTCTTTCTAATGGATCTCAGAGGAAAGGAGAACATTGAAAACATCCTACTGCTTAATATACCTCAAATACATTTGAGGTTCTGTTTTGACCCATTGCTTGGGTCCATAGATAACTTGTGATTGGGTAAAGAGAGGAGGAATCACTAATCACTCTTGATTAAATCTCCAGGTTTCTTTATTTTTCCCAGAACCAGGATCCTTCAGCTGTTGCTGACTAAATGAGTAATATTTTTTCAGGGACCTACAGTAATCAGGAGGCAAATGACCAGGGAAAAGGACAGAACAAGACCAGATCTAAGGCCAGTATAATTCCTTTGCCACAGTGGATTTGCTTTGTTTCCCTGAAACGTAATTCTTAAATTTCTTTCAGCTGAACACCACACTAAACAAACACTGAGGTGTGCCTGGCTTTAGGCATACAGGCTTTTCAGGGGACTTGAAATGAGGTGTGGGCTGGTCTGTCTGAAGAAAGATGATTTCTTTCTCTCTTTCCAAACTGTATATATCTGGTGTATTACCCCATACATACTTTTTATTCATTCTCCTTTCTTGATCCTTATGTTCTCTGTATCCTGTGAACAGTTTGTAGACCACGTACACTTTTCTTTACCATTGCTGATTTAAGCTCCATTCGTACATTTGAAACTCCTTAATCCATGTGCAAAAAAATGTCCCCTTACTCCCTGCATGTGTTTCATGCAGGCAAGGCTGGGGTTTCTATTATTATTATTAAAGTCTAACATAATTCTCATGAAAACTTAAAAATCTGGTAATGCAGCTGAGTAGTGCGTGACAGATTTTCATCAAATACGCTTTATTCATTTGCAGATGTTTAAAGGAAGTCTGTGCTAAGAGCACTGAACTGATTCAATCCAGTGCTAAGCCCTCTGACAACAACGCGAATGTATAATTCTTGTGGTGAGAGCTCAGCAGAAAAGTGTTTCCATTAATATCTGGTCCCTGGCATCAGTGGGGCTTAAGAAATAGGAAACTGGCATATTTATTCACCACCTAAATTTTTAAACAGCAAACATTTTTAAAGCACTTGCTAAAATATTTAAGCCAGGCAAATAACAAGTAGGTGATGGATGACAAGGAGAATAAATGCCTTGGTTTATTGAAGAAAAGGGAATTTAAGAACTTGGTGTGAAGAACTTACTAGTTAATCTGACTGGTGATAATTCTCTAATTGAATTGTTCCTGCTAGGTTATTGAATTTGAGAATCTTTAAAGGAGTTCCAGCCCAAGGTGGTAACCTGAGCCACCTAACCCTTGCAAATGTCATTCACTAGCTGAGATTAATCTAGAAAGGTTTGCAGAGCTGTCAGCACGTTTGCCCAGTTTCTTGGCAAGAATGGATTAAGAGGAGACTTTAATGTGCTAACACTGCAACCTACCATCTTCATATGCTAGCACTGCAACCTTCATTTTCTGCTGGGAGTGGGAGAGAAAAGTCAGATTTCAGGCTTGTGAACTGTCAGACTTCAAGTTCCCTGTCAAAAAGGAATTCAGAACTTTATTCCTGATTGGAAGTTCTTCATTCACATCTTCCCCCAGCCCCCTTTCCTTTTTGCACAAGAATGAACCAGCTGAAGAGTATCCTTACCCAAAAAGGATAGGAAAGAAATGGAGAAGTAGCAGATGTTGAGGTCTTATAAACAGTCACTGATTTCTGGCATGTATGGGCTGCATCATGTTAACAGCTGGATGTATGTTCCTTTACCTGCACTTGATCTCTTAACGTGGGACTTGTTCAGTGACTGTTATGAACTTCAGACTTTAGATGTCAATACAGATTTTGAACAAAAGGTGGAAATTAAAGAGCTACATCAGTCCTCCTTGAAAGTTTCCAAACTTCCTAACTCTATGTTCTTATGTGTATTTCAGAGCAATAGCTCCAAGGCTTTGGTGGTGGCTCTTCTAAAGGCAGTGTGAAATGAGCAGGTTACACTGATCTGGTTTCTTACCCCACATAAGCTAAACTGAGAGATACCCTGGTGCTCTTCCTGTCAGCAGTAGAGCTACTAATGAGAGAGCTGCCAGCTTGCTCTAGTTTCACCTTGCAACCCTAGTGCTCACTGTGAGCGCAGGGCACAGTAATTCCTTGCATCCATGGCAGGGATGGGAAACAAGTGAGACAAGGATCTGAAACATTTTATGAACTTAACTTTCCTTTTATAGTTCTCTCTGTAGCTGAGACAAGCTAGCAGATGCTATCTTAAGATAAACAAGCACATTGAATTCTCCTGGAGGGAAGGGTGTATCTGCTTGTCAGGAACCCCAAGGAGCAGTTGGCTGGCTGACTCTAAGCAGCAGCGAAACAGTTAGATTTAGCCTACTCTTTGCTGTTTAGCACTGCTTTAAAGCTGATGAGAGAGCTTTTAGTGGATTTAGGAATAATCCAGCAAAATTCAGGTTGTTTCTTTATGCTGCAATGTCAGGCTGTGCTTGTAGTAGGTCATAAGGCTGGTGGTAAGTTAATGATACTCCAGGATCTCATCACAGAGTTAGCTCAGATGAACGGTGGAGGAACTAGAAGGTGATGGAAATTTTACTTCAATGGTTTGGAAGTAATTAAGGCAGATGACTTGATATTTTTGTACAGAAACTGTAACTTCATATGCTTACATGAACATTCATGCAAAAATGAGGGGACTTTTTGCTTCATGCCCTTCCTTAGTCATGTATATTCAGGAGGAAAGTTTAAATTAGATATAACATGGTATTTCTTAGGCTGTGAGCCAGCAGGTCTGTTTCTAATTGGCAAATTATAATGCCAAGTGTTTGCTTTAGGTACTCAAAATCTCGCTATCAGAGTTCTGAACAGTTCTCTTGCAGTGAGACCCCAATGCCAATGTGTTTGTTGCCCAGCTGCCCCTAAGATGTGTCTCTGGTCCACAAACAAATGTAGGAGCTCACAAAGCGAGAGCCTAACACCCAAACCATCTAATGCTTACCATGTCTCTTCAAGTGCATGACTGCACTAACCTTGCTGTGTCAGGAAACCTTGTGTCCGAACCTGTAATGCATAAAGATGTCCTGGCAGGAGAAAGGCAATAGAGTTTCTTTGCTGAACTCCAAGTGCAACGTGTCATTATTTATTAAAGAGCAAGCAGCTGAAAACTCAACCATTCTTGACACTTCAACCTCTCCTATCTGTATTTGTGTATGTGGTAAGCAGTCATTTGCAGAGAAAGACATCCCCAGTCACTTCTAAGGGAGCTGAAATAACCCCAGTTCTCTCATTTAAGAAGGGCATCTCTTTTTATTCTTGTTTAAAAGGTGGGACAATGTGGTCAATTCCCCTCATACTTGCGGGTCTCATTTCAGCATGCCTGAAAAGGGAGAGCCCCAGCAGAAATCTCAGGAGCAAGCTGTAATTAATTGAAGCAAGCAGATGGCTCCAACTTCTTGTGCCTCAGCAATGTGACAGCATCTCATGGAGGAGCTGTGACAGCATAGGACACTTGTAGGAGAGGGGGTGGGGTGGGATGAAAGCTCTTGGTGTGCATCTGCAGCAGGCTCAAGCAGTGTGTTTATTCAAGCAAATGTTATCTCACTGCTCTTTGAATTATCTATCTCAAATGGCCTTGGGTGAGAAAGAGCAGTAAAGGAAGGAGAAAGGTGAACCAAGATTTGCACTTGCACACGTGAAAGTGTAGAATAAGATGCAAAGTTTCAATGTCAGGCCATTTAGCTGGCCCTAATTGGCTCTGTGGGGAGCTGCTCTTATTTTGGAAGAGGAATGCCTTTTCTGAATGGACCTCTCTTCTAAATGGATTAAGCAAATTCAATTAAAAATTTGAAAATGTTGTTAAAGGATGAGAGCAATCATGTAAGGAATCAGTGTCCAAAGTAACGTCTGGCATAAACACAGTCTTACAGGGTGAACAAGTAGTTTTCTTTCTCTTGTGTTTCAGAGAGTCTAACTTAGTATACACTTTCCTTACACTGAAAATCAAATGCTTTGTTTGATTTTGATTACTCATATATGAGCTTATATAGTAAGTGTTTCTCAATCTCTGAGAATTTTCCAGATCTTAAAACTGTCAAGAAAAAATTCAGAATTCTCCCTTTTTTTTCCTACACAAGCAAAATTAAAAGGGTAAGAAAGAAAATGTTTGAGTCAACTATAACATTTCTATTTTTGTCTCTTGCTTAGTATGGATTTAATTTTTATAAACAGAAGTAATTTAGACTGATTTTTAAATATAAAACCAGAAGTGCTGAAGTATGAAAAGCAGTGATTTGTTAAGCATGTGTTTATCCCTTAGGTTGACTCTCTGAACTTCTCAGCTTCCTTACAATATACATTAATATTAATTTGTGAAACATTGTGTGATTTCTCCATATGAAACACCTTTCATAAGCATACAGTCTTGGTCTCCTTTGAGACTAGAACGAGGCAAGAAATCACACCAAAATCCCTAGTTGATATGCATCTTCAAAAAGCATCCTGCTTGAAGTGAATCTTAAAAATACTGCTCACAAGAAAAAAAACCCCAAAACAGCCCTATTGGAAAAATAAAATTTTCCTTTTTAGGCTTCATGGTTTAATAAATGGAAGCATGACATCTGAAGGGTGTGTCTGTATTTAAGTCAGGGCTATCACTATTGTTTTGAGCATAGAAAATCTAGAGTGTCTGTTCCTTAGAAGGCCAGGCTCCTTAAGGGTACATGAACTGTGGCAGGTGGAGAAACTTGCTGAATCTTGGATAAATTAGTGAGACATTGCAGAGCCTCTGTAAATACTGTAGGACCTCATGACAGTGGCAGCCAAAAGAGATGAAAGAGAGATATTTACACAGAAAGGATGCAGTGTCTGTAAGTCTCCAACATTTAAGAAAGAATGACTATCTATCTGCCTACAGTTTGGGGTTCTTAGACCACCACTCTCTAAGGAGGGTCACAGTGAAATGCGTCTACCCACACAGCATCAGTGTCTAGGGAAGTACCCTCCTGAGTTTCATGGTGTACATTATTTGCCAATGGTTCTGACTCATCCAAGCCTCTTCCTGGGTGTCATAGTACCATGTCTGCTGTAAATGTGTGCTGCTGAGGGGAAAATCAGAATCTGGCCTGAATTTTAACTGCAGGTGACCGGGATGCTTCAGCTTTCCCTTTAGTTACATCCTCTGCTTCTTACTTTTGTTTGCACATATCAAACTTGTGATGTAAGCTTAGTGCCAGTTTCTCACTAGTGTTCTCAAGCCACAGTTAGGACAGACTTATTTCTTGAGGTCTCCAGCTACTGCAGTCAACAGAGTTTTCTTTAAATCTTTATATCTTAGCCTCACGAGTTCAAGAGATTTTATTCATTATTCTAAGTATTAACTATATTATTATTTTATCGTCTTTAGATGCTCTAGATTTTGCATGCCAGCTTTTTTGCTGCAATTCTGGTTGTGAAGAGAAGTTGCCTTGTGTAAAGACTCTGCAGAAACAGCTCCTTGTTCTGAGTGGTTTTGTTTGGCTTTCACTCGGACAAACTCCCGAACGCAGCAGGATCAGGTCTATTCTGAGGATGCCAATAATTCCAGCTGAAATCTTCCATCAAAACTTTTTCCGAGTTCAGCAGAAGCATAACTGATGTAGTCAAATATAGTTCCCTGCTAGCACTAAATTAATACTCATCTCTCCTGACTCAGGAAGGGATGGCTGGATGAACCTTATATGTCCCTTGGTGCAAATATTTCCCAACTTTCTCCTACATATCTTCCCTTTTTTGTATATGCATATGTGTTTTAAGGAGAAACTTGCTTCTGTACAAAAAAAGGTATTGCTGCTTTTTCTTCATTCCATCATTTCTCCATTTAAATTGCCTCTCAGCAATTCTTTTCTTCCATCAAATGTGTTTATCAATTTTTAAGAACTTCAAGTTACCACATTAATTTCTGAGATTTGCAGAAGTTGTGTTGCTGATAGAAGTGGTTTATTTTCTGCACTGCTTCTAGCCTACATGAAAATATAGTGAAAACAAGTGTGCTGTTTACAAAGATGCATTATTTGAGTCAACAATGATCCAAACCAAATTGTTACACGCTGACATCTTCGTGATTTGAAGGAATCTAAACTAGTTCTCACTTTATAGCCTGAAACCTGAAGGTCTTTTCTGGGAATGGTTAGTTTTAAATACCTGAAGGGGCATATTCTTAATTTTCATTATGTTCTTAATGTCTCATCCACGTTCAGTGCTCAATGTTATCTGAAGGCATAAGAAATTATGGAAAACTTGACCTGCATATACTTTTCCTTTCAAACTCTCCTTTAATTTTGAAAGGGTAAAACCAGTTGGAACAATAATTAGCAGAACAAACACTACTGTCCTTGGGGGAGACCTTGTCTGCCAAACTCCTGACTCAAGAGAATGGTTATAGCTGAGTTACAGCCCAGGAGAACAGACCCAACTTAGGCTGGAAAATGCTGAGAGACCTTGAACTTTACCTGTGCTGGTGGGGGTCATGCTGTAATAAAGCACACCTCAGTCAAGAACATAAAAACCTTTAATTCAGAATTTGATGCTTAACTCCACATCATCAATCTTCCTGCTCCATATTAGTTGCACCAAAATACATAACTCTTTGCATCTGTTAATACTCCAGAGTCTGTCTGACAACTGAATGCAGCTGAAAGCTCTCAGTTCTTGAATTGTATTTTGGTTTGGGGGGTGGCATGTTGGGATTTAGGACTTTTTTTCTCTTAACTCTTGGCAGCTTACAAAAACCTAGATGCTAAGAGCTGGCCTGTCCTCCTTGAAAGTTTATCTGAAACAGAAAACCAATTTAGAAGAGCAGACTGCACTCAAGAGCTCATTAAATAAAATCTGAGTGAATTGACAATTATTTGAGGCTGGTGCCTTAAAGTACCCTTGGCGAGTATTTAGGAAACATTGATTTTTTTCAATAAACAAGGAAATGAGAAATATTATACAGAGCTGAAGCCCCATTCATTAGCATCTGTCAGAATTAGTCAAATCCCTCTCTGCTGTGTATGTACTGCCTGATATTTTTCAAAATAATGTCTCTGTATCTTTGTAGGTGGGAGAGCAGTTGTGCAGAGCACTGCAGCACTCTGAGTCGTACTGGAGGTGTGCTGATTCACAGAATCACAAGGCTGGAAAAGACCTTTAAGATCGAGTCCAACTGTACCTGTCCTCTACTAAACCATATCTCTAAGTACCTCATCTACCCATCTTTTAAACACATCCAGGGATGGTGACTCAACCACCTCCCTAATGATCCTTCTGCAGATTCAACTATGGAAACCTTGTTATGATTTTCACTTCCACTAGACAGTCAAGTTCAACCATCTTCTTAATGCTCTGGCAGGGCCATGGCTGACCTGGCCAGAGCTGATCCAAGGACCTCACTAAACCATCCAATTGACAGGTAGTTTGTACAAAGGGCAGACTGATGCCATTGCTCTAGTTCTATTGCAGTTAAGAAAAGGAAAGATTAATACATGGGGAAGTATGCATGGATGGTAGGGCTGGAGGTGAAGCTAGGCAGCAAATGCATGTGTTGGCCCAACACCAGCCTTTATCCCAACTGTTACTTGCAGGGTTCCTCAGGAATCCCGAAGCTATTGGTGCTGGGAAGCTGACAGCATGGTTCTGCTCTGTCCCCTTGGACCTTCTGCTCTCTTCTAGGCAGTGTCTGGCCAGTGCCCCAGAGATTGCAAAGATTGCAGAGGCTCAGCCCTCGGCCCCAAGCTGTGCCTCTCTGTTAGCTGGCTGGGCGTTGCTGAGGATGGGACTGCGTTGAGGGATTCGGACTGGGAGCCATGCTATAGGTCCCCCCAAGGGCGGTGGGCAGGGGCTTTAGGAAGCATCAGCTGGGGAAAGAGGAAGAAGATGAAAGTGCAGCAGAAGTGAGGGTTTGTTTAACACAACCACAGCTACAGGAGGTTTCCACAATTCCTCCAGCAAATGCAGAAATCCTTTGGACAATTAAGAACCACATGGGTGCTCTGTCATAGTGTTTCTGTAAAAAAACAGGCTTTCCATAGAAGAGATCTGGTGGGTGGAAGAAGGCTTTCTCAGCTGTAAAACTTCTTTGTTTCCCTTGTAGTTAGTTCCCTTCCCACTGAATTCAATGGGGAAACCAACCCCTCTGTCTTTGGGAGTTCTTGGCCTTCACTTGGTGTTAAATCATAGCACCGAGTTCTGAGAGTGAAGTGGTGCACCCTTCAGAAGCCAAGTGCTCTCTTTTGGCTGCTGGGTGAGGCAGGACACCCAGCTGGATGGGCCTGCAGTGCAGCATGTGTCACCTCTTTGGCAATGCCTCCCTGCTAAGAGCAGCTGTAGTAGTCCTGTTTGCAAAGCTAGAGAGGAAATCCCATCTGTATACTGCAGGACCATGCAGGGGATGAGAAAAACCTAGTTATGCTAAAATTTTTCTTTCTTACCTGTTTGTAACCTTTTGTGGTACCTGCTAGCTCCTTTGTCTTGCAGCACTAACAGAAATATGTGTAAGGAAGCGAAAGAAAAACTGAGACCTCACAAATTGAACAGCAATTCAGATGAGACTAGCAAACCTCTGTAGATATCCCTTATCACTCTTCTCATCAAGGTAGGTGAAAACTTTTTGAACTGGGAAAATATTTTTGTAATTGTCTGTAGAATGCCATCAAGACATGATTCAATTAACTACATTGAGAGAGAGATGCTAGTGAGTTATTTGTGCACCTGGCAGTGTGTGCAGAATACTGATAGCCTGGGAAATGTTCTCCAAATTCTTGATCAACAGCAGCTGGAGAAAATTTTTTACTTTGAGCAGGGAAAAAGAAGAAAACTCTTTCAGTGCATCAACAGGAGTATATTTACATTACAAAGTCGGCAATTGCTAACCGTTACTGGGATTCAGCTGCCAGAATAAAGGCAGGGGCATTCATTTAGTTTCATTTCCAATTATAGGAAATCCTGTTGTTTTTTCCTCCCAAATAAAAGCTTTGCAATCCTAGCTTAATTACAAAACTATACAGGCTGCTACCCAACTTGTCTGGCTATGGAAGTGGTCATCTGTCTTCCCAATCATTTTCTTTAACTCTTTCAGCTTAGGGGAGAAGAAAGGCTGTCCTTTCATTATTGTGAAATTACTTTAATTTCATAGTTGAGCGTGAAAGCAGGCAGCCTGGTGCTGCGAGGGATAGCTAGCCATGGTAAATTGAGAATATCCCTCATCCCTTTGTTCACGGTGGGAGCTGAATCTGCTGGCAAGCAGCTCTGTTACTAGAGTAAACGGTGATATATGTTAAGTGCCTCCAAACTGGCGCTGTGTGAATTTTCAATACACCTACCTGGTGTCTGATCCAATTGTCACTGAAGTGAAGTCAGTGGGAGTCTTTTTCCTAACTTCAGAGCAAGAGAGTCTCCCACAGTGTGGTTTGTCCAAGCAGGCTGTGGGGTAGGGGTACAGGGTGATCTACTGGTAGTTGGGGAGTTTCTTACAGTGATGGCATTGCAGGGAAGGCTGGTGAGGACAGAGCCTATAGGACATCAATGACCTGGGACAGCAATTCAGTCTGGTCAGTACATTGCTGCAGGTTCCATTTCAGGACAGGTAACCCAGTAATAAACATTAATCAAGGAAATTTGATGAGAATGGATATTGGGAATAAGTTAAGCGTGTTGGAACAAACCCTGCCATCAGCACAGAAGTGACATTACCAAAAGAACAGGGTAGAGTGCCTCTTTGTTTAGAAGCTCTGCTCCAGAAAGCTTACTGAGGCTCTTGTTTCATTCCATGCTGAGGAGCAATGACCGCAAACCCTGCCTGAGACCCTGCCTTTGACCTAGAGGTTTTGGGAAGCAAAGGCAGCTCTGACATTAGCATTAAGCACAAAGTGTAAAATCTCTTGTGTAGAGCCTAACTATCCTCTCCTCACTTCACGGTTGAATGATAGAAAGCTGTGACATAAAGCTTCCTTAGGAAGACATCCTTCCCTGAGAAGATGCTAAGGCCCTGGCACAGGGTGCCCAGAGAAGCTGTGGCTGCTCCTGGATCCCCAGCAGTGTTCAGAGCTGGGTTGGATGGGACTTTGGGCACCCTGGAGTACTGGAGGGTGTCCCTGCCTAAGGCAGAGGGGTGGGACTAGGTGGCTTTGAGGTTCCTTTCAACCCAAACTAGTCTGGGGTTTTGTGATTCTGTAATTCTTGTGTTTGTTGAACAGAGCAACTCATGAATTGGGTTGGCTCATTAATAAACTCTTGTATGTGGTAGCTCTGTTATTTCTTTAGGCTCTTACTGCTGTACAATGAAGTAACATGATTTAAAACAGCAAATGTCAGCTCAGAATTCATCTGGTTTGTGTAGGTCCTTTCAAATACAAGTTGCTTTAGTGCTGCTTTTGGTTGGAGTTACCACTTGCTGAACATTTGGAGGGTACTGGTTACATTACAATTCTGGAGAAAAATTAATTCTATTCAGACCTAGTGCAAGCAAATTTTATTGTGCATGCAGCTGTTCAAGATTAAGTAATTATTTGATGAACCTTTGGAGGCAATGAATTTTAGATGAAGCATGTACACATTTTTATTATGCATACATTTTTTCTTGATCAGTTTTCATTTGGTCACTCGTTTATGTGGAAGCAGTGAGCAAAATCTGCATATCTCACTCTTTTGAAAGGAAATTTCCATTTACATAGCCTTGGTTCTTTCAGCCCACACACCCTCCAGAGCATTTTCAAAACCCACTGATCTATTACACTCCATGTAGCAACTTCAATAAGCGGGTCATCTCAAAAAGACCAGGGTTAGACCCTCAACTGGGATCAACAGTCTTTTCTCTTTTGAGCTCTTTTTGAGCCTACCCAGAACCATTTCACCTTCAGCTGGGCAGGGATGGCTTGTAGGAGATCAGGGCCAGGTCTCATTGTGGGTGTCATACATGCTTTTTTGTTGTTTAGAAATGTTACAAATCAAAAGTTTCTTCTCTTGATTTTGTTCTTTGCAGACAGCTAAAAGTTCTTTATGTTAAAACTGATTTCTGAAAACCAAAAAAAGACAAAAGGGGGGATTCTGAAACAGTGAGCAAAAGGGTGTGCTTTCAAGAAGAGCAAGATGATGGTTTTTAAGCCCTTTAAATACCCTGTGGTCCATGTTACCTAATGTATGTGTGCATAACTGGTCCAACCTTAACAAAGACAGCAGTGAATTTGGTTTTCAGGCCAGAAGCACTCTCAAGGAGGGCACCATGATTTTGGCTCCAAATTGCATAGATTATTTTTCCTACCACTTCAAGCAGGCACCTGCCTCCCCCAGTTACCCCAGAGACTTTGTCCTGAGGCAGTACATTCAGGGACTGCTCTAGCAAAGGCTGAAGATATTACACTCTAATCTTTATACCAGATCCCCAAACTCACAGGACCATCCAGCAACACAGATTTGAATCAAATCAGGCACACAATTGCATCTCTAGTGAATTAGCCAAGCCATAAGAGAAGGAGCATAAGTTTATTTTCTGGTAGCTGAAGATGGTATGGGATCTCAGAAAATCTTAAAGGGTTGCAGGCAGGTGGTACATGATCCAGTGTAATGCCTGACAGTCAATGTTTTTTATTTAAACAAATCTGAATCAGCAGAGCAAATTTATACTGGATTGGTGCTTTGTGGCTCACAGCTGCACTGGTTTTGATCTAAGTTGGATTTATTGTTATCATTGAACTGTGATGTGAGTGTACAGAAGATGTGAATACCACTCAGGGAACTGTATTTCTGTCAGGAAACACACCCCTTAAGATGCCTCACCCTGAGGCTGTTTTGTCTCTGGCTGCATTGCTTTTGTGCCTGTGTCTGAGCCTTTTTCCATGATCGCCTGTCCTTCCAGCCCAGCTTCCACAGCACAGTGCCATGCTGTGGTACACAGAGATACTAGCGCTCTCTATAAAGAGGGTTACACAGCAAAGCAGAGTAGTATAGCTGTGTAGCTCTAGGTATTTATAGATAAATAAAGCTGTATTAAAGAGCTCTACTGGTTTCTTTCATGAGCCCACACGGTGCCAGCAGCATCCAGCTGTTGTGCTACCCTTGCTGCCCTCCCCAGGAGATACTCTCTGTCCTGCTGTCCCTCATAGGGACAAGAATGCACTGAGATACTCAGTTGTGCTCTGAAAAAGTGTCTCGTCCTCCCGATGCCCTGTCTGAGCCTGTGACACCCCAGAGGTGCTACCAGGAGAAAAATTGCAGTTGAGTAATTTGCTTGCATAAACTCTGTTTACACAGGGGTGTTGGAGAAGCTGGAGCACAGAAAGGAATTGTGCTGCTCTGGATCTGGGTGGGTGCTACTGTCCTCTCCTGGAGTGCTGCTTCCTGCTGCAGAACCCTTGTTATCACTGGAGATGACCATGCTGAAGTTCACTCAATCAGGGCCAGTCTTTTTCTCTGCATATATTTAAGAGAAGATGACTACAGAGTGTGCCGCTTGTCAAGTCTGTTGCCTGCATGCATACAAAAGCCCCAGGTTTTGTTTATAAGTGGTATCTTCCATCGTGTTTCTATTTGGTGAGTAGCACTTGCACTACAAAGCAAAATCTAAAGCAGGTTTCATAACCCTGAATCAGATAGATACTGATGAAAACCCTGCATTTTGGTGACACCCCCCCAAGCCTGTTGGGTTCTGCATGTCAGATCGGTGTTAGGACCTCAGCTGACTTGTTATCAGTCTGGAGTAGAAGCACAGTTAGGTTCATTAGACTCCTACTGCATTTCTTCGATTTATTGCACCAGTGAGTATGATGGACCAGGATCACAAAGCAATTTTTGGATTGTGCTTTTGGGTTTGACAGCTCCATTGTGTGCCAGTTGTCTGTGTTGGCTGGACTTGATCTGAAATCAGTGGAAGGACTGCAGTCCTTGAGTGTGGGAGATTAGGAGCAAGCCCATAATGACTGGCAGTGCTTAGAAATGGTCCAGATGTTGTCTCGTTGTTCAAATCACATTGGAGAGTTTCTTCTGTCTATGGGGCATCAAAATTAGATTGTTATACACATTCTGCAGGGTTTATGATCTGGAGCTTTTCTGGTTTTTGCATTTGGTTCCGTTTTTATCTATGTTTTTGAAAAAATCAACAGGTTCTAGCTATAAATCTTTAATGTCCTTCTACCTGGACTCTTTACACACCAGAGCCCAGATCCATCACACCTTCAAGATTTCTACCAGTTCCTGTTTAGGAAGGACAAACAGATGTCTAAAATATTGATCTGGGACTTATCTCAAGTTGGTAGCTTCAAATCTTTGATCATTCTTCTCCTGGCACCCTAACCCTGGTATAAAGAATATTTGAAACGAGAAGGTAATTGTGGGCTTCCCCCAGCTCCAGGCTAGATGTAAGGCCTTCTGAGAAGTCAGGATGAAGTCTGCCTGCCTATGTTCACGTAAGTTCTTTTCTAGTTGAAGCCTGGAAGCTGGAAGGATGGAGGAAATGGTAAGGTTATTTACTTGCTTTAGCATTGACACACAACTTGACTTGCTGCCTTACCCATAAACTAGAGTTGACTCATTCTCAAAAATGATAGCATGTGCTCTTTCATTTCAAATGCAATTTTACAAGAAAAATTCAGTTCTAAAGGCCACCTTCATGATGGAATTGTATTTGCAAAGTCAGATGGGCAAATAATAGCCCAGAGTTATCAGTTCTCCAAGGCAACCAATACCCCTCAACAAATACTGGTAAATCAATGCCACTTCTTCCTGCATAGCACATGGTAGTGCAAGTCACTCAGAGAGCTCAAGGAAGGTAATGAAAGAAAAACATTTCTGAGAAACCTCAGTTTCTGAGGTTAAAGACCAAAATAAACTACTTCCATTGAGGACTCTGCAGATCATCTTTTTGAATTTTTATATACCTGCAGGAGAGGAGAGAGACATGTGAGGTGATGAACAGTTAGATAAGTATTTAGCAATTAGCCAAGTCCATTAGCTTCTTTGCAGCTTCTGAATCAAAATGAGTCCTCACAGTTTCCTCTCTGAGCAGCTGTCATGATGATTCTGGATGGGAAATCAGTCCCCTTAGTCTTTACTGTGATCCACATGCTGGTTCTTTGGCAGGTCTAGCTCTGGCTCCATCTGTCAGGGTGGCATCTTGCCCTCTTGCCAAGCATGGTGTGCCAGGGTAGCTCTGCTAACAAAGCACAGGTTGAGAGCCAGGGACGGACAGATAAGAACATGTGAATGATTGGGTGAGACACCAGGATCACCTGAGCAGAAATCAGATTACTTGGCTCTCGTAGGGATGATCTGGAGAGCTGAGGATCCCAGGAAGCCATGTTAGGCGCCTTGAATGGTAGCGTTTCTTTGGCATGGACTCACACATACAGAGCATTGCCTTGAACCATCAGTTTGTGGGAGGGCTTTATCTTTACCCACCTGGAGTAGGGAGCAGCACAGAATGGATGCTGGCCTCTCTACTGCAGGGTTATATAGCAGCTGTGTCTCACTGGTACTTGGGCTGGAAAGGAGTTGTGACTGAGGGGATCAGCAAACCAGAGCTGAGTGCGAGCTGTACTGCGCGGCGGCCCTGCAGCACAAAGGTGGGTTTGCTGTCCCTCATTCCTGTCCAGTCAAGTGCCAAAATATACAACATCTGACGCGTGAGTGGAGCGTTAGCTTCTCAAGGTCCCCCTGAAATGCACCCTGACAGGAGACCTCTTCTTTTGTAACTGCCAGCCAGGATTCCCATCGCTGGCAGATCCTTTCTCGGTTGGTGAACAAGGACACCATAACCAGGTGCTTTTCAACGCCGTTATAAAGAAGTTCTGTGTGCTCAAAAGTAATTACTGGTTTGTCAGGCAGGGATGAGGGTGCTCCTAAGAACTTGCTAGGAAATAAAGCCTGCATTACAAATGCAGCTGTTTCAACCAAGGGCTTCCTAGCCCTGTTATGCCACATAACAGAATGCCAACACGAAACAGGTCGGCCCAATACACACTACAGTCATTTCACTGTAATGTTATTTTTTGCCAGTAACTTCTACAGAAAAAAGAAACCTGACAGAGCTCAAAACATAGTGTATGGAAGGTGATGTGTCATTGTGAGCTCTCACACGTCTCTACAGCATACAGACAAAAGCTTTCTTTTTCTTTATTACTTATTTTGTCTTGTCTGTTCAGGCTGATGCCTCTTGTTACCTGTTTTATTTAATGTGTGTTATAAACTGCCTCGTATGGAGACAAGAGCAGAACTATGGTACCGAAGGACCTGTGAGGGGCTTTACTTAAAACAATGCTTCATTGACTTTAGCAAAGCAGGTTGTGACACCCTAACAGGACTTTTGACTACCTCTAAAGCCGATGTTTGTGTTGCAAGTGCTAGTAAAGGAAACCAGAAGATTCTTTACCAAATGGGCCTTCAGAAGTGAGAGGAGGTTTTTCTGGGTTTACCCAGATAAAGGAAAGGATCCAAACTATCCAAAGATCAGCTGTACTCATGTTTATTGGTCTATTACAGCTGTAAATAACTATTACATTGCTTGTGCCCCCTTCATACGTGGGGAAATGCATATGAATAGGTAGAGATAATTTTTTATTTGCAGCTATTGCAAAATGACAGGTGTAGAGGGAGAGGAAAGAATGTTGGGTTTGTGAATCAGGGTCATAAAAACTAAAACTGGAGAGAATAGCAAAAATCAAGAAAAAAAAAATTATTTTAGCCTTTGGCATCTTGTAAGAGAATGAAAAATCATTCTGTGAAATGTTTAGACTCCTTTTCTTGTTGTTGGGGTTTTTTTAATGGAGTTAAATAAAAGTCCAGAAAGTTATACAAAATAATACTGTTGTGTCCCTATGCCAGTATTTCTCCTTCTGTGTTCTCCAAAAGCATAGCAAAGAAAAAAGCATCTGGCTTTCAGCTAAGGTTTTCAAGCTTGTCTCAGTTGCCTAGACAGGGTGAGCTGCTGCTCTGTAGTCCTGAAGCACTGCATTTATCCTCCCCAAAACAACCTTGGAACAGCATTTACAGAAATGCTGGTTTTCAGAGCCAACGTACTCCATTAGTGCTCATCAACAAGTAGGCCATGCTTACAGGGGGACTTTCAAGAGAAGACACATCAAAGGTTTTGTTTTATAATGTTCAAAACTTCTAATTTCTTACTACCAAAACTCTAGTTTTATCTATGAAGTGTGCATGAAAGAAAACTTTAGAACAATGACTTTTATGGCATCTGCCAATATTTTCATTTTAGCTTAACAGGGGATTTTAAATTATTATTGAGTCCTATTTTCTGAAGAGAGCAAATGCACAGAAATTTGATTATATTGAGCCTCTAACTGCATAAACACAATACTAGCCCCAGTAGACTAATTCCATTAAGACTTGAACTATCCATCTTGGAGTTGCTCATGAATACAAACTGCCAGAGCTGCCGGCATTGCAGGATTTGCAAAACAACTTGTACGTTTTTGTGTCAGATAATAAAACCCAGCTTTATTTAGAGAGATATTAAAATAAACAGGCTTAATAATATATTTTAAAACTTCATTGTTACTCATATGTTGTTTTTCTCCGCTTGAATGGTATTCTTTATTACAGCTGTATATTACCTTCAAAATGCTTCTTGCTCTGAACCTCACAGGGTGCTGAATCTGTAAATATACCATCTGTAGCATAGGTGAGAATTTTAATTCTCACAGCAGAAAGGTCCATTTCAGTATTTTGCATTTCCAAACTGTGCTCTGGCTTGCCAGTTTTTTAATTCTACGTATCTTTTAGATAACTCTTTTCTATCTAAGTAATATATTACTGCTGAGGATTGGGAGTCATTAGGGAAGATCTGCCCAATTAGCATGTTAATTAGGACCTACCCAATTTGGGGATAGGGAGGTGATTGTTTTATTAGCATTCTGTGAGATGAAAGAAAGATTAATGGCTGTGCATGCACCCCTTGAGGGGTATAGGAGTAACACTTCTTTTTTTGAGATCTGCATGTGAGAGGAGGAATTCGAAATGGCTGGGCTAACTGGGGGAGTTGCCTGCTGATTAGTTACGCCCGGAGCAGAGAAAAGTATAATTGAGTTTGTTTCTTGATGAGAAGGAAATGATGGTACAAAGCAAACATAACAGGGCAAGAATGTCTGCTGTTGTAAATAAGTGAAGTCCCATTGATAGATTGATCACAGAATTGTAGGGGTTGGAAGGGACCTCAAGAGATTGAGTCCAGCCTCCAACTAAATATCAACTAAAGCTTCGATGCCTTGAAATGGGGAATCTTACCAGTGGGCTGGCCAGACAAGATTCACAGCTATTGTATGTGCTGTCAGACAGATGTAGGTACTGAGATGCCTCGCTGCTGAGATTGGAAAAGGTTGGTTTCTGACCTGGAAGACTGTGCTTCTCATCCAGATGCTCTGCTTTTGTCATGGCCACGCACTCCCATACAGCCACTGAGTCTGATCCATAGATAGGTGAACAGGTTATGCCCAATGCATTGAAATTCAGAGGGCCTAAAATAAAGTCATCTGGGGGGTAAAAACAAAAGGCATGGAATGTGTTTTCAGGAATTGCATTGAAATGGAGGGAGAAATAGTAATAATACTAAGCACAAAAGAGCTCTGGGCAACATTAGCTGAGACACACATGTAATCCTTCTTATAACTTTGTGATCACTGTCCCCTTCCCACGGCATTTCACATTAAACTAATGAAATCTGCTCCAAGAGAAAATACTATGTGCTCATTAGATGCTGAAGAAGGAAGAAAAGTGGTGTCATCATTGATCTTTCCGCCAAACTGTTTAATCATTTCTGCCCTGTGCTTGATTTAAGACTTGTCCTCTCCTGCTTTGGTCAATGAGCTGAGATCTGGGGCAGGTGATAACAGGAGACTGTCCAGTTGCATTTTGTCAAGTGTTCTGCCACTGCTTCTTATGACCGCATCTACAAGCTCCCAGAGTCCAGCTCCACACATGCTGCTCAGTGCTAAAAGGGTGAAAGCCCCAAAGAAAACTATGAGACTGTGTAAATGGATGTGAAAAAGTGGTCTTCTCTTCAGTCCTGTTTTGAAGCACTCTGTGCTGCTTCTTCAGCCCTATCATTGAAGTTCTGGGTATCAGGATCCAGCCCATCAGTAAGGACTGTGCAAGACTGGAAGCCACAATGGGTTTGAAATATTTAAAGGCCTAACGAAGAGTCAGAAGAAAGCTCTGGGTAAATCCTGGTAATGGCCTGACTTCTCTTTGAGAACATGATCCTGTATATGAGATATGGTTGCCTAAGCTGCCATCACAGCAGCAGGTTCCCAGCTGGGAATTAAGCTGTAAACACACTCTTTGCTCTGCAGTTCTGGCTTAAACTTGTAGTTTAAACAAAGCTGTTTGTGGTGGTGTGTAATAGTATCAGTGAATCCATAGGGAGTATTACTTCCCAGACTGGTGACCAGGACAAATTTTTATTATTCTGTTTAGATACATACCACTTTCACTTATTCTTAAATCAGGAAAGTTTATTTTAAAAGCGCAAAAAAAGCCATTCCTCATTTTTTTCACTAAATTAATGTGTAAACAGTATCAATGTCTCAAAGATAAGAGGGCTGTCGTGGTCTCATCCACGAATGCACAGGAGATTGTGTTCCTGGCTTTGGGAATTGAGCAAATATTCCTTGTAAAGCAAAGGATGCCTTCTTCCCAAGCTTATCCTCAACAACATGAAGGAGACCAAAAAAGATCATCCCTGTGGACATTATTGGTTTACCATAACTTGATCTTGTTTGAGATCTGGGATGTTCTTGAAACCTTTGTCCTTTTCTGTTACTCATGCCAGTCTTAAAATTTCTGTTATAAGCTGATGCAGTGCCAGGAGGATTTGCTAGACTTAATACTATTATTTTTCTACGTGTGTCTGTTATCTCTGGATATCTCCACTGTTAGATGACCATTAGGTACCATTTGACAGAGTAACATTCCCCAAGCACAAGCACAGACCTTACACCTTCAACAATTCACTTCAATGACAGGATGTTTAAATCAAGTAAAGCCAGGCTGGGTTGCTTTATTCATAGAATTTCTTCTTTTCTTTTGTGATGCTGTGTCATCCTTATCCATGTGAATGGTTCTGGATCAGGATTGTAAATTAATCTCTTGCTGAATTTTAAACTGGGGTATGAGCAGCTTTATTCATCTCACTGAGAATGCAGAAAACTATGAGATGGGTGTCTCTGTGCCCAGGTGACCTACAGCCAGACTGATCAATAAAAAGCTACACACAGCAATGGGATGCAATGGTGATGTGGGTTATTTTATTCACCTTAAGATTGAGTTTGTTATTTGTCAAACAGTAGCTTTTTGATACTGGTATGAACTGCATACATTATCTTTCCATATAACCAACAGTACCTGTGGGAGATCGTGGTTCTGTATAAAACAATTGATTCTACTGATATAAGCAAATTAGGTTTTTGTGACACAGGGAGGAGTTTTCCTTTTAGTCTAAAATGCTCCCCATTGAGAACTCCCACCAGGTGTACCGTGCTTTCTGAAGTCATTAATGTAGATCAAGGAATAATTAGGCTTTGGCAAGCATAAGGGGGTTTGATTAATCAGACTTAACAGCATCCTTTTATCTCATAATACCAACTGCCTGTTGGTTCAGCCTGATGTGGCCAGGTTTTAAGAAAGTACTTGTGTGATTATTTTCCTCTTGCACAAAAGCATGGCATTAAGACCAGGCAGAATCCATCCTTTTGTTTCTTACCTTTCCCAAAACTGAGGACTAGGAACTCATGTTTATAGCAAACATGAGCAGATCCTGTGTGGAAATAGTAAAAGGCCAACGTGGATTTGAAGCTGGCTTTCACTAGTGGTTGATATGTTGCTGTTCTCCAGGAGATAGCAAGGTTTTTTCCTTGGTTTTCAAGAGAGTGGCAGCTGACTAGAGACAACTGCTTGTTGGTGGTGGAGTCAAGTGATTGAGTCTAGAAGGAGCCAAATCTTTGTACACATGGGATAGAATCACCAAGACTTTCACAACCCCTATTTGCACACTGGGGTTCAGCTAACCAGAAAATCTAAGTAGCCTTTTTCTGTGTGAACCGGTACTTTGTGAGAAGGAAATCTAGTAAATCTTCTGAGTTGTTCACTCCATCAGTGTGGTGTCTCTTGGAATCTGCAGGTTGAGTTCAGCTTTGTGACTTATATGAAAAAAAATCAAGAGTAAGCTGTGGGAGCTACCCTTCCATCAGATGGGTAGTGCCAAATCTGAAAGGACTGGCACTAGATTTTGTTGTTGGCAAGGGATTTTGCTGTTGATTTTCTATGGTAAGATATTTAAAAGCCTTATGAAGACCAAATTGAACAACGATTCAGACACAGCACTGTACAGATACTGGACCTGAACACCCAATTCTTTGTGAATGGTAGAGAACATCCTTCCACATAGGAAAATCCATGTAGTAGATTCATTTCTTGAGAACAGTCGTATGCAGTGAGAGACTGGTTCTTGCCCTGTATGTGACAGAGAACAGGCTAGTACTTTCTTGCTCACTTAGAGGGGTTTGATTTATTTCTTGAAAGCTCTGTTTTCAACTCATAGTCCATTTTTCCAAAGATTCCCATTCTCCTTGCCAACACCTACACTGTAGCTTTGTAAAAAGATCAGGCCCTGTTCCCTCTGCTTGCAGATGGCCTATCAATTCAAGAGATATAAAAGGTTGTTTCAGGTTAATGAAGAGGGGCAGAAAGTCAATGGTGTTAACATGATCTTGTGTCTGTAGAGCAGCAGTAAGACTAGCTGGCATAATTGTGATTGGGGTTTGGCATAGAGAGACCTCCTCTGGCTTAATCACCCGACAAAGCCCTAGAAAATTACTTTCAACATTTTGAAGTACATTGATTAGAGCAGACAAAAGGAGAAGAATCTTAACAGATTTTTTAGAAATTGAATTTGCATGTTCCTTTTAAATAAGAGCATACAGTCCTTCAGAGAGAAGGCAGCTGCTCCACAGGTCTGTGGTGTTGTGCAGCCCTGGAGAGAGAAGGGAAGAATAGGTTTTTTTGTTGAAATACAAGCTGACCATAGTGGTTACTCTAAAGTTTCATTTTTAACAGATCCCCAGGGAGAGGATAATATAAGTGGGGGAAATACACTTCTTTTTGGCTGACCAGCGCTCTGTATCCTGAGCACAGCCCATGGCTCCAGGTGCTTCTCTCCTCATTCTGCTACTGCAAAGCAGCAGCACCCACAGACATTTCTGTTGTGTGGGAGTGTTAGGGTGTAGGTGATCTCAAGAGCAGCTGAAAGCAGAAGGGGGGAGCAGAGCAGGGTTTCTTAGGTCCTATTTCAGTGGGGGCAGAAGCGATGGCTGGGGCTCACTATGGGGGCTGTTATTAGTGTAGTGAGGTGTAGTGATGTCATGAATTTTCTTCCCAGGACTTGTTCTATGTTTTTCCTACCAAGTTGTAACATAGGAGTATGAAACCATGCCATGCCATTGCTGCAGAAGAGCACGTGCCTGGCAGGCGCCCGTGGCAGTAGCTGCAGGTGTCTAGTGTGTGCTCAGAAAAGTCCTGAGGAAACAATTGGACCGGATTGCCCTGGGCTGCATCCCTCACCAGAAATAAGGAGTGCTGACACAGGGAGTGGCACTTAATAGAAGACTGGTAATGATCTATTTTAAATCTGGGGTTTAAAGAGGAAACAGCACAGAAAGCTTCTCCAAGTTACTTTGCCTTTCCATTGGAAAAGCATTTAGGCTTTCCTTATTTGTTGGAGTGGAAAAATAGAGAATCATAAAAAAAAGAAACCAAAAACTTTGCTCTTTTACAATGAAAATATGATTTTCAGCTTCGCTGGAAATGTGTTTCTCCCAGGTTTTTTTGCTCAACTGTAGTTGCTATCATCTTTCTGGTAAACTCAGTATTACAAGACCTACAAGGTCAGCTATTAGCATCTCAAAATGACAGAAGGTCCTAGGGAGATGGGAGCTGTGAGGCAGAGCACCCAGAGCAACTGCAGGGTCAAGGACCTCAGCCTTGTTTCAATTACAGATTAATGGAATTTACTTAAACTAGAAATTTTCAGAGTATTTTTAAGGTTTGCAGAAGTTTCTAGTGTATTTTGTGTCTGGTTTCTGTGGAAAAGGGGATTTCCTTAGAGCTGGAGGCCGTGAGCTCAGGGAAGGTGGGACTTTTTACCCAGGCAAACATTGACCTTGCAGTACAGTCAGGTGGAAAAAATACAGAAACCCTTGTAAAGGGGATGGTCTTGAGTTGGTCTGAGAAGAAAAACATCTGCCTTCATTACTTTGAAAGGGTCCTCAGAACTGTTTTCATCCCTACCTGCTTTCCATCAGTCAGAACTCCTGTGCCAGGCAAGTTTGGGTCACAGCACCACCCTCCCTCAGTGCTCCACAAAGCACTGGCTTCCTTCCAGCTCTTGGGATCATTTTTGGTTAAAATAAAAACTGCAGGAATGATTCTCACGAGTGTGAAGATGCTTTACGTAGGGAATGATGCAGAGTGATGTAGCTGGATGTGCACAGCCTTTCTTTTTTGGATACATTTGCAGGAATTGAACCTTGTTCTGCAAAATGGAGGCTCTGGGTTCTGCCTGGGGAGACACCTGGCCATGCTCTCAGGGAGCAAACCATGGGCAGGTGAGAGAGGGGCTTTTGGAAATTCCTCTCCCTTCTACGTGATAGGAGAGCAATTTGTCCTCAGAGATCGGGCAAAGAGACAAGGAAAAGACTCTTCTCTTCCTATGCTTTCTTCTGCAGCAACTGCTCCTGAGAAAACAAGATGTAGGACTGGGGGAACATGGATCCGGACAGCAGACCTCTGCCCACACTGCTGCTGGAGCTCCTTCCTGAGATCAAGGGAAGAAAATGTTACACAAGTTAGGAAGCCTTTCCACAGCAATGTTTTTGTTGTTTCCTTTCTTCACTTATGTCAGTATTTCAGTGAGGAAACAACAAAGTGTTTCCTTCTACCAAGCAGTGAAAGATACCTCAAATAAAACATGGGAAGTAATGCTTTTATTACCAAAGTATTCCTATTTATTTCTAAATCATATTCATGCTAGCTGTTGCATCCCTTTGCTGCATCTCTGTCTGTGTGAAAGAAACTTGGGGAGAAATTATCTTGATAATGTCTTTCTAATCTTCCTTGTTTACAGCACACTTTTTGTTCAAAGTCGTTATGACAGCCATGGAAGATTCTGAGTATGATGCAGTTATTGAATTTTAAATGAAAACTAAATTGGCTGTGGTAGAGGGGAAAAATATTTCATAACACAGTAATTTTTCCTCAGGGTACAGTTGCTACATTTTATTAGAAATAAGCAATTTTCACCGTGTCTCCAAAATGTATAGAGCAGATAAACGTGAGGTATTAATCTAAGGAAAAAAGCCTTTTACAAGTATTTAACACCAAATGGTGGTTTAAAGTTTGCATGTTTTCTATATCTTTCTGGTGTGCTGGAGAAGCTATTTACCCATTTTACTGAAGTAAAACATATTTCAGCTTTCTGCATTGGTCAAAAGCCTCCTGTGGTGTCAGTTAGATGGGTTTAATTGAGCCATTTGGAGGGTTTTTTTCTGCTTGATTTGTGCATTTGGGAAGCAAGGAATATTCTCTATATATGAAAGGTATTGAGGTACCCATGCGGCTGCTAAAGAAACCCATCTCCTGAATGGGTTTTGCTTGGCTCCTATAGTGATCTATGGGCATCTCCACATCTCTGTCCCTGCCAGCCCCACACAGGGAAGAACCCCCCAGGATGTCTCCAGGTAGTTCTGTTAGCAAGGCGCAGGGGAGGCATCTAAGATAAATATTGGGATAAAATAAAAGCACCTTCCTCCCAGTGCTGCAGCAGTTGGCAGGTTCCCAGAGTAGCCCTGTGGGCTGGCAGATCTCAGCAGGGAATAGCGCTGGCACGCGGCACAGCTTGGAGGCTGCCGGGAGGCACCTGGGAGCAGCCTGGTAATGTGGGCAGCCCCCGAGCCCTGGCCCTGTGGGTACCACCCTGGCAGGGCTCCAGAGAATGTTTCTACAGCTGCCTAAGCTCCTCCAGGAATGTAATCTAACCATTCCTTCCTAGGCAAGCTGCATTGCTGCCCTGGTTTTATTTTTTCATTCAATTTTCTTCATTGCTTCAGCAGCCCCTCAAGATCCAGTTCGTCTGCAAACAAGAGCAATATTCAAATCAGCATTTAGGGAATTCTTATTGACCACTATTAGCTCTTGTTCAGCTCCAGCTCCGATTGGAGTGTGTGTCAAACTGGAAGTGGATGTGAATTGACATATTTATGTATTTGCAAAGTATACAGATTGGTATGGAAAATGCATCCACACACGGTTACTGGAGTCCATCGGGTCATGGCTTCATTCGGCTTGGCTCAGATCTGCAGCTGTCATCAGCCTGTAACTTTGACATGGTACTCATCCTTTGCATACATCTGCCTTTCAGCTGTGGCTCTGTCAAACACCACACAACCCTTGTCACGTTAATGAGCATGTAGGTGTTCTCTGATAGCTCGTATCCACTAAAATATGGATGGGGAAGACAGCCGTGATAAGCACTTGTGTTCCTGAGCAGCTCCACATAGTTATGTCTTTCCCAGCCAGGGCATGTTTGATGTACCCCCATCGACAGCCTCCATGGGCTTTGGTGGTGTTGGGACATCAGTGTCCTCTGCTTGTCTCTCCTGTTTATTCCATGGCTGTAGATCACATTGCAAATCTAAATGCAGGGAGCGTGCAGAGTAGGGTAAATGCATGAAGTGGGCATGAGGAGGTTCAGTCTGAACAGAGCCTGCGGGCTTTTAACAGGATGCAATTACGGAGAAATCATGGTTTGCTTGGCCTCAGGTTCTTTGCGCTTTGGGAAGTAAAACCTGCATAGGCACTGAATGTAAAATGAGTGTTAGAGGCGCCTTTGGAAGAGGGAGATGGCATTCTGTTGCATCCTTGCAGGCTGCTGCCATTTTCAAAAATATCTGTTTTGGGGTTGGGTTTTTCACACTTTTGCCAGGATGCTGAAATAGAAATTCAGAGGAGGTTTACCAGCCGGCTCCCAGCAAACCTCATGCTAAATAAGATAATTCAATTTATCAGTACTTATGGATGCTGGGCTGAGAGACCATTTAGAACTGAATATGTTAATGTAAGCCTCTCTCCAGATTAATCACAAGCAGTTATACTTTTATGAGTTAGCAGTGTTGTTTATGTCTAACATTTACAGAAGATTACTAGTAGATTTTCAATAAAAGCTTTTCAGCTAAAACCAAGATTATAACAATTTTAGAGATAATTGGACAACCGTCGAATTCAAAAGCTGATAAATATAGGGACTTTTTCAAAACTGTCTATTGCATGCTGACATAATGGCAGGTTAGACTTCCAGATGCATCGCTACATGATGAATGTATAGCTCACTAAAAATAACATTGATTCATTGGTTGAAATATGTCCAGGCACGTAAGAAAGTGAAAGGGGTCTCCCTCCCTTTCAAATTACATCAGTTGTTAGAAGTATTTTTTAATTAACAAGCGTCTGCAATTCAGAGCAAATAGCAAAATCCCTCATAGCATGTTTTTCCCTCTTCTCTTCTTTCTCTTTGCAAATATGCCAGCACGTTGTCATCAGTCGCTTGGCTTCCTGTGCAGTCTGCATGGGCTTCACAAACTGAAATGGGGCTGAGACAGGTATTGAGAAAAAAATTAATAAAATGCAATTACAAATGATTGCAGGAAAATTTATGGTTCATGTGTAACTTCTGAAAATTATTTTTGTTCCTCCTGTCATGGTAACATGGGGTAGACAGGTACCCGTGTCCCTTGGAGGCTCTGGACCCGCGATCGTACATGATCAGATTATCTCAGCTAAGTAAGTGGCTGGTAGCAGCAAGGCCGAAGTAACCATGAGCTGGATTTACCCAGGCACGCAGGATAATTGTCTAACTTGCAGTGAATCCAGAGACGTGATCTCTGAGCTGTCTACAAAGGCAGAAAAGAAATGTAAGCTTGCAGGCATCATGCTCAAATAGTTTTACAGCAATCTGCATCAGCCTTCAAAAGAATTTATAGTAAACAAGTTGAAAAAGGTCAAAAAACCCTCTAGTCTAGGGGCAGATTTTATCCCCTCTCCCTCCCAAACTGGGATTTTATGGTCTTTACATTTTGCTATCAGATTTGCCATAAAAGCTCTTGAATTTTAGTACAGCTGCTGTTTCCATTAACTCCAGACAAAACCAAATTCTCTGGAATTTTTCTACATGTGTACGGGTGTATTGCTACTCTGTCAGTGTTGTGTAAGTCCATCCTCTATTTAATGATATTTTAATTAATTGTTTCCCTGTTTTCAGCCTCATATTGGCTGAAATTGCACTCAATCTTAGTTTTGTATTTTGGATAACCTTGCTGTAAATAGCACTTCAATGTCTACACACGAATGTAAATGTTGTTCTAATTTCCAGCATCATTCAGATGCTCACATAACAGTTATCCTTGTAAAAGCAAATTGAATCTGTCACGTCATCTTCTATGGAAGTCTAATTCTTGGTAACAAAAGATATTGCAGCTGACAGATGGAGCTGCACACTACATAATTAAGCCTCCAGTGTGTGTCAACTGTAGCCTCTCAGACACAATTAGAGTCTGACCAGTTCACCCATTTAGGTACTTCAAAACAATTTAAGAAAAAAAAAATCCCTTAGGTAGATGGGGAGGTTTCAGTGAAAAAATGAACTCTAAAATGCACTAAACAGAAGAAAATAGGATCGTGTTCATTGCCAGACCTTCCAGTGATAAAATTTGATACAGCTCTTTAAATTCTCACTTTAGCTCCTTTTCTTTTGCATTTATTATGTCCTGAGTGTAGCTAAGCATAAACTCTTCTCAGTAGGGAGGCTCATGGAAGCAGTGGATGGAAAATGCATTTTCTTTAGAAAACTAGCTTCGGGAACCCCCAGCTGTGCAGGAGATACAATTGAGCTAGGTTTGTAACAGTAGATTGTAAAACTTAGAAAAAACTATAAAACAACAGAAAACTTTAAGAAAAGAAAAAAATTAAGTGTTTAGTGGTGTGTGATGCATCCAGAATCAAAGGTGAGCCCAACGCATGACCTTGTGATCTGGGTATCAGTATCTGCCATGCTCAGGGATCTCCGTGTTTTGGACTTTTTTTCATAGAGACATGAAGATAAATAGGGAAGAGGTTTCAGGTAATCTATTCCACTGCCCTCTTGATAAATGGTTACACATCTTTCAGTATCACCTCTGAATGCTTAAGCTGTTCTCATTTGCAAGAATACCGAGCAATACCAGATCGCAGGTTCTTCCCCTTATTACCTGTATTTTTAACTTCTGAAGTTGATTCCATTATTCCTAATATATGCTCCTTTTTCCAAGTCTTTTCTCCATCCCTAGAACACACACAGCAGCTGCCTGATCATCGTTGTAATGATGCACCAACAGCAGCAAAAGCAGCTCTCAGTGCAACTGGATTTTTTTAGGTTCTTCTTCACTTTTCAGGTATGCTTTTGTTCATTAAGGAGACATTCCGTACTGCTTTTATTACTCTGGCTACTCATGAAGGATAGGCTTATTAATCCAGAAGTTTTAATTAAATCACTTTCAGAGATCTGCTTGACAAGAAAATATATTCTATATCTGACTGTAAGGAGGCACCAGGGATACAGCCTTCCTTGCCCACCACTCACGTTGGACACGTGTTCCATTGACAAGGAGGTGGCAGCAGGACAGCATGCACAGAGTAGCACTCCCCAAAGACGGGGCTGCTATCACCAAGATATTCTCTTGGCTTTGTGTAACCACACCAGTAAGCATCTCAGAAGCAAAGGCCCATCCTGAAACAGAGCAGAACCCAAGTGAACATTTCCACACATCCCGGTGGTGCCCATCCCACAGCAGCATGCGGGAGGTGAGGTACCACGTGCATGGCAGCTCCCCTTGTCAGGAGGGAGGGTGGTCTAGAAGAAGTCTGAACTAAGTGGAGTCAACTCTTGCTACATAACAGGCTTAAAATGGGACAGGCTGCCTCACTGCTGACTGTGGAGGGGAAGCTATTGAAGGACTGGTTCAGGCTGGAGGAACACTTTTAGCAATTTAAATTAGGACTGAGTTTCTCTGCCTTTCTTGGGGAAGAAGTCTCCAGAAGGCATATACAATTCTGTAGCAAGTCTTGCATTCAGAAGAAAGGAAGCTAGGTCCTAGAACTTCATTTAGTTTTATGGCTTATATCAGATAGATTCAAGAAATAAACATTTCCTTAAAAAAAAAACCTAAAAGAATTAATCAATTAATCTGTCCAAGTCTGGGAACAGTACTTGATGGCGAATTTGCTCTCTGACCTGCCTCTTTCATGCTGCCTATGCCAATCTGGCATAGATTCACAAAATTGATTTAAAGACTCAGCTTTCTCATCCCATTTCCATGCTCTTCCCCACAGTAACCAAGTTACAATGCTCTCCTCAGGCAAAATGCATTATCGAGAATGCCATTACTCAATAAACCACAGGGGGGGTCAGTCAGGAAATATTTTTCCTTGCAGCCATCTAAAGAATAGGGAAAGATGGAGAAAGATCCTTGGTTTCATCTGCCAGGCTGCACCCTGTCACTCCCCTTCTAGCCCATGCCTCTCGGTCTCTGCACTGAAGATTGAGCTGTTAAAGTCCTGGTCTGGATGGGGCCGTGGCGTCAGGAAGGTCTGAGTCAGATCTTGCATGCTGGTGTAAAGCAGGAGTAACCCCATGGACAGGACCTTGCCACTGTGAATCCAACTAAAAGCTGTAATAGCCACGATTCATCAGGTAGAAGACCTGGAGAGAGCAAATGCTCTTATCTCAAACACTGAATTTACAGTAATTAACAATTGTAAATGCAATTGTGGTGCTTTACAGGCTGTCCTTCCTACACTTGTGGAGAATGGAAGTTAATGGAAATACACTTGATAATACTCATTGGCCGAAGGGCTTACATTAGCTGATCTACTACCTCCAAATGCACACTTAGGTAATAATGTAGTAGATGAATCAAGGAGGAATGAGAGATTATTTTTTTTTTGAGAAATAATAAACATGTTTCTCTCTCACTAGGCTCAGCTGGGATATTACTGCTGTTTATATAGCCAAGTGCTGTGCTGGAGAGATGAAGTGCTGCGTATAAACTTGTTCATTGCCAGAAACCTGACAAATACTGAGCTTATATGGTGTCAACAATCAGCTGGAGGTAATGCATAAAGTAGGTTTTTTTCCCCTTACATATAGTCATAAGCTATACTAAAAAATTACAGTGGGGTGGGGGAGAGGCTGCTGGAAGATGTCTGTTCTCTGTGATTCGCAGTTATTTCAGTTTGAAGCATCAGGGGCAGAGAGGACAAAAATAATTTGTTTGGGGATTATCTACGCACAGAAAGAAACTTGATAATCACTCGAGTGGGGAGCTGCTGCATTTGTTTGCTAGTGCCTGGTGCCTGTTGTTCAGCTGGGTAAAATTATTGTTTCCAGGGGTGGGGAGCGAAGGAGAGTTCATGAAAGCACCTCTCCTCCCTGCTTACCAAAGTGTCAGCAGCCACTTAGCAGGGCTCGCACGCTCCAGGAGGTGTGTTAGTCGGAGCTGCAGCGTTCACTGGCCCATTACTGTGGGATTTTTTCCCTTATGGGAACACAAACATGTTAACACAAACAGGAAGGTGTAACACAGACTAGCCTGGTCTTCAGGAAAGGCTTAGAGCATCTTCAACACAACATAGCACTAACAGCACACATGTAATTATCTTTTATAAAGATTTTATAAGAATGGTCTGAATAATATTAATGGTGTGTGAACATAGGTGGCAAGGCTAGATTTATGTTTCAGGCAATTACATTTTACAAGCTGAAGTAGAGAACAGAGGTAATTAACAAGAATAATGAAAGCACTACCTTACCATAAATCACTGTTAAAAAAGAGTAAATAATAGAAGACAAAGGGATTATGAGTCAGGTTCAGTCATTATTCATCAATTTTAGAGCAGGAGGGTGGGTTTAATTAGTGAAATGGCATAGCACTTGTTTGGTGCTTTTCAAATAATCTTGATGCTCTTCTATCAGGGGAAAAAACATCTGATTGAATGCAAATGACAGTGATTGCCTTCTCCACATTGCTAATCAGAGCAGGAAATTTAATTTCATCTTTCTTTTAACGAAGCAAAGGGAGCGATTAGTGGGCATGGCGGACCAGGGGATTTAGCAGTCCTGCCTGTAGATGAGGGTAACGGTCTCCCTAATCTGTGAAGGGAAAAGAGCACCTACTTCTCTAGCAGTTTTGTTTTTCTATGAATTGTTTAGTTCCAGTTTTTAATCTGCAGTGCTTTGTGGATCAGAAAGCAAATCAGTCTCCACTGGGAAGACCCTTATCTATTAATTACTTTTTCCTCCTCTTATCCTAGGAGAAGATATTTCTCGTGCTGAGCCACAGGAAGGTGATGCTGAATTGCAGTAAAGACAGTTCTTTCTAGGACGTTATCAAAAGTCTGAGGTGAACTGGCTCTTGGTGACCGGGTCTGGTCAGACTCCCAGCGTCTTCTCCAAGTGTTTACTTTGCATGTCTCAAGACAGCAGCTCATCTTCAGGTGACTTTACATTTTTCCCTCATTCTGTTTAACCTTGCAAGAGGAGCAGCAGTATCTCTGGCCCTGCAGCTGACTTCGGCAGAGCGGAAAGGTTTGACCTTTGTGATGCATGAGTTGGCAGAGGCGACACATGCTTAAGATACACCTCCAGTCTGCTCTGTGAGGGCTGGAATTCACCACTGCCCTTTGTGTGAATTGTCTTGGATCCTCAGAGGCTGTCAAAATCTAGTACTGGTTCTGTGCTATGTGCTCCTGGCCCTCAGACCTGTACCATGTCAGTTTTTCTTCTTTATGTGTGGGGTCCATCCTCAGTGCCTGCAGGAGGGATGTCCCTTTGCCTGTTGTTTGTAGCACGTTTGCACACGATGCCCTTTGGACAGGTCAGTGTTAATTTGGCCACAGAATCACAGGGTTGGAAAGGACCTTTGAGATCTTCAGGTCCAGCCATAACTGCCCTCTACTAAAACACACCCCTGAGCACCTCATCTTTTAAATACATCCAGGGTTGGTCACTCAACCCCCTCCCTGGGCAGCCTGTTCCAATGCTCAATAACCCTTTAGAAGATGCTGTTGTATGAAAATCTTGCACCTCACCCACTTGTGTGAGCTGTTGGCCAGTGAGCACCTGGCCACATGCCGTTACACAGTGTGAGTGCTCAGATAGCCCAGCTCGGCAGCCCCGGAGTGCGCTCACTGCTTATCCCAGGCACAGCACTGTGAGCAAGGGGCTCAGCCATCACACATGGGATACATCTTGCCCAAACTAGGACGTGCCACTGACTTCTAGTAGTGTGTCTTCCCTGATGGAAAACAAAATTATCAGAGGGGATATCAGTTGTCCCCCAGTGAGTTCCCCTTCCCCTACAGTGTTACAGGAGAGGCAAGGCACCGTCTCCCTCTGCACCTTTACACTATAGGTTGTGGTGGAAACAGAAAAAACACGGCAGATGGTTGCTCAGCCCAAAGAGGATGGAGATGGCTATGCCTGTTGTCACCCGAGTCAAAAATTAACTGCATAACCCCCCTCTCCCAGAAATGTGAAGCTTGGTAGAGAGGTCCCAGGGGAAGCTGCATGTTGCAGTATAAATATGGATTTTCCCATGCATAAACAAAAAGTATTGAGCAAAGTTTCTAAACACCTTGTCCTAATATTTTTGCTGGTCTGAGGGCTGTTTCTTTGGGAGTTGTTTGTATTCTAGTGACTCCTCTCAGGGCTGAGCAAATGACTGAGTGGAGAGAGGGCTTTTTCATCGTGATCAGCTTGGGCTGTGATTTTGACTGACTTCACAGACTAAGGGATAAGATAGTTGCTACTTATAGACACATCCAATCTCTCATTGCCAAGAAGACATGCTGCCATTCTGATAAGGACAAGTAACGCCAAGTTATTTCTCCATTCACAGAGCACAAATCTGTGTTTTGCAAGTGGTTTGCCAGATTGTGATATAAATCAATGTAGCCTCTTTACTAATCCCTAGTTGAGGGCCATTTAATTTAAACTTGGTGTCTGTGTAGCCAAGGCTGAGGTGAGCAGAGGGTTTCTTTGCACTTCTGAAGGTTTGCTACAAGGCATCATGTGAGATGGCTGTTTCCCTGCTGGGTGAGAAATCCTAAGCATACGCAATAGGCTTCGTAGAGCATTAAGGCATCCTTTGACTGAAAAGTAATGAGAGAGGGACTATTAACTATTAAGGATTATTGTATATGCAAAGTTTGTGGGCCAAGTTTAGTTAAATTCAGTAAAATATGTGCAATGAAAACGAACAATCAGCAGCAATCTGGACCCATGAAGGTTTTCTTCATCCCTGTAGCACAGTGAGGAATAGAAAGACTGTGTCATTTCAACTCTGACATATATAGAAAGGGAAAGCTCTCTGCTGCCCATACTGCAAGCAGGTAGATGCAGTTTACCTGCATTTGTCCTTGATTACACACTGCTTTCTCCTCTGCATATAGACCTCAGCATAAATGTCTAGCTTCGAGAGTCACATCCTGACACTGACAAAATGCTTTGTGTCACACAGAGGGCACCCCTGCTAAATACAAAAGGTTGTGATGCAAGTCTAATGAATGTTTACAGGAGATTCGTTAATCTGTACTAAGAGTTGTTAGTCAGCTAGTATTGCAGGGTGTGAGCGATAAATAACGGAGGGACAGGGAGCTGAGCTGAGCAAAAAGGTGCTCACTCACTGCTGCAGATTCTCTCGTGCTGTATCATCATCTTTGGGGATGCTAGCATGAGAGTTACGGTGTAGATCCTTTGTGGAAAGGCTGAGTATTTCCTTGCCTACTCATTCTGGGAAAAATCTCTGTGATTCAGAAGTTGTGTTGGCTGATCAGCCACATGTTGCAGCCCTTCAGGTTGGAGGCCTCAAGAAACTCGACTTCAAACCTTTCTAGGTCTAACTGAACCAGAAACTTAGCCTGAACAAAGTATTTTGTGGTGGTTGAATTAAAAATAGAACAACAAAGCCAACAAAAACCAAACTGAACAAGAGAAGGGAAATTATCCCTATCGTTACAGAAACTCTGCACATCCCATAACTCTTCATGTCCCAAAACCCAGGTGCAACTGGGCACCCTCTATATCCTAAATATTGCACTGCTTCCACATCCCAAACTGTCAGGCAGTGCCATACTCAAAAAGCAAAATATAGAAGGCTGGCTGTGCCACTTAGAGTCTTGTCTTGGGCAGAGGTTTTTGTGAGGCTCGTTTTTCTCGCTGAGGGACGAGTCTCTGCTAGCTCTGCTGGGACCATCTCTCCTGCTACTTGTATAAGCTGACATAAACTTGGTGCAAACCCTAACTGCTTCAGATGCGCACTGCCAGTGTGATGATACAAAGCTCAATAAGCCCAACCAGCTTCTTTTGGTGTCCTGCCTGCTCTGGTGCATCCCTAGAGCTGATCGGAACCTGGCCAAGAGAAACAGGTCATCCAGCAATATTCTGACTGATGGAAAGCAAAGCACATTATGATAATGCCTCAGTTTTGAAGAAGAAGGGCAATAATTTCCTATTCTGAGCATTTTGGAAAGTAATACTACAACTTTTTCATTGAAAGAAGTTTTCTTTGTTTTCAATCCTTGTACTTATGCAGTATGTATGTGCATATAATGCATAATGTAAAAAAGAGTTGTTCCTTTTCAAGGACAGATTTTTTTCCTTGCTGAAACACAACTTTTCAGCTGCCTGAAAATAAACCTTAAGTATTTTAACTTGTGGCAAATATATTTCTTTAAAAATCCTAGAGCAGAAGAAGATGAAAAAGTGGCAGGTTCATGTAAAACAGGAAATCTCATTTCAGCTCAGCTTTGCAGACAGCACTGCCCATGTATCTGTAGCTTCAGAAGGTATCTTCATATGAAATCTGGTCTGGTGGAGGATGGTGGATGATCTTTAAGGTCCTTTCCAACCCAAACCATTCCCTGATTCTATGAAAAATACTAATGAAAAAGTGATGTTGTTACATTCCTACCTCTAAAGATCTGATTCTCTGGATACGGGTGCATTGACTGCTTTGAATTTCAGACCTCATGGATAAATGCATAATAAGGGTTTTTCTGGAATTCCTGGAAGTTTTCTGTTCACTGGGGGCATATCCGTGTTCCTTGTGCTCCCCTCCTTGGCTTTGCCTGTATCTACTAGGATTGGTGTGAAAAGCAGAGCTACCTTGTAAGGATTCCATTAAAAATCAGGGGAGGGGAAAAATCTCTTCAGGGACTAGCTGTGGGCGTGTGGAGGGAGGGAGGGATTTTTAACGGGATTTAATGGAGCTAGGAGCTGGGTTATTTAAGACTGGTGCAAAGATCCTTTGTATTGACAGCTCACTGTATGAGCCATAAACTCTTCACTCTGTGCATGTGAAAGATGAAAGAACCAATTATTTATTGAGGCATTAAACACCCAGGGGACAAAGATGCCTGTCTGGCAATAGTAAACATATTGACTGAAACCTATTTGAATTTCAAATTGCCAAATGTCCCAATTTTTTAAAAGCTTCCTATGATAACCAAGGTCTGGAAAGTCAATTGATACTTAATTCTCCTGGATACCTCATGGGGGAAAAGTACATGAATCCGGACAAATTCAATTATTTAATTTTAATGAAAAAATAGATAGCTGCTTTATAATTTTCTTATAGAGTAGTAGACGGGAATTCAGCTCCTTTCTCTAAGATGTTATCCTAGGATATGAGACAATAGACATCTGCCAAACAGGGCTTGCCAAGGATTTTCTGCTTCCTCTTGTCCCTAAATCTTCCTTTTTCCTCCACCTGGGACCAGGTCTTTTAGACATGCTAGTCAAGCCTAGACTAGTGTTTTCCCTCTGTCCACAGGCAGTGCGGAAGGTCCTTACAAAGCATGACGTGAGGGATCTGCTAGAGGGTGCCGTAGATCCTCACACTGCAGAAGGACATTTACTGTCTCATCTATTAGAAAGACTCTGGCAGAGGAAATCAGCCACAGGTCAGTGCTGCTGCTATCAGCATCCTGCTGGTAAGATATCTTGTGACTGCTGCGAGGACACCGTGAGTCCTGAGAGCAACTGGGGGGAAAAAGAAGCCATTCTGGTCTGGACAGTATGCTCTTTCTGACCAATTTGGGGTGCTTGAAGTCCCCCCACTGTCGGATGCTCACATGCTCTTGAGTCAAGCCGGGGACTTGCCATGGTCTCAGGACCAGTCAGCTGTTTTCCATGTTTCCCTGATGTGCACTGCTCTCACCACGTTAATTAGTAGAAGGGTTCTTATGATTAATGCCATTACTCTGAATACCAATTGAATTAATTATTTCCTCTGTGTCGGACAGCATTGCCCGAACTGTTGACTCCACAAAAAACCCCATGAAAACAATTAGTGCAGTGTAAATCGTGGGTATTTATTGCTGATTTAATTTTCCTTTTGTTTTTACTGTAACGTTACATGCAGAGCAAAGGTACACAGCAGCAGCAGGGCTTTTATCAAAACCTCAGAGGAGTTTATCCTCCCCTTTTTATACTCTGCACACATAGAGCGAGCATCCATAATCGTAACAGTTGGCTGCGTGTGTACTGTTGGGCAGGAGAGACACCTACTACTGTATAGCTGTCCTTGACCTTGGCATAATAAGGCTTTTATCAGATACAGTCAACAAGAACACCACTTAGGGCTTCTGTCTGGGTAAAACTGGTATTTATTGTTGCTTTTGTTCTAATAGATCCTCATTAAAGGAGGATGAGCTGCCGCATATCAGCTGCATCCAGCTGATTGTGAAAGAGATTTCACATCATCTCCTTTGTCTGGGGTGGTTTCTGTTGGGATTCCCATCATGCAGTCATTTTTCTGAATTCCATTTTCTCTCTGTCTTGGTGTACAGTCATAAATGAAGGCAAGCATTTATCACCGCCACAGCTTTAAATATCAAACGCTTGATGAATTTACTCTCAGCTGGCCGGAAGCAATACTGTGATTGCAGCATTTTATAATCATCAAGGCTTGTTTCTCTAAGCTGAATTAATTTGCATGAGCAATGTGTTATTAGCTAAGTTGCTGGTAACTGGCACGTACAAGCACATCGTGGGAGAAGACTCGTGCTGTCTGTGCTTTCCCTGGGGAAACTTGGTTTTGTGTGATGTTTTGAATGGATGGGTGAAGAATTGGATCTGAGGGCAAAGGTTTAGAACAGATGGCAAGGAATCTGACCCCATATGAGATAGATCCTGCAGAGCCAGGCTGTATCTCTGGGGATAAAGGGCGTTCCTGTGTTTCCACCAGCACTGATCTCCAGCCATGGACTTGCAGTACAGTAAATCCAGCACTAGGGTTTGTAAGTTTAGGTCAGAAATATATAGAGAGAAACATCTTTTTTTTTATAAACTCAACCCATCACTCAGATAATTCTTGGTGAGTTAATTGTGAACCCACAAATCAGGTATCACCTGTCCTCTTTTATGCAGCCAGGAAAAAAATGGCTGATGCTCTATATTGGGCTAAATCAACAGGATTAAAGTCCATGCTTACCTCTCTCTAAATCTAGTATTTACACCTAGGTGGGCTGGTAGCATGTGGGTCTGGAAGGATGATTGGGCTAGTGCTTGTTCTGACTCCTGTGGACCACTTCTTCATTAGATGGTGGCTCTGGATGGATCTTTGTGTCTGTGGCAGGAACTTTGGCCAATTCCTTTCTGTGAAGGTTCTTAACTGCCTCTGACAACTATTTCAAGTGGAAGGCAGCGTTTACACTTCCCAGCCTCAATGAGGTTTCTCCAGTTCATTGTGGTATTTATTGCTGTATTAATTGCTCATGTACAAAAGCCTGTGGTGTTGTGCAAAATGCTAATAGCAGATCCTAATGACTGTGCACCTCCCTCTTCTGCTCCAGTCTGTGCTGTATTGATGTTTTCATTAAACCATTCAAACAGTAAGGCTGGATGCACATACCAAAATGTTTCCTTTTCATTGGAGACAAAGACAGACCCTAAAAGAAATTGGTGGTTGGAGGATGCCAGACAACTAGCGCTGAAGGATGAACAAAAGCACTCTAAAACACTCATGTAAGGGCTGACAGTCAGGAGGGGTGGCAGAGGGAGAGGCTCTGCCTGCACAGAGCTCGCAGGGGCAGCTGGAGGTAGGATGTTAAAAGACAATTCTTGCTTCTTTGACAAACTTGTCTGAAACTGTGTCCTGATCTCATAGGGACACTGAGACATTCACCTGGGAGTGGGGAATACTGAGTCTGGGGGGAAGCACACATGGCAAAATAAATATATAAATATATATATTTAGATACATATGTGTAATTGTAAAGGAAACTAGCTCACTGATACTGAAGGACATTCCTTAGGAGAGTCCTCTCATTGCCTCAGGAGAGAGGGAGATGCTGGACAACCTAGATAGGAAGGTAAAAGGAAATCACCTGGACAGACCTTGGGTAACAGCTTTGGGGGCATCCTTTCAAGCTAATGGGTCATCCCATTTTCTTTCAGGCTCTTCTAGCCTTTCTAAAGTGATTTACAAGTCCTGTTTTGCCACATCCACTTCTGCGGGGATCTTAAATAATTCTGAAAAGGGAAAAAAGCTCTGGGAGAGGGAAGAGTGGAGTCAGGGATCAAAATCTCTCAGATGACAGGGTAGAGTCATACAGAAAAACATTTAGTGTGTCCATCTGAGACAGGTGAGATTTTCCACAGCCTGGAACAGCAATGCCTGAGTTGTCTTTAATCCAATACACAGAATCACAGAATCACAGGGGTTGGAAGGGACCTCAAGAGATCATCGGGTCCAACCCCCCTGCCAAAGCAGCTCCCCAGCTCATATTGCACAGGGCGGCATCCAGACGAGTCTGGAATATCTCCAGAGAAGGAGACTCCACACCCCCCTGGGCAGCCTGTCCCAGGGCTCTGTCACCCTCACTGGGGAAAAGTTCTTCCCCATGTTGTTGAGGAACTTCCTGTGCTCCAACTTGCAGCCATTGCCCCTTGTCCTGTCCCCACAGACACTGAAAAGGGGCTGGCCATTTCCCCCTGCATCCCATACTTAAGATATTTATAAACATTAATAAGGTCCCCCCTCAGTCTTCTTTTCCCCAGACTGAACAGTCCCAGCTCACTCAGCCTTTCCTCACAGGGGAGATGCTCCAGGCCCAAATACCTCACACTTGGCTTTCTGATAACCACAGGTGCCACTTCTTGAGATGGGAGGAATCCACAAGAGGCTGATCAGACCCTGACGTGGTCATAGCTGATCCTATAAAGACTTTCATCTTGTGTCTGGTTGCAAGTGGCAGAATTTTGTGATTCCCCATGGAAAAAGCTGATAGCTCAAGACCTGAACCAGGCAGGCAAGGTATGTAGTGGGGAATGGAGATTTAAAGATGTAGTTGGAGTCAGAAGTACGATCAACCTCGTTATCTATAACAATGAGAAGAGCTTGTGCCAATCATGGATCTGCTAACAATAGAGCAAAACCATTTCACTTCTTCAGAGGCATTGAACACCACTGAGAACAAAGCCAAGCCTTCCAGTGAGATGTAGAGAACTGGCTGCAGCTTCTAAAAGTCCAAGGCTGCTAAAGCTTCAGATTGTGAACATAAAATAAAGCTATTTTAGGTCAATTTTAGTGGTTCCTAAAATGCATTAATTATATTTTTTTCTTATGCTAGGTCTGTGCATTTTGAGCTCTCTTGCCAAGGGAAATGAGGTGGATCAGTAGGAAGATGTGAAAAATAGTGCTATTGAACAGCAATTTACTTCTAGAGTCTTCCAGCTCGAGTGACAATGTGGTGGATGTACAAGTTTTCATTCAAATTTACTTGGAACAACCTACAAAACTTGCAGTGCCTCCTTCCAAAACTTGTATTATTCTCACAGCTTCGTCCCACACCAATCTTCTCTTTCTCCTTCCAGGTATGCATAAACATTTCTCTATGTTTTTGTATGCACATGACTTTATCCTTGGTTAACGCTGCCTTCTAAGAAACACCACAGTTCCTTCATCTCCCAAACTGAGGGCTCCATCATCCCAGTTTTTACTCCCTTTGGGAGCTCTGGGGATGGTACATGAAAAAGGCATAATAACTCTTAGTTCTTCATGCTTTTCTTCTCACCTTATGAATTTTGTCAGATATTAGCTCAGATGTGTCTCCTTTATTGAATTAATAAATTACATTCAACCTTTATTTGTCTGTTCATCGCATCACCCTCTATTTTGTTGCTCCTTCGAGAATAATCCATCATTAATCTGAATTTATGAATGATCAGTTCATAATGCTAACTGGATGCTCTGGCTGCTCATGCATTTAGCTGTTTTCTGCAGTTTGATCTTGAGCTAGTGATCACAACTTGCTTCTTTTTTCAAGAGGAGTTTCTGGAGATGTTTCTTTTGCAGCTCATTAGAGATCCATATTACAAATCCACCTCACTGGCTGCACAGGACTCTACCACCTGATGAATGAGCATGAGTAATGACTTGTCATTTTGTAGAGATTTTCAACAAGACATTTCAAAGCCACTCACAATGGAACTGTCATTATCTCCATATATGAAAAGAGAAATCAAGGCACAAAGATATCCAGGAGTTGAAAAAAAACAACCATCCAAGTCTCCAAAGACTTTCCTTTAGTTCTTTGTCAACTACCTTCACTGTCGACCTTAACCTGTGTCTTCCTGTTATTCCACGTTTCTCTCTTCGGTCTAGGGGAGGTATCAAGGAGGGGGCAGTGATGTCATATCTTCTCAATCAGTCTCATAAAACACATAGCAGACCTAAGACTACAAAATAAAAGGGGATTTTTAATTCCTATTATGAGTTTAGGTTAGAGCTCTGCAGAAAGAATTGATTAAGTTTCAATTTACACTCAGAATGATAACTGACATGGTAGTAAATGTGCTCATTGATATTTAATTTGGTGTGGCTAATTTCCTCAATGCCAGCTAAATGCCTGGGTATTTCTTATCGCCTTAATGTATTATCTGAATCTTGTTGCACAGTTGTTCAGTGCTTATGTAACTATGACTTAATTATATGGCAACTGTATTTATACCTTGGTGGTATGGAAGGATTGCTCCTCAGACAGTATCTTCAGATAAACAATAGATAATTGCCATGTTCCTGCTGTAATTAATGCAAATTATAAGATTATTTGAATGATCTTGGGTCCAGCCTTGGTAAGGCACAGCTCACTCTTCAAAGCATGCCAAGCTCCCGCAGTGCCAGCTGAAGGCAGTGCTGTCCAGCAGTACGGGCTGCCAGCCAGGCAGCCACACAGAAATCACAGCTTTTGCATATGAAAATACTGCCCCTGGGTATGAGGGGATGGTACAAATATAACAACATCTCCAATTTTGCCCATCGTGGAAAGAATTGCCTTCACTGTCCTTCAGAGCAGGACAGGCAACACGCTCTTGCACCATGTGACCTACTGGAAGCACGCTGGGAGTCAGGATCAGCTTCCTTCTGTTGTGTCAGTCAATCCTTTCTTTCCTCACAGCGGTGCTTTTCCTCTTCCTGCTGCACAGTTCATGATCACAGGGGAAAAAGGAACTTTTCTCACCTCTGTCCCCCAACGCTCTTCCCTACTAACGCAGCCAGGTGAGTGCTGATTCCCAAGCTCCACCTGAGGCAAGACAGGCAAGTGCAGGAGGGATAAAATGCTGCAGATTTCTCAGAGCTCTGACTTTCACAGGTTTGTTACCTGGTCTCCCCGTGGGGTGACAAGGGGTGCAAACAGCTTTTGCCAGGATTCAGGCTGTAGGTGTGTTTGTGTTATACAGCCTGCGAGCACTGAGAGGGGCCAAGAGCACCGGTGGGCAGCACGGTCCCTGAAATGATGTAGGGAATGCATGTGGAATCAGAGATGCTGTGGAAAAAAACCATGAGTGAGCCTTCAAGATGCTTTGATAGTGTTTGATGGCTGAAGCAAAATGCTCTCGTTAGGGTCTCTGGAAGAGGATTTGACATCTTCTGTGCCACCTGTGAGATTAAAAGAAAAGGCTGTTGGCTTCTGTATCGTCTCCTTAAAGGCACAGGGGCTGACAGAAATGTAATTAAATTACCTGCAGCATTCATCTGTTGTCATAGCAGCCCCTGCAATGAATATAACAATAATTTCATCTACAGCTTAACTTAATGCAGCTTTGCCTAGAACAGCCAGAAAGAAATTTTCTATTCCATATCTGGCAGAGAGTTCCAAAGTTCCCATTTCAGTTTCACCAACAGTGGTCCTAATTGGGGCAAAATCACAGATTTTGCCTTTACTGTATTCCTGCAACATCAGGCAGCACCCATTGCCTGCCGATGACTTCATGTGATTCAGGATGTCAGATGGGATGACTGTATTTTCTTCTAGCTTTAAAAATCCCAGAGTCGTTGCATCAACTTACATGCAAGTAGTAAAAGCACAACACAGTGCTTTTCCCATCTTCATGAAGCCCACCAAGATCTGACTGTGCTGTGGACATATGCCCTTCATTTTTCTGGAGCTCTATTTAGGGTTGGTTGTGTGGAGCACAGTAAGGACACAGAAGTTCTGGCAATGATGGAGGGCACAGCAGAGTGAGTAAAGTTTGTCTTTATTCTTTTTTTTGACTTGCCAAGCAGTATGTTTCAAACTGAGATGTTACTGATGGATCCAGGTGGCTCCAAGCATCTCATGACTGTCCTTTAGTAAATGTGGAATGAGGTCCCTGGCTCAGCTCAGTATCCCATAGGTAAGGGGTACCCATCACTGTGCTTGTCAGCGAGGCCCAGCACTCTGTCTCTGCAGAAAATCTAAAGGACTGATCGGCCCTGAACACCTGGTTAATGTCTAATACCTAAAGGTGGAGCATCCATTAAGTCCAAGAAAAAATAACAGGCTGCTACTAATTTTCATGGCTTTACCCTTCTTTGGATATGGAGGAGTTTGTCATTTATTTGTCACTGTAAGAAATTTCAATGAAACTCACCTGCTGATGCTGAATTTTATTTTATATTTTGCTGCTATTTATTTACTACTTTCTTCTGGAAATGACTCTTATTTACCACCTTTCTCAACTAAACAGCCGCACAATTCAGGTATGTAGGATTAACATTTCTAGAGAACAATTAAAAACAAGTCAAGAACAGAAGAATATGATAAATGAGGCATACAGCATCTGCAAGAAATTTGTGGCTTCACCTGATACACATGGGAAATATTTCCTCCTCTTTGCTTCTATCCATCCCATTCCTGCTTTAGGGAGCTGAGGTTCATCCTACAATGACTGGTTTTTATCTCACATACTCAGGAATTCACAAGTTGAAGAGTGTTTAAATACCATGTGAAAAAAAGAAGCTAACTTGTGCATGGCCAAGATAAGCTGATTTGTAAACTGAGGCTTCCCCAAGCCTGATGTATGGAGCATTCTTCCTTCAGGCATGCTCTGCTCTGAGCACTGAAGCTTTCCCCCTCTGAAGAACTGCGTGTAATGACCTTCCCAGGCTAAACAGTGCTAAAACGAGCTGTTGTGAGTTGCTTATGTCCTGTCATTTCACTTTTCTTCATATGAAGAGACCTAATAATATATCCAATGCACTGTCCCTTTCCTATGATGCTCTCAAATGCTTTTCACATGTGTCTAAACAGTATTTATTCCTATTTTACAGATGAGGTAGGAGCGATGGCAGTAATAGAAGAGCATAGCTGAGTCTCCAGCAAGAGTTACATGTGCCTTTGTCACTCTGGATCATACCGAGCAATACCCTCCTAGAGACTGGTAAGTATCAGCTAAATATCAAAGGCAGTTCTTGCCTCAGGTCGTATGTCTGGACGTGTATGTCTGTCCCGTTGGACTCTCCCAGGTAGAAAACAGTTGTGTTCCTTGACCTGGGGAGCATGGAAGAAATGTTGTTCCCTGCTTCTGCTGCTCTCTCACCTCCTACTATAAAAGGGCTGAAGTATCTTTCAGAAAGGCACTGGGAGATGGAGAATCTATCATTTTCCTTGGTGCTGTGTTCCCCTGTTTTTCCACTGATTTCTGCCCAGCTTGAAATCTGGAGAGCACACAGTTACCTGGCATGGGAACTCATGCTCTCTCCTGCCAAGGAATTTCCTTCGAGAGCAAGCAGGAGAGAGAAACAGGAGATCTCATGTGTCCCCCATGCCCAGAACTAATCAGTGTCATATACAATATTTGCCTTTTTTGGGTTCAGATAAGAGCTGGTCACTGGCCAACTCCAGTTGCCCCATTTTGGCCAAATATAGTAAATTCAGAGCTGTAAACGATTGTGAGTTGCAGCTCACAAGGTCTCTCTCACCCAGAAGCCGTGTGGGGTGGCTCTCTCTCTCAGAACCCGCAGTCCAGAGCAGTGAAATTCAGTCTCCTTTACAAGACAACAAAGCTCCTGAGTCAACCAAAGTTCTGTTCCAATTTCCACTGTGGAGGCTGCAGGTCTGGAAATAAGAAATAAGCATTGCATGGCTTGGATAACCTACAGATACCTGATTTTCCTGTGGTTCACACGTTACATTGAAAAGACTTTGAATTCTCCTTTGGAGGACATTGCAGCTCTAACACAATTCATTTTGACTTAAGTAACCTACCCCTGAGGGGCAGCAGAGCTGTTCCACAGCTTGCAGAAGCTGCTCTCGGTGGCTTTGGTCTCCCTGGCTGCTGGGCTTGCCTATCCCACGGGCTTGCAACCTGTGATGCCTTTCAGCGGTTTTTTTGCTGTGTCGAGGATTGAAAGGAAAGGAAGAAGCCAGCCTCCCACATCTTCTTTCCAGTCCTGGGATTGCTTGGCTCTTTGGTTTATAGCCTGTTGGGGAGAGCTGGAAATGGAGAGCGTGTTTCAGGGTGTAATGAGAGGAGCTGCTGATGAAAACTGAAACCCAAAAAAGGATTGAATGCCACCAGTATTTCTGGTCTGACACAAAAGCAAGGCTGGTTGTGAAGGAGTGAATTAAAGAAAGACAAGTTTAAAGATCCAACAGTAAATATGCTGAAGGTCATGAGACATAAGAAGTTAATAAACTCAACTGGGTAATTTAATTCAACACAAAGAATGCATCTGTGTGCACTGAATAGTAGGTAAGAATTTGACATGACGAGATGGGAAGGCTTTGTTATCCTCTTGTCTTGCCAGGATTTGCTTCAATTATGCCAAAGAATGTTACTTCATTCTTGCCCTAATAACACTGTAGAGGAAATTAAATTACTCATATATAACAAAAGTGAACTGATTTTGACATCTCTTCTAGGCAAACCTCCCGCTGTATTAGCTCCTAAGTGCATTCTCCCTCACTTAAGGTCTCATGCATATGTATGATTATCACTCATAGTAAATATAAGCACTTTGTGAGAACGCAAATTAACTGTGGGATGTAATGGAGGTTGCCAAGGGCATTTTTTATTGTTGACTGTAACATGAAATCTACAATATGGGTACAATAATGAATGGATCGTGAGGCATGGAGAAATAATGCCATCAAAGGATGCTCTGACATCAGAAACCACAATGGCAAAACTGATGTCACTAGAACCTTGAGCTGCTTTTATTGTGCTTTTATTTCATTTCATTTTAGAAGGAGCTTCGGTTTAGCTTGAAATTTGTCTTTATATTTTTATAACTCATTGACTGGTGAAAGGAACAATTAAAGGCTGCAGAGCTAAAAAAGAATTAATTTTATTTTTTAAGGCTGACAGACCTTAGCCTTTGGTTTCAGTGAGATTAATAATGGGGGGTTGTCTCTGATTCCATAGCTCTTTCTTAACGTTTGATTGCTTTTTCATTACATTAGCTAGGTTTTGCAAAGTTTCTTTTTCTAGTAAATGTGGCCTCCAGAAATAAACCTTGCAACCTTGAAACGAAGGTTGAACCCTGCAAGGCACAGACGATTTCATCAACGATCTGCTCTTGCAGGCTCTCATTAGGAGGAAGCTAAGACATCTCAAACAATACAGCATTTAAAATAACAGAGTTTTATTTTAAAACCCTATCACTTTTCCCAGCCTATTCTGAATGGGGCTTGTAACCTTTGTTCTTTCAATAAAACAGCATCTTATCTGAACTTTTTTAGGGCTCCAGCCAAGCAGTACCTCCATGTTTGGAACCTGACCCATGCCAAGGGCTGCGTCAGGAGGGGTTACTGCTGCAGCTGAGTTTTTTGGGGTAGATTCGCTTGGCTTTTATTGCCCATAAACTGATGTCCTGGACAGGGAGAACTTGTTTGAGATGGATATTCCTGCAGTATTTTCTGTAATTTCTGTCTTGAGCCTCAGATTCTTCCTGTAAGGTGTGATGCTGCTTTAGAAGCATTGCTGGGCTTTTTGTTTTCAACTCAGTAAAAGCATCGAGAAAGGCTGTGAGGAGGCCGAGGGTGGGCAGGAAGGAGCCCAGGAGATGTAGCAGAGGGAAGTGGGAAGAGCTCTGCTTGCCTGTCCCAAAGGACACGGCACTTATGCTGAGCAAGAGACAAGTCCTCCTCAGGCCATGATGGGTCTCCCCGTGCACGGGGACATACTGCTGTTGTCAGGTGTGTTGTCGCTATAATGGCACAGATCAAAGAAAAGCAGGCACCATATATACTGCAGGCATGGGAGAAGGGCAAGGAGGGAGTTGAACTTTCACTGAAAATGGCAACGTCATCCTCTCCATCTGTGATTGAGTAGATGAGAAAAATGGAGACAGATGTCCCTAGGTTAACTGTAACCTTGCTTTGCTGCAGTTCAGCATCACAGGCTTCTCTGCACAGCAGATCATGTGGGTCAGCTCTCTCACCACTGAGAAACTGCATGCAGAGCAGGGCATTGAGACTGCAGAGTGATCTCCAAGGTGCAGCAGAGCCTGCAAGCAGGTCAGGCTGCTGCACCTGGAGCATGATGCATCCAAGGACTAAATCATCCTGGTGCAGCCTTCAAAGAATAATTCCTATTCGGAAGCATGTCTTACATAAGACATTTGCAAAATAAATGAAATATAGAAACTAATAGAGGATGAAATTTCTGCCTATTTTACCCATTATCATTTTTGTTTCTAAAGCAAAATGAGTCTGGCACGCAGACGACAGGAAGCAGTGTTTTAATGACACTTCCAGCATCCCAGAGGACCATTCAAAGTGGCAAAAAACTGGTGATGTCCTTAAAGACAGCAGATGGTTTCTTCAAGGTGAATAATTTTATTGTTTATTGTCTGCTCTGTATACTACAAGGAATGACATTTAAGAAACTATTCCAAAGCACAAAGAAAACATTTAGGAGCCAAATTATCTATACCAGTGACTGTGTCATCACCAGAGCTTGGAGTCTGGCTTAGAGACACTAACAGATTTGGGACTGGGAACTTTCAGAAAACAAGAGGTCAAGTTTGTTTCTCCCAGCTTCACCATCTCTGCAATGACCCCCAGAACAGCCTCCAAATCTGGAGAGGGGGGGAAAAAGAAACCACACACACGTGCACAACCCCCCTGAAATCTGAAATCCAGGGCTAGGCAGTGGCAGTGCTGTCATGTCCCTCGCTGTGCCGCAGCCACAGGGCTGTTTTAAACTTGCTTGCATGCAGCTTAGCTGAAGAAGGGTGTTAAAAGGCTTTAAAAGCACATTAAATACCAAGCAGAAGGGCTCTTGCAAGGAGGTGGTGGGATCGCTGTATTTCATGGCTCAGTGGGTTTTGTGTCAGTGTCTTCATTAATGGAGGTGGCAGAGGCTGAACTGACTTGTGTGCGCTGCGCCGGCCTCTCTTGGGGCAGGTGGAATGAGGTGGTTGGGGTGGGCTGCTCCAAAACACGGCCAGGTAAGTCCTTCATCTGGGTTTAGGTGGAAACAGGCCCTGAGATTCAGGTAATGATAGAAAAAACAAAGCCCAGGAGTTCAGAGACAAATCTCAGAACTGGAATGCTTTTTACCCAGCTTATGAAAATGCAGCCTGTGGGAGAAAAAAGTGGTGTCATAAAAGCAGGTGTTCTTATGAAGCTGTTATTATGTGGCTTTTTCATTTTTTTCAGGAGAACGAAATACCATTCAAAAGCTTTCCTTTTCCAAGGTAGTTCAAAGTTTCCAGATCTGGCCAAAAACCTACTACATAGTGCAGTAACACCTGAAGAGTGTCCTTAAATTTCCTGGAAGCTTGTGTTCAAAATTTCACCTGAAGTGTGTAATGCATTCATCTTTGGCCAAACCTTCAACTTCATTTTTAGGGTTGGGGATTTTTGTTGAGTTTTTTTTTTTCCTTTCCTCTTCATATTCATGATCTCCCTTCAATTCCTGGTCCAACAGATACCCCTCACTTCTCCAGGCGAGTATTAACTCTGAATAGAAATTCAAGCCTGACCTTTTCCATGCGTAAAAAAACCTTACTGCTCACTAGTGCAAATTGTTTTATGACTGGACCTCCCTGACGGTCTCTCCAAAGCTGCTGCCAGTGGCTTTGACTGTTTTGTTCTGATTCTGCAGTGGGTTTTCAGGCCTGCAAAGCAGCCATGTGCTTTTGCAAGGAAAAAAAACCCAACCCACAAATCCAACAGTCTCTGAAGGTAGAAGAAAATATCTGTCTATAACTTTTTGGTTTGGCTTTGTTTTGTGGGGTTGCTGAGTATTTCCCATTTCTTTTTGAGTTACTTCTGGAAGGATGGGGAAAAGGTCACAGCACAATTACTGGAGAAAGGTGTCCATAGATCGGCTGCTTTCAAAGCAGCTTTCCCAGGCAAAAAGATAAAACACAATCACAGACAACAAGGGTTTTTTTCCTTTTGCCTGTGTAAAATTTCAGCCTTGATGAAGGAAGGAGGGAGACACAACCTCTTAGTCCAGGCAGAGCTGTCACTCATCAGCCATCTGCGTGGTTCCAGCTCCTCACCCGGCTGGCCAGAGTGACACACCTCAGGAGAGAGAGTGTATTCACAGAGTCACAGAATCTCAGAACTGTGGGGGCTGGAAGGGTCCTCCAGAGATCATCAGGTCTAACCCTCTGGCCAAAGCAGGGTCCCTAGAACAGGTCGCACAGGGATGCATCCAGATGGGTCTTGAATATGCCCAGAGAAGTAGACTCCACACCCCCCTGGGCAGCCTGTCCCAGGGCTCCATCACCCTCACTGTGTAAAAGTTATTCCACAGACTGGTGTGGAACTCCCTGTGCTCCAACTTGAGGCCATCGCCCCTTGTCCTGTCCCCACAGACCACTGAGAAGAGACTGGCCATTTCCCCTGTGTCCCACACTTGAGATATTGGTAACCATTGATCAGATCCCTGATCCCATTAATAAGATACTCTTGCTATATTTGGAGATTTTTATTTTTTTTTAATTAAGTCCCTCAGGGAGCCCATCCCTGGATGTCAGGGGATATCACAAAAATTTAGACATATCTTTTTGTTCTTGTGTGCTCCCACAAGAACAAGATCTGGCATTTCTTGGAGCAGAAAGTCTGGGGAAAATTAATGTTCATGTACTGAGAGAAACCTGCAAGTTGTTCAATGAAGCAGCAGCATCAGGAAGGCAGAGAAATGGCAGGCTTTGGGCTTATTGCTTTCTTTGTTACTACATATGCAGGAGGCCAGAAGTGGGGGGTTAGCAGCCAAGAATCAGCAAAGCAGAAGCCAGCCCCATCCAGCTCGCTAGTAAAGATTAGCTGGGGACACACACACAAAATCCAAACTAGAAGTAACTCTCTGGGGGTTTAGGCCTGACTGGAGGCCAGATGCTCACCAAAGTCAGTCTAGCACTTTCCTTTTCAGTTGGACAGGGGAGAAAATATATATATTGAGAGGCTCAGGAGTCATGATCAGGACAGGGAGAGATCATCCCATAATCAATTTCTGCAGCCCCCCTTCTCTACCAGTACCCAGATATGCAAAACTGTGACAGTCTCACTGTAAGAGTTATGTGCAAATGAAATGCCAGTGAAGAGAGGGAGCTTTGGGCTCAGAGTCAGGGGACACTGTCAGGTATAGTCGACTTCCCGTGGCACGGCCGGGGCCGGGGTGGCTGCGCTGCTGCCATGCGGGTGGGCTTGGCTCTCACATCAGATGCACAGTCCTGCCCCTGCACCACAGTGCTGCTGCTGACCAAACCCCTCAGGACATCTTTGGTTATGCAGTTGGCTTTTTTTTTTTTTTCAAAATTATAACCTCTGTGCCTTTACCAGTGAAAAGTAACTGGAAAGACTGTATGGAAATATTGAAATGCCAGAGAGAGAAAACTCCTTTCACACAGTAAGAAGCTGTTATAAATAGGACTTCTGGGATAATTAAAGGTAAGAAGATTCTGGGTTAGCTGTCTGACTGATGTGATTTAACAGCCTGGAGAAAAAGAAGCCATGGAGATGGTGATGGTGCTCTCAGCTCCTGTCACTCTCTCAGATTTGGGTGACGTATCAGCTGCTCCACTTTGTGGGACATCTTTGAGATTTGGATGGGGGTACTCAGTAGACCTGTTAACATAGATCTGTTCACCTGAGCACGTTCAGTCTGGAAAGCATACTGTGCCCTTCCCATCTTTAAACCGTTGCAGCCATTTTCCTAATTGACTTACAACTGTTGTAATGTGAGAGTTTTAACACTGTGAATAAAGATTACATATGATTAGATAAGCAGTTTAAAAGCTCAGAGGGCTGAATCGTTGCATTTATTAATTGTACTCACTCACTTATCTTTGTGCTTTATTTATTATGATACGGTCCCTGAAACCTTAATAAATTTGATTCATAATGAAAAGCTCATTACTTGAAGAAAAAGAAAAAAAAATTATACACTATGCTTTTAATTAGTTCAATCGCTGTGACCATGCACAGAGGGTCTTTCTGTCACCCAGGTGTGGCACAGAGGTTGGGAGCTGTCAGTGTGCACAGATGCCTGTGAGGCTGAGCATGGCTCCATGAGGCAGATACAGCTTTTCCTCTCAGAGGGGATCACAGCTGCAACCGGACAGCTTAAACTGGTAATTTAAAACATTAACTCTCTTTTTCTTTTTTCTTTTTTCTTTTTTTTTGCTTTTAGACCACTTTCTGGTCTAAAACTGTTACCAGAAACTGGTCTAAAACCACTTGCAGGAGCGTGGCAGTCTGCCTTTAAACGCAAGGCTAAATCTTGATGTCCTTCCTCTGCTTGAAGGGAAGGGCAGGGTTTATGCTTTGTTTGGTTTCCCTGGCTGAGAAGAAAGAAAAAAAGCACAGTAAACTCTAAAGGACTCAGGTTTTAGCCTTGTGTATACATTTTTTAAAGATGTGGCAAATTAAAAGTAATGACTTGGGCATTGCATGTTTGCACTTTCAGCTGGCCATAATAAATCTTCACACTGAACCATCGGAAGTATTAAATCACTGCAGAGAAGCTTGTCCTTGTTCTTTGCTGCAGAGACAATAGGATTTTTAATAAACAATACCTTTGATTAGGTTCAGCAGAAAAGCCAAGGATAACTAAGTATTTGTATCTGTCAGGGCTTCAGAAGGAATCCTTGTAACTCACCTTGACTGCAGAAGCTCTTACGGATGCACGTGGGAACTTATAATAGGTTTTGGGTGTTAGTGAGAAGGGGTTTCTCTGAGTCTCCACTGTTGTACTGCTGCAGACTTACTTATGCAGTGACAAAGCCTGGTTTTGATTTTTTCCCCAGTACAGTGCAGAAAACACAAAAATATTAATATCCTGCCCAAAGTTTGTGATCTGTAAAATGAAAGTGTCTTTCTAAAAATAACAGCAGCCTAACGTCAGTGCATTACAGCAAAAGCAGTGTAAGCGATGCCCATAACTCCCAGGGTCACCTAGAGAGCTGTTAGCTGGCAGGGAAATGCTGTTGGAGGACTGGGATGCTCTCCTCGCAGTACGGCCGCACAGCTGACTCGGTTGCTCTCACGATGCAAAGCCAGCAGGCACCTCATGCTGATGTCAAGTAATGACCAGAAAATTAAAAAAAAAACCCAAACTGGCTGATAGACAGTTGAAAGAATCCCTCACCTTGCTCTAGAACATGGTAATATGGGCATGGCCACGGGTGCAGCATGGCACTGTGTTTGGGGCCTAAGCACTGCTGCTGAAGCAGAAATGTCTCCTGACTTGCCCAAGCAAGTGCAGATAAGACACTGGAGCAATTCAGTGCCATGAAAAATTGGGTGCAGATAGGTCACCTCGCTGTGAGGCTGGCTTCCCACGGGACACGTGATGAGAGAAGCCTCAGGAAGTTGATGCGAGTCAGTCTGCATCCTGTGAGAGACTTGGCTTATGGGGTGCAGGCTGGATCCAGGGCTGTGAAGCCCTTGTCCAGCCATGCAGGAGACCACAGGGTACAATGCACAGTCTCACAACACGCTGATTTTCCCTCTACCAGCCCAGCCCTGCTGTGGCACTGCTTGTCCCTCTGCACCTCCGTGCGAGCGCAGGCGTTAACTGTGATTTAAGCCCTGGCTGCCATGTGTCGCTGCATCCAAAGCCCATCTTCCTGTCTGCTCCAGAGTCTGACTTCAAAGGTTTGCATGCAGGTGCTAAATACTGGAATACACCACGTATGGCACTGCCATCTCCTTTTGAAAGAAAGAAATCTCATCTTAAATACAAAGGCTTGAGCCCAGGTAGAGAATACAATGATAATAAATGCTTATTAGGATAAATGGAGTCATGGTCCTCAAAGAAGGAGAAGGAACTCATGAAAAACTAGCCAAGGAAAATGAGACTTGACGGGCTGAACTGGCTTGATAAGCAGTAATGATATATAGCCACCAAAACAGAGCTGCAAAATGCACTTTGACTTAATTTTAAAGTTGCTTAATATTCGCCTGACATCCGTAAAAGGTTCTGAGACAGATTTTTGCACTGCTTTGAACATATTATTATTTATGTTCCAACCACAGAGAAAAGGGTTGGGATATGTGGCCAGTACTTAAAAGGAAAGAAATGCTCAAAATGAAAGAGGGCAAAGAAAATGGAGAGCTTTTGTTTCAGAATAATGACTGTCCCAATGGGATAATTAATTTCCCTTAGAGTAGCTTGTTATTTCTCACAGATATTATACTTATGCAGATTTAACTGTGGAAATACTATATTGTTGTAATTTCTCCAGTGTGATACATCTAATTACTCACTGCTCAGAGCATGAAAATGAAACAGAAAATGAACAGCAATTTCTATTTTAAAAAAAGGAGAAGAAAGATAAGTTTTACACCAAGAAAAACAGCCTATCGTGTATCAGACCGGGAGCATGGCTACATTTCATGGGAAGAGGAGCTGCAGGAATTCCCATGTTCCTGGGGGGATGTTGCCAAAGGTGAGCTACTGCCGGGAAAGGGAATGGAGTTTATTTACACCAGCTACAGCAGAATGAAAGAAGCACACCCTGAAGTACATGCCACCAAGTGCAAGAGCTGCTGCACTGTGTTTCTGTTGCCTGTGTGCTTGGATTTACCCTTAGTCTGGCTACAGGCATCAGTGCCAACAAATCTTTCCCACACTGAAGCTGCCTGGTGCCCACAGGACTATTCGGCTTCAGGCTGCTGGATCCGTGGTGCTCCCAGGACAGCACCTCTCAGGGACTTCAGACATCAAACTCACATTCAGAGGCTGCTGGGCACCCCTGTTGCACCTTTGTGGCTAAGGTGTATGCTGTACCCTTTAAGTAACCCAATCACTTTTCCCAGACTATGAAGATCATTTTCTGCCTCATATTTTTTTTCCCCCTTGCCTTTCCAAAGTGGAGCATGATCAGCACCTGCTGACATAGGAAGTTCCCAATCCTTCTGTAAGGCTGCAGCAGTGCTCAGTATGAACAAATCCTTGCCATACATCTGGCGAACAGCTCGGATGCTGCCTCCTGCCATCAGCGTGAGCCTTATTGCATCCACGTGTGAGTGCGGAGCAGAAGACCCTGCTCCATATCTTCCACGTGATGCTGCAGCCACTTCCCTCCTTGTTTGCTCCACCAGGACTGCAGGCAGGTGGATTGTGTCCCTACCACAAAGCCGTGGAGAGGCTGGAGCAAATCCTGCAGGTCTCACCCTGGAGAGCGCCTCGCGCATTGCTGGCAAAGGCTCGTGATGCTTGCAGTCCCACTGGGCTTGGAGCATCTGCCACAGAGTTAGTGCTGGCTGCTGTGAGGCAGCAGCTAAGGAGATTATTAGAGTGCTGTCTGTCGAGGTGCCACAGGACACTGACAGGTCCCTGCTGCGGTGGGAAGTCACAGCAGCTTATCCTCAGGATCTTGGAAATGAGTTGTCCTTGGTGCCAGGATTTCCAGACCTGTCCCATCACCACAGTGTAACGGTCATCAAACATCTCTGTGTGGAAATGCTTTTTTTCCCCCTCTCTCAGCCCTTAAAAATGCTCTTGATGCCACTGGAGCTTTTCCTAGGAACTTGCAGACTTTTTCCTTCCCTGTCCTGTGCCATGTTCAGCTGGGTGCTCGTATGGGCTGGCAGTGACTGAGTTATGGGCCAGAAATCTTTGGTAGCTGGGAACAGCCCTGCAGTGCTGAACATGCCAACGCCACGTGCCTGCGAAAGGCAGGTTCCCCAGGGAACTGCTGTGCAGAGCTTGTTTATTGAGGTGCTGCAAATAGGTCAAGGATGTGGCCCCTGTACAAAGGCAGCTAATTAAATGTACAAATCCAATAAAAATAAATACGCCACTTTAATATGCAGGTCCTGCTCTGCCCAAAGATAATAGGATGCAAGTCAGTTGCTGTAGCTACCACGACGATGGGAGAGAAACCCCGGCTAGCCCAGGGAAGAGACAACATCTCCACCCTATCCTGCTCCAAGGCGAGGTGCAGCTTCACCAGATTGCTGCCTTGGGTCTGGCTTTATGCGTTGAGTGAAGACAGGCAGCACTTCCCTGGCCATTAACTCTCATTTACCTTCTCCCCTTCACGGTGTCTGATGGCTCAGCTCTGGAGGTGCCGAGGGGTTCGTGCTGCCGTAGGACTGATGCTCCCACCGCTGTTTGGCCTCCATGGGTGCTGCTCTCATTTACAAATGAGAAGTAAATGGGGTGTTGCAGACCTGGCCAGGGATCCTGGCCACCCTCTGCTTCACCCAACCTTGCTGCCCCAGCCCCGGGCTGCCTGGGGAGGGGGCAGCCAGCAGCCATGGCTTTACCTGCTACAGTAAGAGTCAATGCAGGGAAGAAAAAAATCTATCAGCTGGGCTTTTGCTGGTCGATCAGGTCACTGTACATAGCGAGCAACTGTGGATAAAAAAAAAAGAAAGCAAATTGAAGTGGCAACCTCATCCAAAATGGAGTTTCTCAGGCCAAAGGGATAAAATGCCACCTCAAAATCACCTTTTCACTTTCTAACTGACACTGTAGCCCATGCCACACTGGGCAAGATGCTTAAGGAATAAGCAGAAGCCTCATCCTGATGGCAAAGCCCAAGATGCAGCGGCACAGAGCAGAGCTCCAAAGCAGCTCCTCAATGGCCGAAGCAACGTCAGCCACAAACACATGTCCAAATTCCAAGTTTGGGTGGATTGACACAAACTGCTGCTCCCCACCTTATTTTATCTTTTTTTTTTTTAGAAACAACCACACTTTCTGTAACTGGCCCTTTGTTATGGTATGTTATGGTATAGCAAAGCCCGGGCTCGCCGGGCAGCAGCCTAAGCACCGTGCAGAGCTGGCAGTGCAGCCAGTGCTCCAGATGCTCTGGCATTTGTCACGGTCACTTGGAAGCTCATGTGCCATGAATAGCCCAGCACTCACCAGTGAGCTTGCAGGGAAGCAAAGGCTGCCCCATCCTGTCGGCTGTCCAGAACGAAGCCTCAGACACAATTTAAATAAACAAATACACAAGAGCTTTTAAAGAGAAGTAGAGAGGTTGCCTGTGGGTAAAGGATGGTGCTACAGAGAGTTAGTGCTGATTCATGGGCCTTGGCACAAAACCAAGGCCTTTGCCTGCTCCTTCCCACCTTCTCTGCAGCTGCAGGGTTCGGTAGCACAGCACAGCTGCAGGACGTACCCACAAAACCCCACCAGGCATTTCGGCTGTGTACCAGGACAGCAGCTCTCCCACCCCACCCCCCAGGCTAAGGAAACAGAGGTGTAACCCCCATGTATTTATTTGCCTTTCCGCAGAAGTCTAGCTCTGAGGGACAGTGCTGAGCTGATACATCCATTGGGTACGTCCAGGGGCTACTGATGCTACAGCAGTGGGACTGATGGCTTCACCCCTCACATCTTCGCTCTGCCTCTTGCATGTTATAAACATAAAAGTGAAGTCTTTAAGCCCAATGGATACAACTGGCCAATGAACAAGTCAATGCCTGAGCAGTTTGTAGAAAACCCTTTGCAGCTTTCTGCTCCACCTGCAAGCTGGCTGAACCATAAATCAGAAGCAGAGGCTTCTGTAGGATCACACACACATATCTGGGGCAAGTCACGCAGCACATGCTACACCCTGTCCCTGCCCAGCACTCCCAGGCCACAGCCACCCCCTTCACCCTGGACAGACAGAGGCACAGCTGCTGCTGCTAGTTTGCAGCTGGTGGTGTAAGGTTGAGCATGTAACCTTTACTTCAGGTTCACAAAATAAAGTACTCAATTTCTCCAGGTGTTTGTTTTGCCATCAAGGCAATGCCACCAAATCCCAACAAAAACCAACCAGCTGAAAAAGGGGAAAAAACATACAGACACGTCCCCCACCAAGTTGTTTGGAAAAAAACAGAAAGAACCAGTAAAATGCCAAGTATTCATGTTTGTGGGAACTGCACCAAGTGTAGGGCACGAAATGGAGCACACCCATTGCACGGGCAAAAAAATTAAAGAGCAAATTGCATGCCATGATTCAATTCTCACCTAACAACTGCAGTAACAAGGGCAGGAAATAGAATTCCTTGACTCAGTTGTCATGACAATGCTCTTGAAAGAAATATCTGCCACAGGATAAACCCTCACTGCCTCCGTGTGACCAGAGAGCGCACGTTTCGGCTCCTCACCCACACCCCCATTAATGCAGCACTTTCAGCTCAATGCTGGGGCCGAACAGTCACACTCAGCTGCTGGATGCAAAGGCAGCAGATACCAATGGTGCAGTTTGTAATGCAGCTGCTATAATTAGCTTTTGAAACTAGCACTGCATGGGGAACTCCTCCAGCTCTGCCATTACACGGGCGATGAGCTAATTGCAACACAGGCACATTGTATTTCTTCCTTTTTGTTTTCTTTTTTTGTCTGGCAATTTTTTCTTATTGCTGAGATGTGTGTGAAATGGGGACAAATACAAATGTTTGTGGGAGAAAAAATGAAATGCAAATGCTATTGTCATGTTAAAAAAAGCAACTGAAAAAAATAAAGCCCTGCTGTATCTTTTTTTTTGCTGTTGCCACTATTGCTGTGCTGGTCTTAGGAATTCCACTGCTAGGGTAAAAACATGATGTATGCCTTGGAATATAAACTGTGATTTGAGTAGGACAATAGTTTTAGCTTATTCTTTAAAAAACCCTGTATTATACAATTAAATATATACACTTATAGTACAGGGAATGGGCAGAAGAAAGAACCTGGGTGTCTCTGCTGTTCAGTGTCAGCTCCCTTTTAGAGGAATTTAAGAGCTAACTGAGCAGCAAGGGAAAAAAAAATACATATTCATCTATGAGCTGTCCTGCTAATTTACTTCCCCTCATTGACTTCATAGCAAATATCTTACTAATATCACTTCCAAAATACTGACAAACTTTACTGGTGTGTGATTTAGCTGTTTGCAGTATATTTGCTTGTGAAAACCAGTGGAGGGAAAGAGAGGAAAAAGTAAACCAGAAACATGAGAAAGGGCCTTGCAGAGTGATGGACAGAGCCCAGAGAGAAGAGGAACGAGGCGTTGCCAAGAGGTGGTCCAAAGTGTGTAAAATATGCATGGTATCTCCTTGAATCAGTATTTCAAGGGCAAAATGAGGCAGAAAGTATCACTCTTCAGGTCTGCAAGCACAATTCAAGTTAATCTGAGGCAAAGCAGTGGCTTTAACATGTAGATCCCCAAATCATGCCCAAAACAGCCTTTGCAGTTGATGCCCTTGCCCCTTCTCCACACTTTTATGAACTGCTTTACAACGTCCCAGCCCAGAGGTCACCCCTCCCTAATCTAGCAACAAATGGCTTTAGAAGAGAGGGGATCACATCTGAATTACCACAGTGCCCTCTGGATCCCGGAGCAGTCTGCACACACAGGGTTCAGCAGGCTCACCCTCACCTCAGCGCAGGCAGCTTTAGCTCCTCAGCAGCTCTCCAGAAACACTTCACCCAGTGATTTTTTGCACTTACCCATACAGGGAGGTGGGAATCCATTTGGGATTGGCCACATGGTGTGTCAGGGATGCAGAAGCATGTGCTTGCAAAGCCCAGTGCCACACCACTTCCTAGGTCCAGCTGCCAGCCTACAAAAGCTACTGCTGAAACACCTTGGAGAAGAGAGTCACCATCTGGCTTTAACACATTAAGTCACCTAGGAGAAAAAAAAGATCTTCCTTTTGACATTGCTCTTGGTACTCCAGCAATTGGATTATTATCACTGAAGTAGATCCTCACTAATTGTCATTTGATGGGGGCAAACAGGGCAGAGGGTGCCCTGGCAGTCAGTGGCAGCGGGCGGTGGCTACTGAGCAATTTATGGAGAGGAGCGACCAGCCCCCGTTAACCTCTCTCAGGCACTTGCATACCAGTGTCTATCCTTCTAAGGCTAATGCCAAATAATTCACTCTTATAATAGTTTTAACTATTTTTAACGTAGAATTTGCATGGTCCCCCATCAAATCCCTTTGTCATTTCACAGCTGGTTTTCCTCATTCCCTACCAAGACTTTCCAAAGGACAAGAGCTGCTCTCCAGTTGGTTATCTATCTGCACCTCCACCAGCACCATTAGCTGAAGTCCAGGGAACCCAGGGGCTTGTTAATTAACTCCTACCCCTCTGCATGCTCAGCAGAGAGCAGCCCAACACAGTCCTGTATATGCAGCTGATGGAGTCTTTTCTTTTTTCCTATCTTAAAACCCAGAAGGTCACTTAACTCCTGCTTAAGCCAGACCCTGATGGCCCTCTGGCAGTCTTTGAAGGTAAAAGCAGGTAAGTACCTCAGATGATCTGAAAATGTTCCATGAAGTAAGCTGAAAGGTCAAAATAAAAATTAAACTGGAACTTAAAATGAAAACAGAAACAAACAAAAACTCCAAACCCAAAACACAACAAAACAAACCCTAAAGAAGTAATCTCACCCTTTTCTCCGATGCTTTGAGAGAAAAGATACCCCTGCCTTACAGCAGGGTGCCAGGCACTGCAAGGATGGGTTCCAGGTTTGGCAATACCCCACGTTCTTCTCTCCTCACTAGAAATGAATTGGCACAGGTTGTGCTCTGAGAGGAACACCTTCACTTCAAACCTACCAGGACAGGGTCACTCACTGTGGGAACACTTTCCAATGGCAAGGGAAGGAAAACCCACCCAGCTACAACAGGTTGATAAATATTACTCCAAGAAGCCTCTGGTTTGGCTGAGCACAAATTACAAGAGAGAAGCGATGCTACAGCAGGGAGGGAGGACTCCAACCAGCCATTAAACTGTCAGCTCAGCAAAACACAGCAGGAGTTAAAGGTAGCATCTCCAGAGATAAAGGTAGCATCTTTGCAGCACATGGGGAACCATCCTGCTCCTCCTCCTGAAGGTCTAAGGCCATCCTTTTGTCCCCTGGGAGGGAAGAAGCTGCTGCTCAAAGCCCAAGCAGCTGGTGGTCACTGGCCCTCACTTGGAGCACGACCAGAAGGTCGTGGCTCTTGGAGAAGTACCACCATGTTAAATGGTGTGCTGCTGCTGCTGCTGCTGCATCTCCAGCAGGACACAGCTCACAGAGGAGCAGGCTGCAAAAAACACATCCAAAGGGATCAACAGGATCGGGCAGGACAGTTGGCACACGTATGAACACATCGCCTTGAGCGAGTCCATTTTCAAGGTCACCAGCATCGTGTTCAGACCCAGCAGGAGCTGGCCCAGGACAGAGCTCTTGGTATTAAAAGGAAACAATCCGTTAAATGTGCCTCTTGATGTCCTCTCATCCTTGCTGCTGATGCGAGCCCACCTCTGCCAGCTTGGGGAATTAGTCATCAGAGCGGAGTAATGTGACCTGGGAGTCGCCAGCCGGGGTAGCAGATACCTTCAAGCCTGCAATTTGCTAGCGATCAAATAGATGTGGATGGCTTGGCAGATCCCAAATTACAGTGCAAGTAGGAACTGAAGGTTTTACAGGATAAATTATTATTGTCAGGGTTTTATAGAGAAAATAACCCCATAGAATGTATTTTAAGGTAGTAGTTTAGACAGGAGCATGATAACATCATAAACCATAAGAGGAAAACTTGGGGCATTTAAAAACATCAGAGGAGAAACAAGAGTGAATTACTACTCTCTCACCTTTCTTAGTTATTTGTTGTCCTAAATGATATGTGTGTGTCTGCGTGTGCATTTGTAAATATATTTCTTTAATTCTTTTTTGATCGGTTCTACAAATGGAGGAGCTCAGAGTGTTGCTTTATTAAACAGGGGGTTTTTTTAAAAAAAAGTTTGTGAGTGTTTACAAGCACCATCTGGAGAGTACAGGTAAGTAACCACATCACTGCAGAAGATGAAGGATGTTCTCACACAGCAGCCCTTCCCTTTGCAGCCACCAGGGCCAGCAAAATTCCCTTTGAAAACCTGATACCACTCCTCCCTTGTGCTTCAGAAGCCACCAGAGCCCTGGCACAGCAGGCACATCCCTGCAAAACTATGTTTTATTTATTTTGGGATCTTCTCAGTGGTTCTTTAGGCACTGAAATGTAGAAAAGCTGCATCAGTGGAGCCTGAAGATTGAGGTGCAGGTGCCTGGTTACAGCTAAGGGTGGGCTGGTATCAGGGGCCAGGCCAGAGTTAATCTCCCCAAGCAGCCAGCACAGGTGAGCTGAGTCAGCCTGGGCTGTTACCCACATCACCTGGCACCACTTCCCCATAAAACCAGCTGGTGAGGAAGGGCAAGGGCTTGTTGCCTCCAGGACAGTCTGAGTGTGTCTGGGGCATTGGGTCGGTCAGTCGGTCTTTGCCATCGGGCAGCATTCTGTAATCGATGGGTAAGTAAGGTACCCTGTGTTAGCACTGGGTGTGAGTGTAACTGGCCATTACTGTCCTACATTCATGGTGATTTTTGTCAGTAAGCTGTCCTTATCCCAACCCAGGGAGGCTCTGTTTCTCCTCCATGAGTGAGCAAGCAGCTTTGGTGGGTGTTTGGCCTCTAGCCAGGGCCAAACCACCACGGGGGGATGCACCAGTGTGGTGACTTCTGCTACCGCTGTGGAGCAGCCAAAGTCCTCAGGGGTGTATGCAGGAGCAGTTCACCTTAAATTGCACTGCCCAGCCTCATCCCATACAGAGATGAGCCTTTGCTCTAACACACCTCTGCCCGTGTCCTCCTCAGATCAGTTCCCCTAGAAAGCAGAAGAGGCAGACGGTGCTAACCAGGGCTGTGACATGTTGATCCACGTTCTTTTCAGTGTGGAGACAAGGGTTTTCTCTCTTTTTCAAAAATATGATTAGGATCCACTACTGTTTTGAGACTCAAGTGCAACATCGTCCCTGCAAATCACTAACCTAGCGGGAAGCTGATGGGCTGAAAGAGGGAGAGGCAGAGTGGTTTCACCCTTCATTGGACTCTTGCAGCTTCCCAAGGCTTCTCTCTCCAAGTCCAGCTTCATAACTTCTGCTGGAAGTTTTGAACTACAAACTCCTGCTTCTCAGGGCAGGATATGGGGACAAAGCAGAGCTGGGCATCTCCTGAGGAAGCGAAGAGCTGTCCCTTTCAACCTCCCAAGCAAAGAAACCCAACTGGCATGTTGTGGGCTGGCTGGGGCGTGTTACACGTAACTAAATGCCACACAGCTGGCTGCAAACCCAGTGTGAGAGCAAACATTTCTAGGTGTTCTCTAGAGAACAGCTTTCTAGGTGGTGCAGACCAGCCTGGATGAGAATTTCAGCAGGGTGATGCTGATTTCTATCACTTAAAGATCCATCTTTGACTATTCAGAGAGTGGGTCTCTGCTAGAGCAGCCCCCGGGGTACCCTCATGGTGTAACACACCCTTCCCTAGCGAGCTGTCAGCCCGCAGCGTGAGCTATTTCGGTGGCTACATCCCTTCAGACAAAGCCTCGCCATCTGCTCTACCCTCTAATTACAAATGCAGAAAACATAATTCACAATCAAATCACATAAAAGAAGGAAAGAAAATGAGCAATTAAAATGCACATTCTGCCAGGCAAATCAACCTTCCCTTCCCAGCCGCGCTGCACCCACTGCTGCTCTTGCCTGTTACAGGCAGGGTCAGAATTAGTCCCGGACCACTGGAGACTTGAGTCCTGCTGGCTTCACTGACAGCAGCCTTCCAGGCTTGATCTTCTTTTCTACCAGGGACTCTCTTCAGCTCCAGTCTGCTGCTGTATTTACTGGTGTCTTGCTACCCCCTGGGATCAGTTTTTTCCAAGCAAGCAATTTACCTTTCCAATGCACAGATGTATCTTTGTTATTCCCCACTCCCTGCCTTGCTTCTGGGGTCCTCCTGGCTCACAAGCCAACAGAATATTGAGGGTTCCAGGAGAGTAAGCAGGGATCAATGGTGGTGCGTTTACCAGCAAGCAACCTGGGTTTAATTCCTCTTTGGTGCAATGTTGCTGCATTTAGTGAAGTTATCTCCCACACTGAAATGTGCATTAACGTAGAATCATAAACTGGTCTGGGTTGGAAGGGACCCCAAGGATCACAGAGTTCCAACCACCTGCCACAGGCAGGGCCACCAACCTCCAGGCCTGGAGCTACACAAGGTTGCCCAGGGACCCATCCAACCTGGCCTTGAACACCCCCAGGGATGGGGCACCCACCCCCATTCTGGGCAGCCTGTTCCAGACCCTCACCACTCTCTCTGTAAAGAACTTCCCCCCAGTATCTAATCTAAACCTTCCCTCCTTCAGCTTCAGTCCATTCACCCTTGTCCTGTCATTATCTACCCTTTTAACAAGCTGATTCCCCTCCTGTTTCTCTGCTCCCTTCAGGGACGGGAAGGCTGCAATGAGGTCCCACCACAGCCTTCTCTTCTCTAGGCTGAACAAGCCCAGCTCCCTCAGCCTCTCTTCATAGGGGAGCTGCTCCAGCCCTCTGATCATCTCTGTGGCTCCTCTGACCCCTCTCCAACAGCCCCACATCTTTCTTGTGTTGGGCCCCAGCTCTGGACACAGGACTCCAGATGGGGCCTCACCAGGGCAGAGCAGAGAAGGACAATCCCCTCCCTGTCCCTGCTGCCACCCCTCATTCAGGCTCATAAGTAACATGTACACTCTGTAACAACTCAAGCCTATTTCTATGTTCAAAATCCAAAGTCTCCTTCTCTAACATCGGCCAGTGCCAGGTCACTGATCTGAACTGAAAGAATAAATAGCAACTCAAAAGAACACAAGAGCACCATTGGTTCTGTGGATCAAGAAGATCTGTAGCTTGTTCTGTGAGCAATTCGGTTCCCAGATTTGCCAGCCCGTGCTGAGAGCTCAGCAAGGGAACAGGCGGAATTTCTCTTCCCACACCGGCCTCTGCCCCTGAGGAGGGACCGCAGCCCTGATGGCTGCTGTGGGTTATCACAACTGCAAGGCTGGGCATGGGCAGCCTGAGCTGAGCCCAGGGCTGGGGGAGCTCAGCTCCTGGCACTGCATTCACCTGACTCTGCGCTGCTTCTGGAACCAAAACCATACGATGTCACGTGAGGAGCGCTGGAGGCAAGCAGCAACCCAAGGTCACTGCAGCTGGCTGGAGCATCACTTCACAGGCAGCTCCATGCCTTCTCCCCTGAGGAAGCAGAGCTTGCCATCAGACAGGCAGCAGACTGCTCCGGCAATTAGCGAACGGGGCTGAGACGATCCACAGCTCTCAAGTGCCATCAGAGCTGTGACAAGGTCTCATCCAAAAGCCAAGGGTCACATCATCATTGCTGGCAGATGGAAACCGGTGGCCAGGAGGTTGATTGGGACATTAGGCAGCTTGTCATTAAGGGACAAGTGACCAGCTGCCTGGCTGTAAAACCTGTGACATGCAGCTCCATGTGTCAGAGACACTCACAAAGTGCAGGGGCACCTGTGACAACCCCTTCCCCCCTTTCCCTTACAGCTACAATCTTAAATCAGGACTGGCAAGGGTACCATGCTGAGTCAGGAAAACCAAAGAGGACAAGGGATCTTCCTCCCCATTTCCTTAACAGCTCCTGTGCTGACTCAATTCCCATCACAAGAATGTCTTTTTTATTTTAGGGGTTTTTTTACTAAATGGAAATTATGAAAGACATGCAACAAGTTTTGAATTCAAAGGAGACCTTTCACAGTGCCAAACTGCATCTGACCTACAGTTATGGTTATTACACAGGAACAGACATAAAGCTATCATACGGATCAACACATTTTATCACAGTCATCCAACGAAATACTGAGTCCATGCAGCTTGGCTATTACCTCTCTGCAGCACTGATTTCCCAGAGTTTCAGCTTAATCTGGAATTTTATTATGTAGTTATTTTAATCTCACTTTATTTTATTACTGCTTTGAGTCCTATTATCAAAGTTAGATCATGCTTAGATATAACAGTGATGAATAGGCTTAGAAACAGCTAAAATACAAACAGAATCCAGCTCTGTTTTGCTATATGCAGTAGAAAACCATCAAGAGAGCCTTTATGAAGCATTATGCAGTGATAAAGGGGTAGTTCCTACTGGGTGGCTGGGATGAGTGTTTAATTGGATGCCCCCCTCTCCTCATTACTTATCTGCATGAGCATCTCTCGCCTGTCATCAGATTGAAAGCTAGAAGAGACCATGAGACTACTTTCTCTGAGCCTGTGGCTGAGTATCAGGTACCAGCCTGGTTTTTACATTAGTGGGGAGTGTGGAGTCTTTCGGGGGGGGGGTTGAGTCTCCTTCTCTGGAGATACTCTAGACCCGTCTGGACACCTCCCTGTGTGACCTGTCCTAAGGAACATGCTTTGGCAGGGGGGTTGGACCCGATGATCTCTGGAGGTCCCTTCCAACCCCTACAGTTCTGTGAATCTGTGGTCTTATACATGTTTGGCTGAGGTAACGTGCTTGTTCAGGCAGACAGACAAACCTGCACCAGAAGATCCCTCTGCCCTCACTCCCCAGGGCTGGGACTCCAACTGTGGCCAGTGTCTCCTGCCCCTCATGAGAACCCAACTTTCACAAAAGACACGAGATAGCGTGCTGAGGTCTGAGCACACAGGCTGGGTGCCAGCATGCCACAGGCACCCTGTCCCAGGACAGCCCTGGGGGCAGAAGAACTGGCCTAGCACACCCACCCTGCCAGCAAGCAGACCCTCTCCTGACAGTTTCGTGCACAACTGCACCAACAGCTTGGTCTTGCCATAAGGTTCTTGCAGCTGGAGTTGCCACGTAGGTCGGAGGGACCTCTGAGAGCAAGCCCAGCGTGGGGGCTGCAGCCTTGGCCTGATCGGTATTTTGCTCAGATGTCCTCTGGTGGGTCCTTTGCCACCACAGTTCCTCAGTAAGGAATTCAGGGATGCATTAGAGACAGTCAAGCGCTCTAAAGGCCAAATTTACATCTCATCTGTGAAGATGTTTAAGGTATATATTTAAACACTCTCCGGGAACAGAACATTAAATTAAGATTGAAAATCTTTAGGACATGCTTTAAAAAAAAACATCAAGGATGAAATGCCACATGTGGCCACTTTGGGAAGAACCAGGAGAAAGCTGTTCACACAGCAGAGCAATGCTGCATCAGCAAAGTGTTCACCGACACAGGCTCAGTCACTGCAACTGGTGACACGCAAGCGACCCGGGCCAAAGGAGGGCTGGAGCTCACCTTATCACAGTCAGAAGAATCTCCTCCAGCTGCTCCCCAGGGCCTGGGTGCTGCAGAGGACCAGGCAGGATGGCTCGCATCTTCGCTGGCCTGTGGGATGCAGCCTGGCAGTGCCCACATCAGCAACTCAGATTGACAGTGACAACAACACCCCCAGGAGGGAGGTGGGGGGCTCTGACCTCCTGCTCTTCGGCACAGAGAACAGAGAGGGAAAACAACAATTGCTGGGAAAACAATCCTTGCTGCTGAGTATGAAATAAAGAGAACGTAAATCAAGCCACGCATCTCTTGACAAACTAAGAGAGGATAAAAGCTCCCATCAATAATTTTACCCAGCTCCTCGCAGCTAACAGTTCATTTACCAAGCACCCTTCAGAAACTAGGGCTTTGGGCAGGCATGGTCCATAGGAAACGTCTCAGCCAGGCAGGATGATTTAGGAGGCATCTTAAGAAGGAAAAGCTTCCAGGAGAGGACTGTGTCTGGAAGGAGCCACACACTGTAGCTTTAGACATGACACACTGCACACTAGAAGCCAAGCCCTGGGACAGGATGCAAAAGTGGATCTGTTCCAGCTCTCTCTGTCTTCACCGGGGCTTGGAGCCATCACACAGATCAGGTTAGGCTGGTGGGCAGTCAGGCACCCTCCAGGCACCATCAAAGATGACTGTGTGCAGCCCAGGGACCCCGCCAAGCGCACAGCCAATTGGCACCACTCTGCTGGGCCCCACGGCAGAGCCCATGGCACAGGCTGGGTAACTGACAGCTGCAACCCGATCGCTGCAGGCATCACTCCTCTGCCTGCGGCCTCCAGGGCTGGCAGGTGGTGGGATTCCATGTATTGCCCAGGGCCCTCGTCTGGGCCTGTCCCTGTCAATCCACTTGTGTGACACAGCAGCAAAGTTCACCTACAGCTTCTCTCAAGGCTCAATCAACTCCAGGAGCCACTACCCAGGTTGCAGGAGGACCTTGTCTGGGCAGAAGAGCATGCCCAGACAACAAGACCAAAGGCCTTCCACTCAGGAGCGGCAGCGCTTGGTCATCGAGCCTCTGCTCCAGGACCACAGACCGTGGTATCTCCCATCTCCAGTTAAGATGACTAAAATGCAAATGCTCACTCCCCCAGTCTGCAGGAAGCTGATGTAGGCAAAAGGGATGTGATGATTCATTCACTTCCTATCTCAGAGCCCAACACACTTTCCCCAAGATCAGCAGAAGAATGCACCTTGCCACCAGCTAAATACTTGATAAAACTGCAATACGGCCACCTGTGATTGATGCTTCCCTTCACATGAGCTCTCCAGCCACAATCTGGATAATGACTAGGATTATTAAAGCATCAATTATCTATAGAGCTACATTAGCAGGCCTACAGTCTGCTCATTTTGATAAGGTTTGTTCCATTCATTTATCAACAAAACAGAGATACCAGCAGGCCATGGAGTCTGCAGGTTTTAACTCCGTTGGGATGGGCTCAGAGAGTGGTAGTAAATGGAGTTAAATCCAGCTGGCGACCGGTCACGAGTGGTGTTCCCCAGGGGTCGGTGCTGGGGCCTGTCCTCTTCAATATCTTTATTGATGACCTAGATGAGGGCATTGAGTCCACCCTCAGTAAGTTTGCAGATGACACTAAATTGGCTGGGAGTGTGGATCTGCCTGGGGGTAGCGAGGCCCTACAGAGGGATCTGGACAGGCTGGAGAGCTGGGCTGAAGCCAATGGCATGAGGTTCAACAAGAGCAAATGCCGAGTCCTGCACTTTGGCCACAACAACCCCAGGCAGCGCTATAGGCTTGGGGCGGAGTGGCTGGAGGACTGTGTGGAGGAAATGGACCTGGGGGTACTGATTGATGCACGGCTGAACATGAGCCGACAGTGTGCGCGGGTGGCCAAGAAGGCCAACGGCATCCTGGCTTGCATCAAAAATAGTGTTACTAGTAGGAGCAGGGAGGTAATTGTCCCCCTGTACTCAGCACTTGTGAGGCCGCATCTCGAGTACTGTGTTCAGTTTTGGGCCCCTCACTACAGGAAAGACATTGAGGCTCTGGAACACGTTCAGAGGAGGGCTACTAAGCTGGTGAGGGGTCTGGAACACAGGCCTTACGAGGAGCGTCTGAGGAAGCTGGGATTGTTCAGCCTGGAGAAGAGGAGGCTTAGGGGAGACCTTATAGCTCTCTATAACTTCCTGAAGGGAGGTTGTAGTGAGCTGGGGGTCGGCCTCTTCTCCCGTGTAGGCAGTGACAGAACTAGAGGGAATGGTAGCAAGCTGCGCCAGGGGAGATTCAGGCTCGACATTAGGAAGCACTACTTCTCAGAAAGGGTAGTCAGGCACTGGAATGCACTGCCCAGGGAGGTGGTGGAGTCACCAACCCTGGGGGTGTTCAAGGAAAGACTGGATGTTGTATTGAGGGATATGGTTTAGTGGGAGCTAGTAGTAATAGGTGAATGGTTGGACTGGATGATCTTCTAGGTCTTTTCCAACCTTGATAATTCTGTGATTCTGTGATTCTGTGAGTTGGTGTTCACATCCTCTACACGTGCACCACCACACAGAGCATCCTGGTTGTCAGGGTTTGTTTCTCCGGGAGAAGAAGGTTGGCACCACAGCCAACTTTCACCAGCTCTGGAGAGAAGCTTCCCTCTTTTGGCTCTATCTACACACTCCAGTTCTCTCCTTTTAGTGATGCAAACAGGCTAAGAAACAGCAGAAAAGCAACTCTTTTTATAAACAGACCCAAAGTTTCCTTTATAAACCATACTAAGGTACACTCCTGTTGCAGTTTTGTGTAGCTGTGCTGCTTCGGTGGCTTTTGTAAGCCACAGCTACAGCTTTCTCCAAGCCCCATATTTTGTAAACAGTGGTCAATTCAAGGCCAAATTCGAGGCTGAGCCAATCAGAGCTGGTCACATTGCTTTTGTGAATCACATATAGGAGAAAAAAACCTGCTGGCAGGCGCACTTTGTCACCAGAGCAGGGAGTGAGAAGATGTAGCAGGCTGCACAGACACCAAGGCCAGGCCTGAAGGAGAGGGGGGGTGGGAAAGAATGCGGAAAAAGAGAGTTTCCTCTGCAGCTCATGGTGAAGACCATGGTGAAACGGGTGTCCCCTCGCAGCCCATGGATGAGGACGGGGAGCAGAGACATCTATGCCCTGTGAAGAGATTGATCCACACCTCAGCAGGTTTGCCGGGAGACTTGTGACTTTGCGGGGGACCAGGCCTGGGGGTCTGGGCCCGAATGTCAGTACCCTTTGGAGGGTCCTGCTGAGAGGCCTGTGGTGAGGGATGACTCCCCGATAGAGAGGACTCACACTGAAGAAGTTCGTGGACACAACTCTTGCGTGGGTGGGACCCCACAGCACCGCAGGGGAAGTGTGTGTGTGTGGAATGCCCCCCAAACCCCCAGTGGAGATGGAAGACAACTCAGGAGGAACAGACTGAAAACCCCCATTCCCTGCCCCTCCCTGTGCTGTGATGGGAGGGAAGAAGGGAGCAAATTGACGATTGAAGTCAAGTGTGCGAAGAAGGGAGGGGTGGGGGGAAGTAGAAGTGTGGAGATCTGGGGAAGGAAAGCAGCTTGTGAGGAACTGCCAGAACCTCACTGCCCATTCCCTGCCCCTCCCTGTACCATGTTGAGGGGGGAAGAAGGGAGTAAAATCGTGATGAGGTTTAAGTTTGCTAAGAAGGGGAGGGGTGGGGGGGAAGGTGCTTTAAGACCTGGCCGCTTCTCATTCTGATCTCGTTACGGTTCACTGGGTGTGTAGTTGTAGTGTAATAAATCACTTTTCTTTCCTTTATTCTGTGCTGAGTCTGTTTTGCCCATTGCACTAATTGGAGAGTGATCCCTCTGTCCTTATCTCAAGTCCTAAGCCTCACAATATATATTTTCTCCCCCTTTGGGCTGAGGGGGGAAGTGAGTGAGTGGCTTGGTGGGTATTTGGCCTCTAGCCAGAGCCAAAACCACTACAACTCCTGACTTAAGAGCAGCACATCTCCAAGTCCAACAGACTTCAGTTAATGAATATTGATTATGATGGTGCTAGAGAAGGCTGATGTCAGTCAAACTGATGCCCTGTAGCCCCTCTTGGTCTCATCTGTTTTTCAAAAGTAGGTAGCAGAAATCACAGTGGTTATGGCTGCACTGCAGCTTTCACCTTCCCAGTGCTGGGAAACCACCTCGGTGCTACAGGCAGCTAGTCAGAGGGACTAGACATTTCCTACTGGGTTACTCTGAGCCGGTGGGAGCCTGAGGATCTGGCCCTTTTGGAGCTAAGGCAGGATTTATCAAATCAGTATCCACCTCCTGTCTGCTGAGAGGAGTTTACAGGCAGTTCAGAGGAGCAGAGTCGGACTGCCGGGTGGATAAGAGGACAGGCAGGGCATGGCTCTCAGGCAGCTCCTGCTATCACTCGAGACAGCTGAACATAAGGTGTGAAACGAGAGGCATTTTACACGCACAAGCCTAACTTCTCTGAGGATGCTGCCAGCCATGACAAGCGCCTTCACGTCCTGCTGTGCTGGAAGAGGACAGGCACTGACCCCCAGAGCAGAGATCCCTCTACCTGCCCCACACCCCTGGGGGGCAATTGCTCTTTTCCATCTATTTACCAATGTAAATCTACGCCCCCCTCTATCCCCTTATGAGTATCTTACAAGTCAGAATCTAAGCTGATTAACACAAACACCACGGTTACCTGGCCCTCTGACTCACAAGTCTCCTTGTGCTCTTGATGAGCAGGCCTATCCTTTACCTTCAGGCTGGGATGACTTTGGCCCTTAAATGAGTGAAAGCTCAGGAAAACAAACCAAAGGCAGTCCTTTGCAAGGCAGAGAGACCTTATTCCTACCCTCTGGTGAGGGAAGGAGGCAGTGATAGGTGGTGAGTCTGATGGACTGTCACCATTTTCATAAAACTATCTTTTATGCTCGCTGAAATAACCCAACAACCACCCCCACTGAACCCAGAACAGCCCTCTTCCCCCCCCCCCCACCCCAATGTCTGATAAACATCAAATAATAACAGGAGTGACTTATGTGCTCTCCGCCTGGTACTTCAATCTGGCCTTCCAGTTAATACACACGATGATTACAGCATCTGTAATCTGCAGTCTGTGGAGACCTGTAGAGCAGCAGCTGCAGCGGGTGTGCAGCCTGATAAGGGTTGTTCACTCAGCACAGATGAAACTTTTAATATTTATAACCGCTGATTCTTTTTCCTGATGCCTCCCATTGAGGGGAGGGGGGCGTGAAAGTTTAAAGATAAAAGCTTGATGAAAGACCAGGTAGAAAGTTTTTTTTCCAAGGACAGGCAGGGGCTTAAAGCTATCTCCACCCAAGAGCTGGTTTAAGGACACGGCTTAGGCAAGTGCGGCATCAGATAGGGGATGAAGTCTCTGGAAGACCTTCAAGGCTTGTCTAAGGAGCATCCAGGCTTAGACTCAGAGCTGCCTGTGGTTTGTCTTGTCTGCACCGAGCACAGCAGGGCTGTGCCTGGGATGGTGGGGAACTAAGTCATACCAGGTCACCTACACATACTTTCAGTGAAGTGCTGACAGCATTTCCAGCTCAGCTGGTGAAATACACCAGGAGATCCAAAACCTGTGTTAGCCTAACCCCCCGTCTCACTGTCAGCAGGACCTGCAGCGCTCGGGCACTGGGAACGTGCTTAGAGAACAGCCTGCCTCTCGCTTCAATCGAGTCCACAGCACTTCAGGGCCATGGCTGGCGAGACACTGAAGATTCTGGTGCCTTGAGTCTTCCTCCTGGGAAAAAGCAGCCCCCCTCCCCCATTTCCAGTAGCCTCTCTCTCCCAAGTGTACTGGTGGTAACATTTCAGTTTCAGGCACTTGGCCCCGGATAGAGAAGGCCCAGCCCACAAGGCAGCAGCAGGCCGCACCACGAGGCAGAAGCTGCTACTTTGCACCACTCACCCAGCCTGCTCAGGTGCAGGCTACACATTTGGTGCCTGGAAACCCCAGGACAAACCGACTGACACAGCGGACACGGCCCCTTGGATGCCAGGCTGACAGAAAGACTGCTTACCCTCTCTCCAGATAGCAGAGCCCAACCAAACTCCCTCATTTCCAACAGTGAGACCTGGGCTTGCCCCACACCCAAACAGTTTAATACTGTGCACTAACAAAGGAACCCTAGCCCTGGGTTTAATAAAAATGGTTTAATATTGTGCACTAACAAAGGAACCCTACCCCTCCTGAGGGGTGGTTAGGAAAGGCAGGAATGACATCGCCCATCAGCAATTCAGACGTGTAACCAGGTCAGCCCATGTAAAGCAAAGCCAGGCAGGTACTCAGTGTGTGCCTGTCCATTCATTTCAGCATCCCATACACCCATTCAATACATTCACATCCTCCTTTCACAGGTAGCTAGGTGGTTCTTGTTACTACAGCATCAGAGCACTTCAAAATGTTTACCAAACACATACATACAACAGAAGTATGATTTAGGGAAATACACTTCAGAGCTGAAACACAAGGCTTGGGTGAACGTGAAGTGAGGGGTCTCAAGTTGAAAGTTATCATCTCAGTCATTCCATCCTCCTACCACAGATACCAGAAGGCAAGGAAGAAAGCAAAGGAGGCTGGCCAGGAAGTAGACAGGATGGCTTTTTCATTGGAGGACAGAGTGATGCTTCTTTTTTTAATTAAAAAAAAAAAATCCTGAAAAACACCCCACTGGAATTCAAAAGCACCAGAAAAAAACAAAAGCAAAATGAGGTAGAGCTTTATACTCTGTGGACATGTCCACTGTTTGGAAAAGAAGAATACATACAACTTTGTGCCTACAAGACAGCTGCAGCTTTCCTTGACCTAAACAGACTTGTCTGTCAGAAATTGTATTTCCTGTTCTCCACTTCCTTGCCTGTATTTTTCTCCTCCATAAAATACAATGTCAAAATATACAAGCAGAGTTAAAATCTAATGAGACAATAAGCTGTTGAAAATTATTGGGAAAAAGGGAAAAAAAAAAAAAAGAGTTTATCTGTGCTCTTAACAAGGAGTTGATCTCAAAACCTGTTGAACTCATAAATCTTGGGGATAGGAACAAAATTTATCAGGAAGAATTTCTGCACAACTTCTGGAACTATGTGGAAAACCCTGATTAACAAAACCATCTCGTACCAGTGCACAAGTTGACACTTGATTAGCACCCGGATACGCACTGGCCAGAGCTCCTACAACGCTTGCAGGCTGCAAGCAAAGCTACATTAAGCTTCTTATCATTCTGAAGCAAAAATCAAGGATTAGACATGCCTCCCGCTGCACATCAGGCGTCTCCAGCTACAGCAGTCACCAGGATTATGCTCATTTCCAAAGTTCATGAGCATTTTGAATTAAGCAACCTTACAGCATGAGATGGATGTACAGGAAGGGACATCAGCAACGCTCCGTAGATGGAATTACTGCACATCATCCGTGAGCTGGTTTTGTCAACCCTGAGTTTTGGGTGCTCAAACATGAGTGTTAAGACGAGTACTCAAGCTAAACATTCCTCTGAAGGCACGAGTTCAAAAGTGTATTTAAAAATATAATCAGAGTATCATCAGGATTTTACAGCTATGTATTGAAGTCACTTGTTACAAACAGGTTATCAGCTCGAGTATGAAAGTAACACATCTGAAAGACATGAGCACCAGTCAGAGACCACGCTTCTCCCTCAGTCCCATCGAACAGCAGTGAGGTGGTTTGTCGATGGGCTGGAATCCCAGTGATGACCAAGTCCAGACAAATATGCTCTGATGGAAAATGCCTCCTAAATATCAGGTGGCCACATGTGAGTGTGAGAAACAAGGAGCGAGAAACAAAGGAAAGTCCATCCGCAGGTAGTGGCAAGGGGCACCGGAGAAGGCTGCACGTTTCTCAAGCAGCCCAGCTCTCATCCCAGGGAGATACTTCACAGGCAGAATTGCTGACCACAAACACATGAGCTTTGTGCACATCCCTAACACCAGTCAGTTGTGCATATGTATTTATAAGAGATCACATCAGTCCAAAGCAAAGTGCTCTGCAAAAATATCATTCTTCTTCCCAAACAAACCTCGTACTTGCTCAAATTCCAAGGGCACATCAACAGCCTTTTTCTTTACTTCTTTATCAAAAAGCTGTAAGGAAAAATAAAAGAAGATATTGTCAAAGCTCAACACCAGCTCTTCACCCCAGCTCATACTGCTGCTCACTCTAACCTTTTAAAGGTCCAGCAATAGACCTTTTATCTAAAAGCCAACCCTGTCCCCACTGCTGCCTCACGCTCCGTTATTAGATGGACATTTTCCTGTTTTCCCTAGCTCTGCATAACCAGAAGTTGGCCTGGCTCTCACCCCAGGAGCAAGGCTGATGACCAGAGCATGGCTACTGTGTCCAGGAAATCCCAAGAAATCCAGATTTTGGCCTTCTTCCAATCATTCCCAAAAGCCCAGCAACACTACCTCGTAAGCTGAGAGATCCAGGAGCCCTGATATGTCATCCTCCATCTCAGACAGCGACTGGTTCAGGACAGCAGCTGCCCTGGCCACATCTGGGTGATAATGGTTTTGTAGAGACTGCAAAAGCAAGACAAATATGAGATGGTCTAATAAGCACAGGGTAACCACATCCATCCGGATTCCCACACAGGTACCTGCTCCTTTCTCAGCCAGATCTTCACTGAACATCAAATTCTGGCAGAGGTGAGTTTGCTGTACTGCACTCCCAAGAACTCCTGATTTTGGCCATCCTTCAAACACTGGTACCAGAAGTCCCTCTGCCTGGGTCACACCCAGCTCAGGCCAGACTCACTACTCCACAGGCCAGGCCTACAACTCAGAACCCAATTCTGCCACCTCCCACAGCCCCTGTGCTCCATCCAAGCTCCCGCTCTCCTGCTCCCACACAACATTCTTGTTGCTGCCTCAGCCCCTCACACAAAACCCCTGTAGCATTTAACAGGAAGCAGTAATCCTGGCATTAAGGTTTCAGAACCATCAGGAGTAACTGAACCAATTTCAACCTTCGTACACCATCCTACAAATGCTCCAGGTAAAAGGTGAAGGTTTCAATCTTCCCCAGCAGCATTTTAAAACCCATTTCTACAGGATGACCTAGCTGTGCCCAATTCATTTCCATTGGTGCTCAGCAAGTTCCTCTCTCTCCCTCCCAAGGAGGTGAATAAAAAGCCTCACACATTTGCAGCTGTTTAGCCCGTTTCAGCTGTTAACTGCACTTTTCAGCTGCACAGTCAGATGTGTGCCCACAAGTCACCTACTAATTAGCATGTACAATTTCTCCAGTGTTTGTGGAATCCTTTGCCTCTTATGGAAAAAGATGCAGAATAAACGATCTGCTAGAAAATCAGCTCATGTACAAGACATACATCAGCAGGTTCTTGTAGAGTGGGACCACCCACTGCCACCACGTGTCAAGGAAGCAGCACGGGTGGAAGAAGCCCATGGCAGAGGCAGATGCTCCTTTTCAGCTGACATACCTGAATCTCCCAGAGCGAGCTCTCCAAAGCCCTGCTTTCAGATGGCTCCTCCTCCTCCATAATGTATGGATCTTCTGACATACCTAAGGAGAGACAGAGTCAATACCTTCTGCATGACATATGTAAGCCCAAAGGGAACAGAGACCTAGAGCAGTGCTGAAGCCAGTTGCTCCTTCTGAAGGCACTGGACCCCAGGCACTACCAGACACATCCCAGCACGACCAAGAGTCGCTGTTTGCAGAGCTACACAAATGTAGCATGTGAAACAGGGCACAAAGACCTGGCATAGTCTGATGCCAAGGGCATCTCAGGCAACTTTGAATGGTCACTACTGATGTTCAACATGGATCAGACCAATCACAGAGCGATGAAATAAAGACTCAGGAGACTACCGAGGCCCTGGTGGAGCCACCTAAGCAAATCCACTACAGACTGAAATTGAACAGGTTTTCTCCATTCATTTCCATCTCATTTGTTGAGGTGGGCAAGCTCCGTGTCACATACAGGTCCCCCCAGGCCTTTATCATTCATTTGTAAGTAGCCTGGGTCAGCATGCAGGCTCAAAACAGCCTTCTCCCAGGGAATCACAGAGATGGGGAGCCAGCTGTGAGGCCCAGGGTCAGAGAGGAGCAACACAGATGGGTCTTCACAGTGAGAGAACCTGCTGGTGCAGCTTTCACAAACTCAAGGGACAGAGGGATCCTTTTATACCTCAGAACTGGGGCTGGGATCTCCCCTCCTCCTCCTCCTCCACAGGAATCCCGTTCTTTAGGATGCCTAAAGGCATAACACAAAACTCCTCCGCCCAGCTTCCCTCTTACCTTCCGGCCCGTTTGGTCTGTGCACAAGCACTTTGCAGGCAGGGTGCCTCCGGAAGAGGTTGAAGATGAAGGGAATGACCATGAGAAGAGCCTCGGGAGGAGCAGTGAGGGCCAGGCGGGAGAGGCGCTTTATAAATGCTGCCACCAAGTACGCGGGCAAGTGCCTGTTACAGGAGACAGGAGAAACCAGCGTGTCAAAGTCCTGGCAAGCGAGCCCGCAGCCTCACCAGCCCACACAGCACCGCAGGTTCAAGATGGGTGGGGCTCTGCAGAATTTTTGGGCTGTGGAGTAAAGAGAAGCTGCAAGTGTCCTGGTTTCAAGCAGTAATACAGGGTCTGGTGTGCTCTCTGGAACAAATTTGGGGGCATTTCCATTCAGTGCATGAATAACCTCAAATGACTCCGCGACTCAATCCAGCTGCATGGCACTGCTCCAAGCACCCGCCACAGCTCTTGTACGTGGTCAGTCACATGGCAGGCTTTTTATTCATTCATTTTACAAACTTCTGAGTGCTTGGCCAGGCAACTTTAATTATGTTCTTCTAATGTCATTTTGTGGGTGTAATTAATACACGGGACATGGTGTTAAATCTACATAATACTTCCAGTTCTAAAGCAAGCAGCGCAGCTGTTAATGGGAACATAAAACTCCTGTAATGTAGATATGAAGGAGAGGTCTCTTTTTTTTTTTTTATGGCAAAAATGCAAATTTCTAACAGCAATCAGCTCATCTAGGCACCTTCTTCAGGTCAGAAGAGCCAGGATGAAAGATCACAATCTTCAGGTACTCAGCCCTGGGGCTCGCTACACCTGTGAGGATCAGCAAAGCCACCCCCCCAGGACACTGTTGTTACCCTCCCCAAGGTACACTACCAGCACAAGGGGTTTGATGTTAAGTGCCTAGCACTGAACTGAAAGCGTTACTCTTGGTTTATTTTGTAACATATGGTGGCAACTATATGACCAGCTGCTTATCTAGCTTCTTCCCTGTGCATAATGAATCGACAGCGTCAAGACAGGCTGTCAAACACTTTATGTTTCATTGTTATATGCCTTCAGAAGGTCATCAATTTATCATCAACTTCATGAGCTATAAAAAACCTGCAAGTGTTACTTTTCCATATTCATAAAGACACACAGAAAAATCATCGCTTTGGCTGAAAGGGGAATACAGACCAAAATACACCCATAATCGTTTGCAGATCAAACTCAGACAACTCACTGCATTTTTACTTTCTGAAACTAGATGGCTGTATGGCAAATCTTTCAGAAATAGCACATGAAAAATTACACAAGGCTACAAGTAATACTCCTGGATTCAGTATTCTCAGTAAGAATGAATGTAATCCTGTAGGCACGCTGAATACATTATATCCAGACATGTGGGGGACTCTTCAAGAACAGTCTCTGGCCAACAGAAAAGCAGGAGGAAAATATGTTTGCATACATAATAAAGATGCTACTTACGATGAGGACAGAAACAGATCAGCCAAATGGAAGAAGCGTGCTCGGTACTTCACATGATAAATAGAGGGGTCTAAAAGGCTGTACAGCTTTTTGTAAAAGTCAGGATATTCCCTGATAAAACAAAGGAAAAAAGATAACATCCATTAGTGAGGTACAACAGGACTACATTGTGTCTAAGTGTTTCTGTGCTTTCCTTACAGGCTACCCCAGACTGCTGCTGTGCTCTGTTTAGCTCTCCACCACTTGAAAACAAGCTGTAAGGTGAATTTATGGCTCTTGTGGTGCCCAGCCGTTTTCAGGACATGAAGCCCATCGACAGCAAACAGTAAAGACCCGGTGGATGGCTCACCAGTGACTGCGGCTTCGCGATGTGCTCAGATCAATGGAAATCAATTTGCAAGTGCTGAGCAACCACAGTCTGGAGAACCAGGTATTTAGGCTCAGCTGAAAAAAAGGTCAGACTATCAAAAGAGCTCAGCATCCAAACAGCTGAGCCTCCTGTGCAGAGTCTGGCTTTGTCATGGGGGAATTTTAAAGCCTGAAGATGTGTAGAATCCATTTCAGTTCCTTTCTATAAAGAGAGGAATGCAAAGCCCCATGTTCCTTTAAACAAGATACTCTTGGCACTTACAGATTATGCTGATGAATCAGAATAAATAATCCATTTAAGGCTAGAAGACTGATTGCTCCCCCTGTAAGAAAGCAGGCAAGTATCAACACCATAGGAAAACAAATATCAACTTCAACTTGTTTCTATTCTAAAACCTTCCCACAAGGAACCCAATGCGCAGAGTACCTGAAATTAGAGGCAGCAGGAGGCTGTGCAGTAACACAGTTTCATCTAAAACCATCCAGAGGCTCACATGTTACTTACAAAGGTTAAGCTGCAGTTTAAAAGAAGGGGCTCTGAAGGACTGACACACAGACATGCTGCTCTGTCCCCCAGGAAAGCCACACTAAAGAGGCAAAGGTCTCCTCAGAAAGGAGATTTCTGTAGGAATCTGTGCATCCTGTGTCCGGATGCAGACTGGGTATCAGCATTGCTGGCTGCACTCTATATTTAAAAGAAATTATTCCAGTATTCTACTCTTCCCAAAGCCTTAAACACGACCCTCCTTACATACACGGAGCAGTATCACTGACAAACATGGGTAAAAACACCTTTCAGGGACAATAGAGTTCTCTCAAGTTCCTTAGCTTCACGGCAGCCAAAAGTCCATCTATTTCACAGAATAACAAGGTTGGAAAAGACCTTTGAAGATCATCAAGTCCAACCATTCTCATCCTAAACTAAAACATATCCCTAAGTACCTCATCTACCCTTTTTTTGAACACATCCAGGGAAGGTGACTCAACCTCCTCCCTGGGCAGCCTGTTCCAGCCCTGACAACTCTTTCAGTAAAAATTTTTTTCTAATGTCCAATCTGACCCTGCCCTGGCCCAGCTTCATGCCATTCCCCCTTGTCCTATCACCTGGCTGAAGAGACCATCGCCCACCTCTCTGCACCCTCCTGGCAGGTCAGTGGAGGTGAGGAGAAGGTCTCCCCTCAGCCTCCTCTTCTCCAGGCTGAACACCCCCAGCTCCCTCAGCCACTCCTCACAGGATTTGCCCTCCAGCCCCTTCCCCAGCCTGGTTGCCCTTCTCTGGACTCGCTCCAGGACCTCCATGTCCTTCTTATGGTCAGGAGCCCAGAATTTCATCACCCCAGACACGGTGCTGCATCCAGAAGCACTTCCAAGTCCACACATACCATGCTGCAGAGCCTCAGAGGGGACAGAAAGCCTGTTTTCACTCACCTATGCCATAGGCCACTGTCAGGAAGTCTATCATGAGAGTGGGCTCATTCATGTACGGCAGGACGGAGTCATGCAGAATGACAAGGACTTTTTTGTAAAGGCCAGTGGGCAGCTGTGAAGGACAAAACACCACAGGGAAACAGTCACTGCAGGGAGAACTCAGAGCGACAGCAACACGTGGCTCCAGCAGGCAGCGCACAGGCCAGAGGGAATGCATGAGGACAGTATCGAACGGCTCACAGGGATGGCTCCCAAATGGGAGAGCTTACAAGTGACACCTGGCCATTAAGCCCACTCAGAGGAGGAACTCACAACCAAAAGTGTCATCCCAACTTTTCACAAGGGAAAGTCACCAGCAGAAAGGCTTGGCAACCTTCAACTTGTGAACAGAGGTTGTTAAGCTGAGATGATTCCTTAAAGGCAGACTTAAGGCAGGGAAAAAGGCTGAGTAAGGAGAAGGAGCAGACTGTACGTGAGGTCATGTTTCTTGGTAGGAAAACAATCCATCAGAAACAGCGACTGGGCTGTTCCCACCTGAAAATGAAAGCATAGTGGGGTCTTACCAGGAGCTCCATGCCAGGGCAGCCACAGCCTCTACTGGTTAGCAACTGGGAGGCAACTGGTTAGCAAGTGGCAGGCAATGCAGCTCAATGGCAGAAGTAACACTCACCTTGTGCTTCAAAAAACTGAGCCACATTTTTTCAAATGCCTGCTTGTGTGCCTGAAAATAGAATTGCAAGCAGTGAGTCAAACACGCTGGTGTAGATAAAGCTCTGCTTTAAATGGATAGAAGTTTCAAATCTGAAGCACCAAATGAACAGTTACCTGCAGCCTTGACACTTTCAGTTCCTCTAAGTTATCTAAGAAGAAAGAGAAAACAGATGTCGGACTTGAAATGGATTTTTAAAAAGTTAAGATGCCCTTTGATACCCTAAGAATATGAGCTGGAGTCGCTGTCTTGACACAAGGCCATGACAGGCCACGCTGCAGGCTGAGGAATGTGGATTCTGTAACACCGTTTAGAGTCACCAGGATCACAGAAGCAGACATTTTTCATTAGCAAACAATAATAGTCTTTACACAATAAAAATCTTAAGCCTGACTTTCCTTTCCATACACAGCTCATCAGGTGGGGAGCTCACTAACCTTGCTTCGCCATAAACTGGACCATGTCACTCTCTTTGTTGGGCATGTTAATGGGCGAAATGAGGGAAAATACATTCTGCTGGTAAAACGGTGGTGGCCTCTGAGGAAAAAAGCAACATATAATTAACCATGAAGGATGTTCCCCAAGAGGTGGTAAGATGGTGGACTTCAATACTGCCCTATCTCCCAAGCACTAAATGTATTCAGGAAAGAAAAAGGAAAACCACTGATGGCTGAACTACATACTGGTATATTCTCTATTACTGCATCATCCTGGAGCATTACTTGTTTGCCTAACACAAAACCTCTCTCTGAGCTAATTCTGGTTTAATAAAGCTGGTGGATCCAATTAAAGAAACCCAACTGCTTTTCTGCACCAGAGAGAGAAGAATTCAAAGTTCTGCGCATGTCACCCAAGCTGCAGAGACTTGGGTGTAACAGAAGCTAAAGCCCAGACCAAGTTTTCCAAGAACAAAAGGCAAGTGAAGACAGCCCTTGCATAATTAGCAAATGTTGAAAGAAAAAACTTTGAAATTTTAAAAATTATCACACAGAATCAGAAGGTTGGAAAAGACCTTTAAGATCATCAGGTCCAACCATTCGCATCCTAAACTAAACCACATCCCTAAGTAATTCATCTACCCTTTTTTTGAACACATCCAGGGAAGGTGACTCAGCCCCTCCCTGGGCAGCCTGTTCCAGGCCCTGACAACTCTTTCAGTAAAAATTTTTTTCTAATGTCCAATCTAAACCTGCCCTGGCCCAGCTTCATGCCATTCCCCCTTAGTCCTATCACCTGTCACCTGTCTGAAGAGACCATCACCCATCTCTCTATAACCTCCCTTCAGGTAATTGCAGGTGGTGATAAGGTCTCCCCTCAGCCTCCTCTTCTCTAAGCTAAACAGCCCCAGCTCCCTCAGCTGCTCCTCATAGGATTTGCCCTCCAGCCCCTTTCCCAGCCTGGTTGCCCTTCTCTGGACTCACTCCAGGACCTCCATGTCCTTCTTATGGTGAGGAGCCCAGAACTGGACACAGTACTCAAGTATGAGTGCCTTCAAGCGAGCACACTCATTTCTCTCACTTCCAAAGTCTTCCCACATTCCGCTTGCCCCTCTCTGCCTCACACAAGACACATTTCAGAGCAGTTTATCCAGACCCATCTCAATCGTAACAAACTGGTACCTCTTTTGTCTTCTGCATGACCTGTCCAATACTGTCAGTGACCGCCTTGATGACAAAGTACCGAACGTCATCGTACTCCATGTATTCTTGAAAGCGAGAGATCAAGAGCGAAGCATCCTCGTGTAAGGGCAGTAAGCCATCAACAACCACCTACCAAAAGGTTTGCAAAGGAAAGCAATGTGTCAGTCTCACAGTGCTGGAGGAGACAGCAAGGAGTGATGGCTGAGGGCACCCCCTCTTTGGGAAAGGCAGCTAGCGTGGCTGTGTGCTGCTTGCACCAAGGCAACATTTGTGAGCCATTCTGACAAACCTTCCTGATCTCTAAGATGGGCCCATATCAAAGATGATGTCATTTAGAGATGACACGGTGGCTGAACCGGGGCAGTTCCTTCCCTCTCATTGCCCAACCCCTGCAAACTTTTTGGATGCCAGGGACTCCAAAAAAACTCCCCTGAACAGGCACCTCATAAACACTCACGAATCCAGCTCTAGCCTGTACAAACCAGCTGCTCCCACATCTGCAGGTGTCACCTCACCAGGGACAGAAGTTCTGGGGCTCAAAGCTTTCTCCAGAACATCGCCCTTCCTTCCCACTCAAATCTCCTAGCTTGAAACTGTAGTCCTGGAGAAGGTGAGCATGTGAGGTTGTGTGTGCCACTGGGTAACTAACAAGAGGAACTTTTCAGTTCAGCTTACCTTAAGAAGCTCACGAGGAAAAGTTAAAGTCCCCTTCCACTCTACTTTGATCAATGGATGCTGTGCCTCCAACTCAACAAACTTCATGAGGGTGGAAAGTGAAATTTCCTTGTAAGAAAAAAATTAAAAAACAACCCATCTCAACAGGGACACCGAGGTCAGACCCAAAGGACACAACTTCTACAGGAGAAAGAATGACTCGAGATGTTCTTCACCCAGAAAAGCTACCTTGCTGCTGCTGGCAGGCTGGTGAGCAGAGGTGAGCCAGGGCACCAGCCATGTCTTAAGGGACTGCCTGCCCTTGCACAGTGAAATATTAGAGCAGTGACGCTTTGACACGGCAAGGGACCCTCACATGTCCCAGCAGCAAGCTCAGGACCTACCTTGACCTGGAAGGCATCATGGCCCATCAGCTCCCCCAAGTAACCCACGCAGTCGTTGTAGCGGTGCCTCATCCACATCTTGTATTTGTCCCCAGCGCTGTAGTTATCTGCGGGGCGAAACACAGGTGAGTCTCTAAAGCTCAGTCCGGCTCCGGGCCCGGCCTCTCCCCGCACACCGCCGCGGGGGCTCCCGCCCCAGCTCTCGACTCACCGGCGAGAGAGGCCTCCTCGGTGGGCAACTGGCCCACGAACAGCTCCCCCCGCTCCAGCAGCGCCCCGAAGAGCCGGCTGCAGGTCCTGGCGGCGCAGAGGATGTCCTCCTCCTCCTCCTGGCCCTGGGGAGAGAGCGTGTCTCTGAGGAGAGGGCAGCAGGACGGCTCCGCGGCCCTCCCCGCCCGGCCCCGCAGGCCGCCCGGCCCACCCCGCACCCCAGCCCAGCCCAGCCCAGCCCAGCCCGGTCCGCACCGCCAGCAGCTCCAGGATCTCGAAGACGCGGTTGGCATTGCCGCGGTTGGCCAGCACGACTTCCAGGCAGGAGGCGAGCGCGGCGGCCCGCGCCATGCTGCCGGCGGAAGAGGGGGAGGAGGAAGCGGCGGCCGGAGGAGGAGCCGGCGGCCGCTCCGCCCGCGGGCGGGGCCGGGGCTCGGAGCGCGGAACCCGCAGCCGCCCCAACCCGAAAACCGCATCTTTGCGCCTTCCCCGCGCGTTACAGAAGCCAGGGCCAGGCGGGGTTATAAAAATGTACACTTTATTACACCTTCAGGTAGGATACATCACTACTCCTTACAATCCTACGGGATCAAGTACAAACGCTTATGTTCATCGGTTATTTACAGGTTGACTTGCTAACACACTCCTGGGAGAGAGACACATCGAACGGGAAAAAAAAGTAAGAGGAGGAAAAAAAGAGGGGGAAAAAAAAAAGAGGGGGGGAAAAAATGATGATTTTTACCTTCATTAACTGACCTAAACAAGAAACAATTGCCTCTTTAGACACCAAATCAGACCAGCACAATGATGCAGGCAACAGCTTTCCCGCTGTTGGAGCGTTCCCCCCTCCCATGACTTTCATGCACATAAGAGCTAAACATTTAAAAGTAAAACTGGGGCTAACTAAGCAATATTTCTGGATGAACAACACTCACTGTACACAGTGTCAGTTATCAGTTACCACTGCATTTGCTTTGCATTTCCAACTATCCTGCTGCTGACACCACCAGCTTCATGGCTAGTTTAGTGAAGTCCAGGCCATGGCTCAGCAGGGTCCAGGAAATACTACTGCATGCACAAACAGCTTAAAAAAACCCAACAATGCCCTCATATTTGCAGACCTGAGGTCCAAGAAAAAGAGAATGAAGGGGAAAATAGGTATAAAATTTAAAAAAAAAAAAAAAAAATCAGGAAGGCTGGCTGACCCAGGGTTTACATCCGTGATCTGAACAGGCTGAGCTGTATCTATCATCCTACTTGAAACAGAGGAGCTGACCAGGTATTCTTTCTTGTTTAAGCCATTTGGGTTGCTAGGTAGCAACCGGTGCGTACATACAGAAAGGTAAGAACAGAAGATAACAGTTTCCTTGCCTTTAAATAGGCTCCCCTCCTAAAAGAGTAAAAAGATCACAGAATGGAAAAAATAATTTTAAAACCATCTCAGAGAAGGAATGTTATGATTTTGTTTGAATTTTACGTGTTGTGCAGTTTTATGGCCGAAGTTAAAATAAATCCATTCAAGCCACGAAGAGCTTTTTGATTCCTCACTCAGTCCTGTTTGCAAACAGTCTATTTTTCATTTTATGCAAGAAAAGTAAAGAAACCCCCCCACAGTTCTATGCAGCTTTTTGCTTGTTTTTGTTTTCTTCATAACAATAAGGCAAACTGATTCGGAGGAAGAGGCTACGCTCTATTCACATCCAAAATACCCACCTGAAGATACATTCATCATTAGCTTTAGTAAAAGAATAGTACAAAAGTTAGATCTCATTCTTTACACAGTTGAAGAATTAAGTCTTAGATTTAATTTTACTATTCTCCCCTTCCCCCAGCCCCCCACCCCCCAGAGCTGAAAGCTGAGTAGAAAGTACTGAACATTTAAACATGTTGCAAGAGCAGAATGAAACTGAGAGATTAAATTTTATCAGCTGGAGAGTTGCCTTGATGGAAGTCCCATGAGAAACAGCTACAGATTGTTTGTTTAGCTGTATCCACCAAACAATTCCTTTACCAAAAAAAATGGGCTACACTTTAATACACATCTACTATCAACACAGTATTTACTCAGTTCATGCCTAAAATATCCATTATCTTAAAGTGAAATATGAGAATGAACGCACAGGTTGGGTGATTCAGTAAACTGTACACAAAACTACTAACAAACATTTTAAAAGACTTACAAAAATGGAGAATGAAAGGGTTTTTTCCTTTTTTAAATTACATATACTTACAGGTGTTCACATTTATTGGCTAAACTTTGCAGGGAGCACTTCAAATGTAAGTTAGATCTTCCAGAGGTATATACCTCATGAGAGAACGACACGCAGCTTTTATACAGTTGGCAAATACTCTGCTATCTTAGCCACACTTGGCTCTTCGAATGGCTTCACCGTGGACATTGAGCACACATCCAAACTCTAGCAAAGTACTGCATAATCCCACGGGCAGCTCATGGTATGCTAACACAGATGAGTTTCACTGACATTAATGGTATGTTACCATTTCACTTTTGTGAAGCTGGGCAGAATTTAAATGTAATTTATCTGGTTTGAATGAGCACAGAGAACACTGGTAGAATGCATCTTGTACAGGTTTTGAGTGCTAAACAGTTGCTAATATGCTGAAGTTACGTGAGAGTTTCCATGTTTAAATGTTCACCAGCAAAAAAACCTTCTGCTAAAAAAAGGTAAAACAATAGAGGTTGGTTTGTCTTCACGTGGATGTTTGGAGTAGCTTCTCACTTGGCTTAGCAAACAAGAAATGCTGTGTTTCCCTGTTATTGCATTTTAATCATTAGTTCAACTTGGTTTAGTAGGTGCCTTTAATCTGACAGTAGGCGTCCTCATTTGTACTTTTGCTTGTTGATTCTGGGCTTCAGATGTTGCTGGTGTCTGGGCTGGATTCTGTACACCCGGAGCCTGAATCTGGGGAGATGCTGTTGTCACGACTTGCTGTTGTATCAGTTTCTGCTGGACGACCTGAGCAGTAGCAGTTGTTGCAGGTATCACCTGAACCTGCTGTTGACCTGCTGTCGTCTGAGAAAGTGTCACAGTTTGGGGCTGAGCTTGTACCTAGACGTGAGGATGACAAAGCCATTACAAAAGAAACTGGCATTAAACTGAGCATTCATAACATTTCCACCCTACAGAAGGCATCTTCCTTATACAGACATCTGCTCTCTTGACCAACCAGCATCTTGGACACTGTAGGAAGGCTGGGAGGGATTCTGAGAACACAGGCTCTGTGCTTTCAGTGAGAAACAACATTCTATCACTTTTTCTAGAGCCTTATAAATCAGAACTAAGAGCCAAGGTGCCTGTAACTCATATTTCTGCAATACTAGTCAAAGGATTTTCTCCCAGATGATTTACAGGAGAAAGATGGAAAGTGGAAAAAAAACCAACCCCACTGGCTAAACCAGAAAATTCCTGTACTGCAGAAGGGAAGGAACAGGGAACAAACAGTGATATATGGAGGCTCAAAGAAGGGGAAACGCCCATTCTGCACCCATATTGTGACAATGAATACAGACACTGAGGCTTCCTACCAGCCTGTGACATTACCCTTTCAGACCACAGCTGCCAGACTCTATTGCCAATTTAGGGCAGAATAGTTTGAACTACATCCAGAAATGCAATTTTTAAAGCTCTACCCAGAGCAAGGGAGAAAAAAATTCAAGGTCTCCCTGTTCAGAGGACAAGGCAATGAACACCAAGAGGCTTTAGCTGCCTTTGTCAGGTGTGGGAGTCAAATGAAGATACAAGGACTTCTCCAGGGGACAGATAACTCTCAACTAATCCAAGAGGAATCCACTGTGAAGCACTAAAAATGCAGGTAAAAAGAATGGCACATCAAGACCTCAGTTTTCAAAATCTGTAGCATGGCCCAATCCTACTGTCACTGACATCACCGGTGTGATGGGGAGCTGTTTGTCTTTTTACCAAGGACTCCAACAGACCCAGAGTTATGCCAACATCAATGAGTTTTGAAAATGTAGCTTTCAATGTCCCTTGAAAAGTTCTCTAGGAAGGACAACTCAACTCATGCTGACTGACGAGGATTCTACTTGCTGCTGCCCACCTGACCCTTAAAGCATTCACACCTGAGATGGGTATCAGTCAGCTTACACCACTTTGCCATCGTTTTAAGATAAACAGCCGCAGATTTTATTCCACATTAAAACACTACACTATAAACTGTGACAGATTAAGAATTTATCAGCTCAGCTATTTGTGCACTGAAGGCAGTAACTGCATCCACTGCCCAAAGTTAAATCGTTCCTGCCAATCAACAGCATCAGTTATACCTGTTGCTAATGGTCTGAATTCTAATCATGAGTAAAGAAACTGCCTGGTAGGGAGGGGAGACCAAACCTTCTGAGACCTTCTCTTGCCATAGTCCTCTCTGCTGTCACACCACATTATTTTACAAAGCACTTGGCACAGCTTCATGAACTGAAACAAACCAACTTGTAATACTTGATTCATCCCAGTTTTTGCAGAACAAACTCCAATGGCACTCATTAGTTCAATTATTTGCTATCTTGACAACAGAGCACAAGAAACCAATTTTAAGGAATTCTTTTCAGCTCTAGAAAATATTTTTAATCTGTTTTTCAGCTTATCTACAGTGATGAAGAAACACTGCCCCATCCACCAAAGTTTTAGACTAGAAAATACATAGCAGCTGACTCAGTATTCCCAACTCATCTTTATAAAGGGGAACTTGCTATATCCTTTAAAAATACTGCCTATGCCACACCATAAGGTGAAAAATAACATATTCCAAATAAACAAGGTTTCAGTAGAACTGTGTTTCTGGACCTATACAAGCACAGAACCTACCTGTTGGGAAACTGAAACCATCTGTTGAATGTTGGCCACAGCGGCCTGCTGCTGAACCACTTGTGGAAGTTTTGCAACCTGTAGTGACATGAAATAAAGAAAAAAAAATGGTAGTAGCAGCAAAACACCATACATATCAAAACTGCCACCAAGTGAAAACCTTCCCAAAGTCCTTTTCCTGGTAAGCTGCAGTTTGACATTCTCAGTGATACAGAACTTTTGGTAAAACTTTTTAGATCAGTGTATTGAAGAACTTAGCTAGGTGAGGAAGAGGAACAATTGTATTTTCAATTTTTACTGCATCATCCTTGTTTCCTCCCAACAATACATAAAATCGAAGGAAGCACAGAAAACTCTCATGTGCTAAATTATCTTAAATATACTTTTGAAAGAGTAAGGCTTCCAATTCCTAACTCCTTTTTCCTTGGATAGAGTGATGCAGTGTTGCAGAAAAGTGAGCTGTCACCTCCTCCTGGCTGCCAGAGGTTAGGCTGGGAATCAGCATCAGAAACAGGAAGAAGTCTGGTTGAATTTTCTTTAGTAAGCACAGTATGGAATCCCTTGCTTGGTAAAAAATAAGTGTGATACAATTTATTTCGTTATTTCAAAGAGAAAAGGCAAATGTAGAGCTCATAGTTCCTCTGACCTGCTATAAGCTACACATTGAGCACCAGTGTATTTTATTCTTAAGTCAATTTGAACAAAGGTGTGCCTAGAATTAATATGAGTGGGTGCTAAAATGCTATGTCCCCTGTCATCTTTACAATTTAAAGGTGTAAACCTGTGTTACCTGTACCTGAATCTGAGCCTGCACTTGCTGGGTTCCACCTGGTTTCTGGGTCTGGGAGATTGGAGTTGTTAAGAATTGTGTTTTAATGGCAGGCTGTGTAGTGTAAGTTACTTTTTGTTGCTGTGAAGTCTGCTGCTGGGTTTGGACTGTAACCTGTTGGGCATTTATCTGCACAAGAGAAAAAAAACCATCAATGGCTATAAAATATATGGGTATTTTAATGAATAGGTCTGTAGCTAACAAGATTACTAACATTTAATTAGTGAAACAAGATTAATAACATTTAATTACTGAAACAAAATCCTCCCAGGATTACTAAAAGCGAAACAAGCGCTAGGTGAAAGCTTCCATGCACTTATACAAATATTCTGAATCACTTCAAGTATTTACTGAAAAGGTTCTCTCCTACAGACATGTACACACACAGAGACACATAATGCAGTTCCAAAACCCACATTGGTGGCTGATTGACATGAGAGCACAACACTGCAGGAAAAAGTGTGTTTGTACAAGTTGTACAGTGAAAATCTTTGGGAATTTTCCACATTTGGTTACATTAGAAGTGACTAAAGAGAATCTTAATCTTGGTTCCTTAAAAAAGAAAGTTGTCCTGGTTTCAGATGGATAGAGTTAATTTTCTTTCTAGCAGAGCGTGGAATACCGTGTTTGGGAGTCAGGATGAGAGCAGTGCTGATAACACACTGATGCTTTAGTTGCTGCCAAGCAGTCAAGGACTTATCAGTTCTTCATACTGCCCTGCTAACAAGAAAGTGGGAGGCACCCAGGAAACTGGGAGTGGACACAGCCAGGACAGGTGACCCAAACTGGCCAAAGAGGGTATTTCCATGCCAGTTATGTCATGCTCACCATAAAGGGGGGGCTGGGGAGGGGAGGAGCAGGCAGCTCCAGGATGTGTGAGGACAGTCTGGTTTCGGGACAGCTCTGAGCTGTACAGCCTGAGTTGTGCAGTTCAGTGAGAAACTGCATTTCTGTATCACCAGTTTTATATATTTTGCTATAAATATATATTGTTGCTACATCTCTTTTTCTCTGTCATCCCAGTAAACTACCCTTATCTCAACCCGTGAAGTTTAGGGGGTTTTATGTTTCTTTTTTCTCCCCCCAATTCCCCACACACACCCCCTTAGAGAACATGCAGCTGCGTGGTGCCTGGCTCTCAGCTGGGGAAAAACCACAACAAAAGTACAGTTTGGGACATGAGAAATCACCCCAAAACACAGTTTATGGCAAATATTATTAAGCACCTGTGAGGGCACATGAGACATACTTAGGATTCACCCCTAGAAATACTGACTCTTTAGGACTGTCCTCATAATTCAGAGCTGAAGCTTTAGATAACGGGAGAGAAAGCAACAAGTACCTTTTGCTGCACAGTAGCTTGACCCTGCGCAACCTGAGGCTGGATAGCTTTCTGTTGCTGTGCTGCTTGATGATGCTTGAGTTTGAGAAGCTGCTGGACATGCAGGGGTTGTGCAACTACTGTCTGCCCCCCTGAAAATTACAGAAATAATTAGAACTCTAGGAGTCTTCATTTTATTGCTTTGTTCCAGTAATCACAGCTTGCAAACACATATTGTGCTTTTTATAGACTTCTACATCTGCATAGCTTTGAGCACTAATAACCCACTGATTGTAATGGGAAGAAGACATATGATTTTGACAGCAGAGAAAAAACATTCTCTTATCAAAGGGCACGAGTAAGCTAACTATGTTCTAACAATGCTCTTCCTTATAGGAAGAATTCTGTCCACAGGACACAGTTACAAAATACAGATTTTCCTATTTTGTATTTTGTTTTTACATTATGAAATTACTATGTCTTTATTCTTAAAACTGTAACTGCTCACCTACTCTCAAGCACAGACTAAAAATAAACCAACAAAACCAACCACATCTGGCTAAAGAATCATGCTAACCTCCAGATTAAATTGAATAAACCCAATTCTCTTACCTCCTTTAGAAGCAAATGGGAATGCAACCCCTAAGACTTTTAGTTTTTTAAAAGTGCTAGTATCCCACAGAAGACATTACTTGAAACATCCCACCGTTAAAGAAGTGGCATTTAAATTTTTATTATGTTTTTTAGCAAGTCTGTTGACATACCTGCTGCTTTCTGTGGCTGCCCAATGGCAACACTAATGCCTGCCACTGTGACGGGGAGCGTAGTGACTCCGGCAGATGACACAACAGCAGCTGGCACAGACACCACTGGAGGCTTTGCCAAAGCAACCTGTGCTGCTTGTGGAGTTTGGGCCTGGATCTGTCCCTGTGCTTGAAGCTGGGAAGCAGGGACACGGGTCTAAGCAGTAAGGAATGAAAAAAATATTTGCTGTACATAACAGGTCATTATAAAGTGATAGTTACACATGTTTCTACATAGAAGTGCTCCTTTACAGTAACACAATTCAGAGATGGTATCACTGGGTAAGCACAGTTTAAAGCTATTTATCTTACAGCTGTATCTTTTGTACTGCCTAAGTAATGCAAAAGGCACTTTTATGTGTAGCAAGTATCCAGTTAAACCAGCAAAGAGGAAGGTGTTTAAGACTGTTTTTACAAAGTCAAAGACAACTTACAAGACGAGCAACTTGCAGGTTTGTCACAGTAGTGCCTGTGAGAACTGCACCAGGGCGAGGTGCTGTAACAGCTGTGAGCTGCTGAGTTTGCTGTTGCTGCTGCACTTGTACTTGTGCTGTTTGCTGCTGTGCCCCTTGCTGTGTCTGCTGCGCTGCCTGCTGCTGGGGAAGCTGCAGTTTCTGCTTCTGCAACTTTATCAGCTGCTCCTGCAAGAATTGAATACTTCTATCATTTCCAATCTTTTACATGGCTACAGGAAAAAAACAGATGAATCCAGAGCTTTAAAGGAGAAACATTCTATGCCTGACTTCAGTTAAGATCAAAGAGCTAAGAATGCAACTCTGTTATGCAGTGGGTCACCAGCACATAAATAACAGTAAGTGCTTTACATCCAGACCTATTGTGTCAGCGGTACTACCTGAAACAGCTATCAGACCCACTGCGTTCATGACATGTTAGGGGCATCAAACTGAAGAAAGAGCTAGCCCACCACCCAGGATACAACACACACTACTAATGGTGCTTACAGTATCGATGGGAGTAACATGCCACCTTACTTCAGAAGCATTTCCTCACCTGTGACAATTTCCCTACAGTTTTTATTTGAGCTGGAGACTGGGCTTGTGCCTGAGCCTGAATCTGTGGGACCTGCACCTGAGCAGCCTGCTGCTGCTGTTGCCTCAGGAGCTGGAAGTGAGCAGGGGTGATTGTTTTGCCAGACAGCTGGACTGTTGGTGTAGCTGTGAATAAAGAAAAAACAAAATGCTCTGAAGAAAGATTTTAAATATTCAGTTTAATTCAATGATTTTGCCTGAAAAGTCAAGTTCTTAAATGCATACTTTTCTGCTCCAGCAGTTTGCAGACTAACTACAAACACCACCACATTGTATAAACATGATGTAAAAGCAGAGTAAATAGTAAAATACATGCTTTCTTCACAATGTTTTTTAGTCAAGACAGCAAATTCTAATCTTTTACTGCTAGATTATTAATAAACTTTTTTAATTGCAATATCTAGGGGACAAGCAGCTCTCTATTGCAACACTTTATCCTGAAATACTGGAGAAAAACGTCACCTGATCACCAACAATAAAGTTAAAAATCATAGCACTGTGGAATTGTGCTGCCAAAAAATCCAGACTTTCAGTATTGTGGGGGCTATGGTGGTCCAGCAACCCACAGAAATTATGGAGCCCTTTATGTATCTTTGGAAAAAATCCCTCCACATATGATTATTACCTGGTGTAACCTGAGTCACCAAAGACCTTGTCTGAGTCTGCACGGGTGTTAAGTTTGTAGTTACTACTGCTGATGCTGTCACTGACGTTACTGCCCGAACTCCCTGGGTAGATGCTATGGTCACCAGCTCTGTGGAAGCTGCAGGTGCTGCTGCAGTTCGCTGCTGGGTATGGACCACTTGTGCAGTTGCAGTGCCTCCCGAAGTCTGAAAAGGAACAAAGTCATCATTTCTCACAGTTTCTCATATAAAGCTATGGAAACTAGAGGGAATGGTAGCAAGCTGCGCCAGGGGAGATTCAGGCTCGACATTAGGAAGCACTACTTCTCAGAAAGGGTAGTCAGGCACTGGAATGCACTGCCCAGGGAGGTGGTGGAGTCACCAACCCTGGGGGTGTTCAAGGAAAGACTGGATGTTGTATTGAGGGATATGGTTTAGTGGGAGCTAGTAGTAATAGGTGAATGGTTGGACTGGATGATCTTCTAGGTCTTTTCCAACCTTGATAATTCTGTGATTCTGTGATTCTGTGAAATTTATGGAATCAGACTCCACAACTTTGGAAACAAACATCAAACATACAAAACCAATGCAAAATCAAAGAAAGTCCAAATCTAACATAGCTATCTGTTCAAGTAAGTCTCATAATCCACACCTGGCTGTATCTTCTCCAAACAGGCTGAGCACCAAACTCTTAACTAGACTACAGAAATGTGATTTTACCACTTTTCATTTTTTTGCTTGATTTCCATAGTCTTGAACCATTAAAGTAATAATAAAGATCATAATTAACAAAGCACAAAACAGTTTCAGGCTGGAAATGATAATGACATAACACACTCTCTATGACAGCACCTGTCTATGAACTATTTTAGCAGCAGTATTTTTTTTTATATGTTCAAAAAGGTACTTAGGGATATGGTTTAGCACAGGACAGGAACGGTTGGACTTCATAATCTTAAAGGTCTTTTTTCTTGTAATTATGTGAGTCTGTGATCTACAGGGCATTTTTTCTGATAAACTGCTCCACTGAGTTTTATATTTTGGCAAGGGTTTGACACAGAATCACATAATGAACATGAAATTTGCAAGAAGCAGAGCTTCTGGTAACATGGAAAGCTAAAGGAGGAAACAGTTCTGCTGAGAAAGCATTCAACCACTCTCAGTCCAGGGACAGAACTAGTAATGCAATCTACTCACAGTCAGTGTTCCTGGTATAACAGGTGAAGCCAGACGTTTATTGATGGGCTGAAAGGTAGCAGCAGGGACTCCAGCAACAGTATTCACTATGACATTTCCACTCACTGTAGCTGAAAGCAAGCCAGGATTAAATGTGAGATTCTAAAAATTAAAATCCCACTGTCCTATCATCTCCAATGCCTGATTATAAAGTCTTCTTACCAGTCTGTATACTTGTCCCTGTAACTGCTGTTTTGATTGTGCCCGCCTATTTAGGAGACAATTAAGGCAACAGTTCAGAAAAACATAAAAGAAAACTGAATATATCTCTTATGCTACTATGCTGTTTAATGCAATGCTGTATTCCACAAGTGACAATGTAAGAAAATAGCAGTAAGATGCAGAGATACTTCTGCAGTGGTTCATTCATTTTACACATTAACAACTGATGTATATACCAGGATTCTGCTACACTAATGAGCAATTTGAGACCAGTCAAATATTTGGTAGATACTGGTGATTTGACATCCTTACACCTGAATATCACTGAGCAGCAAACACACAGCAATACTTAAGGGTCTGAGCCTCTGTCTCTTCTATAAAAGCTGTAGTATTCTTGCTCTTCAAAAAGAGAAAAAAAAACCCCACTGCCTGCACACCTTAGTATGCAAACTGGATTGGCTCTGAAAGAAAAAGCCCCAGACCTGTCTTCAGACTCATTAAAACAGACTCTAGATTTAAGGAAGCCATGAAAACTTTACTAAGATTTGCAAATGTTAGGTCCTGTAGAATGCAACATTCCACTTGCCTTTAGAAGTTAATAAAGCTTTTTGTTTTAAGCCACTTTAACAGAGCAGTTCTTACAGCTTCATTGTCTTTATTGTCAAAGTTCTCCACACAACACTGTTCACTGATTGTGCAAATGTATTTGCTTAGACTTTGATTAAATTAAACTGAAAAAGGCAAAAAAATCTTTGCAAAGCATATGGTGGTTTTCCACCTCAGGCTGCCAAGATCTACTGCTATAATTGTACAAACACAGTCTTAATAAACGAGCAAAAAAAGAAGATATTTAGCATAGTCAGAGGAAAAACCCCCCAAACTAACCAACCAAAAACCCAGAGAGTGAAGAAAGAGTCTTTACCTCACTACACGGACGTAAAATTCTCACTTTCCAGGGAAAACAAAACACACAAGCATGGTACACACAGAAGAACTGAAGTTACTACACCAGAGGCACCAAGCCCTCCCTTTCTTACCAATACTGCTGTGTTGGCCACTGTAGTTACCGCAGTCTGCACTACTGCCTGCTGCTGCTGAACTACCTGGGCCTGGGCCTGCGGCTGAGGCTGGGCTTGTGCTTGCTGTACGGCTGGCTGCGGAGCTTGCTGCTGGCCAGCCTGCTGCTGCTGAGGCTGCGGGCCTGTCTGCTGCTGTGCCCTCTGCTGTTCAGCCAAAGCCTAGGAAAAAAAGTGTGAGCTTCAGTCTCTTCAAAACTGTGCATGAAACCATCAGGAAGGAGGCTTTTTTTCCCAAAAGAAAAGAAGAAACCAACCCCCTTTCAATCTAAGCATGTGATGTGATATTGTGTGTGTGCAGGGACAGCACATGAATCTGTCTGCACTGTAACTCTCGGACTCCAAGTTACATGACCTAAGTAGTTTCAACGTACAAGCTATACTCATGGTTATATGGCTCAGAACATTGCACAACTATCAGTTTACCATCAACAAGTAAGGAAAGATAGCTACTTCTGAATAAAAAATGAGGCTACAAGATGGCCACGAATAAAACAAGATTTTTACATATTTTTAGTATGTTTTCTAAAAGATGCTTCTAAACAATGAGCGTGACACACAAGCCAAAGGAAAGGTCCCACTTTGGACTGTGGATGTCTGAACAACTTAATTCGCAGCTGCCCATAACATCTACTGTACTGCCAAACTTTGGGGTTTTTTTTGCTGCCCAGGAGGCAGCTTTTCTCATTCTTCCTCTGTTGTCTAATTTTTTCATTACTACAGTGTGTACAGCTGAGATGGGGACTGTACCTTTTTCTCCTTTGCGATACGTTCTGCTCGGAGGGATGCAACTTGAATTGGAGGAAGTGGTTTATCATAGCTGATTCCACTAGAAACAACGACAAAACAAAGCACACAATCATTAACAATAAATGAGAGTTAAAAAAGAAAGAAAAAGGAAAAAAAGCACACTTTTATGCAATTCATAACTCCTTTAAGACAGAGTGCCCACCTTTCTGCAAGCACTGATGCATGCTTTGGGTTCTTCTGGAAAGGATTCATGCCAAGTCTGAAATTGAGCAAAACTGTGTTACTGGAGACAGAAAAAACTTGATAACAGTATTTAACTTCACAGGTTCTAGTGGATGACACCACAGTTTTGGTGAGGTTATCACGATATTCCCACCAGTACTGGAGCTTGCATACAGACATTTTAAGAAAGACACAGAGTAAATATTATATGAATACAGAAAAAAGTTACTGCAGGGATACACATGAAAATAATACACTACTAAACAGCACATCAAAACATCAAAACATTTACAATTCAGGCAAATGCAAAGTGTAGTTTATCAAGTAGATTAACAAAAATCAACTGAAGTCTCTTCTGCTCTTCATCACACAAAACAAGTTCGTGCAATGACTAAAAGCTAACTCAAACACATGAAATATGAGGTGTTCCAATAACAGAAGCCCAAGACACAAGAAGAGAGCCAGGATAGAGAAACAAAACAGCAGTTTGATGCAGAGTGTACAATAACTCTCAGTTGCAAAAGCAATTCAGAACACCATTTCCAGGAGATCCGTGGTGTCAGAGACTGAATGATTCCAGTTAAACTTACAGAGGTTTGATAGGTGGACTTCTTTTCCCTGCAATCATTTTCATCATCTCAAAATGATTAGTGTAAAGTTGTGTGTGGGTGGCACCCTCATCTTGAGCATAGATCTGATTGGTACGAAGCGGGCGACTGTTTTTAGTCTAAAAAATGAAAACAAATCAACTTTCAATTGCAAACACCCCCACATGGCGCTTTGTCTACGTATAAACACATGGTGCACTTGTAGATTATTTAAAAACGTACGCCAACATATCTATCACAGGCTGGTTTCTGCCTCGTGTCACTGATAACTTACTGTTACACAAAACTCTATGGGAAATATATAAAGAAAGAGCGAAATAAGGAGCAGTTCTCACGGTCACACTGGCATCAGCACTTGGGGACATACGGAATGGCAAACTCTAATTTGAAAAAGAATCTTTGCTTTAGTTTAGATTTTGCAAGTTTAATTCAGTACCCAAACCAAGAGCCCATTAGTTGATAGTTATGCGTAGCGCACACAAAATATAATAAAACCATCACTGCACTGCTCTCCCAACAAAGCTATGTTAACATCCAACACACCATGCCACTCTAACATTTGGCTTCTCCTAAGTAGAAACTGCCAGTTGGGGACAAACCTGCTTATTAGTTAGAGAATGGGACTACAGTCAGAAGTTCTAGATTCTCCACCCAGTTCTGTCACTAACGTGCTGTATATGGTTTGGAAGAAGTTGTTTACAATCATGGAATTTGTTTTTGCTTCTGTCGTGTACTATCATCCTCATTTACTACAAGGTGCTTCAAGAACTAAATCCTCTATATATGTGTAATCCACTTAGACCCTAGCAGGAAGTACATTCTTAGAGATCTTGAGTACCGTCATAATACTCAGGATAAGTTACATGGTGGTTGTTAGGTGGAAAAATACCCACTACAGTTTAAGTGAAATCACAAACTTCTTGCATGATTTAAAATTTATCTACCAAATCCAAAAGCTGAAGTCTGGTGTCAATCCACTGTATCAACAAAGAAAGGAAAAATAAATTTGGAATTTTAATTGATGTTTCAGAACTCAATTAAACACTCAACATGGATCTCATATGAATTATCTGCCCACCTCCATTGCTGCTAAATACCACAGTGTCTAGATTTGATTTTGAAAGAATACCAATGCACACCTTATAAATACTTTTTGTCTTCTTTTTAGGATTAGCTTCGTACATTAGCTGTAAAATAAGAAGGAAAGTTAGATGATCTTTTGTGGAAGATTTTGTTCAGGTGCTTTTTCTTTTCAAAGAAATCACATAAAATAAGTGGAAATCCTGATGAGGATAATTTTACAACGTTTTAAAAGTTATTTATTTACACTGTCGAAACATTTAACAAAAAGCATGTGTTTACGGAGATAAGGAAAACAAACTCTACAAACTTAAGGTAAAAAAAGACGCCTCATTCTGTGTAAACTCACCTTTCCTTCTTCCCTTGGAATAATGACATTTTCGTATCTGTTCCGGCATTGTTTTGGTGAGCGATAGACTCTGCTGCATGAGTTAACAACATCGCTAACAAGGTCCCAATTGGGAGTGTGTGCCGGCGATACAACAGCAAGATTTAAAGGAAGCTCCAGCAGCTGCTTCACTGCCTGCAATAGATAAAGGTACAAAAGCTTCAGATGACAAATCATTCTGATCTTCCAAACCTACCCTTATCTGTATGTGCCCACACACCATTGCTACAATGATACAGAGCGCTACGGGTTCACCCACATTCGCAAGGAATAAATAAGCACGAAATGCTGTTACACAGACTGACGTGCAAGAAAACACTTGGAGACTGGTCTAAGAGGAGCAGTGAGCGGCCATTCAAGCACTGCTCTCTTCTCAAGGATGGGAGAACCTTAGCTGCATTATCCAATGTGCAGCCAGCATAACTAATCTGGAACATAATAGTAAGCGGTCTCTTCAACAAAACAGGGCTTAATCATGCATTCTGTAGTTTAACATTTAATTTATCCTTAGATGGACACAAATGACAGGGCAATCTGTTCGGAGTTACGTCAGCAAAATGCCAAACTAACCATTAAGAATCAGAAATAACCTTGAAGAGATAAAGCGCAGAGACATTTCTGAAATTAGAAGCAAAAATACAGTAAATGGTAACAACAAAAAGTTGCAGGTATCATCTGACCTGCAGAAGTGCCCAGTCTTCACTGATCAACCACTCCGGATTATCCTGCCCAGCCTCAGCAGCTGGTTTGACAAGAGTGGGCAAAGGCTTGGCAAACTGTGTCTGTTGTTTCAGCAAGATGTTCTTCTTTTGCTCTTTGCCCTCTCGGCGCATTTTCAACATCCCTGGAGTTGCTCGATCAAAAAGTGAGCGAGGTGGAATAACTGTCTCTCCATGACGTTGCTTTTTCTTCCTGCCTGCAGCTAAGACAAAAAAAAAAAAACCCAAACATTTTTGGTAAATAGTTACTGTAATTCTTTGATTCTTCTGCAACTTATAGCTACAAAATGCTCCTGCACATGTACAGAGTATTCCCCACTGCCTCTTGAAAGGGTACTGTCACAACTACAGAGAGCCTTATACAGAGATCAGCCTTGTCCTAACTCACATAACAGAATGCCTGTTTTCTAAAACTCTCCTTTTAGAAATACCTCTATGTCCAAACAGAAGGACACGCTGTAAGAACTGCGGCTTCCAGTGATTCCACTGCTCCAAGACCACAGTGAGAAATGAATTTTCATCTCTTCAAACATGCAAATTTTATTTTTATGGGACCAGACATGTAGGGTGTATGAAAAATCCCAGGTTTGTTTTTGGGGTTTTTTTTAATTTCAGCAAGAAATCTCAAAACACTTTTGAACAAACATTTACCAGATGGATCTGTTTTGTGTCGTTTACGTTCCTTCCTGACATACACTGGAGGCAACTTTGATTCTGGAATAGGGGTGGTATCATACATCAGGCACATAACAGAATCTATGTAGATATCATTGTCATCCTGAGGTGGAGTGGGAGGAGTCCAAAGCTGCACAGAACAAAATTTGTCATTACTGCAGAATTAACTCTCCCCTGATCTTTATGTTTAGGAAAAAAAAAAAAAAAGAAGCCTATTTAGGCTGCCTGCTGTTACTTTTACTTACTGGCATTATTTCGGTTTGGCCATCTGGACCTTCATAGACATATTCCTACACAGCAAAAAGAGAATACAGTTCAAATGATCCAACTGAAGCCTGAAGGAAAAGGTATTCTCCAAATAACTGTTAGGAAACACACTATTATGAAAAACAAGAAGTAATCAAGAATTACTTTGTTGTATGCATCCTCTCGAGTGTACGTTAGGAGTTCCTCTTCATCCTCCCAAAGCATCCTTTGCTCTTTTTCCTTTATCTCCTTCATATGCTGGACTTCCCAAGCTCTCTTTGCAGTTTTCAATTCCATCTAGATGAAAGTCAGACTCCTTGTAAACTTTATATAGTAACAGACACTGGATGAAAAGTGTCCGATCTGTATTTTTATGGACAAGGTCCTTAAACGTTAAGATTTCTGTGCTGGAAAATGTCAAAGCAATTTCCTAACAGATAGTCACAATCATTTAGAAGAGTTTTTTGGTCTCTGCCGAGGGTCTTTAAACTCTCAAAATAAAGCAAATTCAGAATTTCAGTTAAACAACCAAGACAACCAGGACACAGTTCCTTCACCCAACTGAGTAGATTCACTAAAATGAATTCATTTCTCCCCCGCTATCAATGGAGTACAGCAAATATTTGCTGAGCTGTGCTGAAGAATGTCCTTCCCATTTTGTATAAAGGAAATTAAGAACTGACACCTGCTTAAACCAAGAGAATCCCACAATAATAAGCCTTCCCTAAGTCATTCCAGTGTTCATAAAGTATAGCAAGAGAAGATCACAGAAGTGTCTACAATATATTCTGTGTTATTGGAGAAACTTCCATTTCACATTGAAAATATAAAACTGCTTGTACATATTGTGACAGAAGAAGATGGGAAAGAAAGATTTGTTGGTTTACCTCATTCAACCGTGGCTCATTCTCATCAACTGAAACGTGGAAGAGCTCTAAATAATTCAAAGCATACTTCTCTATTGGAGTCAGCTGAGAGAATGCATCAAGGAGAAAAAAAAAGTTAGTATTCGGGATAATAAAAGAAACGTTAAGTGAGGAGAGTGTATCAATGCTCTCCTTAAAATTAATCTCCCTCTCTGATGGCTTAACATCTTAAATCAGCAGGAGATTTCTCATCCATTTAATGGGAGTATCAATCCCATAGACAACAAAGTTGTTTTAAGACCAGACTGCAAAGAAATCAAAATATTTGAACTAAACATTACTCTTTAACCAAACATTCATGGCAAGTCATGGTACCTGATCCACAACAGCAACCAACTCCTGCAGCTGTGAGGGCTCTTCATTGTATTTTGAATCGCAGAGCTCTGTGATCAACGGTTCGATGCTTGACTCGGGTCCTATTTCTTGTATGCAATCATTTGACTCCTCATCCTCTCGTTCAATACTGTTGAGGGCCTTTCAGAAAGATATATTTTTAAAATAATGAAGACTTTAAAAAAAATTGAAAGAAATCCCATAAAAAGTCCACTGAAATCCAACACAAATTTATGGAATGTGTTTCTGCTGAGATAAGAGAAACAGTCCCCAGAAAGTGTACAGAAACTGTGGGCTTTTGGAAGTTTTGTTACAAGGAAAAATGACAGAGGAACATAAAACCACCAGGAAAAGAGATATACCCAAATAAAATAAGGCAGCTGTTTAATATTTATGTTGCACGGCTGTATTTTTAATGGACGTGTTAATAATTACCTCTATGAATGGTCTTGCGACTTTAGGTGAAATATTTTCTGCTGGAGATGGCTCTTGAGAAAGTACTACAAATTCTTCTGCTTTCACTCTAAATCCAGAATCCTCCATAGGAGAATGAACCTCAAACAGTTCCTGAATCGTTTGCTTCATAAGCGGAAGAGAAAAAGAGATAATTACATTCAGATTTTAGGATCATTTTATCTTTTTATGTAACTTTGAATTAGCTCGGGTTCAAGTGACCTCACAAACTATCGACTGACAGAGAAAATATATCTATTAATTTTGGAAAATTGGCCATTTTATCTTCTGTAACTTTCTCCTGCAGGACGGAGTAGAATGCAGTATTAAACCGTTTGTATACAGGACAGTCAGAAATACAGAGTCTCATCCTGCACTACCACATTGGGAGCCACTGTCTTCTGCATCTTCAGAGCAGCAATTGAGAACCCGTCTCACTAAATACCTAAGCTTTATGTTTCATGTTTTTAAAGTTGTTGAGACCTTCATCCTTACAAGTTCTGCAGAATTTTGCAACAGGGTGTAAGAAACCAGAATACATTATGTCACACAGGTGACACCACTGCATCACTACGCAAGTAATGGAAGAAAAGCAGATGGACGGTATTTGAGAGAATGTGGCCCTAACATCTAAGTTCAAGCAATCATGAAATTTAATATGCTTACCTATTAATTCAAGCCCAAACAGATTTCTACTAAACTGTTATTAAACACTTCTACACAGATGCCTGAATTTACTAAACACTGCCACACAGGTGTTCGAACATATTTTGAATATTAACTTACCTGTGTTAAAAAGGCCATTGAATAGTCATTTCCCTGAGCAGCTACTTCTCTGATCAAGTCCTTTGTGCCATTTTTCAGCAGCTTCTCTTCTACAGAATTACCACTGACAAGCCTAAAAAAAGAAAAATAGAAACCTGGTAAGTCATTTCCAAAACAGCTTTCAGAAACCAAAAGAGAAATTGCCCGTAGAAAACAACACTGAACCTTTAAAATGGGGGGGGTTTGTGAGGGGTTTTTTTAGTGCTCGTACAGGCCCAAAACAGAACACATACTACCAACCTCTACTTTCTTTTAACAATTAGTGTAAATTTTTTTAAAGAAAAAGTAAAAAAAACTGCAACAAAAACAGGTAAAAAACCCACTTCAATTAAAATATTCCATGTGAACTAGCAGACAAAACCCATACAAGTTAAGAAAGATCACAATTTTATAACAACCTGACATCTTTTTTACTGAAGCAAGTTGAAGTCTTCAGCACTGTTTCCACTTTATTTCAGATCATACAGAGCAGCACTACCTGAATTAACTTTACATAAAGCACGTTAAATGTGGTCGTTGACCTGTAACCATCACCTGTATATATGGATATCTTTACATCTCCCAATTCTGTCACACCATTCCTGAGCTTTTGCATCCATCACTGGGTTCAGATCATTGTCATAGAACACAACGGTGTCTGCCTCAACCAGATTGACTCCGGTGGAACGACTGTGAGAGGAAAGGATGGCACAGAAAATGCGCTTGTCTCTGTTGAAAATTTTCATCAGCTCCTACATAAACAGGATAGAAGGAAGGAGTAAGTAGACCATAAACCAAAATAAAATACCAAACCAAATTTATAAGAGCCTAATAAAAAACAGTTAAAAAACAAGTTAACAGTTTAGAAATAAGTAAGAAACAAGGCACAATCCCTTCCCCTCCCATAGAGTGTAACAGCCTGAGCAGCACACATGGCTGTTCCAGCAGACAATCTTTAGGGCAAACTTACCTGTCGTTGTTCATGGTTAGCATATTCATCAATCCTCACAAACGTAAGGAAATGGAAATTCAGGAACAATTCCAGTATGTCCAACATCAGAATCATCTGTGACAAAATCAGCACACGGCGCCCTTCAGCTTTCAACTTCTGAAGCAAGACAGCAAGAGCTTCTAATTTTCCTACATTTCAAACAAGAAAATCATTTCATACAGATATCCCACTCCTGTGAAACAGGAAACTACTGAAATATTATGACCAAATGTCCTCCTTTACCTGAGTCATACTGCACCAGCCGGAGGTCAGGAAACTGTAGCAAGTGAGGAGTTGTAATCCTTTGCAACTGATGCAAGTGTGGAGCTGCCTTCTGCTTAAGACTGTGCTTAAGGAGTTTCATTCTGTGACTATAAGAAGGGGGGGGAATTGCTACATACAAACATGGGGGTGCAGCAACTGCAGCTGGCAATACCAAGAGAGCCCTGTGAAAAGCAATAAAACCAGGGAATACCAGTTTTAGAAGTTACAGACAAAATTATAATCTGCAGCAGTAATTTTCAGCCTTTCAACCACATAATTTTGCACTATTATCTAACCATGTTGTTAGAGTGACTTAGTAAGTGCTGCATACCCTCTGAGTGTTAATATTCTCTATCTCCCTTTACCTTTTTGTTTTGCATAGTCTGCTCTGACAGTAGCTTCTGATAAGGTGTCTGCACTGTGACCACTGCATTCAGTCACTGGAGCACAAATACGGTGAAGAAACACCCATCACACAACATTTACTAAAAGCAATTCAAAAAGGTTCAAGGAGTTCTAATTGCATTTTATGTTTCTAGAAAACCGCAGCTATCGCCCTGCACACAACCCGCTCAATGTCAGCTTGAGCTAAACAGCAACTTTTGCCTACAACTCTGTCTGAACAGCTCTTGCTCTTGGCTCCAAGAGTTACCTACTTGGAACTAAATCCAAAGCATAAAAATGTAAACTGAAGTAAAAGTCAGCCAAATTTGGGCTTGAAATTAGGAATGAGGCACTGAAAATTCTTACTATAAAGGCTCTAAAAGAAACAGAAGTGACTCTTATTTCTTTGTTTGTGCTGCACATCACTTACTGCTAAATAAATCAGTCTAAACCAAACAACCTCATGAACACAGACAAAGTTATAAATCTTTTCTGCACAGCAGTGTTTAAGAAATAACTAAATGTGGTAAATGCTGACAAGGCAGAGCCCACACGTTACCTGTTAACAACATCCTTTAGAGATTCTTGTTGCTGACGCAAAGTCAGGATCATTTCTCGCAATGGGTTACTTGGGCCTCCGGAGGCACTTGAAGAAAGGCAACAGTTCACAAAGCCAGCCCACCTCCAGCTGTTGCCCTCACTGGAAGACAGCTGAGAAGGCTTTCTTTCACCAGTCAAAGAACAAATGCTCAGCAAGTCTCTGCCATACACTGGGGCCCGTGAACAACGGCGCTCATTGCCAGAAAATATTCTGTCCAGGCGCTCCTTCAAAAGCCGATTCTTTTCTTCATACGTTTCCTTTGCCAAGAGAAGTTAAAAAAAGAGAGACACCATGAGCTGCTCATCACAATCACTTGGGAATCGGAGTTTCTTTAGAGTGAAGCTATCAGGATCAGAGTACTGCGTATTTTATACCACCAGCACCCTAGATTATATCAACTACTTGGGCCAATCACAAAAGGTGCAAATTTTAGATAAAGTTTGAAGACCGCAGCTGAATTCCCTTCATATTAAAGAGTCAATTCCACCTGAGTTTAGTATTCTCTTGCTTTTTTACAAGTACATTTTTATAGACTTAGAAATAAAATCAATCATTTCTATTTGGGACATTTCAATTAACACAATAATATTGAGAAGGTGCAGGTCTCACACAGTTCATACTTGATGTTTTCCTACAATTTATAGGTTGTTTGAGCATCTTTTCTAAAAACTTGTCAAGATTAGAAATCTATAAAAATTTGCCCAATTGCCTTTCTGTTCAAAACACAGGGAAACTCTTACGATTCCTTTATTAATGCGTTACTACATTGTTAGTAGTAGTTACTACATCGATATATTAGTTGTAAGAGCCCGTCTGCTATCACAGCACAAGAAAGCTGTTGGCTGCATTTATACAACACAATTTATTTTAAACTATGGGTTATATATGAAAATGCATCCTGTCAACCTGAAACACTGGCAAAAGTTGGGGTTTTTACGCACTCTGTAATCATCAACGTTCCTAATTAATTCCAGGTTTGTAAATGATAGCTTCCAACTGTTACATGGACTTTGCATCAAACCTGCAAAGATATTTTTCTGTAACAAAATAAAAAGTAAGTACCTGTGGTTGTCCATGTGTAGGTGCTGTTTTTAATCCTGCTCCTATGTCACCAGATGACAAATTAGTAACTGCAGTTCTACCTGGAATACAAACTGAGGATAAACCTTGTGTTTATATATTTATTCTTCTGAAGATTGGTCTCATCTATTATTTTCAAAAGTAGACATTTCATAGCTGTAACACAGCTATTGCAGAAAATTTTTAGTCTAAATGTCCATTAGTTACTGCAAATTTGTGCTTTGTTACACATCAGTTATCTGACAGTTATATCAACTGTTTTCACAAAAATCCAAGACAGAACCATGGAATTTTACTTTGCTTTGCATGAAGACCTGCTGTATTCCTAGTTTATTCAGATATCACATGCAGTGCAATAGGTATTAGCTCTAAATCAGAAGATTGTTCTAGTTTATCTTAAATCACATAAGCTTTTTCAGAAAGCCCATGAATTCCATATAAAAATATATGATGGAATCTCACAGTGGCATTCTTGGGAATTCAAGTGCTAACAGATGTTTTCCCAGACAAGTAACTAAACAATAAGAACATTACACAGGAGTAAACTAATCGAAGTTACAGCAATACCCTTCATGTACCAGAAGACTACAGACACTGTGTGGTAGTTATTTTCTTGATAGGATACACAGGCTTCTCTCTCAGCCAGAACGCCTTGCTCATCAGCACTGATCATTTGTACTAGAAAAGCAGCACACACTTCCACTCTTCAGTGTGAAACTGTATTTAGGGGTGAGTCAATGCACCAGTGAAGAATTGCCTTCAAGTTAACTAGCAGGCACTACCCCTGCATTAAGAATAGACTCCAAGGAGTATGCAGAGGTTTAAGCTTTGCTTTTCCACATTTTTATTACAAACAAGTGAATATGGATAGCCAGTATAAATCCATTTTTACTATACAGCTACACGTGAACCCAGCAATTATAGTTTCCAATTACCCAAAGCAATGGAATCTATATGGCATTTTATCCAAAATTAAGAGAGTCAAAACAAGTATTTTCACAACTTCCTCCAAAGATCAACAAAGAAAAACACTATTTTTTTTATTCAACTGGAAAGAGTATTTTAGCTATGACTGCTTTTACTGGAGCTCTCTTTTTACCACCATGAGAATAGTATGATGCATGAGTTTTTGTAGAAATCTTACACCAATTTCCATTCTGAACTATGGCCATATTAGGAGTACCTGTAATGGAATCAGAGCTGGAGGGTAAAGCATTTGAGCCACAGATCTTCCAAACTATGACAGAAATCCTTTACCTTCAACAACTGGGAGGCTGTTGAAGCTTCCTCTCCCCTCTTAATGATAAGATATTTACTCTTCAGAAAGTCAAAATACAACTTCAATGGCACATTAATAGGTCAAAAAGGAGCAGTAAACAGTCTGTTTTGAGGGAATGGTTTACATCCAGAGAAAATTACAGCAGATGGCCATTTCCAGGGAACAATCTCCTAGCACTGCATTCATCATCATTTAACAATCTGCTGTTTTGTTGTAAATGTATCCTAGACAGCAATCTCTCTATTGTTTTTTGATCAACATCTTGATTGTGTTTTTAACCAAGGAACTTACAACATTTACAGCAAGGCATCAAACACCTAAACAGTATTTGCAGACAGAAAGGGAAATCAGTAGCTTGATTAGAGAAGTAAAGACAATTAGGAACAAGCAAAATCAATGTGGAAAACCAGAGAGGATTGCTGGACATTCTCTGTGAGTATTAGAATAATCACCTGGTCTTTCTTTGAAAAAAGTAACAAAGTACTTCAAACTTACTTCTCCCCACAAAAATCAGACCTGAGACACAACTGGCAAAAACTTTTCTATGTATTTAATAAAGTTTCAAGCTCTCCCAAGTTTTTACTGAAAATTTATCTAAAACTCATGCACAGATCCAAAGGATTTGCTTCACTTTACATGCTTCTGAACTGAACTTACAGAATTAAGATCTACAACAATTTTAAGTTATATATCGATGTGATTTTAGTAACTGAATGTTTACACAGAGATGTTTCTTCATGCTAGAAAACCCACCTTGCTGTGTGACTGCTGTGGAAGTTGGGACACCTGCTTGATGCTGGTTTCCCAAAGCATTCAGAGCGTTCTGAACAGTTCCTGCTTGGGAAACCGTCTGCATGACAACGGGACCCTGAGGTCTCAAATACTGCTGACCTGGGGCTGAAACAATCTGAAGAACACTTCCTGAAAAAGGAACATTTTTTTAAAAATTAGGCTGAGTAAAGTGGAAAAGAATAAATGGTATTTGCTAGCAAAAGATACTACTGTTACAAACTGATCGTTACTGTTTCAAACTAGGTTCAAATTTCCCAGAAATGTTAATTCCACCAGTCTGCTTTAAAGTTCCATAACAGGAGGATAACACCTAAGTCTTCACAGTTAAAGAGGACTTTCACAGTGTCATGGTGTTATTCCAAATCTCGGTATTTTATATGGAATTTGGACAAAATCCTGTCAACAACAAAAAAAATCCTCACTTACCGTTCCCTCTATTTATTTTTATTTTATTGAAGATTTCTGGGTTGTCCTGAATTTGGCAACACACCTATCACCATCAAGGGAAATTTGAGGGCAAAACACATTGTAGGTAGAACATTTAGGCCAGGGTAACAGTTGGGTCAAAATTCAGAGGCACACCAATCTTGAAGTATTATTTACACCATTTCAGAACAAGCCAAGGACATCCTCAGTTTTATCTGTTTCTGCTCATCAGGGAGTTTATTTGAAACAAGGCCCCACCTTATTGTAGCTGTATTGCATGTATGTGAAAATGAATTAAATAATAAAATCCTGAAATACAATACAAAAAAAGGAAGTATCTGTGTGTTTTGTTTGATAAACATTTGTTTTTCAAAACAGAGTTACCTTGTTATCCTGGTCTCACACAGAATACATGTAAGAGCAGAACAGCATAAGCAGCAGGCATGGAAAAATCTCCTTAACACACAGGAACAAGGAACTGTGCTGCTCCTATCAACACATGAGCATTCTAAATAATGGAAAACTCCCTTCTGAAAGAAATACCTTGTAACTGCAAGGGTTGCCCTGCAGTGAGCTGGCGGAGTTGACTATGTGATAAAGTGAACTTGTTCCCTTGAAACTGCAGTGTTACAGGGGTCTCTGGCTGAGCGATTCTGCCTTGTGCTCCTGCTATAGAAGCCAGCTGGGCTATTTTTACTACCTCACCACCTGTTAAGGAGGGAAACAGGCATTAAAAAACCACCAAAGTGGGAGGCAGGTTGTTCAATAGTCACAATTCTAAGTTTTGGTTAGTAAACAGGTGCTGAAGCGCCTTCCATGCATAATTATACTTAGTGCATCAAAAGTGTCATATAAAAGTTAAGCAGGTATTGCTTTCTATATTTGTTGGACAAACTGGAAAAAAGCTGATTGTTTAAAGGGTAAGAACATCAACATTTTAGAGGAATCACTTTCATTAGCAAAAACATTAAGAGCTACCTGAAAACTCATGTGACACTTTGTAAAAGAACAGTAAAGACATTAAAGTGATTTTCACTGCCTTTTCAAGAGCAGAAGGAAGGTTTAAGGAAGAGACAAAATTATCCACATGTGTGGCATTGTAAATACACATTTGAAAGGGGCCTGAAATTTATTGATGAAACATGACTTATATAAAGCAATCTGCACTTAGACAAACCAAAAAGCTTCAAAGTGACAAGGACCAAGCTTTTTGTGATTTAAATGCAGAAAGGTTAGAGGCATTTAAGCATTAAGTTTTATGATCTTGAGAAAATATTGGCGTGAAAATTTAGCTTTTGTAAAGGCAGTGCATTACCCCAGAGATAAAATTAATACATCAGTGCTCAGTACTCTAGACACATGCTAATAGGCAGTGCACATACAACCTTAAAGCAAAGCCTCATCGCTTTTCTCTGCCTAACAGTTGCGACGTTCCTCTCTGCGAGAGAGGCCTTTAGCAGATGGATTAGTGTTTAATATGAAAGGAGTAATTAGGATAGAGCTAAAACATTTGGTCTGAAGGAAGTCTTGCCAGCAGAAGAAACATGCAGAAACAGGAGATTAAGTTGACACCGCTAATGTATGTCCACAGCAATTCTATTGTTTCTTATCCAATTTTCGATTGTCCTTGGTCATAAGCAACATACTGAGCAAGGCTAATCAGAAGAGTGAAAAAAAAACAACGATTCTGTACACATTTTAGGGTGCCTAGTAACTTAACCTCATTGTAGTACAAAGGTGGGAGAAACCTTGAAAGGGGAGGCCACTTACTAGGCAACCGTGCCTGGGCCTGAGAGGTCAGTACCAGCCTCTGAGGCAGCACACTCTGTTGGATGGTGTGCGAGGGGGGCTGTGGCTGGGCCTGGCCTAGCTGAGAGGCCGGCGCAGAGGTCTGGCCCCGCGGTTTCACAGGGTTGGCTGCGCTAGTTGCTGTGGTGAAGGTCGCTGCGGGCTGGTGTCTTGGAGCACTGGTGGAAGCCTGAGTTGTCTGAAACTGTGCTGCTGCGGCTGCAATCAATAAGGGTTGTTTGTGCAAGCTGTTAGAGGTTTTAACTCCACTCTTTTAAACAACCTGCATTAAAAAGAAACCTGCCAACAGGATATTAAAATGGCTACAGGAACGGATTTTCCTTACAGACTGGGATTTCTATCCACACCTTTTACTCCATCCTATTTTTACAACATTATATATTTGGAAAGCATTGTTTAAAGGTTACATAAATACACAAAAGAACTGTAAATTCCCATTTTTGTCAGAAAATTACTCGTTATCCAGGTTTAAATACCAACTGTGCCATATTTACTCCATACGCTAACAGGTTATACAAAGCTTAGTTTTGCATTACACTGCAGACTGTACTGTACAAACTAGTAGGGAAATATACTGGCAATTAGTCTGTTGGTATTTTTAAGCCATTAGTATTCTAGACCATTAAGATAGAGGGTAAAGGATTCTACTAACAGACTAACTTGTATCTGTCTATGAAGAGGTTCAAGTAACCAACCTAGTGCTAACACTCTTACCTTGATTTGAGGACACTGTAGCTATGGGTGACCTTCCTCTTACTTGTCCCTGTTGAGTTACTGTTGCTGTGGTCACTGTACGTTGTACTTGAGTGCTTGGGAAAACCACAGTCCTGCCCTCAGGTTTTTGGCCATACTGAACGGGTTGAAACAACCTAAAAAGAATATGAAGAGTCAAGGTCCATAGGAAGATCACAGTCTGGCCTTTAAAAATAAACTCTATCGCCCCAGGAAAGTAAAAACTGATCACTTCAGGTGCTAATCTCTTTCTTGCAGATGGCTGAAGCTGGCAAGATCAACACTTCAGCAAACTGTACATGTGGACATTCTATAAAGTCATTTTGCTAAGTCCAAGGAAGAAGAAAACTCACTGTCTCACATCCAATTTAACGCAAGATGTATCAGAATTACAGTTTAAACAGTCTACACTAATATATGGGGAAAAAATGGGGTTCTCATATCATTTCTAGAGAGACATCAACAGGTAGGTCATAAGGCAGCTCCTCTGCATAAGAAAAACAGTTCCACATTACTTTGAGTTCACTACTTCACTACAAGAGAAATACTCTTTAAAGAAATGACTGCTGTAAAACTTGAAATGTCTCTTATAACACTGCAAGGACAGCTAACACTGTAGATCCAGCTTAGTCTTCAAGATAATTATCTCCACAATCACTTTGCAAACCAACACTCCCCTGCCATAAACAAGGACCCCAAGAATAAAATTAATCTGCTGTTGAAGTAAAAACTATGGGAAATCCATAAACAAACTTCAAATGTAACTGCATGCCACAAAAAACCCTATTAAAATAGAATCCCCATTTTCAAGGGTAAACAAGAAAGCAATAAAAAAATAAAATGCAAAGCCAGGTCTGATGTTTTGTATGAATCAAGTTACCAGAGATGCAGACAGAACTCTGTAAACCTAGCAACAGGGCTACCTTTTGCACCCGTAACTCTAGCTCAAAGGGAGGGCAGTTGTACATACCTGCTTGGTTTGAGCTTCACTGGATTGGGCCTAGCTGGTGGTGGAGGGGAGCTGTAGATTTCTTCAATTAACTTTCTAGTAACCTTTTGTTTTGGTAACACTTGTGCTTCGTAATGAGTCATTTTGTTTTCCATTCCAATGAGATCAAAAGGAGACAGGTCTGATTCCTAGGGAAATTGTAAAATAAGGTTTAAGTGAAAATCCAAACAGTGAAATCTTCTCTACAATCTACGCTCAATTCATTCTTGAACTATAAAGGCACACATATAATTTAGGAATAAAAAAATACAAAGGATGGAAATAAGATCAACCAAAAAGATCATCTCATCTGCTCCGCTGCTCCCACTTCTCTCTAATGCAACTGTTTCCTTTCATTTTCTCAAAGAGAGGGATCACTGTTAATGGTAACAAATAGTGGTGCTTCAAACAGACGGACACAAGTGTATGAAGTCAGTCATTGAATCAAAGAGTTCACTCATGTGAAAGAGCTAAGTCTTTGTCGCAGTTTTGCATAGCTGGATTCTAATGGAGAAGGGGGTGGGCTGCAGAGATGGCTTCTGCAAGAAGCAGCCACAAGCTCTCTGCAGGCCCCAGAAAGCAAACACCAGCCAATTCAAGGCCGGAGTTGTTGCTGACCAAGGCCAAGCCCATCAGCAATGGTCACAGCACCTCTGGGAATCCCATTTATGAGAAAAAAAAAATGCAGGCAGCTGCATTTTGCCTCAGAGAAGGAAGTGAGAAGATGTAGGAAGCCGTACAGACATCAAGGCCAGGGAAGAAGGCGGTCAGAGGAAATGACACACTCCAGGTGCTGAGAGATTCCCCTGCAGCCCATGGAATAAGTCCATGGTGAAGCAGGCTGTTCCCCTGCAGCCCATGGGTAATTACAGGGAGCAGAGACCAACTACAGCCTGTGAAGAGACCGACCCATGCTGCAGCAGGTATGCTGGGGGATTTGTGACTCTGCAGAGGACCAGGTTGGAGCAGTCTGGGCCTGAAGGTCAGCACCCCATGGAAGGGAGCCGTGCTGAGGCAATTGGTGAGGAGATCATAGAATCATAGGGGTTGGAAGGGACCTCAAGAGATCATCGGGTCCAACCCCCCTGCCAAAGCAGCTCCCCAGCTCATATTGCACAGGTCGGCATCCAGACGGGTCTTGAATATCTCCAGAGAAGGAGACTCCACACCCCCTGGGCAGCCTGTCCCAGGGCTCCCTCACCCTCACTGGGTAAAAGTTCTTCCACATGTTGGTGTGGAACTCCCTGTGCTCTAACTTGCAGCCATTGCCCCTTGTTCTGTCCCCACAGACAACTGAGAAGGGGCTGGCCATTTCCCCACATATCCCATACTTAAGATATTTATAAACATTACTAAGGTCCCCCCGCCCCACTCTTCTTTTCTCCAGGCTGAACAGTCCCAGTTCACTCAGCCTTTCCTCATAGGGGAGATGCTCCAGGCCCTTAATCATCTTCGTAGATGCCCCAATAGAAAGGACTCATGCTAGAGAAGTTTGTGAAGTACTGTCTCCTGTGGGTGGGACCCCAGGGTGCAGCAGGGGAAGGGGGTGTGGAATGCCCCCCCAGCTAAGAAGGAACACAGCTCCAGCGGAACTCACTGAAAACCCCCACTCCCCAGTCCCTGCCCCTCCCTGTGCCACAATGGGGAGGAAGAAGAGAGCAAAATTATGACTGAAGTAAAGTCTGCTAAGAAGGGAGGGGTGGGGGGAAGTAGAGGTGGTTTAAGATTTGAAGAAGGAAAGCAGCTTGTGAGGAAATGACTGAAACCCCATTCCCCTATTCCCTGCACCTCCCTGTGCCATGATGGGTGGCTGAAAAGGGGAGCAATAGAGCAGCTTTGGTAGGCATTTGGCCTCTAGCCAGGGCCAAAGCACCTCAGTCTTGCTTTCCTTTAGCTGCTGAAAGCAAAGAGAAAATTACAGAATGCCATAAATAAGACTCTGCTACTCAGAGTGTTTTCAGTGTTGCAAAATTCCTGCAAACCTAAGTATGATGAAAGCAAAGCTAGATTCTCTTTGACCAAGTGGTTCATGAAAAATTACTGATAACAAACCACTTGAAATTCAATCTCAAACTACTACTACTACAAAAAAAGAGATGCAGCAAGTATGCAGTTGATAGGCACAGCTATAGAAGAGTGAATTCCATCTATTTATAAACCTCAGTATTAAGTACTGAAATTTTACAAGGGTGCTCAGAGAGGAAAAACAGTTTACTTACCTTCCAAATATCCCTTTCTAGGGCACTCAGTACCAGAGATGCAGTTCTGTATTCCAGTGTTTCTGATACATAAGAGGTACTGGAAAGCCGGGGGTTTATCAGATCAGGGTGATTACAAATCCGTTGCAGCTGCATCAGGACATGCAAGACACTGATGAAGTGTCCACTTTTGAGGGCTTCTTGGGTTCTACCAAATAATTTATAGAGAAATACATTAATTTAAGTACAGATTTTTTTTTACAGAATGTGCATGTCCCTAAATCAGCAAGGTGAGAATGTGCAATGCAGTATGTCATGTACAAGTTTTGAAACAAGCTTAGACTTCACCTAGGTCTTTCTAGAGCATTTTAAATAGCAGAGTACCAAACGTAAACGTGGAAACATGAAACTCAAGGACCAGTGCTAGATTATAGTCAAACACAACCTAACCAGCTCCCTGTCCTCTATCTGCTTCATTTCTGTTTCATCCCTATACATATCAATAACCACTTGATAACACAGCACAGGTAAACAGGTGTGAGGAGAAACACTCTGGGCTTTACGAAATAAAGAACCACTCATTAGAGACAAATCTTAAAACAAAGTAGCAGCAAACTTGACCATTACAACTTGATGTTTAGATTCCAGAGGTAAATCTGGTTTTCATGAGGCTTACAGCATCACTTGCCAGTAACTGTACTCTATAATGTAACTGAATTCTGTTCACTGGTCATAACGAAAAATTTCAGAAAAACACTAAAATACTTCCAACCATAACAATCATTTAGCATCTTGCTTAAGCATTAAAGCAACATCTTTTATTTACTGTTTTAACTGCTTACCCTGGTTGTAATATGACATCTTCATACATAGCTTTTTGTCGACTAGAAAGACGACACTTTAGCACATGTTCATATTTCTTTGTTAGCTGCTTTTCAACATCTCTCTTTGATCTTCGCAAAATAAATGGCTGAATCATCTGAAATATTTCATAATCAAGGGGGAAAAAAATTCTCACTTCAAAGATGCTGTTTTACAACAAGAAGCTAAACCTATTTATGCCTAAATGCATTTGATGGGATAAACCTCATATGCCACATATAACCATATCGCTAAGCACACAATAGGATTGGCATTACTTTCTGCATGTTATGCTTCAAAAACTGAGCCTTGCTTATTTTTAAAAAGAAATCTCCATACAATTCTGGTAGGAGACACCCCTGCTTTCAGCAGGACTTTCTGTCTGAACTGAACAAAGTTTTAAGAAAGGTCAGAAGTTTCAAGGGGAACCACATCTCTTCCTTTCTTCCTCCTGCTCCCGGCCCTCCCAGCACCTTAACTACTGTAGTAGGACAGATGAGAAAAAAGTGACAACATACCCTGTGCAACCTGATGACCAGTTTATGGCAATAATCCTGGTTCTCCTCATTAGCTGCTTTTACTGGAAAATCTAGATATGGTCTGGAAATTCCCGGAATCAGAAAATGTACCATGGTCCACAACTCCATCAATGTGTTATGCAAAGGAGTGTCTATCAGAAGCAAACGATGCTGGCTGTGAAGAATAAACCAAGTTTTTTAACTGATACACCATTTAGCAGCACTATTATGAAAAAGACACCAATATTCAAACATTGTTCATCTTAGCTTTAGGTTTGTCAGATACACAGAAGAAATAGTAGTGCTAATAAAATTAAATCTAAGATAAATTATCATTTTAATCTTGAATATGCCACCAAACTAGCTTCCTCATTGTGAAGTATCAGAACATACAAAGGAGATCTGTTTGGGAGCACGGGGAGTATGAGCAAAGAAAAAATAGTGTTACAATAGTGGCAAGAAAAACATCCTGACCACCTCTTTGAATCCTGGTTGTTTCAGTTAAAGGCACCTCTATAGATGCATATCACAGAGGAATTTGGGCAGACCAAACATGTGATGTGAAGGGAGAAAAACCCACTGCCAGCAGGAAACCAATTCTCTGCTCCTTACCTGCGAAGACTGAAAAGTGCCTCCCAATGTTTCTCAGTCATGTTCTTTATTTGTTGCATCTCATCTACTATTAAGTATTTCCAACGCATTTTCATGAATGCTGTGTGGCTTTTGAACAGCTGTTTGTAGGAAGTGATACAGACATTGAAGCTGTTGGGTTCTGTCCATTCCTATAGAAAAAGAGAGGATGAGACAGAAAATTTAAGGCAGAACTCCCACGTGTCTCACAACCAGCTATCTCTTCACTAAGAATGGAAAGATGCTATGCCCCAAAGCATTCCAACGGACAATTCTGGACTTTGAACTACAGCCAGTTCAGAAAGCAGGTAAAGTGTTGCACGTATTGCCCAATACCAAAGAGTTCCAAAAAATGCCTTTGAAAATCTAGAACCATCAGGAGCGAATCATTTTGTAAAGCCACTTGTAGAGTTAAAAATTTCTCATCTCATCAGGGTGTAAGGAGCATAAAGATAAATGCAGGTTAAAGGAAGAGTCTTGCCATCTAAAATGCTAAACATGACCAGGGTAAGATTGGCAAAAAACAGTACCTGTCTTTTTGCTCTAAGTTCCCTTTGGCTGCCAAAGTAGAGATGTATTTTCAACCCTGGGCACCAGCGTTTCAATTCCAGCTCCCATTTCAGTATGTTACAGCTCCGCACAACAACAAGGTGAGGGCCCCAATTACCTACAGAAGTGGAAACACAGCAGTTAATTGTCAGAAGTCACTTTCTACTATTATGTGACTTAAATTCTCCCCTGATTTTTTAAGTACAGTACACTAAATCCACCATTAAAAGTGAGATCCAATAACATCAGAGGTATTTCAATAACTAATCTATTCTTTATTACTTTTCAGACCCCCAAGTACCCCTTGTGCACCTATTTTTCCCACAATTGCATCAACTGCTTGAGTATGAGATACTATTGTCCTGAAGAAGCTTTGCCTCAGTTATATTCTTAAACTATCCTCAGTACACCACCACTATGAGTAATTCCTGAGATGATATACAAGTCGCACATCGTCCAACTGTTCATATTCACTCCTTGAATTTAACTATCTGCAGCCATCTGGTCATTAAACAACTTTTAAAGGGTTTTTTTATACTAATAAATTAGGCATCAGAAGAATTTTATCACCAAAAGGTAACAGCAGATTGATCAAACAGTATACTTGATAAAGAGGCACCCCTATGTCACACAATCTAAGGAAGTTTTTCTGACATAATCTTACTTTGGGCATTAACTAAAGAAGTCTGACACAGTTCACCAGAAAAAATGTGACCCAAAGCTACAATTCACAAAGATAATGTTGGCTGAGCACCCCTCCAAAACTGTCAGGCAAATGACCTTACCTTCATTACAAGCCAAGTGGGCAAAAAAAGCAATAATTTGTACTGTTTTTCCAAGCCCAGCCTCATCTGCCAGAATGCCATTAAGATTCCTCCTGTACAGCTTTGCTAGCCACTCAAGCCCAATCTTTTGATATTCTCTGAGAGGCCCATACAGTAGCGACGGAATATTGTATTTTACCTGTAAAATGAATGATTTGATACTTACTTTGAGTTAAATTCACAGAGCAAGTAATAAAACAGAACCATGCAATAGTTCAATAACTAGAAAATATTGTAATTTGTTGCTAAAATCTGTGAAACCTTAAAAAAAGCATTCTTTATCTAAAAATACTCCCAGTAGCAGAAAATGGGGAGTCTTACCGCTGTTGTTATCCTAGAGCTGCCTTTAGGTAACAGGATTTCTGCTGCAGCAGCAACTTCTGCAATGTCTCGCATATGCTTCTTTGGAGGGCTTGATCTGTCTATACCCTTGTACTGGTCAATGCTGAGAAGGGAGTCTATGAGAACAACTTCTTTCTGAGGACTTTCCCTATCAGAGATGTGGTCTTCCATTTCTATGAAAGAGAGAGAGAAAAATTACACTGCCATCTGAAATAAGCTTAAGCATCAGTTACACAAAGGAATTGAGCTAGCTAGAATTTCGACAGGGGTTGCAAATGAGGAGGTAGGTATCTTTAAAAAACAATTCTATGATTCTCAACCTAGTCAAACTAAAATGAAACCAGCCTAAGCTCAGAATCACCTACATGTTTTGGATGTTCACATTAGCTAGGGCTAGCGTGACCATTTGCTTTTCACAACTTCAAGGTCCTCTCATACTACCTAAAACCTATCCTCAAATATCTAATTCTATTTTCAATTCACTACAGAACAGAGGACAACTGTGTAACAATAGCTAGCTATGAAGTGTGCCGTTTAATTCAGTGTAGAGAGGCTCTTCTATGGTTCACTATTGTTCCTGAGAAAACCTCAAATATCTTGACTTTAGACAAGCAATCACCACTCTCTTTCCATAAACTAAAAAAAGAAAAAATGAAAGGAAGAAATTCTTCACAGACTGTCACCAAAAACGTTTAGTAATAACAGGAATAAATCTGATTTTTCTAATAGACATTCCAGATGCTTAGCAAGAAAGCCTCTGTACTTTCCATTCATTCTTGTACATAACATTCTTCTTCACTGTAAAAATAAAGAACATTTTAAATGTGATTCACTTAATATTTCTTTTCCCTAAGTATACAATGTCTTCTAACAGAGACCTGAAGAACAAATCAAATTATTTTACCTTGTAAGTCAGCACTTCTTCTAAACAACAAGTAATTTACCTTCCTCACTGCTATCTTCCTCACTGTCAGCTTTCGGCTGGGGCCAGTGAAAATTTTCTGAAAAGGCACCTTCATACATCTTTAGTAAATCTTCCAGAGGCAATTCAGCTGCAGGTCATTAAAGGAAGTACATTTAAAAAGATCAAAACTTGTAACAATCAATACCATTATTTTTAATCTCAATACATTCTTCACAATTGTAGAAAAACTGTTCTCTAATCAGAAGCTAATTGAAGATGTAATTATTAGGTGGATTATGGCAATATTTATTTAATTACTTTGATTACAGAAAACACTTGGCATTATACCAAGCAGTTTGCTCACCCAGCTTGCTTTGTACTGTATTACAAACCCACCATGCAAAGTGGTAGCAAACCACTGGTTGGGGGCATCAAACCCAGCCAAGTGGCTGAAAGGCAGTTCAGGACTTCAAAGTTTCAAAACTACCTCAACCCCAGTAAACAGTATCTCCATGATCCCTTGTCTGATCCGCTGAAGCAGGAATGTGCATGCTGGCAGTAGCCAATCAATCAGGAAATATCTTCATTAGGAACTTGGCTGACTGGCCAAGAGTTATAATCCCTCCAACTGGCCAGCTGGCCACAGCCACTAAGCTGCCAAACAGATCAAACAAACAAATCTGGAAACTGCATATTAATTGCCAGGCAAGCTTAGCTTAATGGGAAGCTAGCCTCTGAAAATCAGCAAGGTTTTTACCATGATAAGTGAAGTGATCCTAAGGGATACTTGGCATACAACAAGCTCAGCAGAACAGTTATTGTTATGCTGTTAACAAAAGAATGCTGCTAGCCAGAGCATTGTCCCTAAAAGCCCCTTATCTTGAAGTATTTATACTCCCCAAGATCAGCACTTCAGGGCCCTTTCAGACTTATCAGGTTGGTGACAAAACCTTTCTGTGATACTCAACACAGTTGATGATAAAATGTTCCTGTTCAATCTGATACGCTTCTGGTTTAAAGCATTTATCATGCATTCTTAGACCTTAGGTTCAGAGCCTTTTGTGTGAGGTTTTAAAGAAATGCATCAACAGAGAAACACTCATGTGATAACTACTTAGGATACAAACTGCTTTACAGAGCACAGATGTCCATCATCATCACATCAACTAACTGCTGCAACTTTCCAAACAGAAAAAAATAAATATGGATTACCTGACTGAACATCTGAATGCATTACACCTCTCATCAATAACCCCGTTTATAAATACAACCACCACTACAAGCTTTCTGCTGTTGTTTCAGAGCCCATCCCAGAGAGGGATCAAACTGTACACCTACCTTCTTTGGCTAGATTAGACAATTCAGTTTGATGGTTTATGTTTCCTTCTTTAGCTTCCTGTTCTTCAATTGTTTCTTCTTCATCTTCAACTAAAATTAAAACAAACACACCTTGGTATTCAAGTTACAAAGTCATTTGGAGGTTTGTAATTACATGCCTCTGAAGTATAGTAACATAGAATATTATATATTAGCAGGATTCAAAAAGAATGAGATGTGTATGAAAAACAAGAAAACGTGAGAGTAACTATACATAGAAGCCAAAAGATAATTGAAAAGGAGAGAAACACTTCTGCCTCAGGACAAAAGGCAGTCTTGAACTCGTAAGTGTTGGCTCCCAATAGTCACCAGAGACAGATTGTTTTCTGGCATTAAATTGGGGATTTGTCAGAAAGATGACAGAGATGTCATCACAGGAAAGGAACTAAAGGAGATGGGTTATTCAGTCTGAAATCCTCAAAAGAAGTTCAAGGCCACTAGCAAGGTTTGAGAAATGAAGGAATGAAGACAGAAAGAATTAAAATCTACCAGTAGTGATGGCAGTGTTTTTAGGGAAAATTTTAGTTTCAAACTTTAACTGAAGTTCAGGGAAAATTTACTATCTAATTGACTATCTAATCTAAGAAATGGAGTGAGGGTTGGTATGTGGCTTGTGAAGAGTGTTGCATCCATGCAGTAACAGCCAGAAACCCTGTGATTTCGGGTTTTTAATATACATCTTATGTGCTACGCTACAGATGCACAATTTTGAAAAAATCACTTACCTTCCTCATCAGTCAAAGATGTGCTTGCCTTTCTTTTCCTTCCAGATGATGAACAACCCTAGCATTAAATAATTAAAATATGTAAAATCTCAGAATGCAAAGTTAGGGAGGTTTATTTTTGTTTGTCAAAGAAAGCAAGAAGTGCCTTGCAGTCACACCAGCATTTGCTAATAGACACTTAACATCTATTAGCACTTTCCTGGTCACTCAAAACCAGATACTCTGCTTCTGTATTGAAGGCAGCTGCCAACAGCCACTTCAAGTGCTTGTGCTTCAAATTACTCAGGTCCAGCTATGGCGCAGCACCACAGCACACTCTTTACCTTAAAAATATTCTGAGAAACAAAACTTTTACCCAGGTTGGATCAAGGACCACATTTTCACTAGCCAATAAAAAAGGGATATGGCACAGCTGGACAGCATGCTCTGTAGCATGGTTTAGCCTGTGCAAATCAACACTTGCAGACAGTGCAAGGCTACAGTTTGGCTGATAACACATGCTAAAGCTCGTTCCTAACAGGAAATTCAAATGCAGGCATTCTGCTTGGTGAAAGCTGAGCCTTTCAGCAAGTGGGTATCAGCTGTGCCATGCCAGATGGCTTAGGGCCTCAGACAATCCCTTGCTCATTTTTTTCTAATTGCACAGATGTGGCCAAAGAGTCCTAGCACACATTTCATCTAGGGCAAAAGATATCTTCGATTCATTCAGTTTGATCCATTCTGCATATGTCTTCAGCGATTAATCACAGCTGAGCAGATGACAACGTGCTTTCATGACCCTAAAAGTTTAGCCCCAGTTACAGGAGAAGAAATTCCTGCCCAAAACAAAGTTTGATTGTTAATTTGTACATTTTTTTGATCTTGCCATCTTAGAATGACTGATCCAAAGCCACTAAGTATGAATTCTTCCTTTAAAATGTATGTATCAACTGCTATTCAACTCCCTGTTAAAAGCTGTAGTTATAACAAGGAAAAAAATGTATTTGTGCTTATGATAATTGATAGAATCATAGACTACCAGGTTCGAGGGGACCTGAAAGATCATCTGATCCAACCTCTCTCGGCAAAAACACAACCTAGACAAGATTGCTCAGCACCCTGTCCAGCTGAATCTTAAGTGTCCAATGCTGGGGAAAGTATGTTCAATTTTCAGTAATTACAGAGAAACCTGCTTATCATCTCCATGTATTTAAGGAAAACATTTCACATTTATGGAAGTCTTTTCACACAGGTAGTCCTATTTAAACCTATCTGATTTTAAGAAACAGAAAAACTTACCATTTCACTGTCTTTTTCCAATAAAAAGTCTTCTGCAGGTTTTGTATCCTTACCTGGAAAATTATTATACTTGATGTATGCATTAGTCACTTAGCAATTTTATGTTTCTTACCTGAACTTTTCGACACAGTCATCATAAAACACAAGAAATATTAACAAAATCTAGCACAAAACCATAACCCCCATCATAACTCATTGTTCAGACCTGTTCACAGCCTCTTATTAACATCTCACAATTCTCTCAGCAACAAGACTAAACCCCATTGAGTGAAATTATGTAAAACAATAGGCATCAGAATTTATACTGGATTTTTTATGAAATAGAATATAATTACCTTTCCTTGAAAATCTCTTTAAATTCAAAGCTTTCTTCCTTTTCTCTTGAAATTCAATTTGCAGTTTTATTTCAACAACCTGAAATGTAAATCAAGCCTAATAAAGCACTCAAATTTTATAAATAAATTACCGAAGATGAACAAAAAGTATGACTGGCACAAGTGTTAATAAGCTGGTATTTTACCTGTTCAATGTTAGACCAGAAGTACTCTATTTCTCTAGCAATTGATGCAGCAATTCGCCTTAGTTTGTTTTGTTCTTCCCTTTTAGCTCGCTCTTCATTAAGTTTCTTTTCTTCATGGTAACGAGCCACAGTTCTTACCATCTAAAATACCATGAAAGATATTGAATTAGTTTACCTCAAAATACACATCATTGCATTTCTTAAGATTATAGTGGCTATCAGCAGACAGATGTTGACCATAGCTTCACACATAACACTTAACTCCAGTATTTCCAACTCTTACCATGCCAGCAAAACAACAGACATGAAACTCAAAGGAGAAAAAAAATACTCTAACTAAGCAATCAAGTAGGAAACTCTTACATCACTACTCTCTCTCAATACAAACCTTAGGGAAAAAAAAAATCTACTGAAACAAGCAGCAGCAAACACACCAAACTTTTTTTTTCAGACAGCACGTATGAAGTCATAGAAATCACACCACAAAATATCAAGAGACCAGAGGTAAAATGAGTTCAAAAAGAGTGTACATACATGAGTGAAAGATCAGTCAATGGCTGTTAAAGACTGACTTGATTGCAACCTCAGGAGGTTGCTAAAACACTGACTTCCACAAGTTGAATGCATACTGCCAGGGAAAGGTTCATTTTGTATTTGCCCTTCCTGTTTCTCCTATTCTTCAAACAGAGGTTTACATTACATCAAAATCCAGATCTTCATTTTACAAGATGATGTATCCCTATGTCAATACTTCACTTATAAGGAAAAGAGTTCTGAGTTTCCATCATTTCAGAATATACAATATAAAACAACATGGCTGTTCAAACTAATGACCTTCAGTTGCTCTCTTCATTGCTCCAAACTGGTCATCAACGTACCAAAAGAATGTGCAACGTTGCTAGAATCTATAGAAAACTCTTGATTATTGTAAATAAATGTATTTTACATATTTCATCTCAGACTCCCCCAGTTTTCATTCCATCACTAAGTTAATTTTTTGCACTACGCTGCTCTCTTCCCCCCCTATGGAAATAGTTCTCTACCATGTTTCCACTGCTGTTCTTAGAACTCCATGGTTTCTCCTTCATCTTTTTCTGAGATTAAGAAAGAAGAATTAGACAGACAATCACATCCAGTGGAATTTACTTACAAAATTCTGTATTTACTCTTCACTAGGAGGGAATAAGTGATGTATGAGACAGACACTGTAACTGCACTTTTAAATACAACATATTCAACACATTGACTGGGTCCCCTAAACAAGCTATTTGATTTCCAGAAGAACAAAATCCAAAATTAATATTGGTATGTTTAGCAAGTCTGTTTCAAATGCTAGAATACCCAAAGCTGACAATGTGGCTTCCCATTTAAGTTAAAAATTGGTGCCTTATACTCCTATTGCTTTTATCTGTACAGGAAGAACGTTTACATAGCTTTGCTACCAGACTGAGTAATACTAGGGTAATTGTTGAGTCAAAAAAATGTTTTTAAAGTACCTTCTTAGCAGTTGCCATCTTCCACCTTCTTTCTTGGGCAAAATCAGTTGCCATCCACTGCATTTCTTCCAGCAAATAATCCCAGTGTGATTTTGGTCTTGGAGCCTCTTGGAGTTTAGGCAGTCGCCTCAGGGACCATAAACCTTCCTTTCTCAGTTCTGCTATTCGCTGATGGATTTGATTTTCCTTAAAAAGAAGTACACGTAAGTTACAATGCAGTTGTGGAATGCACCTAAAATAGTAGCTAAATAGTAAAATAATAATTGCTTCCTGTACAGTGACAGCAAAAAAAGGTGTAACAGCATGCCACATGCATTACAAAAATCAAGTCTGAACACTTGATCAATGAAAAAGTTACTGGACTGAATTCAACTTTTGCATAGAGAAAATAACAGAACTTCAATCTGTATTACAAGAGGTACTTTGTTAAATAACAGGATAAACCAGGTTCACTTGACAGTACAAAAAAACAAGTTATAAAACAGATGAGAACTGCAATCAAATATTCTTTTTTATAAATGGAAATTGCAGATGTACTTATCCACAAAAGATAAATATATCTTCTTTACTAATACTGCTTGATTTTGTGAGGAAAAAAAACCCAAAAAAACCAAGTTCTCTATGATGCCCCTGTTAAATAAGCAAAACAGCATCTCCACTTAGCCATAAATATAAATAAGGTTGCAGTCACCTCAAATGAGTAGATAGAATCAATATAACAGAAATAAAGTAACAACAGTATGAAGCCCAGGAAGATCTCTTCAGCTTCTCTGAATGCCCATAAAAGTAAAACTCAGTATGCAAAGCAGACAACTCCCCTGAAAAATAACCCATTTTCATAACTCAAACATATCACTGGTGTTATTTTTAAGTTAACTGCTTGTAAGTTTTAAGGAAACAAAAAAATCTTACCAGCTTTACTTGCTCAGCAAGTTTGTCTTGAGAGTTTTCTTGGGGTACTACTGCTGCATTCTGAGCCGGGCTTTGTGTTTTAGGTGCTGCTGCTACTGCTAAGCCTGGAGGTTTTGATGCAATAGGAGAGAGAGACTTGTTGGTTGCTGGAGAGGTCCTGTTTGTTTGTACTGGATATGTAGAAGGCAGTGTTGTGCCTGAGATAGTTGCTGGCGCAACAGATGAGGTAGGCGGTAGTGTATTTGCCGTAAGACGCTGAGAAGTCTGAGCAGGATCTGCAGATGGTCGTGTCAGAGTCACAGTCTGCCCAAGAAACACATTTGTTAGTGATGAATTTAGGATTTAACACTGTTCTAGTCTATACTACAGCAGAACTTAATATGGATTTTAATTTTCTAAAAAAATTACACCTACATTTTTATAAGGAAAGGATTTAAGTGCCCAGTGGAATTAAAAAACATTGACATATTTAAAGTAGTTTGAAGGAGATAATGTTCTTAGATTTTACTGGGCACTGAAACAAACATTTTCATCACAGTAAAGTCCTCATACTGAAGCCTTGAAAATCCAAAACAGGCAAATCTTTTCTATTCTCCTTATATTAAAGCAATATTAATTAATTTTCTCTGAAGTTACATCTATATCAATCTATCCAGTATTATTACGTATCATTTAATCAATACCTGTTGCTGTATTGTAGCTTGTGGCTGTGACACTTGGTTAGGCGTCTGACCTTGCACATGGATTGCTGGTGGCACCTGCTGTTGAAGTGGTGCTGCAAGTGGAGTGGAAGTCAGGGGCACACTTTGAGGCTGGATCTTCACCTGAATCTGGGGCTGAGCTGGAGATTCCACTATCTGTGGTTGCTGCTGAGAAAGCTGCAGTGCAGTTGGAAGAGATGTCATGGGGACATTTGCAGGTTGCAGTCTCCCTGGCAGTTGCGGTGGAGGTGTATGCAGACTTGCAGCGTTCTGCACAGGAGGGCCTTTGGATGGGTCATATTGTTGTTGGCTCTGTTTCTGTCCCGTCAGCTGTACAGTTTGAGGAGTGGGAGGCATTCCACCTAACAAAGCAAGAGGAAACACAGCACAGGTGAAATCAAAATGTCCAGTGCTATTAACTGACACAAAGAGGAAATCAATTGCAAACAGACTAATTTGTTACTTACTTTGCCACAAGAACACCATCACTTGAAAATACCACATCACAATCACAAAATAAATCACTATTACAATAAACAACAAAGTATTTCATGCACAGGACTGCAACTAAAATTTGGAGCACAGCAACTATAAAAAAAAAAGTCATTAAATGTCTTCTGAATGTTTTATACTTAAAAAAAGAAAAAAAAAAGACTGGTGAGCTAAGGGAATTTAACCTAAAATAAGAGCATTTATTTTTTAACACATTCACTCTAACACATAGTCTAAAGTTTGGCATGACCAATGCATAGAAATTTGTCATGATGTTGCAAATTAGGAGGTTTCCTTTTCATATTTCATTGGCTTGGTTCCAGAATTCTCTGATTAACCATTTTGCATCAGCACCTGTGACGTATTCCATGCCCACATGCACCTTTGGAGCCCGTCACTCAGCTCCGTAAACAAACCAGGCATTGCATACCAAGTATTAATTTACATGGAGAAGTGTGTGGTGAGACTAGGATCTCAGAAGGCTGGGAGCCCAAGTTTCTAGTCCCATCACTAACATCTCCTTGTTAAATTAATGTGCAATTGGCATGTGGTGACACAGTACCTTGTGCCGTTGGCATTAGCTGTTGAAGAGGAACTCCTGAAGCCACACCCGGGTGCTGAAAAACCATCCCATGACGGCCCACTTCAATTCGTGGTCTCTTAGACGAATCTGTGATATTCAAATTCCATTTATGGCATGGTATAATGGAATGGGTTCAATTTCACAAAGCAAACTACTACACATGACTCCAACATCAGCTCAGAAAGCTATGACTACTATACATGTGTAGCATTTATGAAGAACATGCTCCAAGGGCAGAGTCCCTCTAACTTCAAGTTGGCCACTTCCAATCTTCTTAGCCAGAACAATCAGCCTAACAATGTCTCCATGCCTGCCAAATCCTGTCCTATATATTGTGAGCGTGTCCTCACACAGCACCATTCACAATAGATAGTCCTAAGGATCTGGCAATTTCCAAGGTGAGGCAAAACTGTATTTCAAGAGTTACAGAACAGCGGCTCCGTTAACTGGAAAAAAGAAAGAACCAAAGTGAAATGCTGTCTGTGGAACATACCTGCTGGTGCAAGGGTCTGTTGTCTCTTAAAAGCTTCAATTTCTATGGTGTTCACAGTCCCCGTTACTGGAGTCCCTGTATGCGTTTGCTATTGGAAAAAGAAAACACATCACAAAAGTTCAATCTGTAGACTGTCTAACACCAAGGTGTAATTTACAAACGGATCTAAAGAGGCCAGCAGAGAATAAATCCTTCAGAACAGCTGTACAACCAAGAAAGCAAGACTCATTCAATATCTGCTATAAAGTTTTAGATGTCCACGATGCACTGATGCTCTTTGTTGAGTTTAAATTTTAAAACAGTAGCTAAACTGATAAAGTTGGTTATATACAATACATGTCTATGTTTTTAAAGAGATACTAAACCCAGGAAAATGGGATAAACTTTCCCAGTATTTTTTTAAATAAATAGAAATTTTCATTAATGTATTACCCTTCATCATTTGCATAATGCTGCAGTGAAGTCAAAATGACGTAATTCATACAGTATATAGCAGCCATGAGAAGCTGACATGACAAAAATTAAACACTGTGACTTCATTCCAGGATTAATTAGAAAGGAAATTAGATGAGGAAAGAGAATTTACACATAAACTGTATCATAACTAATAAGACACAACAGTAAGAAATGCAAGTCAAACCTTTGTGAAAGCTAATCCTTTTCATTCTGTGTAAAACATCAGAAACACACTCTCATCCTGAAGACAGTTTAAGCTTATTTGAGTCTTCAGCACTGTCACTTGCAGGCTGAAGCTCCAGGAGAGCTACCCTTGAAATACTTCAGGAAAAACTTCTGAGACTCAGAAGATGACATAAAAGAATCTCAGCAAGTTGCATGTAAGTTCCAATTCCAGTTTTCGAGATGCTACTAGCCTTGTGCTTGTTTGCACAGCTGGCAAAATGGGGACCATGGAGAAAGTCAATGAGGAGAAACACAATATTGCTATAAGGCTAAAGTGGCATCAGAGCTCATCAGGAATTGCTAGTCGTTTTGTCTGAGGATAAATATCATAAAACTATGAACTAACAAGCCTGGAAGAGCACTACTGATATTGAGGCAGCAAAGAGATCGCAGGGGTTTGATCCAGCCAGTTGGACTTTAGCTTCAGTAGGATTACACAGCACGTAAAACTTTATTTTAAAATTACTACAATTAATACTGGCAATGATGGCAGAGAATATATCCTAGATAATCCTTTCAACATCAAACTCCCAAGGCAGACTTACACACAGGATTACTGAAACAAACAAGTCTGGGTATATAATGACTTCCATGGACTTTGAGTGCTCAGCTTACTGGCAGATAGTTATTAATGCCTGCCAGTGTTTGTGCAAGCCTAGTTCTTTTCAGGGAGTTTCCACATCACATTGTCAAGTTCTCCTCAATATTTAGCCATGCTGTACCCAATACCCTACTATGAAGGTTATCAGAAAAATAGGGGTACAAAAAGGATTTAAGAGGTTCTATCAGAAAATACAAAGATGGACTTTTATGTATGCTGCCTCTATGTCCTGGAAAATGAGTTAATTTAACATTCAAGTTCTCTAAGTGTAATTTGCTATTAGTAAGAGCCTCTGCCATACTGATGTACAGTAAGGGTTTGCAAACACTGTGAAAATTCTTAATGAGAATATAGTGAAAACAGCAGTTTCTCAAAAGAATCTTTTAGTTTATTCACAGGACATCTCTGATTTTAAGAGAAATTCCACAAATATAAATTAAGCCTAAGGAAGTAAACACCAGTCTATACTGAAACAGACCACAGCCATCACAACCCTACATCTTCAATATTTCCTCCAGTGGTGCTAACAAACACAGACGATGTAATGTAAGATGGCTGGGTTTCAAACACTCCCTTTTGAGCTGAACATAGCTCATGCCACTCGATCCTATCAATAGCTACAAATTAAAAACATTTAATCTCTTTGCTGCCATGAGGGCGCGTGCAGCCACTCTAGCGACACAGCTGTAGCCTTAAGATGTGAATTTTGGTTTTAAGAATCTGACTCATGCATTTCTAATCGTCACGGTTCACTGCCATATCACATTGAATATAGATTTTGTTTCTAAATGTTTGTCTTCTCACAAGGCAGATACGCAGCGTTTCAAGTCCAACAACCAGTGAGTATCTTGTACTTCAGCATTTATAGAATTTTCAAAGTAAGTCCCAAAAACTTATTTTGTACAATGTTACTGAATTAATTAACAAATTCAGATTATGGTCCACTTGCATCAAATGCTCTCTGGGACACCAGCTTAAGAAAATATGTTCTCCAAACTCTCCTTCAAAATGCCACTTGTTTCACCTGCACTCTTCCAACTGCATACTCACAGTTTCAGGTTGCATCTCTACTTTAGGATTTTTGACTAACATTCTCTTAAGAGTATGCCTCCCAGCTGTCTGCATTATCACCATGTAATCTAGGCCAGACGCTTCAAAGAGCAAAGACATTATGTCTTTACAAATTGTAGTCACATACCAGTAATATTAGACTAAAACTGTCCTAACTTTAATTAAAATAATGTAGTCCTCTGGAGGTCATGATTATGCAGCCCACCCACAGTAATCATTCTGAGTGCTGCACTTACACAGGCAAATTTGAATGATGATGATCATCAGGATACATTATTTCTCTATAAACTGTTACAAAGAGAAAGACTGATGGAAAGAGATTATACTGCTGTTAACAGTTTGTGCTAAAAGGTATTAACACAATTACACAGAGAGTTGTGCATGCTTTTAGCATGTGCCTGCTAGTTTGAACATAACAGCCCGAAAATGGTGTAATACTTTCAAAATTACTTCATCACTGCCATAGCTATAGCTTGACAATAACCCTGATCACTATAATAAACAACCCAAAAGAATATTACATATTTCAAACCGCTTTGATGAAGCCAGACTACCTAGGGAGACTTCCAAGACATGTCAGTGTTGGCCATAACAAAGAGCTCTCAGTGCAAGCCCCCTGACTATGCAACTCATTTGTAAAATATCACAGTGAACATCCCATTTGTTATACACAGGAATACAACCTATTTTACATTTCATTTAACTCTTCATTTTCCAAAACCTAGATGAAGGCAGTGCAGACCATACAGCTTCCATGGTACAGTAGAGTAATTCACCCTGTAACAGCACCTATTCGAGTCTATATAGTTAAGCTAAAAGGTAAACATTTGGTTGCAGAGGAATTAGGGTGTATTATGTCTCAGGGTATATAAGCAATAATGTCTGGGTAACAGCAATTTGAAGGTAGCTGCATAAACTGATACTAGCCTGAATTTAAAAGCTACATCACCAGTGATCCACAGAAATTTTAATGATCACATTTATTTCTTTACTTTCTTCAGTATTCTCTCAAAAAAAAAAAGTTTAAAAAGACTTATATAATAAAAATAAGCGCTTCAGTTTCTTCTTCCCAACATTTATTGTAGAGCTAATAGAAAGCAGTTAGTTATTAAAAAATAAAACCAAAACCAAAGCATGTGCCAGAGGGTTATTATTGTTGTTTAAAACATTTCAGGGGAGGCAAATCCAAAACCTTCTGTAGCCATACTCAAAACCTTTAATAGATAAGGAAAAAAAGAATAGAATTTAGAAGAAATCCACAATTACAATGCCACAGACAAAAGAATCCATATTATCACTATGCAGAATGCACAAATGAACCAAATGCATTAGGGAAACAAAAGACAAACAAACCAAAGTGAAAACATTCAAGCTGAAAGTTAATGAAATAAGCCAGCAACCTGGAGACAAAGATTTAACTTCCTTGAGGCTTCATTAATGCTGATGCATTTGAAGATTGCAAAGGATTTGTTTTGTTTTGTTTAGATGATAAGGGATGGGCTCTTGGGAAAATTCTAATTCATCTAAGAAATATCAAATCTGAATGAAGAAAAAAAATCTGGGATGAAACTACATTTTAGAACCATTGAAAAGTACCTGAAATGGTTGCTGCTGGGATGAAAAAGCAGCAGAAACATTTGGAGGAAGCTGGGTTGCTATAGCGACAGGAGTACCAGTCTGCCCATCCTTTCCTGTCACAACCTTTACCTGAGAGAAATATTTGGGGAAAAAAAAAAAAAAGGGAGAATCATTTTCTTTTTAAAAGTTTTCTCTTTTTTTTTTTCCGAACTGTTCAACACACTCATGTTGTACTGATGGTACCTCACTGAAGAGGGGACTATAACTAAACAACCATCAGTACAGCTCGGTTTGAGCGCAGGCTGTTCTTGAAGAGTTCTGTCTCACTTTTAATAGCAGAACAGAATCCAGCCTTGACTATTTACAGTGACTTCTCATCACTGGCAACCTTCTCTTAAATCCAGTTAGCACAAAAGTGTGTTTTAAATTTAATGATTGCTGCTCTAACGGACAACAAGTTAGCATGACAGACAGTTTGAACTTAAGAGAGCTCCAACATTTATTTAAGCAATGAGCACAGCCACCATTCGCTCTCCCCTTGAATTCCCAAAGTGATCAACCTTTCCAGGCAAGGGATGAAGTGCGTTGCTTTAGCAGAAAGTGATAAAGAGGGGGGAGGGGGAAATAAAAGAGAAGACAAAAAATACAAAGAAAGAACATACTCAAAAGATGTCTTAATCTTTCCAAAGGATTCATCATTTGAAAACACGTAAAGACTTTTGCTGCTGCGCTTTGCAAGATTCTCCAGCAGTTAAACAGACAAGCGGCTTTCACAGACAAAAGACAATCCATCATGAGAAGGCAGTGAAGTACAGCAAACTCCAAATCCAAATGACCAAGGGAAAGAGCCTCGACTGATGTAATTGTAGTAGTGCCACTGACTTCAATGAACCTATACAATCTACACCCGCTAAACATCTCCCAAAATGCGTGTATTGTAGTTAAAAATACCTGGTATTTCAGCTGACAAACATGCAACCCAACAAGAATACCTAAACAACATGACAAAATACAAACCAGGTGAAAAAAATTGCACATCTATTATCAATAAATTACAATAACAGGCTAAGTCTTATGCTACTATATAGAGAAAAAATGATTCCTTCAACATTATCAGTAACTGTCACAAACAGAAATACATTTTTCCTAGGCAAAAAGTTCAGACCACACAATAAAAAATTAAACTTCAGCTGATACACTGTTAAGATTTCCCACAAATTCCAACTGAAGATTTGATCACTAATAACTCACACCTAAGAGAATCATTAATTTTCACTGCTGACACTCATCTCTAACAGGTATTTTAAAGCAGTATGATTTTCTTTATAAAACAGGTATGGTTTGGTTCTTTACAAACTGGCAACTACATACCCATACATACTTTCACAAATTGTAAAAGGTATTTGTGAGTGCTGAGTGATACTGTGGCATCAGTTCTATCTACACTGTGGCAACCGCTTGCCATGTCGGCTTGCCAGTAGGGTCAGTGCAAGACAGGCACTGCTTCAGCACCCACGGGGTGCTGCAGGTCAAGAGCTACACATACAGGCACCCACACACAGCAAAAGTTGTGCGGCATCTGTCCATGACAAGCTTATTTCTAGTCCTGTGCCATCAGTAAACAGTGAATTCAAGTTAATAATTTTAAACCTCTGTGTCAACAACAAAGTTGACTTCTTAATATCCACTCCGTTAAGTGCTACTGGCTCCATCATTTAGACAGCAATACATACACAGAGCTCATGGACAGCCGAAGTAACTCGATTCATTACTATGGACCCATATACATTATGATTCACATGTTCTCTCTGAGTAACTCATTACTTCAGGGGTTTTTGTTGGTTACAGCAACACTGAACTCAGTAACATCTATAGTTATAAGTCACGAGTCAAAAAACGGTTAACCTCTTAAAAGACGTTTTGCCTATTATTTGCCTCTTTTGGTCTAATGTGTGAAATTTAATCTGATTCACATGCATACTTAAACAGCTTCCACAGCAATGCCATCTTTATTTGTGCGTTGGCTTACATACCAACTGGGACAGGAAAAGCTCCTTTCTGCTCTCTTTTTAATACACAATTCTGACAACATGCTCAAACCGACCTGTCAAACCACACTGCCCAGCAGAACTGCAGTCTCTCAGACCAACTAGTTAAAAAAACTGCCATACTTCATCAAGTAAAAATGTTTTTTCAGGTACTGCCACAATCTCTAATACTTCACAATCCAGGCACCACAACTTCATTTATGATTTTATTCTAACACGTTAACCAAGAGATTTCTTACCTCATCGTTGATGACCTCAGATTGTTCTTCCTCTTCTTCCTCCTCCAGATCCAAGTCATTTTGCCTCAGGTATGCTTGCAGCGGAACACAGTGCTTCTTCTTAAAAGCTAAAAAGTCCATCATATTCCCTTGAAGATGTTGCAGGAAAAACAGTTCAATCAAACATTCCTTAAAAGTTTCCTTAAGAATTTCCATCTGCTTGTGGTGATGATCCAAGCATTGTTTCCTCATTTGAGCAGTCTCTTGGTTGGCAGGAGGAATCTCCTCCAATTTTTTGGGTTGTTTTTTCACTGCTGTATTAACTGTAGGAGTAAGAGGAAGACTTGACAGCCCCTGTGGTACAGTAGCCCGTGAAGGACTTGTGGGAGGAGGTGGCGACGTCATTCCAAATGCACTAGGTCCTCCAACTCCTGCTATCAATCCACCAGAAGTCCTGTCGTATCCAATGGGTCTACCCAGCTGCTGTCCTTGAAGCACTTGCTGCTGCTGTTGCATAAGTTGCCCTTGGATAATATTGCTGATTTGGGGTGGCAAGCTGGTCGTCGTAATATGGCCCGGGCTAGTCAAAGACTGCATATTTGCTCCGCTAGCTACAGGGCTTTGAGGACCAAGATGATGAATGGTGCCACCGGACTGCGAATGAGGTTGTGAAAGCCTGCGTTCCCTTACCGTAGCAGGCGTCCCGGAAGATGGAAGCTGTACTTGTGCTGCAGCTCCTTGAGCAATTTGTGCAATTCCCGGTCCTTCCTGATACACAAAGTGTCCACCGTTTGAAGGACTCAAGCTGATCTGTCTCACAAGCACACTAGCGTCAACGAATCCTCGAGTGGGGCTCTGGCTGCACATACCCAAGCCAGGGCCTGGAGTGCCTGCCCGAACACTCGGTAAGGTCTGCACTGGCACGGGGTTAGGCTGTGTAGGGCTTTGAGACTGAACTTGCTGAGGCAGCGGTGACGTAACTTGAATATACGATGGGGATCCATGCTCAAACCGCCTCTGCTGAGGACTGAACTGAAAACTGGGTGATGTTGGGTTTGGGAGCGGCAGTGGGGTAAGTGTTATCTGCTGGTTTCCTGAAGCCACCGGTCCAACGTTTTGCAGCGTGATGTTCACATTCTGGCCAGCTACGGGGCTTCGACTCATTATAAATTGCTGTATTTGGTAACTGGGGGACTGGGGTGCAGATGGACTTGCAGAAGGTGCAAAAGAAGCTGCAGGGGACTGGGGCAAATTTGCCTGTTGGTCTTCTCCCTCACTGCCCGTGAAGGACCTGGATCTCTGGAGCTGGCGCTGGGCATTCTGAGGACCATTCCCATGGTGCATTCTCACTGTTCTAGGTTTTCTACAGTATACTCTAAAGAAATACACAAAAACAGAAATTCAGGAGAGGGAAAAATATTTCTGTAACTTATTTAGTTACACCTCAAAAGGCCACCTTATAGTAAGAACCCAGTTGTCCTGTCTTTGCAGTTACTTAAAATGTTTTATGTCAGCAGTCAAATCACTTAAATGCCTCGTACATTTCTCTAGCTAAGGAAGTGCTATTGAATGGTTTTACACGATACCTTACTTTTACCTAGTTAGAATTACTTCAAATAATGTAAAAAATATACTTTTTTGCTTTTGGTGGAACTTCAAGAATCAATAGTCTTCAGTATCAAAGGTATCTATTTCTTGTTGTGTTCATTATTCTCAGTGTTTCAGTGCTTTCAACACAATACGATACTCTCAAAAGAAGATGCTTAGTAAGTACAGCACATAGTTATCGTTGAAGCAAAAAGCATGATAAAAACGGACACAGCTACCTAAGAAAAAAATACATCATGAAAAATCTTATTGAATTACCCACATATTTGAAACAGTATGTTATGATAATTAAATCTGCCTTCTCTTTCCTCCAGAACACTAAAACCCAAAGACAAAAATTAACCCAAATCTGTATTAAAATGTTGTTTATTCAGCAAAGCTATCCAGAAATTCCAAACTGGTTTTGTGCTTCCATCATTGACAAAAACAATCCCACTGACAGGCACTGACAGGCAGACTCAGTGCCGGCTGTCACAGCAGCAAAACAAAAACTAAACTGGCTTCTTTATTTTCCCTAAAATCTCTCTCTCACATTTTGCAAACAACAGTTTCGGGTTTGGTCTTTCTGGTCAAACACACACAGAGGGATGTGCCTTCACTCCGAACTCTCCAGCGGGTGGTTAGCGGCAACAGGCAGCAGCTCACCGAGCCAGGAGGCGATGCAGCGGCCCGGCCCGCCCCGCTCCGCTCGGCGGCTGCTGCTCAGGCAGGGAAACAAGGCAACTCTTCCGCTCCCCGTCCCGGGCTATCAGCTGCAATGTGCTCAAGCCCTGGGGACGGAGATTCTCCTTTTCTCGCCCCCGGGAAGGAGAGGGAGCAGAGCTCGGCGTGCCGGAGGGACGGGGCTGCCCGGAGCACTGCGGGGCAACGCAGTTCTGGGCATGTTTTGCCTCTTCCGCTCCTCGGAGCTCGAAGCTGAGGGAGACCGCTCAGGTGCAGCGGGAAGGGGAGAAAAACCCACTGCGCTCCCCGCGGGCTCCTCTTCCCAAAGATTTAACACCACGGCGATACTTGGTGGCACTGAGACTCTTACACAGGGACTAAATAATTAAGATTCAAATGATATCACCTATCGTCGCTAACAAGGTCTTATTATTTTAATTACCTGTACCTCGCTAACGTTTATGGCCCAAGTGAAAACAATTAATTACAGGCTGATAAGGAAGCGTCGCCAGCGCGCTGCCGCCGCCGGCCTCGGCCCGCCCGGGAAGAAGGGATCGCCTTTTGTGTGCGGAAACTGAAGTCTGCAAACGGCCCGCACGGCCGGGCGGGCCCGCGGCGAGAGCCCGACCCCGCGGCGGGCCGGCACCCCGAGTTCGCGCGGGGCCGCTCCTGCCGCGGCCCGTATGGGAGCTCCCCCACCTTCCCCCACGCGGCGGGACGAGGCCGGGGCCCTGCCCGCCCCTCGGCGTCCCCCCCCCCCACCCCCGCTTCAGCGCCGTGAGGCGGCGCAGGGAAGGCCCGTTCCTCCGCGGCCGCCTCTGCCGCCAGGACCGGTGCCGCTGGGCCTCGGGCCCGAGGCCTGGGGGTCTGGCGGGGAAGGGAAGGCGGTGAGGAGCGGGACCTGGGCGCCCCCCGCGGCCTCCCAAGCCCGGCGGGCCCCACTTACCGCGGGCGCCGGGGCCAGACTTTCCATTCGCTCCTCACAGGAAGCGGGGGCGGGGGGCGGCCGGAGCGGCAGCCGCTACCAGCGCCGACAGGAGACAAACCGCGCCTCCTTCGCCGCGCTCCGCTTCCCGCGCCTGCGCTACCGCCCGCACCGCGCTCTGCGCCTGCGCCGCGGCCCGCGCCTGCGCGCCAAGACACTCCCCCCGCCGCTAGCGGGACTGCCCGCCGGGTCCCGGGCTCCGCTCGCCCCGGGGCAGGGAGGCGGCCGGGTGGGACGGGTCCCGGGCTCCTCTCAGATGTCGGGACAGGCGGTAGCGCCCCGGGCAGGAACGGAGCACAGCGAGCGCAGGGACGAGACTCGGGGCCGAGGCTGAACATGAACGTTTATTGCGGCGCAGAGACGCGGTGCGGCAGCGCTTCGGCGAGCAGCTTCTGCCGGGCACGGGGCGGCCACAGCGCCGCGGCCCGCTTTCGAGACTTCGTGTAAAAATCCACACCCAAAACTTGCCTACGAGGGTACGGACTAGACCCCGCGGCCCTGGAGTGAGAGTGCAGTCACAGCCTCGGTGGTGCAGCAGGGAGAAACCGAGCACGCCTTCTACCAGGGGAAAACAAACCCGGGGGTAGGCCAGCAGCAAAGATATACAGCTTCCACCTCCTCCGTAACAACACTGCACTCCTCTGAGGCTTCCCAGTACCCCCGGTCCAGGCTGGGACTAAGCTCTGCCTTCCAGAGGGCGAAGCCAGGCAGGGGGTAAGCTCTGCCTTCCAGAGGGCGAGGTACACCCGCAGTCTCCCATCAGGGTAACTTCCTGCTGCTGGCATCTGCCACAGGAGTCACTGGGGGCTGACGCTCTGGACTTGGTTCCTGGAGCTTTTTGTGACTAAATCTAAAATTAAAATGCAGATGAATAATGGTTACTCGCTAAAAGTATAGAGACACAACTGAAAATGACAGCATGCAAGAAAGGACAGTTTAAAATTCTATCTAATTTAAATTAATTACAGCCAAATAATAGGGCATCTGGGAATATTTTTCTAAAGAATAAAGGACTTACTGAAAGTCTTTTCACTTATTGTCACCACATTTTAAGGTGGGCAATGCCATTTACGAAAGATTTGGGGATTTATTTTCAATAGCAAAATGTGAACTGAAAATAAAAAGTAAAAGGTTACCTGAAATAAGCAGTGCCCAAAAGCGTCAGTACAGTTGTCATCAGAGTGATGGTCAAATGCTTCTGCTCGAAAAAAACGGCCAGGGGTTGTGGGCTCCAGCTGTGCTGGAATGGTGGGTACCACTGGCACCAGCTGTAGAAGAGATACAGCTGAAGTGAGTGTACATCCTGAAGTCTGAAAGCATCATGAGATAACACTTTTAAGTGTTAAAAATACAGGGTTAAGTTTTAATACATTCTTCTGAGGAGGGATATATATAATTGTACTTTCTCAAAATATTTTAGTACCATAAAAATGACATTGGTTTCTCTCTATATACAGAATTCCTTTTTCAGCATCATCAAGACCACCCCAGGGTGAAGCCACAAATTCTCTATCTTTAAGAAGGAGCTTGTCTCTAATTGTTCTTTGAACAACATTCTTATATTCTTCAACAAGACTGTATTTTCTGGTAACATGTTAAGTCCCTTCACCTCAGCTCATATAAAATTAAATGATCATTACTCAAGGTCCCTATTCTCCAGATTGCTGAGTGTACCACACGCAGCCCCAGTGAAGCCCCATCAGATGGTGTAAGTGCACACCAATCTGGGCTTTCACATTATTTTAGCCAAGAGGAATGTATTCCTCTACCTGCAACTGCAGGAGTAAAATGAATTCACATAGCATGTGGCACACATGGTTTTGTTTCTCACCTGTGTTTGGCACCAGGTTTGGATTTGATCCCCTTTTTGTTCCTCTTCTTGCTTCTGATGAGGCTTTTGCTCCTGCAGTTGTGGAGCTGTTTGTTCCACAGACAGTGCCTATGACAACATAGAGGAAGGGGGGGACACACACAGAATCACAGCAATAGTTTTCTTTTTAACTCTTTTAATTTTGAATAGAACAGAAACACGACTATTGCCACAAAGTCATTCAAGGATTTATCCTGAAATGAATTCCTAATTGTCTACACTAATAATCACCACAGTAAATTCTGACTTGACAAAAAGTTATTATAAATAGTATCTTGGTTGCTTGCTTCTGACATTCCTACAATGCCAAAGAATGAGACAACCACAATATAGTAAAGGAACAGATCTGGAATGGACAACTGATAGCTTTGATGCACTGATAATGGGGTCAAAACCCATACTGAACCCTGGAAATTTTTCCCTATTCCCAGCTTTTCCCACTGGAAGGAAAAAGCAGGGAAAAAGTATTTGAAACTGAAAAGAATTGGAAAGTTATTGAAAGGAATGTACAGAATGGAATTCACCTGGAAAAACAGAACAGACCTTTTCCTGCACCAGCACAGGCTCTGCACAGGTAGAAGCAACTTCAGACGTAGGCAGGGGCTTGTCACCATTGTCTGCACTGAAAGTAAATGAAGTAGCTTAAGCTAACTTAATTTTATGCTCCTATTTAAATATTCATAACATCATAACACAAAGAATTTTAAAATTCTCTGAGAGGTCTCTGCAATTAAGATTTGACAAAGCTGCAGGTCAGCAGGGAACTCCAGCCACTTCTTTACCTAGAAATGTGGCATCTATACTGTTAGACCTGAGAAAAGAGCTGGGGAAAGCTTGGGCTGACCCTCCTGATACATCACATGGAACAACACTGAACCACTTCAGCCTTGTCTTGTGCTCTTCTCAGCACAAATACAGGTTTGATTCTTTGATGGCACATGTGCTTAAAGCTGAAGGTCACCACAGCACCTCTGATGAGAAATGCCACTGTGAAATACATTTGTGCTTAAGAGAAATAAATGTTACCCATCAGGCCACCAAACAAATTACATGTTAAATCTGGGAGAAAATATCATTGACAGTAGAAGTAAATTTACAGAAACCTAGCTAAGGAAGTTCTTTTTCTAGCAGTCCTTGTCATCAACTCAAAGTGATTCATACAGATTTGAGTACGCTCAGAATTCTTGTCTTTAGCAGAGGCTTGTCTGACACGAAGAGAATAACCACCCATGTTCTGGAATAAATAGAAATGGAATGCTTAGGTACCAAAAATAAGCTGTCATAAGTGCCCCGTAGCAAAAATCATTGTTTACAGTAGTCTTGGCTGAAGACAATTAATATACTGCCTGCCACTTAAATAAAAGTTAAAATAAATAGCTCCTCTTTCTTATTTTTAAGATCCCAATAGTGCAAAGTAATACAGGTAAGGTCATATCATTGTCAAACACTATGGAAATTCATATTCTGGAGTGCATGGAAGCTATAATAAATATAACTTAAAGTAGCCATACTGTCAGGGAAGATACTTACTAGCACACCAAGCTATTCAAAACTCTAAAATAGTCATGATTCTGCTTACTAAACACTGATGTTATCCACTAACAGCAGTAAGGAATTGAAAAACCCTGAAACGAAAAAAAACCCAACCCTACATCTTCATAATGTAATGCATGTTTCAACTTAAACTCACCTTTCCCTCTGGACCTGCAAATGCTTTGATGTAGTGGTTCTGACATTGCTCTGGGGAGCGATAAACATAGTTGCAAGAGTTAACCACATCACTGACAAAGTCCCAGTTTGCTGTCTGGGCTGGTGAGGCAACAGCAAGGTTTAAAGGATGTGTCCATAACTGTTTCACCGCCTAGGAGGCAGAGAGAAAGCAAACCAGTGTCATGTTCCACTTCACCGCTTTTCTTGCCTGCATATGCACCTGTAATCTCATAGAAACAAGGTCTGTGGATGTGTTAGTAAACTTCCAAGTAAAAAGCTCTGAGGTCAATAAAAAACAAGTACCAACTTACTTTTAACAGGGCCAAGTCTTCAGCAATTAGCCAGGCAGGACTGTCCTGCCCAGTGCCAGCAGCTGACATGACAAGAGCTGACAAAGGTCTTGCAAAGCATGTTTTCTGTTTTACCCAGAGGACGGTCTTCTGTTGGGATTCCAACACTCTTGGAGTCACTTGATTAAAAAGTGAAGGTGGAGGAACAACCATCCTTCTATGGCAACGCTTCTTTCTCTCACCTGAAGCTAATTGACAGGGCAACATTATTTTTTCTGTGAGAAATGAACTTTCTGCAACAAGATCATTAAAGGAAACCAATTGCTGCACATCACCTGATTAATAAGCCTTTTGTGGTACTTTTCTGAATGCAGGTCCCTTTGACCAATAGTCCCCTAGGGAAGTATTTACTTTGGTCAGTCATTTTTAAATAGCTTGTCCCTTCACTAAGAAAATAAGCTTAAAAGTAGGTCAAATGGATGCAGTAGAGTCTCATTGCTTTACAGAATCACAGGGGTTGGAAGGGACCTCAAGAGATCATCGGGTCCAACCCCCCTGCCAAAGCAGCTCCCCAGCTCATATTGCACAGGGCGGCATCCAGACGAGTCTGGAATGTCTCCAGAGAAGGAGACTCCACCACCTCCCTGGGCAGCCTGTCCCAGGGCTCTGTCACCCTCACATGTAAAAGTTCTTCCCCATGTTGGTGTGGAACTTCCCGTGCTCCCATTTTCAGCCATTGCCCCTTGTCCTGATCCCACAGACACTGAAAAGGGGCTGGCCAATTCCCCCTGCATCCCATACTTAAGATATTTATAAACATTAATAAGGTCCCCCCTTAGTCATCTTTTCTCCAGGCTGAACAGCCCCAGCTCACTCAGCCTTTCCTCACAGGGGTGATGCTCCAGGCCCTTAATCATCTCCGTAGCCCTTCTCTGGACTCTCTCCAGGAGATCCCTGTCTTTTTTATACCAGGGAGCCCAGAAGTGGACACAATACTCCAGGTGGGGCCTGACCAGGGCAGAGTAGAGGGGGAGGATCACCTCCTCAGACCTGCTGGCCACACTCTTCCTGATGCATCCCAGGATCCCATTGGCCCTCTTAGCCACCAGGGCACACTGCTGGCTCATAGCCAACCTGTCATCAACCAGGACCCCCAGGTCCTTCTCCACAGAGCTCTTCTCCAGCAGGTCATCCCCCAGCCTGTACTGATACAGACGGTTATTCCTCCCCAGGTGCAAGACTTTACACTTGCTTTTATTAAACCTCATCTGGTCTCTCCCTGCCCAGCTCTCCAGCCTGTCCAGGTCTCTCTGGATGGCAACGCAGTGTTCCTGCGTGTCAGCCACTCCCCCCAGCTTTGTATCATCAGCACTTGCTGAGGGTGGATGCTATTCCCTCATCAAGGTCGTTGATGAAGATATTAAACAGGACTGGACCCAACACCGAGCCCTGGGGAACACCGCCAGTCACAGGCCTCCATTCAGATTCTGCTCCTGCTCAATTAATTCACCCATATTTCTATTTCTAGTTTGTAAGGACAGTAGCAAGTTTTGACAGTTCTCTCTCTGCCTTCAGTCATTCTGTCTGAGTGATTTCAAGCTTAACAGAGAGAGTGGTACACACATGCCTACATTTTTGAACACACACTTCAAGATATTCCTGCAAAGGAGCTTTGACATTGCTTCTCACAAATGTCACCACACAATCGTGAATCCAACTTACAGGAGAGATCAGTTCTCCATCGCTTACACGCCCTCCTCACAGACAGAGGCGGAAGCTCAGATTCTGGAATCGGGGTGTTAGTGTACATCAGGCACATAACTGAGTCGGTGTAGAGATCATCGTGGTTCTTGGGTACAACAGGGGGAGTCCAAAGCTTTAAAAACCCCAACAAACCAAGCAAAAAAAAAAAACAACCCCAATGTAAAACACTGTCAACAACAAACAACTCACAGTTTGCTATTAAGGATTTGAGGTAAGGCTTCCTTCAGATGAAATAAGGGCTACTGACTTACTGGCATTATTTCTATTTCTCCATCTGGGCCTTCACAAACAAATTCCTGTGTGAGAACAAGGAAATTTTGATAGCTTAATACATCATCTAGTCCAAAATGAGCATTTAGAAGCATAAGCATGTTTGCAATAACTACAATAAAAAATATTTAGAAAAAATTATTTTAAGGAATTACACTGTATTTTCAAAAGGCAGCATATTTTTCTCAATCTCTTCACAGAATCATAGAATCACAGGGGTTGGAAGGGACCTCGAGAGATCATCAGGTCCAACCCCCTGCCAAAGCAGCTCCCCAGCTCGTATTGCACAGGTCAGTGTCCAGACAGGGCTGGAATCAATCCAGAAAAGGAGGCTCCACCACCTCCCTGGGCAGCCTGTCCCAGGGCTCTGTCACCCTCACATGTAAAAGTTCTTCCACATGTTGGTGCGGAACTTCCTGTGCTCCAACTTGCAGCCATTGCCCCTTGTCCTGTCCCCACAGACACTGAAAAGGGGCTGGACATTCCCCCTACATCCCATACTGAAGATATTTATAAACATTTATTAGGTATTAATTAGAATCTCTTCCTTCAGTTATTATTACCCCAATACATAACTGCCCAATTCCAAATCAACACACATGCCAACAGCCCTTCTGCTAGAAGAACAGCCTCCTAGACAATTTAATTCCACAGAAATAAAACTGTCCAGAGCAACAGCTTCAGTTTCAAGAGTACAATACTTGTGGAAGGGCATGAGACCAGTGCAGTTTGAACTCAACAGACATCTGTAAATGCATAGTTCATAGCCACAATACACAAATTCTTTGAAATGTGGGGACTTGGAGATCCCTCAATGTTACCATGTTGTAAGCATCTTCTCTGGTATAGGTTAAGAGTTCCTCCTTCACTTCCTGCTGCATTTTTTCTCCTGCCTTTTCCAGCTCCTTGGCATGCTGATATTCCCAGTTTGTATTTGCAGTTCTTAATTCCTTTCAGGAAGAAAATTTGAACTCCTTAGAATGTTACTGCTTTTCACAATAAATATGCTAACAGCAGTAAATTATCACAGATTTGACCCTGGTAACTATATCATGAATTTCTGAGCTCATAAAAAACCAAACAAAACCAACAAAAAATCCCCACAAAAAACAAATAAGCAAAAAACAAAATTGGAAAATCTGACAGCAGTTGGGGTTTTCCATTTTGTATTTATTAATTACTGAGAAAATGAAATGCAGTTGCTTACCTCACTGACTTTCTGGCTTTTTTGATCATTCAACGTATGAAACAATTCCAAGAAATTCAATGCATACTTTTCAATTGGCTTAAGCTGTTCAGAAAAACATTTTGACATACTGCTAGTTATTTAGCTTTTGAAGAAGAGACATGTAAACATCCAGTGATTCAAAACCAAGCAGAAAAAAACACCCCAACCACTAAATGTATTTATTTCTGTTGCAAGTAACAGCACCAGCATTATGGTAGAAGAGAGATCGAAGGACCATCAATCTGACATTCTGGTCCCTAGCTAGTCTGTTCACACTCCACCAGTGTCACTGAGAATAGGCTCCAACTACTGGCTTCCTCTTTCCTATCTTAAAAAACAGGGGAAAAAACAAAGATTAAAAAAAAGAGGAGTTATGATGTGCCTATTTGACTGGTTGTTAGTAAGTAGCTGCTACTTGGGTTCTGCACAAGTATCAAAAGGGAAAAGGAGACAGTCAGAATCTGACAGGACTTAGGGAATGCTATGAACAGTCATTTTAAGGTCAAGAAGAAAGAGATATGGCAAAGCACAGGACTATAAAAACAGTTTTATATTACAAGATACAATTTACTCCAACACACTTCACAGTCCTCAGGAGAGTATCTGGTGACTTGAATGTTTCAGTACTTGAACAGATCTGTCAACAGGCTCAGATTACCTCCCAGGATTGTTTCAATGTCTAAGTTTGCACAGAGCCATCTCATGTAAATGGTGTGGCAGTAAGGTATGGCATGAAAGCCGTTTGATTGTTGCACAGGAAAGTAAATGTCAAGTATTTCTAAAAGCTTATATAAAACAAGAGAAACCATCATACCTGATCCACATACCTAGCCAGCTGTTCTACCTGTGACGGAACCATGGGATTTCTTGAATCGTACAACTCTGAATCCATGTCATCTCTTAGCTCAGACTGTGTCTCTTCCCTAAACTTTCCAAATTCCTCTTTTCCATATTCAGAGCAAATAACCTTATGGAAACATGAGTAGTCAATAAGACAATGTATGATGGTTTTTAGTCATCCTGAAATTGAGTTTAGAAAAGTCAGACTACAGACATTTATGACACCTCTTGATGCAGGAGATGTTGGTTTTGTTTGATTAAAACAACGGCAAAAATAGTGTAAAAGTTATAACTGGAACAAACACAGTTTTCTTTCTAGATGCTTTTATCTTCTCGTTTTCTATACGAGCTAACAATTGGGGATTTTTACTGATTTTAACTGTGACCACATACCACTGTCCTCCAAACAAGTCTGGAAATAAGTTTAAAACTAGATGATGTTTAGACTTTGGGCTCTGATCTCACAAAGCACTCATTTTTTCCCTAGATTTGAGGAATTGATCACATTCTTAATGTTACAGTACCTGAGTTAGAACGTCTGTCGAACAATCATCTCCCTGAGCAGCTGTTTCTTGAATGAAATGTTTAATACCTTTTTTCAACAGCCTCTCTTCTACAGAATTGCCACTTATAAGCCTACAAAACAAACAAACTCATGGTTAACAGACCGTAGCCAAAGGGTGGTGGTCAATGGGTCTATGTCCAGGTGGAGGCCGGTGACAAGCGGTGTCCCCCAGGGGTCTGTCTTGGGACCGGTTCTCTTTAACATCTTCATCAATGACATCGATGATGGGATTGAGTGCACCCTCAGCAAGTTTGCGGATGACACCAAGCTGAGCGGTGTGGTTGACACCCTAGAAGGAAAGGAAGCCATCCAGAGGGATCTTGACAGGCTGGAGAGATGGGCCTGGGTGAACCTAATGAGGTTCAACACTGCCAAGTGTCAGGTGTTGCACTTGGGCTGGAGGATTCCCAGACACAGATACAGGCTGGGAGAAGAGCTTCTTGAGAGCAGCCCTGTTGAGAAGGGCCTGGGGATTCTGGTGGATGAGAAACTTAACATGAGCCAGCAGTGTGCTCTTGCAGCTTGCAAGGCCAATGGTATCCTGGGCTCCATTAGAAGAGGGGTGGCCAGCAGGGACAGGGAGGGGATTGTCCCTCTCTACTCTGCCCTCGTGAGGCCCCATCTGGAGTCCTGTGTCCAGATCTGGGGCCCCCAATACAAGAAGGATGTGGAACTGTTGGAGAAGGTTCAGAGGAGCCACGAAGATGATTAGAGGCCTGGAGCACCTGCCCTACGAAGAGAGGCTGAGGGAGCTGGGCTTGTTCAGCCTGGAGAAGAGAAGGCTGTGGGGGGACCTCATTGCAGCCTTCCAGTCCCTGAAGGGACCTTATAAGCAGGAGGGGATTCAACTTTTTAAAAGGATAGACAATGACAGGATAAGGGGGAATGGATTAAAACTAAAGGAAGGAAGGGTTAGATTAGATATTAGGGGAAGTTTTTTACAGAAAGAGTGGTGAGTGACTGGAACAGGCTGCCCAGAGAGGGGGTGGATGCCCCATCCCTGGAAGTGTTCAAGGCCAGGTTGGATGGGGCCCTGGGCAACCTAGTGTAGCTCCAGGCCTGAGGTTGGTGGCCCTGCCTGTGGCAGGGGGGCTGGAGCTCTGTGATCCTTGGGGTCCCTTCCAACTCATACCATTCTGTGATTCTATGATTATTCCCTAGAAAACAGTGACACTTTCTGAAACTCAACTGTTTCATGTCTAATGTTCCTCACCTACAGCACTGAGCACCAACACTCACTCAGAGTTGATCAGGTATTTTCATAGGAAGTTTTATATTTGTTTTTTCAGTTTCTTAAAGGAAAGTTTTATTCTTACATCTGATTTCATATTTTTATAACACCAGGTTCTTTGAAGTTCTTATTTCAAAAGGAACAAACAGTATTCTCTCCTATACAATGGATTTTGTAAAAGATCTTTACACTAGCACGGTATTTGCTACAGGCATCACCAATTCCTGCCCAGTGGTCTAAGGTGAGCAAGAGCTCCTCTCTGCTCTCAACCCATCCTCCCAGGAAGAGAAAGAGTCACTTGAGAGACGCTTTCAAATGCCTCTTAGAACTACATGAACATCATCACCTCATCGCTAGTGGATCCACAACTAGCCAATGACAGACCACCAAGACAGATGTTTATTTTTTATCACGAGCAGAAAGCACCCACAGATATTAAGATTCATTCTGACTGTCCCAACGCAGAAGTCCAGATAGCTTACAAGAGGAAAGTGGGAGAGAAAGACAGAGTAGAGGCTACAGTAGAAGAAAGGACAGGACAGGGCTTTCATCTTCCCTTTAGTCTGAAGGGAAGGAGTATGTCTGACTGATCCAATCTTTAAAGGGATCTTAAAAGATCAAATTACTTAAACTAAAAGGACAACCTCAACCAAAAATCCTAGTTTCACCTAAAAACATCTTTTCTCTATTTTGGATTTTAAAACACCTACAACCATTTCTTAACATGAACTCACCTGTATATGTGAATATCTCTGCCTCTTGCAATTTTATCACACCACTCTTTAGCCTTTGTACCCATCAGCGGATCTAAATCAGTGTCATAGAAGACAACAGTATCTACATCTACATGGCTGACACCTGTGGAAGGAGTGTGGGAAGAAAGAATAGCACAGAAGAATCGCTTGTCTTGGTTGAAGGTTTTTATGGATTCCTAAAACAGGGACACAAGTAAATCAATAATAAATTCACCTTAATTAGGCATAAATCTCTAAACAAACTTTTCTACAGAATGAGAAGATCAGAATCACTGCTCTCCTATTACTTCTCCAACCTACACTAAACATGAAAACATTTTATCTGACTGCTCACAACACAGATCTAAACAATTCAAGATTAATTTGTATACCATTAAAGTATTAATTTATGGTGCAGTCAACCAGATAAATATCTAAAAACCCATTATCAGTAGTCACATTATGTCCTGGGACTAAGCACACCTGACCAGGTTGTGATATTCTGTGCATGCTTCATCGTTTTTCTTGTCTGGTGACTAAATCACATCCTTCCTATTGTGCTGCCCTGTGTTGCTTCAAGACAAAGTATTCCTTTACTTTTTATGCTGCATCTGACAGAAAGCATAACAATGCACTTTGAAATAAAAAATAAGAAGAGAATAACTTAACTATGCTATTACTGTTTGCTCAAATTGTAGGCCCCAGAGGATACTGAGAACCTTACTGGGGAGGGAAATGAGCATACCTTCAATTTATCCTCAGGCAATGCCAGGGCACTCTACAAAAAACCAGAAGCCCCTGGAGTAAGGCTGAGGAAGTGCCAACATAAAAAACAGCAACTACAAAGTACTAACAATGTAGATAGCTACAGATAATGAAATCAAAAGCAATCAAGCAAAATGCTGTTGTGAAATAAAAGGTCTGTATGTCAAGCACAAGTTACTTATAAAGAAGAGTAATAAAGAAGAAAACAAGCAGTGTACCTCTTGGAAACGCCCTGGATGCCTCATCAAATAGTAATGTGGCTGACATATTTCATATATAATTACATATTTCATGCTATATCTACAAACATAACTATTGAAATTAGGCAAATTAATTTTGCACATGTATTAGACTTCCCTTTAGTATTTTCCCTCCCACTATGAGCATCCATCCACTATTAAGTAAGATGTCCTCTTACCAGATAATGCCAACTGTGAGCACCACCCTCATTAACTCTTAGGTAGGTAAGGAAATGGAAGTTCAGGAAAAGCTCCAGGATATCAAGCATTGGAACCATCTGAGTGAAAATCAACACACGATGTCCCCTCGCTCTCAGCTTCCGAAGCAAAACTGCCAGAGCTGCCATCTTGCCTGTACATCAAATAAGAACTTGAGGATTCTGCAGGTAGCATTCAGCAATTACAGAGAGCACATCTGCATGGATGTAACAGGTGGTGGGGTTTTCTAATACCTGAATCATGCTGCACCAGTCGGGGATCTGGAAATTGTAGGAAGTGAGGCCTTGCTGCCTGCTGCATTGAATGGAAGTAGGGAAGTACCTGTTCCTTCAGATTAAACTTCAAGTTGCTCATTTCATGGGTATATGTGAAAGGAGGATTTGCTACATACAAATATGGAGGAGCAACAGCTACAGCTGGCAATACACACAGATCTCTGCAAAACAACCCAAAACTTTAATATGCTATTTTTTTAGCAGCTTGGGCTATTAGCTACTCAAAAACAGTTATGAAGAAGATGCTTTAATGGAAGCATAAAGGCCCTAGCTAAAGCTAATTGAAGATAAATTAATAGATGAAGTTTTATGTTAACATCAAGTGAATTTAAAAGCACTCAAGATCAGGGCAAGAAGAAATGACGACTACCCATAAAGTTATGCAGATAATCTGATTTACAGCTCATACTTTTCTGTAAGTATTCACACAAAATAGACAAGATATGTCAAAATAAAGCAGACTTGCTATACAACTGATAACAGCTGCCATGGAACTACTAAGAGTTTTAAAATCTTAGAATGATCTAAAATTATACATCAATGGTGCAAATAGATTCTGCATAAAGGAGAGATAGGTGATGGTCTCTTCAGCCAGGTGACAGGTGATAGGACAAGGGGGAATGGCATGAAGCTGTGCCAGGGCAGGTTTAGACTGGACTTTAGAAAAATATTTTTTACTGAAAGAGTTGTCAGGGCTGGAACAGGCTGCCCAGGGAGGGGCTGAGTCACCTTCCCTGGATGTGTTCAAAAAAAGGGTAGATGAGGTACTTAGGGATAGGGTTTAGTTTAGGATGAGAATGGTTGGACTTGATGATCTTAAAAATCTTTTCCAACCTTGTGATTCTGTGAATCTAGCCTGGAATGATGATAAAACAAAGCCACTCATTTATCACTTTCAGCATTTTACAGCACGTTTCCCTGTTTGGGGTGGTAGTATGCACCCATCAAATCTGTGCAAAGCCTGAAAATGGATTTGGCTCAATTACCTAGTAACAACATCCTTCAGGGCGATCTGCTGCTGCCTCACTGTCAGAAGGAGTTCTTGCAGTGGATCTTTCAGAACCACTGAAGTACTTGGATATGGAAGGCAATTTGCAAAGCCAGCCCAGCGCCAGTTGTTAATCCTGGCAGAACAATGCTGAGAGGTTTTTCTTTCACTGATCCAAGAGCAAACTTCCAACAAGTCTCTGCCATACAGCGGAGTTCTGGCACAATGACGCTCATTCACACAATATATTTTGTCCAGGTGTTCCTTCAGTTGTCCTTTTTCTTCTATGACACCCTTTAAATTCAAAATTCCTTTCTTAATTTATTTTGAGCAGATAAAGCTTACACAAAAAAGAAATTTACACAAAAGAAAGTTGAAAATAAGTATAATTTAGTTAATGTGATAGTTCTACGGCTGATAATGAAAGGAGAAGTGAGCAGGAGAAAAGCTGACAATTTGAGTAGTTTTTTGTGATACAAGGACAGATGTTTGGTATAGTAATTTAATGAAAAGTAAATCTGCTTTCCTACTTCATGCCAACTGGCAGATATAACGGGACTTTCAAACTACCACTGGTAGTACCACTAGTACAGATGGATGAGACTACTTGATTACAGTATTTTACATGATTTAAAAAGTAAAGCATTGACTGTTTCAGTGAAAAGATATGCACACATGAATCTTGTAAGCTATACATTGTTCGTGATCAAGTATATACTCTATAGCGTAGTACCTGGGATGGACAGGAAAGTGTAGATACCAATTTAGATTCGCTGCTTAAGTCATCCACTGTCACATTAATAAATTCAATTTTCCATGAAAGCAGCAAGACAAGAGAAATATTTTCATTTTTAAAAAAAAATAATTTCACAGACACACACTATGACAGTACAAAGATACTGTAACTTCCATAATTTCAATTTTTGAATAGTTAAAAAAAGGAAAAGAAAAAAAAATTGAGATCAATGTCATTAATGAGTCTTATTACATGCTTGTCAAAGAAGAAATGTATTTAAAGACAGGTCAAAAATTCACTATGTTAAAAGAAAAATATTTTTAAAAAGGAGAAAGATGCAAATGGAATCATGTAGCACCTTACCTTGATGCTTCAGAGACTGTCCATCAATGAGCAGACAGAACTGACTGTAAGACAAAGTAAACGTTTTCCCTCTAAACTGTAACATTACCAGCTTCTCAGGCTGAGCAGTTCTCACTGGTGCTCCAGCTGTGGAAGCCATTGGGCCAAATACCATCTTGCTGGCTGTTAAGGGAAGACAAAAAAACATACAAGGTATAAAAATAAGTATTTCCCCACTGTACACTGCGGGATTCGAATGCTTATCGTGTGCATACAGCGTGCTGCATTGCCAACGGAGGGCAGTTTTACTCCAGACATAACTCTTCGGTTGCACTCAACTGCAAACTGCCTCGGCCTGCCTCTAACACTGTGTGTTCTTAAACCACACCTGCCCAGAGAGGTGATGGGTACCCCATCCCTGGGGGTGTTCAAGGCCAGGTTGGATGGGGCCCTGCGCAACCTCCAGGCCTGGAGGTTGGTGGCCCTGCCTGTGGCAGGGCGTTGAAGATCTGTGATCCTTGGGGTCCCTTCCAACCCAGACCATTCTATGGTCTCCCCTTTAGTGGTACTCAGTTTGACTGGTATTTCACATGTGTACTCATTCCATGTGACAATGTACAAACTTTGCGAGGGCTTCAAGAGTCTGCACAGGTGTGCTTTAAGCAAAGTTTTAGGGAGAAACCACCACAGAGTAAGAGATCTTTTCCTGCACAATTCATTTCTAGCAAAAGAAGTTCTCAGAACAGTTAACACCACAAAACAATAATTCTCAGACATAATTTTTGGTCTCCATACCGAATGCTTCCCACCCAACCATGCAAAAATTTCTATTGTGCCTAGCTGAAATCAAGACATAGAGAATTTAGAAAAGGCCTGAAAAGAGTGTGCTTGAAATACTGCACTACATCCCAAATCATATGGAAATGGTCTGCTCCAGAAGGCTGTTATCATATAAAAGAGACCAAATTAACAATGACCTTTAGTAGCGGCTCAGCAGAGACCCAGAGAACAGGACAGTGATGATTCTTGTCAAGGCTGATGTGTGAAAAGCTGTCTCACACTGCAGGTCAGGTCTGAAGAAAGATGGTATACCCAGAGACCAACACAACTGCCAGCAAAATTTCCAGTAGTTGCACAACAGTACGAGTTTGTTTTTAAAAGACAGATAATAGGGAATTTTGTTATGATTTTGTGAGCGATTTCCTGTTAGAAAACTGCTAATGAAACTTGATACTCAAGTATATAATGCGCAAACCCGCTCACTACAACCTCACCTCTTCCTGGAATTCAAGCAATGTATTAAAAAAAACCCCAACAAACCAACAACCAAACCCAACAAAACCCAGCAAACTGGAAAGCAATGGTTTATTGCATGTACAACACACCTTTCCTATGCTGCTTGTCTGGAAACGTGGCAAGGGGTTGTCGTCGTTGTTTCTTCTCACGATGATCTGCTGTAACTGTTGCTGCTTCCACTCTCTGCTGCAACTGAGACCTTGAGAAGTCTCTAGTTCTACCTTCAGGTTTCTGTCCATACTGCACTGGTGTGAACAATCTAAAAATTAACAAATCGTCTTTCTACATGTAAAATAACATACACGAAGTTGTTAATCCCTTCTTCCTAACAGAAAACCAAGTAAAAAGCAATTAATTCTTTTTAGTCGGTAATCTGAGCTAGAAGAGGTACCCAGCTGCAGATTACATGGCAGGAGAGATTCTGCTTCTCTCAAGAAGCACTGAAAACTCAATATACTGTAAAATGCAAAGTACACCTAAAGCTTCTCTGAAAGATCATGTGGAGGGGTACTAGCATGACAGATCTCCCATACTCCTTGATCATCTCTGGAATAAGCAAGAAAACTCCCCAAAAGATGGTAATAAGAATCAAATTTCTTAATGGAGCAAAGTTTTAACTATGGCTAGGTGCAACGTAAATACAAAGAGCAGGGGGTCTCTACTTTCATACACTTGAGACAGTCTGGTTCTAAAAGCATATAGCAATTGCAAAACCAGATTTCACAGTAACTGCCTCATGTATACTACTTCAGGAAAACTAAAGATGTCTAAACAGCAAAAGAGTAAGTTGTTTTTCTACTTTCCATAAATATTTTAACTATCACTTCCAATTCTTAAATTTCATGAGGTGACAAAGCTCCCTTCTGGGTGAACTGCCTAACAGAACTAGTTCAGGACATCCTTCTTACCACCTGTTATACAAGCTGTCTTGGGCTTCAGTAACCACACTCTGCTTTCATCGCATTAATGTATCGTGGAATGTTTAAGTGTACATTGCTCTGATGTATTCTACAGCAGAATTATATTCTAACACTGAAAAACAAGCCCTCCCAGCAGCTCCTCAGAAAGAAGAGTCAATAGCAAAATTAAAAGGTCAAAATTTAACAGAACATCTTTTCTTTCCTCTGCTTCCCACCCCAAAATTTCTTTAGCTGCTTTCATCACGTCTTGGACTTAAAATTAATAAGGAAGAGATTTAATCAATCTGTTTGGAAACTACTGCAGAAGTTACTCCCATTGCTTGATCAAAATCACAACATACACCTGTCAAAATGGAGTTGAGAACATCAGAACTTAGCCTTCATAAATGAAAAGAACTATTAAGTAGTAAAAAAACCAGCCTGGTTTCCCTCAGAACACTGGCCTACAGCCTTCAGTAATGATCAGCTTGGAGACAAGAGAAAAAAAAAAGCATTTCTGAATGAACCCTGTGGGCCCTCATGAATACTACTTATTTTCACCTCTTAATTTAAATGATCCGTCACTGGAACACAATACCTGTTTGGTTTGAGCTTCACTGGCTCAAGTCTGTGTGATGGAGGAGAACAGTAGATATCTTCAATAAGCTTCCGAGATACCTTCATTTTTGGGAGTATTTGTGCTTCATAGCAAGTCATTTGGTTTTCCATCCCAACCACATCAAAGAGAGACCTGTCTGCATCCTTAAGTTATAAAAAACAAGACAAAAACCAACCTAAAGAAACATTCAGTTACAGCAAAAAAATTAAGAGCAGTAATAATACCACATTATCTGAGAATGATTGTAAAGCTCACAGCTGATGCCCAAATTAAAGCAAATTGTGGAAGAGCCACGTGCCATGTGATTTTGCAGAGAGCAGCTGCCGTTACTTTAAAAGGTGTCAGCAACCTACACCATGAAAACAGAGCATTATGCTCGTGCTACCAAGAGTCATGAACAGGACACCACCCTCAAATTACAAGCTCTGCGGTTGATTAGTGCTTGTAATTAAAACATTTGCCTTTGCAGAACTGGCATTCCAGACACAGTCATTCCCACCTTAAGACATTATCTGTATTTCTCCTACAAGCCTTTGACACTCATCCTGTCCCCCAGCCCCACAATGATTTTTTCCAACAGGTTTAAAGAAGTAACTTCTTGAATTTCCCAGGACACTTAACACTACTGTTTTAGCATTACCCAGTCTCTCTTAAGCCTCTGGTATTTCTGAAATCACTAAAATAAAAGATAAAATCCATTGCAATGTAACTTCAATGCACAAACAATGGTTAAAACTAAACTGTGGGATCTGATGTAGCTGTACACAGCTTAACTATGTCTTTACTTCTCAGGGCAGGACAAGGATAGCACCTTTTCCTTGTTCCCAAGGCCCATCAGTTTAGGTCAACTGGGAGCTTTAAGCAAAAACAGAAAATGTTGCAAAATAGTCTGACCTTCTTTGACAAAGATGGCAAGTTCCCAGCATATCTACTAAATTCAGTGCTATCATAAAGTCAACAGTTATTATTTATAGTCTTAGCAGTTGCTTCTAAAAATAAATGAATTAGCAATTCAGATTTTGAAATTTAATTGGAACCTGAATTATGTGTAAGAAATTTTATGTCCTAAGCCACCTGCTCCCCCAGTCAAACCAAGTCAAGAACAAGAGAATTATTTCCCTACTCACCTTCCAAAGATCCCATTGTAACACACTCAGCACTAGAGAAGCAGTTGTGAACTCCAGTGGGTCTAACACAAAGGAAGAACGTGGAAGCCGGGGACTTATGAGATCAGGATGGTTACACACACTTAGCATCTGTGTCAGAATATGGAGGACACTGACAGAGTGTCCACTTCTAAGACATTCTTGAGTTCTGTTGTTTAAAAATAAAAATAACACTTAAATTATCTTTAAAAAACAGTGTTGTTTAGGAGCTTAGGTCTTTCTGCCCACTCAAAACTATTTTTCTGAATAAATCTGAGAACACCAAATTAACAAGCTTGGAAAAGTATGGGTTTAAAAACATGGTCTTCCGTTCCTCCAGCGTCTCCCACATTCACACAAACTCTTAATATTATAGAACATATTCTGATTTTAAAACCCCATTATCATAAACCTGAATTTCTCAAAAAGCCACTCTACTTCAAATGAAATTGCCACTGGATAATACATGAAGTAAGTATTGTCAATATTAAGGGGTTTTTTAAATGTCTGAATAAATACCACTTTATCAAATTCACTGGAAAATGCAAAGCAGACACGAGATACAACCTAGGAACACAGAACAAGAATCACAGAATGTAAGGATACTCAATTCCTAATCAACTTAAGAACCAAGTTTAGACAAACAAACACAATCATCTAAGTTATACATATAGAGTTCTGTGTTTTGTCACATAATCTGCAAATACTGATTATTTATGCTTCACCTTGTAAAACAGTTACATATTAAAAAAAGCCAACACAGGGAGCAGAAATTGCTGAATACAATTACCACTTGATGTGAACATGATCAGCCTGCACAGCACTATCATTATGCCCTGTGCTTAACGTTTAGGTTTGCCCACAACTCAAACACAAAATACCAACAAACAAGCTCTCTTACTGAACTGGAGTGGTTGCTAACTTTAACGATGAATGAACAATTAAGAACTACTTAAGAAATGTACCTTGGCTGAGACGAGATGTCTTTATACATGGACTTCTGCCGATCAGAAAGAGGACACATCAACACATGCTCATATTTCCTTGGTAACTGCTGCTCAAGGTGAGTTTTGGACCTCTGCAAAATAAACGACTGCACTACCTAAAAGAAAACAAACCAGCAACTTCCTGTGTGTACTGCCTCAGAGGAAGAGATAGCAGAATTAAGACACTTCCCTCAAGGGAAACGTACTCTCTGCAGTCTCTCTGCAAGACTCTGGCGATGATCTTCATCCCTGTCCACGGATGCTACCTCCCTAAAATCCAAATAGGATTGGGAAATTCCTGGAACCAGGAAACAGACAATGGTCCACAGATCTTCTAAGGTTGTAGGCAGAAGCGCATCCACCAAGAGTAAACGGTGATGACTGTGGACAACAAAGATAACAATTAAGATAATATCTGTTTCATAACTTGTTACATCACTGCAAGAAAATTTTAAATGCCTGCAGCTGTAAGTGTGAAGGTTATTGCAGAAAGTAACTGATCAACAAAGCAAAAAGGAAATTTATAATTAATGAATGCTCCAGACCTCCGGAGATGGAGTATTTCGTTCCAGTGCTGCTCTGTCAGATTATCACCATTCTGCCTCTCATCTAAAACTAGGTACCTCCACTGTACATTCATGAATGCTTCGTAGTCTTTAAAGAATTGTTTGCACGAGGCAATACACACATTGAAGTTGCTGGGGTTAGTCCACACCTGAAACATAAAAGCACAAAAATCCTAAAGGCTCTTTTGATGAATTTCAGAGCAAAGATTAAGTGTTTCCTCTTCTAGGATTAAAATAGATTATCTTGTACTTTATCCCAGCGCAGTTCTTCAAAGCTTTTAAAATCCTAAAAGGGAAGAAAATGCTGAATTCAACTCCCTGGTTGTGATGTTCAAAACACTACATAGAAAGACCTCTTTTTTAAAAAAGAAAGGACTTTTCCCACAAAATACAGCAGGCCAAGTCTCCTGGCCATCCAAAACTAACTGGCAATGAAAAGCCATCTTTCCTTACATGTTTTTAAATTGTTCCTTGAAGAGTTTGGACATGTTTCAGAATACCTGTTGTTAGAGGTTATCAACAGTATTAATATTTAATGGATAAATTATAATATCTAAGATTCATACTTGTCAACCTAAGTAAATTCTACCTGGAAGCATCAAAATGATTATGGACTTGATCACAGAAACTGTCAAATCTGTGAATTAATATTCTAATTGCTTTCAAAGGTAAATAAAAAATTAGAAATACAAGCCAAAGTTAAAATTGCAAGAATTGAAGAAGTCACAGAAAAGAAATAAAAATCCTCAAAGCTATGGCAATTTTGTTAATTTTCTTCTGCTCTGCTCAGGTTACAGGGCAAGAAAAAGTATTGCATGAATTCTACAAACATAAGAGAGAAGTGAAAAATTCTTAGTAAACCTAAGATACATAACCATGAAGGACTCCAACAAAGAAATTTAAAATTAACTGGAAAAGACAGATCATCCCAAAAGGGAGACTAAAAGTTTTGTGTTGTAAAAGCATTTACAAGATGTTCCCTGTACCCATGGAAGCTGAAAATACAAAAACTAGGAGGGAAAAAAGGAAGTGTATTTTGCAAAAAGGTTTAGTGAGGTTTCGAAGGCAGAAATCACATACATACACACAGCTTCTGGGCTACAAAATGTGCAGCAAACCTCCTGCTGCTCTTTCTGGATCACACACCAATCCATTTCTCATTCCAAACAATGGGTAAATTCAACACATTTTCTTAATAAACTTCTGCAACTACTAACATGAGGTACAGGTCCCTGGAGGAAAGAGGCAAGCCAAAATTTCTGTGCCACGGGACATCATGCCTGTTAAATACACACACAGAGCTTTAAAAAGCTGAGCCAGACAGTGCTAGTCATTAAAGCTGATTTTATTCATGTATATTTGAATCTGCTTATGAACCAGCATTCATGAAATGAGGAAACATCTTAATTGTTCTAGTATGCCACACAACAAAGGGAAAAGAACCAGGTTGTGACACCACCACGCTGAAGATTTTACCACAGTGGCATAAACGGGACTCAGGCTGGTGTTTTCTGTGTAATGCCAATGTTACTCAGTACCTGTGCAGATGAAATAGTGTTCTGTAATACCTGTCTCTTTTTAAAGAGCTCTCCTGGATTCCCAAGATACAGAAGGATTTTCAAAGCAGGGCACCAGCATTTCAGTTCAGTCTCCCACTTAAGCACATTAAAGTTTTGTGAAACAACAAGAATAGGACCCCAGTTACCTACAGAGATAAAAGGTACAGCACGACTGGAAATGACTGCATACCACTTAATAACTTATAATAAAAGGCAATTGTGTATACACAAACAGCATACACATGCACAGCACTCAATGAAAGGAATTTGTATCTGCTTTCCTATAAAGTTTATTCCAGGTACATTCCTTTAAATTACAATTATTAAAAGCAATCTTTTTGTTCCTGCTTACAACAAACTGTTAAAAATAAACATTTATAAAATACTTCATACCTTCATTACAGGCCAGGTGTGCAAAAAAAGCAACAACTTGCACTGTTTTTCCAAGTCCAGCTTCATCAGCCAGAATCCCATTGAGATTCCTCTTATACAGCTTTGCCAACCACTCCATTCCCGTCTTCTGATACTCCCGCAGAGCGCCACGGAGTAAAGGAGGAGTATCACCTTTTACTACTGTTGTCATTTGAGCACTGCCTTTGGGTAACAATGCTTCTGCAGCAGCAGCAATGCCTGCTAAATCTCCCATGTATTTGTTTACAGTAGATGTAAGATCTGGAAGCACCACCTCTTTCTGAAGGCTCTCTCCTTTCTTCTTCAGAGAGTCTCTTATTTCTGCACAAAATAATAAAAAACGTGGTGCTGCCATACCTGAGATGATTAAGTCATTAACAGATTTGGTGCCATTTATTGCTTAGCCAGGGTCTGAAGAACACAGTAAGAATAACTTAAAATCCAGCTTCTCAAACTTGACTACATAAACAAGGGCAAGCTGCAGTGGGGCACAGGTGCACACATAATAGTTTGGGTGAATTCAGTGTCAGGCATGGCCCCTGTGGGACATAAAACTAAAACCTGATACAAACAAGAGCTCAGCAACAAAAAGCCTGCACAGTGCATTTATCAAAGCTTTTGTAAGCTACAAGAAAGTTAGACAACTAGAGAAAGGAGATATTTGCAACTCAGAACTAAGACTAAACTACTAGTTCTTAAATTTATTTTTGGTAGGCTTATGCTATTGCTGCTAGTATGCAAAAGTGGGGAAAAAAGAAATGTCATTAAAAATAAAAAGTCCTAGATTCTTATTACCTTTTTTTGATATGTTCTGTCAGTTTAATGCTTTCTTCCTCCTCTCTTCTAACTCTACTTGCAGTTTTAAATCTGCCACCTAAAATGGAGAGCGAGCAAGAAGGAAACGAGCAGAAGGAAATGATAAACATGAACACACTTAGCTTGAAATACAGCTATGAATTACTTAACATTCCTTCAGCAGTAAGACAGGCACCAGGCATGGCTGCAAGGCAGAGCACTCAAACAGAACAGCGTGTACAAAACTGACCATGAATAGCAGTCATCCACACAAGCAGGAGCTACCCAAGAATAACTCACATCAAAACTTAAACCTCCACAGCGAGCCAGCTGCACTGACTAGGATTAGCAAGGCACTCTCCTTCCTGACATATAAGGCCTGAAACCATTTGTGCAGCCACAACGTGAAGCTATCTTTGCCAGCAGATAATATTCACCACGCGGGCTGAGCAAAGCTCAGCTGTAAGAGTCTCGCTGTTACAGTCCAACAGGCTTTTATTCAGTACATCTTTAGAAGTTTGGGGTTTTTTTTCCTGTACATTTACCTGCTTAATGGTAGACCAGAAATGTTCAATTTCCCTGGCAGTAAAAGCAGCAACAGCCCTCAGTTGCTTCTCTTCTCTTTTCTTGCATGTTTCTCTATGATGTATCATATCCTCGTGACAACGAGCCACACTGAAAATGAGCTGAATAAAACCATAAAATTATTTTAAGTTTTCATTTTGTTCTGTGTAACAACCGTATTTCTAAAGAAAGAAAAAAATTACAAATTCCTTTAGGAGTACTTCCAAACTTTACAAACACAGGGAAAAGGCAACCCAAAACTCACACATTGTCAGTGATCACGTCCTAAACATGAAGATGCTGCCTATTCTTCCCCACTTTTGTGCCTGGAAAGAGCAAATTCACATTACCCTCCTGGCAGTTATCATCTTCCATCTTCTTTCTTGAAGAAAATCAGTTGCCATCCACTGCATTTCTTCCAAAAGATAATCATGGTGTGATTTGTGTCGTGGGGCCTCCTGGAGTTTGGGCAGGCGTTTCAGAGACCATAAACCTTCCTTCCTCAGTGCTGCTATTTGCAGTAGAATCTCATTTTCCTTGAAGTAAACATAATTAAACTTATGTTTCCTACTGCACAACACAAAAACAAGGCAGACACACTGGAAAAGCGTTACATGAATAACCACCAGAAATGATTATTCAGTTCTTGGAAACATTCTATGCTGCTTGAAGTTGCACTTTATTAAAGGATGATGAATAAAACATCTTGTGCAGATTTATGTAAAGTCTCTGAAGGACCTTGTGATGCAGCAGTACTATGTAAAATCAGCAGAGAAGTTTGGGATGTAGTGGTACTCAGTCTTTCCCCCTAAAAATATAGTACCCCAAATTCTCATCAGAAGACCAGGGCTGATTCAGTGAGAATTTTCATGGAACTGAAGAGCTCTGCCAGATGGACAGAATTCTCTAAAAGGTTCATATAAAAATGCATTTAGTTTATGGCATTTTTATTAACACATGTAGGTTTCCCACAGCTGCTGGCAAGTAAATACAAACAGCACAAATTTTCATTGAGATTTCTGCCTCCACTCCCTTATTCTAAATATGCTGCACAAAATGTTAAAATAATTGATTCTGCTTAATTAAATCTCCTTCTATGATTTCATTACAAGAATAAATTCTACTTCCCTAGAGAATCTGCCTGATTCCTTCTCATTCTCTCTCTTTCTTAAAAAAAAATTGTATGGCATGTCTGCATTGCTAATTAAAACCTAAAGAAAGCGACAACTATCCACAGAGCATTCTAAATTTAAATGAAGTTTTATTGTAAAGAAATATTTCCACCCAGCTGTGTTGTAGAACAGCTCTCTGAAGCAAGTTATTAGTGCTTGGTAAAGTCTTTTTCAAAACCTACTGAGATTGTTTGTTCCTTTCTCCCCAGGTTGGAGTAGTAAATTCTGTCATCCACAATGTTTCAATACAAAACACAAAGGGCAACTCTTCCAGGACACAGTGAGAGGTATGCACACTGTTTCCCTTGCTACACTTTGTAACTTGCTTACCTGCAACCTTTCACGCACACCTGAAATTTACATTGAAGCACAAAATTAATTTGATTCAATGAAAATCGAGCACAAGAATATTTAACCTGAGAGCTGGGCAGCCATCACAAATAATATAAACAGGCACATTCTTCACAGAAGCAAAATTTCAAGACAAAGTAGTGGCAAAGTGCAAAAAATGAGTCTTGTCTAGACTTCCAGGCAGATGTTACCACTCTGTTTCCAAGGACACTCTCTTCCCAATATTCAGATGGGCTTCATGGTGCAGAATAGACAACAATACCAATTACAATACATAGAAAACAGCTGTTCAAACCCATATGCAGTATAATAGGCAACTCTGATACCTTTTGCTCTAGGAGAACTGGAGCCACAATCACATGCTGCTTATCACAGCCTGCTGGTTGTTCCCACTGAAGAAAAGCTGAGCTCCTGCTCTGTGGAGCACATAAGGAGCTACACATACCTGACAAGTTTGGTCCATTTGGCTGTTGTCTTGGCTCATGGCTAACCTGCTGAGCCTCTTGAGGAACAAAAGACATTCCACCTGCAGAGAAACTTTTAAGCATTGCAAATTTCCATAATTAAAAGAGTGGAATATCAAAAAGAACCAAAGAAAGTGGCAATAGAGACTGCCACATAGCTGCTTAATTCAGCTTTCTACCATACCACAACAGAACTGCATACCTAAAGGCTACAGAGATGAAAATCCATCAGCAGGCTAGCCTAGAATCTACTTATCCACTCTTTAACCTGACTACACAGAGATCTTTTTTAACGACACCCTGCAGAGAGGTGAGAGCTAGGCAACCAGTCTCTATCAGGCTATCGAATGACCAAAAAGGAAAAATTGCATGCACCAACATCAATTAAAGAGAACAACAAGTTAGGCACAGAGGGTACAAATTTAAGCCCAATGCATGGAAAATGAGATGTGCAGCGCTCACTAAGATTTCTAGGATTTTCTCCAGAGGGTTTGTAAATCATGTAATAATTGGTATTAGGTATAATGTTACAATTACAGAAAATCTCATTAAAGCAATTATCTTTAATTACAAAGCTTAAAACTTACATGCAATAGGAAATACTTTATGATAAATCACTACTATACGTGCTTGATGCACCAGCATTATTTTAAAGGTCACAACATATTTTTATAAGCTGCTCTCCAGCCCACTGATGAGTCCTTATGCAAAGTACTATTTTGGAACTAATATAAAGTTAACCTAATAAACTGTCTCATTGCCAGTAAAAGGGCACGCAGGGCTACCACTCCCATAGCTCTCTGCACATTTACCTTTAATTTCAGTTTTGCATTCTCTTTACTTTGCTACGAAATGGTTTTTATGAGCACAGAATTGCTTCCTGCCCAACTCTTACACAGAGACTTCGCTTCAACGGCCGTTGACCTTCTAGCGCAACTCAACCTCCTGAATTCCATGTTTCCAGCAGACTTATTCGGCTGTGTTACTCCGAGCAGTCAGGCACGGAGGGTTTCCGAGTCGTGCTTGGGTACGCTGGTGCTTTGAAGGCACTAGGGGAGAGGCGACAGACGCTCCTGCCTTCCCGCAGCACACGACCCCACGACCACCAGCACCGCTGAGATGCGAGGCCGGCGCTCCCAGCCAGCGCCATGCCTCGGAAATGATGGAGGCTGTAACAGCAGCGTGCTGCCTGGCATCGCTCACGCAGTTCCCGGGTCCCCCGCTTCATCAGGCGCTGCGGTTTGAGGGGCAGAACGGTATAGCCCGTAACTACACCGCGGCCATTAACACAGACCCCAGGGAGGTTTGAATGCAGCCTTGAAAACGCGGTACCGGCCGCAGCTACCGCCCAGGGTGGGAGGAAGCTTTAGCGCAAAGACAAAGTTACCTGAACGTACGAGGGCAGCGCTACCAGAGCCCCCGCGAAGCTGCACCAGGCGGCCGCCGGGCGGGCGGCGGCACCGCAGCTTTCGGTCAGGACCTTCCCGCCCCTGCGCGACGCCGGGGGGAAGGCGGCCGCTTAATTAAGGGCCTCCACCTCCCAGGACAAGCGGGCTCTAGCGGACAGCTCGGCGGCCCCGGGACGCGCAGAGCGAGCTGCAGAGAGCCCTACCGCTCCCGCCGCCCTCCCGGACCTCCTGCGCGTCCTCGCCCCCAGTCTTGTGCCCTCCTGTCCGAGCACTTGGAGCCGTTCCCCGTTCCCTCCCGCCCGCCCTGCCACACAACTGGCTCGGCTTGGCCCGACCCGGCCCGGCTCTGTTCGGTTCAGCCCAATCCGGTTCGGCTCGGCTCTGTTCGGATTGGATCAATCCTGTTCGGGCTGTGACGGCTCGGCTCGGCTCCGTCCTTCCCTGCCCGGCTGTGTTCGGCTCGTCCTGGCCCTGCCTGGCTCGGTTCGGCTCGGTTCAGGCTGGCCCGGCCTGGCTCTTTCCTGCCCTGCCCGGCTCTGTTCGGCTCGGCGCAGCATTATTCAGGTCGGCTAAGCCCGGCTCGGCTCGGTCCGGCTCTATTCGGCTTGGCTAAGCCCGGTTCGGCTCGGCTCGGACCGGACCGGACCGGTTCTGTTTGACTCGGCTCTGTCCGGCCCTGCCCGGCTATGTTCCCGTCGGTCGGGCTCGGCCCAGCTCGGCCCGGCTCTGTTGGAATCGGCTCAGTCTGGTTCGGCCCGGCCCGGCTCTGTTCGGCTAGATTCGGGCCGGCCCACATCGGATCTGTCCTACCCTACTCGGCTCTGTTCAGCTCGGCCCGGCTCGACCCGACTCTGTTTGGCTTGGCTCGGCTCGGCCCAGCCCGGCTGTGTTCGGATCGGCTCAGCCCGGCCCCCCCGACCCGGGCCCGCCCTCGCCGCCGCAGCGAACTCGCCCCTTCTCAGCCCGGCCCGGCCCTGCTCGGCTGTATTTGGTTCGGCTAGTTTCGGTTCTGGTTTTACAGCTCTGTTCGACGCGTCCCAGTCCTGCACGGCTCGGTTCGCCTCGGCCCGGCCAAACCCCTCCTGTGTCCCGCCGTGCCGCACACCCCGTGCCGCCGCCGCAGCCCGGCCCGCGACCCCGGCAGCCCCCGAGCAGCCCTCTGCGGCAGCGCTGCGCCGCCAAAGGCAGGCACTATCACTGCCACATCCCCAGCAGCACCATCCGGACTGTGGCCCCCCCGAGACGGCAGAGAGTGACGGTCACCCAGAGCCTGACCCCAGCCACCCTGATGGCACCTTGACACTGCCCAGTGCTGGGCACCACAGTCCTCGGCTTGGACCCCAGTGATGGTTAATGTGCCCGTGGTGCCAGACTGGGAGCCAGAGAATCGTGAAGGGATGCCCGAGGGTCTCTTGTCTTTGTAATAGATCACAGTGACAGGGCCAGTGCCAGGGACCTTCTGCTGGTACCAGCCAACGTTGCTGCTGCTGTAAAGCCCAGAGCAGGTGATCTAGACGGTTTCTCCCACGTTTTTGGACACTGAGGCCGGCTGAGTCAGCGCTGCCTGGACCAGGGAACCTGGAGAGGGAGAGGAGAGAGGGGAGAAGATGGGGGTCAGTCAGTGCCCCATGCACACAGCCCTCCCCGGGCAGTGGGACAGGGCCCCTGTGCCCAGAGGTCCCAGCCGTGCGCAGCGAGTCTGGCCAGGGCACCTGAGCCGTGGACGAGCACCACGAGGAGGAGAGGGGCCCAGGCCATGGCGCGATCCCAACAGCTCTGTGTCCCCACGCCGATGGGGCTGTGCTCTGGACCCTGACTCCTTCTTAAGCTCCAGCCCACCCAGGCACAGCCCCTCATCAGAAATGTGCCCCATAAAATCTAACAGCAGCTCCTGTCCCAGAGCTCCCATGCCCCCTCCAGACATGTCACAGAATCACAGAACATTATGACTGGGAATGGACCTTAAATGCTCATCTAGTCCAGACTAAATCACACAGGAACATATCCAGGTGGGTTTGAATGTCTCCAGAGAAGGAGACTCCACAACTTCTCTGGGCAGCCAGTCCCAGTGCTCTGTCAGTCTCAGAGGGAAGAAGTTCCTCCTTATATTCACATGGAGCTTCCTGTGCTCCAGCTTGCACCCACTGACCCTTGTCCGGTCGCTGCCATCACTGAGAAGAGCCTGGCTCCATCCTCCTGACTCTCGCCCTTTACATGTTTATAACCATGAATAAGGTCACCCCTCAGTCTCCAGGCTAAAGAGCCCCAGCTCCCTCAGCCTCTCCTCACAAGAAAGGTGTTCCACTCCCTGCATCATCTTGGTGGCCCTGCGCTGGTCTCCTTCAAGGAGTTCCATGTCCTTGACCTGGTGGCCCAGAACTGGACACAATATTCCAGATGGGGTCTCAGCAGGGCAGAGCAGAGGGAGAGAAGGGCCTCTCTTGACCTACAAACACCCCCCTTCTCATACACCCCAGGAAGCCATTGGCCTCCTTAGTTACAAGGACACATTGCTGTCTCATGGTCATCCTGCTGTCCCCCAGGTCCCCAGGTCCCTCTCCCCTATGCTGCTCTCCAACAGCCCAGTCCCAAACCTCTACTGGTACCTGGGGTTGTTCTTGCCCAGATGTCAGGCCCTACCCTTGCCCTTGTTACCTCTCATTACACTTCTCCCTGCCCAGCTCTGCAGCCTGTCTCAGTCTGGCTGAAGGGCAGCACAGCCCTCTGGGGTGTCAGCCACCCCTCCCAGGGCTGTGCTGTCACCAAGCTTCCTGGCTGTACGCTCCATTCCCTCACCCAGCCCATCAATAAATAGATTGAATAGTACCAGTCCCAGTGCCGACCCCTGAGGGCCCCCACCAGACACAGGCCTCCAGCCAGACTCTGTCCCGCTGATCAAACCTCGCTGGCTTCTTCCCTTCAGCCAGCTCTCAACCCACCTCACCGCCCGACCGTCCAGACCACACTTCCTCAGCTGAGCCACGAGGATGCTGCGGGAGACGGGGTCAAATGCTTTACTGAGGCCAGGGTAGGCCACATCTAATGCCCTTCCACCATCTACCCACCTGGTTATAGCCTCTTAAAAGGATGTTTCTGCCCACCAAAGGCACCCGGGGCAGCCCAGGCCACCTGCTCCCTGGGCACTCAGCTGAGAGAGCCAGGTCCTGCTTCCCAACGGGATTTCTGAGGAGCTGCAGGACTGTGACCCACAGAAATAGACGGCCTCGTCCTTGGCTTGGACCCCAGTGATGGTTAACGTGCCCGTGGAGCCAGATGCAGAGCCAGAGAATCGCGAAGGGATGCCCGAGGGTCTCTGGTTGTTGTTACAGATCACAGTGACAGGGCCAGTGCCAGGGACCTTCTGCTGATACCAGCCAGCATTTCTGCCACTGCCAAGCCCAGAGCAGGTGATCTGGATGGTTTCTCTGGGGTTTCTGGACAATGAGAACAGCTGAGTCAGCGCTGCCTGGACCAGGGAACCTGGAGAGAGAGAACCCCAGGGAACCCCAGGGAGAGAGAGAACCCCAGGGAACCTGGAGAGAGAGAACCCCACCAGCAAATGGGGACAGCAGAGACATTGAATGGGCCCTGTGCTTGTGAGAGGTTTTTATCTCACTTCCCCAGTGCTCTGTGTCACCATTATTGCTGCTGTCCTTGCCACCACAGTAATAGACGGCCTCGTCCTCGGCTTGGACCCCAGTGATGGTTAATGTGGCCGTGGAGCCAGACTGGGAGCCAGAGAATCGCGAAGGGATGCCTGAGGGTCTCTCTGTGTCCTCAAAAATCACAGTGACAGGGGCAGTGCCAGGGACCTTCTGCTGGTACCAGCCAACATAGCTGCTGCTGCTAATCCCAGAGCAGGTGATCTGGACGGTTTCTCCTGGGTTTTTGGATACTGAGAACGGCTGAGTCAGCGCTGCCTGGACCAGGGAACCTGGAGAGGGAGAGGAGAGAGGGGAGAAGATGGGGGTCAGCCAGTGCCACACACGTATAGCCTGCCCTGGATGGGCAATTGTGGGACAGCAGAGCAGTTGGGAAGACCAGATAATACTCCAATCTAGGGTGCCACAACTGGACCTCTGTACAGCTGCACACCTGCTAGACTGGGAGATGCCGCCAGCAGCCACAATCCCTCCTGGCAGCTCCGGGGTAAGGCAGAAGGGTGGTGGGGAGCAGGGACCAGTGATGAGGGGGATTCTGGTGCAGCAGGCCAGGGGCAAGAGCAGCCATCAACTTCCCAAGTGAGAGGGGACTGGCAGAGATCTGTGGCTCTAGAGGAGGGCAGAACGAGGACAGCTGGCACAGGCACCTGCAGCACAGGGCAGCAAGGGCAGGGCCATGGCAGGGATGTGCCCCACCAGCAAATGGGGACAGCAGAGACACTGAATGGGCTTTGTGCTGGTGAGAGGTTTTTGTCTCACTTCCCCATTGCTCTGTGTCACTATTATAGCTGCTGTCCAAGCTACCACAGTAATAGTCGGCCTCGTCCTCGATTTGGACCCCAGTGATGGTTAACGTGCCCGTGGTGCCAGACATGGAGCCAGAGAATCGCGAAGGGATGCCCGAGGGTCTCCTGTCATTGTAATAGATCACAGTGACAGGGCCAGTGCCAGGGACCTTCTGCTGGAACCAGCCAACATTGTTGATGCTGCTGCTGTCAATCCCAGAGCAGGTGATCTGGACGGTTTCTCCCACGTTTTTGGACACTGAGAACGGCTGAGTCAGCGCTGCCTGGACCAGGGAACCTGGAGAGGGAGAGGAGAGAGGGGAGAAGATGGGGGTCAGTCAGTGCCTCATGCACACAGCCCTCCCCGGGCAGTGGGACAGGGCCCCTGTGCCCAGAGGTCCCAGCCGTGCGCAGCGAGTCTGGCCAGGGCACCTGAGCCGTGGACGAGCACCACGAGGAGGAGAGGGGCCCAGGCCATGGCGCGATCCCAACAGCTCTGTGTCCCCACGCCGATGGGGCTGTGCTCTGGACCCTGACTCCCTTTTAAGCACCAGCCCACCCAGGCACAGCCTCTCCACAGAAATGTGCAGCTCCCAACATCCACTGGTAGCTCCTGTCCCATAGCTCCCATGCCCCCTCCGGACATGTCACAGAATCACAGGGTTTTAGGAGTGGGAACGGACCTTGAAAGCTCATGAAATCCAACCCCCCTGCCAGAGCAGGATCACCTAGATTAAATAGTACAGGAACACATCCCTTCCGTGAGGTGCCGACCTCCCTGGTCCCACCCAGAGTCACAAATCCCACAGCATACCTGCTGCAGCATGGGTCAGTCTCTCCAAAGGCTGTAGATGGTCTCTGCTCCCCGTCATTACCCATGGCTGCAGGGGAACAGCCTGCTTCACCACGGTCTTCTCCATGGGATGCAGGGGAATCTCTCTCTCCAGCACCTGGAGTGCCTCATTCTTTCATCACGCCCCTTCTTTCCTGGCCTTGGTGTCTGCACGGCTCCTAGTATCTTCTCACTCCCTTCTCTGGGGCAAAATGCACCTGCTCGCTTTTCATTCTCCTAAGTGGGATTCCCAGAGGCGCTGTGACCAGGGCAGTGCCAGGGACCTACTGCTGGAACCAGCCTACATAAGCATAGCTGCCACTACTAAGCCCAGAGCAGGTGATCTGGACTCCTGGGTTTTTGACACCGAGGGCAGCTGAGTCAGCACTGTCTGAACCAGGGAAACTGAAAGACAGCAGAGAAGATGGGGGTCAGACAGTGTCTCCCCCACCCCCAGCCCTCCCTGTGTGGAAGGATAAGGAATTCCACAGTTGGGGGTAAATCGACCCAGACAGGGTCACAGGCACTTTCCGGGAGCTGAGCCCAGCACAACCCGTCCCAGCACAGACCCAGCTCTGGCAGCAGCAGCAGCACAACAGGGTCGTCAGTAGCAAGAGGCAGTGGGGTGGGGGACAAGGACACACTGTGAACTTGTTGGGATATGGACAGTGATGCCCGGTCACGGAGTCTCCTCCAGTGCTGTGGGACATGACAGTGAGGCCATCCACAGGAAAGGCCATGCAGAGGGGACAGGAACTACCTCTGGAGAAGGTGGATCTCTGTCCCAGCCCCTCAGGCGGCAGCACGGCCCTTCCTATCTGTGATGAGGCTGAACTTTCAGCAGGCTGAACCCACACCCCAGCAGTGATGCTCAGGAGCAGGGCAGAGACCTTGCTGCAGGCACGTCCTGCCCAAGCGTGGCCAGGCACCCCTCACCTGCACCCAGCCGCACGGCCGCTCCACAGCGCCGAGGCCCCTCAGCCCTCAGCTCCCGTGGCCAGGCCTTGACCGTCCCCGCAGCATAAGGGCCTCTGCAAGAGCCCAGCAGTGCCACTCTCCCCCCTTTGGCACAGCTCCAGGCAGAGCCCTTGGCTCTGTTGTCGTGGCCACCACAGAAATAGACTGCCTCGTCCTCGGCTTGGACCCCAGTGATGGTTAACGTGCCCGTGGTGCCAGACTTGGAGCCAGAGAATCGCGAAGGGATGCCCGAGGGTCTCTGGTTGTAGTTATAGATCACAGTGACAGGGGCAGTGCCAGGGACCTTCTGCTGGAACCAGGTAACATATGCGCTGCTGCTGCTGCTAATCCCAGAGCAGGTGATCTGGACGGTTTCTCCCACGTTTTTGGACACTGAGAACGGCTGAGTCAGCGCTGCCTGGACCAGGGAACCTGGAGAGGGAGAGGAGAGAGGGGAGAGGATGGGGGTCAGTCAGTGCCCCATGCACACAGCCCTCCCTGGGCTGCAGATGGCGACAGGCTCTTGTCCCATAAGTCCTGATGCCAAATAGGGACCCAGAACAACACACACAGAGCCCAAGGTCACAGCCCTGGGGTGCTGTGAGAAGAGCTGGCAGCAGCAAGGACAAGGACCGCCAGAGCTGGAGAAGGACACTGGTCTGGGTGTGGGCACACTATGGGGGAGCAGAATGCTGCCCACACCACAGCATCAAGTCAGAGAGCAACTGAGGCTGTAGGAGCACAGGGCTGGGGACATGGAAGTGCCCTGCCTTCCCTAGAGACAGACACAAAGTGTCTCCATGCCCAGAGTCAGCCCGAGCATGGCATGACTGTTGCAGGCTCCACAGAGCAAACACCAGCTGGATCAAGGCCGGCGTTGTTCCAGGAGGTGCCCCAGCTACTGGAGAGAAAGATGCCCCTGGAGAAACCCATGTCAGAGTGGGTGTTCCCCCACAGCCCATGGAAAGGCCAAGACCCCACCTGCAGCCCATTGAGAGGCCCCACGCTGGAGCAGGCGGAGACAAACTGGAGATGCTGCGACCTGCGTTGGAGCAAGTCCCTGCCAGCACTTGCAGCCCATGGAGAGAGACAGAGACACAGAGATGAGCGAGAGGGAGAGAGACCCACCCTGGAGCAGGTTTGCTGGGGCGGTCTTGTTACCCCATGGAGATCAGGCTGCAGCAGTCTGGGCCTGAGAGACTGAGAGACATTGTGATTTATTACTGTCTGCCATAGCAGTGACCCACCCTGGGGCAGCTGGGGAAGAGCTGAAGCCCTGTGGGAAAGGACTCAGGTTGGAGAAGTTTCTGGACGACTGTCTGCTGTGGGTGGGACCCCACGGTGCAGCAGGGGAAGGGGGTGAGGAATGCTCCCCCCCCCCCCCCCCCGCAGCTAAGAAGGGAAACAACTCATGAGGAACTGACCAAAACCCCCATTCCTCCAGTCCCTGCCCCTCCCTGTGCCACAGGTGGGGGAAGAAGGGAGTGAAATTCTGACTAAACTGAAGTCTGCTAAGAAGGGAGGGGTGGGGGGAGGTGCTTTGAGATCTGTTTGGGCTTCTCATCACCCGACTCTGGTGTCACTGGGGGTGCAGGGCAGTGTAATGAATATTCTGTGTTGAGTCTGTTCTGCCCGTGACGCTGATGGTGGAATGATCTCTCCCTGCCCTTATCTCGAGTCCTGAGCCTCTCAAGAGGTATTTTTTCATTTGTCCAGCTGAAGAGGGGAGTGATAGACTGATTGTGGTGGGTGTCTGGCCTCCAAACAGGGCCAAACCACCACAATGTCAGGAGAACATCTACAGTCACCTACATGGATGTGGACAGGAACCTGCTCCAGCACAGCAGCCTTGCTCAGCCATGAGGGGCAAAGTCAGAAATCCTCCACTTCTAAAGCCCTCTAGAGATACAGGATGATCTGGAAGGCAGCACAGTGACAGCATTACCACTGCTGTCGATGCCACCACAGTAATAGACGGCCTTGTCCTCGGCTTGGACCCCAGTGATGGTTAACGTGCCCGTGGTGCCGGACTTGGAGCCAGAGAATCGCGAAGGGATGCCCGAGGGTCTGTTGGTGCTGCCATAGATCACAGTGACAGGGGCAGTGCCAGGGACCTTCTGCTGGTACCAGCCAACGCTGCTGCCAAGCCCAGAGCAGGTGATCTGGACGGTTTCTCCTGGGTTTTTGGACACTGAGAACGGCTGAGTCAGCGCTGCCTGGACCAGGGAACCTGGAGAGGGAGAGGAGAGAGGGGAGAAGATGGGGGTCAGCCAGTGGGCCATGCACACAGCCCTCCCCAGGCAGTGGGACAGGGCCCTGGTGCCCAAAGACCATAATGCTACTGAGGTCATCACACAGCGCCCAATACCAGAGCCCTGGGGTCCTCTCAGGGCAACAGGCTGTGCCAGCACAACAGAGCACCCAGCAGAAAGAGATTGTTCAGCTGGGGACAAGGTAATGCCATGCCTTCTGTAGGGACAACATGAGGTGCCCACAGCTCCAGAGTCACCTTCTGCGTGGCCTGATATGATCAGGAGGGCATTCAGAGCCATGGCCGTACTGAAAGGCCAGAAACCTGCCCCTGCCCAAGCCCCACAGTTCTCCTCAGCCATGGAGGACAAGTTTGGAATCCCCCTGTTTTTTAATATTTCTGTACCTCACTTCCACATCTCTCCAAGTCCCTACACCAGCATCACTGCTGCTGTCGTAGCCACCACAGTAATAGACGGCCTCGTCCTCGGCCTGGACCCCAGTGATGGTTAACGTGCCCGTGGAGCTGGACAAGGAGCCAGAGAATCGTGAAGGGATGCCCGAGGGTCTTTGGTCATCCCAGTAGATCACAGTGACAGGGCCAGTGCCAGGAACCTTCTGCTGGTACCAGCCATAGCTGTAGCTGCTCCCAGAGCAGGTGATCTGGACGGTTTCTCCCACGTTTTTGGACACTGAGGCCGGCTGAGTCAGCGCTGCCTGGACCAGGGAACCTGGAGAGGGAGAGGAGAAGAGAGAGGGGAGAAGATGAGGGTCAGCCAGTGCCCCATGCACACAGCCCTCCCCAGGCAGTGGGACAGGGCCCCTGTGCCCAGAGGTCCCAGCCGTGCGCAGCGAGTCTGGCCAGGGCACCTGAGCCGTGGACGAGCACCACGAGGAGGAGAGGGGCCCAGGCCATGGCGCGATCCCAACAGCTCTGTGTCCCCACGCCGATGGGGCTGTGCTCTGGACCCCGACTCCTTCTTAAGCACCAGCCCACCCAGGCATGGCCCCTCCACGGAAATGTGCAGCTCCCAACATCCACTGGTAGCTCCTGTCCCAGAGCTCACATGCCCCCTCCAGACATGTCATAGAATCACAGAGTGTTAGGAGTGGGAACGGACCTTGAAAGCTCATGAAATCCAACCCCCCTGCCAGAGCAGGATCACCTAGATTAAATAGTACAGGAACACATCCGTTCCATGAGGTGCCGACCTCCCTGGTCCTACCCAGAGTCACAAATCCCCCAGCATACCTGCTGCAGCATGGGTCAGTCTCTCCAAGGGCTGTAGATGGTCTCTGCTCCCAGTCATTACCCATGGGCTGAAGTGGAACCTACTGCTGGAACCAGCCTACATAAGCATAGCTGCCACTACTAAGCCCAGAGCAGGTGATCTGGACTCCTGGGTTTTTGACACCGAGGGCAGCTGAGTCAGCACTGTCTGAACCAGGGAAACTGAAAGACAGCAGAGAAGATGGGGGTCAGACAGTGTCTCCCCCACCCCCAGCCCTCCCTGTGTGGAAGGATAAGGAATTCCACAGTTGGGGGTAAATCGACCCAGACAGGGTCACAGGCACTTTCCGGGAGCTGAGCCCAGCACAACCCGTCCCAGCACAGACCCAGCTCTGGCAGCAGCAGCAGCACAACAGGGTCGTCAGTAGCAAGAGGCAGTGGGGTGGGGGACAAGGACACACTGTGAACTTGTTGGGATATGGACAGTGATGCCCGGTCACGGAGTCTCCTCCAGTGCTGTGGGACACGACAGTGAGGCCATCCACAGGAAAGGCCATGCAGAGGGGACAGGAACTACCTCTGGAGAAGGTGGATCTCTGTCCCAGCCCCTCAGGCGGCAGCACGGCCCTTCCTATCTGTGATGAGGCTGAACTTTCAGCAGGCTGAACCCACACCCCAGCAGTGATGCTCAGGAGCAGGGCAGAGACCTTGCTGCAGGCACGTCCTGCCCAAGCGTGGCCAGGCACCCCTCACCTGCACCCAGCCGCACGGCCGCTCCACAGCGCCGAGGCCCCTCAGCCCTCAGCTCCCGTGGCCAGGCCTTGACCGTCCCCGCAGCATAAGGGCCTCTGCATGAGCCCAGCAGTGCCACGCTCCCTCCATGTGGCACGGCTCCAGGCAGAGCCCTTGGCTCTGCTGTCGTGGCCACCACAGAAATAGACGGCCTCGTCCTCGGCTTGGACCCCAGTGATGGTTAACGTGCCCGTGGAGCCTGACCTGGAGCCAGAGAATCGCGAAGGGATGCCCGAGGGTCTCTGGTTGTAGTTATAGATCACAGTGACAGGGGCAGTGCCAGGGACCTTCTGCTGGAACCAGGCAACATATGCGCTGCTGCTGCTGCTAATCCCAGAGCAGGTGATCTGGACGGTTTCTCCCAGGTTTTTGGACACTGAGAACGGCTGAGTCAGCGCTGCCTGGACCAGGGAACCTGGAGAGGGAGAGGAGAGAGGGGAGAGGATGGGGGTCAGTCAGTGCTCCATGCACACAGCACTCCCTGGGCTGCAGATGGCGACAGGCTCTTGTCCCATAAGTCCTGATGCCAAATAGGGACCCAGAACAACACACACAGAGCCCAAGGTCACAGCCCTGGGGTGCTGTGAGAAGAGCTGGCAGCAGCAAGGACAAGTATTGTCAGAGCTGGAGAAGGACCCTGGTCTGGGTGTGGGCACCCTATGGGGGAGCAGAATGCTGCCCACACCACAGCATCAAGTCAGAGAGCAACTGAGGCTGTAGGAGCACAGGGCTGGGGACATGGAAGTGCCCTGCCTTCCCTAGAGACAGACACAAAGTGTCTCCATGCCCAGAGTCAGCCCGAGCATGGCATGACTGTTGCAGGCTCCACAGAGCAAACACCAGCTGGATCAAGGCCAGAGTTGTTCCAGGAGGTGCCCCAGCTACTGGAGAGAAAGATGCCCCTGGAGAAACCCATGTCAGAGTGGGTGTTCCCCCACAGCCCATCGAAAGGCCAAGACCCCACCTGCAGCCCATTGAGAGGCCCCACGCTGGAGCAGGGGGAGACAGACAGGAGATGCTGTGACCTGTGTCGGAGCAAGTCCCTGCCAGCACTTGCAGCCCATGGAGAGAGACAGAGACACAGAGATGAGCGAGAAGGAGAGAGACCCACCCTGGAGCAGGTTTGCTGGGGCGGTCTTGTTACCCCATGGAGATCAGGCTGCAGCAGTCTGGGCCTGAGAGACTGAGAGACATTGTGATTTATTACTGTCTGCCATAGCAGTGACCCACGCTGGGACAGCTGGGGAAGAGCTGAAGCCCTGTGGGAAATGACTCAGGTTGGAGAAGTTTCTGGATGACTGACTGCTGTGGGTGGGACCCCACGGTGCAGCAGGGGAAGGGGATGAGGAATGCTCCCCCCCCCCCCGCAGCTAAGAAGGGAAACAACTCATGAGGAACTGACCAAAACCCCCATTCCTCCAGTCCCTGCCCCTCCCTGTGCCACAGGTGGGGGAAGAAGGGAGTGAAATCCTGACTACAGTGAAGTCTGCTAAGAAGGGAGGGGTGGGGGAAGGTGCTTTGAGATCTGTTTGGGCTTCTCATCACCCGACTCTGGTGTCACTGGGGGTGCAGGGCAGTGTAATGAATATTCTGTGTTGAGTCTGTTCTGCCCATGACGCTGATGGTGGAATGATCTCTCCCTGCCCTTATCTCGAGTCCTGAGCCTCTCAAGAGGTATTTTTTCATTTGTCCAGCTGAAGAGGGGAGTGATAGACTGATTGTGGTGGGTGTCTGGCCTCCAAACAGGGCCAAACCACCACAATGTCAGGAGAACATCTACAGTCACCTACATGGATGTGGACAGGAACCTGCTCCAGCACAGCAGCCTTGCTCAGCCATGAGGGGCAAAGTCAGAAATCCTCCACTTCTAAAGCCCTCTAGAGATACAGGATGATCTGGAAGGCAGCACAGTGACAGCATTACCACTGCTGTCGATGCCACCACAGTAATAGACGGCCTTGTCCTCGGCTTGGACCCCAGTGATGGTTAACGTGCCCGTGGTGCCGGATGCAGAGCCAGAGAATCGTGAAGGGATGCCCGAGGGTCTGTTGGTGCTGCCATAGATCACAGTGACAGGGCCAGTGCCAGGAACCTTCTGCTGGTACCAGCCAACGCTGCTGCCAAGCCCAGAGCAGGTGATCTGGACGGTTTCTCCTGGGTTTTTGGATACTGAGAACGGCTGAGTCAGCGCTGCCTGGACCAGGGAACCTGGAGAGGGAGAGGAGAGAGGGGAGAAGATGGGTGTCAGCCAGTGGGCCATGCACACAGCCCTCCCCAGGCAGTGGGACAGGGCCCTGGTGCCCAAAGACCATAATGCTACTGAGGTCATCACACAGTGCCCAATACCAGAGCCCTGGGGTCCTCTCAGGGAAACAGGCTGTGCCAGCACAACAGAGCACCCAGCAGAAAGAGATTTTTCAGCTGGGGACAAGGTAATGCCATGCCTTCTGTAGGGACAACATGAGGTGCCCACAGCTCCAGAGTCACCTTCTGCATGGCCTGATATGATCAGGAGGGCATTCAGAGCCATGGCCGTACAGAAAGGCCAGAAACCTGCCCCTGCCTAAGCCCCACAGTTCTCCTCAGCCATGGAGGACAAGTTTGGAATCCCCCTGTTTTTTAATATTTCTGTACCTCACTTCCACATCTCTCCAAGTCCCTACACCAGCATCACTGCTGCTGTCGTAGCCACCACAGTAATAGACGGCCTCGTCCTCGGCCTGGACCCCAGTGATGGTTAACGTGCCCGTGGAGCCAGACAAGGAGCCAGAGAATCGCGAAGGGATGCCCGAGGGTCTCTGGTCACTCCAGTAGATCACAGTGACAGGGCCAGTGCCAGGAACCTTCTGCTGGTACCAGCCATAGCTGTAGCTGCTAATCCCAGAGCAGGTGATCTGGACGGTTTCTCCCACGTTTTTGGACACTGAGGCCGGCTGAGTCAGCGCTGCCTGGACCAGGGAACCTGGAGAGGGAGAGGAGAGAGGGGAGAAGATGGGGGTCAGTCAGTGCCCCATGCACACAGCCCTCCCCGGGCAGTGGGACAGGGCCCCTGTGCCCAGAGGTCCCAGCCGTGCGCAGCGAGTCTGGCCAGGGCACCTGAGCCGTGGACGAGCACCACGAGGAAGAGAGGGGCCCAGGCCATGGCGCGATCCCAACAGCTCTGTGTCCCCACGCCGATGGGGCTGTGCTCTGGACCCCGACTCCCTTTTAAGCACCAGCCCACCCAGGCACAGCCTCTCCACAGAAATGTGCAGCTCCCAACATCCACTGGTAGCTCCTGTCCCATAGCTCCCATGCCCCCTCCAGACATGTCACAGAATCACAGGGTTTTAGGAGTGGGAACGGACCTTGAAAGCTCATGAAATCCAACCCCCCTGCCAGAGCAGGATCACCTAGATTAAATAGTACAGGAACACATCCCTTCCATGAGGTGCCGACCTCCCTGGTCCTACCCAGAGTCACAAATCCCCCAGCATACCTGCTGCAGCATGGGTCAGTCTCTCCAAGGGCTGTAGATGGTCTCTGCTCCCCGTCATTACCCATGGGCTGCAGGGGAACAGCCTGCTTCACCACGGTCTTCTCCATGGGATGCAGGGGAATCTCTCTCTCCAGCACCTGGAGTGCCTCATTCTTTCGTCACGCCCCTTCTTCCCTGGCCTTGGTGTCTGCACGGCTCCTAGTATCTTCTCACTCCCTTCTCTGGGGCAAAATGCACCTGCTCGCTTTTTATTCTCCTAAGTGGGATTCCCAGAGGCGCTGTGACCAGGGCAGTGCCAGGGACCTACTGCTGGAACCAGCCTACATAAGCATAGCTGCCACTACTAAGCCCAGAGCAGGTGATCTGGACTCCTGGGTTTTTGACACCGAGGGCAGCTGAGTCAGCACTGTCTGAACCAGGGAAACTGAAAGACAGCAGAGAAGATGGGGGTCAGACTGTGTCTCCCCCACCCCCAGCTCTCCCTGTGTGGAAGGATAAGGAATTCCACAGTTGGGGCCAAATGGACTCAGACAGGGTCACAGGCACTTTCCGGGAGCTGAGCCCAGCACAACCCGTCCCAGCACAGACCCAGCTCTGGCAGCAGCAGCAGCACAACAGGGTCGTCAGTAGCAAGAGGCAGTGGGGTGGGGGACAAGGACACACTGTGAACTTGTTGGGATATGGACAGTGATGCCCAGTCACGGAGTCTCCTCCAGTGCTGTGGGACATGACACTGAGGCCATCCACAGGAAAGGCCATGCAGAGGGGACAGGAACTACCTCTGGAGAAGGTGGATCTCTGTCCCAGCCCCTCAGGCGGCAGCACGGCCCTTCCTATCTGTGATGAGGCTGAACTTTCAGCAGGCTGAACCCACACCCCAGCAGTGATGCTCAGGAGCAGGGCAGAGACCTTGCTGCAGGCACGTCCTGCCCAAGCGTGGCCAGGCACCCCTCACCTGCACCCAGCCGCACGGCCGCTCCGCAGCGCCGAGGCCCCTCAGCCCTCAGCTCCCGTGGCCAGGCCTTGACCGTCCCCGCAGCATAAGGGCCTCTGCAAGAGCCCAGCAGTGCCACGCTCCCTCCATGTGGCACGGCTCCAGGCAGAGCCCTTTGGCTGCAGGTGCCAGAGACATTCCCATGCCGCTGCGTGCACAGAGCTGTGCCGGCTGCACACCTCCTGGACAGGGAGACGCCTCCAGCAGCCACAGCCCCTCCCGGCAGCTCCGGGGTAAGGCAGAAGGGTGGTGGGGAGCAGGCGCCAGTGATGAGAGGGATCTTGGTGCAGTGGGGGCAGGGGCAGTGGCAGCCATTGCCTTCTCAAATGAGAGAGGACTGGCAGAGATTTGTGGCTCTAGAGGACGGCAGAGCCAGGACACCAGGCACAGGCACCTGCGGCACAGGCACCTGCAGCACAGGGCAGCAAGGGCAGGGCCATGGCAGGGATGAGCCCCACCAGCAAATGGGGACAGCAGAGACGCTGAATGGGCTTTGTGCTGGTGAGAGGTTTTTGTCTCACTTCCCCATTGCTCTGTGTCACCATTATAGCTGCTGTCGATGCCACCACAGAAATAGACGGCCTCGTCCTCGGCTTGGACCCCAGTGATGGTTAACGTGCCCGTGGTGCCGGACTTGGAGCCAGAGAATCGCGAAGGGATGCCCGAGGGTCTCTTGGTGCTGTCGTAGATCACAGTGACAGGGGCAGTGCCAGGGACCTTCTGCTGGAACCAGCCAACATAGTTGCTGCTGCTGCTGTCAATCCCAGAGCAGGTGATCTGGACGGTTTCTCCCACGTTTTTGGACACTGAGGCCGGCTGAGTCAGCGCTGCCTGGACCAGGGAACCTGGAGAGGAAGAGGAGAGAGGGGAGAAGATGGGGGTCAGCCAGTGCCCCATGCACACAGCCCTCCCCAAGCAGTGGGACAGGGCCCCTGTGCCCAGAGGTCCCAGCCGTGCGCAGCGAGTCTGGCCAGGGCACCTGAGCCGTGGACGAGCACCACGAGGAGGAGAGGGGCCCAGGCCATGGCGCGATCCCAACAGCTCTGTGTCCCCACGCCGATGGGGCTGTGTTCTGGACCCCGACTCCCTTTAAAAGCCCGGCCCAACCCCTCCTGTGTCCCGCCGTGCCGCACACCCCGTGCCGCCGCCGCAGCCCGGCCCGCGACCCCGGCAGCCCCCGAGCAGCCCCCGAGCAGCCCTCTGCGGCAGCGCTGTGCCGCCGGCCGCGGTCCCCTTCCCTCCGCTTCTCCGCCGGGCTCCGCACCCGCGGCCGGCCCAGCGCAAGCCCGCCGCGCCGCGCCAGCACCCCCTGCCCGCAGTGCACCCCCACTGCGGGTCGGGGCTCCCCGCCCGCCCGCCCGGGCTTCCCGCCCGCCCGCCCGGGCTTCCCGCCGCAGCACGGGCGCTGCCCCGGCTCGGCCGCACCGCGGGGACGAGCCCCGACGGCCTCTGCTGGCTCTGCAGCAGGAGGGCAAACGCCCCCCGCCCGGCCAGCTCCGCGCAGAGCTCTGCACACCCACTGCGCCTTCCCGTGCTGCTCCTGAGCCGGCCAGGGGACGGGTCCGAGTCCTTGGGCAGCTCTCACTGACCCTACGATGGTTCAGTGCTGCAGCTCAGGGGAGAACCCAGCAGCTTCCTCTCAGCCCCCAGTACTCCCTCTCACCACTTCCAGCCCCACATCATCCTCTAGCAGCATAACAAGCACAACCCAGGCATCTGGAGACAGTTATTTATTATTCTACACCCATTTTACAGAAGTGCCACCACCAGCCGCCGTGGGGGCCCAAGCCGAGGACGCAGCAGCTGCTGCATAGACCATGGATTCTCTTCCACTGGCCTCTTTCTGCTCATCAGCACTTTCTTCTGCTTCAAGCCCCAGTTCAGAACCATGATTAGTGTTTGCTTTGTGGTGCACCACAAGCAATGAAGTGTGGTGGCTGCCTCACAGCCCAACACGCCACAGCAGCAACACCCGCCATGGCACAACTCCACTGCCACTTAACTGGAAAGAAGGAATGGGAGGCAGTGTGGAGACAAGGAGCAGCGTGAACATGATTTAGTGCTTCTTGAACTCCATTCTTTCTACTTTCACATCATCCTCAATTAGTTGGTAAACGTAAGTCACAAACTGCAGGTGACAGGGGAGCCCCAGGGACTTCGCTAGGCAGGGAGAAAGCTGGCCTCCTGACCCTAAGGCTTCCTCACCCAGCCCATCAATAAATATATTGAATACTACCAGTACCAGTGCCGAGCCCTGAGGGCCCCCACCAGACACAGGCCTCCAGCCAGACTCTGTCCCGCTGATCAAACCTCGCTGGCTTCTTCCCTTCAGCCAGCTCTCAACCCACCTCACCGCCCGACCGTCCAGACCACACTTCCTCAGCTGAGCCACGAGGATGCTGCGGGAGACGGGGTCAAATGCTTTACTGAGGCCAGGGTAGGCCACATCTACTGCCCTACCACCATCTACCCACCTGGTTATAGCCTCTTAAAAGGATGTTTCTGCCCACCAAAGGCACCCGGGGCAGCCCAGGCCACCTGCTCCCTGGGCACTCAGCTGAGAGAGCCAGGTCCTGCTTCCCAACAGGATTTCTGAGGAGCTGCAGGACTGTGACCCACAGAAATAGACGGCCTCGTCCTCGGCTTGGACCCCAGTGATGGTTAACGTGCCCGTGGAGCCAGAGAATCGCGAAGGGATGCCCGAGGGTCTCTGGTTGTCATTATAGATCACAGTGACAGGGCCAGTGCCAGGGACCTTCTGCTGATACCAGCCAGCATTTCTGCCACTGCCAAGCCCAGAGCAGGTGATCTGGATGGTTTCTCTGGGGTTTCTGGACAATGAGAACAGCTGAGTCAGCGCTGCCTGGACCAGGGAACCTGGAGAGAGAGAACCCCAGGGAACCTCAGGGAGAGAGAGAACCCCAGGGAACCTGGAGAGAGAGAACCCCACCAGCAAATGGGGACAGCAGAGACATTGAATGGGCCCTGTGCTTGTGAGAGGTTTTTGTCTCACTTCCCCAGTGCTCTGTGTCACCATTATTGCTGCTGTCCTTGCCACCACAGTAATAGACGGCCTCGTCCTCGGCTTGGAGCCCAGTGATGGTTAATGTGGCCGTGGAGCCAGATACAGAGCCAGAGAATCGCGAAGGGATGCCTGAGGGTCTCTTTGTGTCCTCATAGATCACAGTGACAGGGGCAGTGCCAGGGACCTTCTGCTGGTACCAGCCAACATAGCTGCTGTCAATCCCAGAGGAGGTGATCTGGACGGTTTCTCCCGGGTTTTTGGACACTGAGAACGGCTGAGTCAGCGCTGCCTGGACCAGGGAACCTGGAGAGGGAGAGGAGAGAGGGGAGAAGATGGGTGTCAGCCAGTGCCCCATGCACGCAGCCCTCCCCGGGCAGTGGGACAGGGCCCCTGTGCCCAGATGTCCCAGCCGTGCGCAGCGAGTCTGGCCAGGGCACCTGAGCCGTGGACGAGCACCACGAGGAGGAGAGGGGCCCAGGCCATGGCGCGATCCCAACAGCTCTGTGTCCCCACGCCGATGGGGCTGTGCTCTGCACCCCGACTCCTTCTTAAGCACCAGCCCACCCAGGCACAGCCTCTCCACAGAAATGTGCAGCTCCCAACATCCACTGGTAGCTCCTGTCCCATAGCTCCCATGCCCCCTCCAGACATGTCACAGAATCACAGGGTTTTAGGAGTGGGAACGGACCTTGAAAGCTCATGAAATCCAACCCCCCTGCCAGAGCAGGATCACCTAGATTAAATAGTACAGGAACACATCCCTTCCGTGAGGTGCCGACCTCCCTGGTCCCACCCAGAGTCACAAATCCCCCAGCATACCTGCTGCAGCATGGGTCAGTCTCTCCAAGGGCTGTAGATGGTCTCTGCTCCCCGTCATTACCCATGGCTGCAGTGGAACAGCCTGCTTCACCACCGTCTTCTCCATGGGATGCAGGGGAATCTCTCTCTCCAGCACCTGGAGTGCCTCATTTTTCGTCACGCCCCTTCTTTCCTGGCCTTGGTGTCTGCACGGCTCCTAGTATCTTCTCACTCCCTTCTCTGGGGCAAAATGCACCTGCTCGCTTTTTATTCTCCTAAGTGGGATTCCCAGAGGCGCTGTGACCAGGGCAGTGCCAGGGACCTACTGCTGGAACCAGCCTACATAAGCATAGCTGCCACTACTAAGCCCAGAGCAGGTGATCTGGACTCCTGGGTTTTTGACACCGAGGGCAGCTGAGTCAGCACTGTCTGAACCAGGGAAACTGAAAGACAGCAGAGAAGATGGGGGTCAGACTGTGTCTCCCCCACCCCCAGCCCTCCCTGTGCACCGGTATAAGGAATTCCACAGCTGGGGGCAAATCGACCCAGACAGGGTCACAGGCACTTTCCATGAGCTGAGCCCAGCACAACCCGTCCCAGCACAGACCCAGATCTGGCAGCAGCAGCAGCACAACAGGGTCGTCAGTAGCAAGAGGCAGTGGGGTGGGGGACAAGGACACACTGTGAACTTGTTGGGATATGGACACTGATGCCCGGTCACGGAGTCTCCTCCAGTGCTGTGGGACATGACACTGAGGCCATCCACAGGAAAGGCCATGCAGAGGGGACAGGAACTACCTCTGGAGAAGGTGGATCTCTGTCCCAGCCCCTCAGGCGGCAGCACGGCCCTTCCTATCTGTGATGAGGCTGAACTTTCAGCAGGCTGAACCCACACCCCAGCAGTGATGCTCAGGAGCAGGGCAGAGACCTTGCTGCAGGCACGTCCTGCCCAAGCGTGGCCAGGCACCCCTCACCTGCACCCAGCCGCATGGCCGCTCCGCAGCGCCGAGGCCCCTCAGCCCTCAGCTCCTGTGGCCAGGCCTTGACCGTCCCCGCAGCATAAGGGCCTCTGCAAGAGCCCAGCAGTGCCACACTCCCCCCTTTGGCACAGCTCCAGGCAGAGCCCTTGGCTCTGCTGTCGTGGCCACCACAGAAATAGACGGCCTCGTCCTCGGCTTGGACCCCAGTGATGGTTAACGTGCCCGTGGTGCCAGACTTGGAGCCAGAGAATCGCGAAGGGATGCCCGAGGGTCTCTTGTCATTGTTATAGATCACAGTGACAGGGGCAGTGCCAGGGACCTTCTGCTGGAACCAGGTAACATATGCGCTGCTGCTGCTGCTAATCCCAGAGCAGGTGATCTGGACGGTTTCTCCTGGGTTTTTAGACACTGAGGCCGGCTGAGTCAGCGCTGCCTGGACCAGGGAACCTGGAGAGGGAGAGGAGAGAGGGGAGAGGATGGGGGTCAGTCAGTGCCCCATGCACACAGCCCTCCCTGGGCTGCAGATGGCGACAGGCTCTTGTCCCATAAGTCCTAATGCCAAATAGGGACCCAGAACAACACACACAGAGCCCAAGGTCACAGCCCTGGGGTGCTGTGAGAAGAGCTGGCAGCAGCAAGGACAAGTATTGCCAGAGCTGGAGAAGGACACTGGTCTGGGTGTGGGCACACTATGGGGGAGCAGAATGCTGCCCACACCACAGCATCAAGTCAGAGAGCAACTGAGGCTGTAGGAGCACAGGGCTGGGGACATGGAAGTGCCCTGCCTTCCCTAGAGACAGACACAAAGTGTCTCCATGCCCAGAGTCAGCCCGAGCATGGCATGACTGTTGCAGGCTCCACAGAGCAAACACCAGCTGGATCAAGGCCGGCGTTGTTCCAGGAGGTGCCCCAGCTACTGGAGAGAAAGATGCCCCTGGAGAAACCCATGTCAGAGTGGGTGTTCCCCCACAGCCCATGGAAAGGCCAAGACCCCACCTGCAGCCCATTGAGAGGCCCCACGCTGGAGCAGGCGGAGACAGACTGGAGATGCTGCGACCTGCGTTGGAGCAAGTCCCTGCCAGCACTTGCAGCCCATGGAGAGAGTCAGAGACACAGAGATGAGCGAGAAGGAGAGAGACCCACCCTGGAGCAGGTTTGCTGGGGCGGTCTTGTTACCCCATGGAGATCAGGCTGCAGCAGTCTGGGCCTGAGAGACTGAGAGACATTGTGATTTATTACTGTCTGCCATAGCAGTGACCCACGCTGGGACAGCTGGGGAAGAGCTGAAGCCCTGTGGGAAAGGACTCAGGTTGGAGAAGTTTGTGGAAGACTGTCTGCTGTGGGTGGGACCCCACGGTGCAGCAGGGGAAGGGGGTGAGGAATGCTCCCCCCCACAGCTAAGAAGGGAAACAACTCATGAGGAACTGACCAAAACCCCCATTCCTCCAGTCCCTGCCCCTCCCTGTGCCACAAGTGGGGGTGGGGGAAGAAGGGAGACAAATAATGGCTAAAGTTAAGTCTGCTAAGAAGGGAGGGGTGGGGGGAGGTGCTTTGAGATCTGTTTGGGCTTCTCATCACCCGGCTCTGGTGTCACTGGGGGTGCAGGGCAGTGTAATGAATATTCTGTGTTGAGTCTGTTCTGCCCGTGACGCTGATGGTGGAATGATCTCTCCCTGCCCTTATCTCGAGTCCTGAGCCTCTCAAGAGGTATTTTTTCATTTGTCCAGCTGCAGAGGGGAGTGATAGAGTGACTGTGGTGGGTGTCTGGCCTCCAAACAGGGCCAAACCACCACAATGTCAGGAGAACATCTACAGTCACCTACATGGATGTGGACAGGAACCTGCTCCAGCACAGCAGCTCCCGTGGCCAGGCCTTGACCGTCCCCGCAGCATAAGGGCCTCTGCAAGAGCCCAGCAGTGCCACGCTCCCTCCATGTGGCACGGCTCCTGGCAGAGCCCTTTGGCTGCAGGTGCCAGAGACATTCCCATGCCGCTGCGTGCACAGAGCTGTGCCGGCTGCACACCTCCTGGACAGGGAGACGCCTCCAGCAGCCACAGCCCCTCCCGGCAGCTCCGGGGTAAGGCAGAAGGGTGGTGGGGAGCAGGCACCAGTGATGAGGGGGATCCTGGTGCAGTGGGGGCAGGGGAAGCCATTGCCTTCCCAAATGATAGGGAACTGGCACAGACCCGTGGCTCTACAGGAGGGCAGAGCCAGGACACCAGGCACACGCACAGGCACCTGCAGCACAGGACAGGAAGGGCAGGGCCATGGCAGGGATGTGCCCCACCAGCAGATGGGGACAGCAGAGACACTGAATGGGCCTTGTGCTGGTGAGAGGTTTTTGTATCACTTCCCCATTGCTCTGTGTCACCATCACTGCTGCTGTCGATGCCACCACAGTAATAGACGGCCTTGTCCTCGGCTTGGACCCCAGTGATGGTTAACGTGCCCGTGGTGCCAGACTTGGAGCCAGAGAATCGCGAAGGGATGCCCGAGGGTCTGTTGGTGCTGCCATAGATCACAGTGACAGGGCCAGTGCCAGGGACCTTCTGCTGGTACCAGCCAACAGGATTGCTGCTGTCAATCCCAGAGCAGGTGATCTGGACGGTTTCTCCCAGGTTTTTGGACAGTGAGGCCAGCTGAGTCAGCGCTGCCTGGACCAGGGAACCTGGAGAGGAGAGAGGGGAGAAGATGGGGGTCAGCCAGTGCCCCATGCACTCAGCCCTCCCCGGGCAGTGGGACACGACACCTGTGCTCAGAGGTCCCAGCCGTGCGCAGCGAGTCTGGCCAGGGCACCTGAGCCGTGGACGAGCACCACGAGGAGGAGAGGGGCCCAGGCCATGGCGCGATCCCAACAGCTCTGTGTCCCCACGCCGATGGGGCTGTGCTCTGGACCCCGACTCCCTTTTGAGCACCAGCCCACCCAGGCACAGCCCCTCCACAGAAGCGTGTCCGCCAATATCACAGAATCACAGAATCACAGAATCGTAGGGGTTGGAAGGGACCTCGAGAGATCATCGGGTCCAACCGCGATGCACTATCCACTGGCCACTCCTGTCCCAGAGTCCCATTCCGCTCCAGGCACACCTCTTTCCACCAAAGGCACCCAGGGCAGCCCAGGCCGCCTGGTCCTTGGGCTCTCAGCCAGGAAAGCCAGGTCCTGCTTCTCGTCACGGTAGGACCAGTGGAATTTGTCAGAAGCCGCAGGACCGTGACCCACAGTAATAGTCGGCCTCGTCCTTGGCTTGGACCCCAGTGATGGTTAACGTGCCTGTGGAGCCAGACTTGGAGCCCGAGAATCTCGAAGGGATTCCTGAGGGTCTGTTGGTGTTACGATAGATCACAGTGACAGGGGCAGTGCCAGGGACCTTCTGTTGGAACCAGCCATAGCCGTAGCTGATCCTCGAGCAGGTGATCTGGATGGTTTCTCCCACATTTTTGGACACTAAGTCCAGCTCAGTCAGCGCTGCCTCTGGACAGACACCTTTAGGTAATATTCAAACACTTGGTCACACCAACTGCCTCCCCAGGGAACTTAGAAATCTCTACAGTTACCATACACCTTCTAACACGTTAGGAGTTGAGACCTTTAGTAGTTACTAATGTTTTGCAGTCAGTGAATTTATCACCAGCCATCCAAAGAACCTGTGTCTGCTGCTTGAGTAAAACACCCTCTCATGTGATCCTGTCATGTCAGTTCTCATGGAACGTGACACAGCTCCCTTGAGGCGGCCGTGGTAGTTCAGGGAACGTGACGGGGTTGATGGAGTATTTCCTTCTTTGTGAATCTGAACTGTGATGGTGCACGGGACGTGACTGGACCTATAATGACTAATTGGGCATCTGGTTACCCTTAATGCAGCAGCCGTCCATAGGGACAGGCACAAAGTGCACAAAGGTCTGGGTATGGGCACACTATGGGGGAGCAGAACACTGCCCACGACAGAGCATCCCATGAGAGAACAACTGAGGCTGTAGGAGCACGGGGTTGGGGACATGGAAGTGCCCTGCCCCCATGCCCAGAGTCTCCTCGAGCATGGCATGGTGCAGTCAGGAGAACACCTGCATTCACCTACATGGACGGGGACAGGAACCTGCTCCAGCACAGCAGCCTTGCTCAGCCATGAGGGGCAAAGTGAGAAATCCTCCAGTTCTAACCCCTCTAGAGATACAGGATGATCTGGAAGGCAGCACAGTGACAGCAGTACCACTGCTGTCGGTGCCACCACAGTAATAGACGGCCTCGTCCTCGGCTTGGACCCCAGTGATGGTTAACGTGCCCGTGGTGCCGGACTTGGAGCCAGAGAATCGCGAAGGGATGCCCGAGGGTCTCTTGGTGCTCTCATAGATCACAGTGACAGGGGCAGTGCCAGGGACCTTCTGCTGGTACCAGCCAACATCACTGTAGCTGTCAAGCCCGGAGCAGGTGATCTGGATGGTTTCTCCCACATTTTTGGACACTGAGGCCGGCTGAGTCAGCGCTGCCTGGACCAGGGAACCTGGAGAGGGAGAGGAGAGAGGGGAGAAGATGGGGGTCAGTCAGTGCCCAATGTGCTCAGACCTCCCTTTGCAGAAGATGGAGACAGGCCCTTGTCCCATGAGGTCCTGATGCCAAATAGGGACCCAGAACAACACGCACAGAGCCCAAGGTCAGAGCCCTGGGGTGCTGTGAGAAGAGCTGGCAGCAGCAAGGACAAGGACCGCCAGAGCCGGAGAAGGACCGTGGTCTGGGTGTGGGCACACTATGGGGGAGCAGGACACTGCCCACACCAGAGCATCCCATCAGAGAGCAACTGAGGCTGTAGGAGCATGGGGCTGGGGACATGAAGTAGCAACCATGCCCTGGTTGAGTTTGTGATCTCAAGTAATGTGGGCATGGCAAAGAATAGGAGCAGGACCCTGAACTTTAGGAGAGCAAACTTCAGGCTGTTTATGGAATTGTTGGCCAAGATCTCCTGGGATGTGGTCCTCAGAGACCACAGAGAAATGTTGAGGAAAATTGGCTACTCTTATAGGATGCCTTTCTGAGAGCTCAAGGGCTCTCTGTCCCTCTGAATAAGAAAGTGGGCAGCGGGGGCAGGAAACCAGCATGGCTCAGCAAGGACCTGCTGGTCAAACTGAGGGAAAAGAAAGGCAAGTACAAGCTCTGGAAACAAGGGTGTGTAGCCTGGAATGAATACAGGGATGCTTTTCGGACTTGCAGAGACGGGATCAGGAAAGCCAGGGCGCAGATGGAACTGAACTTGGCGAGGGATGTTAAAAACAACAAGAAGGGATTTTGCAGGTACATTGGCCAGAAGAGACAGGCCAAAGAGAGCAAACCCCCCTTGGTAAATGAGAAAAGAGAATTAGCTGCAACAAATGTGGAGAAGGATGAGGTACTGAATGGGTTCTTTGCCTCAGTCTTCTCTGGCAGCCAGGATTTTCATAATTCTCAAGTCCCTGAACCTCTAGGTGGGAACTGGGTGAGTAAACCCCCCCCCCACTGTAAGGGCAGAGCAAGTCTGAGGTGGTCTCATGAGACTGAATCTCTACAAGTCTATGGAGCTGTATGACATGCTGTGGTGGTTTGGTCCTGGCTAGAGGACAGATGCCCACCAGGCCACTCACTCACTCCCAGAGGAGAAACAGGCAGAGCCTCCATGGGTTGGGATAAGGATAGTTTACTGCCAAAGATCAAAGTGAATACAGAACAATAATGGCTAGTTACACTCACACCCAGTGCTAACACCTTATTGACCCGACAATTACAGAGGGGTGTCCAACGGTAAGAACCAACCAACCCGACGTCCTGGCCACACTCCAACTGTCCTAGAGGCAAAAAACCAGCCCCCACCCTTCCCCAACCAGCTGCTTTTATGGGCAAGTGGTGTGGAAAACAGCTCCAGCTAACTCAGCTCACCTGGGCTGACTCAGCTCACCTGTGTTGGCTGATTGGGGAGGCTAACCCTGGCCTGGCCAGAACCAGGACATTATCCACCCCTTTTTCCACAACATCTACATCATGCCCAGTTAGACTCACCTCAGCTTCCAGTAGAGTCAACTGCTGGGATCCTCCTGTCACTCTGGAAATATAGATAGGTTCAGACCCTTCATAGTTCAATGGCATTTAAGGTACGCTGGGCACCGGTGTCTACTAATGCTTGGTACTCTTGTGGATCTGATGTGCCAGGCCATCAGATCCACACAGTCCAATAGATCCAGTTATGCCTTTCCTCTACCTGGCTGGAGGCAGGGCCCCTCTAATCTTGCTCATCACATTTGCTGTTTACTTCTTGCAAGAAGGACTTAGAGGTCCCTTCAAGAGGGTCACAGGTACAAATACAATTACACAGTCTAGTGGGCTGTCTACTGGAAACTGGTGCAGCATTTTTCTTGAAGGAATCTTTTTTAACTGTTTTTCCTTGCAATTCATTCACTCTGGCTTGGAGGGCTGAGGTGGGTTTCCCATCCCACCTCCTCATGTCTTCACCATGGTCGTGCAGGTAGAACCAAAGGATGACTCATGGGGTGTAGTTTTTATTGGCTCTTTCTGTAACCAAGGAATGCCTATTTCTGATGGCTGAAATCGTAGTCTGTACAGGTGGGCAGTAGGACATACCCTCTTTGAGTTGCTAGACCTCTTGGGATAACTTCTCCACAGTTGAGACAAGGGAGGAAGAGAGGCTTTCTTCAAATAGATGGAGTCAGACAGCCAGCCACCTTGTCCACTGTTGGTGCATCTTCCTTTCCCCAGTCTAGTATGGCCAGTGAGTTAGCATATGATGTTGGTGCACTTCGCACAAACTTGTGCCACATGGGTCGGGAACACAGGACTTCATCAGGATCAGTGGGCAGCTGTGGGTCATCAGGATCATAATAGACCATTTCTCACACAGCTAACTCCCTCAAAGACTGAATACCCCGCTCCATGGTTGTCCATTTGCCTGGTCAACACACAACATCTTCAATGAACGGGTACCTTTCCCTTACACTTGATAGGAGTTGCCTCCAGAGCTTGGGACTTCTTTCCAATCGCCTTGTCAATGCTGCCTTCTCTCGACAGGGATCCCAGCTGGCTGGCCCCCCTGCCTTCTAATTCCAGGCTGCTGGCTCAGTTATCCCAGCATCGGAGTAGCCAAGTGATATTATGCTCCCCTGGGAGGCAGCTGAAATCTTTTCTCATGTCTCTTAGCTCACTCAGAGACAAGGATGGAGTTACAAACCTCTGGTATTGCTTCTTCTTCAGGTTCTCATGATGATCCTGGTTCATCATCACCATCTCTCACAATGCAGACTGATTTCTTTCTGTATTTCTTCTTCTGTATAGGGGCGACCGACATTGGTACTGGTTGGTTTCCTGACTCAACTATGTAGTCAGCCTCTGAGCTTTGAGTAGCTGCAGTGCTTGTCAGAGTTGGAGGAGCTGCACTCTCTGATGTCTGAATAGCTACAGTCATTGTCGTAGGGGTTCTTTCTGGCTCAGTTACAGTCTCAGTTTTTGAGGTTTGGGTAGCCACAGATTTCTTTTCCTTGTCTAGACATTTGCTTGTGCTATCCCATGAACCATGCCACCCCTGAAATCTCCTGGCAATATTCTTAAACCAATTTCTTGTAATACTTAAAACTTGAAGAACATTCAGGAGAGCGAGCAACAGATACATGCTAGTCTGAACATCCCAGGGAAAAAAAAAAAAAATCAAAGTTCTGAAAGGCTGTTGTAACAGGTTGGAAGGAAAAAGGGGATGAGGAAGCATCTCCCCCTATCTTCCCCATGAATTGAGTGACCTTATTAAACGAAGTCAGAAGTAACAGAAATGCCACATATAGGTACTCTCCACGGATGACAAACACAGATATCATCTTGTCATAAATTAGTACCACAGTAACACAGGATTAAGAGCCTGACTACCCTTCCTGAGGTGATAAAGAGCTGGGCAGGAATTATGTAAAGTGGGTGCAGGTTCACAAACCAGAGCCATGCAAACAGACAAAACATCATTGTTAACATCACCTCTTTGAATAACATGATAAACATTTTATCACAGCTTTTTTAACACAGCTAGGTCAGACCTCACTGTTATCCCAACCCTTCGAGCCCCACATTGGATGCCAAAAAAGACCATGGTGGTTTGGCCCTGGCTAGAGGACAGATGCCCACCAGGCCACTCACTCACTCTCAGAGGAGAAACAGGCAGAGCCTCCATGGGTTGGGATAAGGATAGTTTACTGCTAAAGATCAAAGTGAATACAGAACAATAATGGCTAGTTACACACACACACAGTGCTAACACAGAGTACCTTATTGACCCGACAATTAGCGAGGGCTGCCAGACGGTAAGAACCGACCAACCTCACATCCCAGCCACACTCCAACTGTCCTAGAGGCAAAAACAGCCCCTGCCCTTCCCCAACCAGCTGCTTTTATGGGCAAATGGTGTCAGGTGGTGTGGAAAACAGCTCCGGCTAACTCAGCTCACCTAGGCTGACTCAGCTCACCTGTGTTGGCTGATTGGGGAGGCTAACCCTGGCCTGGCCAGAACCAGGACACATGCATCCCAGGGTCCTGAAGGAGCTGGCTGATGTGGTTGCTGAGCCACTTTCCATATTTGAAAAGTCATGGCTGTTGGGCAAGGGACTGGAAAAAGGGTCACGTCACTTCCATTTCTAAGAAAGGGAGCAAAAAACACTCAGGAAACTACAGGCCAGTGAGCCTCACCTCTGTGCCTGGGAAGATCATGGAGCAGATCCTCCTGGATGACATGTTGGAGCACATGAGGGATGAGTGCGTGATCCGGGACAGTCAGCACGGCTTCACTAAGGGAAGGTTGTGCTTACCAATCTGGTGACCTTCTATGATGGAGTGACAGCATCAGTGGATAAAGGGAAAGCAACCAATGTCATCTACCTGGACTTGTGCAAGGCCTTTGACACAGTCCCCCACCACTCCTCATCTCCTCCCTGTGCGATAAATCCCCAGGGCCAGCTCTCAACCCTGCCGTGGCTCAGACACTGCCCTCTGGCTTTCCCCAGGGCTGGGGCTGGCTGATGGAGGGATGAGGCTGTCCCTGGGGTCACAGCACCCCTTGATGCAGAGAACTGATAGCTCTTTCCACAGAGCTGACTGCGTCTGCCAGCACTGCTCCTGTGCTGCCCGGCAAGGCAGGGGCAGAGCCAGGGCCTGAGCAAGTGGGGTGCTTCATAATTGATATGGCTGAAGCTCCAGGCATGTTCCTGTCTCCGCCTGAATTATGGACAGAGGCACACAGGTCATCTATCTGGGCACAGGGTGGGGCGGGTTGAGGTTTCCATCATTTCTGGGGGAAACTGCTGCCAGCATGGGGCTCCAGCCCCCTCCCAGCCCAAGGGGAGGCTGCAGCACCCATGGGTGCAGGGGGCCTGAGCATCCTCCTGGCACAAGGCTTGGGCCCCCACTGAAGCCTGCGGCGGGGCAGAGGCATCTCCAGGGGATGGAGGGGCCCAGCTGAGGATCTGGTGACCCCAACAGCAGGGTACTCGCAGGCCCCTGTGGGTGCTGGGGCTCTGTGACGCCCAGAGCTCTGGTCTCGGAGCAGCCACCCCGCTCTGGAGAAAGGAGGGCAGGGCTGGTGCTGGCGCCCCGAGTGCCGCTGGGTGTGCGAGCACACGCGGGACGCTGGGCATGGGCCTTGCGCTGTCGCAGTCCCCTGCGCGGTGGCGGCCGTTGCCCAGCTCCCGAATTCCCGCCGGGCCCCGGCGCTGGAAGCGGCAGTTCAGCCTGGGGCCTGTGTGCCGCCCGGCCTCCGCTGAGGGCTTCGGTAGTGCAGCCACCGGCCCCAGCCGGCCGGCCCCGCCGCGGGCGTGGGGCCGTGCGCGCCCCGTGTGCCCCCCGGGGGGGGCTCCGACGGGCCCCGTGGCCCCCCAGATCCCTCCGGCGCGCTGCCCGCCGCCCCGCTCCGAGCCACACGGGGGCGCGGGGCCGCGGGAACGGGCGGGGCGCGGCTGTCGAAGCGCCGCTGTCGGAGCGCCACGGTGGCCGCCAGGGGGCACCCTTCCCCCGGCTGTGGACACCCGTGTTCCCGTCCCGTGGGCTGCTGCCGCCTGGGCCCTTGTGCCCCCCCCGCGTCCTACCCCTGCCCACACACCCCCCTCCCCGTGCCCTCAGTTCTCCCCTTGTCCCACCATGTCCCCCCCTGCCCCTTGTCCCTCGTGTCCCCGCGTGCCTGCCGTGTCGTCTGTGCCTCCTGGCTCTGTGTCCCCATTTCTCCAGCCCCCCCGCACCCCCTGCCCTGCTGCATGGCCCAGCCCCAGCCCCTTGCACCCCCCTGCTGTGGGGTGGTTGCCCCACATACGTGCCCGGCTCCAGCCCAGGGTGGTCACAGGCCCATCTGGCCAGAACAGCAGGTTCTGCTGCAGAGCATGGCAGGACCTGGTCAGCTTGGCAAGCCCCAAGTGGCTGCAGCCCCCCCAGTCCACTGCAGTACAAGACAGGGTGTGAGTAGCACCTGGGCAGAGGGGGCCAGACGTGGCCTGCCCGGGGATCCTGGGCAGTCACCACTGTGTCCCCATCCAATCTGGCCATGGTGCCCCTGCCACAGGACGGTAGTGGCACCAGGCAGGGTCTTGCAGCAGAGGCCCTCTGCACAGCTGGACAGCAAGCCCAAGCCAAGGGCTTGGCACACACTGTGCAGCGTGCTGGGACCCCGGATTTGTGGAGGTGCTGTGTCTCCCACTGGGAATGCTGGGCTGTCCTGGCTGCCCAGAAGAAGGAGCTGGACACCCTCCCCCCACCACCCACAAGAGCCATTGCTGAAGTACAGCTGAAAAATGGCTTTTCCCTCCTTTTGCCTGGCCCGTGGCACAGCTGGGCAGAGATGCGCTCTGCGTGCCACGTGCTGGAAAGTTTGTTCCGAGGAAGCGGTGCGTGCTGGGGCCGGGGCTATTCCTGGCTCCCAGCTGGTGTTTGGCCGAAGAAGGCTCTTGTTTTCGGGCAGGCTGTAATTTTAGCAAAGGCTGTTCCCGCGCAGCAGGGCTGCGGTCAGCACAGCTGCCCAGGGAGGGCACTGGCTCAGCTGGGGGGGCAGTGAGGTGTGTCGGCACCCCCCTGGCCACTGCAGGCCTGGGGTGCCCTGCCAAAAGTGCCCAAAACATGGCCAAAATCCTTAAACTCGATGTTCCTCCCCTGAAATGGCTGCCGAGGAATGGGAAAGGGCTGATGCTCTACAGGAGCCAGGGCCAGTGGCATTTGCTTGGGGTGGGGGCTGCTAGTGGGGGTGGCACTGGTTGGGGTGCAGGAGCCAGCCCTGGGGTGAGCACCGCATTTCCCCCACTATGCTGGCTGCAAAAGCTGTGGCACTGACACTGCTCAGCCCATCAAGCCGTGGAGCGTCAGAAAACCTAAACCAAGCTTAAAGTCACCCCAGGCTGGTTGAGGACTGGATTTTGAGGCTTCAGTTAAACCCTTCTCCTGCCCAGCAAGGACCATCACACCCGTCAGTCACTGCGGCCATTGCCTTGCCATTCCCCTGCCACCAACAATTCCCTGTCTAGGAATTTCTTCACATTAAGTGCTAACGAGGGCTGAAACTTATTAGCCATATTTCTGCAGCCAGGCAGTACCCCTCCTGTGATAAAAGCTCTCCATCAGCACGCCTGCCTGGGGAAACACCACTGTTTACACCAAACATGAGCAGAAAACAAGGGTTTGCTTGGTCCCCACACCAGGGCTGAAGCTCCACTGGGACCTTTATTTTATTATCACACTAAACTTGAGATGATAAATATTTTGAAGCAGCTTGAAAGGTGTTTATTTTTGAGCTCGTTCAACTTGTTTATAACCTGTTTACAAGCCTGGGCGTTTATCTTTAGGGCTGTTTACCTCTCCCCAGGCTGTGGCCTGGGTTTAGTAAACATCTAAATAAGCCCCGGTGAGGGGTCCAGCCGCCCCTCTGGGTGCTTTCCTGCCAGCTGCCAGCTGCATGCAGCGGCCGTTGCTGTTTTGACAGAGCTATGCAAATGCTCTCATCTTCGCAAATGAGTTTGATTGCTCAGGTCATGTTTTCAACCACACCAGCCTCAAACATTTATTTATTTCGTTTAATTCTCTTTCAATTACAGGGCAATAAACCTTGGCCTCAGGCTCTGTGGCTGTCCCCAGTTGGGGCTTTGACCCAGGGCTGCCCTGGGGGTGTTTCAAAGTATTTTATAATTCATAACCTGTATTTTATAATTTATAATTTTGTTCATTCGTAACCTATATTTTATTTCCAAGATTCAGGGAAATCTGCCCCGTACTGGGGGAGCCTGAGGGCCGCCCTGTGCATCTCATGGCGGGTTGGGCTGATGGACGAACCCAGACAAGGGGTCACTTGGCAGGAGGCAGAGACTGATCATTTAAATTCCATTAATGAGAGAGGATTTGGAGTGACCCAGCAGTGGGGTGGCAGCAGGACAGTGACGCAGGGGAACAAGGACAGGAGCTGAGTGGTATCAGGGTCAGCCCTGAACCCCATATGTGTGGGGTCACAGAATCACAGAATCACAGAATCACAAGGTTGGAAAAGACCTTTAAGATCATCAAGTCCAACCATTCTCATCCTAAACTAAGCCATATCCCTAAGTACCTCATCTACCCTTTTTTTGAACACATCCAGGGAAGGTGACTCAGCCCTGTCCCTGGGCAGCCTGTTCCAGGCCCTGACAACTCTTTCAGTAAAACATTTTTTTCTAATGTCCAATCTGACCCTGCCCTGGCACAGCTTCATGCCATTCCCCCTTGTCCCATCTCCTGTCACCTGGCTGAAGAGACCATCACCTATCTCTCTATAACCTCCCTTCAGATAGTCAGCAGTGCCTGATGCCTGGCATCACTGGGGAGGCCTGGATGCATTGGCGTCACTGGTGGAGGGCGAGCATGAGTGTGTCTGTGTGTGTCTGTGTGTGTGTGCACATACATGTGCAGCAAGTGTGCACGAACACGTTTACAAGTGTGTGTGCACACACAGAATCATAGAATGCGTTAGGTTGGAGTGACCTTTAAAGGTCATCTACTTCAACCTCCCCTCACATGTGGGAGCTGGGACAGGGACCACTCACCCCACCAAGGAAGGCCTTGCCAGGGCCCCCCAGGAGGCACGAGGGGTGTCCCTGGGCTGGGGAGGTGGACCCTGGCACGAGCACGCAGCCCCACCAGCCTCAGCATCAGCCCCAGTGGGTCCCTGGTCCTCCACCACTGCCCATCTTGCCAGTTTTGGGAAGCTTTAGGGCTGCAGTGGCTGAATGCCCTGTGAGGTGCCAGGCTGGCAAGGCACAGAGCTGCCCACCATGTCAGGGCGTGGCCACCTCAGGGCTCATCGTGTGGCGTCCGCTCGCCTTCACACGTCAGCACCCACTGGAGACTGTTTCAGTTCCTTTTTTGGGCCCCCCTTCAAGTCTCTGATTGGAGACTGTTGTGGGCAAGGAGTAAATTTAGCTGGGGGATGCCCCGCGGCCGCACAGCTGTGCAGCCCTGCCGGATGGGGGGCAGGGAGGCCCAAGGCTGGCGTGGCACAACCGGGGCTCTGCACAGCCTTCCCCAGCCCTTTGCAGAAGGCAGCTGTGTGGGGCAGGGGATGTCGGGAGGGGGTGCGGGAGCCACCAGACGCCCCTCCGGGTGTCAGGGGCTGTGTCTCCCCCTCCCAGGCTGAGGCAGAGCAGAGGCTGTCTGGTATTGCCTGAGCTTGGCACAGCCACAGAGCCGAAGTGGGGGGACTCGTGTTGACCTACTGCAGCTGCCCCAGTGGGATGTGGCCCTGCACCACTCCCCCCAGCCTGGGCCAGGGCTATTCTTGGCCTCAGCTCTTGCTTTCGAGTTTCAGCCCTGCTGCCTCCAGGAACAGTGGCTGTTTGGGTGGCTGCAGCTGCTGCTGGGAGGGCAGGCGGGATGCCCCTGTTCTCGCTGGCTGCTCCACGTCACCCATGTCTCTTCAGACAAGGTGTTTCATCAGCCGCAGGTGCACTCACTCGGCTCCTGCCACGTCTCCACACAGCAAGCTCCCAAACCCTCGTGGCGCCAGATGCTGGGGCTTGCCCTGGTCTGGGGAGACCCCTGAGTGATGTGCAATAGAAAAACAGGAAACCTGAGCTGGTTTTGGGGGGACAAACCTGTCTGGACATAGGCCCTGTGGAGGGGCTGCAGCATGGCCACCCCAAATGCAAGGCCATGGGTGCAGGAGCCACCCTCGCCCCAGGCAGGGTTTGGGGACCAGAGCAGAGCTTTGTCCCTGATGCCAGGCAATGTTCTGGGGCAAAAGTTGCAAGAGCTCCCATGGCCTCACCTCTCTACCTCCATCCCCACATCTCTCCCTCTAATCTCAGTCATGGGGCGCCTCTGACCCCAAAGTGTCTTAACTATCAGGGCTTATTAGTCCCTCCAAAGGCCTTGCTAAGCCTTTGCCTGCAAACCTCAGCCTGGGAGCACAGCACCTGCCAAGCCCCAACACCACCATGGGACCCTCCGCCTCTTTCTGCAGCTAATTAAAGCCTTCCTGAAGCATCTCATTTACTAAATTAGATCCTCCACATCTTAAAATTAATGGAAAGCTGGGAAAACAAAAAAATAAATTACTGTTTAAAATTGCAGCAAAGTGAGAGCGAGAGCTGCAGCTGGGGAGAGGCATGGGTTCTGTTTCACTCAACACATTGGCTCACCAGAAACTCCCACCGAGGGTAACTGCGGGAGTGGGACAGGCCTTTGCTTCCCAGGTACTGTTTCCCCCTCCCCAGGGACTGGATCAGGCTCCACATCCCAGAGCAGTTCCCAGCAGTGCCTGTCCAGCCCCACTGATGGCTTGTCGTGGGTAAAACTGTGGCTGGAAATCCACTGTGCTGTAGGCAGCACAGGAACAGGGGGGCCCTGGGGGAGCCAGGGCCACTGATCTATAATTCATCAGCTTTTGGGTTTGCTTTTTTTTCCTTGCCAGTTGTTGCTTAGGAAGAGACCACCAAAAGTAAAACCTTTAATCTATAATTAGTGAGGTTTCCTGCCCCTGGAGCTGGAGATGTGCCTGGGCTCCCAGACCTGAGCCAAAGTGAGACTCCAGCCCATGGCCCAGCAGGACTCACCCCAAACTGAGCCCATGAAAAACTCAGCCTGATGTCCTGTAACCGAGGGACAGGCTTTTCCCATGCCACACTGAGATTTACTTCAACCCCCATGAAAGCATTTCCCTGCTGCCTGTCCCCCCAACCCCCACAACCCAACTGTGGCATTTAGCAGGGTAAAAACTTGGCAGCACAGCTGGGGCAGGGGCTCCTGTGTCACCATGTCAGTCACTCCATCCTCAACCAGCTTAAGGGGGTGATTTATCAATTACTGGAATCAATCATTAATGAGGTGTGGTGGTTTAGGCCTGACTGGACGCCAGATGCCCACCAAAGTCGGCCTATCACTCCCCTTTTCAGTTGGACAGGGGAGACAATATCTATTGAGAGGCGTAAGAGTCGAGATAAGGGCAGGGAGAGATCATTCCACCATCAGCATCACGGGCAGAACAGACTCAGCACAGAATAAAGGGAAGAAAACTCTCTGATTTATTACACTGCCCTGCACCCCCAGTGACACCAGAGCCGGGTGATGAGAAGCCCAAACAGATCTTAAAGCACCTTCCCCCCACCCCTCCCTTCTTAGCAGACTTCACTGTAGTCAGGATTTCACTCCCTTCTTCTCCCCCAGTGTGGCACGGGAAGGGGCAGGGACGGGGGGAATCGGGGCTTCGGTCAGTTCCTTGCAAGTTGGTTTCCTTCTTGGCCGGGGGGGGCATTCATTCCTCACCCCCCTCCCCTGCTGCACTGAGGGGTCCCACCCACAGCAGACAGTCATCCAGAAACTTCTCCAACCTGAGTCCTTTCCCACAGGGCTTCAGCTCTTCCCCAGCTGCCCCAGCGTGGGTCACTGCTATGGCGGGCAGTAATAAATCACAATGTCTCTCAGTCCCAGTCCTCCATGGGGTCACCAGCCTCCCCCCAGCAAACCTGCTCTGGCACAGATCTCTCCCTTGCTCATCTGTGTTTCTCTTGCTCTCCATGGGCTGCAAGTGCTGGCAGGGACTTGCTCCAACGCAGGTCGCAGCATCTCCAGTCTGTCTCCCCCTGCTCCAGCGTGGGGCCTCTCCACGGACTGCAGGTGGGGTCTTGGCCTTTCTGTGGGCTGTGGGGGAACACCCACTCTGACATGGGTTTCTCCAGGGGCTGCAAGGGCATCTTTCTCCCCAGCAGCTGGGGCACGTCACCCCCCCATTCCTGGCCTTGGTGTCTGCACAGGTCCTTACATCTTCTCACTCCCTTCTCTGGTGGCAAAATCACACAGAATCACAGACTGGTCTGGGTTGGAAGGGACCCCAAGGATCACTGAGTTCCAACCCCCCTGCCACAGGTAGGGCCATCAACCTCCAGGCCTGGAGCTACACAAGGCTGTCCAGGGCCCCATCCAACCTGGCCTTGAACACCCTGCATTATTTTTTTTCCTAAATGTGATTCCTAGAGGTGCTGTGACCATTGCTGATGGGCTCAGCCTTGGTCAGCAACGATTCTGGCCTTGAAATGACTGATGTTTACTTTCTGGGGCCTACAGAGAGCATCTAGCTGCCTCTGCAGCCCCCCCTTCTCTACCAGCCCCCAGCTACACAAAACTGCAACATGAGGCTTCAGTCTCAGCAGAAAAATAAGCAAGTGTCCTTCTGGGCATCAGGTCTCAGTCCTTGGGACACTTCAGGCTGGCAGAAGTGCAGGCAGCAGCTCTGCCTTGTGAAAACCAGGGCACCGGCAGCAGCACCAGGCCCAGGATGAGGATGCTGCAGGAAAGGGTGTGCTGGGGAATAACCTCTCTTGCTTGTGGAAAGGGGCTCAGCACTGGGGAAGAGGAGCTGGTGCTGAGTCCGTGTGTGCTGGGTGGCTGTGCTCCAGGGACCCTCGCCTCCCCAATCCCTTACAGGATTACTTACAGGCAGTGCAGCCAGCCCTGCAACCCCCAGGACCAACTCTGCCAGCTCTCTGCTGCTGCAGGCTCTCTCTGCCCAAGAAACCATGTCTTAAACAAGCTCACCTGGAAAGACATCAGGAGATATGTCTCCATAGTCCTTCCTTCCCTGCTACAACACAGGCTGAGCATGCTTTCTGCTGCTGGCTCCTTCCCTGGGGCCAGCGGCAGCCTGGGGTGCTGTGATCCAGCCTGGGCATGGGTTTGCTCTGTGGGGATGGGTTTTCCTGGGAAAAACCTGAGCCTGTCACCCCCACACGTGGGCAGGGACATTGAGACCACCTCCCTCACTGGTCCCTGGTGCAGGATGATGGGAAGGGGGTATGGCCTATGCACAGGGCTGTGGCATGGCAGGATCTCCCTTGCACAGCGGGGGATAAAGCCAGAATAAAGAAAACAAAGTTGTTTTGGGGTATGAGGTGCTTCTTGGCACCTCTGGTAGGGACCAGACCCTGCTGCCATCTCCCTGCCAAAAGCAGGAGGGAAGGATGGCTGGGACAGAGCAGGGCCTATATCCCCTCCTGCTCCTCCTTGCCTGTGCCTTTCCAGAACTGAGTATTGCCCACGGTCCCCCCAGGGCTGACTTACAACCACCCCAGGGCTGGTTTACAATCCCACAGGGTTGGAGCTTCTTGGGGTGCCTGCAGAGGGCTGAAGCTGTCCCCTGGAAAGGACAAAATGCCTGGTGCAGCCAGGTAAGCCCCAGCAGCTCTGGAGCAGGGCTGCCCCATGGGCAGTGAGGGGAGCAGCTTGGCTGGGGGTCCAAGTGGGACTGTACCGAGGGGACTGAGCCCCTGCCTGCACCAGTCGGGATGAACCCCTCTGATGGCACATGGGCAGGGTGCCAGACTGGCAGAGGCCTGGCCCCCTCAGTGCACCTCCTAGGGCCCCAGTGGCTGCAGGGTCTCCAGGCAGCAAGCAAGGAACAGCAGCCACAAGCTGCCCTGCTGCTTGGCAAAAGATGAGTTTAGTGCATGTGGAGATAATGCTGACATGGGTGGGGGTGTGGGAGACCTCATATAGCATGGTCTGGGTTGGAAGGGACCCCAAGGATCACACAATTCTGACCCCCTGCCACAGACAGGGCCACCAACTTCCAGGCCTGGAGCTACACAAGGTTGCCCAGGGACCCATCCAACTTGGCCTTGAACACCTCCAGGGATGGGGCACCCACCCCCTCTCTGGGCAGCCTGTTCCAGCACCTCAACACTCTCTCTGTAAAGAACTTCTCCCTAATATCTAATCTAAACCTTCCCTTCAGCTTCACTCCATTCACCCTTGTCCTGCCAGTCTCTGCCCTTTAACAAGCTGATTCCCCTCCTGTTTCTCTGCTCCCTTCAGGGACTGGAAGGCTGCAATGAGGTCCCCCCACAGCCTTCTCTTCTCCAGGCTGAACAAGCCCAGCTCCCTCAGCCTCTCTTCGTAGGGCAGGTGCTCCAGCCCTCTAATCATCTTTGTGGCTCCTCTGACCCCTCTCCAACAGTTCTACATCTTTCTTGTATTGGGAGCCCCAGCTCTGGACACAGGACTCCAGCTGGGGCTGGATATGGGAACAGCATGGAGTGGGGAGCTGCTGTCTCCAGCAGCAGTGGGGAAGGATGCGGACAGTGATGGGGATGCTCCAGCAGGGAGCCTTGGGCTGGTGCGTGGATGTGACTGTGGACCTGGAGCTGGCTGGAAAGCTGCACACCCTGCAGAAACACCTGCTGGGAAAGGCACCTTATCTGAGTGGTTAGCAGCATCTTCCCATCAGAATAAAGTCTTCTGAAATGCTAAAATACTATATTTCCATTGCTGGGATATCCAGCAGTGCTGGGGGACAGAAGGCCAGGAGCAGGGCCAGTGCTATGTCCAGGCCATTCCTGCCCACCCTGGCATGTCCATGTGAGCAAGAGATGAATGAAAGTAACTTTATTCCACTTAAAGTTTCATTTTGGTGTTTGCTTTCCTAGCAAGTTTGAGGTTGCTGCCACAACTCTGATAAGTTTCCTGGGAGGCTCTGCTCCATTAGACATTTTGCCTGAAAAGGAGCAATGCAGGGAGCAGAAACTGCCCCCTCAGATTTTGTCTCATAGAGTCTGAGTTTGGCAGAAGATCCTTGGTTTCCTTTTGGCTTCATTTCCTGAGAAATCCTCAAATGGTTGCTTTAAAAAGAGCAGGAATGAGCTGTGGTGGGCAGCTCCATCGAGCTTTCATGGATGGGTGGATGGATGGATGGAGGTGTTGGGGTGGGTAGGATGGATGGAGATGCTCAGGTGGGTAGGATGGTCAGAGGCACTGAGGCAGACAGGACAGATGTCCTATAGACAGGACAGATGGCTGCAGCAGGGGAGACACATGGGGTAACTGCAGCAGAGCACCAGCACTCGTGGCGTAGCCCTGGCCATAAGCTGCTCTGTGTGCAGGGCCACAGGGAAACTGTCCCAGGGCTGTGCCGGGGTGGGGACAGGACATGTGGCACACGGGGGCCCAGGCTGCCATGGTACAGGGTGGAAGGGACCAGACCAGCACATGTGCACAACTGGAAGCTACACCAGCACCTCTATACTGGGGGACATAGGGGTGACTGAGAAAATGGCGGCAGAGCAAAGGCTGGCTGGCAAAAGGACATGGCTGGCCATGGCCCCACCATAAGCCACGTGTCCCTGCAAGGGAGCTGGCACCCAGAGGCCGGCGAGCAAGGGACAAGGACAACACAGCCAGGGCCACGTGCTCGCTGCTGGCATGAGCATTTAGACCAGGTTGCTGCCCCAGGCTGCTCATCCCTTGTTTTGGGGGTACCAGGGGGGTTCATTGGGGTCCCCCAAGGTGAGCAAGAGCTGCAAGGAGCCCCAGCAACATATATGTGTATGTGTGAGTGTGTTTACGCGCACGTACACGTGTGTGTGTGTTCCCATCCCACCCTCTTTTGTTGTGGTGCCACTGGGTGGTCCCAGCCGGCGGGGTGGGGGAGACCAGGCACGTTGGAAGGACACAGAGACAGGAATGCTGAGCCAGCGCTAGTTCAGTGTCGGTGTTTATTTGTGTGACACTCGGGGTGGGGGGGACAGGAGCAGGGGACAGGGGACATGGGGAGAGACATCTACAATGGAGGGGAGCCACTGCCTCCAGCAGCAGGGAAGAAGGAGAGGGCAGGCACGGGTCTGCCAGGTGCAGGAAGGTCCTGTTGGGATTAGGAACATTTGGATCTATTCAGGGCCTTCTCCACGGTGCCAGCGTCATGCTTGACAGAGCAGGAGTAGGTTTTGTGACTGTTGTATTCAGAGGCACTCAGCGAAAGGTAGCTGCTGGCCATGTACTGGTTGTTGCTCTGCCGCTCAGGCTGGCTGGTCACTACGCCACTGGTGAAGGTAGTGCCATCCACCTGCCAGGTCACCTCCACGGCGCGGGGGTAGAAGTCTCCCAACAGACACACCAGGGTGGCTTTGCCCTTTGTTGAGATCTCCTCATCAGATGGTGGGAAGAGGTAGACGGTGGGAGCTACAATGGGCTGGCCTGTGAGGGGGAGAGAGAGCAGCATGGGGTCAAGGTGGGGGGCTGTGCCCCACCACAGCCCCCTGCCCTGCTGGCGCTGCCCCCCAAAACACTGCACTTCACCCACAGATAAGAGTTAATCATTTACAACTCTAATATATTGAGATTTGGGATATATCTATATATAATATACATTAAAAATATGCGCCTGTATATGTAACACACATATACACATATCCCTTGTATACTTCCATATATATGTTATATATACACAATATATATACAATATACATGTATAAACATGGATACACACATTAGATATTATAGAAACCTATACATAGAGCTAATAGAGATCATACACGTATATCGTATATTACAGATATAAAATATATCATATACTACATATGTCATATACACTGTTATACAAATATAGTATAAAATTATACATAACCTATATCATATACACATTATGTATTTTTACATATTTCACACACAAAATACATTTTATCTGATACGTATATATATCGTATAATAAATTATATGTAATCTATATTATATATAAAGATATTATATAAACACACTTTTAATTTAGATATAAATTATCTATATAATTTATAAATCTTATCTATTTTATATATCATTTATATATAAATTATATATTATATAATATATAAACATATTCTATAATATACATTATAATTCTAAATTCTATGTTTATATAATGATATTATATATTATATATATTTATATATTATAGATAAATATATATTTTATTTATTAAAATATACATTATATATAGATATATATTATTTATATATGCTATACAAATATATATTTTATATATATATATAAATGAAACAAAATCTCCGGTTAGTTGCCATGCACCCATTTCTTTCATTTTGCAAGGCAATTTTTTTAAAAATCAAAATTTCAAAGACAAACCTTCCTGTTTTCTGCCCATTTCTGCTTACAGACATTCAGACATTCAGAATTGTCTCAGAAAAACTACAACTGCAAATCACCCAAAGAAAGACAAAGAGAAGCTGTTTGGTCTTTTCGCAGGGGTTCTGCTCCCTTAAACGTGCAATACCTCTACCTCTATCTCTATTTCTATTCAAAACCCGTGAGGACTCTGCTATTAAAAACTTTCTGCTGAAGAAATTGGCAAACTCAAATTTCCTTGCTCTTACACCCCTATTGATTTGGTTCAGACTGTGAGTTTTGGACAAATTCTTTTAAAAATTACAGACAAAGACAAAGACGTTCCCGGCAGCGTTTTCAAGATAACAGTCTTCATTTTTGACCCAGCTTACCTGGACAAGGGGCTCTTTAAGATAGATACCCCTGAAAGATCCCCAGGGACGTGCCATTTTAACACAAAGTCGGATGGGACTCCAGCCCCCTCAAAGCCGAGGATGGGTGGCCATTTTGCAGCGCCCACACCCTCGGCCACGGGAGCCCACAGAGGAGCCCCCACTCCTCACTGAGGGCGACCAACTTAGTCCTCAGGACTAAGAGTTGAGGACTTAGACCTTAGAACTTAGTCTAATGACTAAACAAAGACAAACATTGACTTTCTTAGAGACCTAAACCCGAGTTTCTGAAATAGCCTTCCTGAGACCTCAGACACACATTTCCTGGCCAAATTTTAACATGCCTCAACTGAGAAAATACCCCCCAGTCCTTGGTGGCGCACACCAGAGACTTCCAAGTCCACAGAAACAAGACATAGCCCACAACGCCACACTTATTGCCCATCCCCGAGCCGGGACAGACTCCAGCCCAGCGCCAAGTCCGAGAAAAAGTCCCAAAATCACCCCAAAAAAATTTGACAAAATGTCATAATTTCGCAGTGGGGAAGGAAAGACCGAGAAGAAGTCGGTGACTCACCTAGGACGGTCAGGATGGTCCCTGGTCCAAATACACCACACAGTGATACAAAGCCATGCAAAAACCTCCTGTCCCAGGGCAGGAGCAGTCTTGAGTCCCATCGATGTGGCAGGATGGAGGTGATGGGATGGAGGTGTCCCGACGGACGCAGCAGGCTGGATGCACAGTGCTGGACATGCCCTGGTAGATGTGGCAGGGCAGAAGCGGCAGGACAACCATATGTGGATGGCTGTGTGTCCTTGCTTGGGAGGCCACAGGAAAATTGGGCAGCCTTGTCCCCACCATCCTGCATGAACTGTGTTGGCTGGGCTCTCCAGAGCCGTGTCTGTGTCTTTGGCTGCTCCGGGGACCACTGCCCAGAGCTGCTCACTACAAACCCATGTCCTTGCCCATGGTGTGGGGATGTTAAACCCAGGTGAGGAAGGGCTGGTGGAGGCTTTGAGTGTCCCTGAGGTGCGACAGGCAGCACCTTGCCTCTACCTGCGCTGCTGCCATGCGGGTGGCTGCTGGCTGGCCAGAGGGGCACCAGCCACGTCCTGCCTCTCTTGGCTGAAGCCAAGGTGAATGGGGACCACCAGCCATCAGACAGAGTATGTGTGGGGGAACCTCATGAATAAACTGTCCATCCGTTGTGCCCACTGCTCAGAAACACCAGTGCTGGCATAGGTGCCAAGGTTTCATAGGGGACCCCAGTGCCCAGTGCCTGTGCCACCCTGCAGCCTGGCTCTTCTCTCCATGGCAAAACCAGATGCCCACAGAGCCCATGTCCTTACCTGGGCAAGATTTTCAGTGCTTGGTGGGTGGTTGAGCTTTCTTGCGACAGCTGTGTCAGGGTGCCCTGTGCTGGAGCAGCCCGTGGCAGTGGAACAGTGCAGACCCAGCTCCCAGCACACTGTGCCAGCTGCTGTGTGGGAGCTCAGCCCCGTGCTCAGGGCTAGGCACGGGGTGCTGGACCATCCCACCAAGGGTAAATAAGCACTGCCCTGAGTCACACCCAACATCTCGGGACCAGCAAAGGCACTGGAGTGGTGCAGGGCTGTTGAGAGCCCCCCGAGTCAATGAAGACTCAATGAAGCTGACCAGCCCTGACAGAGGATCCCACCCCAGGATACTTGCTGCAGGTGCTTATCAGTGCATTGGTGGGTGATGACTGAAGGCCAAATTCATAGGGGAGGGTTATTTCTGCCCTAACAGAGCTCAGTACAGGTCTCAGTACAGCAATTAATGCCCTGCCTGGGTCAGGGGGCCCCATCTGCAGGTGGAGGGGAGGGCTAGAGGCACTGGGTGCTGCAGTAGAGGAGCCCTGGCTGGCTGTTTTCTCCAACTTAACTTACCTCCCACCTTTGGTGCCAGAGTTCAAGCTACAGCAAACCCACCCCATGATATAGCTCCTGCTCTGCTATTTGGGGCAGCAACCCAGGAGGGAAGGCAGCTGCCAGCTGGGGTCACCACAGGTCTTCGCAGGGGAAAATGCACCAACCCAGCAAGCTCAGGACATGGGAGCCAGCAGCTGTGTTCTTGTCAGTCTGGACCATGGTTTGATGCGGGGTCACGATCATATTTGACCAAGGAGGAGTGACTGGGAGATGTGGTTGCAGGGCCAGTGCTAGCTCTGGGTTTATTTGGATGATGCCCATGATGAGGATACAGGGCAGAGTACATGGGAGGGATTCAGACATGGGGAAATGGAAGGCCCCACAGAGATGGCAGAGACTTTCACGGAAGGAGGGGATAGGGATGGGGCAGGTGGTGAAGCTCTGTGCCAGGGGACTTGATTTTCCTGGCCAGGGTTTTTCCGTTCCCCAGTGGGGTTAGGAGCACTCAGATCTATTCAGGACCTTCTAGATGGTGCCAGTTTCGTGTGTGACCTGGCAGGAGAAGGTCCCGTGGCTCTCCCAGTCAGAGGCACTCAGTATCAAGTGGCTGCTGGCCATGTACTGGTTGTTGCTCTGCCACTGGGGCTGGCTGGTCTCAGTGAGGGTACTGCCATTGGCCATCCAGGCCACCTGCATGGCGTTGGGGTAGAAGTCTCCCATCAGACACACCAGGATGGCTTTGTGCTGTGCTGAGAGCTCCTCAGGGGATGGTAGGAAGAGGTAGATGGTGAGAGGGGACTTGGGCTGGCCTGTGAGGGGGAGAGAGAGCAGCACAGGTAGGCGGATGTGGAAGGAGGAAGGTCTTTAACATGTGGACATGGCTGTACCTGTGGAGTTTTGGTCCTTGCTGGAGTCTTTCTGTGCAGCTCCTACCACCAGCAAAGGAGGTAATAGCTCAAAGTCTCGATGGTTAGATCATTTTTTAATGTCCAGCATAGCAATCTAAAAATGCTGCCCTGAAGGTAAGAGACCCCGGCTGTCTGGAGGACACCCAGCATGAGTGTCTCCAGGATTCCTGGCCACCAGCATCCCACGCCTCAGCCCTGAGCCATGCAAGCGTGCAGCCGTAGCCAAAGCTCAGGGATGCTGATTTTTGGAGTCTGAAGAGGCATCCATCCTCCTGAGCACCACTGGGACATGAAGAGGCAACCTTGTCCTCAGCCAGCAAGCCCAACCCATGTGCTCAGAGTTGAAGCCTTCCACTTCAACCCACTATGTATTTCCTCATCATAACATAGAACTTACCTGGGAGCTTCTCCTATGGAGAAGGAGAAATGTTAAGAAATTTCTCTTTCATCTACCTCCAATATTATCTGCCTGTCTGGCAAATACACTTCTACCCAGTGACTCCTGTGCTCAAGCAAGTTGAAAGAGGCCCACGGGATCAGTAGAGGGTCTGCACATTTAAAAGGACTAAAAATGTTTTCCAAGAAGCAAAGTCCAATTAGCCCATAAAACCTTGTTTCCTCCTGTCAAGGAAAGGCACATGTCAGGAGGACATGCTGCTATAACCAAATGGAGAAGCTGAAGAAAGAACAAAACCCACCCCCACCCCAAACCCCAGGAAGGGCCCATACATCCCCTGGCACGGGGAAGACCCTGTGTGTGCATCAGAGCAACTTACTGAGGATGGTCAGCTGTGTCCCACTGCCAAAGACATAAATGCAGTGACACATTGCTGCACAGAAGGAGCCCACGAAGCTGCTTATGCCCAGACAGCAGCCCTGGTGGCCCATGAGCATGGTGGGGAGGCAGCTGGGCTCCCAGCCACTGACACAGCTTGTGTGGTGCTGCTTGCTAGGGGAAGGGTGACAGAGCAGGGACAGTATTTGTGCATCCTCCCCTCATCTCTCCCAAGGGATATCCAGCAGCTGTGCTACCGTTGGCCAAGGCCTCAGCTGAAATCACATGTCAATCCCCTTCCAGACACCCCTCGCCCCAGTGCATGTGTTTGCCAAGGGGTGTTGCTGACAGGGTGAGCGCAGGGGAGAGCAGGCAGCTGATGTGCTGGGCTGGGTGGTGTTGGGGCAGCCTACAGCACCAAGCAGAGCTCTTAAACCCATCTCACTGGCTTCTGCCAAGGTGGAGGTGGCTGCTTCCCAAAGCACCAGCAGTGGGGGGTGATGCTAAACCAGAGCTCTGGAGCAGCAGGGAGGAGCAGCACTGACAGAAGGGCATGGCAGACGTTATTTTCCTTGCCCAGGAGTCAGGGAGGCCATGGAGACCTGCAGGCTTGTGCCAAGCACCCCGCCAGTAGTATCCTCTACCCAGCCAGGAACTCAGCTTCCCAAAGAGCTGGCCCTGCCCATTCTGCATCCCCCAGGCTGCTGCTCCCCCTACATTGCCTTCTCAGCCCCTCCAAGTAGCAGCTCTCAGGGCAGGGCTCTGGGACTGCTGCTGAGGAGCAGGGAACACAAAGGGGGTTGAAGAGGAGGCATTGGAGGCTGTTGGTAAAGAGGAAGAGATGAGACTAGCAGAGAAAAGCATTGGAGAGATGTGGATGCCTACATACAGCTGGAATAACCAGGACAGGAGAGGAGCAGGATGGGTTTCAGCTAAAACAGATTAACTTCAAATTCCCCAGGGAAGACTCTGCAAAGTGCTTTTCCAGCATGGTGCAAATCTCTCAGGGTACAGGATGCTCAGCTGGGAGCAAACAAGTTCTTGGAGTTCAGAGTTTCAATAGCAGCAATTGAAAGTGAGCTCAAAGATATTCAAATGCTGTGGTTTGTGCACGTGGTTGTAGAAAGTCAGTGGACCCTCTGAGTCACTAGAAAATAAATGATGTTTCAAAGATTTCTGTGATTCAAGGCACTTTCTATTTCAGATGTTTGGTCTGCCTCTGGGTAAGCGAAGGCTTAAAAGTGGCCCCCCAAAAAATCACTGAAATTGTCTATGCAAATCATTTAGTTGAAGCCGATGCCATCTATAGTGGATGACCAGTTCCTGAGCGTTTCTCAGACTTTGATGAGGTTTCGGTTCCATTTTAAGGGAGGGCAATGAAGGGGGACAATGTTCAGCTGGGAATACAGCTCTTCTCCTTGGAGGGAGGCATGGAGGAGGGCAGATGGTGTGCTGCATGTACCAGAGCTGCTGGCCCTTCTGCAACTGCCTGGTACATGGCCTCAGTGGGACCAGAGGCAGGTGAGGGTGTGCTGGTCCTTGGGGGGGGGCACTGGGGAGCTTACATGACTGCTGTGCTGCAGCTGCTGAGAATGAGGAGCTAAGGCCATGATGGGCACTCTCCCCTGCTGCCACGTGCGTCCCAGAGACGTGCCAGGAAGCAAATGAAAAGGGAAAGGGTAAGGATGTGCCAAGCAGCCACAAAGCCGCTGTCCTGAAAACACCTTGGAGTGGTTCATGCAAGCATTGACCACCAGAAACCACTTCATTTATGGGCTGGAACCAGCACTGGCTGCAGAGAGAAGGTGCCCAGTGCTGGGCGGTGCTTTGTGCTGTGCAGGGAGGAGGGCAAGTAAGCACCTGGCAGGGCCCTGGATGCCACCTGGGGAGTGCAGAAGACCTTGGACCAAGAGCGTGGGGCAGTAATAAGGCTGCTGGGAGTCACCTGCTCCACAAATGACAGGGGACAGCACTGGCCTGGGACTCCAAGGGACAGCAGAGCCGGGACACCAGGAACAGCCACCTGCAGCACAGGGCAGAAAGTGCCGGGCCATGGCAGCCCAAGACTCCTAACAGGCCCCTGTGATGGCAGGAGGTTTTTATATGACTTCCTCATTGCTCTGTATCACTGTGGCAGCACTGGTGCTGCTGTCCCAGCTACCACAGTAATAGACGGCCTCGTCCTCGACTTGGACCCCAGTGATGGTTAACGTGCCCGTGGAGCCGGATGCAGAGCCAGAGAATCGTGAAGGGATGCCCGAGGGTCTTTGGTCACTCCAGTAGATCACAGTGACAGGGGCAGTGCCAGGGACCTTCTGCTGGTACCAGCCAACACTGTAGCTGCTGCTAATCCCAGAGCAGGTGATCTGGACGGTTTCTCCCACGTTTTTGGACACTGAGGCTGGCTGAGTCAGCGCTGCCTGGACCAGGGAACCTGGAGAGGGAGAGGAGAGAGGGGAGAAGATGGGGGTCAGCCAGTGCCCCATGCACACAGCCCTCCCCGGGCAGTGGGACAGGGCCCCTGTGCCCAGAGGTCCCAGCCGTGCGCAGCGAGTCTGGCCAGGGCACCTGAGCCGTGGACGAGCACCACGAGGAGGAGAGGGGCCCAGGCCATGGCGCGATCCCAACAGCTCTGTGTCCCCACGCCGATGGGGCTGTGCTCTGGACCCCGACTCCCTTTTAAGCACCAGCCCACCCAGGCACGGCCCCTCCATGCAAATCTGAGCCCGCGCTCATGCCGGATCCTGCCCGCGCCTCTCTCCCCAATTCCCTCCCTGCTCCGCGCCCCGCCCCGCCACTCCAGATGCTGTGGGGCTTGTCCCCAGGTGAGCACAGAGCAGAGACACGTCCCAGTTTAGAACCCGAAACCCACCAGCACAGACCCCCCATCCCCAGGCCGGGCCAAGCGGCTTGCAGAGCCGAACGATGAGGGAGTGTGGGCCCTGGGGCAGGTGGGGTGGGCAGCACTTGCACCTCCACTGATCGGGGTGGCTCCACACCAACTGCCAGCACTCCCCCCCATTTCACCATTGGTCTCCCAGGCCCCTGAGGCACCCTCTTGTTCTGCTGCTTTTCTGCCCTGGCTCTTCCCTTGGCAGCTCAGGCCCATCACTCCAGACCTTTGCTCTTCCAAGGCATCCATTGCCCAGCATGGCAGGTACCACCCAGCACTGATCCCTTGAGCTTCAGCAATGCCTCCTCACGAGCTGATCGAGATCCCAAGAGGCCGGCTCTGGGCAAACTGTTCCAGCACTGAGGCATCATGGCCGCTCCCCTCACAGCCATCAGGCCAGTGCTGCTCAGAGCCAAGGTACAGGGATCACAGCCTTTGGCAGACTCGTGCCCAGCCCAAGAGATGCAGCGCCCATGGGAAATGCCCCCACATCCACAACCCCTTCCTATCCCCAACACTGCCCTACCCCATGCTGCGCAGGGTACAAAGAGCCCGACGGGCAGAGGCCTGGCCGGGCTGCAGGGCTGCTTCCTGCAGGCAGCACAGAGGGCACATGGAGAAGGGCAGAGCACGTGCCCTGTGGCAGCAACTGCCTCAACAGGCACGTGTGCTGCTCCACCACCACATGTGAGCAGCAGCAGCAGCAGGCGACACCACAGAGAACTTGGGGCCACAGTGGTTTGTGTCTCACTTCAGTGTGCCACCATGAACCATGGTCTCAGGTGCAGATGGACCCCAGGAATATGTGATCTGGCCATGGGTGATGTGACACATTCCCAAATGCTTCTCAGCCCTTCCACAAATGACAGGGGACAGCACAGACGTGGGACTCAAAGGGCCAGATGAGCTGGGACAGCAGACACAGCCACCTGCAACACAGGGCAGCAAGGGCAGGGCCATGCCCTACCTTCAAATGGGGAACAGCAGAAACTCCTAATAGGCCCCTGTGATGGTGAGAGGTTTTTGTCTCACTTCCCCATTGGTCTGTGTCACAGTGTATCATTGCTGCCGTCGTAGCCACCACAGTAATAGACGGCCTCGTCCTCGGCTTGGACCCCAGTGATGGTTAACGTGCCCGTGGTGCCGGACTTGGAGCCAGAGAATCGCGAAGGGATGCCCGAGGGTCTGTTGGTGCTGGCATAGATCACAGTGACAGGGGCAGTGCCAGGGACCTTCTGCTGGTACCAGCCAACATAGCTGCTGCTGTAAAGCCCAGAGCAGGTGATCTGGATGGTTTCTCCCACGTTTTTGGACACTGAGGCCGGCTGAGTCAGCGCTGCCTGGACCAGAGAACCTAGAGAGAGAGGAGAGAGGGGAGAAGATGGGTGTCAGCCAGTGCCCCATGCACACAGCCCTCCCCGGGCAGTGGGACAGGGCCCCTGTGCCCAGAGGTCCCAGCCGTGCGCAGCGAGTCTGGCCAGGGCACCTGAGCCGTGGACGAGCACCACGAGGAGGAGAGGGGCCCAGGCCATGGCGCGATCCCAACAGCTCTGTGTCCCCACGCCGATGGGGCTGTGCTCTGGACCCCGACTCCCTTTTAAGCACCAGCCCACCCAGGCACGGCCCCTCCATGCAAATCTGAGCCCGCGCTCATGCCGGATCCTGCCCGCGCCTCTCTCCCCAATTCCCTCCCTGCTCCGCGCCCCGCCCCGCCACTCCAGATGCTGTGGGGCTTGTCCCCAGGTGAGCACAGAGCAGAGACACGTCCCAGTTTAGAGCCCGAAAACCACCAGCACAGACCCCCCATCCCCAGGCCGGGCCAAGCGGCTTGCAGAGCCGAACAATGAGGGAGCGTGGGCCCTGGGGCAGGTGGGGTGGGCAGCACTTGCACCTCCACTGATCGGGGTGGCTCCACACCAACTGCCAGCACTCCCTCCCATTTCACCATTGGTCTCCCAGGCCCCTGAGGCACCCTCTTGTTCTGCTGCTTTTCTGCCCTGGCTCTTCCCCTGGCAGCTCAGGCCCATCACTCCAGACCTTTGCTCTTCCAAGGCATCCATTGCCCAGCATGGCAGGTACCACCCAGCACTAATCCCTTGAGCTTCAGCAATGCCTCCTCACGAGCTGATCAAGATCCCAAGAGGCCGGCTCTGGGCAAACTGTTCCAGCACTGAGGCATCATGGCCGCTCCCCTCACAGCCATCAGGCCAGTGCTGCTCAGAGCCAAGGTACAGGGATCACAGCCTTTGGCAGACTCGTGCCCAGCCCAAGAGATGCAGCGCCCATGGGAAATGCCCCCACATCCACAACCCCTTCCTATCCCCAACACTGCCCTACCCCATGCTGCCCAGGGTACAAAGAGCCCGACGGGCAGAGGCCTGGCCGGGCTGCAGGGCTGCTTCCTGCAGGCAGCACAGAGGGCACATGGAGAAGGGCAGAGCACGTGCCCTGTGGCAGCAACCGCCTCAACAGGCACGTGTGCTGCTCCACCACCTCATGTGAGCAGCAGCAGCAGCAGGCGACACCACAGAGAACTTGGGGCCACAGTGGTTTGTGTCTCACTTCAGTGTGCCACCATGAACCATGGTCTCAGCTGTGCTTGGACTCCAGGGATAGGTGTTGTGGCCTTGGGTGATGTGACACATTCCCATGTGCTGCACAACCCTTCCCCAAATGACAGGGGACAGCACAGACGTGGGACTCTAAGGGACAGCAGAGCTGAGACAGCAGACACAGACTCCGGCACCAAGGGGAGAGCCATGGCAAGGACGTGACCCACCAGGTGCCAGCCACCTGTTACAGACTCCTAATAGGCCCCTGTGCTGGTGAGAGGTTTTTGTCTCACTTCCCCATTGGTCTGTGTCACTGTGTATCATTGCTGCCGTCCCAGCCACCACAGTAATAGACGGCCTCGTCCTCGGCTTGGACCCCAGTGATGGTTAACGTGCCCGTGGTGCCGGACTTGGAGCCAGAGAATCGTGAAGGGATGCCCGAGGGTCTGCTGGTGCTGGCATAGATCACAGTGACAGGGGCAGTGCCAGGGACCTTCTGCTGGTACCAGCCAACGTTGCTGCTGCTGCTAAGCCCAGAGCAGGTGATCTGGACGGTTTCTCCCACATTTTTGGACACTGAGGCCGGCTGAGTCAGCGCTGCCTGGACCAGGGAACCTGGAGAGGGAGAGGAGAGAGGGGAGAAGATGGGTGTCAGCCAGTGCCCCATGCACGCAGCCCTCCCCGGGCAGTGGGACAGGGCCCCAGTGCCCAGAGGTCCCAGCCGTGCGCAGCGAGTCTGGCCAGGGCACCTGAGCCGTGGACGAGCACCACGAGGAGGAGAGGGGCCCAGGCCATGGCGCGATCCCAACAGCTCTGTGTCCCCACGCCGATGGGGCTGTGCTCTGGACCCCGACTCCCTTTTAAGCACCAGCCCACCCAGGCACGGCCCCTCCATGCAAATCTGAGCCCGCGCTCAGGCCGGATCCTGCCCGCGCCTCTCTCCCCAATTCCCTCCCTGCTCCGCGCCCCGCCCCGCCACTCCAGATGCTGTGGGGCTTGTCCCCAGGCGAGCATGGAGCAGAGACAGGACAAGGGGTGATGGCCTCAAGTTGGAGCACAGAAGTTCCACACCAATATGCAGAAGAACTATTTTATGGAGAGGGTGATGGAGCACTGGGACAGGCTGCACTGGGCGGTGTGGAGTCACCTTCCCTGGGGATATTCCAGACCCTTCTGGATGTGTCCCTGTGCAACCTGTCCTAGGGACCCTGCTTTGGCTGGGCGGTTGGACCCTATCATCTCTGGAGATCCCATCCAACCCCTACGATTCTGTGAATCTGTGAATCTGTGAATTGGGCAGCCCCTTGCCATCATGGGGCCGTGGCAGGACATTGCCCAGGGCCAGGGGCTTCGCAGTGGGGCAGAGGGGCAGATATAGCCAATGCTGGAATACACTGGGGGGTCTTGCAACACGACAGAGCAGTCCCCGGCCTGGCTGGCTTTTCCCCAGAAGCCTCACACACAGCCCTGGAGCTGCTGTGCCCAAGGGAAACATCTCTTCCCTCTGTATAAAGGCAAAACTTTGACCCAGATGCCCAGCCCAAGGCACGTTCCCCCCTCTTGGTGCCTGGGATACAGAGTCAGTTTGACTGGGGCCACCTGGGGTGATGCCCTGTGGGGTCCTGGCAACACTAGTCTGGAAGTAACCTGGCGGGACCCTGAGTCCCAGCCAGGGCACACCAGGGGACCCTGGCCCTGCAGCATGAGGTAGACACAGGTCTCCTGGGGTCATCCCAGCATTTCTATACCTGAGAGGGCGGTCAGCAACTGGAACAGGCTTCCTGGAGAGGTGGTCGCTGCCCCAAGCCTGTCAGTGTTGGTAACAGGCTTTCACTCCTGGTCTGTCCTGAAGCAGTCAGTGGCTGGAAGAGAATAATCATTGTTGGTCTCTTCCAGTGGAAACATCCCACAACATCCCATCCCATCCTGTCCTGTTTCCTCCCCAGATGAGAGAGGACTGGCACAGACGTGGGGCTCTAAGAGATGACAAAGCTGGGACACCACGCACAGCCACCAGCAGCACAGCGCAGGGCCATGGCAGGGACCTGCTCCACCATCAAACAAGGGCAGCAGCGGCTCCAAACTTCCCCATTGGTCTGTGTCACCATCACAGCTGCTGTCGTTGCCACCACAGTAAAAGACGGCCTCGTCCTCAGCTTGGACCCCAGTGATGGTTAACGTGCCCGTGGAGCTAAATGTGGATTTGGAGAATCACAGAGGCATGTCCAAGGAGTTGTTGCTGATGTAGTAGGTGACAGTGACAGGGCACTGCCAGGGCCTTCTGGTACCAGCCAGCGTAAGGAGAGCTGCTGCTAACTCAACCGCTTCTCCCAGCACAGAACCAGCTCTGGCAGCAGCAGGAGGACATGGTTGTCAGTAGCAAGAGGCAATGGGGTGGATGACAAGGTGTTCGGGTTTTGTGTGGCAGATTTGTGCTGGAGAAGAGCTGCAGGGGTTTCTCCTGCAAGAAGCAGCCAGAAGCTTTCCCTATGCCTGACAGAGCAAACACCAGCTGGGCTCAAGGCCAGACCCACCGCTGACCACGGCTGAGCCTGGCAGTGATGGTTATAGAGCCTCTGGGAATCACAGTTAAAAGAAAAATAATGCAAGCAGCCACTTTTTGCCTGCAGAGAAGGGAGTGAGAAGTCAGACACTGTGCAGGCACCAAGGGCAGGGAAGGGTGGGGAGGAGGCGCCACAGGTGCCAGAGAGAAAGATGCCCCTGCAGCCCCTGGAGACTGAAAGAGAGAAGAGACAGAGAGATCCGTGCTGGGGCAGGATGCTGAGGGGGGGCTGTGACCCCGTGGAGAACCAGGCTGCAGCAGTCTGGGCCTGAGAGACTGAGAGACATTGTGATTTAAGCCTGCACCCATAGCAGTGACCCACGCTGGGGGAGCTGGGGAAGAGCTGAAGCCCTGTGGGAAAGGACTCAGGTTGGAGAAGTTTCTGGACGACTGTCTGCTGTGGGTGGGACCCCTCAGTGCAGCAGGGAAAGGGGGTGAGGAATGCTCCCCCCAGCAGCTAAGAAGGGAAACAACTCATGAGGAACTGACCAAAACCCCCATTCCTCCAGTCCCTGCCCCTCCCTGTGCCACAGGTGGGGGTGGGGGAAGAAGGGAGTGAAATCCTGACTACAGTGAAGTCTGCTAAGAAGGGAGGGGTGGGGGGAGGTGCTTTGAGATCTGTTTGGGCTTCTCATCACCCGACTCTGGTGTCACTGGGGGTGCAGGGCAGTGTAATGAATATTCTGTGTTGAGTCTGTTCTGCCTGTGATGCTGATGGTGGAATGATCTCTCCCTGTCCTTATCTCGACTCCTGAGCCTCTCAGTAGATACTTTCTCCCTTGTCCAGCTGCAGAGGGGAGTGATAGACTGATTGTGGTGGGTGTCTGTCCTCTGAAATCACCTCCAGTGCTCTGAGACTCGAAAGGGAGGACAATCACAGCCATGGTCATGCACAGGAGACAGGAAGGCCCCCAGCCACCAGCTACAACTCTGCTGGGTTAGGAGAGAGAAGGGCTCAGAACCTTGGTCTGATTTTCATGTTTGCGGCTCAGTTCCTGTTCCTCCCTGTGATCAGGCACCAAAGCTGCTGCTGCCGTCCCGGCCACCACAGAAATAGACGGCCTCGTCCTCGGCTTGGACCCCAGTGATGGTTAACGTGCCCGTGGAGCCAAACCAGGATTCTGACTTGGAGCCAGAGAATCACGAAGGGATGCCCGAGGGTCTCTTGTCATTCTGGTAGATCACAGTGACAGGGGCAGTGACAGGGACCTTCTGCTGGTACCAGCCCACTTCATAACCGATGCTGCTGTAAAGCCCAGAGCAGGTGATCTGGACGGTTTCTCCCACGTTTTTGGACACTGAGGCCAGCTGAGTGACCCCAGCCACACTTCAGGCACCTGGACACTGCCCAGCACTGAGCACCAACACACACAGGGCCCAAGGTCAGAGCCCTGGGGTGCTGTGAGAAGAGCTGGAAGAAGCAAGGACAAGGATTGCCAGAGCTGGAGAAGGACCCTGGTCTGGGTGTGGGCACACTATGGGGGAGCAGAACAATACCCACACCAGAGAATCCCCATCAGAGAGCAACTGAGGCTGTAGGAGCACAGGGCTGGGGAGATGGAAGTCCCCTGCCTTCCCTAGGGACAGACACAAAGTGTCCCCATGCCCAGAGTCACCTCCAGCATGGCATGGTGCAGTCAGAAGAACATCTCCGGCCACCTACATGGATGGGGACAGGAACCTGCTCCAGCACAGCAGCCTTGCTCAGCCATGAGGGACTAAGTTAGGAATCCTCCACTTCTAACCCCTCTGGAGATACAGGATGATCTGGAAGGCAGCACAGTGACAGCATTACCACTGCTGTCGGTGCCACCAGAGCAATAGTCGGCCTCGTCCTCAGCTTGGACCCCAGTGATGGTTAACGTGCCCGTGGTGCCGGACTTGGAGCCAGAGAATCGCGAAGGGATGCCCGAGGGTCTCTGGTTGTTGTTATAGATCACAGTGACAGGGGCAGTGCCAGGGACCTTGTGCTGGTACCAGCCAACATAAGCATAGCTGCTGGTAAGCCCAGAGCAGGTGATCTGGACGGTTTCTCCCGGGTTTTTGGACACTGAGAACGGCTGAGTCAGCGCTGCCTGGACCAGGGAACCTGGAGAGGGAGAGGAGAGAGGGGAGAAGATGGGGATCCGTCAGTGCCGCATGCACACAGCCCTCCCCGGGCAGTGAGACTGGGCCCCTGTGCCCAAAGACCATAATGCTACTGAGGAAAACAGGTTGTCACACAGCTCCCAAGACCAGAGCCCTGGGGTCCTCTCAGGGGAACAGGTTGTGCCAGCACAACAGAGCACCCAGCAGAAGCAGATTTTTCACCTGGAGACAAGGTAATGCCATGTCTTCTATATGGACAACATGAGGTGCCCACAGCTCCAGAGTCACCTTCTGCATGGCCTGATATGATCAGGAGGGCATTCAGAGCCATGGCCGTACAGAAAAGCCAGAAACCTGCCCCTTCCCAAGCCCCACAGTTCTCCTCAGCCATGGAGGAGAAGGTTTTTAAGACCTCTCTACCTCACTTCCACATGTCTCTAAGTCCCTACACCAGCATCACTGCTGCTGTCGTAGCCATCACAGGAAATAGACGGCCTCGTCCTCGGCTTGGACCCCAGTGATGGTTAACGTGCCCGTGGTGCCGGACTTGGAGCCAGAGAATCGCGAAGGGATGCCCGAGGGTCTCTGGTTGTTGTTATAGATCACAGTGACAGGGCCAGTGCCAGGGACCTTCTGCTGGTACCAGCCAACATAAGCATAGCCGCTGCTGCTTAGCCCGGAGCCAGTGATATGGACTCCTGGTTTTTGACACCGAGGGCAGCTGAGTCAGCGCTGTCTGGACCAGGGAACTTGGAATGAGAGCGGAGAAGATGAGGTTTGGGGTGTTTGGAGAAGACAGTTATCTCCCCTGACCCCAGCCCTCCCTGCACACCGGGATAGGGAATTCCACAGCTGGGAGCAAATCGACCCAGACAGGGTCACAGGCACTTTCCGGGAGCTGAGCCCAGCACAACCCGTCCCAGCACAGACCCAGATCTGGCAGCAGCAGCAGCACAACAGGGTCGTCAGTAGCAAGAGGCAGTGGGGTGGGGGACAAGGACACACTGTGAACTTGTTGGGATATGGACAGTGATGCCCGGTCACGGAGTCTCCTCCAGTGCTGTGGGACACGACAGTGAGGCCATCCACAGGAAAGGCCATGCAGAGGGGACAGGAACTACCTCTGGAGAAGGTGGATCTCTGTCCCAGCCCCTCAGGCGGCAGCACGGCCCTTCCTATCTGTGATGAGGCTGAACTTTCAGCAGGCTGAACCCCCCCCAGCAGTGATGCTCAGGAGCATCTCCTCCCCAGTGACAGAGGCCTGGCAGAGATCTGTGGCTCTAGAGGAGGGCAGAGCCAGGACACCAGAGACTGGCCCCTGCATCACAAGGCAGCAAGGGCAGGGCCATAGCAGGGATGTGCCCCCCTACCAAAGGGGGACAGCAGAGACTCCTCTATGGGCCCCTGTGATGGTAGAAGGTTTTTGTATCATTTCCCCATTGCTCTGTGTCACCATTATAGCTGCTGTCGATGCCACCACAGTAATAGACGGCCTCGTCCTCAGCTTGGACCCCAGTGATGGTTAACGTGCCCGTGGTGCCAGATAAAGAGCCAGAGAATCGTGAAGGGATGCCCGAGGGTCTCTTGTCTTTGTTATAGATCACAGTGACAGGGGCAGTGCCAGGGACCTTCTGCTGGTACCAGCCAACACCATAGCTGCTGTCGCTGCCAAGCCCAGAGCAGGTGATCTGGACGGTTTCTCCCGGGTTTTTGGACACTGAGGCCGGCTGAGTCAGCGCTGCCTGGACCAGGGAACCTGGAGAGGGAGAGAGGGGAGAAGATGGGGGTCATGTCTTGGGTGATTGCTGAGCCCCTCTCTATCATCTTCGACAGGTCTTGGCGAACAGGAGAAGTGCCTGAGGATTGGAGGATAGCCGATGTCACTCCGGTCTTCAAAAAGGACAAGAAGGAGCATCGAGATGCCATCTTCAAGCAATTGGAATAAACAAAGGTTATGAGGAGTAGTCAGCATGGATTCACCAAGGGGAGATCGTGCTCAACCAATCTTGTAGCCTTCTATGTTTTCATCACCAGCTGGGTGGATGGAGGGAGAGCAGTGGATGTCATCTACCTTGACTTCAGCAAGGCTTTTGATACTGTCTCCCATGACATCCTGAGAGCAAAGCTGAGAGAGCATGGGATAGATGAGTGGACAGTGAGGTGGGCTGAGAACTGGCTGTCGGACCGGGCTCAGAGGGTGGTGATCAGTGGAGCAGAGTCTGACTGGAGGCCTGTGACTAGCGGTGTTCCCCAGGGCTCGGTGTTGGGTCCAGTCCTGTTTAATATCTTCATCAACGACCTTGATGAGGGAATAGCATCCACCCTCAGCAAGTGCTGATGATACAAAGCTGGGAGGGGTGGCTGACACGCAGGAACACTGCGCTGCCATCCAGCGAGACCTGGACAGGCTGGAGAGCTGGGCAGGGAGAAACCAGATGAGGTTTAATAAAAGCAAGTGTAGAGTGTTGCACCTGGGAAGGAATAACTGCTGGAATCAATACAGGCTGGGGGATGACCTGCAGGAGAGGAGCTCTGTGGAGAAGGACTTCCCAGTCGTCTTATCTCAAGGCTGAACAGTCCCAGACCTCTCAGCCTTTCCTCGTAGGGGAGATGCTCCAGGCCCTTAATCACCTTTGTAGCCTCCTCTGGACTCTCTCCAGGAGATCCCTGTCTTTTTTATACCAGGGAGCCAGGTGGGGGCCTGACCACGGCAGAGTAGAGGGGGAGGGTCCCCTCCTTTGAGGGCTGGGCACTGAGGGAGGCACTACCAGGAGCTGTGTCACTGCCACATCCCCAGCAGCACCATCAGGACTGTGGCCCCCCCGACATGGCAGAGAGTGACGGTCACCCAGAGTGCGACCCCGGCCACCCTGCAGGCACCTGGACACTGCCCAGCACTGAGCACCAACACACACAGGGCCCAAGGTCAGAGCCCTGGGGTGCTGTGAGAAGAGCTGGCAGAAGCAAGGACAAGGATTGCCAGAGCTGGAGAAGGACCCTGGTCTGGGTGTGGGCACACTATGGGGGAGCAGAACACTGCTCACGCCTGAGCAACATCAGAGAGCAACTGAGGCTGTAGGAGCGCAGGGCTGGGGAGATGGAAGTCCCCTGCCTTCCCTAGGGACAGACACAAAGTGTCCCCATGCCCAGAGTCACCTCCAGCATGGCATGGTGTGGTCAGAAGAACATCTCCGGCCACCTACATGGATGGGGACAGAAACCTGCTCCAGCACAGCAGCCTTGCTCAGCCATGAGGGACCAAGTCAGGAATCCTCCACTTCTAACCCCTCTGGAGATACAGGATGATCTGGAAGGCAGCACAGTGACAGCATTACCGCTGCTGTCGGTGCCACCAGAGCAATAGTCGGCCTCGTCCTCGGCTTGGACCCCAGTGATGGTTAACGTGCCCGTGGTGCCGGATGCAGAGCCAGAGAATTGCGAAGGGATGCCCGAGGGTCTCTGGTTGTTGTTATAGATCACAGTGACAGGGGCAGTGCCAGGGACCTTCTGCTGGTACCACCCAACAGCACTGTAGCTGTCAAGCCCAGAGCAGGTGATCTGGATGGTTTCTCCCACATTTTTGGACAGTGAGGCCGGCTGAGTCAGCGCTGCCTGGACCAGGGAACCTGGAGAGGGAGAGGAGAAGAGAGAGGGGAGCAGATGGGGGTTAGCCAGTGCCCCATGGGCACAGCCCTCCCCAGGCAGTGGGACAGGGAGCAGACCTCTGTGCCAAATACCTGGGCAGGGCACCTGAGCAGTGAATGAGCACCACAAGGAGGAGAGGGGCTCAGGCCACGGTCTCAACTGCTGATCCTAACAGCTTTGTGTCCCCATGTGGATGGGGCTGCATCACAGACCTCAAGGACCTTTTAAACCCTCACCCAGGCACAGCCCCTCCGTGCAAATCTGACCTGCAGTCAGGGCTGGATCCTGCCTGCACCCCCCAGAGCACAGAGGGGCAGCAGCAGCTGCGGGCACAGCGCAGGGCAGCAACACCGCCTGTCTGCCTCCCAGTCCCAGACGTTGGGACACATCCCTGCCATCCTGCCGTCCTTGCCTCGGGTCCAGCCGCAGCCTTTCCCCCTGCCTGGCACTTCTCCTGCCCAGTCACACTTGGGGTGAGCGGAGGAGGCCTTGCCCAGACCCAGGCACTTGATCTCTGTCCCACAGCCCAGTGCCCTCTGGACAGGCCCAGGCCTCTCAGGGGCAATCCCCAGGGCACTTCGCCTGCATCCGCTGAGGGACTGTCTCCTGCGCGAGCTTCCCCCCGGCAGGCCTCTGCTCCCCCAAAACTCCTCATCGCAGGGTTTGCAGGTGGATCTCTGTCCCAGCCCCTCAGGCGGCAGCACGGCCCTTCCTATCTGTGATGAGGCTGAACTTTCAGCAGGCTGAACCCACACCCCAGCAGTGATGCTCAGGAGCAGGGCAGAGACCTTGCTGCAGGCACGTCCTGCCCAAGCGTGGCCAGGCACCCCTCACCTGCACCCAGCCGCACGGCCGCTCCGCAGCGCCGAGGCCCCTCAGCCCTCAGCTCCCGTGGCCAGGCCTTGACCGTCCCCGCAGCATAAGGGCCTCTGCAAGAGCCCAGCAGTGCCACGCTCCCTCCATGTGGCACGGCTCCAGGCAGAGCCCTTTGGCTGCAGGTGCCAGAGACATTCCCATGCCGCTGCGTGCACAGAGCTGTGCCGGCTGCACACCTCCTGGACAGGGAGACGCCTCCAGCAGCCACAGCCCCTCCCGGCAGCTCTGGGGTAAGGCAGAAGGGTGGTGGGGAGCAGGTGCCAGTGATGAGGGGGATCCTGGTGCAGTGGGGGCAGGGGCAGGGGTAGCCATCACCTTCAAAAGTGAGAGGGGACTGGCAGAGACCCGTGGCTCTAGAGGAGAGCAAAGCCAGGACACCAGGCACAGGCACCTGCAGCACAGGGCAGCAATGGCAGGGCCCCATCAGCAGATGGGCACAGCAAAGATGCTGAATGGGCCCCTGTGATGGAAGGAGGTTTTTTTATCACTTCCCCATTGCTCTGTGTCACTGTGTATCATTGCTGCCGTCGTAGCCACCACAGAAATAGACAGCCTCGTCCTCGGCTTGGACCCCAGTGATGGTTAATGTGGCCGTGGAGCCAGATACAGAGCCAGAGAATCGCGAAGGGATGCCCGAGGGTCTCTTTGTGTCCTTATAGATCACAGTGACAGGAGCAGTGCCAGGGACCTTCTGCTGGAACCAGCCAACATAGCTGCTGCTGCTAATCCCAGAGCAGGTGATCTGGACGGTTTCTCCCGGGTTTTTGGACACAGAGAACGGCTGAGTCACTGCTGCCTGGACCAGGGAACCTGGAGAGGGAGAGGAGAGAGGGGAGAAGATGGGGGTCAGCCAGTGCCCCATGCACACAGCCCTCCCCGGGCAGTGGGACAGGGCCCCTGTGCCCAGAGGTCCCAGCCGTGCGCAGCGAGTCTGGCCAGGGCACCTGAGCCGTGGACGAGCACCACGAGGAGGAGAGGGGCCCAGGCCATGGCGCAATCCCAACAGCTCTGTGTCCCCACGCCGATGGGGCTGTGCTCTGGACCCCGACTCCCTTTTAAGCACCAGCCCACCCAGGCACGGCCCCTCCATGCAAATCTGAGCCCGCGCTCAGGCCGGATCCTGCCCGCGCCTCTCTCCCCAATTCCCTCCCTGCTCCGCGCCCCGCCCCGCCACTCCAGATGCTGTGGGGCTTGTCCCCAGGCGAGCATGGAGCAGAGACAGGACAAGGGGTGATGGCCTCAAGTTGGAGCACAGGAAGTTCCACACCAATATGCAGAAGAACTATTTTATGGAGAGGGTGATGGAGCACTGGGACAGGCTGCACTGGGCGGTGTGGAGTCACCTTCCCTGGGGATATTCCAGACCCTTCTGGATGTGTCCCTGTGCAACCTGTCCTAGGGACCCTGCTTTGGCTGGGCGGTTGGACCCTATCATCTCTGGAGATCCCATCCAACCCCTACGATTCTGTGAATCTGTGAATCTGTGAATTGGGCAGCCCCTTGCCATCATGGGGCCGTGGCAGGACATTGCCCAGGGCCAGGGGCTTCGCAGTGGGGCAGAGGGGCAGATATAGCCAATGCTGGAATACACTGGGGGGTCTTGCAACACGACAGAGCAGTCCCCGGCCTGGCTGGCTTTTCCCCAGAAGCCTCACACACAGCCCTGGAGCTGCTGTGCCCAAGGGAAACATCTCTTCCCTCTGTATAAAGGCAAAACTTTGACCCAGATGCCCAGCCCAAGGCACGTTCCCCCCTCTTGGTGCCTGGGATACAGAGTCAGTTTGACTGGGGCCACCTGGGGTGATGCCCTGTGGGGTCCTGGCAACACTAGTCTGGAAGTAACCTGGCGGGACCCTGAGTCCCAGCCAGGGCACACCAGGGGACCCTGGCCCTGCAGCATGAGGTAGACACAGGTCTCCTGGGGTCATCCCAGCATTTCTATACCTGAGAGGGCGGTCAGCAACTGGAACAGGCTTCCTGGAGAGGTGGTCGCTGCCCCAAGCCTGTCAGTGTTGGTAACAGGCTTTCACTCCTGGTCTGTCCTGAAGCAGTCAGTGGCTGGAAGAGAATAATCATTGTTGGTCTCTTCCAGTGGAAACATCCCACAACATCCCATCCCATCCTGTCCTGTTTCCTCCCCAGATGAGAGAGGACTGGCACAGACGTGGGGCTCTAAGAGATGACAAAGCTGGGACACCACGCACAGCCACCAGCAGCACAGCGCAGGGCCATGGCAGGGACCTGCTCCACCATCAAACAAGGACAGCAGCGGCTCCAAACTTCCCCATTGCTCTGTGTCACCATCACAGCTGCTGTCGTTGCCACCACAGTAAAAGACGGCCTCGTCCTCAGCTTGGACCCCAGTGATGGTTAACGTGCCCGTGGAGCTAAATGTGGATTTGGAGAATCACAGAGGCATGTCCAAGGGGTTGTTGCTGATGTAGTAGGTGACAGTGACAGGGCACTGCCAGGGCCTTCTGGTACCAGCCAGCGTAAGAAGAGCTGCTGCTAACTCAACCGCTTCTCCCAGCACAGAACCAGCTCTGGCAGCAGCAGGAGGACATGGTTGTCAGTAGCAAGAGGCAATGGGGTGGATGACAGGGTGTTGGGGTTTTGTGTGACAGAGTTGTGCTGGAGAAGAGCTGCAGGGGTTTCTCCTGCAAGAAGCAGCCAGAAGCTTTCCCTATGCCTGACAGAGCAAACACCAGCTGGGCTCAAGGCCAGACCCACCGCTGACCACGGCTGAGCCTGGCAGTGATGGTTATAGAGCCTCTGGGAATCACAGTTAAAAGAAAAATAATGCAAGCAGCCACTTTTTGCCTGCAGAGAAGGGAGTGAGAAGTCAGACACTGTGCAGGCACCAAGGGCAGGGAAGGGTGGGGAGGTGGCGCCACAGGTGCCAGAGAGAAAGATGCCCCTGCAGCCCCTGGAGACTGAAAGAGAGAAGAGACAGAGAGATCCGTGCTGGGGCAGGATGCTGAGGGGGGGCTGTGACCCCGTGGAGGACCAGGCTGCAGCAGTCTGGGCCTGAGAGACTGAGAGACATTGTGATTTAAGCCTGCACCCATAGCAGTGACCCACGCTGGGGCAGCTGGGGAAGAGCTGAAGCCCTGTGGGAAAGGACTCAGGTTGGAGAAGTTTGTGGAAGACTGTCTGCTGTGGGTGGGACCCCACGGTGCAGCAGGGGAAGGGGGTGAGGAATGCTCCCCCCCCGCAGCTAAGAAGGGAAACAACTCATGAGGAACTGACCAAAACCCCCATTCCTCCAGTCCCTGCCCCTCCCTGTGCCACAGGTGGGGGAAGAAGGGAGTGAAATCCTGACTACAGTGAAGTCTGCTAAGAAGGGAGGGGTGGGGGGAGGTGCTTTGAGATCTGTTTGGGCTTCTCATCACCCGACTCTGGTGTCACTGGGGGTGCAGGGCAGTGTAATGAATATTCTGTGTTGAGTCTGTTCTGCCTGTGACGCTGATGGTGGAATGATCTCTCCCTGTCCTTATCTCAAGTCCTGAGCCTCTCAGTAGATACTTTCTCCCTTGTCCAGCAGCAGAGGGGAGTGATAGACTGATTGTGGTGGTTGTCTGTCCTCTGAAATCACCTCCAGTGCTCTGTGACACGAAAGGGAGGACAATCACAGCCATGGTCATGCACAGGAGACAGGAAGGCCCCCAGCCACCAGCTACAACTCTGCTGGGTTAGGAGAGAGAAGGGCTCAGAACCCTGGTCTGATTTTCATGTTTGCGGCTCAGTTCCTGTTCCTCCCAGTGATCAGGCACCAAAGCTGCTGCTGCCGTCCCAGCCACCACAGAAATAGACGGCCTCGTCCTCGGCTTGGACCCCAGTGATGGTTAACGTGCCCGTGGAGCCAAACCAGGATTCTGACTTGGAGCCAGAGAATCGCGAAGGGATGCCTGAGGGTCTCTTGTCGCTGCTATAGATCACAGTGACAGGGCCAGTGCCAGGGACCTTCTGCTGGTACCAGCCAACATATTCGCTGCTGTCGCTGCTAAGCCCAGAGCAGGTGATCTGGACGGTTTCTCCCACGTTTTTGGACACTGAGGCCAGCTGAGTGACCCCAGCCACCCTTCAGGCACCTGGACACTGCCCAGCACTGAGCACCAACACACACAGGGCCCAAGGTCAGAGCCCTGGGGTGCTGTGAGAAGAGTTGACAGAAGCAAGGACAAGGATTGCCAGAGCTGGAAAAGGACCCTGCTCTGGGTGTGGGCACACTATGGGGGAGCAGAACACTACCCACACCAGAGAATCCCATCAGAGAGCAACTGAGGCTGTAGGAGCACAGGGCTGGGGAGATGGAAGTCCCCTGCCTTCCCTAGGGACAGACACAAAGTGTCCCCATCCCCAGAGTCACCTCCAGCATGGCATGGTGCGGTCAGAAGAACATCTCCGGCCACCTACATGGATGGGGACAGGAACCTGCTCCAGCACAGCAGCCTTGCTCAGCCATGAGGGAATAAGTCAGGAATCCTCCACTTCTAACCCCTCTGGAGATACAGGATGATCTGGAAGGCAGCACAGTGACAGCATTACCACTGCTATCCTGGCCACCACAGTAATAGACGGCCTCGTCCTCGGCTTGGACCCCAGTGATGGTTAACGTGCCCGTGGAGCCGGACTTGGAGCCAGAGAATCGCGAAGGGATGCCCGAGGGTCTCTTGTCATTGTAATAGATCACAGTGACAGGGGCAGTGCCAGGGACCTTCTGCTGGTACCAGCCAATGTTGTTGCTGCTGCTGCCAAGCCCAGAGCAGGTGATCTGGACGGTTTCTCCTGGGTTTTTGGACACTGAGGCCGGCTGAGTCAGCGCTGCCTGGACCAGGGAACCTGGAGAGGGAGAGAAGGGAGAAGGCAGGGATCACCTCTGCGTCCCATCAGCATCCCCACACCAATGGGGCTGTGCCATGGCCCCTGACTCCTGCTTAAGCACCCATCTGCCTGGGCATCCCACCTCCATGCAAACACAGTGCCCCATGTGTGCTGACACCTCCTGTCCCACTGTAGTCCCTGCCCAGTTCCAACATGCCTCTGGTCCTCCAAAGGCACCAGGATCATGGTGGGCCACCAGCTCCCCAAGTACCTGCTCCCTCCCCAGCATGGCTGCTGAGCTCTGAGCTCAGCCATTGCCCAGCCCGTACCTGTCCCTGCCCAGGACAGTGGCCTCACTGCACCAGGAACTGCGGTGCACAGGGCAGGGGACAGCCCCACCTCAGCATATGGACATCACAGCTGTATCTGAACTTGGCAAAGGGTGCCAAGAAAAAACAGAAGGTCTTCCATAGGTGTATAAACCAGAAAAGGAAGGGGACAGAAGGCGTAACCCCCCCGATGAGCAACAATTCTGGACAGGTAACAACAGACGAGGGCAGGCGCAGGTTCTCAGCAACACTTTTGCCTCGACCTTCACTGGCGACCTCTCTCCTCATCACTCACATTGATGGCCCACTAGACAGGGACCAAGGAGACAGAGTCCCTCCCACTGTAAGTGAAGATAAGGTTTGTGACCATCTGAGGAACATGAATGTCCACGAGTCCGTGGGATCTGAGGAGATGCATCCCAGAGTCCTGAAGGAACTGGCTGACGTAGTTGCCAAGCCACTCTCCATGACAGTTGAAAAGTCATGGTGGTCACGTGCAGTGGTCCCTCGTGACTGGAAGAGAGGAACCATCATGGCCATTTTTCAGAAGGGTAGGAAGGAGGACCCTGGGAACTAGCACCCTGTCAGCCTCCCCTCTGTGCCTGGGAAGATCATGGAACAGATCCTCCCAGAAGCAGCGCTGAGGCACATGGAGGACAGGGAGGCGAATCGAGACAGCCAGCATGGCTTTGCTAGGGGTGAGTCCTGCCTGACCAATCTAGCACCTTTCTACAATGGAGTATCTGCATCAGTAGACAAGGGAAGAGCTATGGATGTCATCTATCTCGATTTCTGCAAGGCCTTTGACAGGGTGCCCCACAACATCCTTCTCTCTAAGTTGGAGAGATATGGATTTGATGGGTGGACTGTTGAGTGGATAAGGAATTGGCTGGATGGTCACATCCAGAGGGGGGTGCTCAATGGCTCGATGTCCAGATGGAATATGGTGACAAGCAGTGTTCCTCAGGGGTCTGTGCTGGGACCAGTGCTGCTTAGTATCTTTATTCATTATTATTATTTCTTTATTAATGACAGGGGGATTGAGTGCAAACTTGCTGAGAGCAGCAAGCTGGGAGATGAGGTTAATGTGCTGGAGGGATGGGATGCTGTCCAGAGGGACCTGGATGAGCTGGAGAAGTGGGCCCAGGTGAACCTCATGAGGTTCAACAAAGCCAAGTGCAGGGTGATGGTTTTGAACTAGAAGAGGGGAGATTTAGTTTGGATATTTGGGAAAAAATCTTCAATGTGAGGGTGGTAGACCACTGGCACAGTTTGCCCAGAGAGGTGATGGAGGCCCCATCCCGGGAGATAACTCAAGGTCAGGCTTGATGGGACTCTGAGAACCTGATGCAGTGAAGATGTCCCTGCTTTCTGCAGGGGGTTGGACTAGATGACCATTGAAGTTCCCTTCCAACCCCACACATTCTCTGATTCTATGATCCACCTGCTCTGGAGCACCCAACTCTGCTCAGCACTTGCTGGTCCCTGGGTGGCCATGCTACCCTCACATTGCCCAGCAGCAGCAGCAGAGGAGGTGGGAAGACCAGGTCCTTCTCCAAACCAGGGTGCCCCAACTCTACCTCTGCTAAGTGCCACAAGAGAGCTACAGAGCAGAGAGCTGGCATTCCGAAGGGTACTGGAACCACACAAAGACCGGAAGCTTCAAGGCTACCCAGCAGTAAGGAAACACAAGCCCCCACCTCTGCAACTACAAAGTGAGCAGGGGTTCTCCAGCATCCTCCCAGCATCCACAGACAGACTCAGGCTGGAGCTCCTACCAATCGAGCACATGCATCGTCCTCTCAGACTCGTCCATCCAGGGGCAGCCCCTCTGCCACAGCACAGGACACAGCAGGCTCCAGAAGGATCTGTGAGGACTCGCCCAGCACCAGTGCACCACACACTGGTACCTGGCTGTCCCCAGCCCCCTTGCCTCCTGGCTGCCCTAGGAACCTCAGGACTGTGCTGCGGGGCCACACTGACACCATGTGGGGACAACCAGGCCTCAGGGACACGGCTGGAGGAAGTGAGAGCAAAACCCAGCACAGCACTCTGCCCGTGCTGTGCCTCACCCCCACCACGCTTCCACCAAGTCCCCAGGCTCCAGCTGCCCTTGCCACAACCTTCAGGGCTTCTGCGTGCTGGGACCCTGCTCAAGACACCCTGTGCTTGCAGGGGAGAGCCTCTCACACAGACACGGGGCCTTCGGCACAGTTGCTGTCAGATGAGGGTGGCCATTAGCCCTGAACTGTCAGGGAGCCCAGAGGCCAGACACACACGCAGAGATGGTGGCAGGGTGTCTGCCAGCTTCTCTGGGACACAGAATAAGACATTTTGAGGGTGGGAGCGACCAGGCACCCCAAAGGGAGGCACTACAAGGAGCTGTGACACTGCCACATCCCCAGCAGCACCATCAGGACTGTGGCCCCCCCGACATGGCAGAGAGTGATGGTCACCCAGAGCCTGACCCCGGCCACCCTGTGGGCACCTGGACACTGCCCAGCACTGAGCACCAACACACACAGGGCCCAAGGTCAGAGCCGTGGGGTGCTGTGAGAAGAGCTGGCAGAAGCAAGGACAAGGATTGCCAGAGCTGGAGAAGGACCCTGGTCTGGGTGTGGGCACACTATGGGGGAGCAGAACACTGCTCACAACAGAGCATCCCCATCAGAGAGCAACTGAGGCTGTAGGAGCACAGGGCTGGGGAGATGGAAGTCCCCTGCCTTCCCTAGGGACAGACACAAAGTGTCCCCATCCCCAGAGTTATCTCCAGCATGGCATGGTGTGGTCAGAAGAACATCTCCGGCCACCTACATGGATGGGGACAGGAACCTGCTCCAGCACAGCAGCCTTGCTCAGCCATGAGGGACTAAGTCAGGAATCCTCCACTTCTAACCCCTCTGGAGATACAGGATGATCTGGAAGGCAGCACAGTGACAGCATTACCACTGCTGTCCTGGCCACCACAGAAATAGACGGCCTCGTCCTCGGCTTGGACCCCAGTGATGGTTAACGTGCCCGTGGTGCCGGACTTGGAGCCAGAGAATCGCGAAGGGATGCCCGAGGGTCTCTTGGTGCTCTCATAGATCACAGTGACAGGGGCAGTGCCAGGGACCTTGTGCTGGTACCAGCCAACATAAGCATAGCTGCTGGTAAGCCCAGAGCAGGTGATCTGGACGGTTTCTCCTGGGTTTTTGGACACTGAGAACGGCTGAGTCAGCGCTGCCTGGACCAGGGAACCTGGAGAGGGAGAGGAGAGAGGGGAGAAGATGGGGGTCCGTCAGTGCCGCATGCACACAGCCCTCCCCGGGCAGTGAGACTGGGCCCCTGTGCCCAAAGACCATAATGCTACTGAGGAAAACAGGTCATCACACAGCTCTCAAGACCAGAGCCCTGGGGTCCTCTCAGGGGAACAGGCTGTGCCAGCACAACAGAGCACCCAGCAGAAGCAGATTTTTCACCTGGAGACAAGGTAATGCCATGTCTTCTATATGGACAACATGAGGTGCCCACAGCTCCAGAGTCACCTTCTGCATGGCCTGATATGATCAGGAGGGCATTCAGAGCCATGGCCGTACAGAAAAGCCAGAAACCTGCCCCTTCCCAAGCCCCACAGTTCTCCCCAGCCATGGAGGAGAAGGTTTTTAAGACCTCTGTACCTCACTTCCACATGTCTCTAAGTCCCTACACCAGCATCACTGCTGCTGTCGTAGCCACCACAGTAAATAGACGGCCTCGGCCTCGGCTTGGACCCCAGTGATGGTTAACGTGCCCGTGGAGCCAGACGTGGAGCCAGAGAATCGTGAAGGGATGCCCGAGGGTCTCTGGTTGTTGTTATAGATCACAGTGACAGGGCCAGTGCCAGGGACCTTCTGCTGGTACCAGCCAACATAAGCATAGCCGCTGCTGCTTAGCCCGGAGCCAGTGATATGGACTCCTGGTTTTTGACACCGAGGGCAGCTGAGTCAGCGCTGTCTGGACCAGGGAACTTGGAATGAGAGCGGAGAAGATGAGGTTTGGGGTGTTTGGAGAAGACAGTTATCTCCCCTGACCCCAGCCCTCCCTGCACACCGGGATAGGGAATTCCACAGCTGGGAGCAAATCGACCCAGACAGAGTCACAGGCACTTTCCGGGAGCTGAGCCCAGCACAACCCGTCCCAGCACAGACCCAGCTCTGGCAGCAGCAGCAGCACAACAGGGTCGTCAGTAGCAAGAGGCAGTGGGGTGGGGGACAAGGACACACTGTGAACTTGCTGGGATATGGACAGTGATGCCCGGTCACGGAGTCTCCTCCAGTGCTGTGGGACATGACACTGAGGCCATCCACAGGAAAGGCCATGCAGAGGGGACAGGAACTACCTCTGGAGAAGGTGGATCTCTGTCCCAGCCCCTCAGGCGGCAGCACGGCCCTTCCTATCTGTGATGAGGCTGAACTTTCAGCAGGCTGAACCCCCCCCAGCAGTGATGCTCAGGAGCATCTCCTCCCCAGTGACAGAGGCCTGGCAGAGATCTGTGGCTCTAGAGGAGGGCAGAGCCAGGACACCAGAGACTGGCCCCTGCATCACAAGGCAGCAAGGACAGGGCCATAGCAGATATGTGCCCCACTACCAAAGGGGGACACCAGAGACTCCTCTATGGGCCCCTGTGATGGTAGAAGGTTTTTGTATCATTTCCCCATTGCTCTGTGTCACCATCACTGCTGCTGTCGATGCCACCACAGTAATAGTCGGCCTCGTCCTCGGCTTGGACCCCAGTGATGGTTAACATGCCCGTGGTGCCAGATAAAGAGCCAGAGAATCGCGAAGGGATGCCCGAGGGTCTCTTGTCTTTGTTATAGATCACAGTGACAGGAGCAGTGCCGGATACCTTCTGCTGGTACCAGCCAACACCATAGCTGCTGTCGCTGCTAAGCCCAGAGCAGGTGATCTGGACGGTTTCTCCCGGGTTTTTGGACACTGAGAACGGCTGAGTCAGCGCTGCCTGGACCAGGGAACCTGGAGAGGGAGAGGAGAGAGGGGAGAAGATGGGGGTCAGTCAGTGCCCCATGCATACAGCCCTCCCCAGGCAGTGGGACAAAGCCCCTGTGCCCAGAGGTCCCAGCCGTGCGCAGCGAGTCTGGCCAGGGCACCTGAGCCGTGGACGAGCACCACGAGGAGGAGAGGGGCCCAGGCCATGGCGCGATCCCAACAGCTCTGTGTCCCCACGCCGATGGGGCTGTGCTCTGGACCCCGACTCCTTCTTAAGCACCAGCCCACCCAGGCACAGCCCCTCCACAGAAACGTACCCCCCAAAATCTAACGGCAGCTCCTGTCCCTGAGGCCCTGTCCCACTCCAGGCACATCTCTGCCCACCAAAGGCACCTGGGGCAGCCCAGGCCGAGGCTCCCTGGGCACTCGGCCAGGAGAGGCACAGCAGGCTCCAGGAGGATCTGTGAGGACTCGCCCAGCACCCAGGCACTGCACACTGGTACCTGGCTGTCCCCAGCCCCCTTGCCTCCTGGCTGCCCTAGGAACCTCAGGACTGTGCTGCGGGGCCACACTGACACCATGTGGGGACAACCAGGCCCTCAGGGACACGGCTGGAGGAAGTGAGAGCAAAACCCAGCACAGCACTCTGCCCGCGCTGTGCCTCACCCCCACCACGCTTCCACCAAGTCCCCAGGCTCCAGCTGCCCTTGCCACAACCTTCAGGGCTTCTGCGTGCTGGGACCCTGCTCAAGACACCCTGTGCTTGCAGGGGAGAGCCTCTCACACAGACACGGGGCCTTCGGCACAGTTGCTGTCAGATGAGGGTGGCCATTAGCCCTGAACTGTCAGGGAGCCCAGAGGCCAGACACACACGCAGAGATGGTGGCAGGGTGTCTGCCAGCTTCTCTGGGACACAGAATAAGACATTTTGAGGGTGGGAGCGACCAGGCACCCCAAAGGGAGGCACTACAAGGAGCTGTGACACTGCCACATCCCCAGCAGCACCATCAGGACTGTGGCCCCCCCGACATGGCAGAGAGTGATGGTCACCCAGAGCCTGACCCCGGCCACCCTGTGGGCACCTGGACACTGCCCAGCACTGAGCACCAACACACACAGGGCCCAAGGTCAGAGCCGTGGGGTGCTGTGAGAAGAGCTGGCAGAAGCAAGGACAAGGATTGCCAGAGCTGGAGAAGGACCCTGGTCTGGGTGTGGGCACACTATGGGGGAGCAGAACACTGCTCACAACAGAGCATCCCCATCAGAGAGCAACTGAGGCTGTAGGAGCACAGGGCTGGGGAGATGGAAGTCCCCTGCCTTCCCTAGGGACAGACACAAAGTGTCCCCATCCCCAGAGTTATCTCCAGCATGGCATGGTGTGGTCAGAAGAACATCTCCGGCCACCTACATGGATGGGGACAGGAACCTGCTCCAGCACAGCAGCCTTGCTCAGCCATGAGGGACTAAGTCAGGAATCCTCCACTTCTAACCCCTCTGGAGATACAGGATGATCTGGAAGGCAGCACAGTGACAGCATTACCACTGCTGTCCTGGCCACCACAGAAATAGACGGCCTCGTCCTCGGCTTGGACCCCAGTGATGGTTAACGTGCCCGTGGTGCCGGACTTGGAGCCAGAGAATCGCGAAGGGATGCCCGAGGGTCTCTTGGTGCTCTCATAGATCACAGTGACAGGGGCAGTGCCAGGGACCTTGTGCTGGTACCAGCCAACATAAGCATAGCTGCTGGTAAGCCCAGAGCAGGTGATCTGGACGGTTTCTCCTGGGTTTTTGGACACTGAGAACGGCTGAGTCAGCGCTGCCTGGACCAGGGAACCTGGAGAGGGAGAGGAGAGAGGGGAGAAGATGGGGGTCCGTCAGTGCCGCATGCACACAGCCCTCCCCGGGCAGTGAGACTGGGCCCCTGTGCCCAAAGACCATAATGCTACTGAGGAAAACAGGTCATCACACAGCTCTCAAGACCAGAGCCCTGGGGTCCTCTCAGGGGAACAGGCTGTGCCAGCACAACAGAGCACCCAGCAGAAGCAGATTTTTCACCTGGAGACAAGGTAATGCCATGTCTTCTATATGGACAACATGAGGTGCCCACAGCTCCAGAGTCACCTTCTGCATGGCCTGATATGATCAGGAGGGCATTCAGAGCCATGGCCGTACAGAAAAGCCAGAAACCTGCCCCTTCCCAAGCCCCACAGTTCTCCCCAGCCATGGAGGAGAAGGTTTTTAAGACCTCTGTACCTCACTTCCACATGTCTCTAAGTCCCTACACCAGCATCACTGCTGCTGTCGTAGCCACCACAGTAAATAGACGGCCTCGGCCTCGGCTTGGACCCCAGTGATGGTTAACGTGCCCGTGGAGCCAGACGTGGAGCCAGAGAATCGTGAAGGGATGCCCGAGGGTCTCTGGTTGTTGTTATAGATCACAGTGACAGGGCCAGTGCCAGGGACCTTCTGCTGGTACCAGCCAACATAAGCATAGCCGCTGCTGCTTAGCCCGGAGCCAGTGATATGGACTCCTGGTTTTTGACACCGAGGGCAGCTGAGTCAGCGCTGTCTGGACCAGGGAACTTGGAATGAGAGCGGAGAAGATGAGGTTTGGGGTGTTTGGAGAAGACAGTTATCTCCCCTGACCCCAGCCCTCCCTGCACACCGGGATAGGGAATTCCACAGCTGGGAGCAAATCGACCCAGACAGAGTCACAGGCACTTTCCGGGAGCTGAGCCCAGCACAACCCGTCCCAGCACAGACCCAGCTCTGGCAGCAGCAGCAGCACAACAGGGTCGTCAGTAGCAAGAGGCAGTGGGGTGGGGGACAAGGACACACTGTGAACTTGCTGGGATATGGACAGTGATGCCCGGTCACGGAGTCTCCTCCAGTGCTGTGGGACATGACACTGAGGCCATCCACAGGAAAGGCCATGCAGAGGGGACAGGAACTACCTCTGGAGAAGGTGGATCTCTGTCCCAGCCCCTCAGGCGGCAGCACGGCCCTTCCTATCTGTGATGAGGCTGAACTTTCAGCAGGCTGAACCCCCCCCAGCAGTGATGCTCAGGAGCATCTCCTCCCCAGTGACAGAGGCCTGGCAGAGATCTGTGGCTCTAGAGGAGGGCAGAGCCAGGACACCAGAGACTGGCCCCTGCATCACAAGGCAGCAAGGACAGGGCCATAGCAGATATGTGCCCCACTACCAAAGGGGGACACCAGAGACTCCTCTATGGGCCCCTGTGATGGTAGAAGGTTTTTGTATCATTTCCCCATTGCTCTGTGTCACCATCACTGCTGCTGTCGATGCCACCACAGTAATAGTCGGCCTCGTCCTCGGCTTGGACCCCAGTGATGGTTAACATGCCCGTGGTGCCAGATAAAGAGCCAGAGAATCGCGAAGGGATGCCCGAGGGTCTCTTGTCTTTGTTATAGATCACAGTGACAGGAGCAGTGCCGGATACCTTCTGCTGGTACCAGCCAACACCATAGCTGCTGTCGCTGCTAAGCCCAGAGCAGGTGATCTGGACGGTTTCTCCCGGGTTTTTGGACACTGAGAACGGCTGAGTCAGCGCTGCCTGGACCAGGGAACCTGGAGAGGGAGAGGAGAGAGGGGAGAAGATGGGGGTCAGTCAGTGCCCCATGCATACAGCCCTCCCCAGGCAGTGGGACAAAGCCCCTGTGCCCAGAGGTCCCAGCCGTGCGCAGCGAGTCTGGCCAGGGCACCTGAGCCGTGGACGAGCACCACGAGGAGGAGAGGGGCCCAGGCCATGGCGCGATCCCAACAGCTCTGTGTCCCCACGCCGATGGGGCTGTGCTCTGGACCCCGACTCCTTCTTAAGCACCAGCCCACCCAGGCACAGCCCCTCCACAGAAACGTACCCCCCAAAATCTAACGGCAGCTCCTGTCCCTGAGGCCCTGTCCCACTCCAGGCACATCTCTGCCCACCAAAGGCACCTGGGGCAGCCCAGGCCGAGGCTCCCCGGGCACTCGGCCAGGAGAGGCACAGCAGGCTCCAGGAGGATCTGTGAGGACTCGCCCAGCACCCAGGCACTGCACACTGGTACCTGGCTGTCCCCAGCCCCCTTGCCTCCTGGCTGCCCTAGGAACCTCAGGACTGTGCTGCGGGGCCACACTGACACCATGTGGGGACAACCAGGCCCTCAGGGACACGGCTGGAGGAAGTGAGAGCAAAACCCAGCACAGCACTCTGCCCGCGCTGTGCCTCACCCCCACCACGCTTCCACCAAGTCCCCAGGCTCCAGCTGCCCTTGCCACAACCTTCAGGGCTTCTGCGTGCTGGGACCCTGCTCAAGACACCCTGTGCTTGCAGGGGAGAGCCTCTCACACAGACACGGGGCCTTCGGCACAGTTGCTGTCAGATGAGGGTGGCCATTAGCCCTGAACTGTCAGGGAGCCCAGAGGCCAGACACACACGCAGAGATGGTGGCAGGGTGTCTGCCAGCTTCTCTGGGACACAGAATAAGACATTTTGAGGGTGGGAGAAACCAGGCACCCCAAAGGGAGGCACTACAAGGAGCTGTGTCACTGCCACATCCCCAGCAGCACCATCAGGACTGTGGCCCCCCCGACATGGCAGAGAGTGATGGTCACCCAGAGCCTGACCCTGGCCACGCTGCAGGCACCTGGACACTGCCCAGCACTAAGCACAAACACACACAGGGCCCAAGGTCACAGCCCTGGGGTGCTGTGAGAAGAGCTGGCAGAAGCAAGGACAAGGATTGCCAGAGCTGGAGAAGGACCCTGGTCTGGGTGTGGGCAAACTATGGGGGAGCAGAACACTGCTCACGCCTGAGCAACATCAGAGAGCAACTGAGGCTGTAGGAGCACAGGGCTGGGGAGATGGAAGTCCCCTGCCTTCCCTAGGGACAGACACAAAGTGTCCCCATGCCCAGAGTCACCTCCAGCATGGCATGGTGTGGTCAGAAGAACATCTCCGGCCACCTACATGGATGGGGACAGAAACCTGCTCCAGCACAGCAGCCTTGCTCAGCCATGAGGGACTAAGTCAGGAATCCTCCACTTCTAACCCCTCTGGAGATACAGGATGATCTGGAAGGCAGCACAGTGACAGCATTACCACTGCTGTCGGTGCCACCAGAGCAATAGTCGGCCTCGTCCTCGGCTTGGACCCCAGTGATGGTTAACGTGCCCGTGGTGCCGGATGCAGAGCCAGAGAATTGCGAAGGGATGACCGAGGGTCTCTGGTTGTAGTTATAGATCACAGTGACAGGGGCAGTGCCAGGGACCTTCTGCTGGTACCACCCAACAGCACTGTAGCTGTCAAGCCCAGAGCAGGTGATCTGGATGGTTTCTCCCACATTTTTGGACACTGAGGCCGGCTGAGTCAGCGCTGCCTGGACCAGGGAACCTGGAGAGGGAGAGGAGAAGAGAGAGGGGAGCAGATGGGGGTTAGCCAGTGCCCCATGGGCACAGCCCTCCCCAGGCCGTGGGACAGGGAGAAGACCTCTGTGCCAAATACCTGGGCAGGGCACCTGAGCAGTGAATGAGCACCACAAGGAGGAGAGGGGCTCAGGCCACGGTCTCAACTGCTGATCCTAACAGCTTTGTGTCCCCATGTGGATGGGGCTGCATCACAGACCTCAAGGACCTTTTAAACCCTCACCCAGGCACAGCCCCTCCGTGCAAATCTGACCTGCAGTCAGGGCTGGATCCTGCCTGCACCCCCCAGAGCACAGAGGGGCAGCAGCAGCTGCGGGCACAGCGCAGGGCAGCAACACCGCCTGTCTGCCTCCCAGTCCCAGACTTTGGGACACATCCCTGCCGTCCTTGCCTCGGGTCCAGCCGCAGCCTTTCCCCCTGCCTGGCACTTCTCCTGCCCAGTCACACTTGGGGTGAGCGGAGGAGGCCTTGCCCAGACCCAGGCACTTGATCTCTGTCCCACAGCCCAGTGCCCTCTGGACAGGCCCAGGCCTCTCAAGGGGCAATCCCCAGGGCACTTCGCCTGCATCCGCTGAGGGACTGTCTCCTGCGCGAGCTTCCCCCCGGCAGGCCTCTGCTCCCCCAAAACTCCTCATCGCAGGGTTTGCAGGTGGATCTCTGTCCCAGCCCCTCAGGCGGCAGCACGGCCCTTCCTATCTGTGATGAGGCTGAACTTTCAGCAGGCTGAACCCACACCCCAGCAGTGATGCTCAGGAGCAGGGCAGAGACCTTGCTGCAGGCACGTCCTGCCCAAGCGTGGCCAGGCACCCCTCACCCGCACCCAGCCGCACGGCCGCTCCGCAGCGCCGAGGCCCCTCAGCCCTCAGCTCCCGTGGCCAGGCCTTGACCGTCCCCGCAGCATAAGGGCCTCTGCAAGAGCCCAGCAGTGCCACGCTCCCTCCATGTGGCACGGCTCCAGGCAGAGCCCTTTGGCTGCAGGTGCCAGAGACATTCCCATGCCGCTGCGTGCACAGAGCTGTGCCAGCTGCACACCTCCTGGACAGGGAGACGCCTCCAGCAGCCACAGCCCCTCCTGGCAGCTCCGGGGTAAGGCAGAAGGGTGGTGGGGAGCAGGCACCAGTGATGAGGGGGATTCTGGTGCAGTGGGGGCAGGGGCAGGGGTAGCCATCACCTTCAAAACTGAGAGGGGACTGGCAGAGATCTGTGGCTCTAGAGGAGAGCAAAGCCAGGACACCAGGCACAGCCACCTGCAGCACAGGGAAGCAATGGCAGGGCCCCATCAGCAGATGGGCACAGCAAAGATGCTGAATGGGCCCCTGTGATGGAAGGAGGTTTTTTTATCACTTCCCCATTGCTCTGTGTCAGAGTGTATCATTGCTGCCGTCGCTGCCACCACAGTAATAGACGGCCTCGTCCTCGGCTTGGACCCCAGTGATGGTTAATGTGGCCGTGGAGCCAGATACAGAGCCAGAGAATCGCGAAGGGATGCCCGAGGGTCTCTCTGTGTCCTTATAGATCACAGTGACAGGGCCAGTGGGATGCCCGAGGGTCTCTTGACTTTGTTATAGATCACAGTGACAGGAGCAGTGCCGGGTACCTTCTGCTGGTACCAGCCAACACCATAGCTGCTGTAGCTGCTAAGCCCAGAGCAGGTGATCTGGACGGTTTCTCCCACGTTTTTGGACACTGAGGCCGGCTGAGTCAGCGCTGCCTGGACCAGGGAACCTGGAGAGGGAGAGGAGAGAGGGGAGAAGATGGGGGTCAGCCAGTGCCCCATGCACACAGCCCTCCCCAGGCAGTGGGACAGGGCCCCTGTGCCCAGAGGTCCCAGCCGTGCGCAGCGAGTCTGGCCAGGGCACCTGAGCCGTGGACGAGCACCACGAGGAGGAGAGGGGCCCAGGCCATGGCGCGATCCCAACAGCTCTGTGTCCCCACGCCGATGGGGCTGTGCTCTGGACCCCGACTCCTTCTTAAGCACCAGCCCACCCAGGCACAGCCCCTCCACAGAAACGTACCCCCCAAAATCTAACGGCAGCTCCTGTCCCTGAGGCCCTGTCCCACTCCAGGCACATCTCTGCCCACCAAAGGCACCTGGGGCAGCCCAGGCCGAGGCTCCCCGGGCACTCGGCCAGGAGAGGCACAGCAGGCTCCAGGAGGATCTGTGAGGACTCGCCCAGCACCCAGGCACTGCACACTGGTACCTGGCTGTCCCCAGCCCCCTTGCCTCCTGGCTGCCCTAGGAACCTCAGGACTGTGCTGCGGGGCCACACTGACACCATGTGGGGACAACCAGGCCCTCAGGGACACGGCTGGAGGAAGTGAGAGCAAAACCCAGCACAGCACTCTGCCCGCGCTGTGCCTCACCCCCACCACGCTTCCACCAAGTCCCCAGGCTCCAGCTGCCCTTGCCACAACCTTCAGGGCTTCTGCGTGCTGGGACCCTGCTCAAGACACCCTGTGCTTGCAGGGGAGAGCCTCTCACACAGACACGGGGCCTTCGGCACAGTTGCTGTCAGATGAGGGTGGCCATTAGCCCTGAACTGTCAGGGAGCCCAGAGGCCAGACACACACGCAGAGATGGTGGCAGGGTGTCTGCCAGCTTCTCTGGGACACAGAATAAGACATTTTGAGGGTGGGAGAAACCAGGCACCCCAAAGGGAGGCACTACAAGGAGCTGTGTCACTGCCACATCCCCAGCAGCACCATCAGGACTGTGGCCCCCCCGACATGGCAGAGAGTGATGGTCACCCAGAGCCTGACCCTGGCCACGCTGCAGGCACCTGGACACTGCCCAGCACTAAGCACAAACACACACAGGGCCCAAGGTCACAGCCCTGGGGTGCTGTGAGAAGAGCTGGCAGAAGCAAGGACAAGGATTGCCAGAGCTGGAGAAGGACCCTGGTCTGGGTGTGGGCAAACTATGGGGGAGCAGAACACTGCTCACGCCTGAGCAACATCAGAGAGCAACTGAGGCTGTAGGAGCACAGGGCTGGGGAGATGGAAGTCCCCTGCCTTCCCTAGGGACAGACACAAAGTGTCCCCATGCCCAGAGTCACCTCCAGCATGGCATGGTGTGGTCAGAAGAACATCTCCGGCCACCTACATGGATGGGGACAGAAACCTGCTCCAGCACAGCAGCCTTGCTCAGCCATGAGGGACTAAGTCAGGAATCCTCCACTTCTAACCCCTCTGGAGATACAGGATGATCTGGAAGGCAGCACAGTGACAGCATTACCACTGCTGTCGGTGCCACCAGAGCAATAGTCGGCCTCGTCCTCGGCTTGGACCCCAGTGATGGTTAACGTGCCCGTGGTGCCGGATGCAGAGCCAGAGAATTGCGAAGGGATGACCGAGGGTCTCTGGTTGTAGTTATAGATCACAGTGACAGGGGCAGTGCCAGGGACCTTCTGCTGGTACCACCCAACAGCACTGTAGCTGTCAAGCCCAGAGCAGGTGATCTGGATGGTTTCTCCCACATTTTTGGACACTGAGGCCGGCTGAGTCAGCGCTGCCTGGACCAGGGAACCTGGAGAGGGAGAGGAGAAGAGAGAGGGGAGCAGATGGGGGTTAGCCAGTGCCCCATGGGCACAGCCCTCCCCAGGCCGTGGGACAGGGAGAAGACCTCTGTGCCAAATACCTGGGCAGGGCACCTGAGCAGTGAATGAGCACCACAAGGAGGAGAGGGGCTCAGGCCACGGTCTCAACTGCTGATCCTAACAGCTTTGTGTCCCCATGTGGATGGGGCTGCATCACAGACCTCAAGGACCTTTTAAACCCTCACCCAGGCACAGCCCCTCCGTGCAAATCTGACCTGCAGTCAGGGCTGGATCCTGCCTGCACCCCCCAGAGCACAGAGGGGCAGCAGCAGCTGCGGGCACAGCACAGGGCAGCAACACCGCCTGTCTGCCTCCCAGTCCCAGACGTTGGGACACATCCCTGCCATCCTGCCGTCCTTGCCTCGGGTCCAGCCGCAGCCTTTCCCCCTGCCTGGCACTTCTCCTGCCCAGTCACACTTGGGGTGAGCGGAGGAGGCCTTGCCCAGACCCAGGCACTTGATCTCTGTCCCACAGCCCAGTGCCCTCTGGACAGGCCCAGGCCTCTCAAGGGGCAATCCCCAGGGCACTTCGCCTGCATCCGCTGAGGGACTGTCTCCTGCGCGAGCTTCCCCCCGGCAGGCCTCTGCTCCCCCAAAACTCCTCATCGCAGGGTTTGCAGGTGGATCTCTGTCCCAGCCCCTCAGGCGGCAGCACGGCCCTTCCTATCTGTGATGAGGCTGAACTTTCAGCAGGCTGAACCCACACCCCAGCAGTGATGCTCAGGAGCAGGGCAGAGACCTTGCTGCAGGCACGTCCTGCCCAAGCGTGGCCAGGCACCCCTCACCCGCACCCAGCCGCACGGCCGCTCCGCAGCGCCGAGGCCCCTCAGCCCTCAGCTCCCGTGGCCAGGCCTTGACCGTCCCCGCAGCATAAGGGCCTCTGCAAGAGCCCAGCAGTGCCACGCTCCCTCCATGTGGCACGGCTCCAGGCAGAGCCCTTTGGCTGCAGGTGCCAGAGACATTCCCATGCCGCTGCGTGCACAGAGCTGTGCCAGCTGCACACCTCCTGGACAGGGAGACGCCTCCAGCAGCCACAGCCCCTCCTGGCAGCTCCGGGGTAAGGCAGAAGGGTGGTGGGGAGCAGGCACCAGTGATGAGGGGGATTCTGGTGCAGTGGGGGCAGGGGCAGGGGTAGCCATCACCTTCAAAACTGAGAGGGGACTGGCAGAGATCTGTGGCTCTAGAGGAGAGCAAAGCCAGGACACCAGGCACAGCCACCTGCAGCACAGGGAAGCAATGGCAGGGCCCCATCAGCAGATGGGCACAGCAAAGATGCTGAATGGGCCCCTGTGATGGAAGGAGGTTTTTTTATCACTTCCCCATTGCTCTGTGTCAGAGTGTATCATTGCTGCCGTCGTTGCCACCACAGTAATAGACGGCCTCGTCCTCGGCTTGGACCCCAGTGATGGTTAATGTGGCCGTGGAGCCAGATACAGAGCCAGAGAATCGCGAAGGGATGCCTGAGGGTCTCTCTGTGTCCTTATAGATCACAGTGACAGGGCCAGTGGGATGCCCGAGGGTCTCTTGACTTTGTTATAGATCACAGTGACAGGAGCAGTGCCGGGTACCTTCTGCTGGTACCAGCCAACACCATAGCTGCTGTAGCTGCTAAGCCCAGAGCAGGTGATCTGGACGGTTTCTCCCACGTTTTTGGACACTGAGGCCGGCTGAGTCAGCGCTGCCTGGACCAGGGAACCTGGAGAGGGAGAGGAGAGAGGGGAGAAGATGGGGGTCAGCCAGTGCCCCATGCACACAGCCCTCCCCAGGCAGTGGGACAGGGCCCCTGTGCCCAGAGGTCCCAGCCGTGCGCAGCGAGTCTGGCCAGGGCACCTGAGCCGTGGACGAGCACCACGAGGAGGAGAGGGGCCCAGGCCATGGCGCGATCCCAACAGCTCTGTGTCACCACGCCGATGGGGCTGTGCTCTAGACCCCGACTCCTTCTTAAGCTCCAGCCCACCCAGGCACAGCCCCTCCACAGAAACGTGCCCCCCAAAATCTAACGGCAGCTCCTGTCCCTGAGGCCCTGTCCCACTCCAGGCACATCTCTGCCCACCAAAGGCACCTGTGGCAGCCCAGGCCGAGGCTCCCCGGGCACTCGGCCAGGAGAGGCACAGCAGGCTCCAGAAGGATCTGTGAGGACTCGCCCAGCACCCAGGCACTGCACACTGGTACCTGGCTGTCCCCAGCCCCCTTGCCTCCTGGCTGCCCTAGGAACCTCAGGACTGTGCTGCGGGGCCACACTGACACCATGTGGGGACAACCAGGCCTCAGGGACACGGCTGGAGGAAGTGAGAGCAAAACCCAGCACAGCACTCTGCCCGTGCTGTGCCTCACCCCCACCACGCTTCCACCAAGTCCCCAGGCTCCAGCTGCCCTTGCCACAACCTTCAGGGCTTCTGCGTGCTGGGACCCTGCTCAAGACACCCTGTGCTTGCAGGGGAGAGCCTCTCACACAGACACGGGGCCTTCGGCACAGTTGCTGTCAGATGAGGGTGGCCATTAGCCCTGAACTGTCAGGGAGCCCAGAGGCCAGACACACACGCAGAGATGGTGGCAGGGTGTCTGCCAGCTTCTCTGGGACACAGAATAAGACATTTTGAGGGTGGGAGAAACCAGGCACCCCAAAGGGAGGCACTACCAGGAGCTGTGTCACTGCCACATCCCCAGCAGCACCATCAGGACTGTGGCCCCCCCGACATGGCAGAGAGTGATGGTCACCCAGAGCCTGACCCTGGCCACGCTGCAGGCACCTGGACACTGCCCAGCACTGAGCACAAACACACACAGGGCCCAAGGTCAGAGCCATGGGGTGCTGTGAGAAGAGCTGGCAGAAGCAAGGACAAGGATTGCCAGAGCTGGAGAAGGACCCTGGTCTGGGTGTGGGCACACTATGGGGGAGTAGAACACTGCTCACGCCTGAGCAACATCAGAGAGCAACTGAGGCTGTAGGAGCACAGGGCTGGGGAGATGGAAGTCCCCTGCCTTCCCTAGGGACAGACACAAAGTGTCCCCATGCCCAGAGTCACCTCCAGCATGGCATGGTGTGGTCAGAAGAACATCTCCGGCCACCTACATGGATGGGGACAGAAACATACTCCAGCACAGCAGTCTTGCTCAGCCATGAGGGACTAAGTCAGGAATCCTCCACTTCTAACCCCTCTGGAGATACAGGATGATCTGGAAGGCAGCACAGTGACAGCATTACCACTGCTGTCGGTGCCACCAGAGCAATAGTCGGCCTCGTCCTTGGCTTGGACCCCAGTGATGGTTAACGTGCCCGTGGTGCCGGACTTGGAGCCAGAGAATCGCGAAGGGATGCCCGAGGGTCTCTGGTTGTTGTTATAGATCACAGTGACAGGGGCAGTGCCAGGTACCTTCTGCTGGAACCAGCCAACATAGCCGCTGCTGCTAATCCCAGAGCAGGTGATCTTTTCCAGTGGAAACATCCTGTGCCAGCTGCACACCTCCTGGACAGGGAGACGCGTCCAGCAGCCACAGCCCCTCCCAGCAGCTCCGGGGTAAGGCAGAAGGGTGGTGGGGATCAGGCGCCAGTGATGAAGGGGATTCTGGTGCAGTGGGGGCAGGTGCAGGGTAGCCATCACCTTCCCAAGTGAGAGAGAACTGGCAGAGATCTGTGGCTCTAGAGGAGGACAGAGCCAGGACACCAGGCACAGGCACCTGCAGCACAGGACAGGAAGGGCAGGGCCATGGCAGGGATGTGCCCCACTAGCAAACATGGACAGCAGAGACACTGAATGGGCCCCTGTGCTGGTGAGAGGTTTTTGTCTCACTTCCCCATTGCTCTGTGTCACCATTATAGCTGCTGTCCTGGCCGCCAGAGAAATAGTCGGCCTCGTCCTCAGCTTGGACCCCAGTGATGGTTAACGTGCCCGTGGTGCCGGACTTGGAGCCAGAGAATCGCGAAGGGATGCCCGAGGGTCTCTTGTCATTGTAATAGATCACAGTGACAGGGGCAGTGCCAGGGACCTTCTGCTGGTACCAGCCAACATAAGCATAGCTGCTGGTAAGCCCAGAGCAGGTGATCTGGACGGTTTCTCCCGGGTTTTTGGACACTGAGAACGGCTGAGTCAGCGCTGCCTGGACCAGGGAACCTGGAGAGGGAGAGGAGAGAGGGGAGAAGATGGGGGTCAGTCAGTGCCCCATGCACACAGCCCTCCCCAGGCAGTGGGACAGCGATGGGACCCCTATGCCCAGAGTCTGGCCAGGGCATCTGTGTGGATGACGGGGAGAGGGGCTCAGACCATGGTGCGACCCCACCAGCTCTGTGCCCCCAGACCAATGGGGCTGTGCTGTGGACCCCACCTCATTCTTTAGCACCTGCTTGTCCAGCCATGGCCCCTCCACAGAAATGTCCCCACAGTGTGCACTGGCAGAATGGGTCATCCCAGCATTTCTGTATGTGGTGGTTTAGCCCTGGCTGGAGGCCAGACACTCATCAAAGCCTCTCTATCACTCCCCTCTTCAGCTGGACACAGGAGAAAACATATTGAGAGGCTTAGATGTTGAGAGGGATAGATCATTCCCCAGTTATTGTCACATGCAAAACAGACTCAACACAGGGGAAACCGGAGAGGGGATCAGGGAACCTGGAGCGGGAGAGGAGAGAGGGGAGAAGATGGGGGTCAGCCAGTGCCCAATGTCCCCAGACCTTCCTATGCTGAAGATGGAGACAGGCCCCTGTCCCATACGGTCCTGATGCCAAATAGGGACTGATTCAGTGAAATGTAATCATGCTTAATAGATTGATATAGGTGTAGCTCAAGAGACAATTAATATAACTTTAAAATAAGAATTTTCATGGTTTTAAGAATAGATCAGTTTAGGAGAAAGCTGTAACTGTGTAGGCTACTTGTGAGAGCACTTGCACAACTTAACCATAACAACGCAACAGTAACAGCCTTGAAGATAAAGTAAGAATTTGTGTGGTTTTAGGAATAGGTTAGTTCTGGATTTTAGCAGTCATCACATCAGCGGTTTCATGAGAGCGGCTACAAAACTGAGCCATAACAGTGCAACAGCCTTGAAACTAGAGGGAGCAGGAGACAGAGGAGTCATAAATAATCAGACTCACGACCAATTAGGAGACAGAGTATATCTTGTTTTCAGCAAAAAGGAATGTGTTTTTGAGCTCAGATAATCACAGAGAAGAAACATAAAGAGCATGTGCTGAGAGCGAGGAAGACATCCAGCCTTCATCCATGAAGACCACCGGAAGACCCACTGAGTGTCACTGAGCATGCTCTAACTGGGAGGAGTTGATGTAAATGACTTCTTAGAAATAACTAGCATAACTCTGCCTTTTCTTAGAAATTAAAATGAATATGTATAGCTAATCTGTATAAATATGAGAAATTTGGCTTCAGTAGGCACAGACATTGGGAGGGGCAATCCCCTGTGTGCCCAGCGCTGCAATAAAGGATCCCTGCTTCAGAGTCACCAAGGCTAATGAGTTTTGATTCTGGCTTTCCAAGGCATCAGGACCCAGAACAACACACACAGGGCCCAAGGTCAGAGCCCTGGGGTGCTGTGAGAAGAGCTGGCAGCAGCAAGGACAAGGACCACCAGAGCTGGAGAAGGACCCTGGTCTGGGTGTGGGCACACTATGGGGGAGCAGAACACTGCCCACACCAGAGCAACATCAGAGAGCAACTGAGGCTGTAGGAGCACAGGGCTGGGGAGATGGAAGTCCCCTGCCTTCCCTAGGGACAGACACAAAGTGTCCCCATGCCCAGAGTCACCTCCAGCATGGCATGGTGCCATCAGAAGAACATCTCCGGCCACCTACATGGATGGGGACAGGAACCTGCTCCAGCACAGCAGCCTTGCTCAGCCATGAGGGACTAAGTCAGGAATCCTCCACTTCTAACCCCTCTGGAGATACAGGATGATCTGGAAGGCAGCACAGTGACAGCATTACCACTGCTGTCGGTGCCACCAGAGCAATAGTCGGCCTCGTCCTCGGCTTGGACCCCAGTGATGGTTAACGTGCCCGTGGTGCCGGATGCAGAGCCAGAGAATTGCGAAGGGATGCCCGAGGGTCTCTGGTTGCTTTTATAGATCACAGTGACAGGGGCAGTGCCAGGGACCTTCTGCTGGTACCAGCCAACAGCACTGTAGCTGTAAAGCCCAGAGCAGGTGATCTGGACGGTTTCTCCCGGGTTTTTGGACAGTGAGGCCGGCTGAGTCAGCGCTGCCTGGACCAGGGAACCTGGAGAGGGAGAGGAGAAGAGAGAGGGGAGCAGATGGGGGTCAGCCAGTGCCCCATGGGCACAGCCCTCCCCAGGCAGTGGGACAGGGAGCAGACCTCTGTGCCAAATACCTGGGCAGGGCACCTGAGCAGTGAATGAGCACCACAAGTAGGAGAGGGGCTCAGGCCACGGTCTCAACTGATGATCCTAACGGCTTTGTGTCCCCATGTGGATGGGGCTGCATCACAGACCTCAAGGATCTTTTAAACCCTCACCCAGGCACAGCCCCTCCGTGCAAATCTGACCTGCAGTCAGGGCTGGATCCTGCCTGCACCCCCCAGAGCACAGAGGGGCAGCAGCAGCTGCGGGCACAGCGCAGGGCAGCAACACCGCCTGTCCGCCTCCCAGTCCCAGACGTTGGGACACATCCCTGCCATCCTGCCGTCCTTGCCTCGGGTCCAGCCGCAGCCTTTCCCCCTGCCTGGCACTTCCCCTGCCCAGTCACACTTGGGGTGAGCGGAGGAGGCCTTGCCCAGACCCAGGCACTTGATCTCTGTCCCACAGCCCAGTGCCCTCTGGACAGGCCCAGGCCTCTCAGGGGCAATCCCCAGGGCACTTCGCCTGCATCCGCTGAGGGACTGTCTCCTGCGCGAGCTTCCCCCCGGCAGGCCTCTGCTCCCCCAAAACTCCTCATCGCAGGGTTTGCAGGTGGATCTCTGTCCCAGCCCCTCAGGCGGCAGCACGGCCCTTCCTATCTGTGATGAGGCTGAACTTTCAGCAGGCTGAACCCACACCCCAGCAGTGATGCTCAGGAGCAGGGCAGAGACCTTGCTGCAGGCACGTCCTGCCCAAGCGTGGCCAGGCACCCCTCACCTGCACCCAGCCGCACGGCCGCTCCGCAGCGCCGAGGCCCCTCAGCCCTCAGCTCCCGTGGCCAGGCCTTGACCGTCCCCGCAGCATAAGGGCCTCTGCAAGAGCCCAGCAGTGCCACGCTCCCTCCATGTGGCACGGCTCCAGGCAGAGCCCTTTGGCTGCAGGTGCCAGAGACATTCCCATGCCGCTGCGTGCACAGAGCTGTGCCAGCTGCACACCTCCTGGACAGGGAGACGCCTCCAGCAGCCACAGCCCCTCCCGGCAGCTCCGGGGTAAGGCAGAAGGGTGGTGGGGAGCAGGCACCAGTGATGAGGGGGATTCTGGTGCAGTGGGGGCAGGGGCAGGGGTAGCCATCACCTTCAAAAGTGAGAGGGGACTGGCAGAGATCTGTGGCTCTAGAGGAGAGCAAAGCCAGGACACCAGGCACAGGCACCTGCAGCACAGGGCAGCAATGGCAGGGCCCCATCAGCAGATGGGCACAGCAAAGATGCTGAATGGGCCCCTGTGATGGAAGGAGGTTTTTTTATCACTTCCCCATTGCTCTGTGTCAGAGTGTATCATTGCTGCCGTCGCTGCCACCACAGTAATAGACGGCCTCGTCCTCGGCTTGGACCCCAGTGATGGTTAATGTGGCCGTGGAGCCAGATACAGAGCCAGAGAATCGCGAAGGGATGCCCGAGGGTCTCTCTGTGTCCTTATAGATCACAGTGACAGGGCCAGTGGGATGCCCGAGGGTCTCTTGACTTTGTTATAGATCACAGTGACAGGAGCAGTGCCGGGTACCTTCTGCTGGTACCAGCCAACACCATAGCTGCTGTAGCTGCTAAGCCCAGAGCAGGTGATCTGGACGGTTTCTCCCACGTTTTTGGACACTGAGGCCGGCTGAGTCAGCGCTGCCTGGACCAGGGAACCTGGAGAGGGAGAGGAGAGAGGGGAGAAGATGGGGGTCAGCCAGTGCCCCATGCACACAGCCCTCCCCAGGCAGTGGGACAGGGCCCCTGTGCCCAGAGGTCCCAGCCGTGCGCAGCGAGTCTGGCCAGGGCACCTGAGCCGTGGACGAGCACCACGAGGAGGAGAGGGGCCCAGGCCATGGCGCGATCCCAACAGCTCTGTGTCCCCACGCCGATGGGGCTGTGCTCTGGACCCCGACTCCTTCTTAAGCTCCAGCCCACCCAGGCACAGCACCTCCACAGAAACGTGCCCCCCAAAATCTAACGGCAGCTCCTGTCCCTGAGGCCCTGTCCCACTCCAGGCACATCTCTGCCCACCAAAGGCACCTGGGGCAGCCCAGGCCGAGGCTCCCCGGGCACTCGGCCAGGAGAGGCACAGCAGGCTCCAGAAGGATCTGTGAGGACTCGCCCAGCACCCAGGCACTGCACACTGGTACCTGGCTGTCCCCAGCCCCCTTGCCTCCTGGCTGCCCTAGGAACCTCAGGACTGTGCTGCGGGGCCACACTGACACCATGTGGGGACAACCAGGCCTCAGGGACACGGCTGGAGGAAGTGAGAGCAAAACCCAGCACAGCACTCTGCCCGCGCTGTGCCTCACCCCCACCACGCTTCCACCAAGTCCCCAGGCTCCAGCTGCCCTTGCCACAACCTTCAGGGCTTCTGCGTGCTGGGACCCTGCTCAAGACACCCTGTGCTTGCAGGGGAGAGCCTCTCACACAGACACGGGGCCTTCGGCACAGTTGCTGTCAGATGAGGGTGGCCATTAGCCCTGAACTGTCAGGGAGCCCAGAGGCCAGACACACACGCAGAGATGGTGGCAGGGTGTCTGCCAGCTTCTCTGGGACACAGAATAAGACATTTTGAGGGTGGGAGCGACCAGGCACCCCAAAGGGAGGCACTACCAGGAGCTGTGTCACTGCCACATCCCCAGCAGCACCATCAGGACTGTGGCCCCCCCGACATGGCAGAGAGTGATGGTCACCCAGAGCCTGACCCTGGCCACCCTGCGGGCACCTGGACACTGCCCAGTGCTGGGCACCACAGAAATAGTCGGCCTCGTCCTCGGCTTGGACCCCAGTGATGGTTAACGTGCCCGTGGAGCCAAACCAGGATGCTGACTTGGAGCCAGAGAATCGTGAAGGGATGCCCGAGGGTCTCTTGTCATTCTGGTAGATCACAGTGACAGGGCCAGTGCCAGGGACCTTCTGCTGGTACCAGCCCACTTCATAGCCGATGCTGCTGTAAAGCCCAGAGCAGGTGATCTGGACAGTTTCTCGCACGTTTTTGGACACTGAGGCCGGCTGAGTGACCCCGGCCACACTTCAGGCACCTGGACACAGCCCAGCACTGAGCAGCAACACACACAGGGCCCAAGGTCAGAGCCCCCTGGTCTGGGTGTGGGCACACTATGGGGGAGCAGAACAATACCCACACCAGAGAATCCCCATCAGAGAGCAACTGAGGCTGTAGGAGCACAGGGCTGGGGAGATGGAAGTCCCCTGCCTTCCCTAGGGACAGACACAAAGTGTCCCCATGCCCAGAGTCACCTCCAGCATGGCATGGTGCAGTCAGAAGAACATCTCTGGCCACCTACATGGATGGGGACAGGAACCTGCTCCAGCACAGCAGCCTTGCTCAGCCATGAGGGACCAAGTCAGGAATCCTCCAGTTCTAACCCCTCTGCAGATACAGGATGATCTGGAAGGCAGCACAGTGACAGCATTACCGCTGCTGTCGGTGCCACCACAGTAATAGTCGGCCTCGTCCTCAGCTTGGACCCCAGTGATGGTTAACGTGCCCGTGGTGCCAGACTTGGAGCCAGAGAATCGTGAAGGGATGCCCGAGGGTCTCTGGTTGTAGTTATAGATCACAGTGACAGGGGCAGTGCCAGGGACCTTCTGCTGGAACCAGCCAACAGCACTACTGCTGGTAAGCCCAGAGCAGGTGATCTGGACGGTTTCTCCCGGGTTTTTGGACACAGAGGCCGGCTGAGTCAGCGCTGCCTGGGCCAGGGAACCTGGAGACAGAGACAAAAGTGGGAAGAAGATGGGGTCAGCCAGTGCCCCATGCGCACAGCCCTCCCTTTGTGGAAGGATAAGGAATTCCACAGTTGGGGGCAAATCGACCCAGACAGGGTCACAGGCACTTTCCAGGAGCTGAGCCCAGCACAACC